>CM052980.1:10005239-11489381 GCA_028554685.1 Agrotis ipsilon
TCGAATAATTGGACCTGAATTTATCTTCGAGAAAAGGATGGTACGGCCGTGCCGCTTTTTTGCTCGACTTTACCTTCTATCTCTTGAAGTATAAAAAATATATTATAAGCAACATTCTTTAACACCATGTGGAACCTACATGATTAAATATTTACCTATTATAAGTATACGTACAGTATTAAATATTATAATTAATTCTAATACCAGTTCGCACTAGCCATTCTCAATGTTAATTTGCATTTATTGTAGGCTTAGCTTATTAGCTTGGGAATCGTATTATAAACTGTGTGGACTTACTTCCTGGTTTCATAACAAAAAATCTATCGACGAAAGTCTCTTGCTATGCTGTTTTGTCTTAAGACTAGCCAGTTAGTATTTATTTAATTTTCTCAAAATCATGATCTCCCTGGTCTGGCATATGGCATATGGCCGGTGACTAGAAAAAAATATTTTCAATTAGTGAGGAAGATAATCAAAAATGTATTGAAAGACGTTAAAGCAAAAAATCTAAACTCTGAAATTCTCATGTGTGATTTCGTGATTTGGCAATCAGAACTAATTTTCGCACTTGAATACGGTTGTCTGATTAAATTGACACGACTAATTTAATTGAGAATCAGTCATTGGCAATTAAAAGGTTAAGTGTTGTAAGTCATCAAGTAGGGTCGTCACTTGACCTTGTACCCACTTAACCCATTAACTCCCAAGGGTAAAAATAAATGCATATTTTATGTTTTTATTGTCTATTACGTTTATAAATACATCAAATAAGAGATATTTTTTGAAAAAAAAAAAATTTGATTAATTATTTTTCATTCCGTAAAATGTTGCGTCTACGCAACGTTGGGATTATTGGACATAAATTGAACAAGCAAGTCTTATAAAGAAATTACAAATATTTCAAGACATGCGAAAATGCTGAACAGTATCAATGCTGCCTCGAGATGTGTGGGTCTTGGAATGAACCTGGACAAGACCAAGGTCATGTTCAATGACCTTGTTATCCCAGGACCAATTTCCGTCAATCCACGTTGTCCAAGAATACATCTACCTTGGACAAGTATTACAGCTAGGTGAAGACAACTTCGAGCGGGAAATTCCCAGAAGAGTGCAGCTAGGCTGGGCATAGCATTCGGGAAAATGCGTCATATCCTCATGTCACCACTGCCGCAGTGCCCGAAGATCCGGGTGTTCGATCAGTGCGTCCTTCCAGTCCTAACTTATGAAGCCGAAACGTGGAACATGTCAGTCAAGCCTGCCCACCGACTTCATGTCACTCAGCTTGCTATGGAAAGGTCTATGATGCTTGGGGTCTCACTAAGGGATAAAATCCGGAATGAGGTCTTACGGCATAAGACCAAAGTTACAGATATTGTCCAAATCTGAAGCAAGCTGAAGTGGTAGTGGCTGGTCTTGTCTGCTGCAGAATCGATAATAGGTGGAGTAGGAAGTCTAGGAAGATTCTCGAATGGAGACCGTGTGTAGGTAATCGTAGGGTGGGGCGCCCCCCGGTAAGATGGACTGATGACCTGAAGAAGCTGGCAGTGGCCAGATGAAAAAAAGTAGGGTATCGTGCGCTGTGGCGCTCCCTGGGGAGGCCTGTGTCCAGCAGTGGACTGCAATAGGCTGAGATGGATGGATGGAGGATGTTCTTTTTTCAAGTCTGGAACACATTTTGGTGACTATTGACAGTCTTGGCTTCTTGGAAGTTAAAGGACCGAGCTCACCTTGTGTATTTACAGGCTCTGCGAGTAAATCGGTGTGTATTTCATAAGTTTCAGATATTTAATTTTTAGAAATTACTATGTGACACTGCTGGCTCGACGTTCTATAACCGACTGACTAATAAAACAAAAGAGCTTCTACTCTTTGAATAGCGAGAACCCATTATTTACAATACATTTCTAACATAAGTGGCAAGCTGAGTAACAATAAAAACTGACTATTGTTACTCCCAACGTTGCGTATACGCAACTTTTCCTAGAAATCTAAGATAAACAACATGTGTAAGTAGTTTTGTCCAAGAAAAGGGTTTATATTATAAATAAGATACTGTTAAAACTTTATACAAGATAAAAAGTATAAATTCATTTCAATTAATATTTTTTATGATTTCATGAATATGTCGATCCCGAGATGACTCAATTAGCAGTTTTTAGATGATAAAAAAAATTATGTATTTGTACTTAAAAACCCATTAAAAAAAATTAATCCATCTTTTAGTTCTTCTTTTTGAGATTGAGTTAGATTTGATGTATTTATTTCTCATTTAATAAATAAATAAAAAAACATATTTGAAATGTTGCGCTTGCGCAACGATGGGTAAAGATGGGTTAATATCTGTTCTAAGTTAATAGATTAGCAAACATGCTTCTAGTGTTTGCTTTTCCATCTTCAGAATGAGTGATTTGTAGGAAAATCAGTTTATTTCCAATACGTCAGACACTGAGTCATGCCTTACTAAGCAGTTGATAATCCATAGGGATACAACTATTGTATTTGAAAATTAGAGACATCCGAACCCGAATTTTGAGAAGGTCAAAAAGATAACAAAATCCAGACACTAGATCATGAAAACATTATTTCGGAAGTAGAAATTTACGACAAACAACTACTAAATACGCGAAGCAGTAAAACTGACAGTTTCAAAGGATGTTGCTAATACCAAAGTAGCTAACTAGCTAAGTACATATGAATAATACCTTGATCTTCACACGGCACAGGAACTAGTTATAACTAGATGTGACCGGTAACAATTGTATAACCTTACCTTACGACTGGAGGTGGAAAACTTCGTGCAAACGTTGACCCATGGACAGATGGTGATCCTAGAGTGGTGATCCTTGATGGTTATCCTACAAGGTATACAAATATTGATGAATGGAAATGGATAGACAAAAAAGAATGTGGGACTGATGATGTTCAAGAAAAAAGAGTTAATGATAAAGTGACTGCCTAAATAAGAGAATGGAAGGAGAAACCGTGTTGCTTAGCAACAGGGCTAGAAGATGATGAGATGCATGCTCAAGTAGGATGATAGTGTGACTTCTGACGTATCGAAAGTCAATTTACTTACTGATGATGTAACTGTTCATGGTAATGCTGAATGCGCAGTGTATTATCAATTAGTGACAACTTTGTAATTGTTTAATGAGTAATTGATCATAGTTGTCAACCCACGTCTTCTTATTACAAATTATTCTTATCTTAGAGCTGATACAACTGATAAAATCTTTCAGAGGGTTTCTCCTACTGCTCGTTATTTTATAAATACTTAAAAATTTTGGCTAATCACCATTCTCCCGCATTTATCAGCAGCATGTCTTCTCCCATACCTCTCTATTACTCGGCAGCACAGTAGTCACCACCTTTCTATTCTTTAGCTTATTATAAATCCGAATCACATATTTCTTCTCCATTTTCATCATCTCTGATTGAAAGTTTCTTTGTATCTCTTTAGATTGAATGTCCTTTGTCCATTTTTGTGTCCTTAGCCTGTTCTTACATTTCACACATTTTATTCTTTAAGATCATTTATTTTCTTGATTGTACTTACACTACATCTTCGCTCTAATTATGTTCGACTTTCTCTGTTATTTCTGACTATTTATTTTTGAAACTGTTCTTGCACTCTTGTTTGAGATCTAAAATTAGTGTATTGTTACGAGACACTCGGAATTTGCAACGAGTATTTTGTTTTTTGTTTCTATCGTAACGAGAAATTATCAGTAAAATCCTGTATTAAAGCAATTGGGTCGTCAATATCGGTAAATCAAAGAAATAACTTTCTTTATCTTACTCTTATTTCAATAAATCAATCAAGGAAATAACTTTCTTTACCTTACTTTTACTCAAATTCTACCTTACCACATAAAGGTTCTATAATATCTACACGCTACATAAGACCATAACACAACTTACCGGTCTCGCAAATTGAGCTAATTCGATCTAATTTGCTTGTTATAACACCCACGCCGATTCTCGGTACGACCAATCATTCAGACGGACATATCTTTCTATTTATAGACATTGTTATGTCACTTAAAGGTAACCGCACATGGACGTACTGTTATGAAAGAAAACATAGATTTGGCACGACTTACTATGGCTCTTATTTGAAATATTATTTGTGTTGTCGAATTTTGAAAAAAAGAAGAAAATATGAAAAGGTGTCGTCTGCCTTGATATGGACATAATTATGCATAATGCATGTAACTGAGAGAGCGGTGGGTGAAGATGGAGAGAAAAAGAAAAAGCAAAGGTAAATAATGCCGTGCCGTATGGCAGTAAAGAAGAAGACGTGATGATCCCCTCCCCAAGTAGAATGTCAAAAGGGCATAAAAAAACTGTGTGTGTGACTATGAATATGGGCGGTTACGGGAGTAGAGAGAGCACAAAAGAACGAAGGACCGTACATTGTGTGAAAGATGAAATGGCTAAAAAGAGGTTGACTACTGAAGTGGCAAATTATAAAGAAGTAGTAAAAGAAGATGATCATACTGCACCGACATCACATGAATTAAAATAAGGGCAGAGGAATAAGATGGCGATTGGTTGTAATGCTGTGAATATATTCAAGTGTAATAATAAAGCTGCAAAAGGGCGTTCTTGCAAATGCTAATGTGATCTGACGCAAAATGATTGTAATGCAGCTGTTGCAATCTATCTTGCTAGTTAAAAACTCATCGATCAAGCGATGCTTATTGATAGATAGCTACATTAACCTTTTAGTTTTTCGATGAGAAAAAAAATTCAGGCGTCTGTGTGTAATATGAAGAGCGTGGCTTTCGTCATCAACATCCACAACTTGGTTTAAGCTTAGATTTGTTTCCAGCTACCAACTTTTAAGCTACTGTGGCAGATTCATCTTGGTTTTATCCACGATAACAGATTGATGTGTCGTCTGCCTATCTTCTGCTAGTCGGCAATGTGGTTTCAGTGCTAAAATGTGCACGAACCTTAAGAATTGATGCAAATTAAACTTCCTACTGTTACTTAGGGTCAAATATCACGGAACAGCTAATGCAACATTAAACGCATGCTCGACATATTTATCTTAGTGATTAATAAAATGAATTACTAAAAGCTCCAACCGCTGTTATGTTAGTGCCTATAATAATATTCAAGACGAATCTTCTCTATATTACCAAGTCTCTTTATTTCCAATGAAAAATAAGATAGGACCTTTCTTAGAAATGTTATTAATCGGCGAATAAGACATTTTGTAACCAGAAGTAGGAAATTACAAAGCAAGGTGATCCACATAGCTCAGAAATCTGCAAGTCTTTAAAACTGTCAAAGTGAAGGTCATTAAGTGCGAAGTTTTGGGTGTGGGTTTCAGGAAGTTAAACAACGACAAAGCTTAAAATCACAGTAGACAATTCAAGATAGAATACGAACAATAAGAAACATGTAGAAATAGATAGGCCATAGAGACTGGATGAGGAAAGCTCAAGACCAGGCTCCAGTGGCGTAGATTGTGGGAGACCCTAAGTCCAGCAGTGAACAATTATACTCTGGTGATGATGATTATGATAGGTCATTGAATGTATTTTAAAGAGAGGAGGCATGTGTTTCAACGATGGAAAGAGTAGAGCCTGATTGGAAATAAGAACTAACATTTTCACAGTAGATTGATTTAGTGAATATTGAGAAGAAGATGGATGAATATGACTTGTATAAAAAACACAGCGTGAATGTTATCGAAATTGTGACAGGGGAGAAATAGAAGAAGTGATCTTGTTACATCGACCCATTCTGACACGAGCCAATGAAAGAAAGTATAGTTTTTGGCATATGCCTCAAAGATAGAAAGGTAATCATTTTGATAAAGCATTACTTGTTACTTCAACAAACCAGTTTTGTTAAGTTTTCAGATAATGCTAATCATAAAAACAGTAGCCACATTTTAAAAACAAACTACCGTCATAGATTTAACGTCACAAATCTATTATGTAATTTCGTATGTAATTACTGCATAGGTGAACGGAGTACATAACACGTCACTACCACGTTGCTATCACGCTCATTTACATGTTTGCAAATATCTGGAATAAATTCATTTACTACGTAAGTATTACTACTTTCTTTGACTGTCATAGTATTTTAGTGCGTTGCCTTCGGAATCACGTCTGGCTTTGATGATATTTAATTAATTGCTTCTGCATACGTATTGAAATAAATTAAAACGTTTATACTGTCTGCGTAGTACTAGCTTCATGCTTTAAACAAAACAGTCTACAAATTACGTTTAGCTGTGCTGATCAAAACTGAAACAGTAATCCAGGAAGCCATTCTTAATTTTATATCATGTTCTTCTAAGCGTATTACTCCTGGGCCCCAAGTCTGCTAAATTACAAATGGCTCAATTGAATATCAATTGGATCTCAGTAGCAGTTTTAACTACATTTGGTATTCTGCTACTAATTTAAGACCGATGGTTTTCCAGTGACATTCCATTGAACTGCTATCAGAATATTTGCTAGTCTGCTCTTCAATCTTGTTCCAATCGTAAATCGATTGTGGACTTTATCGGTATTCCACTGTTATTTAACACTTGTTTGGCAACACCTATTGTTCAACTGAGATTCAATTACACTTACACTACGATTCTATTACGACTCTTATCATTGGGCTTATTTAGAAGTTTTTGCAGAATACCAAATTTGTTCTAATCGTAATGGAATCGTGATTGAGTCTCAATTGAATATCAATAGCATGTGAGTTAAATAAAATTAGCAGAATTGACGCCCTGATAACCCATCACCCTCCTCCAGGAGAGCAGTAGGAAAACCAGTACAGTTTATAAACACAGACAAATCGATTCCATCATTCCGTATTTGCCGCCGAGGACGCCAGTCGCGACGCACTAATTCAATGTCTTCCTTGCAAGAGCCAGCCCGCGATGCTGAAGGTAAAGATCACACCTCGTTTAACGGTCAATCGACGGGACATGAAGGGATGGTATCAAGTGCCTCATACTTCTTGGAGTAGCACAACATTTACACTACAGAACAAAGTCGTCGCCAAAGCATAGTGATTGGCAGTTATGCGACTAGCTTTGTTTAAACTATGGTTTCAAAATGTGTACTATTTTTTTTAATAGATCCTTCACGTTGTATTCTTGCCGAACTAGAATCCATAATGTATCATTTGGATGGATTGTGTAAGGGATGATATGAATGAAAAAGGAGTAAATGATTCGGTGACGTTTGATAGGGGAGAATGGAAGAAAAAAACGTGTTGCGCCGACCACAAGTAAAATGGGATCAGGGCAGGAAGATAATGATGATGATGAATGTATCATTTATCTTCATAAAGTCCAATCATGACTAATGATCAGCATTTGACAGATCGGTCACTTACCCATCAAAAACCCGGCCTAATGATGGACGCTTAACTTTACAACCGAAACTATAAGTAATAAAATCTCTATACTACCCAATGATGTGGTGTAATGGATTTTAAAACGGCTTTAATATACGGTAGAATAAAAGTCATTGACCCACACTTGGTATAAATAATAGAGGACCATAGTCAGTGCACGTTTTACCTGCGCGCTCTTTTTTGTCTATGCCCGCTAAGTTTTTAATCACTTTTTTATATGGAATATATCATCAAACGATTTTTAGTAAATCTGCTTTTCAAAGTTGACAGGTGTATAAAAGATGGTAGTAGGAAATTGTCCTTACATCCGGGTTGAAATAAGTGTAGCTTAGGTTTTTTTTGTGTGTAAATTGGGGTTCCACATTTAATAAACTGTTATTCAAATAAACTGGCGACTAAGCAATGACAGTCAACGTGGCAATGCTGCCATTTTTCTCAGGTTCTAAAAATACCTCTTAAAAGCCGGATTATATAAAGCCGGATTATATACATATAACATGAAACTGGAGCTACTTTAATCTACTACTATCAGTAATAAAACTAGCGACCTTCCGACAGAAATGCCAACAAAATGTATTGCAAATACTTAGCCTCGGACAGCGAAAGTAAATCACAAGGTATTGTTTCAAGACCTTGCCTTTAATAACATTTGATCAATCTTAAATATAGCAAACTCATCGAATTCTGTGACTCGCCTAATTCGGTGATATTTGGTTTGAGCACTATCTAGGGGCTGTACGAGTGAAATGAGTTACTTGAAATACATGAACAACTAACGGTTAGTTGTCAGTAACTCGCTCACTCGAGCCTCCCCAAATTTTACAGACGCATTTAAACTTTATTACTGATGCTTAAGGTAGTATCTTATAATTCGGCGTGACACAGGATTCGATGAGTTCACTCTTATGTGAACTGCTCCGAATTCTCGGCATTAATCTTATAATTTAATCAGTGTTAGAAAGTGTATCATTGATGAGTCTATGGCTTTGTGGGTAGTAGCGAAGAGTTCTGTCACCAACCCACCACTGCTCAGTGTGTCAATTTTAAAATATGTTAGTCCCTTCGTACATCAGGCGACCCAAGTCTCCGGTACCTTACAACTTTGGTATCCATTGACGCGTGTACGTGCCTAGATACCCTGGATACCAAAGCCGTAAGGTATCGGAGACTTGCGTTGCTTGTACGAATGGGCTAAGTCTTAAATTAATTGTCACAGTACTCTTACTACTCCGTCGATCACAATCTAAATTGAGTCGGCCCAGAATTGGGCTATGAGGTCGGCTCTTGTAATAGACAAACTACTCTTCTCTCTTTATTTTGTATTTAGAAGAGTTTTTGGACAATTTTTGAATTCACAATTCGAAAATCATAACTTTTGCCTCCACTGCTTATTTTTGTTTTAAAGAAACAATCAACGAATAGCTACGACGAGCTATTTAACCACGACAAGCTATACAACGAGCTATTCTGCTAGTTCGATTTTTCGTCGGTTTGTTTTTTCTTTAAAAGGTCTTATTATGTATCTTCTTTGTCAATTTAAAGTCGATTTGGTGCTTAGGTACACAGATAATCGACAGCAACCTCTCGCTTCTGTCCATAATACACAGGTCGAATGGGAAGTATAGTCACCTCCTGCGAAGCAATAAAGGAGGAGGCGGAATGCGTCTGGTATACTTAGGCCATCCTCCTTCACACAAAGGTCTTATCTTAAGAAAGCTGAAACTTTTCCGTAATACCTAAACTTAGACACCATTAACCTTTGTACTGATAACTTAGTGGAAATCTGTGTCTGTAAAGGTCAGTGTAATGCCTTAATCTCGTGACTTGTTACGTCATAAATAATGATTGTGATTACTAATTAGCAAATCAAATGTTTACAGTAAACAGACACGCCTTCTTCTACGTCGTTTGTTATCTGATTATAGAGTACCTATTGCTATTAAGTGGTGACCAATTAGCTTGATAAAACGTGCCCCCTGATACGGAGATAAAACTATGGATATGTAAAATAATTATTGACTGGCCTGTTGGTCTAGTGGTTAGTGACCCTGACTGCTATGCCGGGGGTCGTGGGTTGGATTCCCACCCAGAACAAATGTTTGTGTGATGAGCATGATCATTTGTTCTGTGTCTGGGTGTAATTTATCTATAATATGTATTTAGAAATATATAAGTATGTTTATCAGTTGTCTAGTACCCATAACACAAGCTCTGCTTAGCTTGGGACTAGATGACGTTGTGTGATAGTTGTGGAATATTATTATTATATGATGATATTATGATGTTTATTTGTAATTGTAGGTTTTTTTGAAACGATAATAGTGATTTTGATGGAGTAAACAAGAATAGGGGGGGGGGGGGGGGGTATTACAACGTCTTTAAACCAGGCTTATTCCGTCGAGTGAAAGTGACAGAGCTATACAAGTCTTCAGCGCCATCTCTTTCACTCACTGGAACCAGCCTGGTTTCATAACGTTGTAATACACCTCCAGGTGGCCCACCATGACGTCTTAAAGCGAAAGTCTTTAGACTGTGGGAAAGAGACAAAGTTATACAAGTTGTCTAGCGGCATCTCGTTTCTCGCGGAACTATTCTCGGTTTAAAACTTTATGGTAGGCCATCGGTTCTTTGGTTACGAAGTCAAAAAGTATCATCAATATATCGTCTTTCGGTCTTCTAGTTCAGTTAATCCACAATGTTTATTTGTCTAGGCAGGTCTTCACCGTCGTCCACATCATTGCTCACCTACAAGCGAAATGGCGACCGAACGAAGGGCAGTCTTTTTTTTTTTAGCGTGATAAAATTATCAAATGAGTCCTCCAACCCCGGGCAGGACTGGAGGGACTGTCAGACTTGTACTGACTAAAATCCACGGTGTCCTTCAATAGCCCTTTATGTAACGGGGTCACGGTGATGGAATAAGTCCCGCGACCCCGGCAGGCAACGAAGGGCAGTCTTAAATTTTTTTTAAATATATTTTAGGAGGATCGCAGTCAGGTGTACGTACCGTTTTCTTAGTGTTAAACAAGTATGTATTTATTATTGCCAAATCGATTTTGTCATTAGTGTCTACAAACAGATCTGTTTCAAGGTCTCCCAAGAATAGACACGTGAAAACTAATATTGGAAGGTGTAGGTAGCTATTGTCAATTACCAGGAGAGTTGTAAAACTTATGATTTTTTTCCGATCATCCCGTTTTTCATGGCTCATAATTCTAATGAGCTCATCGAAATTCTATCTCTAAATAGAAATCCACTCTTATCGGATCCCCACGTCATACAAAAGTCTCGAGGAGGGGCGACCACAGACCGGAAGACGCTGCGTAGGAAGGCGTCACACTAGGTGGACCGATGACATCGTGAGAGTCGCGGGAAACCGCTGGAGGCAAGTAGTGAATTTTCGTTCGGCGTGGTGGTCTAAGGGAGGGAGGCGAGAGATGTTCAGCAGTGGACGTCTTCCGGCTGATGATGATGATGTCCCTTACAAAGAACACACACCCTCCAAGTTTTAGGTATCTACGATCACTGGTTTAGGCTGTACGTAGTCCCGTCAGTCAGTCATTCAGGACAACGCATTGTTTAGAGATAGACTGAAGTGTTACAGACGAAAAGTATTTGAACAACTGTTTTGTCTAGAAGCGTTATCGGCCAAACAAATAGATAGTACGATAGTATCTGTTAAAAATAGCTTAATATTTTTGCTCTGTCTAGACTTGGTGACGGCGATAACAGCGATACCATAAAAAAAAACTTTTATCGACTCTAGCTGTTGCCAGCGGCTCCGCCCGCAATAACCCTAAAATAATTCCACCAGAAAACAAAATCTAGATAAAAACTATGCTTTGTGTTAATCCAGGTGAGGTGAACTACTCATTAGTCGCCCTCCGCTTGCCCGCGTCTGCGGTGGCCACAAATCTCGTGACGTCTGACGACCTCGTCATATTTTACTTCTCTCTCTAGTGTAAATCTCTCTTAGTTATCTTCAATATCCCATATTATTACTTCAGTGTCTCTCACATCTCGAGATTATTATTAAAAGTACTGTCCGAAACTTGGGCAAAGGCCTTCCATTTCGCGCTAGTACATTCCAGTTCTCAAGACATCCAGTTTGTCCTTCTAAACAAAGCACACTAAAAGCATTCATAGCGCACTCTGCGAATCTTCATCTTCATTTTGCTGGAAAATATGCTCAAAATCGTCAAAATTTTCGCAAAGTCATCGACCTTCTTCTATACTTGTCTCTGAAATCTCTTCTCTTCAAAATACTGAAAGAACCATCTTACTATACTTATACGCTTGTGGAAATTTTCAACCATTGCCAGATAACAGTGCCAAAAGTATTAATATTGCATCTGAGGAATGTTAACGTGGTCTCTCAGTACTATTCATTCATTCAATCGTAAACAGATTGCGTGTTGCGAGTTTTTATTTGATTCTAATTGGTTTGGGTTACATGTTGTTTACTAAAATAAACATTTTACTAGAAGGTAGATTGATTGGTTGATTATTCTCCTCAAAGGGCTCATGTTTTAGGTCTTTTTACGTTTTTGTGACGTAAAGTAAACTGGAACTTTGACGTTAATTTGAGGTATTCCACTTAGGGCACCCGCTGACAATGGCACCTGAGGTACTGGTACCTTATCTATTCGACATAAGACTCTTGTCAAAAATTTTCGCAGGTGCCAGGTGCCCTAAGTGGAATACCTCGTTAATTTGACCAGCATATCCTAGAATGAAAAAAAAACACCTCAGCATAGACTCTATTGTCATTAATTTGTTTTATTTTGATACATAAATCACACTGTACTTACCTACTTACCGCCAATCACGTAATTCCTTGAATATGATAACGGGGAATTCCCCGTCATATTTTTTCCTGTCTCAAATATAGATTTCAAGGAAAATTGAAATGCAATATGGTTTACGGGTTTACGTGACAAGTTCATGTTACTAAATATCATCATTACAATCAATAGCTGCCTTATTCAACGCACTGTTGAGAATACGATAGGTACTACCAAGTCAGCATACTTCTTCTGTATAATCTCCTGCCCTTCCCACAATAATTACCTCATCTTTCATCAGGGCTTGTCCTCCGCAATCAATCAACAATCTATTTCTAACTCTGACGTCACTCCTTGGGGGTGTGACCGTGTGATCTCCTGGATTCTTGCCAGAATGATGGTGTGATGGCACGTGGTACCGAGTTTCCCTTACATCTTCCCGTGGGTGGGGTCATCACGTGAGACAATAGACCACGTCAAATAAGTAAATAAGTGCTGTTGTACGTATCTGTGTACATTTATGGCTAAGGGGGTGTAGTAAACAAGTGCACCGTATTTGTAGAATGACAATCTTGATTGATTGTTTTGGCTGTGCATTCCTTTCAGATTTGAATGTTCTTGTAACGTAATGGCATCTTGTTTATGTTGTGGTTAATATTACTTCGGGTCCTTTGATTGTTTATCTGAGTATAGAGTATTAACGCCGTAGGCATTTAGTATCGGTCAACCTTAGTTGATGCAGAGAAAACAGCAGTGTGTAGGTGAAAATCTAAAATTTGTGGAATCAAAATAACATCATCTAAATATCTAATCGTTCGATATTGCTTTCGCTTTCATATTATTTTGGAAAGGTGGAAGTTTTCAAACTTTAATCTTGCAATATTGTGTTCATTCTTAGAACTGTATAATATCTTGCTTGTTGTCATTTATATTTATGCCTTGACAGAAGTCACGTGAATTCACAGTCAATTGATGAATAGCTAAATGCATATCGTCACGGAAGAATGATAGGCATCTACGTACTTGAATCTAGAAATTTAATTTAGAAACTATATGACAAAGCGGAGTTCGGGCCAACTCAGCAAAGTTGTCATTGTTTTTAATATCTTGAAAGTTTTTAGTAGTAACCTTTCCTTACATACTTAAATGATAAGACCAATTTCCATTCATCTCGTTAGTGCTTTGTCTACAATTGTACACTGCTGGTTGTACACCGAATTTCCCTTCTTTGAAAATATTTCTTGCTATGTATTTTAAAAGACGTTATTGCAATATTCTAATAATACATACATGTGATGTCAATGGCGACAGTGTAATGATAAATAACGATTGGACAGTTCAACAGGATCAATTTATATTTAAACACTATTGAACCTACTGACCGACTGACTTAAATCAGTTCGTTGTCTACAATTGTTGCTTGAGTTTATTTATTGTCATTCATTTGATTAACCATTGCTATTCTTAGCTCTTTTCTTGTTTTTACGTTGAAATTTAGTTTTTCGGTCTTACCCTTTCTATTTTTCGTATACGGTTCTTTTCTTGGGCTTCCTTTCATTCCGTCTACTTCTCTGTGGTGTGTTTCTTTTCCCCAATTCCTTGCTTTTAAATAGCAAATATTTTTTTGACAGGCAGTAGTCGAAGGGACCAGAATATTCCATCATGTCTCCTTGGTCAAGATTGGCCAAAGGTAGGACAATTTTCCAATTGCTGCGGTAGAGTCAATTGTTCGGTGGTTCTCGTCATTTTGTTGTTCCGTATACACAGAGATTTTTCAATTCGTTTACTCTTTCTATTGTGACATTTGCTTTGGCTTTTTGTTGTTCGTTTCAATTATTATGCACACTTGCATTTTATTAATAGTCTCGACGTTATAATTCTTGGAAGGCGGGAAGGAAAAATGTTATTTTGCTCTCAATTGTTGTTGTAATATCACCTGCACATGCATATCCACTATTAATTTATGTATGAGTTGGAATAGGAGTTTTAGATTTATGCATTTTCAGATTTCCCAATGATTAGATTGTTGGTTGGGTGTGACAATAAATAGGTACCTATGCAATAAAATTATTTTAACATTTATCAAATTCCAATTTCGTACTATTGTAAAAAAATAATTTATGAGCAATAAAAGTCAACTGATGCATAACATTGAAAAATAAATTATCGATAAAAAAATGTTAGAATATCATAGGAAAATAAATGTATTCATGAAATCGTGGAATGGCATACAGAAATTTTCAACTGATCTGGAAAAAGAGAAGATAAGTAAAAAGTGTTAATAAAATTATGGACCGAAAATTAGTTGACACACCTCTTTATTTTGTAGAAATGTTTCTATTCTTTAGACAAACACAAAATATGAACCAGGAAATGTATAAAACAGGATCAAAACGAGACACAGATTGAAACAGAATAATTTATTGAAATGTGAGTTGTTTGTGGTCGTAACGGCCTTGACTTGTAATAGAATGCAATGTTGAAGAAATTATGTAATGCGCCAGTATCTATTAGTTTTATAAGCTAGCAAGCTGCTATTTCAGTTTCATTCCACTCTTTTTTTCTGCGTTGGCAAATATCTCTACTTTCTCCAGAAACTAAAGGACTGCCAGTAGTGATAGAATTATATTAAAATCACAATTTAGACACTGTTATTTGATGCATAATTTTGTTTATTTTATTTAAAAAACATTGCTCCACTACTAGGAATTTCTCCTGTGTCGTGGATGCGCTTACAAACATAGAAACTCACATACACAAACGCCCAGACCCGAAACAACTACTTGTGGATCAAACAAATATTTGCTCCGTGCGGGAATTGAACCCCCGACACGCAGCGCAGCTGTCCAATCGCTCAGCCACTTAACCTTGCGTCAAATATTTGGGACTTGCTTTTACCTAAAAGGTATTGTAATCCTATGGGGTGTAAGATTTAACTCAAATTCCTGGGAACCTTCCTCCGGTCCCGATTGGCTCCCACGGAAGATCCAAACTGCGAATCATTTTTGCAGGATATTATTTGCATCCCACTTTTACTCCTGCTTCCGATGCCTGGGTATCACGTCACCTGCAATTTATTTGATTGGACAATTGTTTCGTATGACGGGTTACACTACGGAACCATCGGGACCCTTCATGTTGGGGTCAGGTTGTGACCTTGACAGGTGCTCTGTCCCGGAGTATTTGACCTCTGATATTGTGTTAAGGTCTTGTTGATTTAAAGGGCTTGTTTTATTTTTGGAGGTCACCTAATAATGGTTGATAGAATCAATTCTCTGCTCCTAAGCGAGCGATGTTTTTGGTCTAGCTTGCTTTCGATTTGCTTTTCTTAGCTTGGATCTAGTAGGACTGTGCGTTTATTGTAACATTTTCATTCACAGGATCACATCACAATGAAAAGCTCAGCAGAATATATTTATAGAACGATGAGCGTCAAACGTGACACGTTTCGTATTGTTTTGCTTATCCAGTCTATTGTTAAGGGCAATGTTTGCACTTGCCGCTAAAATAATGATTTGACCACGAGCCTGTCCAAAGGTTATGTACAGGGCCGGATTTAGCGTATTCGAGGCTATGGGCACTTCAAGGCATTTTTATTCATTGCGCCTCACTGGGAATTTCTCCTGTAGATGATTTACATTATTAAGCTCTCATATACAAACACCCAGAACTCGAATAACTAATTATTGTAGGTTATACAAATATTTGTTCTGTGCGGGAATCGAACACGCAACGTAGCAGTCGATCGCCCAACAACCTGCGCCAGCAGTGCCGTTTTATTACCCTCTAGGATAAATTAGGTTTCCTACATTAAGTCGATAACTGAGTCTAGTTGGAACTGGGGGCCTTTTAGGATAACAGGGCCATGTGCACTTGCCCAGAGTGCCCAATTGAGTGCCCACGCGTAAATACGACCCTGGCTTTGTAATGTAACTTCAATGTTTAGTGCTGATGTGACGTATGATATGCAGTTGCTATGAATTATATGTAAATTGTTAAGTAGTAAACGCGTAAAATTTTAATAGTAACAGGTGTTACTATCTCAAACTAGGTTACATTTTGTTGCTGAATTTGGTATTGTATTGTATTGATAGTTTCTTATTGCTGAGGTATTCCACGAAGGGCACTTGGTACCTGTGAAAAGTTTTGACAGGAGCCTTATGTCGAATAGATAAGGTGCAAGTAGCTGAGATGCCATTGTCTGCCTGCTTCGTGGAATACCTCTTGTTGCTATGTAGTTAGAGCTACAAAATTAAATAAAGGATAACATAATATCTAAATTCTAATCCTATTTTCCGTTTTAGGTTTTAGTAAATGTATATTTAGAATACGGCCTTATTAGCATGAACCCATTGTTTTGCCGTGTCCATGGAGGTATCACAAAGCTAACGACCGTTCATTTTCCTTCATGATCAATACAATTTTGAGCTTAATTAGTAACTTGCATGCTTCATTAAATTGGAAAAATAATATACCTGTTGCAATTTAATGATATTATATGTATTTTATTTTTATTTTATACCGATCACGACTTTTCTTAACATTCCACTGCGCTATTCTGTTCACATGTAGAATATCTTGGTTGCAACACATTGGCATACAGAAATAGTATTCAATCCTCCTCAATAGAGCTGTCTGTATACTGGTCCTGACGTCACAACTCACGTGTCTGGTCCTTCGAGCCGGATTGAACTCACGCTTGGCGCCTACGTCACACACATTGTGACAACCGACAATAGAATGCACAATTGTGGACAGACAATCGGCATCCGCCGGTCGGATCGGACTGACCGCTGATTTTAGATTCTACTTTAATAGTTTTTTTTTATTTATTTTGATTCTTATCAGTTTTTACATTGTTTCTGAATTAATTGTGAGGATTATTTTAGATGTTGACGTTGTGAGTAGATCAATTTAAGCTGATTCAAGTTTGATCTTCTATGTGTTAATTATTTATGTGATTTTGTTCATTACTAGATACGTTATGGTGTTGCTGTGTCTTTAATTACTGCTTTAGAAGTTGCTGTATCACGATATCGTTATTAACGTGAATTAAACAAAATTACACCTTATTAATCAATCTTAACTTAATTCTAGGCAAACCTGTAGCACCGTCGAACATATCTTCTTTGACAGGCCTGTTAGTCTAGTGGTTGGTGACCCTGACTGCTATACCGGGGTCGTGGGTTCGATTCCCACCCAGGACAAATGTTAGTGTGATGAGCACGATCATTTGTTCTGTGTCTGGGTGTAATTTATCTATAATATTTGTGTATTTAGAAATATAAGTATGTTTATCAGTTGTCTAGTACCCATAACACAAGCTCTGCTTAGCTTGGGACTAGATGGCGTTGTGTAATATTTATTTTATTTATTTATTTATCTTCGCTTACCATCAGGCGAGATTGTGGTCAAGCCCGAAATTATCGTAAAATAAAAAAAAAACAGTACCCATGCGAGAAATTATTCTACTTCTACAATAGTAACTTATTGTATTTTTCTTTGTTCCAGGTTTGCAATGTCGACTTCTAAGTTTTGAAGTTACTTCGCCAGCATAGCGACCAAAATGACAGTCCAACCATTCAGGAGGAAGTCATATAAAGTACTAAGCACATACCTCAACACGTAAATTGACTAAAAAACCAAATTAAAGACTTTTAAATAAAAAAACATTATTTAATTTTTAAGTAGTGCAATTTTGTTCCTGTTAATTTATTTTACCGAGTGATATTAGTGTTAGTGAAGTGTTGTGCCATTGTCGATAGTTTTTTTTATCGATAAAGTGAAGATGTATAAGAAAATGTGGTGTTTATTTGGTGTGATCTTTGGGGTGGCTGCGGCGATGGATAGGAGCCACTTGCCGCCTACCTGTTCCAGGTGAGTTTATTATTTATATTTATTTTTCTTATCTTGTTCGCATCTTACTAAGGTAAGTACACACAGCAGATCAACTTAACCCAATCTGTAATACCAATAGAACATAAACCTTCTAATATTGTGATAAGGTTGAAAATCTATTTAAGAATCTATCATCTATCTATTTAAGAAATTTGACAAATTCAGATAGGTTGATGTGCTGGCGTTTGTACTTTATTCGTATTATTCTTTCGTAGATCGATGAAAAGATTATGCAATATTTTTTACTATGTGAAGGTTATTATTGTATTCCACATTTGAAGGAGTTATAAGTGGTTATATTTTGATTTAAATATCAGAATACATTTCAATAGTAGGATTGTAGTCAGTCTTCATCTTGCACGTTTGAACTTTTTTATTAATGGTACCTATACCTACTTACATAATTAATTGCACCTGACTATCTGACAGAGAGTAATGTAGATAAATGACAAAAAAACTCATCATAAAAAGATGATGATGTTTGTAATATTTTATAATTCCATACAGTAAGAAATAATTCATAACGCTACATAATTATATAAACTGGCCCTAAAAATTAAATAAAAAAGTCAAAGTAAGTACTAAGACCAATTTCTCCAAAACATTTTACAAATATGGATCTCCAAAATCCTGCCCAGTAACTAGATTTCATATCTTCTATCGGTCTCTTCCTAAACTCGAGTACTAATGAGTACTAATCTGGCTTGATTTATCGAATAAAATCTATCTATCAACGAATGAGTATATCTTGGACGCAGATCAAGTAGATCATGGCCACGCTAGATGCGTTGCCGGAAGTGCTCATCACTATTGTGGCACAGTCGTTATAAACGTGCAGGTGTAGTCACTGCATACAATCACGAAGATCAATTAAATAAAGAAAATATTGTGAAAATGATTATGCCTTAATAGCTACTGAATGATCATCTATCCTATAAGTAAAGAAGATACTGTGAAATGTTTGAGAACATTTGATCAAACTACCATTTTTGGCTTTGAAAGATCTAAGCTATTTACACTCTAACCTGATTATAAAAATCACGATTGGTTCAATTCCTAAGGCGATTTTTTTTTTCGTGGTAAAATCATCAAATGAGTCCTGAACCCAGGGCAAAGCGGGAGGGACTGTCAGACTCGTACTGATTAAAATCCACGGTGTTCTTCAATAGCCTATGAAACTAACGCTTAACTCTGTGTGTACTTCGAAACGAGTGCATCAAATTCTATAATTGTTTTTGCGCTGTATTCCTTATTGTCAAGGCGAGGTGTGAATGTTATAATTTTCGGAAAATCCTCCAGAACATGTCGAAAATTTGAACCTGTGCATAGCCGGTGCGAGATTTTTTAAGTCTTTTGTCATACTAAGCCAGACTATTGTGGTCAACCAAGCACAAATGACCTTGACTGCTACCAAGAAATTCCTGATGGAATAATCGTAAGATTTTTCCTAGTTAACGGTACTTACTGGGTATAGATCAAGGGGAACACGCGCGGGCCACTAGTCGGAAGTATACTGGCCTTGTCGTGACCACTGCGAATGTGTTGACACTGATTCCATACGTGCATTACAGTCATGTAAATTAGTATGTACTCATACTGTTGTTGTTTTTGTTTTCAAACGTTACGTCTTTGTTTTAATGTCATTATTTATGCATTTTCTCAACTATGTAATGGTTGACTTCCAGTTAAACCAGTTATGTTTTGTTTTATTCGCATGATGGGATTATAAATTACTGTTTTAAGCGATAATGAAGTATGTTAATCATTTGTTTGTCAATAATATTATAATATAATTTTATTAATTAATTTATTGCAGACATAATTATTTTTTCGTACCACTTGCTCAAAAAAGTGACATTCTATGCCACAAAAAGCGAACATAACAATAGTCATTTTTAATCTGTGAAAAACAGGGAAAGAATGTTGTACTGAATTTCATTCTCTCTCTCTAGGGAGAGAATGTGATTTAAATTTGGAATACTTAGATTACGGTAGACTCGATCGAAAGCTAACCAGAATAATAAAACATTAAAAAATAAAGATTTCGAGTCGACAACATATATCCGCAAAATTCGGATTGTCGAGTATTTTGTAAATTTCTAATGATTTTCTGACCAGACAGATCGCAGCCGCCATTATTGACATCGGTTATCATGTTGAGTTTTTTTTTCTTTCTTTATTTTCAGCCTATGACTTACCGTGACACCTACATTTAGTACCTTGATGTATAGTATTTGGGACACACGTTTCACCCGAGCGAATCCGGATTTTCATCTAGTTAAATAAAATTACGAAAACCGACGAGGCCGTATGAGCTTGATGCCTTTGCTTTTTTAATTTGCCGCGTTTTTGTATTCTTCAAATACTTAAACGTTGAGTTTATTTTTACTTATTTTTATAAACAAGTTAATTTTAAATATTAATGTTTAAAATGCGTATCTCATATTATTACTGTGTTATTTTTTTCGCAAATGGTACGAAAAGTAGAGTATTTTCCTCGGTGATAAAGCTGTCTTAGTCTCGGGTGAACTTAAATCCCTCGCTACACTCAGGACTCGTCTTAAATCCCTCGCTTCGCTCGTGATTTAAGTTTTTAACACCCTCGCTACGCTCGGGAGTAAACCTCGAGTCCTTCGTTACGTTCGCGATTTAATTCGCCACCCGCGACAGAAGACTCTGCTTTATCCCCTTGGTTAATAATCTACTATTTGACGCCCTGTAATTTATTCCCTTTTCATTATTTGCACTTCGATATTTCTAAACTAATTAAATTGTATTACAACTATAAAACTTACACTTACAGTTTTGAAAAATAATAAAAAGCTAAGTATGTAGGTTACAGATTAATATTTACCTAACTGGAAACATACTAATGAATGCAGTTGCTAAAAGCCAATTTACGTGCTTGAAAGTTTGAAGCAACTAATTGGGATCATATTAGCAATTAATTGCTTATCAATTTTCACCTCATCGTATTTCAACACAAAAATTTATCGATACTTTCTAACCTTGACATTGGACATCTCTAGTTTCCGAAGCTCTTCCAAGAATAAATTAACTGATGGACAGTATCAGCTGATTGTCAATCCAATTATGTACATTGTAAAAGAACACTCAGGTATCGAGTTCCTATAATGTGGGATAAGTAGAGTTCGTGACTCAAGTGGCTTAGCAACGGTTTATTATTATTACGTAGCTAGTACATAAACTCTAGCTTTTCTCCCTTTAAGGTAGGCAGATACTATAAACCGCCATCTTATTTTAGGGGTGATAATCACTTATCAAAAAAAACCTTTCTCTAGGAATTTCTCCTGTACCGTAGGTACGTTGATTAAACATAAACTCACATAAAATACGCCGCCCGAAACGACTATTTGGAGATCATAAATATTTGCTCCGTGCGGGAATTGAGCCCGCGACACACAGCGCAGCAATCCGATCGCTCAAGTACTGCACTATAAATCATTAAAAGAGTTCTCACGCCCTGGATTGAGCGGAAGGTACTTTTCTTATAATTGTGACAATCCCACCGCGTTATTCCCAAACCACTGCAACTCCTGAAAGCCAGAATCGACAGTGGCTATCACCAGAAAATAGCCGAGATATAGAAATTCCCTGAATTCCCGGAGAATGAAGCGGAAGAGACTGTCACGACTCTTAGCCCATTCGTACACTAGGAGACACTAGTCTCCCAAACCTACGACTTTGGTATCCGGGTGACTATCGCAATACAAATCATTAGAGGTTCTTACACAGGCATGCGTCAATGGATACCAAAGTCGCAAGGTATCGGAGACTTGCATAGTCTAGTGTACGAAGGGGCGTATTGACTAAAAATCCACCCTATCCATAGATATATTACTATTTCTGTGACCCTATCCCTCCTACAATTTGAGTTCCAGGGCCTCCGTAACCTGCTTCGAGACACACAGATCACTCGATAGCACGATTTTTTTATACTACCTTACGCATCAGCTATTATTTAGAAGACGAGAGAGTTTCGATACTAGGACAGCGCTGAACACAACGCTGTATTCTTAAAGAATAGCCATGCTGGTCAAACAAGCATGTCAGCTTGTTACTAACCTAACACGAGTATGCGTAGTTAGTTGACCTGACACGATAAGTAGCCATAACCTATAATGTTTATTGATTGTTGACCCACTGTAGGACAACGGCCTCCTTTTCACTTTTCTAGTTTATTAGGGTTTTGTAGCGAACTGGCAGAAAGAAGAGACCCCTATAATAATAATAATATTCCACAACTATTAGTAGTCCCAAGCTAAGCAGGGCTCGTGTGATACTAGACAACTTATAAACATACATATAAATATTTTTAAATAAAAACCTACATAATTATAGATAAATTACACCCAGACACAGAACAAATGATCATGCTCATCACACAAACATTTGTCCAGGGTGGGAATCGAACCCACGACCCCCGCCATAGCAGTCGGGGTCACTAGCCACTAGAGCAACAGGCCAGTCGATTCCGAATCCTGCTGGATTGAAAACTGCTGAATTGCAATCCATTCTGATCCCTTTGTTTTGTTGCGTATCCGTGCTTATGACACTTTTAGCGCAGTATCTGAGTGATCGACTGCAGCGTTGTATATCGTGAGTTCGATTCTCGGATGGAACAAAATATTGGATAGGTCATCAACATGCTTTCTGTTGTAAAATAGTTGTTCTGGGTCTTGATGTTTGTTTATGTGAGTTTAAATGTTTTTAAACGCACCTAAGATTCAGTAGAAATAATACGGACGGGGCAATGTTAAAGAAAAAGTGATGTATATTTTTGTTAATTAAGAGTTAAAGAAAATATCTGTATTAGGTTCGAATGTACGGTAGATTTTTTGAAGTAGGTAAGTATTTAGATAACAAATATAGCATAAAATAATTATACCTAATAAAAAGACTAATTATAGCTTTATTATAAACCTGCAGACGTGCATATTCTCAGTTATTTTCATGCATAACACCTTATATAGAGACAAAATTAAAGGGAAAACCGATGATATAGGTAAATACATTTTTGCAGTATAGGCTAATTAATATGCATCACAAAGGTAATGTTATAAATGAATCAATGTGAACGTACTTAACGTGTTATATTTAGCTTCTGATAAAAATATCATAAAAAGCTATTAATAGTTTTGCGTGTCTGATGAAATAGTTGCAATTTCTACGTAAGTTACACTCTAGCAGGTATTTACAACAAATAAAGTCAGCTTTACAGAGTTTAGAGAAACCTATAATTAATGACAGGACGGTTTTATCACTCACTTAAGCTCCCTTGACACCTTTTAAAACGAATAATCTATCCTTTTAGGCCTTCGGGGTGCCTTATTTCTTAACTCGAGACGCATCGTTCAAAAGTGCCTTTCGATGGTCTAATTGAAATGAATGCTTTGACCTTGACATTTTGGAATTTGACAGTCAGGGGTGCTTGAGAGGGTAAACGTGGAGAAAATGGGTATATTAAAATCGGACCTATTTTAAAATCGGAAACCCTAGCACGACTTTTCACGTTTTTGTGTCGGAAACGGCAACTTGAAGTTAATTTGATACAAATTTCATTCATTTTGCATACAATAAACGCCTCACTCCTCACATACTAAATACGGTACTACGGTAAAATACAGAAAACTTGTACTCAGAAAAGGTGCAATTTAAAAAGTTTTGGAAAATGTCTTCAGCTACGCGTGATACCTCTGTTGTTGCAGAAGTCCATAGGCTACAATTACCGCTTTTAATCATGATCTTATACTTGCTTGTCACCGTCATAAAATGAAAAGAACCTATCTGAACTCCTCTTATCATATCAATACTGCAAAACCATTTATTTTAATCCTCTATTTCTTTTTCCAGTACAATCTACTGCCACGGCCCACTGCTGGATACGGTGCAGATGGCAGGGCTCTACAACGACTCCAAGACCTTCGTGGATATGAAGCTGAAGGTGTCTGCCAACATCACCATGGACCACTTCCATGAGATGATGTCCAGGTATACACTTGCTTACACTTGGTGAAGATTTTGCCTTACAGATTTTAGGAAATTGAGTGTCAATTATGGCACAATGACTGATTAACAAAGTGGAGGCCTGAGTCCCACCTGTGGGAATCAAGTTCATTGTGCTTATAAATTTCGATACAACTTTTATAGGACAGTGATTAATGACATCAGAGAGATTCCGGCATAGAATAGGTTATATGGTATTTGGATTCTGGGGTTAAATTCGCGGATATTTCAGAGTCTAATATTGAGCAGAACGTGGAATATACAAAGCTTTGATAAATCAACTAATCTCAGAGGTGTAGGTGTTCAAATATCATATAATATTCTACTTTACACATCCACAAACTCAAATGTGCAGGTTGCTTCTAGTACTGTTCTAGTTCTAGCATTAGTTTCCCTTTAAATACTAATTATTACTACTTTAACTAAAAGGTGCAGGTAAAACAAACCTCAATAATATTAAAGTAACACTGCATGCGTTTATTATATAATCGGAATATTTCTTCAGGACAGGTTCACATCCGACCAAGGCTGACATCCAGGAGTTTGTCAATCAGAATTTCGACCCTGAGGGCTCCGAGTTTGAGGACTGGAGGCCCAACGACTGGAAGGATAATCCTGGTAAGCTCATTGGCCTAGTGAACACAACACTATGTTTTTTGACAACATCTAAAAAAGATCTTTTGAATGTCATTTTTATTGATACCCAGCTACTTCCTCCTTTCTTTTTCTCCACTTCGGTATGTGAAAGAAGGCAAGCGGTAAACAGCTCATGGCGGAAAGCTCCATATCTTTCCTAATGTGAATTTAATGTTTTATTATAAAAACCTTATCCTAACCCACATCAAGGTTACCGTGTTTTATTTATAAAGTTACACTCGTACAGTAAAGGCTCAAAAGTCCCTAGGCATGTTAAAAATTACATTGCAATGAACTCGAGCACAATACGTGTGTGAGTGATGTCTCAAGATTCCGTAGATAACTCTCATTAATGCAAATTCTTAACTTAATTGCTCCTAATATTTAAATTTTCTCCATTTGCTTCCTCAATACGTAACTTGGGACCCTTAATAAAGTAACATTCGTCGTTTCCAGCGTTTCTCCAGAACATCAAAGACCCACTGCTGCACCAATGGGCGGCCGAGCTAAACAGGCTGTGGCTGCAGCTGGGCAGGAAGATGAAGCCAGATGTCAAGGAGAACCAGGATCTGTACTCCATCATCTATGTTGATAACCCTGTTATTGTGCCTGGTGAGTGTTAATGGGAAAGGGAGTTGTATTTTTTTACGCCTAAACTGCTAGACCGATTTTGATATTTTTTGCTGCAAATTAGCATACTTACTATTAATCTGGATTATATTTTTAGAGAATTATTAGTTGTTCACAATTCTAATTAATGTAGTACTAAAAATTTACATTTAACAATGGTCTAACTGTATTATATGATCAAATACCTGCCGCGGTCGCAGGACTGTCTTACAAAGGAACTGTGGCTCTGGAATACAAAGGGAAGTGTACAAAGGGTAGTGAGGGAACAGGGTAGATTTTTAGTCAGTCTGACAACCCCTTCTACTCAGGACTCATTTAATGATTGTCAAATTGTGCAAATAAAATAAAAGCGTCAAGTCAGCTCATGGAAATATGAATCATGATGAATATTACTTACAAACAAATCTAACCACTAATACAACTATGTTTAAGGTGGTCGTTTCCGTGAGTTCTACTACTGGGACTCGTACTGGATCATCAAGGGCCTGCTGCTGTCCGAGATGAGATCCACTGCCAAGGGCATGGTTGCCAACTTCATGGACATCGTTGAGAGGATCGGCTTCATTCCCAACGGCGGAAGAATTTATTATGCTATGAGGTTTGTTGATTAACCTGGTAGCCTACTATGACGTTTTAAAGCGAGAGTATTTCTACTGTGGGAACGAGATGGCGCTAGACAACTTGTATAGCTCTGTCACTTTCGCACAGTCGAACTACTCACGGTTTATGACGTCATAGTAGGCCACGCCACGTGGTCATTTGGTTTTTTGACACATTAGAGATTTATCTAAGCTCTACAAAAGTAGTAAAGTTTTGAATGATAATGCCAGTGGCATTGAGATGACACGGTTGGCGCAGTGCTGCGCTGTGAGTCATGGATTCGATCCCCAATTAGGATTAATATTTGTATGACCAATAGGTTGTTGTTCCCTATATTTCTATATCTTAGTTTGAATCTTAGAAATTCTTAGTGTTTGGGAAAAAAGACCGGCTAAGTGTGAGTCGGAATCGCGCACGAAGGGTTTCGTACAAAAATGGCAAAATAATCACGTGTGTTGTAAGGAAGCTCCCTAACTATCACTGTTCAGACGAACACTGGAATCTGAAACCCTAAAAGTTTTTGTGTTTTTAAAATCAAAGGTAAATTAATATTTCGTTGGCAGCCAGCAACAATAACACAACTTATCAGAACTGGTATTAGAATCAGTCTACCAAACAATCCCGAACTAAAAATATAATACATATTTTATTCCATCTCTTCCAGGTCTCAGCCTCCACTACTGATTCCAATGGTGAAGCTTATCATGGATGACATGGACGACGTGGACTTCTTGAGACAGCACATCCACACCCTTGACAGAGAATATGACTACTGGATGACCAACCACACTACCGAAGTCCACCATAATGGTCATAGGTAAGGATACACTATGTTGGCCAGAAGCTTTCATTACCAAAAAGACATTTTCTGTGTAAAATTGGAGCTCTTGACAAACGAGCCACCAACCCATCAGCCTACAAGTATCGAATCTTGCAATGCATACATGCATAACACTAGGCGAGCTTGCTCATGACGCGATTTGTGTGAAACTACCACTAAATAAAAAAATAAAAAATCATCCTAGAAACTAAGTTGAGGGCAGTGACGTAGCTAGAGAGGGGCCAAACCGACCCTAGTGCCCGGGTTTACACCTGTAGGGGATTTCTGTAGAAAATTTTAAATTTGACATCAGCGATTACAGTAAATAAAGCAGTTGAACTGAACTAAGAAGAAAAGTGTTTCAAAGTTTTTTTATATGACCTATTTACTTGAGTGATGCCTTAAGCCATGATTCTAACGATATTTTATAATGATGCAATTCGAATGATTTACGTCGTCTTGCGTGAAATCGTTCGAATGGCGTCGCGTCGCGTCATCAGCAAGCTTGATTATGTTGCCGTTCGCCGGGTTCGTAGGCCTAGTAGTCTCGGTGGATCGGTTGGTAAAAGTGTCGTATGTTCAAACCCTGCAAGGTCTAATTTTTCTTTCCAATCTTTTTTTAATGCCAAATTAAATTCACAAGATTTTTAAGTACCTACACATCAAAATTATATCATTTTTAATTTCAGATACACACTAGCGAGGTATTACGATCAATCACAAGGACCCAGGCCTGAGAGTTACAAAGAAGACGTGGATGTTGCCAGGTATTTAACATACTCTTAAGAACTTAGTTTTTTTTTCAGTGAAAATTAGGCGAAGTAAAAGTGCAAAGCCGTTGGTCCCGGCTGTCATTTGAAAATCTTTGAGAGTCTTTACTGTTAGTCAGAAGCTCTAACCAGTCTTACCATGGGGTATCTTATTACCCAGGTATTAGGTTGTGGAGGTCCGACAGGCAGTTGTTCCATATAAAATACTGCTATTAAGTTTCATCTGGTTCGACTGACCGACCCCAATAAACTTGGGAAAAGGCTAGGCAGATGATGACTTGTAGTAAAAGAATTAAAAAAAAAACATTTTAGGAAAACTAATTCACCTTCCTCTTGAATGATTTGTAATGTTATCTTTAATATTAAATTTTCAGACATTTCGACACAAATGAAAAGAAAGAAGAACTGTATGCCGAGTTGAAAGCGGCCGCTGAGTCAGGATGGGATTTCTCATCCAGATGGTTCATTCTCAATGGCACGAATAAAGGTAAGAAAATCATTCCTAAAAATAAAGATATGGCACAAAGGCCTTGAAGCTATGACAGAAACATTACAAAAAAAAAAGAAAATCATTCTAAGTTTAAAATAAAATCTGCGTACCAACATTATACGGTAGTGATGAAGTGTATTAGTAAGAAAAAAATAAAAGAACCAGAGACAATAAATAAAATTCAAAACATGAAGTTCTCAAGAAAAGTTTTTCGAAGCCTTTGCTTCGAAAAACTTTTCTTGAGAACTTCAGAGGGTGATTATCGTGAGAAGGACCATAAAAAGTGGTCGTGGGTCGGTCCAAACAGTGTATCAAGGCCCTGTTATACAAAGGGGAACTGAGTATCAGGGGTGATTTAAAGTCAGTACGAGTTTGACACTCCCTTGTACTGCACTGACCTGGGGCCTTAGTCAAACAGCATTCGACAGTAAACGAAAATCGTTATCGTTCATCAGTCACCAATACATTTTCAACTTTATACCCCAGCGCGTAAAGTTGAAAATCTATTAAAAACTGCTAATCGATAACGAACGAAACAAACAAAAATGATCTGTGAACTTCAATAGATTTTCAACTTTACGCGCTGGAGTATAAAGTTGAAAATGTATTGGTGACTGATGAACGGTAACGATTGTCTTTTACTGTCGAATGCTATTTGACTAAGGCCCCTGGGAGGTCTCACTTAATGATGTTCAACTCTAAAAAACAATTAAATATCAGTTGATTTAGGCTGATAGAACTCTTCTTCAAATAAGGTTTATACTTCATACTTTGACAATAACAAGTAAACCTTAACAGAAAACCTTCACATAAGCAAAAATCAAATGAGAAAAAAAATCTTACAACAAAATGCTTCAATTTCGATCCCTATTTTATTCAGAATATCCACATCAAACTGCTGATATTTCTATAGATGGATATAATCAAGTCGGTGGTATGTAGTACAAATACCTCAAGTGTGGACCCCGTGTTATTTCCTTAGATAAACAGCGATCATCTGGCATCTTAGTCAGTTTCCATCAAAAATACAGCTCTTGCAAGTCCAGTTTTTGAATGGACAAAATAGTTTATTAATCGCATTAAAAGCATTCCCATAACCCATCATAAAATTCAAAATTAAGTGTAAAGTAAGTAGTTTAATTTAACAATTTTACCCAAAATATGACAAAACCTAAGAGAGCAGTGGTGGCTTATTTATAACGGTCCCGACTTACGAATTCCAGGCCTATTAATTTGTTTAACTTATTTCATCACCACTGCTCTCAAAATGGTGAAAAACATCGTAATCCTAGAACGAAAAAAAATAAAATAAAGACATTTTCATTAGTCCTATCCCCACTACTAATTTATTAGCAAAATAATAAATTATAAAACAAGTAGAAAAATGTTTAGTTTCTGCGGATTGTAGCATGAATAAATAACAAAAACTGAAATAATTAAGAGTGCTTCATCCCACACCGGCAACAACTTACCGTTATCCATTCCAACAGAAATTATAGTAACAAATAAGAATGTTATTAAGTTCTATAATTGTAGTAGAAGAAAATAAATACTTGAAAAAAATAACAATATTAAGTAGGTACCTATATAATGTTTAGAAAACTAAATTAAATACTCAGAGGTCAAGGTCTCTTAAAATCCAGACATAATCTTGATCAATTCATGTAAGGATAAGTAAGTAATGTGGTATTTTTAGCAAAATCCACACAGATTTGAGTGGACACGTCTGACTGAAAACTTCAAGAGCTCTTTAAAATCTAAAATGTGCTCGAATATACTTTTTAGTGTGGTCACACACATAATTATATAGGTACTATTCTAATCTATTTTCCTTCATCAGGTAACCTAACGAACTTGAAGACCCGGTCCATCATCCCAGTGGATCTGAATGCTATCATGTGCTGGAACGCGCAGCTCATGAGGGACTTCCATCTTCGGCTGGGCAATATCGATAAAGCTGAATTTTATAGAAATGTGCACGCAAGGTTCATGGATGCTATTGAGCAGGTAATTTTACGAGGTTTATGTATTACACTTTGAAATAAGACACTAGCGAGCAAAAGTATGGAAACTTACTTGGAATTGATCCGGTAAAGCTATATCGGATCAATAATGGCGTGATTTTAATGAATTTCGTATCAGTTTAAATTGAACAGTTAAACCTTTAAAATGGTATATTTAATAATAATCAAGTAAAACTTAACATCGCGCGGAATCGGAGTATGTGATTCCACACTTTTGCTCGCGAGTGTAGAATAGGGTATTTTACTGCATAAATAAATTGAAAATCTATTTAGTCCGTCAGTAATGATATTGAAAAATAATGGACACGTATTTTTTATTTTTTCAAATCAATGAATATTGACAAAGATAATACGCTTCCAAATTCGGGAGTGGGGGCTTGTGACATCATTGCGCTTGTAAAATTGTACCGACCGAGTGACGTTTTGTGATTTTTAGAAGCGTTGTATCTTCGTCAATTTTGGTTTACGTGACAAAAGAAAAAACACGGGTCTAATATTTTTAATAATCTATATTTCGTACTTATAATTTTTTTTTGAGTAAAATACCCTATTCAACCATATAAAAAAAAGGTACAAGTCATTGTAGAAGCTAAGCATTTTGGACTGCATCGCGACTATTTTCAATATTTTTTCATAATGTAAGCTTTGTTCAGCAGTGGACGTCTTACGGCTGATATGATGATGATGATGAATATAAAGTAGCTAAAGATAGAGATCTTTTTCTTTTAATCCTGATGCAGTAAAAATCAGATGAAACAGATATAAGTTAATCAAAGTCTAAATTCCAGTAAATATAGAAATAAAACTTTTTTCATTTCCTAATCTAACAACGGCTAAATATAAGTAAATGCATTCTTAAATCAAAATGGCGGTACTAAATACAGAAATTCGTATTTGGCGCCAAAATGTTTTTTTTTTTTTTAAATTCAGAACACCCGTTACCAAACTCACAAATCACAGTCTAACCACCATTTTCAAAGACAACTAACACATAAGTACTTTTTTTTCTCCAGGTCTTATGGCATGAAGACGTAGGAGTATGGTTGGACTACAGTCTTGAGTCAGGTAGACGACGAGACTACTTCTACCCGTCCAACGTGTCTCCGCTCTGGGCAGTCTGCTACGACCAGGCTAGGAAGGACTACTTCGTAAATAGAGTTGTCAATTATTTGGATAAAGTTAAGGTGAGTTAAAAAAATATTATGGTAGTGAAATATTATTTTATTGGCTGAAAAAATTAAGTAGGTATATATCTTTAACTGAATTTGATTTAAATAAAACCTTTAACAGAAAAAAATGTACACAAATATTATGAAGAGTAAAGATTTGTATTTTGTGTGTGTGTGTGTGTTTGTAATGAATAAATTCAAAAACTCATGGACCGATTTCAAAAAGACTAGCTAAAATCGATATTGCCTCATTGGTCTTGCCGCTATGTGTGATGTATACTAAAATCTACGCTAGGAAAAACAGACAGAGTTATTTATATTAATTCACCACAATAATTTCTGAGTCTGTAATGACGTCAAATAACCTTCACATAGTCAGCGATAGTTATTAGTGCTAATTATTCTCTAATCTATGCAATTGACAAAGATAAATAGCTGTTGCGTCACATCGCTCGAATCGAACTCTAATTTCGCCGCTCTACTCATGAGACTCCGTGGCGCAACGGTAGCGCGTCTGACTCCAGATCAGAAGGTTGCGTGTTCAAATCACGTCGGGGTCAAATGCCTCTTTTTGTAAATTTTAGAAATTTTTTATACTTTTTATTTAATTTCGTTTAATTTATTCAATAACAATTATTGTTTATTTCTGAAGAGTAATTCAGTACCTAATGATATTTTTTTTTATAGTGACCGAAATATTTACTTTTTTACTGCTAGTTCTAATGTTTTTTTTTTTAAGTTTTGATTTTGAGTGATTATAGTAAAATGTCAATTCAATTATAAATTATTTGAAACATTGTTAAATAAAAGCAATAATAAGCTCGCCCCATCGTCGACCTTTTCTTAGTCATTCCTGACCTAGACTAAGGTCAAGAGCAAACCCATCTAACATAAAAAAAAAGAATTTTGAATTTGTATGCAATTATTAAGCTAATATTTTAATCAAATGTTATAATTTATTCCACGAAACATAATTGAAATAAATTAACTGAGTCACAAAGTATAATTAATTTATATCCTTTTGAAGTATCCAAATAAATATTTTATTCAATTTTCTTCTTTCTAGGTCGACATTTTCGACGGCGGTATCCCCACGACATTTGAGCACTCGGGCGAACAATGGGACTACCCAAATGCATGGCCGCCATTACAATACATAGTGGTGATGGGCCTGGCCAACACTGGCCAACCCGAGGCGGTCAGACTGGCCATGGAGATCGCCACTAAGTGGGTGCGTTCGAATTTCGAAGTTTGGAAGCAGAAGACTGCTATGCTTGAGAAGGTAATTTTTTTTTTTAATTTCTGTGTTTCGAGATCATTCCAGCTTTTGATGAACATAATACCTAATTAATGTATGAGGGTGAACGTTGTTTTTAAATGAAAATAAATAGCGCCCATAGTCCGGGGTTATTGCCAAGTGGGGCAACGAATCCTTGTCAACATTTTTGATTGCATTTTTTAAAATTAATAACTTGAAATTGAATTAACCCATGATGGTTTTTAAAAACTTTGAAAATTAGCAATGTATTTCGGGACATTCTTATCCCGTTTTGTTATATTTATAGATAATTGAACGTTATAAAAAAACGAAAGTTAAAAAAACGGTGTTAAAAAATGAAACCGACTTCAAAAACAACCACAAATCGTTTAAAATGAAGTACAACATAACTTTTTTTTCTAATGTCGGTGACTTTGTTTTTTTTTTCATAGACTTTTTCGCCACCGAGTTTTTCAAAAAGAATTTTTCAAATTGGATCGTAGGCGACGGAGTTATGCACGAACAAACATAACAAAAAATATAAACTTCCGAATTGAGAACCTTCTCCTTTTTGAAGTCGGTTAAAAAAATTGAGATATTATTTAAATTAAACTTTGTGTCCTAAACATTAACGTCCATTTTCCAGTACGACGCTACAATCTTCGGCGGTCTCGGTGGTGGCGGCGAGTATGTGGTACAGACCGGCTTCGGATGGACCAATGGCGTTATCATGGCCATGCTTAACAAATGGGGAGGTAAGTCATTGTGTGCTCTATATGTGAGGTATAAGGTTTAATATGGCTTGAGCTAAATAACAGAAGTATTTGTTCCGATGCGCTTTACTAAGGAGGATAGTTCTTATTTTGAATGAGGCATAGTTTTAGGCGTGTCTCAAAACAAGGCTATTATTGAGTGTGTCTCAAAACGAGGCTTACTTTTGAGGTTTGCCTCAAATCGAGGCAACCTCGTTTCAAATATAGTTTTTAGTGTTATTTTATCATAGTATCTAAAATGTCTTTGGCAAGATTTTGCGGGTCCAGTTTTGAAAATATGATAAACCCGTGTTGAAAAAAAAATCTGTAAAATATTTTTAGTTAATTTTATGAGAACATTTTGTGTTTGTGTGTGTTTGAGTGACTGAATTCAATTAAATAATTATTAACTGTACTACGAAGACAACGACGATATATTACTAGACTCCGCATGCACGATCTAAGGAACAAAAACTATTCTGTCAACTCGCTGAGGTACTACGTAAGCGAGGGAGACGAGGTACTGCGTTGTGATTGGCTAACTCAAGGTCTGTTCTGTCTCAAGGTATGTTTACGGCTCACAGGAGTGGTCGAAAAAAGACGGATATAAGACTTTTTTGCCTAATGTGTTGACAGACATCGGTCGCCTGTTATTAGGAGTCTAGTAATATATCGTCGTTGTACGAAGAAAATATTGATAAATCCCAAACTAAAAAAAAAGTCATCATTGCAATAACTTGACATCTCTTTGTGTTGCCGCTTCAATTAATCGTTTTATTTTCTGTTCACCTTTCATTCATTCATTCATCGTGGAAGTTGGTGACATCGGTACGTTTCGTTCATTCAATTTTGTGTTGTGATTGTGTATTTAGCTGTGTGTTATTTCTTTCTTGAGTACTGCTGCGATTATATATATTTTTAGGTACTTATTTCTCAAAATTGGTGATCAATACTAGTGTATTCTTTGTAGAGGCCTTTCCCAGCGCTGGGACAGTATAGTCTGATATTGATTAATTATATCTAAATATGTATATTTAGTTTGCTTGTCTTGCTGTCTGTAGAAATAAAAGTTGTATGTTATGTAGTGGTGGTTTTTGAATTATTTCGGGTTTTTTTACATTCTGCCAATTCGGGTATTTTGTCGATATATTGATCTTTTTTTGTTTGTCTACTATACCATACTCATTCCATAACAATCAGTGCATTATATGATATAATTGATAAAAATTTTGATTTCTTTTGTTTTTTATTTTATTTTGAACAAGAACAAAATAATGTTTTTAATTTAATGCACTTAATTAACAATGTTTAATAGTAAAGCCATAGTTTTTAATACCTATTTAATTTATTTTTTATTATGTTTTTACGCTGCATGCATTGGTGGGTAAGTCTAGTTTGACACGGGTTTTGTTACTTTTGATTTATTTAATATATTTTATTAATTTGTTTTAACACTGGTATTAGGTATTGTTTTTAATATCTGCTTTAACAACGTAATTTAATTATAATTGGTGTTTGTAGTATTTTAATTGGTTTTGGAAATAGTATGCGTAGGTAGTATTATTACATTATAGAATTAATAACTCTCGGTTATTTTAAACTAGCCTGGTGTTATATATTTTTCAATATAGTCTTTTCAATATTTTACATTACTCTTATGCTTTTTAAGTTAGGCATGATTCCAAAAAAAAAACTATCTGAGGTCTTCCAAACAAATTATAAGACCATCATAATATAGTTATAAGAAATAAAAACAACTGAACTATAATGTTTGGAAGTAGTTAGAAACTACTCCAAGAGATGGCGCCTCGTTACTGGAAAAGGTTCTTACGAGGGAATAGAAGACCTTTATTTTACACCAAAATTAATAAATACGAACTTACAATATTGTTACCTAATACTACAACGGCGGTCTTATCGCTAATAGTATAAATACAAATATAAAAAAAAACCTACAAAAAAACCCAAAAGTCCAAACTAGACGAGTCCACCGGTGCGCACGCGCTCACGGGTGGTCTCTTGACAGGTACCATGACTTCAGCGGACGCGTTCGGCACCGGACCCGCCGCCGACTCCGGCGCAGTGTACGGAGCGAGTGTCGGCGCCAGCGGGGTCGCCACGGCCATACTAGTGGTGCTGGCGTCTTTAGCTGCTGGGACTCTTGGGTGAGGTGAGTGTCACAAACTTTATATTTAAAATAGTACAGCTGTTTCAATTTTGTTAATTCGTCCTTCGACCCGGTTCGACGAACCGTCGTGGTCCACCCGCGCTTTTAAAAGCTGTCAGAGCAATGATGAGGGCCCCGTCTCGGCTTACAGAGCCAAAGCCAAAGGGTTGCGGGACCAACGAGCTACCGTGACCCCGGAACGTAAAGGGTTGTTAAACGACACCGTGGATTTTAGTCAGTACAAGTCTGACAGTCCCTCTTACCTTGCCTTGGGTGAAATGATTTTACCACGTTAAAAATAAAAGCGTCCTTCGACAGTAGCAGATAAAGAAGATGGGGTATAATACCCACTTTAATTCAAATTGTATAACTACTGCTACTTTTACAAACTATTTGAGGATTAAGACTTTTAAGTACAATCATCAAATGAGTCCTCCCACCCCACCCAGGGTAGGGCGAGGGACTGTCAGACTTACTGACTAAAATACATGGTGTGCTTCAAAAGCCTTTTAGGTTCCGGGATTACAGTATTCGTTAATACCGCGGGAACTTCATGTAAAATTAAGTTTTCATAGATTATTTGTTCTAATATGTTATTTTCATTACTAAACGTCATTTTCTTTTGTTTCAGATATAAATCTTTACATAAACTTACATTTATCGCCACAATCATGCCAGTTACCACGTACTACTTGAGGCCCGTTAAAAGTAAGATCTTTCCATTATTTATTTTAATTATGATAATAGAGTTGGTTCAAATCACGAGCATAATTCTAGATGCGGAAGCCATAAGCACTTAAGTCAAATCTTTTTGCGTGCGACTTAAGTGCTTATGGCTGCCGCATCTAGATTATTTATTATGAATTTTATACACAATATAATAAGGTTGAAATTCAATGTTTTCTGGGCGCTTGTGAAATGAAACAATTTTAATGTGTATCAGAAAGGTAATTGAAAAAATAGTAAAATTATAGTTACTCCGTATTCACGATTTCTGAGAGCCTTAGCCTATATCCTTGGGGTATTCGAGTCAAGAGTGTATAGGTTACTTCTAGGCAAGCGTGCTCCACTATCGACCACATCATCGCTTGCCAACAGGCGAGATAGTGGTTAAACGCGAACCTATTAATAAATAAAACAAAAGAAGAAAAGAAAAATAAAAAAAGTAAAAAATAATAGTTATTCAGCTACATAGGTCTAGGACGCGATTCGTGCGATTTGCAATTTTTACAATCTAAAAATGAAAATCAACCTTGCTACTACGATATAATGATGCAACTCGATTGACTTGACGTCGTCGTGGCGATCGTGTTTTGTTTTTTATCTATCCGTGGACAACCGCACATTTTATGTCTAATGCGGTAGTGGTAAGTTTGATTTTCACTTGTAGTTCGAAGGACGAAGCGCGTCGCTTAGTAAATCATACCTTTCTGATACATACATTATGATTGATGCAAATCGTGGGCATACGTCGATTGACTTTTATGTTTATGAAGATAAGGTTTGAAATCTTAGATTTACAGACGTATGCTAGTGATTATGTATCATAAATGTTGTGCAATTTAGTAAAGTACAATTTTTATTTTTTACTAGCTGTGCCCGCGACTTCGTTCGCGTGGATGTCGGAAATTACCAATGTATTTTTTTGTGCGAAGCGTCGGGTAAAAAGGTCTCCCTCCAAAATCCCACCGTATCCCATCGTATCCCATCTTATCCCATCTTATCCCATCTTATCCCATCTTATCCCATCTTATCCCATCTTATCCCATCTTATCCCATCTTATCCCATCTTATCCCATCTTATCCCATCTTATCCCATCTTATCCCATCTTATCCCATCTTATCCCGTCCTGTTCCGTCCTGTCTCGTCCTGTCCCGTACTGTCCCGTCCTGTCCCGTCCAGTCCCGTCCTGTCCCGAGCTGTCCCGTCCTGTCCGTCCTGTCCCGTCCTGTCCCGCCCTGTCCCGTCCTCTCCCATTCTGTCCCGTCCTGTCCCGTCCTATCCTGTCCTGTCCCGTTCTGTCCCGTCCTGTCCCGTCCTGTCCCATCCTATCCCGTCCTATCCCGTCCTGTCCGTCCTGTCCCGTCCTGTCGCGTCCTATCCCATCCTATCCCATTCTATCCCATCCTATCCCATCCTATCCCATCCTATCCTATTCTATCCCATCCTATCCTATCCTATCCCATCCTATCATAATCATTAGATGAATTTTTATTTGAATATGTAGCAGAATCGAAGCTAGATCGCGCTATGAACTACGCGTCTTGGTGTGAACTGACCGTAATTTTACTTCTGAAACACTTTATATTCGAATAACTTTTGATAGACTGAACCGATTCCAATGAAACAAAAACTAAATTCCTCTCCAAGTTACGCTTAATCGTTGTGTATAAAAGTTATCTACATAAATTTCGTACATTTTACGTGATACCTGGACAAATAAACATACAAACAGACAAACAGACAAACAGACAAAAATTCTAAAAATGCTAGAAATGGGTTCTATTGGTTGTCCTTTAATACCCTGGCTAAATTTTTTGAGTTTTTTTTTAATGTACAAAAATAACTTTTCTACAGTTTTATTATATGTATAGATATAAAAGACATTATTACAATAGACGAGAGCTTAATAATTGTCAGACGAAACCTCCTAATTCTCACAAAGCTGCATTGCCTTAAAATTGGAATTCTAAATTAAATATAATTTTTCTGCCTTGAACTGAGTGACTTTTAAAAAGGCTGCCTTATGATGAGTTTATTGCAAAAGTGTCTTAAGTTATTTTTGTGATTTTTTGTATTTTAAGCAATGTATTTAAATTATTTTTAGAAGATGTTTACAATGAATGTCCATTAAAACTACAATTAAAGTAAATAATGATGCAATTTTATTAATTGAAGTTACAATTTATATTGGACTTGTTATTAGTGGAAATGGACATTCAATATATGAATTTTTATTCAGTTGATTTTCAGAAGATCACGAATTTGTTTTAGGTGTTTAAGAATTTAAAATTATGCTTCATATTTTTTACATTCCCAGTTAAAATAAATACATTCCTTAAAAATGTGATACTATATTATTGTAATTCGCCAGTATTTTGTTAGGTATATAATAATTACAATATCTTGTTATAATTAGCACTATCATGTAATGTGTTTGTAAATATTTGTTCAACCTTAAACCTATAGAAACTAGTGATATATTAGTATACTGACATTGATAAATAAAGATCTAGGTTATACAGACGCAAGTTTATATTAAACAATGATATTTGATTTATTTTAGAATAAAATTTAAACAATATTTCCACATTTAAAATAACTCTCTTTAAAAAAAAAACTACAATTTCATTCGCTCATTTGAATGAATGAAAGTGAACCTATAAAATAAAACATACAAAAGCGCCATCTATGACGCGAATGAAGAACTAACATCAAATTTTACAATATTTTTCTGAACGTCAAGAAAAACTTGACAGCGATTTTGTCTAGTACTGTCCTATTTGGACCCAGAGGATCCTATATCCCAGATTTTCATGCCCAAAAATTTTCTTTTGGTTAAATCTGGGTGGAGAGATCTTTGTGCCCCTAAAACTTGGTACGTGTTTTATAACTCGAGATTTTAGGTGTAAAACGTTTCTCTTTTAAATATAATATGTATATTCTGGCACGGTGTACTTTTGTTAATAAAACGAAAGATAGATTAAAAAATATATGGAAAGATTGTAGAATCTTTCCATATTTTTCAATGCTCCTAAAACCTTATTACAACTTATCTTGGTTCGTATACAAATCCGGAAAATACCAGCTTTATGCACCAGGATGTATACAATACTAGCTAGTGTGGTATTTACCTAGTTACGCTGTAATAGAGGAACTATTATTCTAGTGTAATTGTAGGTACGACATCGCCGGCACATCCTTAGATTGCGTGACTGATTCAATGACTTGATACATAGTGTGATAGTCTTTATGACTCCAGGTAATTAACCATTAATCTTCAGATTAAACTTAGCTCTGCTCTGTTTTGACTTTTGATATTATAAAGACTTGTGGAAAGAAAGATTCGATCGCGGACAGGACTTGGACCTGCCACCTACCGTTTAAGTATACCCCCCGGAATCACATGATTGCAATGAAAGAGTCCGGGCGGTCTAGCTAGCTTTTTATGATTTGTGGCATAGGCGAGAACGCATAACTATAAAGGAAAAAAATAAAGTTTTTTCAAAGCGAATTTATAGATATTTATTATGACACATTTCGATTTTGCAAACATTTAAAACTAAAACTAGCCATTCTTCATTCTTTACTTTAAAATGCTTAACATCAATTATTTTTAAACTACAAAGTGCAGTCAGGATCATCTTCAAGTACGAATATACATTCCTTTCCTTCCTCATTTTATATCACGAGGTCTTTTGTTCCTTGCACATAATGTCGTGTCTTGAATCTATGTATAGGTACCACTATATTTACCTTCTTAATAAGCAGGTCTGTTAATATGCTTTCAAGGTTGTAGGCTGTAAAGTTAACCTTTCAACTTCAGTAACTTTGAAGTACCTTTTACATAATATTTAGTTTCAAGTGTTCGCATTATTTTTAAAAAAGGTTGCACCACTCTTAGAATTTCTCCTCCAACCCAGCTCGACAACGGGGTCGCATTGGCATTGGTGGACACCGTGGATTTTAGACAGTACAAGTCTGACAGTCTCCTGCCCTTCCCTGGGTGGGAGGACTCATTTGATGATTTTATCACGTTAAAAAAAACCCAGCTCTTTCCAGTAGCTCAGAACTTTCCTAGGACGTCCACTGGTGTGTTGGAGCGATTTCGTAGTCATGAGGTTTTGTGCCCGTTGATCAGCAACACCTTCTCATTTCATGGTTACGTGATTTGCCGCATCATACGCGTCAAAGCAGCCCCTACACAGCGGGCTGTCTGTTGCGCTAGGTTGCTAAGACTTAAAAACCAACACGCCGGACAGACCAGTCAATTAAGCCGGACAGAGCAGTCAATTAAACCGGACAGACCACTCAGTTAAGCCGGACAGACACGTCAGTTAAGCCGGACATTTAGGTGAAAAGACCGGACCCCTTTTAATTTTTTAGTCATCGTATAACACCACCAATTTTTTTTTAATGGGTTATTGGTTGGTTCAACTAATCAAGACAAAGATGAAAAAAAGCCGGACTGGCCGGACATGGTCTAATTTTTACCGGACACGCAAATAAAAAGCCTGACTGTGTCCGGTTCTATCCGGACGCCTGGCATAGCTTGTCGCGCCCATTACTACTATTTAAATTTTTCAATTGACAGTACACTGCATACAAATCCTTGCACCAGTACCATCACAAATATAACTAGTCGCATTGACCAAGACCTTGCTCGTACTAAAGGACAGACAAGATTTACTGCAGGACGCATTTGATTACACGCGCACGGTTCTGTGACGTCATCGGTCACGATTTGTAGACTTTAACTGTTCGTTTTGTAGGGTGGTCGTTCTGCGCTTGCCGGTACGTGGTCTCCATTTGAGAACCTTACGGCCACATCGGCCATCAGTTCTGCATGCTATATGGCCTACCTACTGCCACTTTAACTTGCTAATTCGCTGGGTTATGTCGGCAACTTTGGTTTGTCTACGAGTCTCCTCATTTCTGACTCGATCACCCAGAGAGACTCCGAGCTTAGCCCTCCAAAGATCGTTAGGCTATCTTGAGCTTACTAATGAGGCCCATAGTAAGTAATCACGTAAGGACCTTAGTAACTCCAAGATTGTAAGCTTGTTAAATCAAGTATTTTAAAATCCGTAGGTCTATTGTAGACTGCATCCGGTCATTAGTAACTACAGTCTGTTGTACTATATCAAAATGATGGTCATTTCCTTTAATTGCTTCTAACGACGACTGACAACTTAATCCTCGTGCCATTATCTATCTAACCACTTTAAATGTCCAGCTATCAACTGAATAATGTACCACAATATGTAATACCTATTAAGGATTATCCTACAAGACCCTAGTGGTCTTCAAAAGGTAAAAAATACCTCCAAATCGGTGTTTCAAACTCCGTAAAGTTATTTATTCAGAAAAGAAAATATTTTGAAAATCATTTTACATAGTGTGACAGTCCCCCAAAGCGCCCATTCTTCGCCGATTCAAAGAAGACGTTTGGAGATAATGTATTAATTTATTTTCGAAAAAAAAAGTATCAATTGTCGCCAATAAAAATAAAATAACTACGTTAAGTCTAGACAGATTAGTAATTAGATAGATAACATTAATAACATGTTGTAGAACTAAAATAATAACTGGCTGAGACCAAATACTTCACTACTTTCTCTTATTAGCTGTTCAATGTTCTAAGAAATAATTAAATTAATCATACGTTAAAGTTAGCTCACTCGACTCGCTCTTAATTAGGCTAGCTTCCACCATATTTCTTAGCATTTATCCTGAACATCCATACTTAAAAAGACACCCTGAATAGTAATAATGGGACAAATCCACCACAAATAAATATATAATAAATTTCCCAGTTTCAATTAACTCCTTATTACCTTCGATTGCTATAAAATAAAGATTTCTACAGAGAACTGGCAATTATCAGTTATAAACTCATAAATGTCATAGTTATCTGAACGTTCACTTGCCTTGAGATTAATTATTGTGATTTTATTAATGTTTGCCTTTGTTATTCCACTTAGTAGTTCATACCTTCACCTCAAAATGTCTTTATTGTTTTGTCGTTGCTACGTGCAACTGCAGCCCTAAGTCCATTTTGAAACATCGCGTTTTTGAATGAAGTGTTAGACAGAGGTGGATCTAGGGTGGATCTAATAGTACACCAGTATTGCCTATGTAATTGGGGACCTATCAACCGCGTCTTAAGACTCAAGTTCTATTGCGGAATACCTTCTTCAGTCCTTCAAATTAGTCTTCTTCTGCTTCACCTTGCACCAGCCCTTTTGGTAAGCATCTAAGTCTCCCCACCAGCTTTTTATGGGTCGGCCTTAATGAAAATTACTATTCCCGTATTTGTACGCCAGTATCAGCATGAAAACTATTATACTACTGTTCTTGGCTACACCAAGTCTCAAACCGGGAACAAATTCAGAAGATAATACATTATTTTCAAACGATGGACCACAGTATTCAGGAATTCCTGAACTGTGATTGCGTTAACAAACATTGAAATTCAGACCTTTTTTAAATTAACACAATGTTGCTGTAGCTATCGAACTCAGGACCTCCCTATCAACAATCCCGCTGGCTACATCAACAAGACATTGATAACTTATAAATAGACTTAGTTTTTATGTAAAATGTAACACATTCATCATCCAATCCCTGCAATCATTCTAATTAACATACTGCAAGGCTGTAGCAGCCTCTTCTATTGTATCACTACTAATAACCGGAAGTGCAGACAAAGCCAGCTTCCGTTCTCACCTGTCATGGAGTGTCCTTGTGTCTGTCATGTAGTGATGATGAGTTTCATTTTGGGATCAATTAATGCGATTGGTTCAGTGACTAAAAGATCGATTGTTGCGTTGCGTATCGCGGGTGCTATTCCCGGAACAAATATTGTACGACCTTCAAGCAGTTATTCCGAATCTGGCTGTTTATGTATGAAAGTTAAATGTGTTTAAACGAAACAAAGGCATGGAAAATTAATTCCCTATCTTTTGACAAACATCTATACATATAATAATCTTCAAATAAATAAGTCAAGGTCTCACTGCTCCTGCCAGGGTCATGGTCGTCTGTAAAGATAACCGTGACCCTGGAACGCAAAGGGAAACTGAATGAACAGGATGACTTAATTAGTATAATTATGAGTCTGGAAGTCCCTTTCGCTCCAACCAGGGAAGGAGGACTAATTTAATGATCTTACCACAAATAAAAAGACCTTAGTGCTGAACAAGTCGCCTAGTATTCGTGTTTCTGTAAAATCTGACTAGTCCTTTTTGATTGTACTGATTTTGATTTAATTTAAAAAGTTGAGTGATTTTACTATTTGTTCGCGGATCTCCAAAATCCTTCAACCGTGAAGCTGTTATGAGGCATTGTGTTGTGTATCTGTTTATAAATATCACGACAATAATGATGTGTGACACACATACACACATAGGTGTTGTGCCTATGTATGTATTTGTTATTGACTATTGTTTTAACCAAAATGTTAGAGCAATAAGGATAGACTAGTGTTTCAATGTATGAATCTTATGTGATATCTATATTTTTATATCTAACATTAAAAACAGGTCCATTTGCATTCTGAAAGAGTTTACTAATCTCTACAACGTGTAACACCAAATGCGCAAAACCTCTCGTGGGGTAACTCACCCCATGTTACTGAACAATTTTTGTTATAAGACTTTTGGAAATTCGCAAAAAAAAAGATTTTTCATACAGATGGGTCCGATCAATTTCTCATTTTGAATGAAAAAACCAATTTGAGCAACGTCTATGCAAAAGTTTTTGATTGTAGTGATAAAATAAAACACAAAGCCTTAAAAATATTTATTTTAGACTAGAATTAATATTAATTTTATATTTAAAAAATCTTACCAATACCTTTTCCAGCCGTTCCAGGGTAATTAAAATCTTACACCTTTGTACTTTATTTTTGTAATACAATCAATTTGCGACCTTATTACAATATCGTGGGATTATTATTTACTCAGCCTCGGCTGTTGGAAAATCTGAAAAGAAAAGAAAAAACAGAACAATGAGCAATTTTAATCCTTATCTAAAGCACAGTCTATAGTAATATTATAAAGCTAAACGGTTTGATTGAACGCGCTAATCTCAGGAAGCGTACATATGTGAATATCGAAGATTAAAATATCTACGCTTAAAATCGATGTTCAAAACATCCAAAATTTAAATATCGATTGTATCAAAATATCGAAAAATGTTACATCTACGCTTAAAACGTCGAAGATTGAAATGTCGAATGATTCAAAATATCGAATGACATTATGCCTAAGTTCAAGTTCAGTTCAATTTTCCCTAAAGTAGCTATTTTAGTTGTAGAATTTGGAAAATTGATGTTTCATGATTGAGTCAGTAGTACCTGATAAATCTAGTCATAAGGTGACTCATTATTTACTGTATATATTTGTTACTATAATTAATTGCGTGACATAAAAACATACCCTTATTTGAAAATTAGGCGGATTTAACCTAAAATTACCTATTATGGTACAGTAACAGTAACTCCCCAGTAAAGTGTGCGAAACACGCTTTACTGTTTTGTTATGTCGTTTTTTTTGTTATGACGGGACCCCCATAGAGGGCCAAAGCCTACCGGGGCCGCGGGACTAACGAGCAACCGCGGTCAGGCTATAGAAGGACACCGTGGATTATAGTCAGTACAAGTCTAAAAGACCCTCCTGCCCTGCCCTGGGTTGAGGCCTCATTATATGATTTTAACACGATAAAAAACTACTGGGGAAGTTTGTTCCGCCACTTCTTCCCAGTCAAAACAGAAAGTAGGTCCTTTTTTCATAGGTCATTTTTGAACCACATTTTTGAGGTTTTATGAACCATTTTGAATACATGACTTTTTATTTAATTTTACACATAAAACTCAACAACTCTGACTTTAGTTCACCTCAAAACGTTAATTAACTTTTAAGATAAAAATAAATATGCAAATTATCTTTATTAAACACTTACGTATAAATAAATACCAGAGGAGATTGTAATGCAGTTACATCTTTTATTACCGCGTCTGAGATAATTATACATAATGCTTTGTTTACACTTACATTTTATTGCAAGGATTTTAACCTGCGCGTGATTGCATTAAATTGTTTTTGCTATCATTTACTGTTTAAACTGCTGTTTTAAGCACTTCTGTGATATATATATTTTTTCTTTTTGGTTCAACAGTCTTAAAAGAGTTTTTATTTAAATCAAGCACTTAGGAAAATAAAATATGTATTAAATAGTCTGAAATAAAAAATTGTTATTCAAATACGAAAAGTTTTAAAAGCGTTTCTCAGTTGTCTATGTCCACAGAATAAATTAAATAAGTAAATTTCGCTTATTGAAAGCGAAATTCTTATTTAATACAGATAAGAAAAAATTATAATTATTGTCTTTTGTTTCTCGAAGTTTCTAGCAAGTTTCTGTTCAAAAAACAGTGGATCTGAAGAATAGTAAAGTATGTAAAAGATTTATAAAAAATCTGGTAAATATTCGTATTTAATCAACGTCCACTAAACATTTAACTTGACCATCTACCAAGTATGCAACCCATAGCTTTTATTGCATCAGGTAAATTGCACTTTCTTAACATTAGTCAAGGGAAAGTCCATCGTATGTCATAAATCCTACAAATTGAGGAAAACACTATAAAAAGAGACAACCACAATTTAGAAAAAAAACTTAAATCTTACCCTAGTTCCCCACTTGTTCCCAAATCTTTACAGAAATTCACTGCAACTTTTTTTGTATATTTCATGGTTGAAGGCTCCATTTTCAATAAAATCTTCTTATGTCTCCGTCATTGTAAACAATTTTCTTAAGGTACATCCTGATACCTATTATAACTCAAGTCATCATTGACGTCGTAATTCCGTGTCGCGGAAAACTTGTAAATTAAATTTAATAACAGACGTGTTGACAGATCGGTGGTCGCGCGACAACTGAGCTCGCGTAGAATGCACTCGCTAGATCTCGTTGCGTGCGCGCATACTTTGATGCAATTAATTCTTTTCCAGTCGCTTTGCTTGTACAGCGTGTTGTTTTTAAGCGTGTTTGATTTGTGATAAATGTATTATTTTTATACCAATTTTAAGTAGGTTACGATCCTTTGTTGCGGTGGCAAATAAAATTAATATTTAATAAAATTTTGAAGATCTCATGTCAACTTACTAAACTCAAATAAATGAATTTGTAAATTAATCGATCTGGACGCAGCGAGAAAGTCAAATAAACGTTATATTTTTAGAATAATTTTTAGATATGTATCATAACAATGTAGACGGGATGGGCGTCACGTATTACCTACCGGTAGTGAGTCACCTGATGACTTTGATGTCATAGGGAAACGCGTACGCCGACAAAAACGACGTTATGGGTCATAGCTATTAGGCTCATTTTAGGTTTCATTGATTTTCTGTCACAGTCATGTATCTTCTTGATAAACCGCGATTTCCATTCACCAATTTGGTCTGGTCATACCATAAAGTTCCAAAATATTTCATGAATTTCAATTTCAGTAGCCCGGAGTCTAGATTTATGCTCGGTATGATGGCTAAAGGCTCGCCTATTACTCAGGATATAAAAATAGGTCTTTTTAAGACCTCCTTTATCTATTCCATGAATCTTGTCATAACTTGTGGAATGTGGCTATGACTTAAGTACACCTTTGCTCTTTACTTCAGCTTATAATGAAATTTTACATTGACAGTTTGAGTACTTTATGCGGCCTACCCACATGTCCTTTCCTTGGAATTTTTCGTAGTGACCTTAAGCTTCTTGAATTATAAGTCTAGCTACACAATAACTGACAAATGCTTGCACTAAGACAGGTCCACTCAAATCTTGCACGGTTGCCGCAGTGCTTGAGCCATGGACTGCTGCGTCTCGCGTGATCGAACAAATATTTGTATGACCTACAAGTAGTTGATTCGGGTCTGGGTGTCTGTGTATGTGAGTTTAAATGTTTGTAGACGCACCCGCAATACAGGAGAAAATTTTAGTGTGTAGCAGGCAACGTTTTTAAAAAAAAAACTGTGTGGTTCTTCTGTGAAATCCGGAACACGGATATTCGGCGAAGAACCAGAGTCACCGACATAGCTCGTAAAATTTGCAAGTTGAAGTGGCAATGGGCAGGCCACATCGCTCGTAGAACTGACAACCGATGGGGAAGAAAGGTTCTTGAGTGGCGACCACGGACCGGAAAACGCAGCGTAGGTAGGCCTCCCACTAGGTGGACCGACGACATCGTGAGAGTCGCGGGCAACCGATGGATGCAAGTGGCGAATTGTCGTTCGGCGTGGCGGTCCAAGGGGGAGGCCTATGTTCAGCAGTGGACGTCTTCCGGCTGATGATGATGATGATGATGTGGTTCTTCGAAAGACCATCTCAGACACGTGCATTACCATCAGCGTGGGCTCATTGGGTGCGTCTAAAAAAATCGTAGCTCTCCATTGCAACTACTACGTTGCATAGAAGCTGAATGTCAAGGACTTTTGTATCTATTGTGATCCTTTAGTAGTTCCTGCATATAATGGTCTTATTGTTGAGCACTAACCATTTTCCTACATTCATTGTCAAGAGCGATGATGGCCCAGTGGTATTGGCCATGGTTTACTGAGTTTTAGGTCATAGGTTCAAACGACTAGATACTTAGACTGTGTCCTATAGATTTGATCACCCATTTCTGAACCAACCTGTATATTGTCCAAGTAGCATCATTGGATATTGTAATTTTATTGTTACCTTATTACGTTGTTTACTTATACTTTCAAAACTTTGTTATGAAACATTTTAGTCGCCTTGTAATTAACACCATATGTTAAGATTTTTGTTTGACCAGTTTTGAAAATCTGTCTTTTTTTTCTAATCTGCTCTTCTATCAGTATTTTGGATAAACTTACATACACAGCCAGACCCGTAACTACTACCTACTTGTAGCTATATATATTAATATTTGATCCGGGCAGTAATCGAACCCGCGATACGCAGAGCGGCCGTCAATCTCTCAGCCACAGCGGAATTCTTCAACCCTTCTTAAAACCACCTGTTTGATTCTAACCGTAGCTACAGAGAAAATATAAATGGTTCTCAGCCTTGATCCTTGTGCAATGCAATTTAATGCATCAATTTAGATAAAGCGAGGAACAGTTTCCCCTATTACGTCAGCAATTCATTGTTAAGACCATTGCACACTGCTCACTTATCAATGTGACTTCGCCATTAGTACTACCACCAGTAGTGCCAACAACGATATATTACTAGACTCCTAATAACAGGCGACTGATGTGTGTCAACACATTAGGCAAAAAGTCTCATATCCGTCTTATTTCGACCAATCCTGTGAGCCGTAAACATGCCTTGAGACAGACCTTGAGTTAGCCAATCACACGCAGTACCCCGTCCCCCCCGCTTACTAGTTACCTCAGCGGGCTGACAGAATAGTTTTTGTTCCTTAGATCGTGCATGCGGGAGTCTCGTAATATTAGTCGTTGGTAGGCTGTTCATTGGCTGAGGCCACAATACATTCTTTGTTTCAATTGTGAAATCCCAAATTACAAATACTATATCGCAAGTCAGCAACTGCAGTCGCAAATAGGCCAGTCCGTATCTGTATGTTTCGAGGATTATCCCCAGAAAGGCATAGGAAAAATTAAGGAAGCGAAGAGCTCGGGTTTCTTCGTCTGCCAGTCCTTTCGCATTATTCAGGGAGGGAGGAATCATTTGATTGATTTCCAACTACCTCGCTGCAAGGACTGAACTCACTGTACACTACTTTACACCAGTTGCATGTGTGAACGTGTCGTGCATGTTGCAGTATAAATGGAACACAGTAAAACGTTTATAATCTGTTTACACTCGGATGTGTTGTTTTATGAGATTGATTACTATCTATAAAATGGACTATAGTACTCGCTTGTTAGCCTAGCATTATTACTCACCTTTTAAACATACTCGAGTGCCATTACTAGCTGCTAGTAAGGATCTACTAGCAAAACAAGTAACCTAATAAAAATCCAAAGGACCTTAACCTTATTTTTGGAGACTAATAAACCCACCACTTTGGGTGGGGCCGAAAGTATCTGTCCAACTATTACTAACTAAATTTCCACTCTGTTCCTTTCCCACACGCTATTGCGTTTCCAGAGCCGCGTTGCCCTTTTACACCCCTTATCGGCATAGCATACCATACCCACTAAAGTTTTCGTCCTAAAATTCAAATTGTATTCAAGTTGAATGCCGGCAGCACTCAAGCTCATAGAAATCGAGTATACAAAGTATACCAGTATAGTGATTGCCAGCACGTTTTAGTGTACGGGAAAAAGTTGGCAAACCTTGATCAAAAAAGTTTTAAGGTCAATTTGAACTCACATGTAAAATATGAAAAAAGGGTTTTATTTTTTAAATTATTTCCTTATGGGTTCCTTAAACTCAAAAAAATACAACATACATTTTTCTACAAAGATACAAAAGTCCATGCAGTAAGGGTGTTTAAGCCGTTCCTCGACCCAGGAATAAGTACCTTTGACCTGACAAGTGCAGTTAATAAAAACGGGACAGATTAGTAATGTTATGATGTGGTTTACACTCAGATTGCCCGTCGTTTAAAACGCCAAGATGAAATACTTGTTCTACTGTATTCACGATCGTTTGTGACATGATTCTGTTGATGTTTATGTAGTTTGTATTACTTGCTTATTTATGTTACTCGCTGCTAGCTGTTATACGTGCTATCGTGAGTACTATCTTCTAGTTACTTACCGCTAGTGCTATCAGCTGGCTTGGTCCTTCTGGGTAAAAAGGGTCCATACGCTTTCCAGAAATGCGGAAAAACCAGTTGTTTGTCGGAATTTTATGCCCTTTCTTGAAAGCCACTAAATGGTCCAACAATGTTTAGAAGTGGGCCCGCTGGGGGCCATAATCCCATCACGCTGGCCCACTGCGTATTGATGATAAGAAAGAAGAAAGAAAAAAAGAAACCACCACCTCCTCTCTGAGGAGGGAGTGGGCCATAATCCACCACGCGGGCCCAGTGCGGATTGGTCGATGTCACATGGTCTTCGAATTTCGGTTCTAGGAGTTGTCGGTTTTTCACAATGTGGGAAACCATTGTGAAAAAACCGACAACTCCTAGAACCGAAAATTCGAAGACATGTGACATCGACCAATCCACCGATTTGAGAGCAGTGGTGATGAAATAAATTACACAAAGTAATGCGCCTGGCTGTGTAACCCACGACCTACAACTCGTAAGTTAAGGCCGACCACTGCTCTGCTCATTTTTAAACCGACTTCAAAAAAAAAGTAGGTTCTCAGTTCGACCTGTATGTATGTTTGTCCGCGATTATCTCGGGTTTGGCTGGACGGATTTTGATGCGGTTTTCAGGAAAGTGTTAATTTATAGTGTTACTTTGTAACTACATATATGTAACTCGCCGTTTAGTACTATAATAGCCACTACAGCTATCAGTTAGTTTTTTGCACTTGAATTGGTCAATAATATTGAGTCATTACACAAGAATTACGTCATTTTGTTTACCAAAGTTAGTTGATCGTAGAAGATTACGATTGTTGGCTGTTCAATTTTTATGACTTGTTTATATACTGTAAATGGCTACTTTGTATTTAATCTTAAAGAAGTATGTAGTTATTTCAATTGCTTCATGTATGCTTTTCATCTTGTTTATCTTAGTGCATTCAGTTGGAGAATAATTTTATTTTTACACCCAAAAAACAGATATTTTTGAACATTATTTGAAGCAGAAAGCCGAATCTAACGGTTTAAATCTCATACGATAAACATTTTTTAGCAATAAACGTTTATTTTTATAATCTATGTTCGCCATATTAAGGTGCTATTACAAGATAAAAGTTCCTAAAAGTTACAAACAGCATTAATTAGGAAATTAAATTGCTAATTCCTTGCTTCCACATACTTTACATGTATCAACAGCCTATTTATTATTTAACCCACTATGTGCTGATGAAACGTGGTCCATTCGTATTATAAAAAGTAATAAGCGTAAGCTGTGGTTTATGACATAATATTAAAATCATATCTGCTTGGTTTACACTTCAACATTAGGTGTGACCTAAATTAATGGCTTTTTAGACGAGAATCTAGAGGCTAAGGGCTCTATTTTCTCGCTCGTCACAATATTTCAGTATTTTATTGAAACCCCAGCGTACTTGAAGTATTACTTCCGTTTATTGTATGGAAAAATGGAAAGCGGCATCTAGTGTCGAAGAAGGAAACGATTTTTTCCTCCATTGTTATTACAACAGACAATGATATTTCTTGTAAATTTTCTTTTAAGTGAAAACGGATATTAGATTATAGTATGAAAAGTAATCGTCCTATCTAATGGTACATCAAGAGCCACAAAACTCTTTGAGAGAAATTCGTCAAAGACAAGAAGAAAGAAAGAAACCAACCTAATGTACACAAAGACATGTGTATTAAATAGCGACCTTCTGTTATATACCTGGATACCTTGATAATTCATAAGTACATATTTACAAGAAGATAAAACGACTAGTTCTAAATACAGAACATTACTTGTGTTTGTCTGAAACTAAGGACAAGATTCATAAATTGAACTTTAACTAATAAAGTAAGTTTGAAAAAAAATAGATCAATCTGATTATGAATTAAAATGGATATAAATACTAAAACCATAATACAGCCACCATTGTAACAGTAGAATTAGCAATATTATAAACAGTCAATTTTGGTGTACAGACGCCAGCACATCAAGCTCCTACAATCTGTCAAAATAATTTATTAAATTTTCTACCTTATGACAATAATGGAAGGTTAATGTTCGATTGGTAAAATTTGGCAGATCCGGGTAGGTTGACCTGCTGGCGTCTGTCCAATAAAGTAAATTCCAACTATCTATATAGGTGCTACCTACCTATCTAGAGTGTTCAAATGAGTATGAACTTTGTAAAGATATAAGTGAGATTTATGAATTTTGACCTAAGTGTACCTGACTAAATACATGTACTATGTATTATCTGATAAGAGTTATGCATTGTTTTTAGCACGATTGTTTCATACGCGGGCCTCATGATTTTTATTTCTATATTTTATGTATGCATTTTTATGTTTAAAGGAATAGTCAGTATCATAAGTGAAATATTTAAGAAATAATGTATGAAAAAGAAATTACATCTACTTCAACTGTAATTTTCTTTATGATGCTGACTATATTATAGATGGCAATTATTTTACGACTAAAATTTATCTTCATACCGACCAACGACGTGTATTACTAGACTCCGCATGCACGATCTAAGGAACAAAAAATATTCTGGCAATTCGCTGAGAGGTGCTACGTAAGCGAGGGGGACGGGGTACTGCGTTGTGATTGGCTAACTCAAGGTCTGTTCTGTCTCAAGTTATGTTTACGGCTCACAGGAGTAGTCGAAATAAGATGAATATAAGACTTTTTTGCCTAATGTGTTGACAGACATCGGTCGCCTGGTATTAGGAGTCTAGTAATATATCGTTGTATCGTTGTATTCAATATTTTGGTAAAAATATTGAATGCCTTAAAAAAGACTAGTCTTAATTGGTCTTAATCAAAAATACTATACAAAGAAAAAAGCCTGTATTACTAAATAATTTGGTCATACAATTTTAATAGATTTTTTTTTATTTTTCAAAGACTCCTCCACTCAAATCAAATTCTCTCTTTACAGACTCCTGGTCTACAGAAAACGTAGAGATTACATCCGAGTCAGTGGCGGTGAAGACTACAAACTCCTCTCCCGAAGACCCTACACCGAACTTAGGAGCCTTAACGGAGCATCGAACCCCCGACAGCGATGAACACCTACCTCTACCCACTACTACGACCGTGAGTGAGTGGTTACCCGGCTTTGACCAAAGTTACTGGGTAACCGGACTATTTTTGTGTACTTGGTTCTAAAAGAAATGTGCTGTAATTTGACATAATATGACATGCTGGACAATCTTATTATTAACAAAATCTACTATTTTGGTAGATTTTTTGAAAATCTACTCAATTTGCTACAGGTCTAAGTTGATTTTGCATTAACCACTGTCAAGCCTAATATAAAAAATCTTAAGTAGCAGCAATCTATGAAATTAGAGATCATTGTGATTTGCACAAAAAATTCAGTGATACCAAAAACAGCCTTATTTTAAAGTAAATAACGCTCACTTTTGACTTAGCAGTGGTAGCAATCCAGAAAGAAATATTTCAGTTAAAATTATAATGCAACCAAAAAAGACCTTATTGCAACGTAAATAGAGATCACAGAGAAAAGTACTGTAATTACAAAACCACAGACTATAAATACAATGAGAATCAAAAGTTTCCTGATCTTTTTGACTATGGTCTCTAGAGTATTTGGAAAAATAGATTGATTACCAGAGTGTCATAAAAGAAGTATATATTTTTAAATCAAAGGAAAAGCTTGCCAATTTACAGCAAACCTATAAAACGTCTATTCAAGATATTTTTGTCTGTACGTTGTAATTCGTAACTCAATGTGGATACTATCATTAATGTATATCATGACTATTCTATTTAAGAAATAATATTAAACGCCAGTTTGCTATTATTGAGGTAGATGACCAAACCAATGCTTTACATAAAAATACTACAAATAACATTGAGCTATTACTACTACGTATAGAGACGACACCAGTCCATGTATCACCACTATGTCCCATCCAGGATGAGTGCGCGCGCCTATGTTCATTCAGTTGTTTGACAGCTCCGTGCGCACTCATCCTGGATGGCACACAGTGGTGATGCGTGGTGTCGTCTCTATACGTAGTAGTAATAGCTCAATGACAAATAAAAATGTTTTCTACACATACAGATTCTAATAATATCTAGTAATTTTATTACCTAAGTACTGCAACTATTATAAATACCCGATACAACTTGCATTATTGTAAATGGACAACTGAAAAATCCATTATTCACACAAGTATTGGAATACTGTGAATAGTAACATAACTAGTTACTTCTGAAAGAAAAAACTTGTATAAATACTGACTATGACTAAAGTAGCTCTTAAAATTCCATTTGCATGAGTTGTTTAAAAAAAGAAAAATATATAAAATGTTCGCTGTGAAAACCATAGATCAACCGTTCAATGTGTTTTTTGACATTTCGAATTTTATTGTTAATACCGCCATCTATTATGAAAAGTATGAACTAAATGCGAGGAGTATTGCAACTCAAACAACTTGAATTTTATTTTTATCAATCTGTTTTTAGAAAACAAAACGGTTTTCCTACCTAAAATTAATATCTTTAGGTTTCTGGAATACGAGTATCTACTTTAAATGTACAAAAATGTCGAATCATACTGTAAAATACAATTAATAATTCGACGAAAAAAAACTAAGTAAAAAGGCGTTTGTATAATACCAGTTCTACAGTGCTGTGACTATTTGGTTATTGTGCGGTTTTTCGGCGTGGCGATTGCGTAGCGCTATAACAACGCAAACGCCACGCAGCCGCCACGCTATTCTCCCGCACAATCATACCATGATTTCTTGTAAATAATAGCTTACAAATATTATCGCTTGCATTAGCTTATTTTTTTTAGTTTTAAAATTATAGTAAAGTGAAAATGTTGATATAGTATGCAATTTTGTTATTATTTTTCTTTCTTTGATATCAAGCACCTTGTACATGGAATAAATTCGCACTAATAATGTCATTGGTTAAAAAAGTGCTGAAAAAGACATGTTCAGCGGCTTATAAAAAATATTATTGTGTATCTTTAGAAGCTCAATTTTTCTCCTATAAAGCAATATAAGTATACTTTTGTCTTTAAACGTTCTGAAATCGCATTTCTGCTGTATTTTATTTTATTTATAAATACCTCGGTCTCTTTCGCAAACTATCGCCCTGAAATAATATGGCTCAAAGTCATTAATATTTCTTTAATAATGTTATTTTAAATAGTCTGTTAAACAGACATTTCTCTGTAAACTTTGTCCTTTGAATATTCGAGCACCATTTCTCAATTCATGACTCAATCTTTGACTAACGCCATCTAGTTTGCTGTTATAGAACTACCGCCTGAGAAAAAATACAGATACAAAATATATTTTTTAAACTTGCCTAAATGACCCGGGATAATAATATCTACATATTTTTTTTATCCTTGAACAAAGTCGATAGTCAATATTTTTTTATTTCATAACTATAGGTATTAAATGAGTATTATTAGTTATATTAGCCTAGCCTTAGTTTGTAAGTAGACAATTTTTATTTCCCCATCAAATGTACAGTTTAGTCGTTGGTGTACATGTTTTTATGCATTTATATTTTGGCGGCAATGCGATTTCAGAACGTTACTAATACTTTTGCTTCAAGTAGAGACAATGTGATGTTTTTTTTTTTGTATGTTGTATGATTTTTGTTTGTCAGTTTAGAAATGAATGTTTTAATGTAATCCATGAATTCATCAGTTTTAATTTTATAGTTTATTACGTTGACAAGATTTTTTTTTGTAATTTTATCGGATAATGTTTCTTCAATGGTAAAAATAAAAGGTTTTTTTTTATTTGAAGAAACCTTGTCCAGTCTTCTAAGTTCTTTCATAAAACCAAACAATAGTTAATTCAGTGTTATATCAAGTGTTTAATCAGTTTAATATTATATTAATTTACATTAATTAATAGAAAATGAGCTTCATGGGTGCTGGTCACCATAAAATAAGTCAAACTTCATTCATTTTAGATTTAATATCAATCATGACATATAAAACTAAATTTTATTTTAATATGTCATGTTTATGTAAAAGATAGCCACTATTTTTTACACCATTTTAATTAATTTTAATATTTTAAAATGTATTTGTGATTTGTTAGCTTATTTTTTAGAATTATTTATTTGTGTAATCTCAATGTATGATTGCATAAAATATTGTTCTATATTTTTTATTAAGTTGGCAGTTCTGTTGTTACAGATATTTTAAAATGTTAACCTATTCTAACTAAATCTTTGACTTCCAATAATTCGTAGCAACGGACATTTATTTTTGAGTCTTAGTAATAGTAAAAATTGTAGAAAAAAAAAATAGATTTGTGAGATAACTAAATTCAACAATAATACCTCTTTTTCCAACATACAAACTGCTTGTGATACTTTGTTTTTGTAAATAAAAATCAAATGACATTTCAGTAGTTATATTTAAAATTCACGTACGTACACACGGCTGCACAACGCCATGCGTAATCCGACCATGTTTCGTTGCCTTTAAATTAAACAAAAAACATTATAGAGGATAAAAAAAGTATGGTTTTCAGAAGACCTTCGTGTGGGTGTCATCATTATAAAAATTATAGGGCTAGATGATTACCACAACGAGATGACTTCTGATACCTATATACGAAAACTGGTTAAAAATATTTTTCCGAAATTAAAAGAAAACGCAGTATTTTTAATAGATAATGCTCCATATCACACCAGGAAACTGGATTCGTTACCTACTTCTAGTTGGCGAAAAGGGCAAATCCAAGGTTGGCTAAAATCAAAAAATATTTCGTATGACGAGACAATGTTAAAGCCCGAATTAAATGAAATTGCCCGAAAGCACAAAAAAGCCCATGAAAGAAATGTCGTCGACGAGATGGCTGCTGAACGGGGTCACTATTTTGCGACTGCCCCCTTACCACTGCGAGCTAAACCCGATTAAAGTTGGTCTGGGCTCAAGTAAAGGGGCATGTCGCTAAAAATAATAAAACATTCAAAATGAATGAAGTACGAAGCCTTTTAGAAGAAGGACTTCGTCAAGTGATCCCGCAGCAGTGGAAAGACTGTATAGTCCATGTAATTAAAATTGAAGATGAAATGTGTCATCTGGGCCATATAACCGACGACATTACTGATAGGTTTATCATAGAAGTAGGTGGCGATTCAGATGATTTAGAATATTCTTCAGACATGGAGTTATTATCTGAATCAGATTAACGCGAATACCTGTAATTAAGTAATGTAATTTAAAATAAATAATTTACATTATTAATTTTGTATTATTACGTTTTAAATAAGTACCTACACATTATTTTAGGACAAACACATTATTTCAGGTAACTTATTGTAAAAAAACGATACTTGATTTTATTAACGCTAAGTTTCGGTTTTGCCTCATCACTATTTAAGAATTGCAATAAACTGACAACACTCGTAATGTCTAGGGCGATTTATTAGTTATTATTAATTTTAATTGTTGGTATTCGCTCAGTGTTGTACACTACTTACTCTGTAGGTTCCCAACATGGATGGGTCGTGATGTCATTGTGTATTAGTTATTAGTATGAATTTGACAAATAAATAAGATTTATAATTTATTTGAATTGTTTTTATTCTGTAGTTAATCCTAGATTGTCTTTGGTAACGCAAGTCCTAATTCAAATTCATTCTGAAAAATCCAATAGATGGCTCTGTGTTAAAAGACGATAGCCCACTGTGAGTGGACTATCGTAAGGAATTGTACCAGTAAAATAATATGAAACTATCACTGAACATTTTGTTATTAATCTATCTTCTATAATATAAGAATGGATCGCTAAATGTGTTGCTAAGCTCATAACTCGAAAACGGCTGGACAGATTCGGATAATTCTTTTTTTTGTGTTTGTAACCAACGGGACGGGTTTTAGATCGGGTCTTCCACCCGTGCGAAGCCGGGCAGGGCCGCTAGTCATACATAAAATTGAAAACATAATCATACATAAAATCATTCCACATTACATTGCCATTCCCTCTTTGAGGAGTGGCTGGATAAGCGTCACGGCGTCCTAACCTTCCGCTTGACGCAGGTCCTCACCGGACACGGATGTTTCGGGAGTTGTTTACCAAGTAAAAAAAAAATGTCAACTAAGTGAAGTCATTGCTTTTTGCGACTTACGGGTTTCTAATTTTATACTAAAAATAAGTACCTAAAATGTTTTGGATAAAGTATTGAAATAAAACAAATGTAGAGAAAATAACTTTATACTTTTCTTACAATCATTTGTTTAAGCTCTTCACCATCGTTCCTATCTTTTTTAATCTCATCTCTAAACTTGCCATGATTGAAAAAATACTCAATCTCTTGCAAAGTCCTATCCTTAGTTTCTGGTAACATAAAGTACAAAAATATTAACGAAATTATCATAATTACACCTAAAATGGTAAATGTTCCATAAACTTTCACAGTTGCCAACATAACTGGTGTAGTTTTCAATGTAACTATACTTGTCAGAGCTATTAAAATTCCTGCAATCGTAGTCCCAGCTGCCCTGTGTTCCAGAGGAAATATTTCCCCAACCAAAGCTAAAGGAATAGGGGCACATGCAAAATTAACTATCGCAAAATATATACAAAACAATGCCATGGGAATCCATGGGATGTTATAAATGATACCCCTAGAAGCTAAGAAGAGATACAAGCACGCGCTTAAAAGCACCAGAACTCCTACAAAGCCTGTAGAGAATAACAAAGTTCTTCTCTTCATGATTCTGATGAGGAATGAAGAGAAGGTGGCACTAATAGCTACCAAGAGATCTAAAGCTAAGGTATAGTAAAATGAACCAGTGTTTCCAGAAACTTCCGATATGATCTGGACAGCATAAGCCGGGAAAATATGTCTGCCAGTCGTCTCTAAAAGAACTGCAGCGAAAAAGTAATTTACTACTGGTAGCACAAAGTCTCTTTTGCCAAATTTTCGGAAGAAATTCTGCAAACTTTCAAAAATTGACATATCGTCAGTTTTGATACGTTCCTCTTGAGCCTTGATCATTTCTTTCAACTCTCTCGTGGACTGTTCTGTCTTCCCTCGAAGTCTATAGAAGACTTCTCTACTCTTCTCAAATCTTCTTTCTGCTGCCAGCCAGGAAGGACTTTCAGGCCATGTCAAGATTGTCCCAAACATAAGAGCATATGGTATTAAAGTAAGCAGGGCAACTGTCCTCCAATGGTAATAATGACCCAGAAGATGGACTATGGTACTTCCCATATAAAGGGCTGCAGTCTTCAAATTCAGGAACATCCCTCGATGGACAGGACTCGAGTATTCTCCAATCACAATAGCTCCTAATATTGAAGTAGATCCTGCTGTGATGCCTTCTAAGACCCTTGCTGCTATCAAGCAAGTGACGTTGGTGGAGAAGTACATGAGGACCAGGCCTAAAGCTCCGGGGATGATGTCGAGGATGAAGGCTATTTTGCGTCCGAAACGGTCCATGTAGTAGGAGGATGATAGGAACCCGGGGATCCAGGCTAGACTGAAGGATGCAGCTGTAAAAAGAAAAGCAAGTCTTAAAATGTTACTAGTATTTTTTTAATGTTAGATGTGTTTGCTCTTGACCTTAGTCTAGGACAGGAATGACTAAAACAAGGTCGACGATGGAGCGATCTTACCCAAAAGAAGCCTGTTCACTCTAACTTTCAAGAGATTAGGGTTGTTGTGGTTAGAATTTAGTAGTGCATGATCTTGGACTCGCTAGATAAAAACTTATTGAACAACAGATTTTGTTACAAGAATAGACGACAGTTTTCAACTCTGGTTAGATCTAGAACCAGGTCATGTTATAATTTGCGCACTTATATCTCTTTCACTGTGGTATACAAGGTGAATAAACATCTGCACTATATCAATCAGGTTCAATAGCATACCTATCCAAGAAGACTGTTCCAGGGATGCTTGAACTGGGGAGTTTGGGTCCTTGAGTGCTGGCAGCAGACACGTGGTGAACCCCAGGAACATCCCCACTGCCAGCATGGTAAGGAGGACTCCTGACACTATCCATGCCTGAAATAAGACGCAAACGGTAAGAAAAGACCAGTTTTGGGCCCTTGGGACCTCATCAGCCTATCTTGTTGTGGCCCCACGGACATCATGCAGTATTGGTCGAAACATCATGGAGACGACACGATAGAATAGATGTGCAGTTACATGTCTAGCTAAAAGCTTTTTATTATTATGATATTCCATTTATTTCAGACATCAGTGACCCATATAAAATACAATACAAAAAATAAAATATACCCCAGGGCGCAGCTACGCTTAACTGCGCCCTGGTCTGGCCAATAGGGTCCTGATGTGCCTATTTCTACAACCTCCCAGGGTTCGCACCCTGTGTCTGGGATCCATTAGCATATCCCTATTTTCGGCACTGCTTCTTTAGTCTCTATACAAGTTCTGCAGTCCTGTCTCTTGATGACTATGAGCCTCCTTCGGCAACGTCGTGCTTCTCACTTCTGACACCTAATTTGCGAGATCCATCGAATTTATACACGATTAGCCCTTTTGTACACTAGGCGACGCAAGTCTCCCATATCTTACGTGTGCTTGTGTACGAACTTCTATGGATTTATTTCACGATATCCTAGTCACCTGGAAACTAAAGTCGTAAGGTATCGGAGAGATGCGTTGCACAATTCCACTTTTATCTAGTTAGTAGTAGTCTTATAAATCTTATATTTTAATTTACAATTATTTATATTTATTTATTAAAGGTGGGATTGGAAATGCCGAGATGGGACGGCCTGGAAAGACATGACAGTATCTCATCAAATAGGTCGCGCGTAGTGCTTATTTTATTCGCAATCGACAACCGACTTTTGGGAAATGGAATCAGTATAAGTTTGGTATCTAATCAAATGAAAATAAATTACCTGTTTTAAAAATATGTTAGCCATCCTTGCCATTCCTAGTAGGGACTCGTTGGTTGATAGATCCCGAGTTGATTTTCATACATGTATTATAAGGATATCTGATATTTGCTTGATCAGTCGCACTCTATTTCCCGGTAATATCGCCGATAATTTATTTTGAGCAGCACTATTTAGATGTTTTGAATTAGATGGCTGATTTGATTTATTTTTATTCCTATTTATTTTTTTGTTAAATGTAGTTTAGTACTTAAAATAACTAAAACTGCACTTATTTCAGTATATATATATATTATTATTATTACTTATTTCAGTGATTTAACATAACTGTTTTTTTATATACCTTATTATTTTTAAATAGATATTTTTTTTTACGTTTAAAATATTAAACCATTTTTTATTGCACGTTTTTAATGTTATAACTATTTTTTAAATACCTATTTTAATGTTTGTATTTTATTTTTTATTTATTTTTTGTTACTATTTTAAATAACTTAATTACAAAGTCACTGCCTCAGAACAACTGATGTAGTGTCACTCAGATCAACAGAGTGCTGTAAACGTTAAATAAATAAGTATTAGTAATGTAATCAGCTGATAATAAGGTAGATAATTCTGTTATCAGGGATGCTATTTAAACTGATCTAAAAAGCATGAATAAATACTAATGTCATTGTTTATAAATTCGGTTGTAAATTCGCATGGCTATTTTTTTCTTCCGCAATCTTTAGGATATAGAAGATACTGCATAAGGTAGGAAGGTATTTTTTGGGTGTTAAAATTAGCAAACGAGTTGTCCCGTCCTTTGAGTTCCAAGTACACGGTATTCCGAATACCCGGGTACCGGGCAGGCATTGGCCCTCTATAAGGGCCCCATCAGATTGCTGACGCGCCATCGACCCTGAAATGTTCGATGATTTGACAGCGAGTCACCTCATCGCCGCGCCGTCCTAGCGACATCCATTGCGGCGGCTGGGTCGTTAGGTGGAGGTTGCCCTCTCCCTCATGCATTTCTTCTTCACTATCATGACTGCTTCATAGAAAGAGGAAACACAGCTCTAGAATCTATTTTTGATTTTGTGCTATATCATCGTAAAGAACACAACCTTATCATTTCTCACGTATTGCCTATACATTATACATGAGACTACTTACATTATAAAGTAATAAAGTTTAATTATAAGCGCGTATCTTAAACATTATCTAAATTATTATGATTTGATAACTAACATCTTTCCACTGTTTATCTCCCAGATAAAGATATGAAACCTCACAGAATATGCAAGTCAACCATACATTGTAACAGCCACATCCACCCTTCACGGTGCAAGACTGCTCCGCTTGGGCACAGCACAGCCGTGTCCTCACAGAGATGGTAGGCGGCGACCTGTCGCACCCGGACTTGGTCGAGGCCATGTTGCGGGGCGAGACGGATGGGGAAGCGGGCGCACCATTCGCTGCTTCGCAGAAGGAGGCTTCCGCTTCCCATTCCATCTCGCCCCGCAGCATGGCCAAGCATGCATCGCCTGCTTCTTCCCTAGCTCATGCTAGTAAGCGTAAGGGAAAAGAAAGCCTCCACCTCACGACCCAGCAACAGACGTTGTGAAGTGACTTCCGATCACCGAGGCGCGGGCATATGGACGGCGAGTAATGGGTAACACGCCATCCGATCATGGACCATAGCCGGATCGACGTGTTCCACGCGCGCCTCTAGGACTATTTTTTTCATAAAATGATGGATGAAGAGAAAGAGGAAGGCCAAAGAAAAGATGGATGGATTGTCTAGGGAATGATATGGATGAAAAAGGAGTAAATGATACTGTGACGTCTGATGGGAAGAATCGAAGAAAAAAACGTGTTGCGCCGACCCCAAGTAAAATGGGATAAGGGTAGAATGATCATGATGACGTCAAAGTTCTCGTTAACTCCACTGGATACGGCCTCTGTCCCCCAACTGAAATGAAAACGCTAGTTTTCTTTTCTGTTAGTTTCTCATTCAACTTTTTTATCTATCCATTCCAAGCTCCCACAAAAATCCATCCATAAGAATATTATTCAGCAAAAAACCTTCACATAAGACAAAGTGAGGAAGCGAACCTCATGTTCGTTTAATTGGTCGGCTACACGAGTGGCTCTTGACCCACTGCCCTGTGCCTTTGTGCGCTAGCTATATAATACGTGTTGGTTAGAAGGTGGTCGCATGAAGTTATAGATGAGTATCTAGATTGCTTTCTTGATGGCTTAGAATGTTATTATGTAACTAGGGGTTTTTTTCTGGGGTATTGGCTATTTGGCTGAAAAATTCTAGTAAGGCTGTTGGATTATGGATATGGATATCGACTTTTTCTTTTGTTATGTGAATCAAAAGTGGCTGAGATATGATACAATACGTCGCAATTTAGTAAAAAAAATATTAAATTTTGACGTCACGAGAGCAGGGTCGACAAAACCATTTTTTGTTTTTTTTTTTCTGTTTATTTAATCACTTATTCGTACTGAAAAACATTTTTATTCATGAAACATCTTACATGCTCAAATATAAATGTAAGATCGCAGTCGCTAAGTCGAAAATACTGATATTTAGGAGCTTTCAAATCGAGAAGATCCTCATAAGTAGAAAAATGTAGCGTGAAATAAAAAAAACGCACTATAATCATCTTATAAACGATATATTAAGGCCCTTCGTACATTAGGCGACTCCAGTATCCGATACCTTGCGACTTCGGTATCCAAGCGACTATCGGAATACAAATCCATAGAGGTTCGGACACAGGCAAGCGTCAATGTACATACCAATATCGTAAAGTATCGGAGACTTGCGTCGCCTAGTGAACGAAGGGGCTTAGTCTTTAATCCCGTGGTAACTAATAATCTATTCCAGCATGACAATTACAATTTAAATACTAGTGATAACCGCCATATTTACCAGTAAAAACCGGTTTAATAATAAGCTATTTTTACCAGTTTCATCCAATTTTCTATTATCAGCATATAATCTACATAATATCGATTACAAAAAGCCACAAGCAATAATAATCCCAATTTTAGCAGGTACTTAATAATCTATACCTTTGTAGGTATGAAATGCATCGTTCTGTACCAATTCCTACTCATAATCATCAGCCTATAAATGTTCCCACTGCTGGGACACAGGCCTCCTCTATGTGAGAGGGAGTGGGCCATAATCCACCACGCGTGCCCAGTGTGGGTTGGTGGATGTCACATGTCTTCGAATTTTTGGCTGTAGGACATGCCTGTTTCCTCACGATGTTTTCCTTCACCGTTTTGAGAGCAGATGAGAAGCAATAAATAAATTACAGTACTTAAGTAATGCGCCTGGCTGAGTTCACTTGGTAACCAATGCTCTTGTTGTTACTAAGGTTATTTTTAAATTCGAGAACTGTAACTGACAGTTCCTCTTGCCCTGCCCTGAGTGGGAGGACTCATTAGATGATTTTACAGCGGTAAAAAAAAGATGTAATTGTATATCAAAGCGCCTCTACTATACAAACGCGGAGGAACATTTATTTCCATAATTGATTTCAAAGTTCCCCTTTTACTTTGTGTCACTAAAACGTGAAAAGTCCCGCTTGGGCCTCGGAACATTTCATTCTCTAAAAAATAAACGTACACAATACATACTTTAAGAACCTAGGTAAAATACGCTAAAGCCTCTGAAAATCTCTTGAAACGTTACAAAAATACTAGAGTTACACAACATTTTCTCAAGGAAAGTGTAACGTTTCACGGTTCACGCCCTCCTGAAAACATTACGCTGAAATAAATGGAAGATATACGCAGTCAGATGAAAAACGTGGAGGATTTTAATTAAATTTTTATAAGTTACTTTTTTATGGAGTTTTTAAGGTAAGATAGCAAGTTCATTGATTCAATACCTCTCCTCCTCCTAACTCCTCAGTTGATAAGGTTTTTTTTAAATGGTATGTTTGTCTCGTGGTCTCAATAGCCCCGTCATCATGCTGAGGCTCTTTGAGGCGCGCGTGAAACACAACGCGCCGTCGACCCGGGCATGGTCCATGGTCGGGCAGCGAGTTGCCCTTTACTCACTGCCCGCATGCCCGGGCCTCAATAGCCTAAGAGCTGTTTGATATTTCGGAGAAGTGATTGACGCACGCTGAAAACTTTCTCAATACTCACTTAGACTTTTACTTCAATTATCCCTAAATTGAGTGAGGGAAACTGGTTTTGAACGAAGCCAGACTTATTTAAAGATGCGATTTTTTTAGCCATTCTGTAAACTTTTTACCTTTGAAATTGAATATTTATAGAGAGGGAAAGTTAATAAGCCCGATCATTTAGTTTTACACTTTGCCAGTAGCAAAAACATATAAAAAAAACAATTTCCTACAATTATTTTTTTCTCTGGCAACTGTGGTTGCGCCGGGTGTGAGACTGGTTAACAATATGTTGTGTATTCTATCTATTATCTCTAGCGTCTAGCGCTACGACTAGCTCCCACGGCGTCCTCACCTACCACTTGACGGAGGTCCTCACCGGACATGGATGCTTCGGGAGGTTCCTGTGTCAGGTAAAAAAGGAGGAAACGCCCGGGTGCCACCACTGCGAGGATCGCCCGGAGGACACGGTGGAGCATACGGTGCAGGACTGCCCTGCTTAGGCGGAGCAACGCCGTGTCCTCACGCGGGCGATAGGCGGAGACCTCTCGCGCCCGGCATCGGTCGCGGCCATGCTGCGGGGCGAGACGGAGTGGGAGGCGGTCGCCTCCTTCTGCGAAGCAGTTCTCGTCGGAGGCGGAACGCGTGAGAGAGAGGGCACCGTCCTCCCTCCGGCCCAGAGGCAGTGGTAGACGCCTACGGCGACGGATGTCGCGGGACGATCTCCGGCCAACGTAGGCGCGGGCATGCGGGTGGCGAGTAAAGGACAACTCGCTGTCTGACCATGGGCCATGCCCGGGTCGACGGCGCGTTGTGTTCCACGCGCCGTCATGATTTTATCACGTAAAAAAAAATGTGAGTAACATGCATAATTAGTAGAGATTGCACCCGTGCGAAGCCGGGCCGGGCCGTTAGTAGAAAATAAATGTTCTTTTTCTTAAAAAGTCTGCAGGTTGTGAAATCGGGCAATAAAATTGAATTGAATTGTATTGAAAAAAACATGAAAGACAAAATGTGTAAATTTTTGGTAGGGTATAGATAGAACAGTACCGTCAGCACGAGTTTTCAGTATTTGAGACGTAAAGTAAACTGGAACTTTGACGACTTCAAATTGACAATTTTCAAGAGAAAAATTGGTTCCTTCTTCGCACACCAGAGGCGCTGTACCATATTTTCATACAATAAACGCTGTAAATACTGGAAAAACTCTGTAAAGTAAAATAGAGAAAACTCGTGCTAGGGGCACTGGTCATGAGCATGACACGGTGCAGTAAAGGGACAAGATGGACTGAGCTCACTCAAAAGACAGTGAAACTCCGTGCCTAGCAAATATGCAATTGACCAAGCGTAAGTTTTTTTCTTTTAACCCAAAACCTTCGAGAACATCAATCCTACTATATTATAAACGTGAAAGTTTGTATGTGTGGATGGATGTTTGTTACTCTTTCACGCAAAAACTACTGAATGGATTTGAATGAAAATTTGGTACACAGATAGTTTATAACCTGGATTAACACATAGGATGTTTTTATCCCGATTTTATGTTCTCGGGGGATAATCGAGTTGTAGCGGGTGAAACCGCTGGCAGCAGCTAGTACGAGTATATGTACAAAGAGCAAAAGACGTACCTCTCAACTAGAAATTGCACCTAAAGCCTGGAGCGAAATCTAGTTAAAACTAATCCCGCTTCAATTTAAGCATTTCCCGCGGCATTGACTACCACACATACAGATAGCACACACACACATACACACAGTACACACTCATTCAAAAGCAACACGCACACATACGTACAAAGCGTGTGTATATGGTAAGAGGTTACACACACGGCTCTGAATTTCCTTAGAGCAAGGACGGTTGCACCAACGCATGTCGCGTTTTTAAACTGTGGTTTATGTAACGAAGGTTTTTCTTTCAGTGATCGTATGGTTCGGATTGATTGAAGATTACTAATTCGTAAGTTATCAGGGATCAAAATTAAATTGAAAGAAGCTAAAAGTGAAAAGTGACTAGCAAAAAATTTGCAAACTTGGGAATATTTTACTATCATAAAAATTTAATCTAATCTATGTATAATTGTTTTAGACAAATGTTTAAAAACAAAAGTAGGTTTATAGTAAACATTTTGTTTTGCCAAGTGGTAAATTTTATGCTTTACTAGCTTTAGGCCTCGCCCGCTAGAACTTAAAAATTATTCCACGGGAACATACAATCAGGTTAAAAACTATCCTATGTGTTAATCCAGGTTATAAATTATCTGTGTACACACGGCTACACATCAAGCTATACAAAACCATTTGTCTTGGTCTCGCTTCGTACGATTTTTACACACAATGAACGGTCAGCTAATACTGGTTTTGCATAGCTTGAGGTGTAGCCGTGTGTACCTACCAGATATCGTCCAAATTCGTTCAGCAGTGTTTGCGTAAAAGAGTAAGTATCTCATGCATTTTTACAAACTCTCTCATTTATTTTTTTAGTAAGATAAACATTGATAAAAATACTCTTTTTAACCGACTTCAAAAAGAAGGAGGTTATGAATTCGACTGTATGTTTTTTTTTTTTTTTTTTTTGTGTGTTTGTTACGCGATTTCTCCGGCGATTGTGGACCGATTTTCAAAATTCTTTTTTTGTTCGAAAGGAGATGCTTTCGGAGTGGTCCCATATTCACCAAGTCAAGATCTGATGATTGGATCCTGGAGAAATCGAGGGCAACCCTCAAATTTTATAGGCCCACATATAGTTTTTCGCAAATATTATGAAGTAATTTAAGTATTTGCGTGTGGTAATCATAATCTCATGTAGCTGAGCTGATGATGCAAGGTACAACTCCTTAACAGTAATGAGTAGGCATCGACTGATTTAGTTTGTGTTCGCTTATCTCCGGAAGTACAAGTCCGATTTTGGTCATTCTTTTTTTGTTATACTAGGTATCGTTCAACCGAGGGAACACTGCAAGTTTCATCAAAATCGGTTCAGTCGTTTTTGAGATAGGGAATTTTATTAGCTAATTTTGTACATGAGCGATGTTATTACCGGTGCCACGGATTACAAAATTCTAGTGCACATGTAAGAAAATGATGTACCTATTTGACAAGAATTTGGGTTGAATATTTAAACTAAAAAGAGTAAAATAAAAGCTTTTTCAAAAAAAAATGTAACCGCCTTCAAAACCAACCACTAAAAAAGGGTAAAATAACCTACAAAATAACTTTTCTTTCGGAAGTCGGTGGCAAAAAAGACAATTAAAAAAAAAACACCGACTTCCGAAAGAAAAGTTATTTTGTAGGTTATTTTACCCTTTTTTAGTGGTTGGTTTTGAAGGCGGTTACATTTTTTTTTGAAAAAGCTTTTATTGAAGGTTTTAAAACTACCGGTTTCATCTGAATTTAGGTCAAGTCAACTTCAAGGTCAATGGACCGAGGATTTTTTGGCGTAGTATAAAAATCATAACTCAACATAGAAATGAATTTAGCCAAGCACACAGCTGCTACCTTACCTTATATTTTTTTTCTTCGATAAGCAATAGAAATCTTCAAGAGATCTGAAAACGCCACTTCAGCAATGTTGCTTACAGAATTGCGAGTAGATACTCAATTAGCTTGAGAAACAAATAAAATGTTCCATTTTACGAATTAAATCGCAATGCAGATTGTAATGTTAGCAAAATGGCCTTTTTATAATCTAATAAATCTTTTTAATTTTCTAATACATTACCTATATTGTAGTAAGTTTGTTTTAACGAAGTGATCTCTGGAATTACTCTCTCGATTTTGAGCATTCTTTCACCAAGCAGATCGCTAGTTAGTCAATGAAAAAATTGATAAACCCTCTTAATCAACATCATTAGAGTACTAAAAAGTATTTATATTAGTAACTAGCTTCTGCCCGCGGTTTCACCCGCGTCATGTTAGGAGTTTGGTCCTATAGTCCCGTCTCCATCAGTTCCTTTGAAGAGCGCTATTTCCGACGTCGTGGGTATCCTCAGTGGTGGCTGGGGCGAGAGGTAGAGGATGTCTTTTCCCTCACGCATTCCGACTGCTAACCATTCCCCTTAATTGCCACTGAATCTTGAGGTACCTCCCAAAACGGAAAAAACGAAAACCGGTAGGACTGCGTCAGACTGAAGGTGAGGACGCAGCCCGTAGCCTTTCCAAACGATCCTTAAAGTAGGCCAGTCAATATCGACATAAAAGAACCAAACATTGCAAACGCGAATGTAACTACGATTCTTTTATATGTTGTTAGGTCCCTTTAGAGTTTAGAGTATTTAACACCCAAGTTTGCAACCCTGATAACCCTGTTCTGTCAATGTCAATGTCGAATCAAAATCGCACTTAACCAGTTTTTAGTATTTGTTGTTACAGCGGCAATAGACACACATCAGCTGTGAAAATGTAACCTATCTAACTATCACGGTTCGTGAGAAACAGCATCCGAAACATTACTTTATAACATCTACAAAAACCAGCAACAAAACCACGTTTTTTTTTATGGGAGCCCCCCTTTTTTTACGTGGTAAAATCATCAAATGAGCCCTCCCACCCCGGGCTGGGAGGGACTGTCAGACTTGTACTGACTAAAATCCATGGTGTCCTTCAATAGCTCTTTATGTTCCGGGATCACGGTAATGAAATAAGTCCCGCGACCAATGAGAGACCCCTTAATATTTATTGTATTCTGGTTTTTAGTATGTTTTGTTATAGCGGCAACAGATGTACATCACCTGTGAAAATTTCAAATATCTAGCTATCACGGTTCATGTGATACACACGAAAAAACTACTGAATTGACAGCACAGGGTATTCAAGGTTGCAAATTATAACAAAATGGTAGTTACATATGCGCGTTTGCAATGTTTGATGTCGATATTGACCGGCCTAAAGAGGGATTTTATCGACGCAATTATGCCAGCCCGTCATAATTTTGTAGCGGTATTATTTTGAAACTGTGATATCTCCTAAGATATTCATTGAAATCAAATGATGTAAAGGTTTCATTTAATTTCGTTCAAAATTAAATGCTTGTGATGATTAACGTATTTATTTGGATAAGGATTAATATAATGTTAATGAAAACACCTTCGCAAATAACGCATTACTCTAAAACAAATTTGGTTCCCATAAAAATGGTTGTAGTGACTTAACCTTTAAAGATAGATATATGCTCTCGCGGACTTTATTTTAGAAAATTTTATGAGGAATAATTCCGTAGTACATATTTTTTGCGAAACTCTAACCGTTTACGCAGCGCACGCAACGGAAGCTCTAAAAAGGAATACATTTTCCCGATTTTGAAACATTTCTCATTACTGCTCCGCTCCTATATGTGATAGCGTAATGTTATATAGCCTATAGCCTTCCTCGATAAATGGACTATCCAACACAAAAAGAATTTTTCAATTCCAACCAGTAGATCCTGAGATTAGCGCGTTCAAACAAACAAACAAACAAACTCTTCAGCTTTATAATATTATAAGTATCTATGTATATATAAGTATAGATTTTGTAAAGAAAAAGGTCAAATAAATAAGGTAAGAAGTTTGACCTTATCGGAAATACAATAATTTAGATGTTAAGAGAATAATCTTATTTTAGAAGTAACGGGAGAACGTCTGGACAAAGGTTAAGGAAATGAGGGTCACGATGACCTTATACTAAACTTTCAAAGGTCAAAGGTCAAAAGTATTTTGAATTGAAATACTTGGAAAGTAATAAAGAAGTAAGATGCCTTTTGGTATTCTGAAAGTTTTTCTGAAAGTCTTTGGTAGGTGTCTATGTAAACTTATATTATAAAAACCTTAGCTTATTATGGAAACCGTCGCCGCCGCCACCGCAGCCACCGTGGCTACGCCCTGGCACAGGGCCCTGGAGGAGACTGCGAGACCCTTCTTTGAGGAGTGGCTGGATAGGCGTCACGGCGGCAGCGTCCTGACCCACCGCATGACGTAGGTCCTCACCGAACACGGAAGTTTCGGGAGGTACCTGTGTCTGATAAGGAGGGAAGAAACGCCTGGGTGTCGCCACTGCGAGGATTTCGCGGATGACACGGTGCAGGACTGCCCCGCTTGGGCAGAGCACAATTGTATTATTTTAAACTACGGTTACCACGGTGCAACCGCCCTCCTCTGTACATTTGATTATGATGCTATAAACGCAGTTAGCACTCAGTGACGTCACCCTGACGCTGACGTCATAACTTGGCGCACTGTTATACAACTATAATATTAGTGTCTTGGTGGAATTCAGTTATGTTTTGCTGTATTTTAGTCAGTACAAGTCTGACAGTCCCTACTAACCTGACCTGGGTGGGAGGACTCATTTGATTATTTCGCCACGATAAAAAAAAGTTAAAGGTTTTTATGTTAGTCCATTAATCGAGGAAGACTGTTGGCTATTAACATAACGTTATGACCAATGGGAGCCGAGCAGTGGGGATGAAACCATGGAGAAACAGCTACTTCCAAATATTCCGTTCCGTTTATTGGCGACACGGTTGACGCAGTGGGTTGAGCGATTGACTGATGCGCAGCGTTTCGCGAGTTCGATTCCCGCATGGAACAACGGTCTGGATGTTTGTGTATGTTAGTTTCTATTGTAAATGCACCCACGATACAGGAGAAATTACTAGAGTACTTTTAAAAAAATGGATTTATAAGACCCTATGAGGAGCAGTTGCGACTTGCGACCCAGTGACATCGGCCCCGACTTACGGCACTGGGCCCGTTTGGTGGATTATGGCCCACTCTCTCTCAAAGAGAGGAGGCCTTTTTCCCAGTAATGGGAACATTATAAGGTGATGATGATGAAGTTTATATTTTTTAAAACAACATCTCTTTATACATATAATACAATAGTAGGTAAGAAAAAAAATCCTGTAAACCTTACGAACTAGGTTTTACCAGTGGATTGGAACAATTGAAATTAGGAACCTGTCTCACAGATACCAGTTCCAAGGGAAAACTGTTTAAAAAACCTGTTCCCAAAAACAGCCTGTTACATTAGAACCAATGACTCTGATGGGTGTAAGCAAAATGATTAGCAACAATGACAGGCAGAGAACTGATGCTATCTCTTTTAATTACAATAACACAGAAGAGTTAAGACCACGTTTCAAATGGTTCCAGATAGAGTCGTGTCTGTTATAGATAGTTAATGGAACAGTCAAAAAAGCAGTAACTGTTTTTTCGGTATCGAGATAACTGTGACTTTGAAATACCTGTTCCTTTTAACTGTTTCTATAAATACGCCTTATTCCTACTAGGTATCCCAAAACACCTCATTATCCTGAAAAATATTTATTTCATACTCTTGTGATATCATCACGCGCCGCCAGACGGGAGCTGGCAGATTTACGACGTCTTCATTACAAGAGACACGTACCCACCATTCATATTGTTTATTGTGACACCCGGCGCCGCTTGCATAGGTATCTACCCTGTATTAAGGTCGCGTAACCAGAAAGCTGGCAACGTCGCTAATAGCTGTCAAATATTTACAAGTTTTAACTAATTTGGCAATGTTACTGTATGGAAAGGAATAGGGCTCTGTAATGCACTAGAAAATTGATATAGGAATGCAATTAAAACACTGAATTTGATTTTGTTACCGTTTCAGGTGTATAAAAGGCATTTGGAAAGTTTCCAAATGCTTTTTCTACGTCTAAAACTATGTATTCGGCGTTACGATATTAATTATTGCATTCCCTAATTAATGTTTTAGTGCACTACGGAGCGATTATTCTTATTTTCATACAGTAAATTTGCAAAATTAAATAAAACTTGTAAATATTTGACAGCCATTTGCGATGTTGCCAGCTTTCAGAACACGCGCTCTTAAGGCATTCTTATAACTTCGTGATGTTATTAAATTCAGACTTTTTACGAGATAAGCTTCGGTTTCGGTCTTTTAGGGTCGTTTATTATTTATTTATCTAGGTTCTGAGGTCTGGATAACTTGTGTTTTGTATAGGTACTAGCTAGATATTTACTAGAGACGTGACCAAGTACAGTTTTACGTAAAAAAGAACGGGGAATTCTATGTTTCTTTTGTAAGTTGGTTTTCGCACAAAAATTTGCAGTACCTACCTTTCTACTTATTAATAGTATTATATTTTATTCTATTATTTATTGTGTGTAAACTTAAATAAATAAATAAACGTTTTAAACCCGGAGGCTTTATCATAAAATAAGAGTTCTGCTGCGTTTATTGTATGGATAATTGAAAAAGCGCTTCTAGTGTACAAGCGACTATTTTTTCCATAAAGTTAAATAAACTGGCAAATAGTTCTATTTAACATATAATATATGTATTTAGCCAGCCTAGTTGTTGCCAGCGACTTCGCAGGAAGAAGTCGGCTATCGCACGGGAAATTCATACGGGAATAAAAAATAAAAGTATCCAGGCTATAAACAAATTAAAGCAAATAAATTATTATTATTATTTCGATTATTATCTCATAAAATGTTTCTAAAATACCAACTGTTGTCAACGGATTCTACAACTCAAAAATTAACCCACGTAAACATAAAATTGGGATTAAAATATCCTGTAGCAATCCCCGTTATAAACTATCTGTGTGTACTAATTTTCATCTAAATCCGTTCAATAGTTTTTGCGTGAAAGAGTAACAAACATCCATCCGTACATCTTATCAAACTTTCTCGTTTATAATATAAGTTGGAAGTAGGAATTAATCCTACTAATATTATAAACGTGAAAGTTTGTATGTGTGGATGGATGTTTGTTACTCTTTCACGCAAAAACTACTGAATGGATTTGGATGAAATTTGGTACACAGATTGTTAATAACCTAGATTCACACATAGGATAGTTTTTATCCCGATTTTATGTTCTCGTGGGATAATTTTCGAGTTGTAGCGGGTGAAACCGCTGGCAGCAGCTAGTGTTCAATGTAGCTATTGAAGGTTTATAAAATTTTCTATATTAACTAATTACAATTTAACGAAGTATCGTAAAAGACTTACGTCCTTGTAAATCAAGACAACAAACAATCGATCAGGGCTGTTGAATAATTGAGTTGTCTGTCGGACTCCTAACGTTACCCTTCGACTAGTGACATACCTACTACAGTAATTTATGAATAGGGGACTTATTAATAATTATGTAAGGGACGTGGAATCGATTCGTTGTTAGGTAAGGTGTAAGTTTTGGTTTGACAAACCAAATTACTTAACTATATTGTACTTCGGAGACTGCGCAAGATCTCTACACCCTCATCTCACTTTCTAATCTGTCCAGATGTGAAACTGTCCAGTTGCGAAACTGTCCATCTGAGATTTTGTCCAGTTGTGAAACTGTTCAGCTGATAATCTATCCAGTTGCGAAACTGTCCGGCTGAGAATCGTTATAGTTACCAAACTGTCCAGCTGAGAATCTGTCCAGTTGCGAATCTGTCCAGCTGCCAATCTGTCCAGCTGAAAATCTGTCCATTTGCGATACTTTCCAGCTAAGAATCAGTCCAGTTTCGATACTGACCAGCTGACAATCAGTCCATTTGCGATACTTTCCAGCTAAGAATCAGTCCAGTTGCGAAACTGTCTAGCTGACAATCTGTCCAGTTGCGAAAAGGGCCATCTGAGAATCTGTCCAGTATCGAAACTGTCCCGTTGCAAACATGTCCAGGTGCTCCGGAAGGTTGCTAATTACCATGCATGTTGAGTTGCTATTTCACCAATTTGCACTATGCATTTTCAAACATCCTTGACAATGCGCACAGCAAAAGAGTGTAACCCAATGCTTGTTTCTATGTTCCCGAACTCGTACAACCCGAATCTCTTCGAAGGTAGAGTGCATGTTTCTTTTGGGTAAGCTCACTCCACCGTAGACCTTGCCTCTGTCACTTTGTCTTTAAAAAAAATTAACAGCTTTCTAGTAGTAAGAATCTGAGCGAAACTAGAGCTAGGACTGTTTTTTTATAGTGGATTTATCAACTGACGTTAATGATTGAGAAGAGAATTGATCAGGTCTATGCGTTTTTGTGGTATTCAGCAGTTTTTAATGTAATTGTATGTATTATATCATAAAACACATAATTATGTAGGTTACTCTGGAGAAAAGGCGTAGGTACATTTATTTTAATAATTTTAATTTCATAGTATTTGGGTTTTAATTCAAACGAGTAAATAATTTGATTGCTCCCAATAAAATGATATACGGCCACATATTTTTAATCGGCTCGGACGCAGAATGTCCACTTCGCAAAATGTTCCTTTCGCATATTGTCCCCTTTTTATTTCTGACTTACTTTAATCATAATTCAATTCATTTTAGCAATTAGCTTTCACACGTGTGTTTATTCGTATCGATATAGGTTAGCCAAAAAACATTGTACAAATCACATTTATTTCTTTGCATAATCACTTGATTTAAAGTAAAGCCCAAGAAAAGGTCCTTTCTCTTACCACAGCAGTAATATCTTAATCTAAACCCAACCTCACATCATCCACGATTCATTTGCACCTACTATCGCATTAAAACCCACATTGATTCCGAAATACGTCAAAACTATCGACATGTATTGTTTTGCCGGCCCCCGCTCAATACGGCTTGCAGTCTACCCATCGATCCGTTTAACTGTCAATGGGAACTGGGGTACTACTATCTATGCACGAAACCCGTAGCTTCGGACAAAGTTTCGGATTTTTCCTTCACTTAATCTGTACAAGGCCGTTAGCAGTGGACTGTGGGGAATGTTGCTAAGCTGCTGGTAGGGCAGGAGGGCTTCAGTATTTGGTGAAGTAAAAATCTGGAGCTTGTTACTCCACATGTCCATTTATTGCACAGTTCGTGGTTGGAAGGGAGCGAAATACAAAGGTTTCCACAGATAAAATAAACGTCAAATATACATTAACATATTGATGTTTGGTGTTGCCAATAAGATTAGTTAGTAGTACGAAGTAACAATTGGTGACAACATAATTGGACAGGTTGTCCCGACTCTTGATGAATTTTCAGAACTTATGAATTCAGAATAGGAACTAAGGTTCACTCAAAGATTCGCCTTACTTTCGTACGGACTATAACTTCGATGACGGACTAACATAGTAGACCTCCAATTCCCTCGAAAACAACGTAATAAATAGATTAGTTATTAATGAATATGGTGTTATATATTGCCTGATATTATAATATCGTTTCCATTATGTAGAGAGAAGGTGTGACAAAGTCTATCGTTACGTGGGACTGGGTTAATGGGCCTGTAAACATTAATGCTAAAAAAAACGAGAATCAAACACCTGCAGAAATTACAATAGCAAAGTTACAAATCGCAAACAATTTGCTATGAGGCGACGTATATGGGCGTCTTTTCTTCACATTTACAAGCTTTCATTACATGCATTGTATAACCTAATCTATAATATTAAGTTCCTACTGCTGGGACAAGAAATGGGCTATATGTAATCCACGGCGGGCCACTGCTGCATGTGCTAACACATGCCGGTTTTCTTACGACATTTTCGTTCATCGTTTTGAGTGCCATGATAATAAAAGATTAACACGTTATACGATTGATTGGGCTCGAACCCACGACCTACAATTTTTATGAGTTTGTTATCACTGGGCCACGTCTGCTTTTAAATTATTCTAATTAGGTATTATGGCATTAAAGATATTGATAATGAATTAAGCAACTTTACTGTCATCAAATCAGCCATGGTTGCGGGACTAACGAATTACCGTGACCCTGGAACGTAAAGGGCTATTGAAGGACACCATGGATTTTAGTAAGTACGAGTCTAACAGTCCCTCGGGAGCTCTGCGTGTGTTGGGTGGGAGGACTCAATGATGATTTTACCACGCTAAAAAAAATCGTCATATCATCCGTAGGACATCCACTGTGCTACCCGCGGTGGTGGACGCCCACGGCGTCGGACGTCGCAAGACGATCTCCGGCCACCGTAGGCGCGGGCATGCGGGCGGCGAGTAAAGGGCAACTCGCCGCCCGACCATGGACCATGCCCGGGTCGACGGCGCGTCGTGTTCCACGCGCGCCTCAAAGAGCGTCAGCATAATGACGAGGCCCCCTCTCAGAGGGCTAAAGCCTGCTGGGGTCGCGGGTCTTATACCATCACCGTGACCCCGGAACATAAAGGGCTATTGAAGGACACCGTGGATTTTAGTCAGCACAAGTCTGACAGTACCTCTCGCCCTGCCCGGGGTGGGAGGTCTCATTTGATGATTGTACCACGTAAAAAAAAAAAAGGACAACCTCTGCTGAAAATAGGCCTCTTTCCAACAGGAATTATTGGAAGCAACCAACAACAAACTCAATGTTCGTAAAATAAAACCGCAACAAACTTATTACTCCAATTTTTCAAAACAACCCCGACGAATGTTGACAGCAGTTCTTGAAAAATATTGTAGGAAATCTATGTACGTAAGTCGTAACCTACATGCGTCTTGCCAACACCCCCGCCCCTCCCAACACCCCCCTGTAATTGATTTCCACCCCTCCTAGGAATGCGACCCATCGTATGTAATGGGGTGATTCAAAAACTCATCTTATACTCGCTGTAGGGGGGTGAAGTTGGTCCTAGTCGATTGTTGAAGTCAGGGCTGAGTCGAACTTTGGTTTGAATTAAGATGTTATATTTATTTCCTTTTTGACGGCGAATGTTTTGAAATACAATGTATTACTTTATGAAAAGTCGTTTTTGTTATGTAATACATCTTTAAAAGAGTCAGCCTGCGTTGTGGAGGTCCGATAAGCAGTCGCTCCTTGTAAAATACTGATATTCAGCTGCATCTGGTTCGACTAGAACGTCCGACTTCAATATAGTTGGGAAATGGCTGGGCAAATTATGATAAAGTCACCATAACTGGTGAAATGTGGGTGTAAGTACTATGTTTTTATTAATTACTAGCGGCCCGTCCCGGCTTCGCACGGGTGGAGGACCCGGTCTAAAACCCGGTCCCGATGGTTACAAACACAACAAAAAAATAATTATCCGAATCGGTCAAGCCGTTTTCATGTTATGTCGTGACAACGGAAAACGGGTTTCATTTTTATATATATAGATAAGGTTCAGTAGCAGATAAATGTTTAGGTTTGTGTCCGGTTGTTATCAAAATAATGAAGGCATCCAGTGATATCAGGCATGATATTTTAGTTAAAGAGAAGCGAATAATGAAACGACATAGAAATTAAAACAACAAACAAAAAAACAGTTTGTATATATTTTATTTTAGTACTTTATTGCATTGAGCTATTATTACTACTTATAGAGACGACACCACGCATCACCACTGTGTCCCATCCAGGATGAGTGCGTGCTCAATGCGTTATTGTTAGTTTAGTTAGTCAATTTAGTTCATTCAGTTGCCATAATTTACATTGTAGAAAGAAACCAACCGTATCTATTACTATTTAAAAAATAGCAAATATGCAATATAAGTCAAATCGTTAATCGTTTATCGATTAGTCGATACCGGAGGCCACTCCCCTAGTACTCATAACGCAGCAGGTATATAATTTCATTGGTAGCAACACTCGAGGTGTGGCTCAGTCTATGGGTCTTTGCTTTTATTGTCCATCTTGTTTATTGTACGTTATTGAGAACAAGTACAGACGCCAGCACATCAACCTACTTCAATCTGTCCTTCATTAATAGATTCTCAACCTTATCACAATGTGGATCCGACTTTTTTTTTTTAAATATTGACGTTTTAATCATGCAGCAGTGGTGGCCCAGTGGTAACGGTCCCGACTTACGAGTTGTAGGTCGTGGGTTCGAACCCCGCTAGGAGCATTACTTAGTGTAATTTATTTCATCACCACTGCTCTCAGAAGGGTGAAGGAAAACATCGTGAGGAGACCGGCATGTCCTAGAACCGAAAATTCGAAGATATGTGACTTCTACCAACCCGCTCTGGGCCCGCGTGGTGGATTGATGGCCCACTCCCTCTCACAGAGAGGAGGCCTGTGTCCCATCAGTGGAACCTTTATCGGCTGATGATAATGATGAATCATGCACACTTTGTTTTTCCAAGTCATTCTTGACACTGGCAGAGTAGTCGACATCGTCTTGACTTGCCATTTGAGAAACATGAAATAGAATAGAACCTTAACACAGTGGTCTATAGGTTCATTTTCTATTGGTAAAATTTGTCAGTTTTTGGTAGGTTGACCTGCTGGCCTCTGTACTTACATTGTACATGTATCAGGTATTAGTAAAACCAGTGTAACCGCCTGTGTAAGCTAAGTTCGATTTCCTGAAATGAAGAGCTAAGTTAGTTTGATACCTGAAAAATCATGAAGGTTTCGAGTTTGTCATTTGATTACAGACTTTGAAGAGGGTATGCCATACGCTAAACGTGCGCCAGGAAAAATCGTAGCGATTTTTTTTTACTTGCGAAATGAAATCGAAAACCAGTTAAAAGCAAACGATTTATTTTCGCAATATGCTGATTGTATAATCTACTTTATAAAAAGACATGTTTAGTGTTTTCTAAATCTACTTCCATCTATAAAATAATAATATCATTTCATATCATTTTGCTTGACTTCAGCTATCCATACTTACAATAAAATAAAATTCTATCATGTTGGCTAGACTTGTTCCCACTACACAGTTATGAACCTAGAGTTCAAAGAGTCTGGTAGAGTCGCGGGACTGTCTCATCAGGTAACCGTGACCCTAGAACGTTAAGGGCTATTGAAGGAACACCGTCGATTTTAGTCAGAACGAGTCTGATAATCTTTCCCGTCCCGTCCTGGTTGAGAGGACTCTTTTGAAGATTTTACCACATTAAAAAAAGGGGTTTAAAGAGTGAAACCTCTTCTTCGGTACGTGCCGTGTCCAAGACTACAGTACCCCTAGCACGAGTTTTCACTCTTTTACTTAACAGCGTCTTTCCAGTATTTACAGCGTTTCTTGTATGAAAAAATGGAACTGCGCCTCTGGTGTGCGAAGAAGGAACTAATTTTTTCCTTGAAAATTGTCAATGTTCCAGGTACAGCTTGTATCTCGTCCTTGATCCCGCTGTCTCGATAACTTAGCTGGAATTCGGTCAAAGCTCTCAGCGACCATAACATAACTTAATCAATAAACGGTAGCCTGTATAAGATGAAGTTTTTTGGTAGGTTTATTCTTGTAGGATGTCGGTGTCATCATCATCAGCCTATAACGTTCCCACTGCTGGAACACAGGCCTCGAACACAATCATGATTATAACATACGTGCCAAGCAAATGGCACTATTTAATGAACTTCTGAGTATTGTTCAAGTGCTGTCACCACTCGTATCGTACTTCGTTAAATGATTGGCATTTGTTTATTGACGTTAATATCTTTCACAGATGTCTCTACGAGTATTACGAGTGACATGATATTGACGCATCACATCATCTTTCAAGTGAATTGATCTATGACGTACTTACCGTAAGAAAGCGACACGCCACTCCTCTCCTACTATATATATAAACGTGAAAGTTTGTATGGGTGGATGGATGTTTGTTACTCTTTCACTCAAAAACTACTGAATGGATTTGTCCTACTAATATTATAAACGTGAAAGTTTGTATGGATGGATGGATGTTTGTTACTCTTTCACGCAAAAACTACTGAATGGATTTGAATGAAATTTGGTACACATTTTATAACCTGGATTAACACATAGGATAGTTTTTATCCCGATTTTATGTTCCCGTGGGATAATTTTCGAGTTGTAGCGGGTGAAACCGCTGGCAGCAGCTAGTCTTTTATATTAGGCGTTTAATTGGTGACAGTTTCCATCCCATAGATATAATAAAGAAGTTCCAGCCGCACTAGATTCCGCTGAAAATAAGTAATTGACATAGAGACTACTTATCTGACCTCAAAACCTAGTAATTGGGCAATATCAACGAAGATATATTACTAGACTCCGCATGCACGATCTAAGGAACAAACAATATTCTGTCAACTCGCCTCAGCGAGTTGACAGAATACAGGTAGGACCCTGTCCCCCTCGCTTACGTAGTACCTCAGTACTACGTAAGCGAGGGGGACAGGGTCCTACGTTGTGATTGGCTAACTCAAGGTCTGTTCTGTCTCAAGGTATGTTTACGGCTCACTGGAGTGGTCGAAATAAGACGGATATAAGACTTTTTTGCCTAATGTGTTGACAGACATCGGTCACCTGTTATTAGGAGTCTAGTAATATATCGTCGTTGCGCAATATGATACCGGGATATCCCTTCGTAAGAGTTTTGATCTTCTGACTAATTCTTCCTCTAACAGTAACGATGTCAAACGAAATGAGACCAACGGCTTTATAATTCAGAGGTACGGAGTAAACACACTAGATACTAAATGGGGGGTTGGGCACCCATCCACTGACCAACCTCAGAAAGATCGGCTAAACCATAAAGATCGACAGTTGGACCTGCCATTGTTCGACAAAAGTACATAATTGACTTTTGTAATAAAAAAAGAAAAAATCAGTCAGGTCGATTGTCAATAAATATGTAATCTGTTTAATTATTTGTTGTATGGTGTGCAGAATAAAGAGTATTCTATCTGTTTATTTACCTTATCAAATTAATACAATATTACCGTGTTAATACCTACTTGGCTTGGTACATATAGATTCTAGATGTACCAAGTAGGTATATAGGTGTTCTAGAAGCAATTCTTTTAAACGTTTTGTTATAGAACGTATACAGTATACTTACATGAAAGCGTTCTTTTATTGTTTTCTTCAGAATCAGGTCAGTGCGCTCACACTTTTCAGCCTCTGAAGTTTTATCGGATCTTTTCCGATATTCGCTTTTAGAAAAGAGAAAATCATGAGATCCGTCGATGTTGAATACGTAAGAAATTGTGACGAAAAGCTTTTGTTTACACTTTACACATTTTAGAGAGGTATTTGTTTGTTCTTTTGTAAGTTTGTATGTAGGGAGTAATCTCCGGAAGTAACGAAATTGTTGTAGTATTTCTATCATATATGCAAGTAGTTTCGGTTCTTTTTTCTGTTTTTTTTTTATCGTGGTACAATCATGAATTAAGTCCTCTCACTCAGGGCAGACCGGGACTTGTACTGACTAAAATATTGCCAGAGTATGCCAATGCTTTGTGAAAAAAAAAATGGTCAGAATCTGTATTATTCCTGAGTGCTAATCATAAGGTTTAATCATAATTATTATTCTATTACTTAATATTATAAATGCCGATCATCTTGAAATTATGCATTTGTAAACGTTGAAGCGTAGAAAAACTTTCCCGTGGAAAAAAAACTTTCAACTTAATGATAAAAGATGGCTCTATGTGTCGCCTATTCGGGCATGCGGGCGGCGAGTAAAGGGCAACTCGCCGTCTGACCATGGACCATGCCCGGGTCGACGGCGCGTCGTGTTCCACGCACGCCTCAAAGAGCGTCAGCATAATGACGAGGCCCCAGAGGGCTAAAGTCTGCCGGGGTCGCGGGACTTATACCATCACCGTGACCCCGGAACATAAAGGGCTATTGAAGAATACCGTGGATTTTAGTCAGTAAAACTCTGACAGTCCCTCCCGCCCTGCCCGGGGTGGGAGGACTCATCTGATGATTTTACCACGTAAAAAAAAAATGTGTCGCCTATTACATAATTAACACAAGTCGCAGGCAAATACTAGTACATAGTACATAAGATACTCCTGAACCATGGATAATGAGTAATCAGAGCATGACGTAAGAGGAATTCGGTTCAATAAGCAAACTGAATGATGTAGTCAACTAATTAATTATATTATTAGCACAAGATGTGTTGAACTCTAATACACAGTGGAATATGAACAGTAGTTCAATTTTGTAATGATTGATGAGTTTAAATTAAATGGTTTTTGAATCCCTTAAATGTAACTACTTAAATAAAGTAGTTGCTGTTGTCAGTAGCCTAACCAGATAGCACGAAAATTATCCCATGGGGAGAGAAATTTGAGAAAACAAATAATCAAAATCGGTTCAGCAGTTTTTGCGTGAAAGAATAATAAACATCCATACATCTTCACAAGATTTGGCATAAAATATGAGTAAAATGTAAACGTGAGTATGAATGTTTGTTAGTCTTTCACGCAAAAAATACTGTACGAGTTTGGATGCTTGGTACACAGATAGTTTATAACCTGGATTAACACAGGATTTATTTTCATCCCGGTACTAAATCCCTGGTTTTTTTTCTTTGAGTTGTAGCGGTCGAAGCCGCTGGCAATTACAATTTAAGGACATTCGGAATGCCGCATGCAAAGCATTGCAAGCAAGCATTTTCAAAAGGCATTTTTAGTATAACCAGTATTACGCCACATTGATGAAGTAGATAAATAGTCACTGACATAGCCTGGTTGGTAAAGCGTCTGCAAACGACGCAAGACAAATCCCGCACGCGGATAAGACGCAGGTTCAAATCCTTCTCCCAGTTGTTTTTTTTTTCGCTAAAAGCTTCAAAAAGACCTACAACTGTAAAATACCAAGGACTATCCACAAAAATGTCGTCCAAACTCGTACCAACATAGACAAAATACAAACTATTCATACTGACACAAACTCTTTGAACTACTAACTCTTTGTGCACCAACAGTCGCCGGTGTCTACTGTCTATTGACCGAGTGTGACGTCACGACGCGCCCGCGCACGCGATACGCACACGTGCGCCTCATCTGTGATGTGTAAACAGTAGGGACAGGGGTCACAAACATTTCGGTGGGTTTAGACATTTTTTTTTTAAACTTGAAGACGATTGTACCCTCTGAGTCGCGGTGTGGTATCTGAATCTTGTGTAGACCTGGCAGCCGACCTCAACATATTATTATTAATTGTATTAACCTACAGTGTCCCACTGCTGGGCTAAGGCTTCCCCCCCACTCTTTCTTCTTCTCGCGGCTTTCTCTGACCGTGGTCCATAGTCTTTCATGAAGCGGTCCAATTCATCCCGCCATCTGCTCTTGGTCCTGCCTCCCTTTTGACTCCCATTCAGATTTTTGTCTTACCTTGCGATTGTATGAGATTCGACAAACGTGACCGGCCAGTCCCATTCCAGGTTGGCAGCTTTTTCTCCCACATCGGCAATTGGCGACTTCAACTTAGTTGGGGCTATATCGTCATGCTAATCGACAATCCACCACTTGCATCCATCGGTTGCCCGCGACTCTCACGCTATTGTCGGTCCACTTAGCATTTGCCTACGCTGCGTCTTCCAGTTCCTAGTGACCATTCGTCCTCATTTTTTTATCCTCTTAAAATCATCAAATGAGTCCCTCTGCCTTGGGTGGGGCGGAAAAGAGTGACAGGCTCATAGTGACTAAAATCCCGGTGTTCCTTCAGTAGCCTTGCCCTTTACATACCAGGTTTGGGTACCTGTTGAGCCAGTCCCGCGACCATCTTCCCCATCGGCTATCAGGATGCACACCTATTAAATGTTGTCAATCCCTGCCACCGTCTGCTCATATGATAACATAAACAAAGCCAGTGATTGTGATCCTATGTATACTTACTGCTATATCTACCTACATGCAGTACGTATGTTCTCCTTAGTCGACGTTTAGAAACCATCTGTGTAGTCATTGACCCTAGTCTATGGGCTGATGAAATGGAATTAGTACAGGAATTTTATGGTTAATGGTACTTAAAGTTACATATTCCATTTAGTAAGGATCTGTAGGAATGGTTGCAATAATGTGTGCAAAAGACACTTTGGCCCTGGAACGCCGAAAGCGGCTGAAAGAACAGGGTCGATTTTTAATGAGTCTTACAGTCCCTTAAACTACGTATTATTCCTACACTTCCAATATTATTATCTGATTAATTTCGTTGCAGGATCCAAGACAGGTAAATTCATTCTCCGGGACACGTCGAGCTTCATTGTCTCGGCGCTTTTCTGGTGGACGCCACTGTCGGATTCTGGCTATTAGGAGTTGCAGTGGTTTGGAAATGTGGGGTAGTGCAGTGGGCTTGTTATAAAAAAAGTCTTTTTTTTTCTTGGCCCATGGAGGAAAACATTTGAAGATTAAACCACCCATTATTTTGAGAATCTCCATGTTTATCAAGGGCGTCATCAAATGAAGTCCAATAGTATTTTTCTCCTTTCATGATTGTGAGCCACTCCGACCTCCGACGACGACCTGGTGTATGTCAACAGTGATTTATCCGTAAAAACAATTAGCTCTAAAAAAATTTAATTTCTTAATGAAGTTAATCTTCACTATTCTCCATTTCAAGACCTCCATACGACTGAAATACATTGAACAAAAATTATCACAAAGAGAACCAAAAAACAATAGAGCTTTTTCTATTTTATCGCCATAAAGTGAGATTATTTTCTAATTACAATACAAATCATGAAATTCCAATAACCACGTAAAAGCATAAACAAGCGGAAATATAGCAATTAACTATTTCAATATGCCACACAAATGAGTGTAGCATAAAATAAAACAAACGGCAAAGCAGCGGCGGAACTACAAAGAGCTAATTATGATTGTAGATATACATACAAAGCTAATAATGTATGTATATAAATACTGTATTGCACGGATTAGCGACGCTGCAAGGCCGTTTTAATCAGACTCTAGGGATTATGGAGACTATTGTTTGGTAAGGTTAGTTATATACAGAGCGTTTGAAACGCTGCGTAATAAACGCTGATTAATGTGAATCGTACCAAAGAAATAAGGGGACAGGTAAACTGTGGCTGCTCATACATTTAAAAGCTTACAAAATTTGGAGGTGGTAGGCTTAATAATCCACAAAAGATTGGTGGACACAATCTTTTGAATTTTTGGTTCTGGGAGACTTTATTTCCACAAAATAACTCCTAAAAAACCAACGCTGATGACAGAGTGTGGCATAGAACCAGGTGAACGTGGGTTAATCAAATGTTTAAACATCATTGATAGGTACTTCTATTAATAGCTATGTCGTTGCCTGACTGTTTCTGCAGTTGCCAGTCAATAACTTGCATAAAATCCCCATCACCAAGACCACAGGAACTACGACAGTAAATACTCTGAAGTGTTAATTGGTCTACCACTGTCTTTTTGCCTTGTAGAAAAGCGACAACAAAAGAAAACAATTGGTAGCGAAGTCGCAATAAAAAAAAAACATTTTCATGGCAGTGTTCCAAATTACCAGTCGGCCGAGGCGTTTCAATCGCGATGTGTAAACATACCCTTACTACAAACAACAGCAAAGCGGTTTAAAACAATACTAGATACAGGTAAGGACTCACGCATAGACATATTGATTGGATGATTACTGATAATTCTCTGAGTCTTAAATATCACGTCATTTGGGAAACCCAGTGGTACCTATGGGAAGGTGGCTTAGTGATCAGAATTGCAATCACTTAGAGTAATTTTATTAAGTCATCGATGGTTTTTTCATCACTCATACTCTGAAAGTAGGTCATTACATGCTTGATGAGCTGGTTAAAAGTTATGCATTACAGCCCTTTTTTTAACTTGTAATCATCAAATGAGTCCCACCCAGAGACTCGTATTGACGAAAATCCACAGTGTCCTTCAACAGCCTTTTACGTTCCGGGGTCACGGTAATTTGAAAAAAAAAACTAATAACTTTCAACCTTTGGATAACAATGTAGGTAGTATGACAGCAAATGCGAAGCACTGATTTACTTCTTTTTTATACGCAGTCTAATTTATGTCCCACTGCATTTTTTTTACGTGGTAAAATCATCAAAATGAGTCCTCCCGCTATCTGAGAGCATCGGTCGCTAGTTGCAAAAAAAAAACAGTGAGCTTTGTTTGTTTTCTATTATTCTGATGCTACTAAGAAGATCTTCCTCATTTCAGCCATAATAATTGGACCGTTCGTGAATATTGTCTTTCGTTGCAATCACATTTAATAAACTGGTGATCTCATTTTTGTGGGGTTTATTATTAAATTCGTTAGCTTAGGTCTTATGTAATCTCAGAAACCTAGAATGGGGGTAAAGTTACCATTAATATGGAACTGCATGAAGCAAAGGTTCTCTCGCTCTTTCGGAAATCGGTGGCATAATCTAATCTTCTTCTAATATATAAAATTCTCGTGTCACAGTTTTCGTTGCCATACTCCTCTGAAACGGCTTGACCGATTGCCATGAAATTTTATATGCATGTTCAGTAGGTCTGAGAATCGGCTGCTATCTATTTTTTTATACCCTTAAGTGATAAGGGTGGCATACACAACAGGGTCCGCGTACGAAGTCGCGGGCAGAAGCTAGTAATTTATGAATTTAAAAACAAAACGACCGACATCCGAAAGAAAAGATAAGTTACTTTTTGTGGTGGTTTTTGAAGTCATTTTTCTTTTAAGTTTTCTAGAACTCTCTTTTCAAAATTTTGTCAGATATTGTAAAGAAGGGAAAAATACTGCTAATTTTTTTACATTTTATTTTAAAAGGGCCTGAAAACGGCATGGTGATAATGACAGATCTTTATCAAAACAATGGTTTGTCTATACATAGCATCGTCTATGTATAGCTCGGCCATTTTATATGAATATGCAGCGAACAGATTAGTGGACCGTCAGCAAATAAACGCGATGAATGAATTACAGTTTTTTTTTGTTTATAGATGTTTTTTTAACCGATTTAATCCAAGATTAGTATGGACAACTAATATGAAAAGTGTTTATAAAAACGTACGAAATAAAACAATTAAGGCTGTTTTCATCTTTCAATAGTAATGCAAGGGTTTGCAATACCCGGGCACACCGCAATGGATAGGCGTCACGGCGTCCTAACCTTCCGCGTGTTCGCAGGTCCTCACCGGACACGGGTGTATCGGGAGGTACCTGTGTCTTATGAGAAAGGAGGAAACGCCTGGATGTCACCACTGTGAAGATCGCCGAAGATCGGACACAGTCGAGCATACGGTGCAGGATTGCCCGCCGACGACATGAAATAAACCACAATCTAAGCAATGGTTACGCAATCACACATTATATCACGCCTGTACCTGTACTAGCATCATAAATTTTTGATTTTATAAAGCTGAAGTATACACAAGAGTTTGGTTGAACGTTAATTTCAGGAACTTCTGGTTCGAATCACTAAAATCCTGTTTTGGGTTAGATATATAGCTCACTAGCGGCACGTCCCGGCTTCGCACGGGTGGAAGACCCAATCTAAAACCCGGTCCCGATGGTCACAAACACAACAAAAAAAGGATTAGCCAAATCGGTCCAGCCCTTTTTAAGATAATGGGCTTAGTAACACATTTAGCGATCCATTTTTATATTATAGATTTATCGATAAAGTCTAAGGAAAAAAACTTTGTATACGAAAAAAAATTCGGTCAACATCATTAAATCATTAATTTGCACCCTAAAAAAAGTAATTACGAAAACACAGGATACAAGTCCCAATTAATTTGCTGTCGGTACATTACAACAATGCATCTGCTAACCACCTGTTAGAGGCCGATTAGTCAGACTGCCCAGTCTGCCCACTAGCTAGCTATTACATAACGAGGGTGAGCAGGGTTCACGCTCATCTAGTAGGTTATAGGGATTTGTGATTTATATGGATTCTGGTCAATTGGAGGTGAGGTTAGGTACCTGAAAGATGATGAAAGTAGTGGTTTTAATCATTAACTTAATTGTTTAGGCCTAGGCTTGGGAAAACCCCAATATAAGGCCTAGGCCTAAGGTTGGGTACGCTTGGGTACACCCAATAATGTAACCGCTTCCAAAATTATTCCTTCAACAATTTTGTTGTATTTTCAATAGGACTGACAGCCGTACTGGGCAACACTCGGGCCCAGTGCGGGTTAGTAGATGTCACATATTGTCTTCGAATTTTTGGTTCTAGGACATGTCGGTTTCCTAACGATGTTTTCCTTTGCCGTTTTGAGAGCAGTGCTGATGAAATAAATTAAACAAAGCAATACGGCTGGCTGGTTTCGAACCCCTATATATAAACTCGTAAGTCGGGGCCGATGTCACTGGGCCACCGCTGCTCTTGATAAATAGACGGTAAAGTGTCATTATTTTGCCAACAATAATCCACCAAAACACCACAATACTATATCCCAAACTCAACTAATCCCAAACAACTAGAGAACTTAATTCCAGCAAAATCTTAATTCCAAATTGGACGAATAATTTGCTTACCTACTGGAATAAATCCCTGGAAAAATAATTTTATCCATTTTCGTCTGAAATCGTAACTTTTGTCCGCGTCGCAAACGCCTTTAACTGTGAAACTAGGTGGAATGGAGACTGAATTATTCATATCATAACTAATCTTGGAAATGGGGGACTGTCTGTGTGTCGGTTCAGGTGAATTCTAGCAGTATTTTTCATTTAGGTAATGATTTTTAGTGAATTTTTAGTGATCATTCATATATTGATCAGCCGCTTTGAACCGAGGTGTGCGAACTTTCGAACCATCTATTTGGGGAGGCCTATGTTCAGCAGTAGACATCTTACGGCTGATAAGATAACTATGGTCAACCGTTGTGTGCTGCAAATTAATTACATTCTTATCTGCCTAAAAATAAAGTGCTTTAGCAAAACTCAGTCTTGATTATTTTTCTTCCTAATACTATTATTGATAACTTCGGAAGGATAACAAATACTTATAGTCTTACCAAGACGTATCTTACCCAGTTATTGGATGTTAGAGTGGGAGTAGTTCCATATAAAATACCTATTGATATTCAACTGGATCCGACTTGAATCCAACCCCAACATATTTGGAAAAAGGCTAAGTAGATCTATGATGATAGAAACAATTTTTGAGATCAGCAAATTCATTGCTATCACGGCACATGTAGTGATCTTGACTACAACATTATTGCAGTCTGTCGTGAAGACAGTTTATGCAACTGCGTCCGCTCAGCTAATAGCTTCCACGTTGGTCTTAACAATGCTGTTCCTATTACGATCTACTGCGGACATCCTATGCTTCCTCTCCGACGTTTTGTCATACTTGCAAGGTTCAGTTTGTTGCCCGTTGTTGCTCCTTTAGTTATATTCTTAGTTAAGTAGTATGTAGATAAAAATATGGTTTATTTTATTAGTGTGATCAAAAGATGAATGACATAATTTGTCCCTTTCTATTAATAAATTATATTTATTGGTAATTGGTAAGTTATATACGTTATAGTTATTTACTCTGAGAAGAAACAGGCGAAACAAACTCAGAGGTCCACATTCTCTCTTAAAGTTCAGATATTGTTTTGATTCCAGAGGACCATGCGGATGTCTGATGTGGTCTTTTGAGGAAATAACCACATAGCTTTTAGTGGACACAATCAATCATTTAATTTGTCCTGCAGTTTCAGAATAATCATGCCGTCTTTTTTTATAATACTCATCCATTAATCCAATAATCCTAATCGAACTCAAATTATCCTGACAACAAAACCCTGTACATCAAACACAGCGACCGCTCTGACGTCACAAAGATGGCTGCCGTCCCTAACTCGACGCCATTTGCATTTCGTCAGCTGTTTTAAATATTAATCGTTCGTACTTTATGGTGGTCTGTCGCTTTATAGATCTGTCAATGGTGTTGTTGCCGGGTGCTCACAAGAATTTTTTTTTGACCTGCTACCGTAATCATGAATAATAATTCTATCTCTAACCATTGAGCTATTATTACTACGTAGTACGTAGTAATAATAGCTTAATGTCTCTAACACAATTTTTTCCCCATTATGGCTCGACCAGTAGCTGACTGGAGGATTTTTATCGATTTTTTTCTAGGTATATTCTAAACATCACCGTGTTTAGAAAACTCTGTCATTTCGTCTATTCTATCGTAGATAAAACCTGTTTTTACGGTGTCATCCTTGAAGAGCGATGAAATCTGTTCTTGAGGTACAAAATAATAACTGTCATACATAATAGATGGCGCCACGTGTCATTGAATTGATAGTCAAATTAAAAATAACACGAGCAAAGCTGCTGGCAAAAGGAAGTACTAAATAAGTCGTAAGTAGATAGAAACGTATTGTCTATAGTATCAATAGTTCTTCACCCAAATAAAAAAAAATACGTAGGATGTTTTTACTGTATTATTGTTAGACAATACAATTATCCATTTAAATCTTCTTACAATCATTAATAAGCATTACTTTAGTAGCTGCATCATCTACATAATTATGTAGGTATGTCTATGTGGGACGTAGCTACAAAACAGCTGTGCGTTAGTTGATGTCTTCCGTTGTTTTCATTCATTATGTCATTCTCGTTTACTTAGTATAGACTATAGAATAGATAATCTTGGGAGGAAACTCGCTCATCAAGTTGTTGTTGATAACATCATTTGGAATCTGATTTCTTAAAGTGCAGGATGGCATAGTCGCTTATCTTATATTAAATTAATGAAGGAACAATTATTACCTAGTTCTATTTTGCAATTTTTCCGATGTGGTAAGTTTTAAAACTTTATCTGTTTGCCCTGTTTTTAGATTTTTTTATTTAGAATTGTTTTTTGTTGTAGGTACTTCGTGCCAAACTAGGAATTAAAACTATCGTGGGTGCAATAACAAAAAATTAAATTGACACAAAATAAACAACCAGTACGGGAATAGAAGGTTAGCGTTAAGTGGTTTAGACTCTAGGTCTGAGACAATAGTCTCATGATCAAAGCCCAGAGTAGGCAGATTGGTTGATTTGGGATCGGGATTCTGGGATTCCGTGTAGAGTTATAGGTATTCCCGCGGAAACTTTAAAAATATCAGCAAAATCCAAGGTTACAGCCATCTTTATTTAAAATTTCAGCCAAATTGGTTAAAAATCCCGTAAAATAGATTGTTGATTTTTGTGACAGTTAGTGATACAAGTATATAACATCAATATACATACGTACATACATCCTCCGGGCTATGCTCATGATGCAATGATATTTATGGTCTACATTTTCTAGAATTTTAAAACACGGTCTGTGTTTGTTAACATTCCAAAAAATACTTCTTAAGAAACACATAATAATATGAAACAATAATTATAAAACTACCTTCCCTGCCCACTCCCCAACGAAGACAGCTTGAAGGACAAAGAGGAGGATATTTAAAAACAACAAAAACGTAGCGATGAATGAGCGAGTGGCGCGTGCGCAGCGTGGCAACAGATGTCTGGGGTTCGATGAACGGTTTAGGCACGGACGTTTTATTGGGGCCCCGTATACAGGGTGGGGCGCGGTCGGGAGTTAAATGGTGTTCATTTGTTGAATTAAGATTAGTGGAAACATTGACATACCTGAATTTCATCAATGTATGTTACAGGCTTTCAGGTTAGCTCCCTCCATCGTAGGTGTTGTCTTTGTCTCCTCTGACCTAGTTATCATTTTAGGGTTACCTATCTCGATATCGATCTCGCTCTCGACTGTAAAGGTAATCGTAAGCCTGAAACACAAAGGACTGCTGAAGAGTCAAATAGTCTTTCCAGCACCACCGAATACGCATTTGATGGTATTACCGCCCAACGAAGTATTTAAACATTTTCATAAAATAAATCAAATGAGTCCTCCCAACCAGGGCAGTGCAGGAGAGACTTTCAGACTTGGGCTGATTAATTTAAATTCACAGTGTCCTTCAATAGCTATTTACGTTCTGGGGCCACGGCAGCTCGCTAGTCCCACAACCCCGGCTTTGGCCCTCTAATGGGATGGCTTAGGTATGTTGTCAAGTTTTCTCTAGTGGATGAATAATAAGATAATTTAACATTCTTATAAAAGAATATTGTTTGACAATTATCCAAAAATAATGGGAATAAGAAACGTAAATTCCCGTATTACTATTTTTAGATAAAACGAGCTACACACCAAACGGATGTAGTCATTTAACTAAAATACCATCAGCTTATTAAATAAACAACACGACATTTGACAGCCAACTAAATTGAATGGGCTCATAGAAACACTGTGTTTGGAGAATTATATGACAAACAAACAGTTATTACCAATTATTGGTACCCAGTGCAATTCGGGGTGACCCTTAAACGTTGTATTAATGTGGATAAGCCCTGTTGAAAACGGAAATTTTTACTTGTTATGATGAATTAATGATTCTTCTGATAAAATAAATAAAAAAGTACCGATTTTAGCAACTACAAAATAATCAGGCCATTAAGTTGACTGTACTAAATTCTAACTAAGATAAAAAACAGTTGGTGCAGTGGCTGAGCGATTCTGTTGCGCTGCGTGTCTTGGGTTTGATTCCCGTGTTTGTGTACCTATGTGAGTTTATTATGTTTGTAAATGCACCCACAACACAGGAGAAATTCCTAGTGTGAGGCAACGTTTTATAACAAAAATAGCATTATGTAACATATTAAGCCTAGAATGTTCCCACTGCTAACATACAGGCCTGGGAGCGGGCTGTTATCTACCACATGGATTGATGTTTTCCTTCACCGTTTTGAGCGCAGTACCTAGTAGGTTAAGGGCATATCCATATTAAGATAATGTAACGAAATTGTAAAAAAATACCTACTACTACCTATTTCAATCATTGATTATTACCGATTCAGTGATTTACGCTAATAACTAGGAAATAAGATCACTATAATGTTTGGTAAACACCCTAATTGTGACAATTTTTGTCACGAAAACCATTCGTTCCGAGTAACTTATGAACTTATTGACCATTATTAGTTTTAAAGGGACATTATGGTGCTTTAAAATAATGAACAACAAGATAAATTGGGTAATTTTTCGAAGGTGAATGGGAATATTTTAGACTTTAGCGTAACTATTAGACAAGGAACTAAGGTATTAGCTTGGTTCTGGCACACCCTCTGCAGCTAACTTAGATATAATTTTGATGACTGGCTAATATTTAAAACAAAACATGATTAGCAATGACTGCAAATGAAAGTGTCAACACTGGTCAGGTACTACATAGTATACCTGACCTTTCTGAAAATTTCACCACCAAAACTACTGTTTTATGATGTATGAACGTGGATGGGAAGAAAGGGGTATATTATAGGGAATTTAGTAGGTAGCATAGTATCTGTGAAAAAAAATAATTTAAGAAATTATTTTGATGAGATAGATATCGAAGAGATATCGTGTAAATCAGTAAAAGATATAGGCAGTCACCAACAAAGGAAAAGTTAGAAAGAATTGAGACAGCATCTTCATCATAAGCGTTTATGCCTGCCATCCAGTACTTGTGTAAGTGCACGCCATTTTACTCGATCACCAGCTCATCCAGTTACTACTTTGCGAAATCGTCACTCCATCCGAGTTGTGGGGCCAGCTAAACAGGTAACCGTGATTCTGGAACGTAAATGACTATTGAATAACACCGTGGATTTTAGTCAGTACGAGTCTGACACTCTGACAGTCCCTCCCATCCAACCCTGAGTAGGACGAAGTAAAAAGAACTAGACTGTGGGTGTACCGACTTACGTTTGCCTATTCGCTGTCTCCGTTCGAGGACACAGAATTGAGGTAAATATAAAAGTTACATATTAAAAAGATCAAATTATGAAGCAAGAAGCATTCGGGAGCACTCGAGACAGTCTGTCGGGCGTTCGGGAACGTTCGGGACTCCGGGCGCGTGCACAAAGAAACAGATGTGCCGAGTTCGATGAACGATTTCGGTGCGTCCGCGCAGCTAACTCTACTTTATTGGGGGCCCCGGCCATACAGGGTGGTTGGATTTTTAACCGATTTTATTATTTAAATAGAAGTATAAGATTTCTTAAACAGTGGTAATATTTACCGTGGGAAAACTGAGGTGGGCTTTTTTCCTAGATTATTATGGACAGTTTAATTGCCTGCCAGTCGGTGTTTCCTGATAGTTATAACTTTGGGGTCTTCAAATCAAGAGTGAGCAAGTTACTCCTAGGCAACCATCGACCACATCTTAGTTTGCCATCAGGCGTGATGGTGGCCACCGCGAACCTATCATTAAATAAAAAAATATATTACTTATGCAAATAAAATTCGTAAGGTATTAAAGTAATCGTTGCTTATTTCTTGACCTACTTCCAGCAGGCTTCGCGAAGGAGAAAAGAAACAGTTTTATAACAAGAAAGTGTCATCATCACCTCGGCACTAAAGTACGATTATTAACTGTAGTCAGTAAAATGACATTTGTTTACTATAGAAATGTACTTTTCCTTGTATCAATGACAGTTGCACTTGTCACTTTACTTACTACAATTAATAATCGTATTATAGGTGGATTAAAGCCCACTCATTCCCACAGAGAGAAGACCGAGTCCCAGCAGTGGGAAAATAAAAGGCACAGAACATTTTTTTTTTCTAGAAAATATTCTACAAAATATATTACAATACATTTTTTATACAACATCAGCTTTATTTTGATTTGTCATAGCTGTCATACTAGACACAAATGTGATTTAATTGCTTTATAGTCTAGTGAACACAGACTGTTTTCTTAATTTTTTATACAACAGATGTTTGAATAGTTTTTTGTAATTTGGGTGTTAAACGGGTGCTATAGACATGATGTTCTTTGTGTCTATATATTTTTATGACTCATGCCTTCTAATAAATGATTTTGTCTTAATTATAAACTACTCGTATTATATTAATTTTTAAATATTTCTGAGGTACTGGAGGTACGCAAACAAAGTGCTCATGTGATTGTACTAACAAAATTATTAAACATTATTACAAGTATAAACAGAAAAAAAATCATCTTTAATGGTGGTACCAGACGCCAGCAGATCAAACTACCCAATAAAAAAATCACAATCGAATATGAACGTTTTGTGTTATGGCTGAAATCTTCAAAGAAAGAGTGATTATAGAGTAGTTTTATGAATGTAATTTTAAGAATATCTCAGGAATTAAGTACTATTTCGAATTGAAAAAATATATTTTTATCGGTTAGTCTATTTATCGAGGATATACTCAATAAAAGATTTGAGTCTGAAAAACCGAGTATTACATTTTTTTTAATTAAACAGATGTTTGAGAGCCTGTTAATTTGAACTGCATTCATAAAATCGTTCACTCATTCATTTTTCAAACCATTTGGCGGACAAGTTAATAAAATATGGGCCGTTACAAAATATCGAATTCGCATCGTGTAGTGACAGCTCGTTAGCCGATCGTCGCCTATCCCGAAGTGACCCTTTTGGACCCAACCCCTAAAGGGTCCAGGTAGGTCCAATTGGCCCTTACAACGTCCAGGCGTTCATGCATTAATATCCTATTCTGAATAATGTTGAATTGAAAAGATATCTTTTTGCGAAACGTATTTTATTTTGAAAGTGTGTTTGCACTGTTAGCGCAGTGGCATTCGATCTTCTTCTTCTTCTCGTTCCTCTCCAATCACTGGAGGTTGGTCATCAGATTTAAAAATCGCTCTTTATCCCTGGCGAGGTGGAACAGCTCTGCAGCACTCTTAATTCCGGTCCATTCCCAAATGTTGCGGAGCCAGGACTTTTTTCTTCGGCCAACTCCTCGTTTTCCCGCAATTTTGCCCATCATTATGAGTTGCAGCAGTTCGTACCGGTCATTTCTAAAGACATGACCAAGGTAAGCCACTTTTCTCTTCTTGATGGTCTGCATTAAGTTGCGCGTTTGACCTACTCGCTTCAGTACTTCAGCGTTAGTAATTTTTTGAGTCCAGCTAATAGAAAGCATGCGCCGGAATGTCCACATTTCGAAAGCTTCCAATCGTTTTCGGAGGTCCTCTTTGATAGTCCAAGCCTCACACCCATATAGTACTATTGGCCAAATATGGCGTTCGATATTGCGGAACAAATATTTGTATGACTTACAAGAAGCTGTATCGGTTCTGTGTGTTTGTGTATGTGCATTTTTATGTTCGTAAACGAACCCATGACACTAGAGAAATTCCTAGTGTGGGGAAATCTTAAAACAAAAAATATGGATGTTGATATGTATATTACGTTACGTATAGTTATGGGGTCTCATACCCCGCTCTGTCCTTCGAACCTAGCGATTCCCAAGTCCCGCCCCAGGTTTCGAGACTGAAAATTATACCAAATAATAGGCTAACTTATTCATTATGTAAAAATCTTGTTAAGCTAAGTTATGCGAAAACGTTATGGTAAATTGCCGTAAAATGCCTTAAAATCTACCAAAAAATAAAGATACACTTCGGTTGTATACCTGCTAGTGTTCTCATTCACAAATTAGCTATCATTTATGACTCTCGAACATCTTAAAATTTACAACAAGCTTGCGTGTTCACGTAAATCTTTCTATGACATTTGTGTGAAACATAATGATAATATGGTTGTTATCTCATAAACTGTAAGCGTGTTGATTCATAATATAGAGATTTTCATAAGTATTACATTTAAATTTTCTTGATTCTGATATAAAAGTCCTGTGATGGTTTGGTTTTGTCTTTGTCACCTGCACGTATAACATGAGCAATTCTATATCTATTTATTTTTAACATAGAAGATTCTGCCAGGACCTATGGCTCTTAGTAGTCAACTGCGAGCAGTGCTGGCCCGGTGGTATCGGCTTCGACTTACTAATTGTAGGTCGTGGATTCGAACCCTACAGGCGCATTACTTTCTATAATTTATTTCATCACCACTGCTCTCAAAACGATGAAAGCAGACGTAAAGTAACCGGCATGTCCTAGAACCAAAAATTCGTAGACATGTGAAACTTACCAACTTACCTTTGACAGAGAGGAGGCCTATGTCCCAGCAGTAGAACGTGGAACCATTTAAAGACTTTTTGTTTTAGGGATAAACCCACCACAGTATTCCCAAACCACTGCAACTCCTAAGATCCAGAATAAACAGTGGCAACCACCAGAAAAGCGCCGAGACAATGAAGCTCGACGTGTCCCGGAGAATGAATTTACCACCTGTCTTGGATCCTTCAACGAAATTAATCAGAAATGAATAGTGGAGGAGTAGGAAAAATATGTTTCCACTAACATAAACCATTTCAAGTCTGCTGTGGCGAGATGTTTGTTTTTTCACCTGCCGATATCAGACTTTCAAATTGACAATTTTCAAGGAAAAAATTAGTTCCTTCTTCGCACACGAGAGGCGCTGTTCCATATTTTCCTTGAAAATTGACAAATTGAAAGTGTCAAAGTTTCAGTTTAATTTACGTCTCATTTACTGAAAACTCGTGCTGAGGGTACTAAAAATTCGTATGAAAATAAAGACAGCAATATGGATGCAGAGAAAACCCAAAACCAATAATGAATGACTAAAGCAAATCGTAACACTGAGCCTTGAAATAAATCTGAAGCGGTTCACATTTGTTTCAAAGGAAAAGGGAGCAAATAAAACTTGGCAGGGGTTTGAATAAAACTTAGCTATTGAAAGGTGAATGGAAGAATTTGAATGTACGGAACGAACACTGTAGTGTGAAATCTCGAATTTATGGTCAATGGAAGATCTACATAGAATTTACTGACTCAAGTTCTTCAGAAAGATTAATGGAAGAATATTGTGACGTGACACGACTTCTTTATACATTTATAGACACATTGTGTGAGTGGAGACCACGGACTAGCAAGGGCAGCGTAGGACGTCCACCAACAAGGTGGACAGACGGCCTTTTAAAGGTCACCGGAAGACGCTGGATCCAGGTCGCTTCCTACCGGTATATGTGGCGATCAAAAGGGGAGGCCTATGTTCAGCAGTGGACGACCCATGGCTGATGATGGCATGATGATGATGATTATGTGATATCTAACATATCCTAGAACCTGAAAATGGAAGGTATTATGTCACACCAATTGTTGCCAGTGATTTCACAACAACTTTTCAACTAACACACAATCCTTGTGTGTGAAAACTGGACCACACAGCGCCATTTTCTGTTGAGTTTTGCGAGTTTCTTTAAACACAACACAACAGTGATTGCAATATGTTTGGATAATCCTAATTAATATCCTATCTCACTAATTCTACTAATATTATAAACGTTAAGGTTTGTTTGGATGGATGGATGTTTGATACTCAAATCTGTCGGCACAGCAAAACAGATCTTGTTGAAAAACTCAGAGGTAGCGTAGTAGTTTAAGGTCTGGAATAATACATAGAATATGTTTATTCCGGTGTTTTCTTCCCTTTGCATAATTTTCCTCCCCTGAAACAACCAGTACAGAATAAATACAACAGATTTTGGCATAATTTTAATGCTTTATAGTCTGTCGTAGTCATTTCTGGCTCACTGCCAGCCATATTGTTTGGAAACTGTCGCTCTGCTCATTAGTGAATACAATGACAAGTTTCAGATTTTATATTGTGACGTACTCGTAGCTTCAAGGGGATCAGATTTTCTTGTTATATTGTTATGTACGTAGTTTTATGTACATAGATTTAAAAATTAACGGATAGTGCCTTAATGTGTAGATAGTGATAGACTTGAACATTCATTGGTAAGAGAAAATCGAGCATTTATATATTTTATTAAGATTAACCAGCAATTGTTTACACTAACTTAATTACTAGGGAAACATTTACAGGTGCAACATTTACTTATAGATTAATACCACATGCACAATTAATAAAAACGCCTTTAAATAACATCTAATATATAAAATTCTCGTGTCACAGTTTTCGTTGCCATACTCCTCTGAAATGGCTCGACCGATTGCCATGAAATTTTATATGCATGTTCAGTAGGTCTGAGAATCGGCTACTATCTATTTTTTATACCCTTAAGTGATAAGGGTGGCATACACAACAGGGTCCGCGTACGAAGTCGCGGGCAGAAGCTAGTATTTTTATAAATTAAAAAAGGTACATATAAAAAAACGTAGTTTCATTGTGAAAAAAAGCATTCGTCGTTTTTAATTTTCTTGAACTAAGCAACGAAAAGATCCACGAACATTTCCACGATCTTTCTAGCGAACGCTCTAGTCACAGTATTAGTAGATTATTAACCAAGGGGATAAAGCAGGGTCTTCTGTCGCGGGTGGCGAATTAAATCGCGAGCGTAATGAAGGACTCGAGGTTTACTCCCGAGCGTAGCGAGGGTGATAAAAACTTAAATCACGAGCGAAGCGAGGGATTTAAGACGAGTCCTGAGTGTAGCGAGGGATTTAAGTTCACCCAAGACTAAGACAGCTTTATCACCGAGGAAAATACTCTACTTTTCGTACCATTTGCGAAAAAAATAACACAGTAATAATATGAGATACGCATTTTAAACATTAACTTATTTATAAAAATAAGTAAAAATAAACTCAACGTTTATGTATTTGAAGAATACAAAAACGCGGCAAATTAAAAAAGCAAAGGCATCAAGCTCATACGGCCTCGTCGGTTTTCGTAATTTTATTTAACTAGATGAAAATCCGACTTCGCTCGGGTGAAACGTGTGTCCCAAATACTACACATCAAGGTACTAAATATAGGTGTCACGATAAGTCATAGGCAGAAAATAAAGAAAGAAAAAAAAAACTCAACATGATAACCGATGTCAATAATGGCGGCTGCGATCTGTCTGGTCAGAAAATCATTAGAAATTTACAAAATACTCGACAATCCGAATTTTGCGGATATATGTTGTCGACTCGAAATCTTTATTTTTTTATGTTTTATTATTCTGGTTAGCTTTCGATCGAGTCTACCGTAATCTAAGTATTCCAAATTTAAATCACATTCTCTCCCTAGAGAGAGAATGAAATTCAGTACAACATTCTTTCCCTGTTTTTCACAGATTAAAAATGACTATTGTTATGTTCGCTTTTTGTGGCATAGAATGTCACTTTTTTGAGCAAGTGGTACGAAAAATAATATACAGTAGCGTAACTCGGCCGCCAGACAGATTTAAATACCTAAAGCCGCGCGGTACGTAAACATGCGTTAGGGCTACCCGTCTACATCATTTTAATAACATTTGCCTTTGCGTACTTTCCGTTTCTATTTTAGTTTTGTGATTGTAAATATACTTTTATATATAAATAAATGAAGTACTTTGTATAATGAATAGGAAGTGTTCAATAAAAATGCGTGTTGTTTTTTGATTGGTAGATTTCATAAAAAAAATCTTGTTTTTGTTTGAAAAACAAATCGGGCTTATTAAGTCCGATGTATTATAGAAGTATTTGAGGCCGAAAAATATTTGCGCCTCGACTGAGTCGTACGAAATGCTTTATTGTTAAATTTTAAAGTATAATAAATCCGCATTCTAATATAAAGCTTAATTAAACTACTCGTCTTATTAAATATGTACTCGTACTGATTTTTAGAGAAAAAATCACGCGGTTATTGTTAAAAAAACAACACACCGTCCGCTCGACACTGCGGTACAGCCGTGACTGTCTGCGCCCCGAGCGCGCCCCGACATCGAGGCGCGTAGGTATAGCTCGCTTTTCGTCCGTTTGTATGAAGTTGGGGTACTGTATTATTATATTACCGTGCTCTAGTTGATGGTGGCCAAATTTTGTTTCTTCATAAAGTTGTCAGACTTAACAGTCGGCTCGGCAAAAAGGCTTGTCAGAATGCTCGATAAAATGCTCATGAAAAAGCTCTCGTTTTTTTTTTGTTTCACGTAAATTCGCAAGAATACTCATTACAAGTGAATTTTTAAGTTTGTCAGCATCTTGAGGGTTCTCATTCTACTAGTCGTGCTACAATTAGTGGTTGGTAATTGAGGATTTCCGGAAAGCAGCGATTATTCCGCAATTCAGAATTTTCTTCTTCTTTTTTTAAAAAACGTCGCGCCACACTAGGAATTCTTTCCTAAATTTTGTTCCTATAATCAAAGGAACAGTCAATCCACCATTTTTACACAACGTCTTTATAGTTAACGTTTCACTTTATAGGTAGACTTTAAAGTAACCAAATTAAGACCTATGGGAGTACGAGACCTATGCGTAATATTGTCCATTTCTACTGCATAATATAACACTAGACCAATAAAAAAACCTTAAAACACCAAATCTTTAACTAAACCCGACACTTCAAAAAAGCAACACGCTGTATCTGCATTTTATTTTTACTTTTAACATGAAGCTAATTCTTTTGTTCTTTGATGTAGCACCGTGTATACAGCACATGGCCCATACTCGAGGTAAAAATATAAAACGGTCAAGTGCGAGACGTGTACCTGTGCGGTGGAAAGAATTTAAGAACGGATGGCGAGATTCTGCGGAGTTTTGGTCGATTTTGTTTATTTTTTTTATTGTTCTGACAATTTGAATAGAAATTAAGAGTTTGTTATGTCTTTTGTATCAAGGTAAAAAGGAATTTTAGTGAAATTTACACTTTCAGGGGGCTGAAATCGATATCAGCTCATACTCAGGCATTTACCTATGTGTGAGGCAGAAATATATTTTTAATGTGATATAATTATAGTAAAATATTTAATATTATATTGGAGTAGACTGTCACAGAATAAATTTTGTTCTCATAAAATTAAAGTTAAAAAAATCTTCAATGAGACAACTTGTATTTTTTTTTTTACTAATTCTATATTAATCATAACACGATTTCTGTAGTCGTCGTTAATGCATATTTTTTATTATTTAGATATCCTTGAAAATCCAGAAGCAACAGTTACGTCACTCCAATTGAGAAGCCATTGACCTCATAAAATTCAAAGATAACTTGTATTTTTAGCAACGATACCCACATTTTCAGCCATGACTAAATCCAGCTAGTTACTAGGGCCTCCCAACACAATTTACGATCAAAAATCCCAAGAATTATCATCCAGTACAAACAGTAGTGCTATTCTGTAACGTTCATGAGCTCACTTTACCCAAGTGTGCGCACAAGCTCATTTACTTAAAGAAAATTATAACCGATTCTGAGATCAATAAACATACATCATGAACGAAATTAGGGTTTATTCCAGAAATTCCGATTGAAAAATCTCCACCAGTGGGGTTTGTTACTCTTTCTAGAAATCCCCACTAAATTATAGTAACTGTTTTATTAATTTACCAATTTTAGCATAATAGTCGGATTTTTTGGAAAAATAAGAAACAATCCCCACAGGATTTGTCATTTTAAATTAAAATATATTACGTTGGGTTTAACATGTTAGGTTTAAAAACTAACAATAATTATGATATTGTCTGTTTTTTTTTAACCAGAGGAAGATGGTCAACGTCAAAGGCCCCCGAGGTTCGGTTTGGTTAGGTTCCTTTAAACCTTGCAGACAGAATAGGAGCACCAAGCAGCGGCGCTCCGTCGATGTCTCCGTCGTCCATTTAACAACTCTTGGTGGGGATTTCATTAATTATTCGAAAAATCCCCACTATCCTGAATTTATTTATTAGGAGTTGTCTGAAAAATTAACAGTAACCTTACTGGTGGGGATTTGTCAGTGGGGACTTCTGGAAAATAAACCTAAATTAGAACGGTGTCTCGTTGAGAAACCACGAAGATACTTTAAAACAAAACGAGTTCGATGGTGCGCACACTTGGGTGAAGGGAGCTCCTAAACGTTACAGAATATCGCTTCTGTTAGAGATGCTGACAGCTAAAGATGATAACATACTGACAGACAGGCAAATAGTTTCAATCTTAAATAGTTAGTCATATGATACTGAGTCACTGTTTCTATTCAAATCGGTATGCAGTATTGTGGGAGATGATGTACATCTTTATGCGTTATAAGTTATGGAAAAGAGCTCACTTATTTAAAGATATCTAGGTATTGCATGTGGCTTTGCCTGCTTATAAATCAAAAAAGCACGAGTTTTCTGTAAATGAGACGTAAAGTTAACTGTAACTTTGACATTTTCAAATTGACAATTTTCAAGGAAAAAATGGAACAGCGCCTCTGGTGTGCGAAGAAGGAACTAATTCCAGTTTACTTTACGTCTCCAATACAGTAACCTTATCACGAGTTTTCAGTAAATGAGACGTAAAGTAAACTGGAACTTTGACAATTTCAAATTGACAATTTTCAAGGAAAAAATTAGTTCCTTCTTCGCACACCTGAGGCGCTGTTCCATTTTTCCATACAAGAAACGCTGTAAATACTGGAAAGGCTTTGTAAAGTAAAAGAGTGAAAACTAGTGCTAGGGGTACTGATTAAATTACAGATATTATCTTTGATAATTCTGTCATTTAACACGAATACATTTTGAGACCACCATTTCTTTGTGCTTATGTCAATACCTATCGGTTTCATACTGTATGTGAGAACATGCCGTCACCACGAGTTTTCAGTATTTGAGACGCAAAGTAAACTGGAACTTTGACAATTTCAAATTGACAATTTTCAAGGAAAAAAATTGTTCCTTCTTCGCACACCAGAGGCGCTGTTCCATTTTTCCATACAAGAAACGCTGTAAATACTGGAAAGACTCTGTAAAGTAAAAGAGTGAAAACTAGTGCTAGGGGTACTGATTAAATTACAGATATTATCTTTGATAATTCTGTCATTTAACAGGAATACATTTTGAGACCACCATTTTTTGTGCTTATGTCAATACCTACCGCTTATCCTACTGTATGTTCTCTGTTCGTCACTTTTTCAATTTCATGTCTTAAGAAACGGCTTTATAAAGACATTGATGTTTTTGGTACTATCGTAAAATTTTCTGAAAACGGTTGTAGCTTCCAAATAACATGCATTTATGTAATTTACCTAACCTTGCCCTCATTTGTTTAGTTTCCAATACGATAACTTTTGGCACTATTACAATTATTAATACAGAAGTAGATTGCAGTATTTTAACAGTGGCTGGCTATATTTACTATACTTTCATTCTAGGACTATCCATTGGGCTTTTCAAGTGTATAGAGGGTCATATGATAAGATAGGTACCTTCCATTTGAATAATTTACAATAACGTTCCCGAAAAAACAATGATCTCTATCGTATCGTGTCAACATCTCTACCAACGTCTCAGGAGGTTATCGTTAGGCAGCTGGATCAAGGGCCAAATTCAGAGAGCGGTTCTTCTGGACACGGCGCGCATTGTTAGTAGGTTCTTTACTCTGGAGCCCTGACTGCCGGTAGCTTGGACCCTGTTCCCGATACCGGTGGGCCAGTATTATTTATATATTTTTTTATTGTTTTCAAAAATGTACTTAGTAAGGTTAAAAAATAAATAAAAGATTATTATATAATAATAGATGGCGCCACATGGTTGGTCGTTGGTATCGGCTGTCATTTGTAGATCTCTGACAGTTGTTACTGTTAGACAGAAGCTCGAAAGTCTGACAACCAGTCTTACCATGGGATATCGTATTACCCGCCGGTTACTGGTTTGTTGCGGTCCGATAAGTAGATAGTCGCTCCATGTAAAATACTGATATTTAGCTGGACCTGGTTTGACTGGAAGCCGACCCCAATATAGTTGGAAAAAGGCTAGACAGATAATGATTAGATGTTTGATCTGAATTAATTGCCAAATTCCTAATTAACACGAGGGAAGCGGTTAAAAGCTAGAATATTGTAAGCTGAAATTTCATCCATCTTCAGACATGTTTTTATTATTAAAATAAACCCAATTTCCAAGGATTTTCATTTTGGGCATGCGGGCGGCGAGTGGGCATGCGGGCGGCGAGTAAAGGGCAACTCGCCGTCCGGCCAAGGACCATGCCCGGGTCGACGGCGCTTCGTGCTCCACGCGCGCCTCAAAGAGCGTCAGCATAATGACGAGGCCCTCTCAGAGGGCTAAAGCCTTTCGGGGTCGCGGGACTTATACCATCACCGTGACCCCGGAACATAAAGGGCTATTGAAGGACACCGTGGATTTTAGTCAGTACAAGTCTGACAGTCCCTCCCGCCCTGCCCGGGGTGGGAGGGAGGCCTCATTTGATGATTTTACCACGATAAAAAAAAAAAAAGATTTTTCATTTTAAAACGTAACTTTATAGTCATTTCTTTTCATGAAGACATAACGCGAGTAGAGTGAGTGAGTGAGCTTGCAAATATTATATCATTTGAATGCACAAATGAAGATTCAGAGCTGCAATATGTCGGTGAAATGAGGTACAGAGTCCAGGAGAATTTATTAAAGCACGGAATGTTCTAGAATTCTAAGGTTATTTTTAAAAGAGAGAATTTGAGTATTTTCTTTGTTTCTTTCTTTTTTCTATCGTTTAAAAAAAAAAAAACGTTGCCCCCACAGTAGGATTTTCTCTTGTATCGTAGGTGCGTTTACAAACATAGAAGCTCGAATAAAGAAGCTCCCAGACCCGGAAAATCTACTTGGAGATCATACAAGTGTTTGTTCCGTGCGGGGATCGAACCCGCGCCACACTGAAACAGTATCGTCAAAACATTTAAAGACATTTATATAATAAAAGTCATAAAATTAAAAAAAAAATCTAGCTTTTAATTTTAGTTTTTTTTTTGGGATGGTAGAATCTATAAATTTGTCCTCCCGTTACTCTCCTTGTTGGATTGGAAGGGACTGTAAGACTCTTACTGAATAAAAATCCACCCTGTTCCTTCTGCCTCATGTGTTCCTTCCTGTTCCGAACCAAAACAAAGACGCTTAAGCCCTGGAAGGCAAAGGACATCCAAAGGTGTACAGGGTGGTATTTCACCAGTATGAGGCTGACGGACCGTTCCGCTCCACCTAATGCGGGAGAATACATCTGATCGTTTACAATCCCCAGTAAGGCTGGTTGTCAGAATTTAAAATTATAATATTTGGTAAGACTAGTATCAAAAATAATAATAATGATAACATTCCACAACTATCACACAACGCCATCTAGTCCCAAGCTAAGCAGAGCTTGTGTTATGGGTACTAGACAACTAATAAACATAATTATATATTTCTAAATAGAAAAATATTATAGATAAATTACACCCAGACACGGAACAATGATCGTGCTCATTACACAAACATTCACACAGGGCTGTTATCATCAAAGAAGATATTGATTTAATGATAATAAATGATCCTCTACTCCTGAAAATTTAGGAGTAGGTATTACAGAATAACACAACACACCTCACCTTTACAGATTAAGAATTCAACACCGAACAAATGGTTTGTGAACTAATTTCCATACATTACTTCATACATTTACATAATTTCCAACTTTTATGTGCATATCAAAGGTGTATGAATAAAAGAAAATTTATTTTTTCTTTGTTCTTATACATGTTTCATGGATGTAAGTCAATGTATGCGGCTGATTTAAAAAGTAGGTACAGTTGAATGGACTTTGTGAGTGTCTAGGTGTAATATGCACCTGCAGGATATGAATCATACCCTCGTCCGTGTGTCACTGCGTGGTGCCAACTGAAAACCAGCGCTGGGTGTCTTTCGCCTAGCATATGCTGAGTTGGTAACCCTTTTGGTGTGGACATGCTCAGAAAAATTGTTATTGTATTTTTAATTCAATTTTTTAAAATATTTCTGTGTGTGTGTCCAATACCGAATAAATGTTTTTCTATTCTATTCTAATCACAGGATTTCGTCTTATTTGGGTTGGATGGGATCCACTTTCTAGCGGTCTACTTCTGGCACTGGCACCCCAGGCTATCCGTAACCTGCGGTGACGGCTGAACTTTCCTACTTTCTTTTTTATCGTGGTGAAATCATCAAGGAGCACTTCTGATGTATGTATGGACAGTATGGGTAGGAACCCATACTGTCAAACTTGTACTGATTAAAAACCACGGTGATCCTTCAATAATACTTTATGTTCCGGAGCCACGGTTATCTGACAAGATAGTCCCGCGACCCCGGCCAACTTTGGCCCTCTAAGGGGGCCCGTCATATTGCTGGCCGCTCTTAGAGGTGCGTGTGGACAACACGCGCTGGCGACCCGGGCATGATCAAAGATTGGACGACGACTCGCCCATTACTCGCCGTCCGCATGCCCTTTCCAACTATGTTGAGGTCGGCTTCCAGTCGACCTGGATCCAGCTGAATATCAGTATTTTACATGAAGCGACTGCCTCTCTGTCCTCCACAATAACTAAATATTACGATACCCCTTACTAAGACTGGTTGTCAGACTTTTGAGCTTCCTCAATTCCTTAACAACTTAATGATTCAATAAGTACGTTAAAGAAACATCTTGCGAGTGCTTCATGAATATTTTGCTAAAAAACAAAACGAGCCCCTCTGGCCGGCCCCTAATATACCGAGTATTATGCTAAACTTCGCAATAAATAACGGTGAAAAACAATAGGCAGTGTGTGCGGAAATATATGGTGGGGAAAGTGGGGCAGGCGCGTGACGTTTTTCAAAAGAGCCGTGGAAAATGGTGATTTTAAAGTATTTTGTGCAGAAAAGTCACTTGGATGAGACTCATGTGACTAAGAGAGTGAAAAGTATGCATGTTGATGGATGGAAAGGAAGAGGAAGGCCGAAGAAAAAATTGAAGAATGGATTTCGGAATGATATAAACGAACAAACAATCATACAAACAAACAAACAAGAAAAGTGAGTGGTTAAAAACGTGAGAAAAAGGAGTAGTTGATACTGTGACGTCTGATAAAGTAGAATGGAAGAAAAAAACGTGTTGCGCCGACCCCAAACTAAAATGGGATAAGGGCAGGAAGATGATGATGTGCAGAAAAGTAATCTTGAAGAAAACCAACAGGCTTCTTCTAGGTAAGCTCGCTCCATCGTAGGCTTTGTCTCTGTTATATTTGACCTTGAATAAAATCAAGGGTATATGCATCTTAAACATCAAAATCTAACCAAGGTATTTGAATATTACTTTTAAATACCTTCGCGAGAGAAATATTTTTAGTACGACAAACTTTTAACACGTCGTGTTAAAATAAAAAAAATATCTCAGTTTTGATGTTATAAACGCCGTCGACCTCTCGCGTCAGACACCGGTTCTCCTAGCGTAGGGCTAATGGGAAGCAGTGACCTCCTTCAGCGAAGCAATAATGCTAGCGAAGGAGGAGACGCAACGTGTGAAGGAGACGACATCCTCCACAACCTAGTTAGTACTTGGTAATTCGTAAATACCAACTCGAAGTAAGATCAAGTTCCCACTCAAACTTGTATGTTTGGATCTAATTACGTAAATATTATGTAAATGACAGGGCCAAGGCTAAGTTCAAGGACGACACTACGAGGTCTAAGAAAACGAAGCGAGACGTAGATAATGTTGGCATGGAACATGTGATCTTTCAAACATGATTGATGAGATTAAATAATGGACTAGCCTCTGTTCCATGAGATAACGAGAAGCCATGGAAGATTGAAAATAGAGAAACGAATTATATTATAATATAATCTGGAGTTTTTTTGCAATTGAAGCTTGTACATCCAAATACTCTTAAATTTTTCCTCAATAGGTTGTCTGAACTACTTTTTTTTTCGTCGTAAAGTCCTCAAATGAGTCCTCCCACCCCGGGCAGGGCGGGAGGGACTGTCAGACTTGTACTGACTAAAATCCACGGTGTCCTTCAATAGCCCTTTATGTTTCGGGGTCACGGTTGTGGTATAAGTGCCGCGACCAGGTTGTCTGAATTACTGAATGCCCTTTTACTTCATAAAAACGGGAAGTCATCAGCACATCTTAGATCAGAATCTAGGCTTTGCTGATTGCGTTAAGTTTAATCGGTGAAATATTTTCTAATGCTTACATTAGACGACATTGTTGCCATTGTTGGAGTGTTCTGGATGAGGCTGGCGCAAGACCGTGGAACTTGGCACAAACAAGGAGAGGCCTATACCCAGCAGTGGGTGAAGACGGGCTGTGGATGATGATGATGATGATATTTTTTAAGGAGCAACGTAGATGGCAGTCGCGCTTTATTCAGAAATATACTACTACTACTGACATTTATTTATAAGTCGAGGTCTCCCGCCTGTTTAGGTCTCGGGTTGTGTTCGTTTATGACCTTAATAATATACAAAAAAATGTTTTAGGTTAATATTCTATAAACTACTATGAACTGGAAATAATGGGTTATTCCCCTACGCTCCAGGAATTAATTTCACTACGCTCCAATTATTTAAATTTTATGCAAATGATGTTTGCTTTTCGATGAAGCTAAGAAAACTTAGATTCTCTCTATAGAATTTTGCCAAAATCTAAATTGTGATATCTAGACTATGTTATCCTCAACTTAAGTTTATATTATCTTGAATGAACACAAACATTGAACACATATGAATTAATTAATTATTTTTAAACGCATTAGCGCATGCGATGCGCATCGTAAAGATGATTTTTGAGGATAGAAAAACGCTACCACAAAGCGTTTCAAACGAGGAATGGAGAATTTCGGCTTGCAAGTGTGGTTTGCAATGGCATAGTTGGTTAAGGCGTCTGGAGTGAGAGACCCACTTGCAATCGTAAATTTTTCTTTCCTCAAAAATCATCTTTACACATGAATGACTCTAGATTTCATATAATAAGGCGCCCGATGTGCAGTGCATTTGCCTTTGTTTAAATTGATGACTGTGCGTTCTTGATCTCTCAGTATCCACCACATCCAAAAGCCGTGCTGATGCTAACAATTTTCAAAAATCTACTTTAGACTTTAAGTAACTTGACTTGCGAATACGTAAAAAAATTAGAGAGTTAGATTTGTTGTTTATTCTGCTTTAGAATAGTATTTTTGATTATGGAATATCACGTGTAGTTTGAGAATGCAAGGTGTTTAGTTTTTGTCTATTTCATGGAAGACGATTTCATAGTAGACAGCATTTCATTGTAGAACTTAGGGTGAGGTCAAACGAGCGAAACTTTTGAGACGCGAGTCGCAGAATTTCGATCGCTTTCATAGAAAATTTTGCGTCACATTTTTTGTTTTGTATGAAAGCGACCGAAATTCTGCGACTCACGACTCAAAAATTACATTCGTTTGGCCTCACCCTTAAGTGTAACAGATGCATTCATGTGTAGCGTGAAAAGGTTGCCTTATATGCGGAATCTATAAGAGTTTATCGAGTGATTGAACTATATATCAACAGATAATATTATCAATGAATGATCGGGTCTAAAACGAACACCGTTTTCCGTCTCCTTAAACAGACCTCGTGTCTGAACAGAATTATAAATAGCTCCTTCATTGAATAGCGTTCCCAATTTGGTAACAGAAACAATTCATTCAATTGCAATAACATAAATTTCGCAAATAGTATCACTAATTACTTTTTGATGTTGTTTATTTTAATGGCGCATTGATTTGATATCAGTTAAGATACGATTTATAGTTTCGGTATTTAAGTTGTCCATAACTTCTTGTTTGTGTTGCTGTTGACTATGGTTACAATTTTGTTAGTGAACACCAATGATATTATAAATGAATAGATACGTTACCTACACGACATTCTATCTTAATAAAAGCTTTTTCAAAAAAAAATGTAACCGCCTTCAAAACCAACCACTAAAAAAGGGTAAAATAACCTACAAAATAACTTTTCTTTCGGAAGTCGGTGGTTTTTTTTTTTCATTGTCTTTTTTGCCACCGACTTCAGAAAGAAAAGTTATTTTGTAGGTTATTTTACCCTTTTTTAGTGGTTGGTTTTGAAGGCGGTTACATTTTTTTTTGAAAAAGCTTTTATTTTACTCTTTTTAGTTTAAATATTCAACCCAAATTCTTGGCAAATAGTGTACATCATTTTCTTACATCTGCACTAGAATTTTGTAATCCGTAGCACCGGTAATAACATCGCTCATGTACAAAATTAGCTAATAAAATTCCCTGTCTCAAAAACTACTGAACCGATTTTGATGAAACTTGCAGTGCTCCCTCAGTTGAACGATACCTAGTAAACAAAAAAAGAATGACTTAAATCGGACTTGTAGTTCCGGAGATAAGCGAACACAAACTAAATCAGTCGATGCCTACTCCTTACTGTTAAGGAGTTGTACCTTCCATCATCAGCTCAGCTACATGAGATTATTATTACCATACGCAAATACTTAAATGACTTCATAATATTTGCGAAAAACTATACGTGGGCCTATAAAATTTGAGGGTTGCCCTCGATTTCTCCAGGATCCAATCATCAGATCTTGACTTGGTGAATATGGGACCAATCCGGAAGCATCTCCTTTCGAACAAAAAAAGAATTTTGAAAATCGGTCCACAATCGCCGGAGAAATCGCGTAACAAACACACAAAAAAAAAAAAAACAAAAAAAAAAAAAAAACATACCGTCGAATTGATAACCTCCTTCTTTTTGAAGTCGGTTAAAAACGGCACATTAACGCACACATGAATAACTAAATATTGCAATCACACAGTAAATCACGATTAGTCGCCAAAGTAGGATGGCATGGGGTGCTAAGACAGGAAACCTCCACGTGCGCCCGTGGACTGGAGTTCCCTCTCCGATAAGTCCAGGGGGAAGACTAGTTTTCCGGCCGGTGCACCCTGGGATGCGGGCAAAAACTCTCCCTTAGGCCACTGTGTGCCTAAGAGGTCTCTTTGCCCGTATGCGAATAGCCTGTCATGTGGACGCTCCAACGCGTGTCCCTCTGATTAGCAGAGGGCACAGTGGCGGAGCGGGCTTGCGGACGGTGAGTAATGGGTAGCTCGCCTTCCGACCGAGGACCAAGCCCGGGTCGGTGGCGCGTCGTGTGTCGCGCCAAATGCCTGCTGGGGTCGCGAGTTTTTTCTTAACCCAGGATACCGCGGCCCCGGAACGTAAAGGGCATCCGAAGGAACACGGGTGGATTTTAGTCAGTAAGAGTCTGACAGTCCCTTCCGCCCCACCCAGGGCGGGAGGACTCATTTGATGATTTTACCACGTAAAAAAAAAAGTAGGGTGGCATAGCAAGTGAAAAAGAGACAAATATAGTCAAGGTTTGTCAATTGACCACATTTGAGCGCGTCACTTTCTGAGCGCGTATAACGTATCTACATCTTTTTACTTATAATATCATTGGTGAAAGCAGTCTCCATTATATGGTAGTAATGAACTTAGCTATGTGGGGGTATTATCCGTCCGCAATGTGATTTTGACGTCCGTTCAGCTAGCATCTGTATCCGTTTCCGTGTTTTCGTTGACAAACTTAGAAAGTAGACACCCAGATTCTAAGTTTCCCGTTTCTAATGTATCTCCGGTCTAGGTAAGGGAACAGTGTGTAAGACCAACGCGAGGTATGATGGGAAAACATACACTTAACACAATACTAAGGTAGTGCAAGCGCAAAAAGGACACCATTTGTTAATGGCCGCTTGCAAATGATGTCCTGTTGGCGTTTGCGCTACGTTAGTGTTCTGTTAAGTTTGCCTTAAGGGGAATGCTCCAACAGTTCCCAAAAGTTCATAAAACCCAAGGAATGACTTTTTCTGTTTTTTTTTTGGGTTTTATGAACTTGGAGGGTTGCATTGGTGATTTTGATGATTTTAATTCTGTAACTACATACGTCTTACAACCGCGAATGATATTTTAATCAACATAAAACCTAGCAATAGTCTGCGAATTGCAAAAAACTTAAGAAATTTTGAATTTCGCGGGCTGGTTGGAGCATTCACCTTAAGCTTAAGCACAGCATGCCATAAGTGTGTATATCCACATTATACCTCTTTCTTATACACTATTCCCCTATATATGTTGATTTGAGTGAAACAATTAAGAAGATATCACCGACGTGCCCGCACAAACTTTCTCTCCATCAATATTTCAAAAACGCAAGGAATCGGCACCAAGTTGGGGTGCCTACCCAACCGTGCCACGATCGGATCAAGCTCCAAATGTCGCAACCTAGCATTTGCACTGGCATTTCTGATTCCCGACCTTATTTCTGACATTTTGGAGCCATTTAATTTGCGATAACTTCTATGAAATTCTTTTTAATGATCTTTGGGGGATCGTTTGGCATATTCGTTGACATTTTCATTTTGGTGAAGGGTGTCAAAGTGTTTTGTGCGTAGTAAAGGGTAGTTGATTGTCGGCATTTTGGATAGAAAATGAATGATCCTTGTAAATGTTAGGTCAAAGTGGAGATGATTCAAGTTATGAGGAATATTATGTTATTAGTATAAATATGGTTACTATCCTTACGATAAAAACGCTAAAGTTTCGATGTTTGGACGGTTGGTATGGATGGATAGTTAGTTAGATGTTTGCTACGCGATCACTTCAGAATAACTAACAGTTTGATGGCAATAACTATGTTGTAATTTTGTTAATTTGGCTTCACTTCCAATTTATTTCATAACTTAACCTCTCAAAACAATGAACGCAAAACAGAAGGGAATCTTCCAAAAACTTAAATTCAGAGACTTATGTCTCTAACCCACTAGCTTTCACAAAAAGGAGAACCATTTCCCAGCCTCCAGCTATGGGAAAACTATAGGCAACTATATACTATGTAAAGATTTTAGTGTTCAATCTGTGCAAAATCGTAATGGGCCTGTTTGGGACGGACAACAAACGTGCAGTCGTGACTTCAATCCCTACCATTTGCTTTATTGATGTAAACACAACTTCTAAGCTATTTGGAGCTTACTTGGTATTGTTTCTTGGTAAGTAAACTTTGTAAACTGGAGTTATAGTACAGTGCTAATACAAGTAAGAAGGTTGCATAAAAAAGTTTCCCCACACTAGGAATTTCTCCTGTGTCGTGGGTGCATTTACAAAAGGAGAAACTCACATTCACAAACACCCAGACCCGAAACAACTAGTTGTAAATCATACAAATATTTTCTCCGTGCGAGAATCGAACCCGCGACATGTAGCGCAGCAGTCCAATCACTAAGCCACTGCACTAACCGTGCCGTCAATTTGAGAAAACAGTGCAATAATTTCGACAACTGTCTTCAACTGTGTTTATCTTGAAATTGGCAAAAAAATTGACATTGGCTTTGCTTGCCTTTCCATGATTATTCTTAAGAGTTCATGATTGCTCAGTTTCTATAATTTTATTCATCGTATCTTTATGAGCAAATTTTATATGCATTGTCTCCTAAATGATGCGTAGCAGAGCGTATATAAGGGTGACGCGGCAAGGTGCGAAAAGTTAGGGGAAGCACTTAATTTGCAAAGTTTCCAAGAATTTGAAATTTGCATGTAAATTCTATAAGATCCCGCTAAATACCTTCCGTCCTTTGTTTGTTGAGCAAATTACTTACTTCGGCAAATTGTATGGGCACGCTAATTCATATGTAAAGATGTTTAGTGATACGCTTGAAATGGTATGAACCTTACTATAAAAGTAAAATTCTGATTCAAATGAAAACTATAATAATAAAATAAATTAAACCTAAATATATAACAAACAAAAAACAAAACTGTACATAAACCAAAAACTAAAAAGACTTGTTGACGCTTCCGGTGACCCAAGAGCTGGCTTTTACCTTGGTCAGAGGCTAAGCTTAGCCATTCAAAGAGGTAACGCCATCAGTCTCTTGGGCACATTACCGGCTGACAGCGTTAAGGAGAAATTTTTCGGTGCCATGTAATATTTTAATTATGTTTCAAATAAATAGCCATTATCATATACAATACATCAATAAACAGCCAGCCAACTCTACATGTAGAAGTGAGTCTATGGCATCTATGATTGATTGTGTTGTCTCTGGTTAGGAACTGCGCGGGAAAATGCAGTGTGGTTGTAAATCCTACTAAGAAGAGGTGTAAAACATAAGAAGGACGATAAAATAATAAGACAATAAAACACGCAACACATACCAAATCAACTAATTAAATTCCCAACAACCAAAACCAAAGCTATTTCATCAAGAATCGCCACAAAATTAACAGCCAACAAACAGACTATTAAAAAATAACGATCGCGGTCGGCCATTTTCTTCGTTTTCGCGCCCTTTTTGACATTAGGCCGCCATTTCGCGATAAAGCGATGGCAACATGTCGAATTTTTACTAGCGCTCGTAAACCACGCCGAAATTAACAAAAGGTTTTGGCAACTGTTACGATTTTAAATATAAAATCATGATGGGAATCGACCGACGTTTTGAAGTATTGAACATCTGAGATATAAATACACTTTGCGGGCCAGTTGAAGATTTCCGCAGTTGTGCAATTCGTTTGCGCAAGAATTGCTCGGATTGCGATGCTCTTAAAATGGGAATGGTATAAAATGAATCCAGTTATCAGTCGTTTATCAAATTGAGTGAGTTGTTATAGTCAATTGAAGGAGGCGAGTTGTGGCTAGTAGGATATTATTGGGCATTCTACCCCACCTGCCGTTCCTACGGCTCACTCCGTTCGCCTTCGTCACTGGTGGGGTAGAATGCCCAATAATATTTTTGATATCGATGGTTGTGGAATAGAATAGAATGTGTAAAATTACTGGTTCGGCGCCTATTCCACCTTTCAGTTCTACGTTTTGTCGTTTCGTTTTAGGAAACACGAATTTTCGGTCCTGAGAAGAACCTTTTGTGATCACAACTCCGTTTCACTACACTACTTTACTGTCATTCTTTCATAGTTTCACTACACATTTCACCACTACTGAATTTATTCTTAATTTTAATCTACATGAAACGTGGTAAGCTAAACTTCAGGACAGATTGTCTCATGTCTCTCCACAAAGTTTGAGATAGCGCATTACCGCAAAGGTTCAACGCATACTCAGTTTATGCGGCCAGAGTGGCGCAAGGACATCTGAATTTTAGGCTACCGTATACATTAAACTAAAACTTGGGACAGATTGTCACTATGTCTCTCCACAAAGTTAGAGATAGCGCTTTACCGCAGAGGTTCAACGCACACGCAGATTATGTGTCGAGGACATCCGAAATTTTAATTTAATTTCGTTTCATATAGATGAAAATTTACACGTTTATTAAACAAGTAAATGCGTCGGCTGTCTGAACCGATGATCTAAACTTCAGGACAGATTGTCTCATGTCTCTCCACAAAGTTTGAGATAGCGCATTACCGCAAAGGTTCAACGCATACTCAGTTTATGCGGCCAGAGTGGCACCAAGGACATCTGAATTTTAGACCACCGTATACATTAAACTAAAATTTGGGACAGATTGTCACTATGTCACTCCACAAAGTTAGAGATAGCGCTTTTACCCCAGAGGTTCAACGCACACTCAGATTATGTGTCGAGGACATCCGAAATTTTAATTTAATTAAATTCAGCAAGACGACACTACTTACTTGGTAATGAACACGTTACGTCTGGAACTGATTGCTATCCAACCGCACGTCGCGCTTTAAGGTGCGAGTTAAGGTGCATTTACACTAATATTTACCGTCCGGTGTATGTAAGTCCGATCAGTTTGGCTACATTGTATTCTTTCATGAAATACCCGGCGGCGACGCACTAAGGAGCATTTAGCTTTTAAACCGAACAAACTTCATTAGCAGTTTTATTTGCTTGGAAATTAATAACAATACGTAAGTGAATAAAGAAAATCATGTATTTAAATAAGTTCATAAAATTGGTGAATAATTGAAATCTATACTAATATCATAAGGTGAAGAGTTTGTTTGTTTGGTTGAACGCGCTAATCTCAGGAAATACTGGTTTAAGTTGAAATCCTAATTTGAGTGACATTTACAAAATTTGTAATAGTCTGGTTTTGAAGTCAATATGTTCCTAAGTGCGACGTTGGAATCGACCGTATCAGTTAACAGTTACGAGTGAGTGTAAATGAGCCTTTACAGTATGTGAAACTGCAAAATTGCAAGTAGCAATAATTTGCTGACCATATGTTGCTGTATGTAAGGTGTGTGTGTAATTTCCATGAGAACCATAATATGCAAGATAAACACTACGCTTGTTGCGAACATAGTTTAAATTTGTCTTATACAGGACTTCCTATGTTCATAAAATAGGTACTTCAGTTTCGGTACGGCACACTCATCATGGAAATTACTTTATTGTAATAATAATAACCTTTATAACTTTGTAGTTACAATAAATAAATATAGGCATAAAAATTTTTTTTTGTCAAGTTTTACTGCAGCATATTAGTGAACTAACTTTTTGACGCGAGTTCATTTACATGGATTATTCTGCATAAAAAATGTTTTCAGGATATAAAAATTTCGTTTTAGTCATGAGATGATTTATTATTATACTAATGTCAAGTTTTACTGCAGCATAATAGTGAACTTACTTTTTGACGCGAGTTCATTTACATGGATTAATCTGCACAAAAAATGTTTCCAAGATATTTTTCTTTCAGCTCATCTTAACTTGGGTCTTTAAAAAAAAAATTATTTTTTATTTTTTTGAGTTAACTTGTGTGATGTCATGCGGAGTTTTACATCAAGGTTTTTTAATCAAACATACTATATTTACATTCTATACATACATACAACTTTATTATTATAATACATAATGTATTAATCATAAGTGTCATGTATCGTCTTCGCCTTTGTCGGTGAGGTAAAAAGCTGGTTTTATATTTCATTTCTCACGATAAAACTGCTTTTTGATAGAAACGATTTTCAATCACTACGATTTAATTAGACGTAAGTAAAATAAATAGTCATACAACTGTGAGGACATGTACTTAAGGTTTGATTTGTAATGGGATAAAATTTGCTGAAATGGTATTTTTTTTTGAATAAAATCAATCAATTTTGAACATAATATTACATTCGCTCCAGTATCTTCCAGTGATAAACACCGGTTCGGTTCTTCGTTATACAGTGAACAACCTTCAACTTTATAAAATGTATGTGAGTACTACTAACTTTACTGAATTATCTAATATATTTATTTAATCGATACCCAGCTACGGACCTGGTTTCTGCCTGCCGGCTGGTGTATCAGAAGTCTTCATTAACTCACAGTTATAACTTATAAGTTACAAAATTAATCTTTATTTGTTCCATTTCAGGTCTGACTCCGATTCAGAATTCCAGACACGGTCTGCAGCTGTTGCCGAGGTTGTGAAAGTGCAACCAAAGAAGAAGGTGCCGAAGCGCAAAGCTTCCGAGAGCACCACCACGCCATCAGCATCGAAATTAAGGTAAGTTTCTGTTACTGCTTTTACCGTTAGGTGTTTTTTGTGTATGTTGTTATGTACAGATATACATTGGTTAGTGGATTTAGAACTGTAACGCAGAGAGCGCTTAAATCAATTTCCAATAATCATATTCAAGCATGATGCAATAATCATATAAACATGATGCAAGCATCATGTTTACAGTTAATTCATGAGGTATTATTATTGAAATTATTATAACATAACGTCATGATTTCTATCTGCATAGGGCTCGACAGAGAAGTAAGCACCCTCAATTCATCAATTTAAAAATAAATGTAATGTAATGTGTTGTGTAAATTATAATAAATAAAATGTTAAATTGTTTACAGTAAAAGACGCAGTTCGGGCTCGGACCTCTTTGGCTTGGTGGACTACGTTCCGGCGCCAACCTCAGCTGGTGACTTCGGTTCGACCCTCTCCAGCCGTGTCGCCAACGGTAAAGTGTGGCGAAAGGCGAACTTGATCGGGGACTTCTATGTGGAGGTAAAGGTCTACAACAAGGCTGAAGTTGCCTCCATCCCTAAACAGGATAGGTGGAAGAAAGCCTCGGTGGACCTAAAAGTGCAGCTAAACCGCAACACGCCGCAGTGGGATGGGCTCCAAGTTTTTATGAGACGGACTCATGAATTATTTGATGATTCTGAGCCCGTCTTTTATAGTGATAATATACACATAAAATAAATATTTAAGCTGTTGGGGCTGGTGCCTGCAAGATATATTCTATAATCGTAATAATAATAATATATTGCAACATCTAATAGTAACTTTAAACTATTTTAATCTAAAATGCCTTTCTGTACTGTTTGTAACACATCTGTTGAGCGCAGTCACTGGACAGGTCACCTACGTAGTACTAATCATAAAAACAAAACTATTTCACATTTTTGCGAAGGTGTTGAAATAATACATTCTGCATTTCGTAATCGTATAGCTTCTTATAGAATTGTCGATCCGTCTGAGAATTGTTCTCTGGATCCATTTCTTAACAATATTTGGAGCAAAATTAAAACGTTAATAGACATGTCTCTAAAAGAACATACTTCTCTAAAAGTTAATTTCGAATATTTTGCTTTGTTTTTAATGTTAAAAAATGATTCTCAAGAGATGAAATCATTTGCCACAAAAAACGTTACTATACATCATAATTACGAATTTGATTCATTATTGTCTCAAGTAAAGAACACTTTAACAAAAAAGATAGAAGAATTTCAGGACCGAGACAGTGGATGGACGTTCTTGAGCAGTTCTCATTTGGAAATAAATGTTAACAAATATCAGCCTTTGCGCGGTTCAGGCTTTATCGAATTGCCGGCTGCAATAAAATCGAAAAAAGCATGTGTTAATATTCACAATAATGACGAGTATTGTTTTCTATGGTCTGTTGTTGCTGCTTTATATCCAGCTAAGAGTCATCCTGAAAGAGTATCTTCTTACCCTGATTTTCACAACGTGTTAAATGTAAAGGATATATCATTTCCAGTGAATTTCTCAGATATTGCGCGTTTCGAAGTGAATAACCCCGAAATTTGCATTTACATTTATGGTTTAAAAAATAATACTGTCATAGGACCGCTTTACAAACCAAAAGCCTTGAATGGGAAGGTGATTCATTTACTTTACTTAGAAAGAGATGATTTATCACATTACTGTCTCATTAAAGACTTGTCGCGACTTGTTAAAAATCAAATAACAAAACACCACAGTAAACTGTACTTTTGTGACATTTGTTTAATGTTTTTTAATTCATGTGATGATCTTAGTTCGCATAGTTGTGGAGGTATCGCCACTGAACTACCTCCAGAGGGTTCTTTTATACAGTTTAAAAATTATAATAGAAAGCAAATTGTACCATTTGTTATATACGCAGATTTTGAAACAATGCTAGAACGGTATGAATCTTGTGACCCTGACCCTACTAAGGCGAGTACTGTAACGCGACAGCGACATGTGCCTGTAGCTTTCGCTTATCATATTACGTGTACGCTAGACGAAAGCCACAATCGTTACGTTTCTTATCGCGGTTCGGATTGTGTATCAAATTTTGTGAAGTCTATCTATACAGATGCACAAAAAATTTACGATATTTTAAAAAATAATGCACCTATGAGTTACACAAATGATAATGCCCACGACTTTGAAAACGCGATAACATGTCATATTTGTGAGCAGTTCTTGTTCGGCGACAGGGTCCGCGATCATTGTCACTTGACTGGTAAATATCGTGGCGCAGCTCATAGTTATTGTAACTTACAATACAAACTACCAACATTTTTGCCTGTATTTTTTCATAATTTGTCCGGATATGATTGCCACCTTTTTATAAAAGAATTAGGTGAAGCTCCTGGATCTATTAAAGTGATACCTAAAACAAAAGAAAACTATATTTCATTCACTAAATTTATTCCGATTTCTACCGGGGAAAGCATCCAGGTCCGGTTTGTAGATTCTTTCAAGTTTTTAGGAACTAGCTTAGAAAAGTTGGTTAGTACCATGAAAAAACAAGACTTTAAACAATTAAAATCTTATTTTCCTAAAAAAAAACAATTTAACCTACTGACTCGTAAAGGAGTGTATCCATATGACTATATGTCTCAATGGGAACGTTATGAAGATATGTGTTTACCATCTAAAAAATATTTTTTTAACTCCATAACTAATGAGACAGTGACCGACGAAGACTATGAACACGCTCGGTCTGTTTGGTCAGTATTCAATATTCAAAACATGGGTATGTACACAGATTTGTATCTCAAAACAGATGTTTTATTGCTAACAGATGTATTTGAAAATTTTCGAAAAACTTGTAAACTACATTACAATCTCGATCCCGCGTTCTATCTTACAGCACCAAGTCTATCTTTTGATGCAATGCTTTTAAAAACAGGAGTTAAATTAGAATTGATTAGTGATGTAGAAATTTTTAGAATGATACAAAAAGGTATTCGAGGAGGTGTTTGTATGTGTTCTAAAAGACATGCCAAAGCCAATCATAAATATTTAGATACTTACGATCCAACACGTCCAAATTCATTTATCATATATTTAGATTGTAACAACTTATATGGCTATAGCATGTGTCAATCCCTACCCTATTCCGATTTTAGATTTATGAATCGGCAAGAAATAGATTTTTTACAATTGAACTTAGCAAATATCAGTGATACTGCGGAAAACGGTTACATTCTTGAAGTTGATTTAATATATCCGGTGAATTTGCACATGCAACACAATGACTTTCCCTTTTGTCCAGAAAAATGCTTACCACCTGGTGGTAAGAATAAAAAGCTAATTCCAAATTTGTACGATAAATATCACTATGTTATTCATTACGTACATTTAAAAAAATGTTTACAGCACGGTTTAGTATTAAGAAGGATCCATCGCGCTATTATATTTAAGCAAAGTTGTTTTTTAAAGCAGTATATTGATATTAACACTCAGTTACGTCAAAAAGCAGAGTCAACGTTTGAACAAGACTTTTTCAAATTATTAAACAATAGTATTTTCGGAAAGACCTTGGAAAATAATGAACATCGAATAGATGTAAAGTTAGTAAACAAGTGGTGTGACTCAAACAATAAAACAAAAAAGACTACTTGTGCTGAAAAATTGATAGCCAGCCCATATTTTCACAGCGCCTCTGTGTTTTCTGATGGTCTAGTGGCAATCCAAATGAAGCCTGTGCGTATTATACTTAATAAACCAATTTACATAGGGTTTGCAGTATTAGAATTGTCTAAGACTCACATGTACGACTTTCACTACTCTATCATAAAACCTTTTTATGGTAACCGAATTGAATTGTGTTATACTGACACAGATAGTCTAGTATATGATGTACAGAGTAATGATGTTTATAAAGACTTCAAGCTCCATTTTCTAAAATATTTAGATACCAGCAATTATGACTGTAGCAATGAGTATAACTTACCAATTATTAATAAGAAGGTTCCAGGATTATTTAAGGATGAAATGGGCGGCAACATTATCAAAGAATTCGTAGGACTGCGCTCAAAGCTTTATTGTATTAAAACGTTAAACAAAACAATTCAAAAGGCAAAAGGTACAAAAAAATGTATTACCGAAAAATTAAATATGTTAGATTATATAAATGTTTTGTACAATTGCAATGTTATTCGCAAAAAAAAATGTATTGTTTAGATCAATAAAACATGAAATATTCACCCAGGACGTACATAAAATAGCACTTTCGAGCAATGATGATAAACGATTGCTATCGTTTGATAAAGTTTCTACTTTAGCCTGGGGTAACACAACTATATTTATGTAATGCATTAACACAATTTAAATATAATTACAGTAGTTACACTTTTCATTTGTATTTTATTGATTGTAAATGATAAAACTTATTACGTCCTGAATGGATAGTTAGATAATCTTTCAACCTACCTACTGTGTTACCTACTATTATAAAATGTTTGTAATTCTTTTAATGTGTTGTTGTGTAATATAATTTAAATACCTAGTATCAGAAGTTACTTTTGAACCTGGCTTTATTATTTATGCAATTCTAAAATGTGTGTATTGTTGGTGTCCCTAGTACTAGTTGATACTAAACAGTGTAAGAGTAACTATACTCTATCTATACGACCTCTGATAATTACTTACCTATATAGGTCTTATATAAATTTACTTTTATAGGTACTTATATATCTACTAAATATAATTATACTTAAATAAATAATATTTTATGTTCATAAATCTGTTTCATTTCTATTCCTAATTGTTTTCAAAGCATCTAAGGTGCATCAAAAATGTTTTGATCCAGGCTCATATTTAATATAATAATAATATTTCTCAACTATCACACAACGCCATCTAGTTCTAAGCTAAGCAGAGCTTGTGTTATGGGTACTAGACAACTGATAAACATAATTATATATTTCTAAATACATACATATTAAAGATAAAAATATATTTGCAATTTTTTCAGAGTATTATTTTTATATTTAATAAAATAATAACGAAAAATAAAACATAAAAACAAAATCCAGACCGGAACAAATACTTTTTGTTCCGTGCGGGAATCGAACCCGCGACACTGCATTTGGCGCATATATATGCTAATACTTACCTGTGACACGATGACCAATGTGCCAAATGGGTCGTCGAAATCGTGACAAAATACTGGATCGCTTTGAAGATGCATGCGTCATGCGCGGTGTAGAATTTGATACCAGACAGGTGCTTCGGCACAAGTTCAAACATGTTGAAACATGAAATTGTATCACAGCGAGGCTTTATGGAGTTTAATTGCATATTAGTCACGTTTCACAGTAATATTATTGAGTAGAACATCCATTATTATTAGACAGCTACCTGGAGCGGTCGTATCACGTCGAATAAAAACGGAACGAATTGTAAGTATTGTTCAAGTACCCATTTACTTATAATGTTATTTCATCATGTTGTTTTATGTAATTATAATTAATTATTATTCCGTTGTTTCAGATCATTGAAAATGTGTGATTCTCCAGATATAATCGACTACTCACAATACGCTCAAGGTTTTCCGACCCAGAGTTTAAGCTGGCATATCCCAGAATTCTCAGAACAACAAAGACCTGTCACCATGGAGTCCAGGACAAGACAAGACTACAGACCTGTCAACAAAAAGCCTCGAACAAGGCAGGAGTGTCTAAAAAAGAAGTCATCTCTACCTACAAGTCAATCATTCCTCATAAACAATGAGAAGAAAAAAGGATTACGATTGATCCAGGTACAAGTGTTGGATATCAGCGAACAACAAGAACCTACAAGTGACGATCATGACGTGGTAATGTTAAGTGCTCAATATGTAGTAACTGAATCGGTGGACCATGTTATGGACGAGACGCACGCGTTAATTAATAAAATATCAAAAAATCTTTGTGGGGACGGATGTTATTATTAACTGGTATCATTTTTTTAAGTGCTTACTTTATAAGTTGTTGTATTTAATTTGTAGGAATGAGCAAAAATAAATTATGTAAGTAATATCATAATTATTAATGGGTATATTATTGATAGGAATGTATGTATAAGTTTTGAATATATAAATATTAAATATAAGTTTTACTATAACCAACTTTTGTATTAATTTGTAATAAATGTAAATAATGCAATAAAAGTACATAAAAATATATCAATTGTTTCTAATTTTAATTGTTTTTTTTTTCTTATTATTAATTAATTATACTCGAACTCTAAATTAGCTCTAGTGTAATGATATAATTATAGGTTATTTGCTTTCAGTATTTTTATTAGAACAATTCGTTTAAAATCATGTTATATGTTATTTGCATTTTTATAATAAAATTCATAAGAAATATCATTTTGCTGCAGCTAATTTAAAGTTTGTTATGTAGGTTACCCTGATTATAATAAATAAAACATTTAAGTAGATAGACATTTTTATTAAATATTAATCACAAAAATAATTAAAACAAATTAAATACAGACATATTATTATAAAAATACCATTTCCTTATACAGACAGCATTATTTAATGTACAATGCATTTTATGATTCACACAATTAAAATCATTTTTATTTTTACAAAACTTTCTTTTTAGTTCTGATAAATTAGGACATCCCTTCTCACCTATGTCGATCACTTCACAGTTTGTACATAACTCTTTAATCCACTTAATCTTTTCCAGACCCTTCGTGATAATTTTTTTATTTTCTAAGTATGGTAAAATGACGCGTTGAAACTCTTTGTAGTCTATGTAGCCCTCGCTCCAGTAAATTCCTCGATTTCTTTCTAGCCACCTCACATGTTTTTTTTCTTCTTGTGTTAGGTAATGGAATGAATATGGTGGTTTTACCAAGAACGTCTGTGTATGATCCTGACTCGCGATGGTCAATTCTTTGACAATAAAATTATTTATAGAATCTTTAAATCCTTGGAGTTCCACTATAATAGTATCCATCTTCATGATATCTTCTTAACAGTGCTACTTAATGGTTTGTATTCAACAATGCAATCGTTCAGAATGAGACAGTATGCTGAAGTTTGATCTGGTATCTCTGAATCACTCTCAATTTCAACTCTCACATCTACAACCGGACCTGTCTTTAGATTATCCGCTTGTCTAGAGCAATCAATGACAAACAGCGGTGCTAAATCTTTAAACTGTTTTTCGCTTAATATGGGCTCCGGGCGACGTCCGTAATACGACTGTTGAAATCTGGTGTATTGCTCGTATAATAAAGCGATTCTGTTATTAGCAAAACTCACATTTAAGTTTCATAGGGAAAATAAGTTGAATTGAGATATACTCTAACGTTTCGAACATGACAGTGATCGAATTGCGACATGTCCGAACTTGCATTGCTTTTCCTATTTGTCTGTAGTCCGATAATAATGTATCTTGGTTTTTCTATTTGAGATGAAGTTTTGATAGACCAGGTATGTTTTGTAGTTTTAGGTAAAGCTGGATATTCGTACAGATCCCAATTTCTGTATATCATTTGAAGTGGACGATCTTTTTCTAATACTTTTAACAAACCAATTTTTTCTTTGTCTGATACTTTAACATGCGGTACGCGCCATATGATTTTGTTGATCTGTACATCATCTACTACTTCGCCAGTATTAAGTTTTACAGCGTTCAAATTAGTATTACTTCGTAACAATATCAGTTCATGTCTACTATTTATTACAACTTTTTTAAAATCTTCAGCAAAACCAAGGAGGTTACGAAGTGGTATAGAAGCTGAAAATCTTCCTCCATCAATATTTTTTATGCCATCAATATTCCACCCCCAAGCATTAGACGTTTTTGATTCACTTTCGTTCATTGAAATTAGTGATTTCATGGTTGTTGTTATACCAGCATTTTTTATTTTATCAATCTCCACTCCATTTAGCTCATACCTAATGTCTTGGAACAAGTAGAGTAGAGCATTGTTCGTGAAATTAACACTAGTGGCTTTGTCCTTCGAATCTTTTTTGCTTACGATTACAGTTCCTTCCAAATATAGGGTGCTAGCTGATGGTAATATGTATAAGTCCTGTTGATTGATGGGTATGCGGATTTCATCGTTTCTGTTGAAACTCGTTACATAGGGTTTGTAGGAATGAAATTCGATTCCTTCTATAGTATTATCAAAGGTCGGAGCTGATAAAACGTCTAAGATATTCATTTTAGCAATCCGATCGCTCTAAGAAATGCTTTATTGTCTTTTGTTAATTTTATTTTCTTCTTATTTCCTATCTTAGATAGAGGTCTTATTTGATAGGTAGCTTGAGCAGAACTGATATTCTTTACTTGTTGAGACACACTTTTATTGTAATCAATCATTTTTTTCTTCTTAGATGTAGATATACCTGCACTTCTTCACCACGTAAATTGATTAATCGTTTGTTTATATCTAACAACCTGATATGTATGCAGCTTATGTTGTTTTGATTGATTGGAAAGTATATTGCGTTCTTCGGGATTTCGATGATCCTGTATCCAGGTGGCACATTAAGTGCAAATTCGTGAATAATATGACTTGGTTCACCGTTCACATATGAACCGCTTACAATATCACATTCAATCCTGACTACGGTCGTAGGTAGAATGTTGACTGGAGACTGTGACACATGCAATTTATTTGCTTTCAATATTTGTTTTTTAAATCCTAATAGTCTTCCAAAAAGAGTCTTCTTTGATAAAATTAATGTCTTTTGTACAGAATATTGTAGTTTTTTAAAGTATTATTATTGCACCGTAGTTGGATTTTTGCATTTTTAATTTCGGATTTTAAATAATCGCCGATATCTTGTAATTCATAAGTGCCCTCTGGTATTTCAATAACTTCATTAAAGCCATAATATAATTTATTATTACTTTTATCAATGTTTGGAATAGAATTAAATGTTGAAAAGTGCAATAAAGCACATTCATACTCTCCATCTAGTTGCAACGTATTAGGATAGTATGTAGTTAACACTGACGAGTCTCCAGTTACTGACAAAGTGAACGACATCTTGTAAATGATGGAAATGAAAGAAAAACATATATTTTATAATACATTTTTATTCCAAAAAGTTCTCAAATAATTTAAACATAAATGACCACAATTGACTGCGTTAAATTTTTGATATCTTGTGTAGTTATAAAACACATTACATTTTTTGAAATATTGCATCAATTCTGTGGGAGGTTTTAAATTTCCATAGCTATCAAAATATTCACAGTGATCGTATACTTTAGCATAAGCTACCCAATGGGTTCCTTTGTTCTTAGAATCATCTAAGTTAACGATACCACATTCAATGCGTTTCGGCTTCTGAGGTAGTCGATCCTTCATGTAGACCCCACGAAAATATGGGATGTCTCTTGAAAACTTTCGAATGTCTACATTAGTTAGAGGGCGATTGGGTAGCATATTTTTCAGTTTTTTGAAGATGTTATAAACAATCCTTTGCCGCTTTTATATGGCTTAATGTATAAACCCTTGCCCAACTTTAAAGCCTCCATAGCTTTATTGTGTCGTTCTGTTTCTTGCAAATATTGTTTGTTTGCTTTGTAATCATTAACGGTCTTTGCAATGCCAGCTGCACCACCAGCTAAAGCTCCTAAAGCCGATAAACCAGCGAAAATTGGAATTAAAGGTAGAACTCCTCCAGTCTTTGGTATGGGTATTACTCGGGGTAATCGGATCCGATGACGATTGTTTGGAAATAATTTTTTTGCGGTTAAGTAAGCTGCTTTTATTAAAGTCTTATTATCGCTGCATTTGAGTTTCTTAATTTTCGATTTTATTTTAGAAACTAAGTTTTTAAACGTTTTAATGCCGGATCCAGACTTTATTTTCGCTTTCATAACTTTGTTCACTATCCAAGAGCTCAGTTTTTCACCTTTCCCTGCATCTTTTGAATTAAGTCTTTGTTTAGCCATGTTAAGTAATTGTAAATCGGCTTTGTGGCGATTTGGTAAGTCTGTATGATTTGTATATGCAATATCGTGTTGCATACAAGCTTCATCTAGCTTATTAATACCTCGATCACCTCGCGCTAAGCGTTTGCGAAGTTTGGTTCCTGGTCCGCAATAATTGTATCCGGGCAAATGAACTTCGAACGGTAGATTATTAATTAAACTGTTAACTAGTCCACCACCTTGCATTACTCAAATTATAATGATAGGATTTCAAATGAAAAATGGTTATATATTAGAATATCTTAGTCCATTACTGCAGCTTTTTCAATCCAACTGTTTTCTGCACTGTTTAGACCTAACCATTTGACATACAATTTATTTCCTTTCTTCTTCAAAACCTTTTCTATCAAATAAACGTCAGGATAATTTGATCTTTGCAGTTCTTGTTCATAAAAAGCTCCTAATATCTTTTGTTTTCGTTGATCTTCTATGTGATATGTCACTGGTATGGTTTTATTTACCTTTTTTATAGTAAATAATTCCGTTGACCAATTAGGAGTGTAACCTTTCTCAAAATTATGTTTGTATTTACTTATACGAACACAATCACCAACTTTGAATTTAGGCTTCCACTGAACTATATCAAGTTTGTTTATTTTTTTAATATTTTCTTTGATTTCTTGTTCATTACCTTTATTCACATCAGCCGGTTTAAATTGAATAGTGCGATGTTTTGTGTTGTTATATCTCTTCAATGTATCTTCCAATGGTAGACCTAACCACTTGTAGTTTCCATTGAGACTAAAATATTTATATAATTTATTTTTTATAGTTCTAATCAGTCTCTCCACAATTGATGCTTTTTTAGTAGAAAATGACGAGTAATGGTTAATGTTGTGCTTTTTCATAAGCGTTTGAAAAGTGGTGTTATAAAATTCTGTCCCCATATCAGTTTGTAAGTTAACGGGATGATTACGACTACGTAGCAGTATATGTTCGAATGCACGAGTAACATCAAATTTATTTTTCGATTTTAACGCTTCAACCCAGGCATACTTTGAGAAGCAGTCAATCACCACTAAGATGAAATTGTAACCTTTGTTATACTTTTTCAGATTTTGCATGTCCATCAAGTCTGCTTGCCATAAGTCATGGATTCCTTTCAGAATAACAGAACGTCGAAGGAAATTTCTTCGTGCCGCTTTGTGTATTTCATTTACAATTTGCTGTTTTACCATTACGGAGTTTTTTGAAGTAATTTATCTACCTCTGCTTTAGTATAAAACTTATCTTGCAAATGAGTTGAAACCTCAAGTATCCTCGCTTTTAAAGTAGCTTCAACTGTACCCTTTGCATCTTTAATGATTTGAGAACGCAATTTTCCAATCATATTATTACACTCTTTAAGCATATTAGCATTCAATCGATCTACATAATCCTTGGACACAACCAGATTATTTAATTCTTTTAATGTGTCAGCATTCAATCGATCTACATAATCCTTGGACACAACCAGATTATTTAATTCTTTTAATGTGTCAGCATTCAATCGATCTACATAATCCTTGGACACAACCAGATTATTTAATTCTTTTAATGTGTCAGCATTCAATCGATCGACATATTCCTTGTTCACAGCATCGTCTGCTTCTACTGGAGATATAATTCCTCTCAGTCTTGATGTTTTTAAATCAAAATCTCCGGTTTCAGATTTTAACAATGCTTTCTCATTAAACTCAAATAACTCTGATAAACGCATTCTTTTGTGAATGTAGTGTCCAAATTTGTCTACGTTCATGTTAAGGTGTATTGTATCGAGAGGTTGATAGTAAAATAAACACATTTATAAATATTTATTAATTTATAACTTTACTTTCACGCAATTCTTCAATGATAGATATAATTTCATTGTCTAATCCTGTGTTGCCAGCATCTCTAGACGCAATTAACAATTTCAACCTCTCCACTAATTCATTAGGATTATCCCAGTACACAAAATCTACGTTTTTTTTCCACTTTTTTAGCAACGGTAGACCTTTTCCCTGAACTGCATTTTTCAGTTTAAAAAGTGGTTTAATAACTTGCAAATATTTTTGTCCTTTATTACTTTTTATTGGCTTATTTGGGTCATAGTCTCGACGATGTGCGTTTGTATGAAGTAGCATCGACTTATAATTTTGCATATCACTATCTGTAACCACGCTTATGTCTACATCTTTCTTAAGCAACAACTGTTTTAAACCTGGTGTATTTCGGTATTTACATCCAGCCACGGTGATGAATTGATCGTTGATCGTTATACAAGCAGAACCTAACATCAGTTTCCCGCGGTCTGCTCTAACCCCAAATGGAATATCTACCAATGCTTCTGAAGATATTGACCAGGATGACGTATCATAATCTTGGTTTTTTTCAGCTACTGATTCATAAGATGAGTCACTGTTGATATCGGATTCATATTTGTTTTCATCGTCATTATTATCATCACTTCCTGCGCTACCAGTTCCTTCTTTCTGGTAAGTTTTGTTAATAAACGGAACTTCTGAAAAATCATCACTTGCTCGAATGAAAGGAGTTTGCTTATTAGCATTAGCAATTAGGTTGAGAGGTTCCGTTACAGGTTTGAAAACAGATTCCAGTGCTTGTTTATTGTTAATCTCATCATCTCTCATTTTTCGTACTTTTATCTTTACAGCTTCTGCCGCATCAACAATTTGTCGTTTCAATGATTTTTCCATATTGATAAAATAACGTCGTAATTGATTTAGCGTCGAAAAGTGAATAATAATGTCATACAGATTAAAGCCTTATATATGTATTTGTGTTCTTAGTCAAAGACTACAAACGTGTCAAATTTACTTCTATAACATCCTTTGTTTTTGGAACAATCTTTATTAATTACAACGTAATTGAAAGGTACACTCCATATTTTTGAACACATTTCACGAAATTCAATCCATGTCATGTCAGTGTTGACGTGTTCTTCATAAACATGTCTCATATTTCTTTCATCTTGTTTAAAAAGTACGATTAGGTTTGCGTTGTCTCTTATTAACTGCTTAGGGATTTTACTATAAGACTGATTTAGATAAAAACAATCGATAAACTTGTGTCTCCCCATAGCAAAATAATCACGCATACTACTTTGATTTTCACAAGCAACATCATCAAATACAATTACAGAATTCGGTTTTGCGGTTTGAACACTCAGCACTTGCTCATTTTCATGATATTTTTGAAATGAAATATCTGGTACACGTTGCAAGACTTTTTCTAAAAAAACATACTTGGGTTGTTGCAAGGTTTTCGAATAAACATAAACATTTTGGAATCTTAAACCATTCTCGTGTATAAGAAGACCAATTAATAAATTCGTTTTTCCACAATTTGACGGCCCGCAAATGATGCATCGTATAGATTTAGGTAGTAGTTCTCCATGGCGAAAATCAGTTTCCTGAGAATGAACAGAAAGTTTTTCTAGATGTAACGAGTGTGGTTGTTTTACAAATTTCATGACGAGTGCGTGAAACGGTTGTATCAATAATGAGTTAATTAATGTATTACATAAACATTTATAACTCATACACACAAAACTCACTGTCGCTAACCCGAACAAATGTACGAGCAACCTCGCCATGGTTGTCTAAAAACCGAAAGCGACGAAGACGAACGAAACAAGCCGTTTATACTTCACCTTCCGTTCCATTGGGTGGAATAGGCGCCGAACCAGTAATTTTACACATTCTATTCTATTCCACAACCATCGATATCAAAAATATTATTGGGCATTCTACCCCACCAGTGACGAAGGCGAACGGAGTGAGCCGTAGGAACGGCAGGTGGGGTAGAATGCCCAATAATATCCTACTGTGGCTCAATTCAATTTATTGCTATTTTGGTTCGTCGGTATATTTTAGACTTGTTTAGTTCGTGGCTTCGTTCTTGCGTAGTATGAAAGCACCGTTCCTTTGTGTTCTCTAAAAAATCAGGTTAGTAAACACAAATCATGTCACATGACGATAATTACCGTAAAACGCTGCAACTTTGCCGTGACGCTCAACTTTGCCTTCTTAGTTTCAACGCACGACCTTTGACGTTTATTGGTGACGCGGCGTCCACCCGTGGACCACCTGTCGACAGCTGCGCAAAGTTGACAAAGTTGCAGCGTTTTACCGGTAGGTGGCAATGACTGATCAACTGATTTATTTACTAACAAAGCTGGACATGTCCGTACTATTGTAATTTATTCATCCAGTCTGAACCTGCCACCTTTTTCAACTAAGATAGTTTTATGGTGGTAAATAGTTAATCGTCACCCAGGAACGTTAAGAGCTATTGAAGGACCAACTTGAATTTTAGTCATTACAAATCAGGAGGACTCATGTGATGATTTACCACGGCAAAAAACAATTAGGACAGTAGCATCCTAGCAGGTTGCTTTATGTAGTTTCTAACCCCAGCGAAAAAAGACATAGGTTTATGGTAACTTTCCAAATAAGACCAAAAGACTTAAGATAACTTTTTTATATAAAGTAGGTAACATTAAAATTTATAGGGCATCAAAAAATTCATCCACATCGCTGTCAATGGGAAAAGTGCCCAGAACGCTGGCAGCATCGCTATCAACGTGGCAATGCAGGCAGCATTGCCACGTTGATAGCGATGCTGCCAGCGTGATCTGATCCTGATCCTTTGACCAAGAAATAGGCCAGCCCTCTGGTCACGAGAGGCGTCGACTAAGCGCTTGGCGATGTCTTTGAAGACTTGGTGGGCACTCGGACCCCATGGTTCTAGTGTTTCAACCCCAAACTGCTCAAATACATATCTAATAGTCAAGCCATTGTATTTGCGCCGCTTGAGGTTTAAGGAATTTAAAACATCGACCTACTCAACTTTAATATCAAGCCTATTAAATATTCACCATAAGACCACCATAGTCGTTACATGTGTCATGTTTACGATAACACAGCTCAGAGAACACCCATACGATTATATTAGTAAGCAGCAGGCGTGGTGCATACTAAACCATAACATTGTAGTTGTTTGCATTGTAGTGATAACGGCATATTTTTCTTTCTAAGGTGTATTGTTGCAAATAGATTAATGATTTACACATAATTTTACACTCTTGTGAACAGAAATAAATATATTTGCTTTTTTTTCACGTGGTAACATCATGCCCTTACTGTCAGACTTGTACTGACTAAAATCCACGGTGATCCTTCAATAGCCCTTTATGTACCAGGGCGGCGGTTACCAGGTGAGACAGTCACGCGACCCCGGCAGGCTTTGGCCTTAGATTAAATTGATATAATTGTGTATTTTAAATTCCAATTGGGACTTGCACATTATGTCACTAACATACAATGCGACGGTATACAATGTATGACATTGAATACCATCGATGCAATACGCATGTATATATTATGATCTACATAAGTGTGATCTAAGAATAGAATAACAACTACTTCCTTTAAAATTATCTACTCCAGGAACCTCAGACACTATTTTTTTTATCGTAGTAAAATCATCAAATGAGTCCTCCCACCCCGGGCAGGGCGAGACGGCCTGTCAGACTTGTGATGACTAAAATCCACGTGTCTTTGAATAGCCACTAGGCGCGGTCTTGCAGTCGATAACTTATGGATAGCCGTCTCGCCGTCTGATCAAGAACCATACCAAGTCAAACGGCGCATCGCGCACCTCAAGCTAGCTATCGGTCTAGTAAGCTAACTCATAGTGCCTCCATAGTGCTCAAAAGGCTGCCGCGGTTGCGAGACTGTCTTAAAAATACACCGTGGCCCTGAAACGCAAAGTGCAGCCAAATGAACTGTTTGTTGTAAACCTACCTCAGTTGCTACCGTGTTTTCAATTTTCGTCTGTTAAAATTCAATGACAATTTTTTTTATTCGACTTAGGGCTTAATTTTCAATGCTAGGATAACTTTTACCTGAGGAATAAAAATAGCGATTTGATATATTTTCTATAGAGCTGTCAATCCGCCATTTTTATTCCTCAGATAAAAGTTATCTGACCATTGAAAAACCAGGGGCATTAGTCAAACAGCAGACGACAGCAGACGACAATCGTTATCGTTCATCAGACACCAATACATTTTCAACTTTATACCCTAGCGCGTAAAGTTGAAAATCTATTAAAAACTGCTGATCGATAACGAACGAAACAAACGAAAACGATCTGTGAACTTCAATAGATGTTCAACTTTACGCGCTGGGGTATACAGGGTGAATTTTCCAACTGGGCGTGGATGGCTACTTTCGAAACTATGAGGAATATCGAAAAACGTTGAAAGGAGTCTCGAGGCCGATTTTGACGAAAACTAAAACTGCATCAGTTGAAAATGTATTGGTGACTGATGAACGATAACGATTGTCGTCTACTATCGTCTGCTGTTTGGCTAAGGCCCCAGCCCTTAAATGTTGATACTGGCAAAAAATATTCAGCAATGCATTCCACCTGACCATTCATAAACCACCACAAAGAAACATAGGAATAAAAAGTCCCATAGAACGATGGTGACCCCGTTGGCAACCCATGTGCCCTCATGACCCGGCCAACGACCCCGGCATCCTAGCCATTGTGTTCGCTCTATTAATTTAAGCCTTCCACGGTATCCGGCCATTTAGTGTCGAAAATTAAAACAATAGAACTTTGTTTTTTTTATTATAATGGGTGTAGTGAAAGTGTGCTTTTAAAGGGAAATTGGTTGTATGATGTTTTATGGTTTATTTAGCTTGTGTACGAGATGGGAGGGAATTTTCTTAGCGCACATGTGAGTTTATATGGGGGGAGGGAAACATTAAAATAAAATATACAATGGACAGAGTGGAAGGTTATGGGGATGACGTTTGCGCAGCAGTGGGATAAGAGGTACTTAAATAAAATAAATATAGTTTTATCGACAATTGATTCGCAATTCACTGTATTCTTGCCATTCTTACTAATATTAATAAATGTGAAAATTTGTTTGGATGGATGTAGACATTATGTCATTGTTATGTGTGTTAATCAATCACGGATAGACGGATCTTGGTGAAATTTTAAGGGTATTTTACATGTAACTTCATCCCCCTATTTCACCCTTTCGGGGGTGGAATTAGTAAAAACTTAGACATGCGTTTAAATTAATTGAAAATCGTTAGTTACTGTTCTCATACAAAAAAGATGCCAACTGTGACTTTGACGGACTTTCACATTAAATATAAACCCATTTTTTATAACATAAGGGCTGATTTTTCAATACTTAGATAACTTTTATCTGAGGGATAAAACTAGCAATTTGACAAATGTCAAACCGCCATTTTTATTTCTTAGAAAAAAGTTATCAAATCAAATCAAAACGTTTATTTCAACTAGGCCATAACCGGCACTAATGAATTGTCAAAAGACAAAATAAAACTAGTACAAAAATAGTTATGGTGCTACAGTCCCAGTCCAAGACGTAGGTTTCTAGTCAAAGATAGCTCTGCAGTACATGGTACTCACACAATGCTGGCCATGACGCTATATAATACTAGACTGATTAACTCTATACAATGCAAAGTCTTCATCCGCTTCAAAATATTAATTAAGGGATGATTATTGTTAAGTGACCTTTAAAAATCAGCCCTTAGAGTAGCAACGGCTAAAAACTCCTTCCTTTATTTATCTGTATGCCGTTCTGGCGAAATATAGATTCAAAATTAATAAAGTACTACTACAAAATTTCCAAGAAGGGAAAGATAACCTTTTAAGGGTCGTTACCCAAAGGCAAACACAATATTTAAACTAAAATTACAACAGTGAAAGGTTCTTAGTACAGTAGGAAATTATTAATAGCCCAAATTAATCTAATAACCTATCACGATTTAATATCTTAATGTAATACTTACAAGATATTCTAGGAGTTATATGGTACACCTATAAACCACGTCAAATATACTCACGACTATTCCCTTGGGGGTTGGCAGCTACTTCTGACGTTACGTGTATTATTTTTGGTTGATCCACTTTTGTATATTGTCGTAAAAACCCAATGTCGTAAAAACCTCGCGGTTTTGAAGAGTTATATGGCTTTTAAATTTAAGTCTGACAATCAGTCTTACCATGGCGTATCGTATTAGACAGTTACTGGGTTGTGTAAGTCCGACAGGCAGTCGCTGTAAAGTAGTGATATCCAGGTGCATCTGGTTTGACTGGAAGCCAACCCATAGTTGGGAAAAGGCAGGCAGGAGATGATGGTTTTTAATGGCAAGTCTTTCCGCTGTTACTTTATCACTGTAAAAAAGGTGAGTGGAATCAGATTGCCTGTTTTAGTCAATGATCTGAATGTAGGAAAGCTTGAGCTTAGCTCCGACCCAGGGCAGGGTGGGACGGACTGTCAGACTTGTACTGACTGAAATCCACGGTGATCCTTCAAAGCCATTTACCTTCCAAAGTCATGGTCACCTGTTTGCTGTTTGGCATGCTCCCGCGACAATGGTAGGCAAACTAAAAGCCCCCTAGCACGACTTTTAACTCTTTTAGTTTACAGCGTCTTTCCAGTATTTACAGCGTTTCTTGTATGAAAAAATGGAACAGCGCCTCTGGTGTGCGAAGAAGGAAACGTTTTTTTCCTTGAAAATTGACAAAATTCCAGTTTACTTTAGGTCTCAAATACTGAAAATTCGTGCTAAGGTTCCATAATAGGCATTATGACAATTATTAAAAATCTCATAATTTATGGTTTCAAAATTCATTCAACAATATTTACGGCAAAGAGTAAGATACAATCATCTATCCTTCCTAACAAAATTTCACATTTATAGTACTAGTATAAGACACTACGAACATACGGTAATACGGTGAAAGTTGATCTAGTACTTAGGTTATGACCTAAGCCCTGTTTCTCTCGACGATACTACATCGTACTAAGTGACCAAAATAGAACCAGAATTGATCTCTCGCCTTATCGTTATTGAGATATTTTTGTCTATGTGAAGAAAATAACTTTGGTTGAACACTGTTTTAGACTATCACGGTTTATTTCACAATTTAAAATGTCAGAAATGGAAGATAATCCCGTAAGTGACATTTTAAATTGTAACTTTGGTTGAGTCTCCGAGATTTTTAAGTATAAGAGAGTCAAATAAGATTGAAACTGAGGTCAAGGTCAAACTTTATTTGGCTTTAGCGTAGGTTTTTAGTCAATACAAGTCTGACAGTCCCTCCTGCCCTGCTCTAGATGGGAGGACTTATTTGATGATATTACCACACGCTGGACTCACCATAGGTGCGTAAAGCCGTTGGTCCCGATTGTCATTTGTAGATCTCTGACAGTCACTACTATTAGTCCGAGGCTTTAAAAAGTCTGACAACCAGTCTTAGCATTGAGTATCGTTTTACCTAGTTACTGGGTTGTAAAGGTCCTATAGGCAGCCGCTCCATGTAAAATACTGGTATCCAGCTGCATCTGGTTCGACTTGAAGCCGAACCATATTATTTATTCTTTGGCCGAACCCAATATAGTTGGGAAAAGGCTAGGCAGGCTTACTGACGGCGAGTAATGTGAAGCTCGCCGTCCGACCAGTTCACGCTCGCATCGCTCGCCAATGCCTGAAAAGTAACATGTAAGTAAATTTATATTTGCTACCTTCATAACATTAGCATAGATACATTTTAAAAGACCCTTATAAATCATATGAAAAACTGAAAAGATCAGTATAATACAAGTATTTATGTATTACGACTTTTAGCTGTAAAAGTCTATGCAATCATTGTTCGAGCGAGTACTCGTCCAGTATACTTGTCTAGCGAGTGGAATGACCCAGTAAACTTGAATCAAGTCGTGAGATCCGAAGCTGTATAGTATCAGTAATCAATAATAGGAAATAAAGTGAAATATATACCCTGTACCTGGTAAAATAGGGTAGGAATTCCGTTGGCATCGAGCTCGTAGCACTCAAAACAATGAGCTCCTCTTCTACTCCAATAAAACAGGCCTTATTTAAAAAATAAGAAAATTTACATAGTCTATTGAAATTTAAACTTTATTGCTACAAAAAATAATGTGCGTTTTTCTTTATTTCCCTCATTTTCTTTACGATAACCGTTCGTCGTTGGTTTTGTGCTGTTTGAGAATCTACCTTAACTGTCGGGAATTATAGTTGGTTTTCGATTGTATTGGGGTCCTTAGTACTTAAGTCAAGGGCTTGAATCTCCGGCCCTAAGCAAAGCTTGTTAAAAATCGCCGTTTTGTTAGAAAACGCGGATTACTTTTGCATTTTATTTCTTTTTAAACAAGAATTTTGTTGAAGTTCTGAAAGAAATGTTGTAACTAGGCAATTTCGGTTGCGATTAATTTTTGTAGCTGTAATAACTTTTGGTAAGTACTTACTGTAAGGTAGTTGAAATGCTTGAAAAATTATGTTTTTTTTTCCTGCCTTTTTCTCAGTCGTCGCAAACGCGACTTCTAACCATGATGTCCAATGTTCGATTCCAAGGTTGAGCATAGTAATGTTGGGGTTTTCCATCAGAGTATCTGGATTTGTACCCAGTTGATGGCAATAGCTTTGTTTCTTTTTACTTAGTAATCATCAAATGAGTCCTCTCGCCCCGGGCAGGGCGGGACGGACTGTCAGACTTGACTGACTAAAATCCACGGTGTCCTTCGGTAGCCCTTTGTGTACCCGAGTCGCGGTATACGCATGTCCCGCAACTGATGGTAATAGCTAGTCCCATATAACTGGCAAAAAGTAGGTGTACTTTTTGTGATACTGCCTGTTGTTCCTGTTAGTTATCGAGAACCGAGTTTAACATGTTTGAGAGACTTTTGTCCAATAGAAGACTGATGATTAATGAGCTGACACGACACTTTTGAAACAACTATGAATACATACCTACTTGTTTTCAGTAATGTTTCTTGCTTGCGTTATGGCACCATAGATACAGGTTTTGTAGACGGAAAAAAAGATAAAATGACAGAACTTAGAAAATTATTATTACCGTTTTCAGCATGATATAATAATGTTTTATAAACAAAATGTTTTGTTTTTTTTTCAGATTTTAGCTTAAGTTACCACTTATTTATGTGAATGTTGGTTCACCTGTTATTGGCAACTGTATAAGCCTTGTAGTCATAAACTTCTACACTATTTATTAATTTATATAAAGAAGCTGTTGGTGTGCCTATATAATTAATAAATAAATAAATGTTCCTATTGTTCTATGGTGTTCAGATTGTGTCATACTCATGGAAAATACAGTTGCATAGATGAAATAACTTTATTTATTTCTGGTAAAATAAAGATATCTAGTATTGGTCATCCTACGCTTACTGGAGTTTCAGTAGAGAAAAATTATGAAATATTTCACAAACAAAATCTTTAAAAATATTTCTAAATCAACTTTTCTTTGTTTCACAACATTTATACTTACGCAAGCAACCTTTATTTTTATCCCCAAACACAAAGAGATTCGGAAGCCCCAGTTACAAGTCCCCTAAAATTAAAATTAAGCACATTACGTAAAGAGTCTGGTCTTTAGTCTATGGCACGTGGCCATGCCCCGATTACTCAATCCTACCTACTCTCATAAAGATGGAGCGTGAATTTATACCTAATTCTGGAAGAAGACTTACACATAGAAATTCCAACTTTATTTCTGCGGGATATGGTGGGTTTTTCAGCGGGGAAATAGTGGCGGTTACGTTGTAAAGGTGAGAAGGGATATGTGTATAAATCAATCGATCTGTGCGCAGGCGATCGACGCGTGCGCAGCGCCTGTTGGCGATCAAACGCTGCTATTTCGAGGTATGTGTTAAGGGGAGACCGTTTTAGTAAGAAGTTATTAGTTTCTTCTTTTTTTTTTAGTTTTTATGATGATTTGGAGTGAAAATGATAGAGCTACAGTTTAAAAATAAGATGGAATTTTTGGGAGTCGTAAAATGGTGTGGCAGTAAAAGTCAAATAATTTATTGGAAGAAAGATTTCTGATCACCATCACTGTTAGCATTACTGCTGCCAGTTGTCTATCATTTTATTTCGATAGTGGTGACAATAATAGGAGCAGTGGTGAACCATATGTTTCGATTTCGACTTATGACTATTAAGTCACTGTTACTGCCCGGGTCGACGTCGCGTCGTGTTCCATGCGCGCCTCAAAGAGCGTCAGCAAAATGTCGAGGCCTCACAAAGGGCCAAAGCCTGTCAGGGTCGCGGGACTTATTTCCATCACCGTGACCCCGGAACATAAAGGACTATCGAAGGACACCGTGGATTTTAGCCCTGCCCGGGGTGGGGAGGCCTCATTTGATGATTTTACCACGATAAAAAAAAATGTCACTGTTACTTATTTTATCATCACTGCTATGTTGCTGGCTTGTGGGGGTCCGACAAGCAGTCGCTCCATGTAAAATTTTTCTTATAAGGAAGCTGACCCCAATATTGGGAAAAGGCTAGGCAGATGATGATGCTAAGTTGCTGACTTCAAGATTTCGAAGAAAAATATCGGGAAGTCATTTTTTTTTAAGTGGTCCACAAATGAGTCCTGTCGCTCTATGTGGAGCAAAAAGGAATGTCAGACACGTACTGACTAAAATCCAAAGAGTTTCTACTGGGGTTATACGTTTGAACGGATCCGCGATACTGGCAGGCTAAAGTAATATCATTTAAGGATTTAATAATGACATACTATGATGTGTCCCAGCTCTGGGATCTTTATAAGCGGATTATGTGAGTCATATTGCGACAACCTCTGATTGTTTTAGAATCTTTCGATTGCAGAATATTATAATTATCAACATATTCAGATCTTTGGGGTCTTATTTATTTATTTAAAGGTATACCAACAGCAAAACATACAATGCAGTAATTGAAAACAAAAATATAAACATAGTACTGGTATGTAAGCTTATGATAGGTATACGGTAACGTAAAAGTAACTAAGTAAGTCAAGTTCAAGTCAAGAGTGAACAGTTTACTTCTAGGCAAGCGTGCTTCACAGTCGACCACATTTTCACTTACCATCAGGAAAGATAGTGGTCAACCGCGAACCTATCTATAATAATAATAATAAAAGATTCCTGAAACATGAAAAACTATCTGCACATTCTGATTTTCTGAATCAGACACCTTTTAATATTCTTTCCATACAAAAACTACACAAAAGGATTCGTCTGCCTGCACAGTGGTATTGAAATCTTCCCGATTGGTCTCGTCGTTCCAAGATGAGCTGGAATTTCTCCTGGGATATAGGAAGGTACTTTGAAGTAATCGAAATGCACTTCAGTATCCTGGCATTATTTTTTGTAGGAAATACTTTATCGAAATATGAGGAGCTCGTGGTTGTGGGTATGCGGACGGCGAGTAAAGGGTGACTTGCTGTTCGATCATGGACCATGCCCGAGTCGATGGCGTGACTTGTTACACGCGCATCTCAAAGAACTGTCAGCGATCTGACAGGGCTCTCCTTAGAGGGAGAAAGCCTGCCGGACTGTCTCATCAGGTAACGGTGAACCTGGAACGTAAAGGGCTATAGAAGAAGCACGGGTTTTAGTCAGTACGAGTCTGACAGTCCCTGCGTTCTCGCCCTGGGTGAGGAGTCCTAACACCCATTGATTATGTTACCATGACAAAAAAAATCGAAAGCGAAAAATGTTAAATTGTCGTACGTTGATTGGTTGAAAAGCTTTGGTTTATTGTCAAATATTCTCTCTGTTGTCCAGTCTGTCGTGACATAAACCCAAATAGGGAAATATTAAAATTAAAGAAACGTCAAAATTAGTTGGGCCAATTTGAACCTTAACAATAACCATGAAGACTAACAATTAGAGAAGTCTAACGCATTTTTCTACTCCTTTCCATTTTCAAATAAACCAAAAGTTAAATCACTATCTAAAATATTTTCATTAAAAAAAAAACTAGCTTCCTCTTAACCGAGTTCGCTACAGTATTAAGGCTAGCCACTTTACGCTATGGAAAACGGCTGGAATATTTATAAAAATAGCACAAAAAATCATCGTAGGCGCCCGAGCGCCTGGCCAGCAATATTCATGAAATATATAAAACATGCGCAGTACTGGTACTTGCATAGTTTTGTGTTGAACTGTTTTTAATATTCCGGGGTCAATTTAAAAAGGTATTACGATCTTTTACATAGGAGAAAGTTGTAGAAGGTATGATATGGCCTTATAGCAACTATTGGTCGACTTCTAGTCTAGCCAGATTCAACTGAATACCAGAATAGACAAAGTCAAAGTCAAATAATTTATTTCAATTAGGCCATCAAAGGGGCACTTTTAAACGTCGATTATTAAAGAAAATGGGATGGGATGGTATTGATTCTACACCCATACCCAAAGGTAGGTTGTATGAAGAAGAATGGGCAAGAAACTCCATACTTATTCTTTTTAAAAAAGTTTTACAAGATTTTTATAACATTATTTGGAATATATAATATGATATATGTATGTAGACTATACGTTACAATGTATAATCTAGACTAAAATTATAAAATATTATAAAATTATAATAGGAAATTAAAAAGGTACATGGTGTTCACATTTGAACAAAATATTGCAATGACATGATGCTAGCATCAATAAATTGCGAATTTATGAAGTCCGTCAGTTGGAGTAGTCCACTGAAGAGAAAAGAAATGGTCGCCAATTGGATTTACAAAAATATTATATACAATACTGGTTGTTCTTGAAGGGTTTGTCGCAAAATGAAATGTGCACTTCTCAAAATAGTAGTGCTCCATTTGAAAAGTGCACCATTTGAGAAATGCGCCGTTTGAGAATAATTACTATAAATAGAAGTGCAGACAATGCCAATTGCACATTTTGCGAAGTACACATTTTGCGCCAAGTGCACATTAATTTGCGAAGTGCAAATTTTGCGTCACAACCTTCACGAAGTCATATCGCACTAAAAATTACGACGGCATGTATTGTGAATTTTAAAAGCGTCCTACAGTCGTCAATTTTTGGTAATAACAAAAGATCTAATTGATGGACTAATTCGATGTTTTCAGTGAACATGCCATAATGTAATTCAAAAAACTACAAGGAAAAGCCTTATATTAATTGTAGTATACAGCTATTTCGCAGACATATGCTTACGAAACGAAAACGAAACGTATGTTATGTAACAAGGATGACAAAGAAGTCAAATATGATAACGGAGATGACTGACAAGGGAGAATGGAGGTGAAAAGAGGTCTAAAAGGATTTTCTTGTAAAAGTTACAAAATGACAGAACAAAAGTTTGTTTTGTATTTATTAATAAGTATGATGGGTTGCGTATTTTTTTACCCATATAAGTAGTTGTAAAAACACTTTTTTTTTTTTTTTTACGTGGTAAAATCATCAAATGAGACCTCCCACCCCGGGCAGGGCGAGAGGTACTGTCAGACTTGTACTGACTAAAATCCACGGTGTCCTTCAATAGCCCTTTATGTTCCGGGGTCACGGTGATAGTTAAAGGACCGCGACCCCGGCAGGCTTTAGCCCTCTGAGAGGTGAGTTGAATAAAAAAAAAAAACACTTAGATTTATTTTCTAATTCAAGATACTGCTAACGATAGCTGTAGTTTAAAAAGTGTAAATTAACTTGAAGTTTTTTTCCACAACTATCACACAACGCCATCTAGTCCCAAGCTAAGCAGAGCTTGTGTCATGGGTACTAGACAACTTATAAACATACTTAAATATGTCTAGAAACATACCCAGACACAGAACAAATGATCGTGCTCACACAAACCTTTGTCCTGGGTGGGAAACGAACCCACGACATCCGGCATAGCAGCCAGGGTCACTAGACCAACAGGCCTGTCAAAATTAACTTGAAGTTATCAAGATATCCGTAAAATTGCACGGAACATACTATTAGCGAGTATTAATATTTGTAAAAAATTCACTAATCATACAAAAAAAAAAATCATGTCCTTTTTCTTGTGTTAGATACCTATAGGTTTTTTTTTCTGCGTAATTTTTTTTGAATGTGTGTGTCTATCGTGGTCCCTTTGCGCCAAATAAATGTTTTTTCTTTATTTTCTTTCTTTCCTTTCTTTCCTTTCTTTCCTTTCTTTCCTTTCTTTCCTTTCTTTCCTTTCTTTCCTTTCTTTCCTTTCTTTCCTTTCTTTCCTTTCTTTCCTTTCTTTCCTTTCTTTCCTTTCTTTCCTTTCTTTCCTTTCTTTCTTTCTTTCTTTCATAAATCTATCTGACAGACTAATTAGGTTTCTAATTTATTGAAGCTTACCATTCAAATAGGAGCCTACATTCACAAATTGACGAGCGCAGCTAATAATCACAAACCGAGAGAATCGAAATGGCGGCCATCATGGCGAATGGTGAATTTTGATGTCTAACACCGGTAGTTATTACCGGGTATGGCAAATGGTTTAGCGAATTAATGCGAGCTTTCATCATCATTATGTCAGGAAACTGGAATTTATGATGCTGTTCGTTAAATCAGTGGTTCTATGTGGACATTTGAAGTGGTGGCTCGTGTTTTATGGATTTATCTATAGTAGTCGATTGGTAAAATCAGTTTTTTTGTTTGTAGGGGTAATCTCTGGAAGTGGCTCTTGATTCTAAAAATTGAGAAGTAAGCAAGTTGCAATGATCATCTGATCGTGGCATTTTTTTTTTTACGTGGTAAATCATCAGATGAGGCCTCCCACCGGGCAGGCCCTTTACTCGCCGCCCGCATGCCCGCGTCTGATCGTGGCATAGACTTTAAGAAGGATCCGAGTGAGTGGGAGAAGCCGCTAGCAAAAGCTAGTGAGTACCTACATAAATATTTTACACTAAGAAAAACAATGTTGGCACGGTTGGCGCAGTAACTAAGCGATCGACTGCTGCGCTACGTGTCGCAGGTTTGAACCCCGCTTGTATGATCTACAAGTAGTTGTTTCGGGTCTGGGTCTTTGTGTTTGTGTTTCCTATGTTTGTAGATGAACCCACGACTCAAGAAAAATACCTAGTGTGGGGCAAAGCGCTACCTAGACTACCTACTTACACATTTAGGAAATTAATCGCTCGGCTAAGTTCCCATTGATTCGAGCCGACTAACACCATGATTATCGTATACCAATAAAATGATGATTGCAGTTTGCCGATCGGTATGAATCTAAAAAGTGTTTGTTATAATGCATAAATTATTGTTGTTAAAATATATTATATTAAGACGCATACATGTACATTGTACGACCTGACTCGTTACTCACGCTACGATAGACGTTCTTTGGGCTGTTTGAAAAAAAAAATACATAAGATTTCTTCATTATCCATGATGGTCGATTTTGATTTTTGTTTGACAAGTATTTTATTAATTAATCTCCATTCAATGAAACTATAGAGAAATCATCTTCTTCATTTTCCTGCCCTTAGCCCATTTTACTTGGGGTTGTCGCAACACGTTTTTTTCTTCCAGTCTCCCCTATCAGACGTCACAGTATCATTTACTCCTTGTTCATTCATATAGTTCCTTAGACAATCCATCCATGTGAATGATAAATAATTATTGAAAATATGCATCTTCTACTAAACTCACCGATATAGCCCACCGTATTAGCAAGCTGAAGTGGCAATGGGCAGGCCATATTGCTCGCAGAGCAGATGGCCGATGGGGTCGAAAAGTGCTAGAGTGGAGACGTCCTACGCTGCGCTTCCTAGTCCGTGGACTAGGAAGCGCAGCGTAGGACGTCCACCAACAAGGTGGACAGATGAACTTATGAAGGTTGCCGGAAGACGCTGGATGCAGGTCGCTTCCAACCGGTACATGTGGAGATCAAAAGGGGAGGCCTATGTTCAGCAGTGGACGTCCTATGGCTGAGATGATGATGATGCATCGTCTCGCTACGTAATATATTTTTTATTTTGCTACTGACACTAACGAACTTCTAAAAAATTTAATAATAAACATCTTGTAATAAATATTTTTTGTTATAGAATTTTTTCGATTTTATTGCAAATTCCGTGCGTTATTTTCCCTGTTATTCACGCGTGGGTTATTGGGATTTTACATGGCGCATGGATTTCAGGTTATTTGCCTCTCGGTGGCGCCTTAATCAAACCTCAATTTGAAATTGTGTATTTTTTTTTGATCGTGGTAAAATTATCAAATGAGTCCTCCTACCCAAGGCAGGGTAGGGACTGTCAGACTCGTACTGACTAAAATCCACGGTGTCCTTCAATAGCTCTTTACGTTCAATTGTCACGGTATTTTGGTAAGTCCCGCGACCTGAGTCCTTATCATGAGTTTTCCTTGAAATTAATGTCAAAGTTCCAGTTTATTTTACGTCACAATAACTGAAAATTCATGATAAGGCCTCTTATATTATGTAGTTAGTGAAACCAGGAAAAACCGTCGTCTATTCGTTCCGAAACTCAATATCTGAACTCGAAACCCATTTTCCATTTCCTTCTAAAATTAGTCCCCTGACCTTGAAAGTCATACCGACCGACCCATTACCATTACGCTTAAACCATCCTAAGTACTTTATTCGACCCTTGGGAGAAGAAAACTTAGACGTAGGGGTCTTTTTATATCGGTTACTATGGCCAATAGCTCTTGACCCTTCGTAGCGAATAGTTGGAAGGCGGAGGTGCGTCAAGCTAAGTTGGTGGAAACAGCTAGGGCACGGTTGATAATATTGCGTTTGGGAGAAAATGTGCTTATATGAAGACATTTGCACCGTTAGAATAATAATAAGTACTTAGTATATGGAAAATGCTGTTTCAGGGAAATTAGTTTTTTAAAGGAAATTATTGGTTAATACACATTTAGTTCATCACCTAGCTTATATATTTCTAGGTATTTGGCAGATAAATGATTGCCTATTGGCCTTGTTTTATTGTCTCCTGCTTGACATAGAGGCAAGTGAAAACATATTTTATACTACACCTGCGTGGAAAGTACCTTGATACTTTATCAAATTTACGGTAGAAAGTACGTCATTGCATATCGACCAAATATGCGGGGAGAAAACGCATATGAGCGGGAGAGAAAAGTGTATGAAAATCCATTTCTAACGTGGTTTTTCTTTTTTAATTTTGGGTAAGACTATGCGCCGGTAACCTAAATATCAAAAGCCAAAAAGTTTTTACAGTGAGTTTTTATCTCCAAGTTCGCAAAATGACACTGGCCACTAGCTGTGTGTTGGATGGTGTCGGGCTGGCAGTGCGACCCTGCGGCGCGGCGGCAGGATTAACAATTTGAAAAAAGAACATGTGAAAATTGCAGACGCCATTGGCGCCATTTTCAATTTGTGTGTTGTTTGAGGATTCAGTTTTCGTAGAAATTAATTTATTTTCCTCGTAGGTGTAGTATAAAATATGTTTTCACTTGCCTCTATGTCAAGCAGGAGACAATAAAACAAGGCCAATAGGCAATCATTTATCTGCCAAATACCTAGAAATATATAAGCTAGGTGATGAACTAAATGTGTATTAACCAATAATTTCCTTTAAAAAACTAATTTCCCTGAAACAGCATTTTCCATATACAGGTTTGGGAATAGTGTGGTGGGTGTGTCTAAAAAAAAGATAAATGATAATTTTTTTCTCTGTATTTATGTATGCTCTTACAAGATATAATAATAGATTCATAAAGAACATAGATTGCATAAACTATTTGTTCAATGAAGAATTTATTACAGCAGTGGGCGAAATTGTTTACTGATTCCGAGTATTAATATCGATAAATACGATAGTATCTTCTGTAGGTGGTTAAGGTCAGATCAGGAGTCTCTGAAGGCCAATGTGAAATAAAATTAAGAGTTAACGATCATTAGTATGATGATATCAGTATTGTATATTAATTTTTTGATGAGAGTTAAGAATTATATGAATTCGAATCCTAGCGGTGTACGTGGAACAAATACATTTAAAGGGCATGTATTTAATGCGGCAACTAAGAAAAATGAAAATAGGTTATAAAAAATAATAGAATGGGTACCATTTATAATGGGTTGGCAGCTAATAAGGGGTATCGTAATAAGTAAAAGGTAGCATATTAATATATCAGTTATAAGCTCCGTTTTAAATTAAACTAGCATCGAGTTTTTCTTTTGGGAACTGAATTAATATCTAAGCGAAAACTTAATGATGAAAATAAAATAGAAAATAGGCATTCATAAATAATACAAATCAGATTCTATTTAAAATTATTTGTATGAAGAATAAATATAAACTAGCTTATATTATACATATATTGTGCGACTTTTTAATAGCTTTAAATAAACTCTAAAATGGCATGAAGAAATAATATTTTGCGGCTTTTATTTTTAAAATTATAGGTGAATAAATTGCAATTTGTTATTTGTTTGTTACTTTGTTTTTCAAAAGAAACAAATTCTAACTGGGTTATGAAATGGTCGACGGAGCCCCGCTTCGCGGGGCTCCTACTTCTGGGTGGTTTAAAAAAAAAAACCACGAAGAGGATGGCGGGGTCTTTCAGACCCCGCCTTCCTCTTCTAACCTAAATTGTCCGAGTCGGGGTGCCAGCAAGTCCCGAGCTCGCTTCGCTCGCTCTTAAAAACTGCATCCAACCATCGCATCTTCCGCCGTTTTCACGAAATTATAATAAAAAAATATTAATAATTAACTCTTATTCCTTTTTATTGTATTCCTTTTAACATTTAGAGCTGTCCGCAAAGCGAAGCCTGAAACTGGGTTTTTAGGCGGCACGAAATAGTTGGTAATATATTATCTTTGCCACCCTACTAACATTATTAGTCGCCAAGTCATTATATATAGCTCCTCGCCTAATATTTCAATTGACTGGTATAGTTTATTTGCCACCCAAACGCAGCTGCTAGTTTTTAGTTTTTATAACACCCTTAATTTTGAACCTTAAATAATATAATAGTCGCGACAATATTAAATCGCTGGCAAGTTATTTTATTTGTTGCAAACATTTAGTCGACTTTTAAGTTATTAGTCACTCGGAAAATAATAAGCCCATTTAAAGCCTCCTGCAGACACAGGCGACAACGCACGCGCGCGCGGCATCACTTATACGCGCGCGTTTCCTTGCCGCATTGCTGTTCACATAAGAGCGTGCTACGCGACGACACGACGGGCCACGATTGACAACATGACGCGGCGCGGCACCGCGGAGTCACGCCCTGCGAAGGGAAGTGAACCCAATCGTAGCACATTTAGAGTGGAAATTACATTGGCAACTAGAGCCAGCGCGCGCGGCACGCGCGGCACGCGGCTTTTCCCGCCGCGACAAAATGCCACAGAAATATAAACTCTAAATGTACTATGGTAAGGACACGACGCGAAACGACGCCGCACGGCAAGACGCGCGCGCCGCGCGGCACCGCAGCCTATGAGGGTTCCGTAGCCAAATAGTAAGAAAAGGAAACCTTATAGTGACTGGCCTGTTGATCTAGTGGTTAGTGACGCTGACCGCTATGCCGGGGGTCGTGGGTTCGATTCCCACCCAGGACAAATGTTTGTGTGATGAGCATGATCATTTGTCCTGTGTCTGGGTGTAATTTATCTATAATATGTATGTATTTAGAAATCTTTAAGTATGTTTATCAGTTGTCTAGTACTCATAACACAAGCTCTGCTTAATTTGGGACTAAACGGCGTTGTGTGATAGTTGTGAACATATTATTATATAATTATTCTATCGAATCCTAGCGGTGTACGTGGAACAAATACATTTAAGAAATAAAATTCCACTTTCAACCCTCAGGGGTTGAATGTGGAAAGGTTAAGGGGTCGAACGCGAAAGAGGGTAGAAAATCGTGGGGGTTGAACGCGGAATAAACCCGTATTGAGCAACGACAACACTTAGCCAGGAGACTCTCGCAATACAAATCCATAGAAGTTCTTACACATACCAAAGTCGTACCTATAAGGTATCGGAGACTTCCGTCGCCTAGTGTACGAAAGGCCTTAGGCTACAGCATTTTTTACATGGTATATTTCAAGGCGTCGCCGCAGACCTCGTAGAAGATGGCGGAACGAGTTTGACAAAACCAATAACCAGTGGTCCACTTTGGCCCTGGATCGTGAAAACTGGAAGTCATGGGGAGAGGCCGTGGGATGATGTAGGCTAGCAGTTTAGGTATTATTTTTAAATGTGTCCTGCTTCCTACGGTGGAGCAGAAAGAATTGTCAGACTCGTACTGACTAAATCCACTGTATTTCTTCAAAAGCCTTTAACATTTCAAGGTCGCGGTTGCCTGAATGACAGTTCCGCGACTACCAAAAATGTTCTACAATGTTATCGACTCCAGAGTGGAGACCACGGACTAGCAAGCGCAGCGTAGGACGTCCACCAACAAGATGGACAGACGAACTTATAAAGATCGCCGGAAGACGCTGGATACAGGTCGCTGCCAACCGGTATATGTGGAGATCTAAATGGGAGGCCTATGTTCAGCAGTGGACGTCCTATGGCTGAGATGATGATGATCGACTCCAACTTAATATTGAAAAAACGGTAGGCAAACCACTAGTCCACTGAAAAAAGTGCTGCTAAAGATTATAATCGTCATTGTTAAACCATAGTTCAAGCTTACAATATAACCTTATCCCTACCTACCCTTGTCGTATTAACAGGGGATGTGTTTGACAGAGAGTAACGGAGCGAACACCAGCCGCCTATTAAATCCAGGCTGCCAGTAAGCCCTTTGTTCAAAAGTGCATCCTCTATCAATGTGTCTATGGGTAGATTGGTTTATCTAGATTTTAGATAAATCAATCGAGCCGTAAGTATGATAAAGAATTAGACACGATTGAAGAGTATAGAGTGTTATAAATGAATTTAAAAGAATGGATTTTGAGCCAGGTCCGAATCGATGACGCGTTGTCTTTCAGCACCCACCCAGCGCTGGAAGAAGCTTTTGATAAGATCGGCCAGAATATGAATAAAAAAAAAATAACAAATTAATGTAGTAACTTTTTTTTAAAACACGAGATATTTACTTCACAACAGAGATTTAAAGTAAACAATATAATAATTAAATTCTGCATAAGAAGGTCTAGATTGAAAACCAGAGTTTTAACCATTTCAATTCGATTTACAAGTTCTCAACCCGTTGCAGACGCAATCGGTGAGAAACTTTAAAAATCGAATTGCAGTAACTTTCCTTACAACCAGATTCTCTTCAATTCGTGTAAGTTTTAACTACATTGAGTCGAAGAGTTACTACGAAAACAGAATAAGAAAAACTTCGTAAACCAACGACTTTTCCATTTATTTTTGCAAACTACCATAATATAATAATATTCCACAACTATCACACAACGCCATCTAGTCCCAAGCTAAGCAGAGCTTGTGTTATGGGTACTAGACAACTGATAAACATATTTCTAAATACATATATATTATAGATAATTTACACCCAGACACAGAACAAATGATCATGCTCATCACACAAACATTTTCCTGGGTGGGAATCGAACCCACGACCCCCGGCATAGCAGTCAGGATCACTAACCACTAGACCAACAGGCCTATTAAATAAGTCACCATGAACTACCATTAGATACACTTTACATACAAACATAGTTCTTCATGAAGATTTATTGCACCAATGGCTGAAACACCTTTTTCTTTTAACGTGGTAAAATGATCAAATGATAATTTTGATTATTTTTTTCGCCCGGGGCGTGACAGGGACTGAGATACTCGTACTGACTCAAATCCACGGTGATCCTTCAATAGTCTTTGCTTTAATTATTCACCTTTTACTCACCCTCTAACCATGACCGAACCGATGTAAGCATAGTTTTTAAATTTTTAACAACGTTAAGGTGAGGTCTACGCTAAAAAGCTGAGCTCGAGCAGAGCATAAGCCAGCTGCTGTGTCAAGAGTGTGGACATAATAACGAGACAACAGCAATCGCTTTTTCTCGAACGCATTGCAAATTCCATTGTGTTCGTCAAAAAACAGAAAATAGGAGGAGCACAGTCGAGCACTAACAAAATGCTCGAAGTGTTCGAGGCTTGCTCCGCTCGTGCTCGCCTAAGCCTTATTTTTTTGCGTGGTAAAATCATCAAATGAGTCCTCCCACCCCGGCAGGGCGGGAGGGACTGACAGACTTGTACGGACTAAAATCCACGGTTTCCTTCAATAGCCTTTTATGCTCCGGGGACACGATAATGGAAATAAGTCCCGCGATCCCGGCAGGCTTTGGCCCTCTGAGAGGGGGCCCCGTCATTTTGCTGACACTCTTTGAGGCGCGCGTGGAACACGACGCGCTGTCGACCCGGGTATGGTCCCTGGTCGGACAGTTGCCCTTTACTCGCTGTCCGCATGCCCAAACAAAAAAAAAAATGATACAGAAATAAACATGTTACCTATACCCCGATCACAAAATTGCCGAGGAAGGTAACATCAAAAATTTATTCAATACCTATCCATAAAGCGGCGACCTCACGAAAAATATATATTTTTCTATCATTTCGTCGTAACACTCGTAACTCAATACTTTTTGCCAACAAGCCCTATCCATTTATGCTAGTGTAAACATTTGTGTGTGCGTTGGCGTGTCTATGTGTGTGTGTTGTGACGTGCAACAAGTTATATTATCGAACGAGATGTTTATGTGTGAGTGTGTTGAAGACAGAGCATTTTGAACTGTATTTACGTGAACATCAGGTTGAGTTTTGAATGTGATCTTGTTTTTTCTAGTAGGATTGCTAGAGTTGAAATTGAGCCTTTAGCCATAAAAATAACGTTGGAAATTGCTTGTTTTCTTCCATGTATATGTTACCAAGAACGCTAGCTGTCTTTTGTCGTGGTCGATAGCGCGACAGTCGGCTACAAATTTAACGTTTTGCAGCCAAGAGTAAGCTTTTATTTGTAAACTAAATATTTTTCATGAAAGCTGCTATGAGGTTGCAATGTTAACGTTTTCATGTTGTTCTGACTGCAATGGCGTAGGTATGTGTGTTTGTGTTATACAATTCAAGTAAAACTATCTTGCAGACATTTTGGTTATGCAGTCGGTCTGATGCTGACGTCTGCCACAATTTCCGCAGTTTCAAAAATGTATTACATCGTAATTGGATGGTTTTAAGTTTAGGAGTAATGAAGAACAGGGTGTTGCGTCCTTCGAACCGGATCCTGCGATCAAACGAATGTTATTTCTGGTACTACTGGACAAGTTGTTGATGGTTTTCTCCATGTTTATTACTCGCGGGGCACTATGATAAGCGATAGAAATATTTTATGTCATATAAATCCAATCAGTACCCCTAGCACGAGTTTTCACTATTTTACTTTACAGAGTCTTTCCAGTATTTACAGCGTTTCTTGTATAAAAAAATGGAGCAGCGCCTCTGGTGTGCGAAAAAGGAAGTAATTTTTTCCATGAAAATTGTCAATTTAAAATATTCAAAGTTCCAGTTTACGTATCAAATACTGAAAGCTCGTGCTAAGGGTACAGTTTTACAAGTTTCAAACGAAGATTTATGAAAATGAGACATCAGGAAATTGCTATCTAATCTACGTAAAAGTAAATCATAGAAAATCTTAGCAACTTTGCCAGCGACTGTACGTGTTCCGTAACGAGGTCATAAAGTATCATCGCGCTCGACAAGGCTGGGGTAAGCAGGATATATCCGTCGAGAGGCAACTATCTTGCTAGCTTTCAACCACGGTTGAAACGTTGCTTGTAAACTATATTGCTGTTTGAAATTAGACCATTTTTGTTAGCACTTTATGTTTCCTATTTAATGATAAAAAGGTTTTTATTATCATGGGTGCATTAACAAACATATAAACTCACATATACAAATGCCCAGACTCGGAACAACAACTCGTAAATCATACAAATAATTGCTCCGTGTAGATATCGAACCCGTGACACGCTGCGCAGCATTCGCTCGCTCAACCACTGCGCCAATCGTACCGTCAAATGTGCCGGCAATGTTACCTACTGCTCCTTAAAATGGGTTGCATCTTGGCTTAGCAAAGATGAGGCCCAAAAATGGCAACCTCACCCAGAAGTAACCATATTACGAAGCCCCTTTTAGAGAGCCAAGCCTGCCGACATTGTCTGTCTCATCAGATAGCCGTGGAACGTAAAGGACTATTGAAGGATCTTCGTTTTTTAGTCAGGACGAGTCTGACAGTAGGTAGGAGGACTCTTTTGATAATTTAACCATGATATAAAAGGTCATACGTTGCGTAACCTATGTTATGGTGCCATTGCCTGGGTGAACCGTACGTGGATCCCACCCCGAAAATAACATATCTTTTAATAATCTCCGTGCTAGGCAAAGACCCCCTTTCATACACTGAGTGTCTCCGATAATATAGACTATATGTATATGGCCAAAAATAATATAGGACATAAGCTGAGTAAAGTCTACGTAAGCTGTAGGAATTGAATGTGAGAACTGGGTCACAGAAACGGCCCGTTAAACTTTACACTGCTGTAAAATCTGACGGTATATCGTATGAGTAGGGGCCTTTATAGGAGCGGGTATAAAAGGGGAATGAATTTGTAGCAAATACAAGTAATGTTAGCTAAAGTGCTTATAGAATCGGCAGACGATCTCCGGCCACCGTAGGCGCGGGCATGCGGACAGCGAGTATAGGGCAACTCGCTGTCCGACCATGGACGATGCCCGGGTCGATGGCGCGTCGTGTTCCACGCGCGCCTCAAAGAGCGTCAGCAAAATGATGGGGCCCCCTCACAGAGGGCCAAAGCCTGCCGGGGTCGCGGGACTTATACCATCACCGTGACCCCGGATCATAAAGGGCTATTGAAGGACACCGTGGATTTTAGTCAGTACAAGTCTGACAGTCCCTTCCGCCCTGCCCGGGGTGGGAGGACTCATTTGATGATTTTACCAGGTTAAAAAAAAAAGTGCTTATAGAATAAATTGTTATCAGTACTACAGAATTTTGTACATAAAAGCCGTTCATGTAGCATTCATTCATTTGGAGCAGTGGCCCAGTGATATCGATCCCGTCTTACGAGTTGTAGGTTGTGGGTTCGAACCTTACCAGGCGCATTACTTTGTGTTATTTATTTCATCACCACTTCTCTCAAAACGGTAGAGGATCGTGAGGAAACCGGCATGTCCTAGAACCAAAAATTGGAAGATACGTGATGACATCTACCAATCCGCACTGGGCCCGCGTGGTGAATTAAGGCCTACTACCTCTCTCAAAGAGGAGGCCTGTGTCCCAGCAGTGGGAACATTATAGGCTTATAATGATAATGGTGATTTAGCATCATCATCATCATCGGCAGATCTATTTCACCCTCTGCTGTTTACCTCTGTCTAACCATATCTTTAACTAGTATGAAGCTCAGTACTAAAAAGTTGATCTGTACGTGTATAACTTCGGAACGGCTGCATCAAAATCGATAATTTTGTTGTGCTTTATACTATTAGGACAAGGTTTGTATGTTTTAAAAATATTGGGGTGTCTACCTGGAAGCCGTGTGAAGCTAGTGTTGAATAACCTAAATTTACTATAAAATAGTGACGTTGCCACGTCTTGACAAAGTCGAAGAAAACTTGTCTCAATACTCAATACTTTATATCATTGCATTGAAATTTTAACCCCAACCACCTGCCCTGATTTCATTATTCTTCCTTCGGAATCTCCCATCACTTTCACATAGAAACAACAACGTTCAATAGTGCTTTATCTCCGAGTTTATGATAAGCACCTGGCAATCTAGCCAGACGATCGAGCAGGTCTGTTCGCTGCGGAAATTAACACGACCACACAGATACACAGACATACAGTGTGATGTGGTTTTGTGCTGGATTTGTAGATGTTCTGTTTAACTGAATTCACGATTCCAAAGACTGGTGTTCTTCTTGACCAGAGGAGCACCGGCAGTCTCTTGGGCACATTATCAGTCGACAGCATTCTGTGGGAGACTAAAATAATATTATAATGAAAAGTAAATAAACATTATAATGACGAAAATATAAAATCAGCCGTACCAAACTTCAATGGTCCCGTCTACACCAGACGCGACACGGGCTCGCGAGGCAGCCTTGTAAGCCAAAATGCTCGGGGTTTGAATGTAAGCTCCTTCGATACCTCACAATTTCGGTATCCAGGGGACTGTCGCAATACAAATCCGACGTTCATACAAAGCCACGCGTCAATGGATGCCAAAGTTGTAAGGTATCGGATATTAGCGTCGCCTTGAGTACGAAGGGGTCAATGGTCGCCGTTCGGGCGTCCTATGTTACTTCGACTGAGCGAGCTTCGTAACAAACCGTTGTCTGTCGATAAATTGCACGCGCTCAAAAGTGCTTCCGTGTGCAGGCTATCCGTCATTTATGTTATCTAAATTGAGTGCTCGCGTTCTTTTGTTAGCTAGAGCTGCGTCGCGTTGCTTTCCTCTGAGTTTTCACACACGCTCGCGAGCCACACATCGAGGCTGCCTCGCGAGCCCTTGTGCCCAGTTTCGACGCATCTATTACTTTGTCGTACCCAAAAATGTCTAGGATAACTCATTATTTTTCGAGTAGGAGTAACGGGAAGTCATTATTTATTTTAAACAAAATACAGAATTAACGTAGGTATGCAATTAACTAAACGAATTACTGCAGTAGATCAACTCGCAACTACTAACTGAATTGCGAGCGTCCAATTAAAAATGAGCACTACCTAATTATGCTCGAGCTGAAGCGGACGCATTACCGAATTACATTTTAATTTTTTAACTAACTTGTTTCCTTGTTTTCTAGGGAATTTAATGAAAAATTTAGTTTTATTGTACATGAAATTTTATGTAGAGCAGCTATTTTTTTGTCTCGAATTTATAACTTGGAATTTGGGAAAATGAATAATTTTATTTGTTTAAAAGGTATAATAATTATAGTCATCGTTTCAAACCAAACAACCAGAGAAAAACGGCCTTAACTAACCACATAGTCACGGTCTATGTCACGTCTGAATATATGTTTTATTCTGTCAAGTCTGATAGTCCCTTTCAATTCACCTAGTGTTGTTTAAAAAAAAATCATCTTAGCACTACCAATCAGCTTGCCGGGGTCGCGGGACTTATTTCCATCACCGTGACCCCGGAACACAAAGGGCTATTGAAGGACACCGTGGATTTTATTCAGTAGAAGTCTGACAGTCCCTTCCACCCTACCCGGACTCATTTGATGATTTTACCACGCAAAAAAAGCACTACCAATCATTTAGGTAGGTAAACATAATGTGTATACTAGTATCTTTACCAAAAGTGGAGAAAGTAGTCCAAGTTTCTTAGAAACACGATTAATTCTCACAAAATTCTCAATCTTTCATTCAATCACCAATACTTCACATTTCATGTCAATTCTAAATTTAAACTCATAAAAATGTTTCGCGCCACTTAAAAATAGCACATCGAAACTCCAGGAATCCAAAACCTTTTCGTACCTTACTCCACTGCGGGGTCAAGTGCATGCACCCCTGTCTCCCGACTGATGACCCCAGTTGCTCGGTAACGATCTACCTGTCCTTTTCTATCTTAAACAACTACTATATCCCCATCTCCTTCTCGTGTCAACTTGTCACTTAGGTCTGAATGGCGGCAATCGCGGTTTTTTTTTTCTTTTTTTTTTCGTGCTTGGAACTTTGGAGTGTGGGTCCGTCTGTCGTGAAGAGGTGATAAAAATGCTTTTTATGTAACCAATATGGTGTGATGCGGGTGAAATGAGGTTGGATGTCGTATGATTATGTGGAGGTACTTTTTGGGTCAAGTTGGTCTTAATGGTCGTGTATATGATGGCCCATAGTTGTCACGAAGCCTGTTATTTTTTTTTTTTTGAATAAGTCCAATAAATTATGTTTTTCGACTTATTCCAGAATAATACGTCATTTAAGATGAGGTAGGTAAATACTATAATTATTGTTTTCAATAGCTGATTATGATTTTTCGCGCGTACGCCCCGACAAGTCTTTGTCTTCAAAATGCAATCCAAAATTTCTTCAAAGGCGAAGTAGTTAGGTAGATCCTATTTTTTTTATTCATAGGATAATGAGTGGATTCTACTACTCTGCTGGTGTCATGAGGCTAGATAGAACCTTTAAAAAATATTGGTCGCTACAATACATTTTATTAAACACACACTTAGGTCGTATACCAATTTTTTTTCTGTTTTTAAGTCTGAATGGGTGGTCGTGGGACTTACGTCATTACCGTGACCCCGGAATATTAAGGGAAGGGAACTATTGAAGGACAACGTGGATTTTAGTCAGTACAAGTCTGACAGTCCCGGCCTGGCCCGGGGAGGGAGGACTCATTTGATGATATTACCACGATAAAAAAAAAATGTCTAAATGTGTGGAGAGGAAGGAAATGTCAGACCCCTGAAATGTTAGCCCTTTACCTTCCAAAGACATGGTTACCTGTTTAGACTGTCCCGCGACCCAGGCAGGTGATCCTATACATAATAATGTGCACTTTAGTACTTTAACTATATTATGATAAAACGAATCGGATCAGAACGCCTTCCTACGGTTCACCTAACCTAACCTAACTTTGCTTAGTTCCAAAAGAGAATAAATCCATACTAACTTAATCTGATGTTACAAATTATTACGTTAGCGTCACTCCCTTTTATAAACAAAGTCATTTCCCGCTCCGCTACGGGAATTAGAGGGCCGAGGGCCCGGTTAGCTACTATAGAGATATGGCGCAGAAGTTTTAAATTAGGACTTAATCAGCTATGTCATTTTGAACTTTTTATCGTGGTAAAATCATCAAATGAGTTCTCCCACCTCGGGCAGGGCGGGAGGGACTGTCAGACTTGTACTGACTAAAATCCACGGTGTCCTTCAATAGCCCTTTATGTTCCGGGGTCACGGTAAAGAAATAAATCCCGCGACCCCGGCAGGCTTTGGCCCTCTGTAGGCCCCGTCATCATGCTGACGCTTTTTGAGGCGCGCGTGGAACACAACGCACCGTCGACCCGGGCATGGTCCATGGTCGGGCAGCGAGTTGCCCTTTACTCACTGCCCGCATGCCCATGTCATTTTGAACTGGAAAACATTTTGCACAAGTGGTTTTTCAGAAGTTACTTTCAAACTTTCTTTAGGTATGTTTCATGTTCTGTATACATCATCATCATCTTCCTGCCCTTATCCCATTTTATTTTGGGTCGGCGAAACACGGTTTTTTTCTTTCATATCCTTACTCATACATACATCCATCTTTTTTGGCCTTCCTCTTCCTCTCCATCCATCAACATTCACACTCACTCTCTTAGTCACATGAGTGTCTGTTCTGTCTGTTTCATGTTCTGTATACTTGTTTCAATAATAGTGGGTTATTTACCCTTTAGGTTCAAACTGTCAGCTTTTAAAAACTCCCTCAATTTCTATTTCCCATTTCACCTCATTTCCCAAAACGTCCACAAATCTACAATGCCTAAAAAGTCCATTTCGCATTTTCTTTACGTGGTAAAATCATTAAATGAGTCCTCTCACCCCGGGTAGGGCGAGGAGGACTATCAGACTTGTACCATGGTGTCCTTCAATAGCCCTTTATGTTCCGAGGACACGGTGATGGAATAAGGCTCGCGAAACCGGAAGTCCATTTCGCATAACTTCAGTTTTCAAAACGACATCGTTTCGATTTTATCATAATGTTACGGAGCGGAGTTATGGTGTCGACGGAGCCTCGTTGCGCGGGGCTTCTATTTCTATTTTAATTTCTATATGTGCTTTCAATCCGTCGACGACCAAAATAATTAAATTACTCAACTATCCAGTTTTAACCTTCTGACCCACTATTCTTGTATCTATATCGTTCCGCAAAGTGTATGAGGTATCGCTATAACGCAGAAACTTTTAGCTTACACGCGAGACTTACGTCATGGCAAACACCTTGAGGGTGGGTTGCACAACAATCCGTTAAACTGATACTTTGATTAAATGCTCTGTTTTTCGCGTTGGTCGAAGGTTTTGTGTGAAGTTTTCAGATATAAATTTGATGAGTAATAGGATTCCAAGATTTCAACATTTGTAGCTAACAAGCTACTCCTGCATTGAACCCTTTAGTAGAAATAAAGTAAATTATACCGGAATAACTGCTGGTGGTTTTGTCAAAACTATGTATATTTTATTTTTCACACTACTTGCTCGTAAATGTCATATTATACGTCAGGCAAACCTGCTGTAAAGCATGACATTATTCCCCCTAGCTCGAGCCGGGAATAATATATGTACTGAATTCCATTATTCCCGTGGGAATAATGTGATTTGAATTTGGAACCTCAAAGAAAACCGTATGAAAACTTTCACCAAGGAGTCGTATCAGTAATGGCGGCCGCTGGCAGCAACAGCTGATCGCTTACAGTGGTGCCAACTTCACGTTCGAAGGTTGTCGTACCACATCAAATTTCAAAAATCGAATTTATTTCCTCGCAGTAGGTGTGAAAAGCAGAGTACGCTCCTCGGGAGTAAAGCTACCTTGTCTTGGGCTGACTTGAATCCCTCGCTACACTTAGGATTCTTAACTTAATTCCCTCGTTTCACTCGGGAATTAACACTTGAACCTCCTCGCTGCGCTACGGAGGTTCACCTCAGAATCCTTAGTGTCGTTTCGGGATTCAATACGCCCGTGACGTAAGGCAATGCTTTACTCCCTTGGTGCGTAATCTACTATTAAAATAATCTTCTAAATTAGTAAGTCATTGCATTTTTATTTAGGTTGTATAATCAACATCATTATTCTGCCCAACTTGGATGGAGCGGAAGGGATTGTCAAACTGTCACAGGGTAAAATTTTAACTATGTAAAACTTTTAATGTGCGCACAAAACAAAAGGAGTGGAATTCCCTACCGGGATCTATGTTCCTAATAGCTTTTAGTATTCACTTTTTACCTGCGGGATAGTGGTCAAACGCGAACATATCCTAAAAAAACTACCGTGGTTCCTTCAATTGCCATATTTACGTTTCAGGGTCCCACACCCCCTTATATTGGAACACTTTTGAAAAAATGTCTTGACTATCTCTATAAAACTTACCCTATCATTATTTTACTTCACTAAAATAAAACACAACACTAAACGCCAGTTAACTAATCGCGTTTAGCATTGAACCGCGCGGTGTGACCCCCCCATATTATAGTTGTGGCCCATCCATCAACCGCGAGGGGAAATGTTTTGCCGAATGCCTTCCTTCCTGGAGCTGATGCCAAAGTGCTGTTAATAACCGGTGCTAATATCCTACGATTGTGTTCAACAACTTGCAGAATCGTGGGCTTTCGATAAAGCAAAAGAAAGGCACTGTTCTGTCGTAAAAGAGCCAAATAATCTAAACATCATAACATACTCGTGTCGTAAATACGAGTATGTTATGATTTTTTGCTTTTTTTTTACTTGGAATGAAATCATCGAATGAGTCTTCGCACCTAGGGCAGGACGGGAGGGATTGACAGACTTGTACTGACCAAAACCTTTTATAAGCCCTTGACGTTACGGAGCCACGGTTACGGTCACGGTTATCCTGCTTCATGTTCATGTCATCCATTACTCGCCGCTCGATTAATGTACAAGCTGATCATGGGATATATTCGATCAACCAAACATCTTTTAATGACACAAAATACTTAATAAAACCGAAACTTCTACTACTACTTCATCAACTCAACCTATCGCAATCCACAGCTGAACATAGGCCTCTCCCAGGCTACACCACATCACCCTGTCCTCTGCTTTTATACCCACTCGGTTCCAGCCACTTTTTCAAGGACTGTACTTAAAATCAGGCGAAAGAGTGGTTAAACGCTGCCATATGATTAAAAAAAATGAAGAGGGCTGCAATCCTATACATGTGCCCAGTGCGTGTTGGTAGATGTCACACGTCTTCAAACTTTTGATTCAAAGATATGTCAGTTTCCTCATGATGTTTTCCTTCACCGTTTTGCGGCCACTGCTGATAAGGAACAGTGGTGATGTCATATTAAACATAGTCATCACGCCCTGACTGGGTTTGAGCCCATTGATAACTCATAATCCAGGGAAGTCGCTACACGGCCACTTTTCGTTTTAATGAATTCTCTTATGATTTTCTAAGAATACTTGAAACTAGATACAGATAGATACAGAATACCCATTTCAAGTACCCTTAGGACGAGTTTTCAGTATTTGAGATGTAAAGTAAACTGGAACTTTGACAATTTCAAATTGACAATTTTCAAGGAAAAAATTAGTTCCTCCTTCGCACACCAGAGGCGCTGTTCCATTTTTTTATACAAGAAATACTGGAAAGACGCTGTAAAGTAAGAGTGAGTAAAACTCGTGCTAAGGGTACTGGTTGGTCGCGGGACTTATACCATCACCGTGACCCCGGAACATAAAGGGCTATTGAAGGACACCGTGGATTTTAGTCAGTACAAGTCTGACAGTCCCTCTCGCCCTGCCCGGGGTGGGAGGACTCATTGATGATTTTACCACGGTAAAACAAAGGGTACTGGTTATCTGCGTGCCTTAGTACTTGTACTTCTACACTATAGGTAGCTAAATGGCGTGAATAATCGACATTGTTAGTAACATTTAGCAAGTACTGACCACTTGAATGTAGGCGATGCACGCAATTGGTCAAATTGACCTCTATAACGAGACCCGTGAACAATGTACTAGCGCTCGCACAAATGCTATGAAAACTGTTTTTAAGAAGCTTTTTTTTTGCGTGGTTCAATCATCAAATGAGTCCTCCCACCCCGGGCAGCGGGAGGGACTGTCAGACTTGTACTGACTAAAATCCACGGTGTCCTTCAATAGCCCTTTATGTTCCGGGTCACGGTGATGGTATAAGTCCCGCGACCCCGGCAGGCTTTGGCCCTCTGTGAGGGGGCCCCGTCATTTTGCTGACGCTCTTTGAGGCGCGCGTGGAACACGACGCGCCGTCGACCCGGGTTGTTATGAAGCTTAGTTTTTCTTCCGAAATCTGTATAACTAGGTCCACACTAACGAAAACACTAAACTTATTAAACGAATCAAAGGACATTTATGCGAATATAAAAGTCTATAATTGCGAAAAATTAACGGGGAATGTCGTTAGTATGGCTCTAACGCAACAAGAATAGGCGGTAGTGACTCCTTCTGCAAAGCAGTTATGCTAGCGAAGGAGGTGATCAAACGCATGAGAGAGAGGCAATTCACCTCCTCAGTAGCAAATTATACCTGAAAAAATCAGCTGCTCTTCATTTGACTCGAACAAGAATTATATGGAGTAGCCAATTTTACTTTGCGATTTAAAAGAATTGAGGCATTATGGTCGTCATAATATATGTGCTAGCCCAACGACGATACATTACTAGACTCCTAATAACAGGCGACTGATGTCTGTCAACACATTAGGCAAAAAAGTATTATATCCGTCTTATTTCGACCACTCCTGTGAGCCGTAAACATACCTTGAGACAGAACATACCTTGAGTTAGCCAATCACGACGCAGTATCCCGTCCCCTTCGCTTACGTAGTACCTCAGCGAGTTGACAGAATAGTTTTTGTTCCTTCGATCGTGCATGCGGAGTCTAGTAATATATCGTCGTTGTGCTAGCCCATATGTGTACATGTGACGTCACTAAAAAGTAGACGAGTCGGCAGATGATTCATATGATGGCCAATGACCTGGTAACCCTGGAGTCTTCAGTCGCCTCTTATCTGACTCATTGTAAGAATTTGTATGGACAAAGTATGTTCTATTTTTGATAGGAAGCAACATACTCCATACCTTTTCCGTCTGATTTTTGTGTTGGATAGTATAATTAATTTTTCACACTACTTGCTCGTAAATGTCATATTATACGTCAGGCAAACCTACTGTAAAGCATGACATTATTCCCCCTCGCTCGAGCCGGGAATAATATATGTACTGAATTTCATTATTCCCGTGGGAATAATGTGATTTGAATTTGGAACCTCAAAGAAAACCGTATGAAAACTTTGACCAAGGAGTCGTATCAGTAATGGCGGCCGCTGGCCGCAACAGCTGATCGCTTACAGTGGTGCCAACTTCACGTTCGAAGGTTGTCGTACCACATCAAATTTCAAAAATCGAATTTATTTCCTCGCAGTAGGTGTGAAAAGCAGAGTACGCTCCTCGAGAGTAAAGCTGCCTTGTCTTGGGCTAACTTGAATCCCTCGCTACACTAAGGATTCTTAACTTAATTCCCACGTTTCACTCGGGAATTAACACTTGAACCTCCTCGCTGCGCTACGGAGGTTCACCCCCAGAATCCTTAGTGTCGCTACGGGATTCAATACGCCCGTGACGTAAGGCAATGCTTTACTCCCTTGGTGCGTAATCTACTATTATCGAGGAACGCCATGGGCTGTAACCAGCCAGCAGATGAAACCGGCTTGTCTTATTATCTAAATATTATGTAATGATTTTTTTATTTATTTGAGAATGCTGAGAGTATCTAAAATCTTCTTTAGATGGTTTGACTGTATTTAAATTTCATCCGTGCGAAGCCACGAACAACAACTAGTATTGAATAAAACCTAAATATTTCCCCATTTTAGATCCACAATTCAAATTGGAAATCCCTAATCCCACAAAACTGACAGTGTCGCCGAAAACTAACAATTTAAATGACACGCTAATCCTTCTAACGCGCCTCTCTTTTGTAAATATGGCAAGACCCCAATATCGACACTAAAGGGACAATCAGAAGGTTCACTGCAATACTGTGTTCTTTTTTTTACCTGGTAATATCATTACTTGAGTCTCCCCACCCAGGATGGGACAAGAGTGGAAGACTTGTACTGGATTCGACTTGAAATTGTCCTTCGTTAGCCATATGCATTCCGGTACCACGGTTACCTGACATGACAGTCTTACAATCCCGGCAGGCTTTTGGTCTTCTAAGGGAGCCCTGTCATAATACTGCATGCTTCACAAAGATCTTGTCATATCTGAAGTAGATGGATATACGTGTCCCGGAGAGGCAACGACTCTATTGAGCGGCTTGTTTGTCCAGGGAAAGGTGGAAGGTACGAGAGCACGCGGCAGGTCTCCCATGCGATGGACTGACCAGATCAAGTCTGCAGGTGGTGGTCCGCTCCATGAGTGTACACGAGTTACAGCCGGCAGGGGCGGGATGGCGTCGTCGCATTGTGAGGCGAATTATGGCAGCACGATGTATCGCTGCAGCATGCTGACAACGATCATTCTGTCAAGAGTGAACCGACGATGAAGATGGATATAGTACGAGTAGACCATGAAATTGATCAGTCACCCAATTAGATAATCTCACTGGCGGTGATAGGCCGCTAGGATCTACCAATGACAGCCCGAATCAACAACTTTACGTGCGTTGTGCGGCATGGAGGAATCTCGTCGCTATGATAGATGATCACTCATCCACATACCAACGAAAGAGACGTAACCTGGTTTTTTTTTTCAGATTTTTGCTGCTTTTAGTGACCAGCTCCTCCATATTATATTAATTTGTCTGAACAAAAGGAAATTATTATATTCCTCTAGCTTTTTCTGTTGGCTTCCCCCTGGAGATGTCCTACGGGGACGTATCAAAGTTAACGTATAAAAGAATAAATGTACTAATGCTCTGGGGACTTACTATTATTCCTTTTAGCAGTATTATTTGAATCTTATACTTTTATTTATGAAGGGTTTCTGTTGCCCTCAATCCAGGCTCAGAAGAAACATGAACCTAGAAGGAACTAGCAGCAGTAGCAACCCTGCGCACCGAGGGGACAAAGTAAAATCAAGTCGCAAGTCAGGCCTAAGCTCTCGCGGACTTTATTTTAAATCTTTTTATGAGTACTACATATTTTTTTAGTATCTTTAACCGTTTTCGCAGCGCACGCAACGGAAGCTCTCGAAAAGAATACAATCATTTTCCTGATTTTGAAACATTTGTCATTGTTGCTCTGCTCCTATTGGTGATAGCGTGATGTTATGTAAGCCTATAGCCTTCTTCGATAAATGGACTATCCAACACAAAAGAAGAATTTTTCAATTCTAACCAATAGATCTGAGATTATCGCGTTCAAGCAAACAAACTCTTCTGCTTTATAATATTAGTATACATATAATATGCGTATGAGAAAATGTAGTGTAGCAAGTCGTCCTGCGGTACGAAGGATTGATGATTTGAAAAAGGCTGGTAGTGGATGGAAAAGGACAGCCCATGACCGGGATGGCTGGCGTTCTTTGGGGCCTACGTCCAGCAGTGGACTGCAATAATTGGCTGAAGAGAGATAAGTATATTTAACTAGCCTTTCAAGTATTTTAGGCGTGAACAAACCACAACTAATAAAAATCTCAATTAATTTCTATTAGACTAACCAACGCGGTACAATTCAGAAGATAAGCCAATCAGAGTCAATCTAAAAGCAATTACACTGTATTAGGAATAGAGTTTGTTGTTCTAAATAGCTAGATTGATCTGCGAGGTTAAGCCGCAAAGACGGGGTTAAGATTAAAGGTGTATTTACACACAACAGTCACGTCACGCCAACGTTACTATACCGACAACGGACCGGTGACGGCATCACAGTCTTATTGTAACTTGCGGTGACGGCTTCAGGAACGGTGGTAGGGTTCACCACGTGATCAACTCTCTTAGTCCGTCAAAGAAGATACAGACCCATACGAAACTAACCACGAAACTTTTCAGTAGACCCTACTTCTTATTCGTTTTGAATTAATAATTAATTAATGGCAACATTATAGACAGTCAGGACAATTTCCTAATAATGTTGTCATCAATTTTTACTTTGTACATCTAACCAATTTTAAAGTTTTTAACTGATAAAGAGTAGGAAGAACCCGAAATTTTGGCCGAAGTTACGTGTGTTGTAACCTTAAAAAAATTAAACTCATATACAGCTAGTCCCAAAACAACTAGGTACCTTACCGGCCATATACAAAAAATTTTTTCCGTACGGGAATAGAAACCGTAGCACACAGCGTAGCAGTCGATAACTCAGCCACTGAGACAACCACATCATCAAGTTTAGAGAATGATACTTCTTTGCAAACATTATTTTCTGTTATTCAGGCTTCTGACTACCAAGTTACGTGAACCAAAATTAATTTTCTATGACGCAAAAATAAAGTTTCACAAATTGACACGCGACGCACAGACAGAACCAATCGAGTAATTTAATTACCAAAATAAAACAATAAACAATACGACGTGATTGTTGCAAACAAAATTAATGATTTCCATCAAAAACACCATGACAAAGTGTTCTAGACTTTGTCAATGAGTTCCAAGGTACAATTTCCATTGTATTAGAATTTAATCTAAAGGCGATTGGGAGACAATGGGAAGTAGTCTGTATGTCCGTCTGTCTGTTCATTAGGCACGCAATCTCAACTCGAAAACAACTTTGACGAATTAATATTCGTCAAAATTGTCGGGTTTCTTGATTACTACCGAATGGTGTAGGGTGGCCATGCTTTGTTGTGATTGGAGAAAGTTTTTTTTGGTTTTAGTTCATTGTACTTCCTATTTTTATTTATTTACTAGCTTCTGCCCGCGGTTTCACCCGCGTCATGATAGGAGTTTGGTCCTATAGTCCTGTCTCCATCAGTTCCCTTGAAGAGCGCTATTTCCGACGTCGTGGGTATCTTCAGTGGTGGCTGGGGCGAGAGGTAGAGGATGTCTTTTCCTTCACGCATTCCGACTGCTAACCATTCCCCCTAATTGCCACTGACTCTTGAGGTACCTCCCGAAACGAAAAAAACGAAAACCGGTAGGACTGCGTCAGACTGAAGGTGAGGACGCAGTCCGTAGCCTTTCCAAACGATTCTTAAAGTAGGCCGGTCAGTATCGACATAAAAAAACCAAACATTGCAAATGCGCATGTAAATAAGATTCTTTTATATGTTGTTAGGTCCCTTTAGAGTTTAGAGTATTTAACACCCAAGTTTGCAACCCAGATAACCCTGTTCTGTCAATTTCAATGTCGAATAAAAATCGCACTTAACCAGTTTTTAGTATTTGTTGTTACAACGGCAATAGACACAGATCATCTGTGAAAAAGTAACCTATCTAACTATCACGGTTCGTGAGAAACAGCCTCCGAAACATTACATTACTTTATAACATCTACAAAAACCAGCAACAAAGTCACGTTTTTTGTATGGGAGCCCCCCTTTTTTTACGTGGTAAAATCATCAATTGACCCCTCCCACCCCGGGCTGGGAGGGACTGTCAGACTTGTACTGACTAAAATCCATGGTGTCCTTCAATAGCTCTTTATGTTCCGGGGTCACGGTAATGAAATAAGTCCCGCGACCAATGAGAGCCCCCCTTAATTATTATTGTATTCTGGTTTCAGTATGTTTTGTTATAGCAGCAACAGATGTACATCACCTGTGAAAATTTCAAATCTCTAGCTATCACGGTTCATGAGATACACACGCAAAAACTACTGAATTGACAGCACGGGGTATTCAGGGTTGCAAATTCTAACAAAATGGTAGTTACATGCGCGTTTGCAATGTTTGATGTCGATATTGACCGGCCTAAAGAGGGATTTTATCGACGCAATTGTGCCAGGCCGTCATTATTTTGTCGCGGTATTATTTTGAAACTGTGATATCTCCTAAGATATTCATTCAAATCAAATGATGTAAAGGGCAATTTCGTTCAAAATTAAATGCTTGTGATGATTAACGTATTTATTTGGATAAGGATTAATATCATGTTAATGAAAACACCTTCGCAAATAATGCATTACTTTAAAACAAATTTGGTTCCCATAAAAAAGGTTATAGTGACTTAACCTTTAAAGATAGATATATGCTCTCGCGGACTTTATTTTAGAAAATTTTATGAGGAATAATTCCGTAGTACATATTTTTTGCGAAACTCTAACCGTTTACGCAGCGCACGCAACGGAAGCTCTAAAAAAGGAATACATTTTCCCGATTTTGAAACATTTCTCATTACTGCTCCGCTCCTATAGGTGATAGCGTGATGTTATATAGCCTATAGCCTTCCTCGATAAATGGACTATCCAACACAAAAAGAATTTTACAATTCCAACCAGTAGATCCTGAGATTAGCGCGTTCAAACAAACAAACAAACAAACAAACAAACAAACAAACAAACTCTTCAGCTTTATAATATTAGTATAGATTAAGAATCTCCGTAATTCGCTTAGAAGAGTAGACATATTACCAATGCTTTGAATAATTTTGGGGATAAAAATATAAAGCTGTACTTAACTATTATTTAATTTAATAATAAAACGTCAAAAATACATAATAACTAAGTATGTTAACTAAAACCAGGAAAATTATTATTATAAGATACATTACGACCAATTTTATTAAATTAAATATTCATCGTGAATCATAAAGATTTTTTGAGGAAAGAAAAACCGGACTCGCACTTAAATTTTTCTGTGTGGACATGTCAATTTAAAGATGTTATTTATATTTTTTTGGTTTTTTGTATAATAACTATAAATTTTTGAAGAATTTTCATAAATTTTAGAAAAATCTTCAACTGCGCTACAAAAGAAAGAAATACCATTACCACTTTGTTAAAAAATTTGAAGAAAATTTTGTAAACAGACGTTGCCAGAGCCATTTATTTCAAGTCAGCACGAAATTGCCCCATTACAAAGACTTCCTCTTTGTTTAATTAAATGTAAATGACATTTTAAAAGTGTACGTCTCCTAATTCATAGCTGTAGGATTTCATTAATTACTAATGTGTGGAGGAATTTGTAATTAAACTCATTTTGGTTTACTAGGTAGCTATATAATTCTTTAAGAATTTGACAGCAAATTTTTTTTTTTGACTGCTAATCTTCAAATGAGTCCACCCTCCCTAGGTGGAGCGGAAAGGACTATTTAATTAGCAAATTAATTATTTAATAAAAATTTAGTCTGTTGCTTTAATTTTAATTACCTTACCTATCATTTATAGCCCAGTGTGTTTAATGCCCAGATTGGCTGCCGTAGAAATAATGGACGACTGTTTGTGATGTGGGATGGCGTTCAAAAATTTTAAATGACAGACACAGACATGTAAAATGCCGTAACAACTTTTAGATCATACAAATATAGACAGAAAAGTAACTCATAATCAAGTTTTTTTAATAAAAACTACACATAACAAATTTTCATGGTTTATTTCTACAAATAGTGACACAATTAAGCATGAGAAACAGAAATTACCTAATTACAAGTGTATGACAGATTTTGAAAAACATCAGCTAAGATTACATCATAAGATGACTAAGCCTTTGACATCTGATATTATTGCCGGTGACATCCGACTGAAATTTAAAAAGACACAATTTAATAAAAAAACAATTATTTTACAAATTGATACGGAAGGCACACAAAAATTATTTTTAACTTTACATAACCTAAATTTGTTACTATTTACACTATTTTAGTATTTACAACTCGACCAAACTTACCTCCATGCAAAAATGTCACAAAAATACAAACTAAAATTCTGCAAATTACAAACGTAAAATGACAAACACAGATTAACAACAAATTAAACTAAATATGATTTAAAACATCAACTTAATTTTACTTCCTACCAATAGTAGCACCAACAACGTTATCATTGCCTAGGTCTAAAATTTACCAAAAAGCACTAAAATTTGTCAAAAAAAACATGCAACAAACACTCAAATATTTTAGCTTCCGGGAGTAAAAATTTGCTTTTTGTTGACAATTACTATCACGCATAATTGAAAACAAATATCAGAACATATTAGATGAAACTAAAATGAATAAAAAAAATAGAAATTGCATAAAACAATCATCTCCTACGTCCTACCGAAATTTCATAGACATTGATCTATCCTTATGGCTATTAAACTTGTAAACTTATTTGATAATGAAATTATATTTATAATAGGAAAGATAGACAAAATTATCGACAAATAACACAGCAGTAATAATCACGACATGGTCTTTTGAATCGACTTTCGTAATACTCATACCACAAAGCCCGGTTACTCTTCACACAAGGAATAAATAAAGTAAGAAAAATTATATGCAAGCAAAAAGTAACACCTCTCACTAATTCAGAAAGGGCAAATAAATCCCAAATTACAAATGTTATGACAAAGATATTACTGAAAACGAACATTATTGTCACTGTACATAAACGACTAAGGTTTTGTTTCACCTTTTCTCGTCTAGTTACCGCGCACGCGTTAATAACTTTGCAGGGGAAAAGAGAACATAATAACCTGATAAAGATGTAAAAGTTTGTCAATACTGGCAAAATAATGCACACGAATACAATAGATAAGCCAATGATAGCAAGAAACAAGTCTTCGTTAATATTTTTTGCTAAACTAAAAAGAATTATAAGTGTAAAACAAATAAGCATTACTGTTGTAGGCACTCCCCAAGCAAAAAGAAAACTTTTAAGATATTTTCTTGTAATATCTGAATGAAAAACTTTTACAATATCCACGTAAAACATGTAACACATGACTACCAAATAGTTGTTGTACACGATCGCGAAAAACATAGTGAGGAACTTGAGTAGATCCAAGAAGTCAAAATAATTTATGACAATGTGCCCGTCGCAATGAAGTAAAATTAGCGTCACAACGATCAATCGTATTATATTCACAAAGGTCGCACTGAGGTACACGTAGTTCTTGTAATTGCGAAACTTTTTAATGAGACACCAGGATATTATACCGTAGATGAACACAGGCAGAACCAAGGCGTATAAAACGGAGTGCACTATGAAATACACAGTGTTATTGGCGTAAGGCTTACATTCCGTTTCGTTGACAGCCATAGCGATGACGAGACGAAGCAGCTACACTTAGATAATGCTATCAATATCTAAGATCGTATTCGTCCTTACAAAGAGGAGGCTATTAATCCAGCAGCAAAAAAGACACAGACTGACAATGCAATGTATTTAAAAAAAAATACGCAAACCACACCTACAGGTGTAACTCAATACACAGTCAGCGAAGTAATAAAAGATCCCGATAGAACATTGTGATACACGACTGTGATTAAAGCTGATTTCGTCCACTCGAATAATCGATTCCGTTAAACTGGCTTATCAAGAGGCTTCGTAATTTAGCTGGTGAGCAATTATAGGCTATGATAACGTTTGCCACATAGATTGCTTGATTAAAATATGTTATTGCCAAAAAGCTCTCATCGATACGTGTGAAATTATGAGTGGAATTAGTTAATTACAGGAACACTGACGATAAAGGAGGAAAATCCCGATGAAAGTGTTGTGCGAATTGGTCAAAAAATAATTATCAAAGAGACGAACAGTGTTTAAGAGCTGTATACGGAACATTTGGCACGTGACCAAAAACGGATAGAATTCTTTTTTGTCACTACAGTTCACACAAAGTTTTATCAACAGGTTAAGGCCGAAGAAGAAGAAGATTTGAGTATAAGACGAGAACTTTTTAAAGAGCAAATCGATCTATTTAACATGGGAATTTAATGATGATCCCGCGGTATCTAATCTAATTTTATACTTGTTGATCGACCTATTATTTATACCCACGAAATCGATGTATAGCAAGATCTATGAAAAATATCTAAAATTCATTATGCATTAGTTTAATGATGCGGAAGAAACGCGGGATAAACTCTGACACACGGATTCTTTGCGTTTATAGTACTCGTGCCATGCTGTCCGATTACTCTTTACTAAAGGAACGAATATGGAAAGAACTACTACTTGTAAGAAAAACGAAATTGCTCGTACTAAATTCGAACAATTTCGTAATTCCCATAAAAGAGTCGTTAACACGAAAAGGTTGTTCAAAACAAACATACCCGTCGCTATACATAAACGACTCACATTTTGTTTTATTCTTTCTCTTCTTGGAATAATTACATTTAAAGTATTATTGCAAGAAAACAAAGAAAACACAAGTCTTACATAAAAGAAGGAGTTGATAGTTGTAGGAAAACCATAAGATGTAACCCTAATCCAAACCCGGGCAAAGACCAAAAGTCTTTTCTCTGCATTGTCTTCTTCGGCTAGCTCAACTAACATGAAAATCGATCTGCTTATGACGAACAACATCAGAGGTACACCCCAGGCAAAGAGCGAGCTTTTAAGATACTTTCTTTTGATTTCAGTATCAAACACTTTAACAATATCAACGTAAAACATGTAACAAAGCACTACTAACCAATAGTTGTACACAGCCGATAAAAACATGAAAATAAAGAAGTAAAGATTGATATTTTCAACCTGGATCTTGGGAACATATAAGCCGCCTTTAATCAAAGTAAGCGTCCCAACAGTTAAACGTAAGATATTCACTGAAGTGGCACTGAGATACACGTAGTTATTGAAGTTGCGAAACTGCTTGATAAGACACCACGATATTATTCCATAGATGAACGTAGCCAGAGTAATGGCGCACTGGATATAATGACTGATGATGATGAACAGTTCCCTTGAATCACGATTTCCAATCAGTTGAGTAGATTCTACGGTGGAGTCATTATCAGCCATGTTGAATCATCAAAAACTGAGTACTCAGACACTGAAGCTATCTCCCATAACTTTGAAACACGCACGTACAATAACTGTCAGGCTCGAGCAGACTATTAGAAACCTTAAGAAATAATCTACAGAGGAATGTGCAGAATATCTTAAAACCGTCCACGATATCAAAAGATTTGTTAGTCACTTGAAAACAGAAATATCACACACTTGGTAAGACTGTCCAGTTTATTCTTATTCTTATTTTGTCAACAATACATAAAACTTTGAAATCGATCATGGCTGCACCAGCGATAGAATCAAACTAACTTGATCAGAGCCTATTTTTGAGTGCATGACATATTGTTTCTGTTTATCTCGCTTTATCAGTCACAATTTCAATTTGTGCTTGTTCTTCACAAAAGTGAATAGTGTGTTAATTCGTTTACTTTGCTCCAATTAGAAATTTAATTAAAGATAAAAGTTATTTTGGTTCAATGACATGTAGAAGATCAAACACCTATAGAGGAATAATTATGATCACGTGCGGTGACTCTGTGTGATTGCATATGAAAGCCCAACGCCCGTTCGTACACAAAGCGTACAAAGTCTCCGATACCTTACGACTTTGACATCCATTGACGCGGGTCTGTGTACGAACCTCTATGGATTTTTATTGCGATAGTCACCTGGATACCTAAGCCGTAAGGTAGCGGAGACTTGCATCGTGTTGCGTGCGAGGTGTCTCACACAAACGAGAACAGTACCCCTAGCACGAGTTCTCACTATTTTACTTTACAGAGTCTTTCCAGTATTTACAGGGTTTCTTGCGAAAAATTGGTACAGCGCTTCTGGTGTGCGAAAAAGGAACAATTTTTTTCCTTGAAAATTGACAATTTGAAACTGTCAAAGTTCCAGTTTACGTCTCAAATACTGAAAACTCATGCTAAGGGTACAGAACTGGACTACTGAACTTCGCTGATTATATATTGAGATCCGAATGTCTTGTTACAAGCGACCAATCTTTTCGATCTAATCCTTGTGAAGTTAGTAATAAATATCGCAAAATAAATCAGGTAATGATAGTTTTTGATCGATTCTTGTAATACTCGCGCCACAATACCCGATTGCTCTTTACTAAAGGAACAAACAAAGAGAAGACTATTACTTGTAGACAAAAGGATACAGCTCGTACTACGTTTGAACAATTTGTCGAGTCCCATAGCAGCATCGTTGTCACAAAAATATTGTTCAGCACAAACATGCCTGTCGCTAAAATCATACGACTTACGTTTTGTTTTATTCTTTCTTTTTTAGGAATAATTGGATTAACAATTTTAGTGCAAGGAAACAAAGAATATACAAGTTTTACATAAAGAACAAAGTTGATAATCATTGGAAAACCATTGGATGTTATCAAAGTGCCAGACCAAGCAAAAGCCATAAGTCTTAATTTATGATCATCTAGTTCGCCTAAATCAATAACCCATAAAATCAGTTTACAAATGACTAAACATACCAGAGGTACACCCCAGGCGAAGAGCGCACTTTTAAGGAACTTTCTTTTTATATCACTATCAAATACTTTTACAATATCAACGTAAAATATGTAACACAACACTACCAACCAATAGTTATAGACAGCAGAAAAAAATATTACAATGAAAAAGTAAATAGTGATGTATTCAGCGAGCTTCGCAACATACATACCGTTTCGGATTATACTGAAAGATACAGCGATTAAGCGTAAGAGATTAACAAGTAATGCATTGAGATACACGTAGTTATTGAAAGTGCGAAATTTCTTAATGAGGCACCACGATATCACTCCATATATGAGCGTAGCTAGAGTCATGGAACACTGGAAAAAGTGGCAGATGATGTAGTACAGTTCTGTTGAGTTTTCATTCTCTGTAATGGATTCTACTTTGGAGTCATTATAACCCATGTTAATGATCAAAAGCATGATACTCATCACTGTAACTGAAGTAATTTTGGTCAGTAAAAAACAGATTGTGGTTGAAACCACGAACAAAGATATCATACAATCAGAACACGATATCCAGAAATCTGATCTTGAACGATGTTAGAAATCCATTATTGTACACTTGAAAACAGAAAGCACACACTTCTGTGATTGTCCAGCAAATTTTCGTCGGATTCTCTGAAGAACGGTGCACTTAGACAAAGATCTTATTCACTTAAAAACAGATAAATTTCCACTAGAATAGTGTGCACACTACTGTGATTCTGCTTCTGAATTTTAATGTCACCAAAATACTAAAACTTGCAAATCGATCGTTGCTTCAACAGCGATGAGAACAGACTAGTAATCAAAGCTTTGGGTACTTCAGTAATCGTTTTTGTTTATCTCGGTTTATCAGTGCTGGACGCAATAGCACTTGTAGTATTCAATAATGTTCAAAATACGATACGCTTGGGCTAAACATACCTAATTACGTACCTTATTGCAAAATGAAAACCTTTTTACTTAACTTTACGCTGCATTGGTTGCGCGAGGGTGGGTCGAAGTGACCCAGAATAAGAGCTTTCAATAAGCTTCGAAAGTGGCCCTTTCCAAGTAATGGGATAATATAGGAATGTAAATAGAGAAGAAAATGCATCAATGCTTGTAGAAATGTGTTATGTATTGTCTAAAGACTCAGAGGGTTGTAAATATGGATAGCAGAAATCAAATAGCCAAATATTGAAACAAATGATCTGCCATTTAAGGCAAGTTTATTTTTGAATTGAACGATCTACACAAATATAATGTTTACAGTTGGTTAAATACAAATTTTAATTCATCGATCATCGACTGAAGTTGTTGGTGATTTGACGTCAAACATGTAGGTGTAATGATACCCACACAGTGTTCACGTGCGAAACGAACGAATAAATTGAAATCTTTTGTTACAACGGGCACCATTTAAAGGCTACTAGCAATAGCTAGTAAAATGACACAGATAAAACATTTAAATAAGACAACGTACAAAAAATGAGGTAAAATTCACCACGCTAGTCCTCTTAGTCAATTCTTGTAATACTCGCGCCACAATATCCGATTACTCTTAACTAAAGGAACAAACAACGATAGAATAGCTACTTGAAAGCTAAATGAAATAACTTTGACTCTGCGTGAAATACCAGTTAAATCCCAAATTAACATCATCAGCACGAAAATGCTGCTTAAAAGAAACATGGCCGTCGCTGTACACAAACGATTCAAGTTTACTCTTCTTTTCTCTCTCATGGAAAGAACTGCAATAGAATTCTTGCAAGAAAATAAAGAAGACACAAGTTTGACATAAAGAATCAAGTTAATAGATGCAGGTAAAATGAAACATATAAAAAAAATGCAAGCCTGTACAAAGGCAGACAATATTGTTTCTATATTATCTTCTTTTACGAGAGTAATTAACACTATACTTATTAGACATGCGAGACATAAAATAAAAGGCACACCCCAGGCAAAGAACGAGCTTTTTAAATACTTCCGTTTGATTTTTGTATCAAATACTTTAACAATATCAACGTAAAATATGTAACACATCACTACTAACCAATAATTGTACACGGCCGTTAAAAACAATTGGACAAATAAATACAAATATATACATTTTTTGTTATACTCGTAGTAATAAGTAAGAGTCCCAAAGGCTAGGCGTAACATGTTCACAAAGATGACACTAATAAACGCGTAGTTGTTGAAATTGCGAAACTTCCTGATGAGGCACCACGATGTCACTCCGTATATGAACGTAGCCAGGGTCATAGCTAATTGTAAATAATGCCCGACGATGGTATAGTTTTCAGGGTATTTAAATTCACTCACTGGAGTAGATTCCACGCTGTTAGTACTAGTTGACATGATGAGCGTTAAAAAGGTGCTCAGTGAGTAACTGCAGTTTATCATTATCCAGTACCCAATATCCAGTACACTCGGATACCGTAGGGCTTTTTTATTTTTCAAAAATGTTTTCAAAAATACAACAGTCAGTTATGTTGCTTTCAAATCGATGATTGTTCCAACAGCGAACAAATCAGACTAATATCATTGAAGCTTTTACACTCAATTTATCATGTCAGTTTATCTTGCCTTATCAAGAAAGGTCGGAATTGAGTTACGGTCAATAACGTCCAAATTTTCATCCATCGCTTTTGCGGATTAATCACTACGTGTATTATACGGACATAATTATAATATGCTATCTTAAATTGAGAATACTATTGGTTTATGATCTGTCTCGGAAGATTATAAAGTGTCTATAAATTCTGAATCTTTACATTTTTAGTTTTATTGTTTGTGTAATTAAACAAAGTAAAAGAAAGTACGCTATGTTCATTGATAATTTATGCTTATTTGTTCCTGCTCGCCAACGTGCCATTTGCTTTTAATAATTACAATTTAGGATGAAAGTGGTTGGTCTTTTTTACCAGTATTTTATTAAGTGTTTTAAAAAGGAATTATTTCCGCAAACATAGATCTCTGCAGTTCCTAATTTCTCCAAAGCCATAACCAGAAGAGACCAGAAAAACGCGGGACCGATTAACATCAATGTCAAAATTAATAATCTCAGACAATTCGTAGTTTTTAAAACAAGTTTTTCAACCTTTTCAAAAGACTTTTATAAAACTCGTGCCATAATAATCGATTACTCTTTAATAAAGGTATTAACAACGATAAGACTCCTACTTGTAAACAAAATGATACAGCTCGTACTATGTTCGAACAATTAAATAAGTCCCATAAGAGCATCATTAACACAAAAATATTGCTTAACAGAAACAGCGGACGCTATACATAAACGACTAATGTTTTGTTTCCTTCTTTCTCTTTTAGGAATAACTGCATTGGCGGAACCATTGCATGGAAACAAGGAATACACAAGTCCAAAGTAAAGGATTAAATTTATAATTGCAGGCAAAACGTTGCAAGTGAGAAAAATACAAAAATGGATAAATTTCACAAGCATTAATTCCTTACCATTGTCTTCAGCTAAATTAGAAAGACACATTAATATTACTTTACAACCGACCAATGATATGAATGGGATTCCCCAGGCAAAGAGAAAACTTTTAATATACTTCCTTTTGATTTCAGTTTGGAATACTTTAACAATATCAACATAATACATGTAGCACATCACTACCAACCAGTAGTTATGGACCGCCGAAAAAAACATGAAGACAAAATAGTAGAAATTGATGTATTGAACAAGCTTGGCAATATGCATTCCGTCTTGAATTAAAGTGACAGTCCCGATGACTAACCGTAATAAATTCACTAATATTATACTAAAATACACGTAGTTGTTGAAAGTGCGAAACTTCCGGATGAGGCACCACGAAGTCACTCCGTATGCGAAGGTTACCAGTGTCAAAATGCATTGAATATAGTGTCCAATAATATAAACCTTTTCTGTAGGATAGTCACTACTTTCACTCGCTGTAGAATTATCTACATCGATGTCAAGATCAACCATAGTGGATGCCTGAGACTGGCTTTTTTCAACTATGTTTGCGTTAGTTTTTATGTACTCTAACCAGATATAGATAAACAGAAGTATTTAACATGAAAAGACTACTTCTCTGGCATCAAAAACTCGTTTATCGGGTCACGCAGTACTTGATTGATGGTGGTTGATTGGTTGGGAGGCCATAAGATGACGACGAAATATCCAAAAACTTTACACTGAATTCAGATATCAAAGTAACCATAAGTAACACACTCTGAATAAAAGATATAGTTAAAACTACTCGCACAAAACTATGACACCAAACACTGTCTAACTTTGAGATCAAACAATTCTTCAACACCGACAATTTCGTACTAATTTGATGCGAGCCTATTTTCGGTACTTGAACATTTATCGGCTCTTTTTATCAGGCTTTATCGGTTCAGGTTGTAATTACACTAGTGATCTGTAATGTTCCTTTTAGTAATCTAAAGTGCAACAATGAATATGATTTTGAACACCTACGTCATCGCAATCTTTTATTTCCACGAGTTCAGGTGATGACGTAGGACATGCATGCAGAAAATACGTTTAACAACCCTAGCCTGCGTTAAATTATGAATTTAAAACTCCGAATGAGATATGGACCCGAAATGGAACCTTGTGGAACGCCCATTGAAATGTCGTACCCTTATGAGTGTATGCCTTCTATCTAAACTTTAGTCTGACTATTTTTCAGATGCAATGTTAGTACATAAAGAACTATATTTCAAACTGCACAGTGCTTCAATTTCAGCAGCAGTTTTTCGTGGCCTAAGATATCAAATGCCTTTGAGAAATTGCAATGGACCAGCGATATACGAATATATTCAAATCTTTATTGAAAAAGTTAAGGGTAATATCTGTATATGTACTCTTTTTCTCACAATAATTGAAAGTTATGTTTTTTATTCTCTCATCAGATAACAATCATGTTTAGAAAAATAATTGTCGCTGTATATTTGTACGAGATTGAAGTTTTTATAACATATTTTTTTTGTTATGAACAGCCTCTTCCACCGTTTTTATAATACTCCTGCCATAAAACTCGATTACTCTTTACTAAAGGTACAAACAATGCCAGGACTACCACTTGTAGGCAAAATGAAACAGCTCGGACTACGTGTGAACAATTACCTATGTCCCATAAGAGCATCATTAATACGAAAATATTGCTTAACAGAAACGTAGCAGTCGCTATACATAAACGACTCATGTTTTGCTTTATTCTTTGTTTTTTAGGAATAATTGCATTTACAGAACCATTGCAAGGTAACAAGGAATACACAAGTCCAATGTAAAGAATGAAGTTAATAATTGCAGGTAAAACGTTACAAGTGATGAAAATGCAAATGCGAACAAAGTTTTCAAGTTTTACTTCTTTTTTAACGTCTTCAGACTGATCAATACACACGTAAATTAATATGTAAATGATTAATAGAACAAAAGGGCATGCCCCAAGCAAAGAGGAAACTTTTTAGATACTTGCTGTTTATTTTATTTTCAAATACTTTAACGATGTCAACGTAAAACATGTAACACATTACTACCAACCAATAGTTGTGTACTGCCGAAAAAAACATGAAGACAAAATAGTAGACATTGATATATTGAACAAGCACAGCAATATACGTGCCATTTTTAAGTAATTTAGCCGTCCCAACGGCTAAACGTATTGCATTCACTACGGTTACATTCAGATACACGTAGTTGTTGAAATTGCGAAACTTTCGGATGAGGCACCAAGATGTCACTCCGTATATTAACGTAAGAAGAGTCAAAACGCATTGGATGTAGTGTCCCACGATGTAGATAGTTTCAGTTCGATTGTCATTAGTGTCACTCACTGTGAAGATTTCTATGCCGATGTCACATTCTTCAACCATTTCCAAAATGTCCAAGGCCGACCTTCTCCAAACTATGATGGTGTCAGAACTGAAACCTTATCGGGTAACAGGGCATCACTTAATAAAACTGATTGATAGGTTCGGTGATCATACGACCGCGACAAAATTTCCAAATCTGGCACTGAATACAAAAAACTGGAGTCCGTATCCGTTATTGTACACATTGAATTAAAATGACAGTTATAAACCGCACACATAAAGATTTGACTATTAATACTGTGCAGCTTTATTTTGTCATATAATTACAACTTTGAGATTGACATGCTTGAACAGTGACGGAACCGAACTAATATGATAAATTTTCGGCACTTTAATATAATCGACTTTATTATCAAGCTTTATCAGTTCAGGTCGTAATTACACGGGTGATCTTTAATGTTCGTTTTAGTTATCTAATGTGTGACAATGAATTTGATTTTGAAGACCTACGTCATCGCAAACTTTTATTTCCACTCATTCAGATTCCCTTTCCTACGTCACTGTTTTCTTATGTGTAAGTAAGTCGCACTGCATTGCATCCAAATACAGTGGTATGCTTTAGCTTTTGTCATTCATAACCTCAAAAGACATCACCGTAATAATCATGTGTATAGCTTGTTTCACATCGTGTTGTGTTTTGAAAGTTTATGAATGGCAAAATAAAAGTCAATCTAGCGTGACAAGACTTTTAACAAAAATTATATTTGTATTTACAGACTGGCTACATTTATTTTTGTGTTTTAAGTAAACAAAAGAAATTTTATTCACGACATGGTTCTATTTCTTCGATTTTTATAGTATTTATACCATAATGCCCTATTGTTTTTTACTAATGGAACAAATAACGCGAGTGCTATAATTTGAAAGTTTGATGAATAAGCGCTTAAAAAGTGTGAAATTCCCAATAATTCCCATAGTAAAAAAGTTGCCACAAATATATTGCACAAAAGAAACATGGCTGTTGCTGTACATAAACGACTCAAGTTTTGTTTTCTTCTTACTTGTTTAGAAATTGCGCACACGTCTTTATCATTGCACGGAAACAATGCAAATACAAGCTTTATGAAAAGAACCAAATTCATAAATGTAGGAAAAGCGCTGCATGTGATATAAGCGCAATAACCCATAAAAGTATACCAAAAATGCACTGTATCTTCTGCTCTTGATTCCATAAGAGAAAATATTAATTTACAGATCAACAAAACTGTCAAAGGCACACCCCAGGCAAATAGAGTGCTAAAAAGATACCTTTTCTTAATATTCATGTCAAACACTTTTACAATGTCTTTGTAAAACATATAACACATGATCACCAACCAATAGTTGTAAACTGTCGATAAATAAACAAAAGTATAAATAAATAAACTTATGAATCGAAAGAGTAAATTAATATTTCTGTAAAGTAAAATTATAAGAATCCACGAGGTTGTTATTCGTAATAAATTCACTAGGATGGCACTGAGATACACGTAATTGTTGAAATTACGAAACTTTCTGATGAGGCACCATGACGTCACTCCGTATATGAACGTAACCACACACATGGCACTCTGAATGTAGTTCAAAATCAGTTCGACATAGATTGAAGAGTTTAAATCACCACTATTTCTCAGTGTGGAGTTGAGATAGTTGGTTCTTTCATCAGCCATTTGTTTTCTTCTTTCACTTAACGTAATCAGACTTAGTGATAGTGACTGAAGTTAGATACTATTTTATACAGTCACGACGTAGTAACCGTAATGTAGTAATAACCGATAGTAAAAATACAGAGGCAAAAGTGTACAAGTTTCAAAACTCCCTCGATTCAATAGAAACTTCAGATCCATCATTACTATAACAGTAACTAAAGCGAACTAATGTAATGATAGCGAATTTTGTGCACTTAGCAGGAACATGAATGTTTAACTTTCCTTATCATACATAATTCCTCTATAGGTACCTATCACTCACATTATAAAAGCTTGTGATAATGCCAAATGTGGTAACCATTGCTACACTTAGATGATAAATGTTGTTATTATAACTAATATTTTCGCCAGTATAATAAGTAAAAACATGATTCACGATTGTTAAAATAATATTTGAGTCTCATACGTACAAGGAAAAGTTTCATTAAAAATATGCACAACCTAAATTGTATATTTCGAGAGAGAGGAGAGATTTGGAAATTTCGCAATTCAACTGAATAATTATTAACAGCACGAGCTATTGAATCATTTGAATTATAAGTTATTGGGGAAAATCATTCGTATATACTAAGATCAGAGTTGGGTTCAATATCGTACCTTGAAGAACGCCCATCATCATTTCAAACCCTAAGATTTTCATCTTTGATACATTGAACTTTATCATCTCAATCTTTCAGGTGTAATTAAATTAATGAATTAAGAACTATAATATTTCATAAAGAGTCAAGTTTCTTACGGTTTGTGCTATTGAATGCCTTTGATAGGTTGTAATGAACTATGTATGCGGGAAATAATGCCACTGAGGCTATGTACTATTTATACGTTATTTACTAAAATATTTACGGTCTGACCAAGATAAGTAGGTCAACTTTCTTAAAAAAAAATAACAGGATTGTTTTAAAAGGTTGGGTTTAAATATGATTTTCAACCGCGTTGCGTTATCTTTACCTGCGTTTGAGAAATTTACTTTTGTACAAGATAGTGAGGTGTCCAATATTCTATGCACATATTAGAAATTTTTAAATAAAAATGTTTGTCACCGCTAGATCAAATTTGATGAATTTTGGTTCAGAGATAGATTTTTGGCTATAACTGAGAGAGGAGCGAAGACGCAGGCAATAGTTACTGTTACTCAATTAGATTTTTAAACCCTTCAGTGGGTTTCACGTGGTTCCTGTACCACACTAATAGATGACTGAAGTATTCAAAATAGAGATAAAATAATCACAACGTATTTCTATTTAATCGAGTTTTATAATATTCATACCATACTGTCCGATTACTTTTTACTAAAGGAACAAATAACGCATGTACAATTATTTGTAAACCTACTGTATAAGCGATTATTGAACTTGGAAGTTTCAGTAGTTCCCATAAAAATATAGTTGACACAAATAGGTATGTTGCATAAAAGAAACATAGCAGTCGCTGTACATAAGCGACTCAAATTTTGTTTTCTTCTTTCTTTTGTAGGAATAGCGCACATATTTTTACCATTACAAGAAAACAAGGCACATACAAGTTTTATAAAAAGAATCGAGTTCATGATCATAGGTAAAACACTGCCCACGATATAAACCGAAAATGTTATCCAAAATGTAAGTTCTGCTCCTGTTTCCACAAGAAAAAATATTAATCCACAGATGGATATAATTATTGCAGGCACGATCCATGCAAAAAGTGAGCTTAAAAAGATAATTTCTCTTAATACGAATTTTGAACACTTGAACAATATTTCTATAAAACATGCAACACATGACCACCAACCAATAATTATAAACCGTTGATAAATATACCACAACATATAAAATTATGGGAACGAATTGAGCGAACAAAACGATATTTCTGTTGAAGAATATTGAAGCAATCCAAAACACTGTTACTCGTAATAAATTCACTAAGATGACACTGAGATACACGTAGTTATTGAAATTGCGAAACTTCTTGATGAGGCACCACGATGTCACTCCGTAAATGAATGAAAGCACGGAAAAAGCAATCTGAATATAGTTAAATATCTCTTCAGCATTATTAAAAGAGTTTATATCATAGTTATCACTCCCAGTTGAGTTGATTTTGATATTTTCGTTATCTTCCATGAGAACTTTCATTAGTTGTTCCGATTTCAGGTGCATTGTAACAATATTCTACACTTCACATGAAAATATGTGAAAGTCTATAAAAGTCTATCAATTCACTCGATTTAATAAAAACTTTAGATTCATCATTACTGTAACAGTAACCGAAGAGAACTAATGCAATGTATGCGATTTTTGGGTATTTAGGATAATTTGTCGCCTGATTATCCTTATCTGTATTATCTCTTGTACCTATTAGATGAAGTCCCATCATAATACGAGGTGGGTATCCAACGTTTCATACGAAGTACATGTTATGATAAGCAAACACTATGACCCTTCAATGTATGTGAAAACGTTAATTTTGGTTAGGAACATGGAGGAAAAAGTTTGATAAAAATTATCCATAAAACGTATTTGTAAAACTCTTGGATATGGGGAATCTTAAATCAGAATTTGACTCAAAACCATCAGAAATGTCCATCGCTAATCCTGAATTCAATGGGAATCAGTTGTGAAAATCAAGAGATGCATTATGATACTAATTTATTTCAGTTTCAAGAGTCATAGTAGCAGTCAAGGTAGTGGTTTACGCAGTCAAATGCCATTGACAAGTCAGAAATTATTAAAACAGCATTTTGTGATCATCAGATTAATATTTATGATTACAGAATAAATTCTTGAACTGGAAATAATTATTAAATTAACATAAAATGTTTCAAATGTCTTACTAAAGACTAGCACCAATCACATAGTCCTTTTATGACTTATATTACTGAAACAGAAGCTAATGTACCGCCTACTAGAAGATAAGTAAGAAGCTTGTATGAAGTATACAAAGCAACACACATCATTTGACCATTGGGTAAATACAACTTTACACACAGAATTTTACTTTACAAATACAACTTTCAGTGATAAAACCGCCTATTGTGTCACCCTATGTTTAAGTTATAATTTGTAATGTTATGTACCTTGAAGTTATATGGTGCGCATAATAAAGAGTATTCTATCTATCTATCTACAACTAAGAACAATGTTATGTGACTTGGGGGGAGGGCCCCCCCCAAGTCACATAACATTGTTTCCAAAGAAAAAATCATTTGAAGCAATTAGTTAACAACTACACAATTTAATGAATATTTGATGATAATGAATAATTCGGGGCTTTGATACCCGTAATGATTGACGTTACATTGATACGGAAAATTACGTTGTGACCCTTTTTAATCGATTTTTAAAATATTCACGCACTATTCTCCTATTGCTTTTAAGTAAAGGCAAAAATAACGCGAGCACAATTATTTGTATGCCTAATGAAATTGAGCGTATAAACCCTGGAAGTGTCAGCAAATCCCATAAAAGAAAAGTTGAAACAAATATGTTACTTAATAAAAACATTACTGTTGCAATACATAAACGATTGAAATTTTGTTTTCTTCTCTCTTTTTTAGGAATGATGCTCACGTTTTTATCATTACAAGGAAACAAGGAATACAAAACCGGAATAAAAAGTATTACGTTAATGAATACAGGTAAACCGTTGCATGTTGCAAAAATGGCAAACTCTGGAAAATGATGCAACCATTGTTCATTATCAGCGTGTTCATCTTCTGCAATAGAGAGGAATAATATACAAATAACCAACGCTATCAGAGGCATTCCCCACGCAAAGAGAGTGCTAAAAACATACTTCCTTCTAACATTATTATACTCAAACACTTTAACAATATCTGTATAAAACATATAACACATCACTACCAACCAGTAGTTATAAACTGTAGACAAAAATATAAAAAAGAAAATGTAGAAGCTATTGAACTGAACGACCAGAGCAATATACGCGTTCTTAGAAAGTAAAGGAAGCGATACAACTGTTAATCGTAATACATTCACCAGGATCGTACTGAGATACACGTAGTTGTTGAAACTGCGGAACTTCTTGATGAGGTACCACGATGTCACTCCGTATGTGAAGGAAACCATAGAAACAGCACTCTGAACGTAGTGTCCGATCACGTAAGCAATGTTGTTAGACTCACTGCTCTCATCATCAGTCATGATGAGCTTCTTTAATTGTACCGGCACAAAGACACTGCTGAAGTAATCCTACTGGATGGATGTTAGTTACTCTTTCACGCAAAAACCACTGAACAGATTTGGCTGAAATTTGGTACACAGATAGTTTATAACCTGGATTAGCACATAGGATTTTTTTATCCCGATTTTATGTTCCCGTGGGATAATTTTTGAGTTGTAGCGGGTGAAGCCGCTGGCAACAGCTATTTTTTCTATAACTTGCACTTGAAAACAAAAATACGAAAAAATCTGCGTCGAATTTTCCCAACTTTTAATGTCGGCTTGCAGTCATAACAAGTACTAGGCGTGAGTCTTTTGATTGTGTCGCTCAAATTACTCGTTAAAATAAAAGGCCACGTAGAACATAGTTAGAGCAGGTATCGGAATCAACTAATGTGATGGTAGTTAATTTTGGTTTTTGTAATCGATATGTCATTTTATTATCTTGTCTTCGTCAGTACCTAGTTTATAAAAGCCCATGATAAGGCCATTAGCGATATTTATAAATTCACATGAATAATTATGTAACTGAAAATAAGAACTTTTATCCATAATGGACATTAACGGCTAACATACATTTATGTGATATAAAATATAACTTACGATTTTCAAGTGCTACCTCTAAGCCAAGAAAAAAAAGTTATAATCGGAACTATATCGTACGTTCTGGAACTTCAGACCAATTCAACACTTATAGGAAGTTACTGCAAGATTTCAATGTGAGTCACATACTAAAATTAACATGCAGAATAGTTATAAAACCATGACAATAATTGAAACAAATAAAGTGCTTATTAGTTTAATTTCAGTAAATTGACTAAAATAACTTTTAAATTATAAACAATTTACAAAATACAGACTAAGAACTAGCAAAAAGAAAAGTACACAGATATTGATGAAAGAAATGAATTTAAAAACGTAGAATTCCTTAACTATGTTTACCATAAACTTATCATTAACGACAAACAACACAACAATAGTAATCACGAAATGGTCTTTTGAACTGATTCATCAAATATTCGTGCCAGTATACCCGGTTACTCTTTAATAAAGGAACAAATAACGCAAGGACCAATATCTGAACGTTAATTGTAATAACACGTCTTCGGACTGACACTTCAAGAAAATCCCATATTAGCATCATCAACACAAAAGAATTGGTAACTACAAACATAGCCGTTGCTGTACATAAGCGGCTCAACTTTTGTTTCCTTCTCACTTTCTTAGGCACTGTACATTCAACTGTTTTTTTGCAAGGAAATAATGAAAACACTAACATGATGAAAAGCACCAAGTTGATCACCGCTGGTAAAACGCTGCTTGTCACAAAAAAGCATATTCCGACAAAATCATCAATATTTTTTTCGTCATTTCGTTCCATGAAAAATACAGTCAATGCAGCAATACACGTTACTGTTGAAGGTATGCCCCAGGCAAAGAGAAAACTGTACAGATACCCCCGTTTGATCTCTTTGTTAAATACTTTTACAATGTCAACGTAAAACATGTAGCACATCACTATCAACCAATAGTTGGACACTATCCATAGAAATAAGTAGATAAAAATATGTAAATCCTCGTATTTGAGCTTGACTGCAATGTAAACGTTATTGGCTAAAGGAAGAGATACAACTATTAACCGCAATAAATTCACTAGGACCATATTGAGATACACGTAGTTGTTGAAAGTGCGAAAGTTTTTGATGAGGCACCACGATGTCACTCCGTATATGAAAATTGTTAGAGTTGTTGCTAGCTGTATGTAGTGCGCGATCGCATAGTAAAATATACTCGTATGTTCGTAGTTTTTTCTCAATAGGATGGAATCGTCAGATTGGATATCAGCCATGATGAAAACCACAGAATTTTGTCAGCACTGAGTCACTGCATATTATTTCTTGACAATTATACACCGATGACAGTTAAAAAACAGATTGGAACGTTCCTTTACGAAGTTCAGAAACAAACTAATGATATCTACAGAGCTTTTTTTTCAGTAGGTGGATAATGGATCTTGTTTTGTTTCTCTTATCATTAGGTACGGTAAATAGTAACTAAAAGCTTTTTGAAGTGAAGCTTCGTCTGTAATTAATTTTATCGGTAGATATAGGGAAAAAAGTCAAACAGGTACGTGAAATAAGTAAGCAAATTTTTTGCCATCTTTAATATATTTCTAGTTTTTCTTCATTAAGCGTCTATTAGTAGAATGTTCACCAGATTTGCACCCTTTCTTTAACCGCTTTCGAAGTTTTGTCATAAAAAAAAATTATAATAGTCAGCGTAAGCAAATAATGCCTTAAATTAAATATTAATAAAACTGGCCCAAACATACTGCCTTGCAGAACTCCATAGTTAATGGAAGTATAACTGCTGTAATGGTCATTCAAGGATATTTTTGTGTGTGGTCTCTTAAGTAGGATTGAAATTACTCAAAAGCTTTATCTAGAATTGTATATATTATACCCGTAATTTTTTTCTGTTTATTAGAAAAAATACGCACACCGTATTAAAAGCTTTTGGGTAATTTAGGTCTACTTTATTACATAAATTGCGTATATCTTCTTTTTTGTCTCAATTTTTTATTCAATATACACATTTCTTTTCCATCTCAGATTTTTATAATTTCCAAAAAGACTTGTCCTGTACCTTCCAAACGCATGGTCACCCTCACAGCCAATTCTGATTGGTTCGTGCCGCGATCACTTAGCGGCTTCTAATTTAATAGAGCACGCGTGTCCAGAAGCCCATGGGCACCCCATGGTGTAATCACCACGCTGTCATAGTGAAATGTTTAAAAATAACATTGAAGGAGTGGCTGGGGTAGAAAATAGAATCGTTGCTCATGCTATGTAATACTAATTAAGCTTACCTTCTGGGAATTTACTTGGAATTTAATACTGATGAACCAGGCTGTCTTTTTATGAAACAGTTTTTTTTTCGATTACAAAGACTGATTGTAGGCTACCCGAATTTTAACTTAGTATTTAAGAAAGTAGCTGGCAGTGGCGCTCCCTATGGTCTATGTCCAGTAGTGGACTGCAAAAGGCCAAAATGATGATGATTGAAACGATGTTTTTGCACTGCAGACACAAAGCTCTCAAATTAACGTACAGCTAATAATTTTCAATTATTGATAGATTTAATTGAAGCCAAAATAACCACTTTTGGAGCCCTGACAGCCAGAATGCGTCGCGACAAAACTGGTAGAAGATGGCGGGACGAACTTGACAAAACCAATGGCCAGTGGTCCACTTTGTCCCTGGATCGTGAAAACTGGAAGTCGTGGGGACAGGCCTTTGCCCAGCAGTGGGATGATGGAAGCTATCAGTATCAGGGTGAGATAGATTTAAAACAATTTTCAACTTATTTTCCTTATTTACTAAGAACATAAACGAATTTAACCAACAAGATGTATGTGCACATAATTATAACTTATTTATGTGATACCTCTCTCTTGGGCAATTTTTATGATTTTTATGATTAAAATAAAATTATAATTTGTACAAATTTGATTAGGTAATACATTGTACCATAAAAATTAATTAGATGAAGCTCAAAAAGCTTTTAGTAACAATGTACGTAACCATTACGACAGCCAAAGATAAGAAAACCAAACAAAATTCGTTTATCATCATAAGTGCCGAAAAATTTGCTCCATTACGTTAGTATCTTTCTGTACTCGGTAAAGTAAAGTTACATTTTAAATTTACTTTATTCTCGTTGTTTTGGGAGTCTGTTCAATGTTACAGTCGCCTCCATTTTCAAAATAATTACTATGCAGTGACTTAACTGACACATTATAAGTAAATTTTGTCATGGCTGATACAAGTAAAAACGATAACGACGAATTATATGAAAAATACATCTTTTACTATGTGATCGCACACTACGTACAGCTTGCAACAACTCTGACGACGCTCATATACGGAGTGACATCGTGGTGCTTCATCAAAAACTTTCGCACTTTCAACAACTACGTGTATCTCAATGTGGTCCTAGTGAATTTATTGCGATTAATTGTTGTGTCGCTGCCTTTAGTCAATAACGTTTACGTTGCAATCTTCTATAAGCACCAGGATATCCATGTTTTTTTCTACGTATTTCTATCGACAGTGTTCAACTATTGGTTGATAGTGATGTGTTACATGTTTTACGTGGATATTGTAAAAGTATTTGACAGTGATATCAAACGGAGGTATCTGTATAGTTTTATTTTTGCCTGGGGCGTGCCTTCCACAGTAGCGGCCATTACTAGCTTGACTGTATTGTTCATGAAACGAGGAGGAGATTTACCTCAAAACTTTGCTGATATTTCTCAATTTGTGACCACGAGCGTTTTACCAGCGTTGATCAACTTGGTGCTTTTTATCAAACTTGTGTTTTCTTTGTTTCCTTGCAACAAAACGACTGCGCTTGCAATGCCTACGAAAGTTAGAAGAAAGCAGAAGGTTAGCCGTTTGTGTACAGCAACGGTTATGTTTGTAGTCAGCAATATTTTTGTGTTAACGATGCTAATTTGGGATTTTCTTGAAGTTTCGTTCTTAATACGGGCTATAACAATTAATGTTCAGATGTTAGTCCTGGCATTGTTTGTTCCTTTATTGAAGAGTAACCGGGTATATTGGAATGAGTATTTAAAGAATCGAGTGAAAAGACCATGGCGTGATTATTATTGTTGTGTTGTTTGTCGGTAATGTTGAGTCCATGGAGAACTTTATTTACTTAGTTTATTTATTTATTATAATATTGTTATTCTTTTAAGTACCTAGTCATACTTATTACTTATTATGCAAAAAATATCTGTTAAGTAAATATTTTTCGTGGTATGTTTAGAACAACGACGATAAAATTTTACTACACTCCTAATAACAGGCAAGCGATGTCTTCAACACATTAGGCAAAAAAGTCTTATATCCGTCTTATTTAGACCACTTCTGTGAGCCGTAAACATACCTTGAGACAGAACAGACCTTGAGTTAACCAATCACAACGCAGTACCCCGTCCCCCTCGCTTACGTAGTACCTCAGCGAGTTGACAGAATAGTTGTTGTTCTTTAGATGGTGCATGCGGAGTCTAGTAATATTTATCGTCGTTGCTTTGTAAAATATAATGTCTGCTTTGACCATTGACGGTGTTTCATAGTATTTTTGGTAATTCACTGAAATAAATGTTTTTTTTTCACAATAAAATTGTTACCTCCCTTGATTTTGTTTCTGTAAAAATTCAGTATGACTGTATCGTGGCTCAGTAGACTGAACTTTTGAGTAAGTATCGAATATCCTGTTATAAGTTCCAAGGTTACGTATTATCACGTGAGGATTAAAGCTCGTGCCTCTGTATTAGAAGAGGCCCTTGCCCAACAGTGGGAATATAATGAGCTGGTATTATTTTATTTTATTATTATTGATTTTCAATAGCACATTTATCTCAACAGTTTAAAAGTCAAGACAAAACATCATTCGCACTTAAAGACTCAACAAATTAAATGAAACAAATCTCTTTTATTTCTAAACGAATAATCTTAAGTGACAATAATTTGTTTTCAAACATGTCAGCTAACAAATTGTTGAGGTTAAGTTGACAGCTGTCATTCATCATGTCGTTTTTGGCGGGAACGCGGCAGCCAATCAGGGGCGGCGAGTGATCTCGTCGGAAGCTGGTTAGGGATGACATGACGGGATTTTGGCTCTATGGTTCTGTTTAAATAATGAATGGCTTTGTATATAAAGAGAGACTTTTTTAATTGGAGCGAAACCTACTTTTTTCTGGCTTAATTGGGTCACAGTTTAACATTTCAAATTTATTTTTGTATATTTTACTCCAATGAATTCAGTGAGTCCTTAATATGACTTACCTAGCTCAGCAATACGAACTAAGGAATTCAATTTATTCGAGTACTCAAAAAATAATTATGACTTTTTTAAATCCTTTTAGTTGTTAGAAAAATATCCATGCTATCCATTGCATCCCGAAATAAAGTAAAACATCAAAAATTTTCTTAAAAGATAAAAGATGGCTCACGCGAACGAAACTGCGAAGAAAAGGTAGTATTTTTAAAATCTGGACTTGGTTTATACTATGAGGCTTTACTTAAATGTTGTTTTTTCCTGCCATAATATAGTCGGTGAAAAACTCACTATTGTTCCTATCTCCACATTATTCTAACTTTCGAGTATTTTAACTTTTAGAGACCCATACGATCCCGTCATTCCCAAATAGTTATTATACTCTGGCAAACGGCAGAAGTCTATTAGAATTTATTTGGTTTACTTTAATGAGCGGTAAGTAGATAAAAGCATCATGGCCGCCGGGAAATACGGTAAAGTTTTTTACTTTTCAGTTTTTTTCTGTTATAAATTTATTATTTACATAGTAAAATCCTCAAATGAGTGCTCCTACCCAAGGGAGGGCGGGAGGGATTGTCAGACTTGTACTAGCTAAAATCCACGGTGTCCTTCAATAGCAACGACGATATATTACTAGACTCCTACGATGTCTGTCAACACATTAGGCAAAAAAGTCTTATATCCGTCTTATTTCGACCACTCCTGTGAGCCGTAAACATACCTTGAGACAGAACAGACCTTGAGTTAGCCAATCACAACGCAGTACCCCGCCCCCCTTGCTTAGGTACGTAGTACCTCAGTGAGTTGACAGAATAGATTTGTTCCTTTGATCGTGCATGCGGAGTCGAGTAATAATACCGTCGTTGATCAATAGCCCTTTACGTTAAGCATTTGTTTTATTTTTATGATAAATACACGTGTCGCTTTAGTTTAAGACTTTTGTTAGCTTTGGTGGAGGCTACCCAAGAATTAAAAAAAAAGTTTCCTTTTCCAAAATCTGGCAACCCTATCACATGTTTCTCAACGAACAATGTTCCCGCTACGATTCCTAGAATTATTTCCGTTCTTATCTCCAAGCAAGTAAGGTTCAAAATCCTTTGTTTTTCTTTGTCTAGCAAGTAAAGTTATTTCGGCATTCTTTTCGTTTAATTATCGTTAATGACGATCGGACCGGGAGTTCCGTTTTTTTTGTTCCGCGTGTCAACGAAGGTTATGATTGATGGAAGTCGAAGTTCCACTCGCTAACACTCGGTTTGATCTAAATATGTTTGGTAGCCAGAATATTGTCACTTTTTATTTCGTTTTTTAAGGAAAATATGTGACAGATTTGTCGGTTTTTACGGTGCTAATAAACTTCAGCGAATGTTACATTAAAGAAAAGCAAGCAAGAGCGTTTTAGCGATTATTCAACGAGCGTTCTGCCGCGCTTTTGGCCGAGCCAGGGGGCTTAGACAAAGTAACATCGCTTTGTACCGAAACGATATCTAAATTCGTCATCGTCTCTGAGATAACGACAAACATTTCGTAGCCAATGTAACATTACGGTCGCGATCGTTGTGTCGAATTGTTTGTTCGATAAAAAACAAAAATATTGGTTATGGTATCGAAAATTTAGCTGTCAGCTGTCAGTGACAGTCAAGAAGTTTAAAAAATCAAGTAAGTGAATAGTGTTATTACTTTTAGATCGCTTCCAAAACTCATTTTTATATGTGACTAGTGTTCAACCGATAATTAAATTTTTAGTGATACACTATGGAGTCTATGGAATCAAGAGTTCGAGCAAGTCCTGAGCAATAATTGGCAACGCTCGCTGCTTGAATATAAAGAAACGTAAGTAAATCAAAGTTTTATTCATGAATAAGTAATTAAACAATGGCTCGATCTAGATCGAAGACTACAGACAAGTGGAAAAAAGTAAGGATCTAATGAACATTTTTTGATAGACTGGTGTGATGGTAGAGTGGCTAGCAAGCTACTTTCTCAAGGGTTTTGTATAAGTGGACAAACCTTGCGGTTATGAAGGTTGGCTTGTAATCAATTCTCTGTTATTACTAGACTGGGGACTTTTGATAATGATGAAGATGTAAAAAACGTTTATTGGCACATGGCATAAAAACACACAACAATAATAAAGAAAGCAAATATTTGAGAATAACTTACAACTAAACATTAACCTTCTTACTACAAGAAATTAAATATCAATAAATAATAAAAAATGACAGTACAGTACAAGCTATGGTGTCCGATGGTCACATAAGAGAAGATGCCCCACAATCTTATTGTTCTTTTTTAATTTATTTGAAAAGTTCTTACCATATTGGCTTTTTATTCTCATTTACACCTTTAACATAGGAACTTATGACTACAACTGATTTTTATTCATTATAGGTGTGGGCAGATTGGAAGTCAAAGACAAAAAAAAAGGCATTGACCATTCAGCACCATGCAACTGGGTCTGGAGGTGTGCCAGCAAGCGGGCAAACCTTGTCAGCTAACGATGAACGAAACCACTACAAATTTTAGATAAATATAAAATAACAATAATTCAGAAAAAATAATAATGTAAAATTGAAAATTAATATAAATCAATAAATCATAGAAAAATTAAAATTAAAAATGTCAAATTAATATAAAATAATTCAAAATAATAATAAACCACTAAAAATTTTAATATCATATTAAATGCTAATGCGTTAATATTTGTTTAAAACAATGAGTATGGAGTATGTCATCAATCAATATCAAAAATCTGCTGCCGAATGATGAAATCCGACCATTTTTGTTTCGTTAACTACGATAACTACAACCTTTTGGCATTCGTTTCGTTATCTTTTTTGGCGATCACGATCGAGGCGATGGCGAACACTAAAAGCGCTACTTGTCTACGCATTTGTACGGGACAAACATGATAACGATTCGTTACTCTATCGTTTCGTTACGAATTATAACATTGTCTACCAACTTTCGATAACGATGACGATTGACCACGTGACTTAACGCTGCTAATGTCATTCCCATACATTTTTGTCATAACGAAGTTCGTTATCGTTTTTAAATTGTTACTTTGTCTAAGCCCCCAGCTGTCAAGTCTGACAATTTTTTGACGACTGTCTACTAACTAAACTACTTACTAGAGCGTTCGTTTGGTAGATCGTATTTTTACGATCTACGAGTATCAAACGAACGCTCTAGTAGTCTGTCAGTACTTGCGATATTGTTCGTTGTTCAGTATGACAAAATTAAAAACAACGAACGCTTGATGTTCTGTTACTAGTGAATGCTCAAATCTGTCAGCAGTTTTAGCTTCTTTAGGCGAGTTTTTTAATCAGTATCTGAGCAAACTATTTCTAAAATCCTATACCTAGGAACTGTAACTCCTGCGCACTAACAGATCAGAGATAAAACTTTTTAGCGTTGGATCCGTGCTATGTAACCTGCCAACTGCCTCTTAAAGATGTTTATTCTTTGGGCTATGGCTCGTCTACGAATCGCCTCTTTATTCAATCAGAGTGTGTGAATCCGAGCACTATCGTCGACTCAAGTTAAGTCTAAAGTGATTCAAGCGCGCTTCACCGTCTACCACGTAGAAATTAATAATCAGTAGTATTAATATAAAAAAACCTAGATATAAGCTTCTCCATCTTTTTAACATTGCCCCACCAAAATATTTTTCCAAAAAAATGTTTGATAATTTTGTAAGAAACGCCACACACAGCGCATTCAATCAGTACACCAAACGCGCTGTCATATCAATGGCACGCCAGTCAATTTTCACCAACTCCCTTCTACATAATACGTCACAAAATCGATACAAAATTAATAAAATAACGTGAAGCACCCATCGACAAACGTGCGGTTGATGCAATAACAAAGACGATAATAAAAACAATAAAATTGTAACAGCTATCGTAAAACATAAAACTGCTGCGGTTACCGACTGTTTCGGAGATTCGGGGAATTTATCAATGGGTATTTCGGGAGGATTCTGTGTCTCTTTTTGTTTTGGTTTTAAAGTGTGGTATAATCTCGCATTGCATTTGTCATTTACTCTTGGCATTTCACGGCATTACACAAGATAGTTGATTGTTTAATCTTTCACACAAATACTGAACGGATTCACATGAAATTTAGGAGGTATTCCACGAAGGGCACCGGCTGGCAATGGCATTTGAGCTACTTGCACCTTATCTATTCGACATAAGGCTGTCAAAATTTTACGCAGGTGCCAGGTGCCAGGTTTTGTAGAATACCTCAATTTGCGGTACACAGATAAGTATTTAAAACCTGGATTAACATATATATGTATAAGACAGTCTTTATCAAGATTTTGTCTTTCTGTTGGATAAAATTTCGAGTTGTAGCGAGCGAAGCCGCTTATAAGTTTATCTCAAGACTTAGACAATACGTTACATTTGTAATGAGCATTCTTGCGAATGTTAGATTACAGAAAAACAAACGAGAGCGCTTACGAGAGCGTATAAGCAAGCATTCTAACGAGAGTACTGGCGAGCTTTTTGCCGAGTCGACTGTCAAGTCATCGGTAAGAATTCTTTGTGAAAATGTTCGAAACGATATTGGCTCTGTTTTCGTTATTCATAATCATCTGCCTAGCCTTTTCCCAACTATATTGAGGTCGGCTTTCAGTCGTCTTCCAGTGGCTCTGTTCGTTGTTCATATTCAAAGTTGGCAAATGCTCGATGGTCTACTTGTGAATGCTTAAGTCTATAAACACCTTTTTTGATTGGTTACGTAACCATGAATAGCAGAGTAGTAGTAGTAATTTACAATAACAGTAAGTTCAAAATAATAAAAAATAACACATATTCCACGCATACCAGCTTCGTCACGGATGCCATCGTTTCTATGGTTCAATTTATTGAGGTAGACCATATCGATATGGTCAAAATAATGGCTGACGATCGCATTCTTTGCAATTACATGCATGTGCCGTTACGAAATATTTAAAATGATGGAACCTATCAAATCATTTTTTGGGAAAAAATGAAGTTAAAACAAATTGCTACTGAATTGATAAAATTTTGTTTACGGGTTCATGATTTCGAAAGTTATGTCAATGTCAAATCTATAAAACGATTTCTATAAAAATAACCTAACCTAATCTAAGTACACATTCGTTAACAAAACACCAACTGTTCCCAAGGCTAGTCTACATCCAACGCACATTGCCCGACAAATCCAGAACCACCCTTATAATAATATACTCTAATTAATAGTGTCCCCTCCAAGGTAAACATAAGTCCCCAGAAGGGAGAGCAGGGAGGGACACATTAATCATCCCCAGACGACGTCGGGACATACTTGTTTACTAGCAAAGAGTGCCAAAGGACGGCCTGATAAATTTTGCCAAGAATTTTTGGAAGTTCCGAAGTTAGCCTGTTAAACGGCTTTTGATAAAGGCTTTGTACTGATCGGTGTTGATGGATCTTTTAATTTTGTAAGTTAACGGATCGAGTTTTAAACAAGGTATTGAAGAAACTGAAAGGAAATGACCGAGAGACGAGAGTGAAGGATGATATGAGGTTGAAATGAGGTGACTGCCGAAGTGATAAGTAATAGAGAAGTATAGCAGTATATGGTACGATTCAGACCAACCGGCTCGCATCGCGCCGGGCCGGACGGCATTGTACAATGCGGTAAAGAACATTGAAGTGTATCAACAGTATTTATAGTTCATATTTGCATGCAACTTACGCATCCCCCGTCAGCATCCTTCAGCATCGGCGCGACGTGTCACGACGTGTCTATGTGGCGAAAGACGATGTGGAAATTCGGCGCGTTTCGTACGACGACGTACAGAATAAACACAAACACCATTTGTATTGAAATATTGTCTTTAAACTACTCTTAGACATTTTAGTCATAGAGTCAGTTGAAGCATTATATTATTATGACAAAGCAAAGAACAAATTTTTTAAACCCAAGATGGTGGCTAACGCAGACTCGAGGTTGAAAACTTGCAATTTTCAGGAATAAATAAAAAATCACAAAACACACTACCTCTGGTAGGGCAAAAATCCGTTGGCTGGACTATGTGGTCGGGTACGGGGCACGGTGTGGTTTGCGTAATACGCGCCGTATTAAGCGACCATTAGCTGCTATTCTACCAGAGATTCGTTGTGCTACGTTGCGTTTGATATCCACCAATCATATTCATTGATTTACTTACCACAGCACTAGTGGAAACGGATTCAATTAAGATGTGTTTTTTTTTATGGAAAGATGCGTCCTATGGAGGTGTGCTACGGGTCGTTATCCCTACTATCGATACATTGCATAGCTCGAGCTGCGCATTTTCGAAGCGCAGCTACTCACATATTACTCGCACAGCTACATAGCGCAGCATTAGTGGAAACGGTCACACAGGTCACACAGTTTCGTAGCTCAGCTTTTACATCCTCGCAGCACAGCTACATAGCACATCTTTGGTGGAAGGACCCTTTTATGCACCGTGTTAAGCCAGCTGCGGCCATGTGTCGAGAATTTCGTATTGATATGCGAGTTGTTTGCAAACACACAGAATACTCCAAGAACTAATTCCTATGTAGTTGAAGGATACAGTTTGAGCGATCTTTTAATTACATTTACTGTCAAACTGCACTTTAATCAACACCACTTTCCTCCACCTTCTCGCTAGTTAAACTAATTTAAATTAAACTCTGACCTCGTCCAACATTTTAACCATTATAATTGCCTTTAACTAATTAACTATGAATGATTCAACAGAACTAGTATAGGGGACGGATGTGTTAAGGTGCTTATAGATTAAATCTTTATTATATATAAATCTCGTGTCACAATGTTTGTCCTCAATGGACTCCTAAACCACTTAACCGATTATAATAAAATTCGCACACCATGTGCAGTTCGATCCAACTTGAGAGATAGGATAGTTTGAATCTCAAATTTTAGACCGGGTCCTCCACCCGTGCGAAGCCGGGACGGGCCGCTAGTATATTATACTCCTTTTTTCTGATGATTATAATGTATGGTTTAACTAAATGCTGTGATTCATCTATCAGTCTATACAAATAAAAATTGATTTCCGTAAGTATTTACGTGATAAAATCATCAAATGAGTCCTCCCACACACGGACCGGAGGGACTGTCAGACTTGTATTAACTAAAATCCACGGTGATCCTTCAATACGTTCCAGGATCACGGTAACCTGTTTAGACAGCCAGAGTCGATGTGTATATTTGGCTAATTTATTAATGTCGGAATAAATTCTGTCACTGATCTCCTAAACAGTTTGTTGTGATGTTTTAATGGAGTCCCCTGTCCCTTGATGGTATACAACTGTCTAATGTTTACATCTTTATAACTGATCACATGCTAAAAACGCAATCAAATCTACAAGCACCTTTAGTGCCTCGGGCATCAAATCTAGGACCGTCACGCCTACGACGAGCCCACGCCGGTTATCATGCAGTGTTCGTAATGGTCATAACATTAGTCTAGCTCTTGCGTGTACGCACGATTTTATGCTAAATATCATTGTGTTCTTAGAGCTGCGTTAAATTCGCCGTGTATTTTGGAATAGGTCATTTGATAAACATTCAATGACAAATTTTTGCCCTGAGACTTGGAAAGATCTAGCATTAAAGAGTTTGAGTTTGAAGAACCATTCAATTTTTTTTTTGTTTTAGAACCTTTTCTCCAGACTAGGTATTTCAACTGTATCTTAGGTGCTTTTACAAACATTTAAATTCACATACAACATACCCAGACCCGAAACAAGTAATGGCAGCTAATACATAGTTTTTTAAATATATTAATTGTAGGGGTTTTTGATCACTCCTACACTTGGATGATAAATGATAGATGACTGCTGATAATGATATAGGCAGAAAGATCGCGTAATAAATGATAAACGACACAACCTTCTGCGATAAGTATTTAATTGATACTTATTGATAGAAATTATAAGGTGCAGTGATACATAATGCTAAAGTAACAGTATAAATACGATACAAAAGTGCTGACGCGCGCCGCGGCGCTAATTATGTATATAAAACAAAATTAAACCTGTACAGTTGTCTGTACATGCTGCCACAGGCGCAAAAGAAAGAATACATAACTAAAATAACAAAATTGATTACATAAATCGAACCTCTAACTTTCACATAAAGGTATATCAAACTTAATAGACTGCAAGTTAGGGGTTGATGTGCTCTCGGTGATCCGTGGGGCGGGCTGCGTCTTGGTCGGAACTTCTTCTAATTCTATATTCATCTCCCGTGTCGGCTGCTGCCTCCTCTTCCGTCGTCGGATCCACATGACGACTGAGATAAAGCCCGTCAGGATCGCTCCGGCCACCAGCAAGTAGAGCACGCTGTATTGATGCACGTCGTGGACACTGATTGTCTCGGTCGATTGTTGCTTAAGATCATCTATTTCAGACCTCAATTGTTTCCATATAGTGTGATGATCCTCTGGTACAAAGTTCTCAACAGAAGAAATGCTTGTGTTTAGTATTTCATTGACTACAGACATCTGTGGAAGCTCTTCTGCATAGTAGTCAACGTGATTGATGAAATTCTTATGAGAGTAAATCTGGAAGGACTCTCCTTTAAGTGTGCATCCTTGACAAAGGCTAATTATACCATTGCCCGATAAAGTTTTTACTTCCGTGCTGCGTGTGCTAAATATGCGGACAGTGCATTGCTGACAACATTGATACAGCCAGTCGTTCGGGCGTCGTAACTTGATCCATTTATTTTCACATTTTGATTGTTTGTATATACAGGCTGATGTTATTATATCATTAATTTTTACATCACAAATGGATTGTTTTTCTCGAATTTCATAGACTGGTTTATCAATGGAACATAAAATCTTCTCTGCATTCGCATGGAGACATTGTTGCAGGTCGTTTTCTGTGAAGAATAAAACCAAGTCCTTTCTCAAATTAAATGCCAAATATGGGAAAGTCGGGATAACTTGATAGTTGTGTCCTGATTCTTCTCTTTGAAGGGAAATAACTTTGTCCAGTTCGTATTTTTCTGTAGTAACCAAAGGAATCTTGATTTCCATTATAAGGTAGTTGTTATAAACTCTAGCGAACACTCGTAACAATTTATACAGACTTCTGATACTTGATTTGTCCATTGGCACATTGAGATCATCCTGTATCTCCCGTGAAATGATGTTTATCTGTGCTTCCAACTCTTCAGGTGGCAGAAGGTGAGTGTCTATGCGTCCATGATAAATATCGGTGACTACATCTATGAGGCCTTGCTGCATTCTCCGTAACGTTGATAAAACGGCATAAGCGGATAGTGCTGATGACGTTAAATAAAGACCGTGCGTTATCTGATTGCACGTTGTTTACTTCCTTAAATAAAGCCTTCATTTGTTTCTCCATAGAAGTAAATTGTTGATTCATAATAGCCTCATTTCTTCTAATAATGCTGTTTTCCGATTCAATGATTAGCGTTTGATTTTTGATAAGGCCTTGTAAGTGATTTTCATTCAGAGATATCTGTTCAATATCTCGTTCATACTGCTCTGCAAACTTGTCATCTAGAACCCCAAACAAGTAACTAGCCAGGTTGCCAACCCCATTAACTAGTCCTCTCTTGTATCTTTTGTTCGGGTTTCGCAGTAATGAATTATAATGTTGAAGTTCGTTCAGCTCATGTTGCAGTTGTAATATGATAGTTCCGTACGGCATTCTTGATTGAGGTAGGCACGTTTGCTGACACAATTGATTTAAATGTCGAACATATGTTTGTAAGTCATTGAATCCAGACCAATATGTAGACATGTTGTAGTAAACTATTAACTTCCACTCGTCCTTGATGTGTTGGAGTTCTGATACCTTGTCGAAAAGCATGTTCCTTTGACTGTCCAGTGACGTAATATTGTACGCGACAGTTGATTGCTGTATGCTAGGTGATATTATCATCATTAACAAAAGAAGTGTTGTTGTTAATAATGTTTTCATGCTGAATTTCGACCGATTGCGATGCCCGCGGGATGTTCCTTGAGTCCCATTCAAGGGAGGTGTAGGCATGGTACTACTTTCTTGAACAGGCAGCGGAATAAGTTTGTTGACCGGACGTTTGATAATATTGTTGGCAGTTTTCAATGTTACAACTCGCACACACCCGTCTGGACCGGGATGCAGAGCTTGAACTCGCGCCATCGCCCACTTGCCTGGTGGTATGTGGTCTTCTTTAATGAGAACTACGTCGTCGAGTTTAAGGTTTTCCTTCGTAGTACGCCATTTTGTTCTTGACTGAAGCTGTTGAAGGTACTCCGTGGACCATTTCTTCCAAAACTGTTTGTTAATTGCCTGAATCAATAGCCAACGTACAGTCAGGCTCATATGGTCGGGATCAGTCTGAGGTCGTGATATTATGGACCCACCGACAAGGAAATGCCCTGGTGTGAGATATGTGTCGTCTGGGTTTTCAGTGAGTGCGCAGAGAGGCCTCGAATTGAGACAGGCTTCAATTTGACACAACAGCGTGGTGAACTCTTCATAAGTTAATTTTTGCTGGCCAAGCACACGCTTTAAATGATATTTCAAACTCTTCACCGCCGCTTCCCAGAGACCTCCGGCATTTGGCCAGACGGGAGCATTGAAGTGCCAATGTATTTCCATGTTGTTTAGGTCATTCGAAGCGTTAGGGTTTATTGAGGCCATGATTTCTCGGTATTCTTGATTGAGAAGTCGTGAGGCACCCACAAAGTTCGTACCATTATCGCTGTAGATATTTTTGGGTACTCCACGCCTGGAGCACATTCTTCTTAACGCTGCTAGGAAGGATGCTGTGCTGAGATCGGATACCAATTCCAAATGTACGGCCTTGGTTGCTAGGCACACAAATACTGCGATGTATCCCTTGGTAGTCTTGATGCCTCTTCCTTTGTTAGATTTTATATCCACATGCCCTGTGAAGTCTATACCCACATTTGTAAAGGGTCGAGACGGTGTGACTCTCGGCTTTGGAAGGTCAGCCATGTGTTGCTGATATTCTATTGACTATATCTTCGGCACTTAACGCATGATCTGATATGCTTTTTTACGCGGCTGATGCCACTAATCAGCCAATATTTCTCTCGGATGAATGATAAGGTAAGTCGTGGCCCGCCGTGAAGCGTAGTGACATGAGCTTGATGAATGATTAACTCTGCCAAGCGACTTCCAGGTGATATTATAATAGGATGCTTTGCCGCATATGTGATATTTGCTTGCTCAAGGCGTCCGCCGACTCTTAATATTCCGTGATCGTCTAAAAATGGTCGCAAGCTGGATAATCTGCTGTTGCTTCGGACGACGCCCTTTTGCGTTAATTGATGTATATCTTCTTTAAAATCTATACCTTGCACATGTTTGACAACAAGATATAATGCGCTTTGTATTTCAACACCGGTCAGTGCACTTCGCTCCGCACGTAAGTGTTTATTTTGCAGGTTATTGATGTAACGTGACACCCATGCTACTGTTCGCGCAACCTTAGATAGTGAATTGAATTTATTTAATAATTCAATTACAAAAGAGCTGCTATTTTGACATAAGGCTGTTTGTACAATGGGCTTTTTCATTTCTTCTGTTGGAGGTTGATATTCAGTCGTGGGAATGTGATCGATCGGGTTAAAATTAAGAAGCCATTCTGGTCCTTCCCACCATAAACGATTTTTTGATAGACCTTCAGAACTCAATCCACGCGTGGCACAGTCTGCTGCATTGTCACAAGACCTGACGTGACGCCAATTCGATGCTGGTATGATTCCAGTTATTTTTTGTATACGGTTAGCCACAAACTGCTTCCATTTTGATAAATCTCCACGTAGCCAGCCCAATACAACCATCGAATCAGTCCAAGCGAAAATCTGTATTTGTTCTGAAGACAATGTCTGACGAAATTTCTCCATCAATTGTGATAATAATAATGCACCTAGCAGCTCAAGCCTAGGTAACGTGATTGACTTGTTAATTGGCGCAACCTTTGTTTTTGCAGTTACGAGCTTCGATGTGCGCTTGCCTTTATGATCGCTTGTTACAATGTAAATTGCGCATGCATAAGCTTTTTCCGAGGCGTCACAAAATGCATGTATTTGAATGTTATTTTCCATTTCACCTAGATATCTAGGTATTTGAATGATATTGATATTTCTTAGGTCGTTTCGCAACCTTTTCCATTCTAGTGATATGTGGCCCGGTAATTCTTCATCCCATGTCAGGGACTCCGTCCAAGTTGTTTGGAATAATATTTTTGCTCTGATAGTAAGCGGTGATAACCAGCCAATGGGGTCAAATATTTTTGAAATATCTGCCAATAATTGCCGCTTCGTAAAGTGCATGTTGCTGTCGCAATCTTCGATTCTAGTGTCGAATGTAAACACGTCAGTTGAAGGAATCCATCGCAGACCTAGTGTTTTCCGGGTTTCGCTATCCTTGAACTCAAATGGAGCGTTTATTTGTTCTGGCTGCAAGGTTTCGATTAATCGAGGTTCATTACTGGACCATTTCCTCAGGTTCATGCCAGCACTCCTTAAGACTGCTATTAATTCTTGCTGTAATTGTCTGGCATGCTCGATTGTATTACTTCCTCCCATGTAGTCGTCCATATAAAATGATGAGTCCAGGGCGACCGCTGCTAAAGGATATTGTTCAACATGATCGATGCCAATTTGCTTCAAGGTTCTCATCGCTAAGAACGGCGCTGCTCTTGTACCGTATGTAACAGTAGTAAGATTGTATTCTTGAAGTAATTCACGAGGATGACTCCTCCATAATATAGATTGAAGATGCTGATCTTGAGGTCTCACAAGGATAGCTCGAAACATTTTTTCTACATCCGCAGTGGCTACGTACTTATATTGTCGCCACTTTAGGATGAGATTCTGAAGGTCTTGTTGGAGGTTAGGTCCGTTGTACATCAAGTCGTTTAAGCTGCGTCCAGATGACATTTTAGACGAAGCATTGAAAACAACACGTAGAGCTGTAGTTGTCGAGTCTAGTTTCAGCACGCCGTGATGAGGTAAGTAGCACGCTGTGTGATCTTGTTGTTCTACTCGACGCATGTGACCTAGTTCTTCGTACTCTCGCATGAATTCGCGATAACCTGCTGCTAATGATGGATTCTTAGTCATCTTCTTTTCTTGTTGAATAAATTGAGCGACTGCCTTTGACTTTGATGTACCCATTTCTTGTTCGAAGTTAGGTTTCATGGGTAATGCTACTTCATACAGGCCCGAGTCCAATCTCTTCGTAGTTGCTTGATAAAATTCCTCACAATATTGATCTGCAGATGATAATGATGATGTGGGCTCTTGTATGTCTTCGACCTCCCAGAATTTGGAGATGTTGTCGACGTCGTTGAGGTCTTCACATTGCCTGATAATATCCACCCAAGTTTTGTTTGCTGCGCGATAGGAGCTTGGACTGGTCCTTTGATAAGCCCACTCATGATAATGTTTGAATAGACACTGGCATCCAAGAGCAAGTCAACTGGTTTAGAAATGTTATACTCAGGATCTGCCAGCCGGGTGTGTGATAAATGAGGCCAAGTTTGTTTCTTAAACGATGTATTAGGCAAGTTATTTATAACTCGGCCTACGACTAGAGCCTCCGTTGTAAAATGATAGTCATCGTAAATTGATATGCAGTCAAGCGACACTAAGCCTCTGCTTTGTTTTTGTGTTGACCCAATTCCGAATACTGCTGCTTGATATGATTGCCTTTTCAACCCTAATAATTGGGCGGCATTTTCTGATATAAGTGATACTTGCGACCCTTGATCTAAGAGGGCTCTGAATCGCATATTGTTGCCATCTGTGGCTCTGATATTTACTGCTACAGTGGTCAAGAGGACTTCTTCATTTTCGCTTGCAACGTAGTTGACATTGTGACTGCTACGCGATGTTGAAGCGGAGCCTGCTGTCGACGAAGAATCCTGAGTTTTAGGATTGTCTGTTTGTTCCAGTATATCACCTCGCATAGTTGACATTGCGTCATGCATAATCGAGTTATGATAGCCGTTGCATTCTTTGCATCTTTTTGTAGAAATGCACTTTTTGTCATAATGCTTGTAAAGACAGTTACGGCAAATATTATGTTGTGAAATTGTCCTCAATTTCGCATCCGCCGATTGCGCAAGGAAGCGTTTGCATTGATACAAACTATGAGGCTCCTTACAAACTGGGCAAGATCTTTTATTGTTTGTTGCGTTTGATTGATATTTCTTGTACTGGGATGCATTCCTGGAGTTGTCGTTATGATTATAAGGTTTTGGATGACTTGAGCTTGACTTGTAGGAATCTGATGTAGTAGGCCTTTCTTTCTTGCCTACGGGCTCTCGGGCCATAAACTTATTTTCAAGGAAATGCAGGAACTCGGTATAAGAAGTGAGATCTCGAGGCGACGCACGTGACTCCATATAGTCAGTACGCGTTTCGTCGTCCAGCTTCTTTGATAAAAGATGAACCAAAATCGGGTCCCAGGTAGCGATGTCAATGCCTAGGTTCCGAATACTGTTGATACACTGTGTAGTCGTATCATGTAGCTTCTTGAAAGCTTGATATGATGATTGCTTGGTGATCGGTGGTTGATTTAAGAAGATATCCATCTGAGTTGAAAATAAAATCTGTGGATTGTTATAACGATGCGTGAGGATATCCCATGCCGTCTCGTAATTTTCTGCAGATATATTGAGATGCTGGATTAAACCTTCTGCCTCACCTTTGACCTTCCCCTTCAAATGTTGCATTTTCTGCGCTTTAGAAATACCTTTGTTGTTATGTATTGTTTCGACGAATAGATCGAAGAAGGTCGGCCACTGCGTATATTTTCCGTAAAATGTAGGGACTTCTAATTTGGGTGTGGCCTGCTCGAGGTGAGTAGTAGAGTTTAATTTTCTGTTGAGACCCCTTTTGATTGTAAGGTAGCGCTCTTCAACCTGCAGAAACTTGGTTTCATATGCATCGTTGCTTCCGTTCAATTGGTTATCGAGACGTAAGTGAGTAGTGTCAATAACCTTCCATAGATGTTGAAGATTATTTAGCTCATCTTGAAGTTCCCATTTTTCTTCTAAATCTTCAATGTTGATTCGATTCATTAGTCGTTCCAATGCTCTAAAGTTGGTGTCTTGCTGACCAAGCAGGTCATCCCCTTGAAAATGATATTCTTCAAGGGCGGGTAATGAAAAGGTCGGAAACTTAGGCTCCTTATAAGCTGACATCATTTCCTTGGTTTTGATATAATAATCCTTCATGTACCCATAAATACCTTTTGCGAAATATTCGTATTGATCATCTTCAAAATCCAGCAGCTTACTGTGATTTTCTTCGAACTCCTTCCAGCACTTGTCCAACGCAGCTAAACGGCTGAGAAGGTATTCAGTTGTTTTTCGGCTCGAACTGTCCTTCCGGAAATTGGTATGTATTCTCTCCATTTCCTTGGTGAGGGAGCTCTGGCGTTCGAACATTGCTTGTATGCCCTCCATGATAAATGATAAATACCTGATGTTGCTGAGACTGATATATGATATTCTTCTTTACTTCTGATAAATGATATTCTCTTGCTTAGTGTTTTGTTTATCTCCAGCACGATATGTGCGCCTTCTCAATCCTACTGGTGAGACCCGCTTGTGGGAGGCCAGCGGACCGATTCGCTATCGTACCGGAAATCTTCAAACACTATCTTGATAAAGATACACTGATGACTGGATCCACAGGTCACTGGATCAGATCCAATCCGGCTCGAAGGACCAATAAATGTAGGGGTTTTTGATCACTCCTACACTTGGATGATAAATGATAGATGACTGCTGATAATGATATAGGCAGAAAGATCGCGTAATAAATGATAAACGACACAACCTTCTGCGATAAGTATTTAATTGATACTTATTGATAGAAATTATAAGGTGCAGTGATACATAATGCTAAAGTAACAGTATAAATACGATACAAAAGTGCTGACGCGCGCCGCGGCGCTAATTATGTATATAAAACAAAATTAAACCTGTACAGTTGTCTGTACATTAATTTCGTGCGGGAATCGTTCCTCGCGATACACAGCGCAGCACTTCATGGCTAAGTCCCCGCGCCAACGTGTCGGCAATTGATGACTGTGTTAAAGTATTTTATTATAGACTAGCTTTTCCCCGCAGTTCCACCCCCGCTGCTCGTCTGTTTGTCACGCGATAAAGTTATACCTACTTGAAAAATTTCAGCTCAATCGGAATTCGGGAAGTGAATCTATTTTAACTTGCAATATTTGATTACAGACAATGACGGGACGAAACGAAATAAAAGCTTGTAAAATAATCTAGGGCAGCTTAAGCTAGGGCGAATTGGTCGCGAGACTTATGAATTACCTTAACCCTGGAACGAAAAGGGCTATTGAAAGACGCCGTGGATTTTAGTCAGTACAAGTCTGACAGTCTCTCCCGCCCTGCCCGGGGTGGGAGAACTCATTTGATGATTTTACCACGACAACAAAAAAAAGGGCGTCTGAACTGTTGATTAAGATACTAGTTACTATAGTATCCTCATATTTTCCTTTCAGTTTAAACAGCTAATAACTATCGGTGTTAAGTTAACCGGGTCATTTGGGTTCAACTAGTTGATCCGCAGTATATGGGTCGGTGGACCCCACCCATTTCCCGTCGCTCCCTCGCTTCCTATATAAGACTGTGGTTACAATGTCCAACTTTTTTATGTGGAGAGTGTAGACTAAAAGGTTTACTGTGAAAGAAAATGGAAAATGTATTGGTTTGAACTTTTGTGAGTTGATAGAAACAAAATTAGAGTGAACAGTCTTCTTCTGATGTCATCGTTTCTATGGTTCAATTAATGTAGTAGACCATATCGTTATGGTGAAAATAATGGCTGACGATTATTGAGCTATTATTACTACGTATAGAGACGACACCACGCATCACCACTGTGTCCCACCCAGGATGAGTGCGCGCGCACAAGTTCATTCAGTTGTTTGACAGCTCTGTGGCGTGGTCTATGCGCGCGCACTCATCCTGGGGCCTAAGTCTACTAATTTATAAACGTTACAATGGTCTCTCAATGGTGTGTTTTTGACAGTTTTTGTATGGCAAATCTGTCAAAAACTTACCATTGAGAGACCATTGTGACGTATATAAATTAGTAGACTTAGGCCCCTGGATGGGACACAGTGGTGATGCGTGGTGTCGTCTCTATACGTAGTAATAATAGCTCAATGCTGACGATTGCATTCTTTGCAATTACATGACAGGTGCCTTTACGAAATATTTAAAATGATGGAACCTATCAAATCAATTTTTGGGAAGAAACGAAGTTAAAAAAATTGCCTCTGTATTGATAAAATTTTGCATTTGGGTTCATGATTTCCAAAGTATGTCCATGTCAAATCTTATAAACAATTCCCAAAAAAAAAAAATAACAATACAGAAACAGAACAGGCTTCGTCTGGGTAAGCTTATTTCGTTGTAGAATTTTGTCTTTGTGACCTCAAACCCTAAATTAGAGTCAAGAGCCAAGCCATATCAAATAAAAAAGAAAAAAAATCTTTAGCCACAGATGCAAAAAGAGAGTCTGCTGTGTGTGTATGTGTGTTTGCTCCTAAACAGATGGTTTATTCCACTTTGTTCACCTGGGTGATATCACCTGGGTGAACAAAGTGGACAACATTGGTGTCCTTAATTCACCTCGGAAAAATATCACCTGAGTGATTTGTACATAGTAAATTACCTCATTTTAAGTGTTTATAACCATTCAACCTTAACACAGGCTTGATTGCATCGCACAAAATCGTGATGTCGTGAGTGTGCGTGGTCGGAGGTTGTCGCTTATCAATCAATTGTGGGATATTAATTTCATTGAGTTATTGGAAATACTATGTCAAACATAAAGTTTATTATTATTAGTAGGATATTTAATCAGTACATTAAAAAAAAAAAATGGAGTAAATCACCTAGTCCTAACTGGTTGTGGAGGTCAGTACCTATTTTTTTTTTTTTTACGTGGTAAAATCATCAAATGAGACCTCCCACCCCGGGCAGGGCGAGAGGTACTGTCAGACTTGTACTGACAAAAATCCATGGTGTCCTTCAATAGCCCTTTATGTTCCGGGGTCACGGTGATGGTATAAGACCCGCGACCCCGGCTTTAGCCCTCTGAGAGAGGGCCTCGTCATTATGCTGACGCTCTTTGAGGCGCGCGTGGAACACGACGCGCCGTCGACCCGGGCATGGTCCATGGTCGGGCGGCGAGTTGCCCTTTACTCGCCGCCCGCATGCCCGCGCCTACGGTGCCCGGAGATCGTCTTGTGACGTCCGACGCCGTGGGCGTCCACCACCGCGGGTGGGGCGGAGGGAGGACCTTTTCCTCTCTCTCACGCGGCCCGCCTCCTCCTTCGCGAGCATGACTGCTTCGCAGAAGGAAGTGACCGCTTCCCACTCCATCTCGCTCCGCAGCATGGCCGCAACCAATGCCGGGCGCGAGAGGTCTCCGCCTATCGCCGCCGTGAGGACAAGTCGGTGCTCCGCCCAAGCGGGGCAATCCTGCACCGTATGCTCGACTGTGTCCTCCGGGCGATCTTCAGTACCTACCCTTAGCACGAGTTTTCACTCTTTTACTTTACAGAGTCTTTCCAGTATTTACAGCGTTTCTTGTATAAAAAATGGAGCAGCGCCTCTGAAATCTACGAAATTGTCAATTTGAAATTGTTAAAGTTCCAGTTTACTTTACGTCTCAAATACTGAAAACTCGTGCTAAGGTTGACTGGAAGAAAATGCCCATGGCATTAAGTCCGCCTTTGTACTTCCATGTGCAAGAAGCTTTAAATAAATAAATAAAATAAGAAGTTGTTCCATGTAAAATACAGTTCCCGCGTCTTGAAATCTGACAGCCTAATTTTTAGAGGGCCAAAGCCTACTGGGGTAGCGGGACTATCTCACCAGGTAACCGCGTGACACTGAAATGTAAAGGGCTATTGAAGGATCACCGTTCAAAGGCTAGTAGTATCAGCAACAGATTGATGAACTGCGTAAAATTTTCGTGCAATTGCTACTTCATAAAACCGTTTTTTTATCGTGGTGAAGTCATTATTTAAGTAGGTACTCTTACGCAGAGCGGGGTGGAAAAGACTGTCAGAATTTTCGCCCCATCGTAGGTACACAAGGCGACGCAAGTCTCCGATACCTTACGACTTTGACATCCATTGGCTCGTGCCTGTGTACGAAACGAACCTCTATGGATTTCTATTGCGAAAGTCCGTTGGATACCAAAGTCGTAAGGTAACGGAGATTTGCGTCGCCTAGTGCCTTCGTACACTAGGCGACGCAAGGTCTAGGTTTCTGACCAAAAGCCCAACCTATTCTTTCAGTTCCAAGATATCCATATATTTTTAGGACGGTCCCGCGAAATTCTTCCCACAATAGCGTAACTTTTAGAAATACACGGTAATGACTCACCAAAAACTCACCCATCTTTTTAACCACTACAAAGTGAACGCGTCAATTTAACCCAGTAACAATAAAAGAACTTCCGACATTCTGTGAACGCGCCCTAACGCATTATGGAAGTACTACCACTCCCAGGCCGGCCCATGACACGCCATCAAACGACTTTTAATTATTTTCAGGGTTCTTCCATTATGGTGGTCGACTGACTAGACAGCTGTTATAGATACTGTGGAAAATGTTGAACGAAAATGTAGCTGGAGTTTTAAAGGTTTCGTTTTTTTCTTGTAATTGGTTAGAGGAGTTAGTTTTTTGATTTTAAACGTTACCCCAAGCTGGAAATAGATTCGAGGGACTAACGAGGTACCCGGTACGTAAACGGCTATTGAAGGACACCGTGGATTTTAGTCAGTACAAGTCCGACAGTCCCTCCCGCCCTAGGTGGAAGGACTCATTTGATGTTTTTACTACGATAAAAAGCGGGGGATTTATCCTATATCGTGGTTGCATTTACAAAAAATTAAACATAACATAAGAACTATAACTATAAGGTAGACTGGGAGAGAATGCCCAAGGCATTAAGTCTGCCTTTGTACCTACTGTCTTGTGCATGAAGTTCAATAAATAAAAAAATAAAATATGATATGTCAATCTTTTTTTTTTTTTTTTAATCGTGGTAAAATCATCAAATGAGACCTCCAACCCCGGGCAGGGCGGGAGGTACTGTCAGACTTGTACTAGTAAAATCCACGGTGTCCTTCAGTAGCCCTTTATGTTCCGGGTCACGGTAATAGAAATAATCCCGCCAGGCACCGGCAGGCTTGGCCTCTGAGGGGGGCCCCGTCATTTTTGCTGACAGCTCTTGAGGCGCGCGTGGAACACGACGCGCCGTCGACCCGGGCATGGTCCATGGTCGGACAGCGAGTTGCCCTTTACCGCTTTCCGCATGCCCGCGCCTACGGTGGCCGGAGATCGTCTTGCGACGTACGCGCCGTGGGCGTACACCACTGCGGTTGGGGCGGGGGAGGACGTCCGCCCCGCCGGCCTCCTCACGAGCATTACTGCCTCGCAGAAGGCGGCGACCGCTTCCCACTCCGTCTCCTCCGCAGCATGCCAAACCAATGACCAACAGCGTAGTTTTTTTTTATCTACTTCATTTTACTTTTTCTGCATGCAATTATAATGTTACCTTCTAAAACAATGTATTTTATTTAAGGATATGACTCATTACAAATTACTGTAATAAAACATAATTTGATTTCTGCAATGTCAAATGTTTAAAAAAAAGTTCATACGGAAAAGGCATCAAGATAAAAAGAAACACTTTTTTTCTTTGGTTAAAACGCACGGGTCTAAAAGAAGAATTTTCTTATTTTATTAGTGTATCTAGAAAATACACAGTATCGTGCTGAATTATCCTTGGAAAATATTCTGGGAGCTCCCGTGAGAAAAGACTAGACGCACGCCACTGTAAACGAGCGTTTTGCGACTTTGACAATCGCAAAGGAATAAATGTAGGTAATCTTAACAAGTCAACTATTCTAGCCAAGTTCTGGAGGTATTACGTGGACAAAGTCAATACCTGAAAAATAAATGAAATTATAAAACAACAAGTCTGGTCAGGCATTTTCATATGACATCCTAATATTTTGAGTCATTTTGCAGAAAAAGTTCAACATTTCCTTTTTAAATATTTCAATTACAAAAGAAAAAAAGTGCCACAGCCCCGATTGTTAAAATTAGATTTCTCATCCGTGAACAAGTTAGGACCTAGAACAGAACCCTGCGGAATGCCCGAGATTGTCGAGTATCCGGTAGAATTCATTCAGCCAGTGATATAACAAGTAAAAATCTAAAAGTCTTTCAATAAACTTGTAGTTAGTTATTAACTTATTAGATTAACAAAAACTTTTTTTTCCCGATAGTGTTTCAAGAATTCATGATCTACAAAATCGAAGGCCTCGCGCTTGTCATAAAAGATAGCATCTTATGCGGTGTTTGTATGCGAGTTATTCTAGTAGAAATTATTTTACTACTAGGAATTTCTCCTGTGTGGTGGTTGCGTATATAAACATAACTCATATAGTAATAAGTCCAGAACAACTACTTATATATAGATCATATAAATATTTGCTCCGTGTGGGAATTCTAGTAAAATATTTTTTCTTATATATTATTACATTGTCTATGAATAATGATTAAAAAAAAATGAAATGTTCAATGTTTTTTTTATTACCTTTATAGTTCAAAGCACGCCATTATCGCAAGTTTTGATAGATAGTTTTGTTTTTTTGTTGTGGGGCAATGTATCCGATATCAGTTTTATCACAAGCTTTTATTGAGTACACCATCATTACTGATAAGACAAGGGCACACCGTTTAGTACACCTAAGTGTAAATATTCTGGTCAAATCACATTAGTTTGTTCCTGCTCCTGTTATAGTAATGTTTGGTTTGAAAATATGGCATTCTCCGCGTTAGGAGTTGCTTCATTATCATTCATGTTTGCAAATATACGAAAATGGGAAACGATCACAGTATCTGTGCCTCAACGAAAAGTTTCATGATCATCGATGCTGATAATGGCACCAGCATACCCTGCTCTACGGACAACAGCACCAAGAGAGAACATGAATTCATCATTCCCTGTTATCAAGAATACCACTACATTCTGTTTTCTTTGACTCTGGCAACTTTCATATATGGAGTGACATCGTGGTGCCTCATCAGGAAGTTCCGCAATTTCAACAATTACGTGTATCTCAGTGCAACAATAGTGAATATAATGCGTTTAGTTATTGTGTCTATTATTTTAACACAGTGTGACAAGCGAATACCAATTGTGCAATTAGCAACAAGTATTCACTATTTCATTTTCATTTTTCAGACAACTGTGTATAATTATTGGTTGGTAGTGATGTGTTATGTGTATTATGTCAAACTTGTGAAAGTTTTTAGTGGAGATATTAAAAGGAAGTATCTGAAAAGTACTCTATTTGCATGGGGCATACCTATTTTAGTAGCTATAGTTTCTAGGTTAATCCTAGTCATAATTGAACAATTCGTTGTAGATGATATTCAAACAGTAAGGCTCATTTATCTGTATTTGAGTAATTTATTCACATGTAACTTTATTCCTATGATTTTCAATTTGGTTGTATTTATTAAACTATTGTATTCACTATTTTCTTGTAAAGACATCAATGTTGTTGTACTTTCGAAAGCTGAAAGAAGAAAAGAAAAGTTACGCCGTTTATGTATAGCAACGTCACTATTTCTGTTGAGCAATATTTTTGTTTTGACTTATGTTATATGGGATCTTTTAGAACTATCTGTTGTCGTGCGAAGTATTATTTTTAACTTTCAAATATTAGTTATTACGGTATTTATTCCTTTAGTAAAAAGTAACCGAGAGTTATGGTACGAATATTATAAGAATAGATTAAGAAGAAATAATTTGTAATGATTGTAGTGTTGTAGCGTATTGGTAAAACTGATAAGTTGGTTCTATATTTGATCTGGCGTCGGGTTTGTTTGATTACCGTCACATTGGACTCCCATTTCATACCACCATAAGAGCGCACCTGTGTCTACATCTAAATAATTATCATTATAAACTATATTGTCTCCGTCTAAAATGCTGTGATTCGTCAGCAAGACCAAAAACGACCAGGGTGAAATGGTCGAACATTTAGACAATATATTCAAAAGACCGGACAGATTTATTATAAGCATTATCATAATAAACGAAAGTCATGCTACAAATGCGATATCAGCTTTATCATAAGCTTTTGTTGAGAATGCCATTACTACTGATAAGACAAGGGTAACAGGTTCATTTAGTACACCACCTAAGTGCACACATTCTGCTCGAATCGCACTAGTTAGTGTACGTTTCAATAATGAATTGATCAGGCTTAATGTTTCAATATATTTTAATTAATTTACATGACTTCTTTGATAAAAAACTCTTTTGGCGATAGGAAAATCATTAAAGTAGTTAAAAGCATGATGATCGTTAATAGTCACATCTAATTTATGAAGTGTACAAACATGAAAAACAATCGATATAACTGTGCATCAGTGTAGCATTTAATCTACAAAATGTCTGGTAATGATAGCACCATAGCCTGCTCTACAATCAATACCACAAGCAAAGAAAGAAATGTTATCATCCCCTGCTATCAGGAATACCACTACACTCTGTTTTCTTTGACTATAGCAACGTTCATATATGGAGTGACATCATGGTGCCTCATCCGAAAGTTCCGCAATTTTAACAATTATGTGTATCTCAGTGCAACAATGGTGAATATACTACGATTAGTGATTGTGTCAATTGTTTTAAGAGATTGTGGAAAACGTCTTTCAATTGTTAAATTTGTTAATAGTTACTTTTATATTTTTATTTTTCAGACGACTGTGTATCATTATTGGCTGGTGGTAATGTGTTATCTGTTTTATGTTAAAATTGTGAAAGTTTTTAATGGAGAGATCAAAAGAAAGTATCTTAAAAGTACACTCTTTGCATGGGGTGTTCCTATTGTATTAGCGCTAATTAGTGGATCGATTTTCCTCATAATTGAGCTAGTAGTTGATAAATGTGCTGTGTTTAAAATAAGTGCAATTTATATGTATGTGTGTATTTCTCTTATATGTAACTTATTTCCAATGATATTCAACTTGATCATGTTTATTAAACTTTTACATTCTTTATTTTATTCTAAACACACGAATGAGATTGGTTTGACAGAACAAGAAAGAAGAAATGAGAAACGACGTCGGTTATTTCTAGCCACGTCTATATTTTTTATGAGCAATGTTTTCGTATTGACCTATGTTATATGGGATCTTTTAAGTCTTGCGGTTTTCATAAGATGTGTTACATTTAACGTTCAAATATTAGCTGTAACGCTTTTTATTCCTTTTTTAAAGAGTAATCGAGAATTATGGTATGAATACTATAAAAGTCGATAAAAAAGAGATATTTCATAATTTTAGTAGCTTTTTTACTGATGATGAAAAGCAATCTCTTTCTTTTGTAATGATATTGTTCGTCAGTTGATTCAATCACACTAGATCCAGACTTAAAATACAAAATGCCAAATATTCATCTCCTTTTTTCACAATTTTATATTTCGTACATTATCGTGTAGGGTAAAAAGTTTCTTTTTTTTGGACCAAATTGAATAGCAGCTTGTTATCAGGAAGATAACTATACTGGCTAGGAAATGATAGTGAAGATGATGAACTCGTGTCACAAGATAGAAAAGAGATTCACATAATTATGAAAATGGACAGACAGAATATTTATAGTTCATTAGCATTATTGGAGAGGTTATCAGTTTTATCGTAGGCTTTTATGGACTACCAGTGCCATTACTACTGATAAGACAAGGAAAACAGTATCCATTTAGGCACTAAGTACTGCAAATCAGATGGCTCATTCGCATTACCACGTTTCTGTTGCTATTAGCCACCGTGTCTTTAAAAAACGAATTTGTTATTCACAATTACGTTTTCTTCCCAAGTTTAAAATAATGGGCCATGAGTACAGTATTATTCCACTAGACACAGACGTCATTCCCTGTTATAAGATTGTACACTACACTTGTTTTACCATGACTATAGCAACGTTCATATATGGATTGACATCGTGGTGCCTCATCAGGAAATTCCGCAATTTCAACAATTACGTGTATCTCAGTGCAACAATAGTGAATGTTATGCGTTTATTAATTATGTCAATTGTTTTACAAGATTGTGACAAAATTGTGTTGGATATTCCATTTATTAATATTTATTTTTATATCTTTATGTTTTTGTCGACGGTGTATCACTATTGGTTGGTAGTGATGTGTTATGTGATTTATGTTAAACTTGTAAAAGTTTTTAATGGTGATATAAAAAGGAAGTATCTTAAAAGTACTCTTTTGTCCTGGGGTTTGCCTATTGTAATAATGGTCGTATGTAAATTGACATTACTCATAATTGAACGTTCAATAGACAGTGAACATTCGAATTTCTGTCGCAGACTGTTTATAGATAATTGTATTTTAATTGCAAGCCACATTATACCCACTGTTATAAATACTATTATTTTTGTCGAACTTTTGTATGTTTTATTTTGCTCTAAAGAAACAAGTGCGAGTACACTTTCTATAAAAGATAAAATTAAAGAAAAATGGCGTCGTTTGTGTATAGCGACATCTATATTTTTTCTGAGCAACGTATTCGTATTGTATTTTGTTATTTGGAATGGTTTTCAATTTTCTATGTTAATACGTGTTGCTACAATGTACACACAACTATTGGCTGTAACATTATTTATTCCTTTAGCTAAGAGCAACCGTGTTTTGTGGTACAAATACTATAAAAATCGTATGTCAAGAATTATGACTTAAATATTATTGTAATGGATCAACTCTTGTGTGTTAATGTAAACAATTTATACTAGTAATAAATTATTTTATTTTATTAATATAATGTGCTTTACTATTTTCGGACAAAATCTATGGAAAACGCTTCTTTCACAAGCACCGCTCATCACCTTGTAAAGTTGTGAGTCCGGGGAGATGAGAAAAACAAGGTGTCCATTAAGAATTGTGTTTAATACTACTCTTAATACTAGTGTACAATGGTTTATATAGGTTTAGATACACATACACAAGTCTTATACACTACAATCTCGGGGATGAAACGGATTTCACGTTACAATGATTAGTATGAAATTCGTTGGTGCTTTCCACACGTCCACCGGCCAGCCGCGCAGAGAAGCGGCTCCTGGGCCCTAGTCTGCTATTTTTATAAATTCTTCATTCCAACACGATCCCATTGTCATTTTGCAAAAAGTTCGTAATCTGCTAAATGCTTTTAGTCTATCATTGGTCGGTCAATGGTCTTGTATGAATCATGTTGTTAATTACTTTTGAACATTAATTCATGCCAGATTTCCTTTATAATCTTCTTAAATATTAATTATTAGTGTAATAAGTAATTTATAGGAAAAAAAGTTCGTAAATATCAGAAGACATTTTTCGAGATTACGATTCCATGGCATTTCTTTCAATGGAGTGTCAGTAGTTGACCATCGGAAAGCCAAAATAAATTAAATAAGATTAATTTAATTAGATTACAAAACTTGTCAAAATCGACAAATTTATATAAAATCAATGACAGACCATTCTGATTCTGACACTAGCAGACTTGAGGCCCTGTGTTTCTTCGCGCTACATGATACGTACCACCTAGAAATCGGCTTTAGCACCTCCTCACGAGAACGTTACATTCACCCTGAGAAACATAGGCTTTATATCACGTCCACCCGTGCAAAGCCGAATTGTTTTATTCCTATACAGAATTTAAGTTCCAATTATAGGATATCGGCTTTATCACAGGCTTTTATGGACTACTGGATCCATTACGACTGATAACGATAAGACGAGGAAAACTAGAGTCCATTAGCATGATAAGTGCCGAAAAATCTGGCGATATTACATTTAGTATGTTTTTGCTCATTTTGGCGTAACGTCCTATTTGAAAGTTTTATTTTGTTCTCTGTTAAAGCTATCCTATTTATAGCTTCTTATTTCCTATATTGGGACATTAGGTCAATATTTGAAACCCATCATGGACGCGAATAACTCATTCGTAACCTGCCTTACCCAGCAAGTCAGACAACCGTCAGCTACTTCCTGCTACAAGATCACACATTACATTATCTTTGGCTTGACTATGGCTACGTTCATATATGGATTGACATCGTGGTATCTCATGAAGAAATTCCGCAATTTTAACAATTACGTGTATCTCAGTGCAACAATAGTGAATATACTGCGTTTGATTCTTGCATCATTGATCTTAAGTGTATATAGAGAAATTATGTCCCTTATTTACTTTTATGTTTTTATTTTTCTGACGTCAGTGTATAATTATTGGTTAGTAGTTATGAGTTACGTGTTTTACGTGAAACTTGTTAAAGTTTTTAATGGAGATATTAAAAAGAAATATTTTAGAAGCACGCTGTTTGCCTGGGGCGGCCCTGTGATTTTAGTGTTAATTTTTAGTTTAATTTCTTCTTCATAGAATTATTTGTTTTTGAAGATAAAATAGAAGTAATACGCATACTTTATATATATATTTGTTTTATTATTACGTGCAGCGTAATCCCTGGAATTATTAACTTGTTATTTTTTATTAAACTTTGCCATTCTTATTTTTTTCTGAAGATTTAAATTCAAGTGTGTATAATACAGAAAGAAATAAAGAAAAATGGCGTCGTTTCCTTTTAGCGACATCTATATTTTTATTGACTAATATTTTTGTGTTGACTTATGCCGTATGGGATGGATTTCATCTTATTATTGCTGCACAACATTTCAGTTTTTATTTTCAAATATTTGTAATTACTGCATTTATTCCTCTTGTAAAGAGCAACAGAGCATTATGGTATGAGTATTATAAAAATCGAATGATAAGGACTATTTCGTAAATATTTTTGTGTCTGAATAGTTTTTAACTATTAGATTAAAAAATATGGAGTAAGCAATTTTCTTTATAGATTACTATGATAATTTTAGTCTAGTTTACGAAAATACGTCATATTTTTGTAAATAAATAATTATATTTGATACAAACGTAGTTGTTTTAATTCTCCTGAATTGTGAGTGTAAAATAACAAGATGTAAAAGAAAATGAATGTATTTACGAAACAAAATATTATTTATGTTTTCGTCAAAAGATTTAAAAAATAAATAAAAAAATAAGCAGGGACATGCCCTAAAATGACTATTAATAAAAAAAAAAACAATAATACATTGCCATTTATTCGTTTAAATGGATACGGTGATGGTAACATATATGTTTATGCAACTACACATTTTGTTTATGGCCACGTTATAACACTGTTTCCTAGTATGAGTAAAAGCTAGACTATATCTCTTTGAAAATCATTCCACGAAGTAGTAACGTTTCAGGTTTTCAGTACCGCTGTAAAAGCTTTGTGTGGCCTTTTAGTAAAATTATAGTTTAAATCTGCCACAAAAATACTATTTATGACTTTATGTTACTTTAAAAGTTTTTTTTTTAATAATATTCCACTACTATCACACAATACCATCTAGTTCCAAGCCAAGCAGAGCTTGTGTTATATGGATATCTACTAGACAACTGATAAACATACTTATAAGTTTCTAAATACTTAAATATATTATTATAGATAAATTACACCCAGTCATTAAGTTTTCATGTAACATTCCGCGGCTAGGGCGGACTGGGCGGAATTCGTTTCCGCTGTGGGTAGAAGGTGCTTACGGCTTGTGTTTCACAACTCATAAGGAAAGCGAAATTCTCTTTTGTGTGAAAAATAATTTTACCGCATCATAATCATCATCATCATCATCATCTGCCTGCCTTTTCCCAACTATATTGGGGCCGGCTTCCAGTCAAACCAGATTCAGCTGGATATCAGTATTTTACATGGAGCGACTGCCTGTCGGACCTCTACAACCCAGTAACTAATCATTTTATCGCATATCCAATCGGTATTCTCTACCACAGACGGTAGCGAATACCACTTAAGATTAAATAGACCTAGAGCAGCGGTCAGTAAGCTTTTGTTAGGCAAGAGCTACAAAAGTAGCAAAATCAAGCTATGGCAGGCAATAAGATAAGACAAGATCAATGTTTTTACAAAATAAATAGATATAATATAGAAAAAAATAGGTGCTCCAATTTTATAAATAAATATTAAAGTAATTTCCTTTTAAACGTAGTGACTTTTTACTGTAAGTAGAGGGCATATTTTTTTCCTGTGGTTCTATTTTAGTAGGTAATCGAACACATTTTCATTACTATTTTTTTTTAATTAACATGATTAATAAATAATACGTGTCTCATAGTTTTCGTTAAGCGTTAACATACTAAAATAACTACATAAAAAAATAACCTGTGTAAGAAAATATTCACGACACAAAACATTCATAGGCCGGAGAGCCGCACATTTCCGTCACCTGGCACAGAGAACAGCAGAAAAGCAGAAGCAGCAGCGGCAGCAGTGAGAGAGCGAGGTGAAGCTAGACGACTTGCATAGCTTTGTCTCTTTCCCACACTGGAACTACTTTGTCTTTAAAACGTCATGGGCCACCAGTTATTCACGTTCGACGAATGACATTAAAATGTTACCAAAACAAAAAAATAAATAAGACAAACCGCTCTATAACCATTTATAGGCAGACTTAAATCATGTCAATTACAATGTCCCCCCCTGATTGGATAGATTAGGTTATGAAGGGCTTCCAAACGTCGGCTCGATTGTGATAAATGACCACCCTTAGGGGAGAAAGGGGGTGTAGGGGGGAGAGAGTAACACTTCTTTTTTAAACGAGGTTATTTGTTGGTCGGATCGGAAGGGAATTGTCATCATTTTTTGCCTTTTTGGTTATGAGCTATGAAGCTTTTGATGGTGAGAAAAGTAGGTAATGAAGACAAGATTTGCCTTTTTCATCCCCGGCGCCCCACGCAACTTTGTCAAGAAAACACACCCCCCAGAGAGCCCTGTGTCCCAGCAGTGGGAACATTTGATGACTGATGATGATAATGATATTACAGAGACAATAATGCGTTTGGTATATGCGATAATGGTCATTAACATTCCAACTTGCTTTTATAAGCAATGTCGGTGACTCTGGATTTTTGGCGAATATCCTCGTTGCAGATTTTATCAAGCAAACTAACTCAAAGCTATATTTATTATATTCAATAAATTACATGACAGTCTGACCATTACAATCACTTACCTCGTCGAGCCGTTAGTTAACAGGCCATAGATAAAGGACAGCTATCGTTAAAACGATCAGATAATGGAGTCTCCATAGCGGTGGATCGATGGTGTCAGACTGATATTGGTTTGTTGATTTCAATTTTTATATTTACAGCTTTTTAAGAGCTTGTTCGTAAATTATCTTAGCTGTTACAGGTTTGACTACCCTTGCTGAGATCAGCACAACGATGGACATCTTCTGTTAGATGTCAAGTTCTTTCCGTGCCATAGAAGGAACTTTGAACTGTAGGTCTTGGTTGTTTCGTGTATTGACAGTTTTTATTTTTATCAAGAAGCTCCAAATGACTTGGCGAGTCAATAACTGGGCCTTTTTGGCGCAGTCGTGAGATCCAACTAATATTATAAACGTGAAAGTTTGTATGTGTGGATGGATGTTTGTTACTCTTTCACGCAAAAACCACTGAACGGATTTGGCTGAAATTTGGTACACATTATAGTTTATAAACTATAGTTTTTATCCCGATTTGATGTTCCCGTGGGATAATTTTTGAGTTGTATCGGGTGAAGCCGCTGGCAACAGATAGTACACAATAATTAATCTTTTATTTTTTCTGTGTTTATTTTTTTATTTCGAATGTGTGTGTCTGTTGTGGTCCCCTTGCGCCAAATAAATGTTTTTTCTTTCTTTCTTTCAAGGTGCAGGTGTGTTGTGTAGCCGTGTCAGTGAATTTTGAAGGTCAGAGAAGCAGTAGCTCCATACAGAATATTGACATTTATTTTTGGGGTGAATAAATCATCAAACGCTTTCCCACAGATTAAAGAGGAAGGAGTTGTCAGGTTTAACTGACTAATAATCCGCCCCCGGGGTCCTGGAGAAGTTTGGCCCTGTTATGTGTTGTGGCCACTTGAGGTCACGATACTCACCCTAGTAAAAAAGTTACTTAAACCCATTGAGCTATTACTACTACGTATAGAGACGACACCACGCATCACCACTGTGTCTCATCCAGGATGAGTGCGCGCGCCTAGTGCACGCCACAGAGCTGTCAAACAATTGAATGAACTTGTGCGCGTGGTGTCGTCTCTATACGTACTACGTAGTAATAATAGCTTAATGCTTAAACCTAGGAAAATTTAGTAGGTACAAAAAATGGTCACGTATGTATCAATGAAAACATGCGTTGGCTGAAACTTAAAATTAATTTAAGGGTTATTAAGCAAACCATAAAGTAACTGAAATATTAAAGTTTTACAAGCAAAGTCGCGACAACAGCCTATCCCTAGTTAAACGCGTAGTTCTGCCACAGACAAATCAATATGGCGCTCGTCAGCTGTCACTTGCAGTTGCACTGTCATGGCGGCCGAACGTCTATCGCAGCTCTATCTTACAAATGAAACATTAATTTCTACTCTATAAAAGGGTAATACGGTTTAGAGTCTGATAGCTTCATGATTTGTCTGAATTTTTGAAAGCTTCTACCCTTTTTCAGCTCAAAAAATGTTACTATAGTGTTTTTTTTTTTCTACCATATCACATGAACGCGATGACAAAAAGCTCTCTATGCGGGTAATATTTTTACTGCAATATTATGTGGTTACAGAATTTCTGTTCAGCTCGTCAACATTTTCTATATTTCCGGACATCAAAAACTATTTAATGTAGTATATCCCGGCAATGTGTCTGAAACAGCATGCATCATAAGTTTTGTCTTACGGCCCCCAAAAACGTGTGGCTACACATATTATAACCAGGTCGCACTCAAAATATTGTCATAATTATATTACCAAGTCTTGTGGGCAATATTGCCGCCAATTGTATAGAAGCCACATCATCATCATCAGCCGGAAGAAGTCCACTGCTGAACATAGGCCTCCACTTTAGACCGCCACGCTGAACGACAATTCGCCACTTGCATCCATCGGTTGCCCGCGACTCTCACGATGTCGTCGATCGAGAACCTTTCTTCCCCATCAGTTGTCAGTTCTAAGAGCGATGTGGCCTGCCCATTGCCACTTCAACTTGCAACAGCCACACATAGCGGTAAAAATTTTGCCCGTTTATAAGTACGCACCTTTAAAAACTGCTATATGACGCTGTTGTTATGACGTGGATTTGATTGTTTTAGAATCCTCTTATGAACGAAGAAAAAGATTTCGTAATTTATTTCGGTTTCTCGTTGCGTAAATTCTTTTATTTTATTTGTGACGTAAATTAAACTTTTTGGTTAGGTTTCGAGATTTTGTTTTAATAGAAATTGAAGGGTTAAACGTATTGGGGTAAGGCAACTTCTTTATAAGTTTATTTTGGGTACAAATGTTACAGAAATATTTCAGATTTCATAATCATTGATGAAGTTTTATTTGACCGACAGAAATAAAACTTACATCTACGTCATAAGGCTTGAATTCATGTTACCCTATTATCGGTATACGGGGCTTTAGAGTGCCAAAGCATGCCGGGGTCGCGGGACTATCTGATCAGTAAACCATGACCCTGGAACGTAAAGAGCTATTGAGGGAACACCGTGGATTTTAGTCAGTTCTAGTCATTTATATGGAGCGTTCAAATAATAACAGCTGCACAGGCCTATCTTCCGGATTAAGCCGCGCTTGCTGAGGTTGGTCTCTGGATGGGTGACCATCTGTCATATCGAGTTGCCTCCGTACCCGGAAAGCACATAAAGCCGTTGGTCCCGGCTGTCATAAGTAGGTCGGAAGCTCTAAAGTCGGACAACCAGTCTTACCATGGGGTATTTTTTGTATTACCCAGTTACTTGGTTATGGAGGCATTAAAATACTGATATCCAGCTGCATCTGGTTTCGACTGGAAGCCGACCCCAATATAGTTGGGAAAAGGCTAGGCAGATGATGATTGTCTATCTGACCGCCAATATTTTGGTGCTATCAAAAAGCATGTTTTTTCTCTCAATTTCGAATATAGTCTCTTTGCAATACTAGCATTGATGCAGAAAATTCATAATAAGGTAATTAGGTCACTAGGCTGCCGGCAGTGTCCTATGCTATACAACCAACTTGTAACTTCCTTTCTGCGCTGGTTGTAACTTTTGTCCGAACGACCGGATATTTCTAGACCGTGGCTTTTTTAATGGCAATGGAAAATGGAATGAACTAACTTCCGGCTGTGACTTTGCTCGTGGAAATCTTCTTATTTTTTACGCAATAACTAGTGCCATTATTATGTATGTATTTCTATTTCTAGGGTCTTATGTCTATCTCCGTACGAAATTCATTCAAATGGGTTTCGGCCTGTTTGAGGTGAAAAAGGAACATACGTACATCGTATTTCTATAAACGGTGCCGCATTATATTAAGTACTAGCGGCCCGTCCTGGCTTCGCTCGGGTGGAAGTCCTCCCTGATGGTTACAACCACAACTAAAAAAAGAATTATCCGGTCCAGCCGTTTTTGAGTTAAGAGCTTAGCAACACATTTTGCGAACCATTTTTATATTATAGAAGAATTAAAGATAAGTAGGGATTCTAAATATATGTAGGCATAATTGCAATATTTCATCAAAATTTGTTCAATCAGTTTTCAAAGAATATCCTTGTATCCATCGCCTCAAACTTTCGCAATTAAGACAGTAGTAAGATAAGATAATAATCATAAAATCTCTTGTTTGCTTGAAAGGATACGGATGGATAAAAGGATGTAGTGGCGTTCTGTCGGATATCGTTGTTTTTCAACAACGATAACAACGATATCCAAAAATCAGCAATAGCTCAACATCTGTTGGAATCGGGTCCTAACCACTGGATCGAGTCACAGGTAACCCTCAGGTCATCTCGACAGAACGCCCCTACATACCGAGATTGGTTCCAGAAGCGATAGAAATCACGAATTATCAAAATTTCAATCGTGAGGATGGGTTTCAACTGTCGAGGGCCTGGAACCCAGTGGTCCAAATGTGTAAAAACCGAAAAAACACGGTAACTACTTCGCGAACAGATACAGTGAGTTTTGTGTGTCGGGAACAATTTCGTGTTGTGAGTGAGACGAGTGACAACGGTGGTGAAGCCGAACGCAAAAAACCACAAAAAACGAACGACAAGGAGGGTAGACCGATTTGTCTGCTCATAAACATCCACCCGCAATAACTTCAGTTCATCCGTGATCATGGCACTTGCAACAGTGCCGAAATACCGGAAACTCAAAACAAATAATAAATATGGTAAATATCCCGTTTTAAACCCTAATATTATTTTGTAATAGTGACCATGTCAGCTTAAAAACTTATATCATCACATAATTGTCATCGTTATGGCTACTTATTGCAGTTGTTAATCCAAAAATTAACCACCGATTATCAACAAGTTCTCAAAACTATTCACCCTAATCAAGTAAGTCTCAATCCCACCCCTTTTCACGAGAATAAAGAAAGAAAGTTAATACGAATCTGGCAAGGTCAAAATTCAATTGGCAAGTCCATAACGGTCGAGATAAGGGAACTTCACAAAAGGCCGTACTTTGGCTCGGCTCAATAACTTGTACTACACTGTAGCTATTGTGATTCGTACACTGTCGGGCACGGAAAATGAGGCTACATTGTTTTTGAATTTTAGTAGTTTTTCGGAATTAGGTTGAAATTTTCTGATCGACTTTTGTTTAAAGTTTTTAAGATTGCTAAGTTGGTCTTAAGTCTTGGTTTAGTATGCTAGAGGGCCAAAGCCTGCCAGGGTCGCGGGACTTATCTCATCGCCGTGACCCTGAAAAGGGCTAATGAAGAACACCGTGGATTTAAATCAGTACAAGTTTGGCAGCCCCTCCCGCCCTGCTCTCGGTGGAAGGCCAAATTTGATGAATTTACCGCGACAAAATATACGATAACTAGGTTTTCTAGCAATTAATGTATAGATAATTGAATCTACTAATCCATAAATGGATAACTAATAAAGTAATTCTATTATTTTCTTCATTAGTATTTTTTTCCTAACGTTCATATTTTGTCTATGTTCAGCAGTCACCTCCTTCGCCATATATGACGAGGATCATGATGATTCGTATTTTTGGGTTATTGGTTGGATTTGCATGAATTGAATTCCCACGATTTTATAAGGTACGAGTATTCCAAGAAGCCCACCTGGCATCTGCAAAAAATTTTGACAGGAGCCTTATGTACAAATGATAACGTACAAGTAGCTCAGATGCCATTGTCAGCGGGTGCCTTCGGGGAATACCTCGATTTTCTTAAGTCCCGTATGAAAAGAAACTCATTTGTTTTTCCAGGTTTCAGGCTACATATAAAATAACAAACAAAAAAATGTCACAATAATGAAAATAAATAACTTAAGACTTATTTAATAATTACGCACATCATCTTCCGGCACTTATCCCATTTTACGTGTGGTCGGCGCAACAAATTTTTTTCTTCCATTCTGACGTCATCATATCATTTACTCGTTTTTCTTTCATATCATGCCTGACACAATCCATCCATCTATACTAGTCATCATCATCATCGTAAGCCTATAAATTTTCCACTGTAGGGACACAGGCCTCCTCTCTGAGAGAGGGAGTGGGCCGTAATCCACCACGCTGGCCCAGTATGGGTTGGTGGATGTCACATGTCTTTGAATTTTTGGTTCTAGGACATGCCGGTTTCCTCACAATGTTTTCCTTCACCGGTTTGAGAGCAGTGGTGATGAAATATATAATGCACCTGGCTGGATTCGAACTCACGACCTAAAACTTGTAAGTCGGGGCCGATACCACTGGGCCACCACTGCTCTATACTAGTACAAGTTATTATTTTTTATCAAAAACATTCTCCTGGATATTTATATTATGTGCCAAAATTAGGTAGGTAAGTTAGTAAACATCCTGAATAAATTTTCTGTGAAAACTTTGTCGTATCTGCATTGGATGTTCGAAGTTTACAGTAGCGACTGCCCGAACTTTAGCGAACAATTTTCATCGAACACCGTCCTACCTCCTGCTGGCTAAAATTAACGGACCACTAAAAGGATTAATATGGGGAAGACTACACATTGTGTTTAATTAGTTGTTTATTTGTTTGAAATAATATGGTAGTAGTTAAGTAGGAATAAGTATGTTTGTACTATATTAAATAGTTTGAAAATCTACCTTTTTGGAGCTTAATTTGTGTTTGTTCCTTTTTAACTCTTTTAATTTGTTAATAGTTTTAACTTCTTTTTTTTACATAGAAATAAACGCTTTCATTTTGATTTCTACCTACTTTTCTGCTAGTCTAAAGTCTCTCCCAAAACACCGGTATATAATTAAAATTATCACCTCGAAAATAGATGGGAAACCGCATCAAGCCATGCAGTTTAGTATTCTTTGTTTAAAACTCCCTACGGACAAGCAGACTGATCGGAATCGTACCGTAAACGATTCGCCTGGGGACAAGCACGATCCGATCCGTGGTGTGGCGCGTGGTGAAAGAGCGGTCGCCGCGCTTACGGCTCGTCGTCCCCGCGCTTACGGCTTGTTACACTGTCGCAGTCAATAGCTTAGTGAATACCAAACTATAGTTTCTACACTAGAACAGCGCTGCATTCAAAGTTGTATCCTTCGTAAGTGGCTTTGCTAAAATTTCCTCCCACCCCGTGTATGCTGGATTTTCTCATTTCATCCAAGGAGGAGGAGGGATGACACTCATGTGACTAAGAGAGTGATCAGTATGAATGTTGAAGGATGGAGAGGAAGAGGAAGACCAAAGAAAAGATGGATGGATTGTCTAAGGAATGATATGAATGAAAAAGGAATAAATGATACTGTGACGTCTAATAGGGGAGAATGGAAGAAAAAAACGTGTTGCGCCGACCCCAAGTAAAATGGGATAAGGGCAGGATGATGATGATGATCCAAGATTTTCTATTTTTTTTGTTAATGTTTTAAAGTGACATTTTTCTTAATGTAACGTAACCCTTTAAAATTGAGATGATAAAGATAAAACATCAGATAAAACATTACAACAGCATTAAGTACAGTTTATTCAATGCTATGCTACCAAATATTATTTCAGCGGTACTGAAAATCGTGCTCAAATCCAGCCAGTACTTTCATGGATTAGCCTACATTGCAGAAATGTAGTAGAAATAATCTTCCTGGAACATAATCCTAACCAATTGCAGAACTTTGCGTTGCAAGGTCTATTAAATATTGTTTTTTATCTGCTTTTGAAGATTATGACATAAAATTCTGTTTACAAAGTGTTTCATGTAAAAGGCGTAAAATATGAAACATGAATTATGTGAAAATGAAAAATCCAAACACATACTTTGCACACCTCTGAACATTTTTATATATTTTTTCTACTATTTACTAGTTTAATATTTACTTTAAACTACCCATATATTTGCTACCTTTGAAACGAGTTATTATGGCAGAGTGATGTGACCTAACTCAGGCAATAATTGCTTAAAATCCAACCTACGTTGTAACAATGAATATATGATTTAACTAGCTTCTGCCCGCGGTTTCACCCGCGTCATGTTAGGCGTTTGGTCATAGGGTACCGTCTCCATCAGTTCCCTTGAAGCGCGCGATTTCCGACGTCGTGGGCGTCATCGTCAGACTGAAAGTGAGGACGCAGCCCGTAGCGCCTTTCCAAACGATCCTCAAAGTAGGCCGGTCAATATCGACGTAAAAAACCAAACATTGCAAACGCGCATGCTACTACGATTCTTTTATATGTTGTTAGGTCCCCTTAGAGAATTGAACATCCAAGTTTGCAACCCTGATAACCCTGTTCTGTCAATGTCAATGTCGAATCAAAATCCGTTCAGTAGTTTCTGCGTGTGTATCTCATGAACCGTGATAGCTAGAGAGTTGAAATTTTCACAGGTGACTCGCATTTAACCAGTTTTTAGTATTTGTTGTTATAGCGGCAATAGACACACATCATCTGTGAAAATTAAATCTATCTAATTATCACGGTTCGTGAGAAACAGTCTCCGAAACATTACATTACTTTACAACATCTACAAAACCAGCAACAAAATCACGATTTTTGTATGGGAGCCCCCCTTTTTTTTTAAGTGTTACCACTTAAAAAAAAAGGGGGTTCATACAAATTGGTACATTATAAAAAAAAAACTTTTACAAGCAGACTTTGAAATGAACTGTGTTAGAACAAGAAAAAAACAATAACCAACTATTTTTTTAAAGATATGATTCCATTTTCAAAAAAAAACAAAAATACTTTAAGTCAAAAAGAAAAAATAAATAAAAAAGCAATCTTCTCATTCGCTTTAAAATGCACGATAACATCAAAAACACAATCATTATCTCCCCGCCTTTTTTTTATCGTGGTAAAATCATCAAATGAGTCCTCCCACCCCGGGCAGGGAGTAACTGTCAGACTTGTACTGACTAAAATCCACGGTGTCCTTCAATAGCCCTTTATGTTCCGGGGTCACGGTAATGAAATAAGTCCCGCGACCAATGGGAGCCTCCCTTAATATTTATTGTATTCTGGTTTTTAGTATGTTTTGTTATAGCGGCAACAGAAGTACATCACCTGAGCAACTCTCTAGCTATCACGGTTCATGAGATACACACGCAATCTACTAAATTGAAAGCACAGAGTTTTCAGGGTTGCAAATTATAACAAAATGGTAGTTACATGCGCGTTTGCAATGTTTGATGTCGATATTGACCGGCCTAAAGAGGGATTTTATCGACGCAATTGTGACATGTTAACCCAGCCCGTCATTATTTTGTCGCGGTATTATTTTGAAACTGTGATATCTCCTAAGATATTCATTGAAATCAAATGATGTAAAGGGCAATTTCGTTCAAAATTAAATGCTTGTGATGATTAATGTATTTATTTGGATAAGGATTAATATCATGTTAATGAAAACACCTTTGCAAATAATGAGTTACTTTAAAACAAATTTGGTTTCCATAAAAAAGGTTATAGTGACTAAACCTTTAAAGATAGATGTATGCTCTCGCGGACTTTATTTTTGGAAATTTTATGAGGAATAACTCCGTAGTACATATTTTTTGCGAAACTCTAACCGTTTACGCAGCGCACGCAAGGGAAGCTCTAAAAAAGGAATACATTTTCCCGATTTTGAAACATTTCTCCTTACTGCTCCGCTCCTGTAGGTGATAGCGTGATGTTATATAGCCTATAGCCTTCCTCGATAAATGGACTATCCAACACAAAAAGAATTTTTCAATTCCAACCAGTAGATCCTCAGATTAGCGCGTTCAAACAAACAAACAAACAAATAAACAAACTCTTTAACTTTATAATATTAGTATAGATTTAAAAAATGTACTTAGCGGCCCGTCCCGGCTTCGCACGGGTGTCCTATGTTACTCAGGGTGAAAGTAGCTATAATAAATTGATGAAAAAAATTAATCGGCAGTTTTTGAGTTTATTTTATTACAAACATACACACATAAAAATACAGATATTTAGTATTTATAATATTCGATTTTATATATAAGTTTGGCGGAAAAATTATTTTCTCAGCGACTCAATTTTTCTGTCCCACAGTGTAGGGTAAAAGTGGAAAAACTCTCCCTTCCAATGACTACATCTCGTTTATTGTTATTTGTCGCACTTACTAGTTGTCGCCCTCCTTAACGTTGATTGAGTTCTATTACAGCTATACTTTCAGCTATCTTAACGAATATGTGAGCATTCAGGTAGATTTATTTATATTAGGGGACATATTTTGTTATGTAGAGGGTATTTGAGTTATGGAGGGAATTATTATGACTGTATGATTGTAGCTATAGCCGCACAGGCCGATCAACCGGGTTAAGCCGCGCTTGCCGAGGTTGGTCTGTGGATGGGTGACCATCTGTCATAGGGAGTTTCCTCCGTGCCTCGGAAAGCACGTAAAGCCGTTGGTCCCGGCTGTGATTTGTAAAAATCTTTGACAGTCGTTACTGTTAGTCAGAAGCTCTAAAGTCTGACAACCAGTCTTACCTTGGGGTATGGTATTGCCCAGTTACTGGGTTGTGGAGGTCCGACAGGCAGTCGCTCCATGTAAAATACTGATATCCAGGTGAATCTGGTTTGACTGGAAGCCGACCCCAATATAGTTGGGAAAAGGCTAAGTAGATGATGATGATTGTAGCTATAGAATTTTGATACATTCATAAATATGTTACCGGCCAAACCCGATTTCAGGACAAACTAGTTTGGCTTAGGTTAAACTAGTTCTTTGCGAGCTCGGGATTTGCTGGTACCCCGACTCGGACTATTGGGTTAGAGAAAAAAAAACCACGAAGAAGATGGCGTGATCTGAAGACCTTGCCATCAAGTCCCGAGCTCGCAAAAAACTACATACATATAAACTCAAGCCTTCTTTCCATGGGGTTAGGCAGAAACTACAGAGCGCCATCAGCTACGATCCTTACAAACTCCTTTCGCCTCATCCACATTCATACATCTGGTCATACAAGATGCCGATTATATGAACCCGGCCTTTCTGAAGCACCAAAACGATTACCATGGATTTTAGTCAGTTCAACATTTCGACGCTGTTGCAAGCGCCATGATTACGGGTTGACTGGAGAATGCGGGTACACAACAAACATGAAAAATATTTAATCACGGAAGATATCCCGTAAGTGACATTTTAAGTTTAGAAGCAAACCGTGATAGTTTAAAAAAGTGTTTAGTTAGTACGAGTTTGAGAGTCCCTCCTACCCCGCCGTGGAGGAGAACTCATTTAATAATTTTATCACGACGAAAAACATACACATTTAGCTAAGGCTACCCGCGCACTCGTGCTTTTTGCTACCCCGTTGGGTGGTATGAAGATATATGGGAATGCGCTAATTATGATAACAAATAGTTCCAAGGGGCCGGCGATTCCTCATGGCAATTGACTGGGTGACAAAAAATCATCGCGGCAAAAAGTTACAATTTACGCGCGGTCTAACAGGCATAATAAGTAGTTTGAACAAGTCTAGCCCCTGTATAATAATATGAAGTCTATCCAACAATTATGATCATCACCATCATCATAAATGACAATGCAGTGGTAGACATGATGCCTCTTCAATCACGCCATTCAAATCCATTGCCGTCAGATAGTTCAGTATACAATAATATTGTATCTTCTACTTTACCTAGTTTTTTTTTTTTTTTTTTTTTTTTAGTTATATGATGTCCCAATAAGGTTACATCATAAAAAATACAATCTAGCTTAATAATAAAGCTAATGAGTAATTCTATTTTGACTTAATTTGCTAAGGAGAGTAAACCTAAGAATGTGTCCATTAACACTTTTCTTATTGTCTCTATTAAGGGGAAGACACTTTGTTCTTGTGTTCTTTATGGGTAGCACTCACTTCACTACATTACACTAACACTTCACTATATTAACTCGAAAGGTTTTGTCCTTTTTAGTCTTCTCACTATGTCCGTGTTGTCGAGGAGCTGGATAGCCTCGATGTTCACATGATGGTGAAGCCTTCGTTCATGGGCTTCGGCGTTCTTTTTAATTATATCTATGACGAGGTCTACTTTGAGGTCCCGATGGAGGTCGTCATTTCGAATGTACCAGGGCGCATTGACGATTCCTCTGAGCACTTTGTTTTGAAAACGCTGTATAATTTTGATGTTACTTTGTTTGGTACAGCCCCAAAGCTGAATGCCATAAGTCCATATAGGCATGAGGACTTGTTTGTACAATAGTATTTTGTTGTGTACTGACATCGGGGAATGTTTTCCTATCAGCCAGTACATCGACTTGTAGCGAAGCTCTAGCTCGTCGCGTTTCTTTTTAACATGAGCTTTCCAGCGAAGCTTTGCGTCTAATGTCATGCCCAAGTATTTGGCTGTATTTTCGTACGGTATGACATGACCGTTGATGTTTATCGGATGATAATTTGGCTTTTTGTTTGAAGTCTATGTGAACCGATTTTGATTCGTTAAGTTTCACACGCCATTTTTTTGTCCAGTCAAAGATTATATTGACGGCTGTTTGAACTTTTTCCACTGCTTCTTCTTGAGTGACACCTGTGGCCATTATAGCTGTGTCGTCTGCAAATGTGGCAATGGTATTGTTTTCTAACTCAGGAATATCGCAAGTGTACAATAAGTACAAGACGGGACCTAGGACGCTTCCTTGCGGTACTCCAGATTCTATCGACTTGAGTTCCGAATATGCATCATCTTGTCTTACTCTAAACATACGACGTGATAGGTAAGACTCTAAGATGTCAGCAAACTGTTTTGGGAGCATATTTTTTAATTTGTTAATAAGGCCTTTGTGCCATACCTTATCGAATGCTTGCGCTACGTCGAGGAAGACCGTTGAGCAAACTTTGTTTTCTTCTAAAGCCTTTTCTATAACGTTGGTAATCCTGTGTACTTGGTCTATTGTTGAATGTTTTTCTCTAAATCCAAATTGGTAGTTAGGGATCAAGTTTCTTTCTTCTATGATGGGTTTTAGCCGTTTCAACAGAAGCTTTTCAAATAATTTTGACATAATGGTAGAAGTGAGATCGGTCTATATGATGTCGTTTCGTGTGGTGGTTTACCAGGTTTTGGTATCATTATAACTTCGGCAACTTTCCACAAGTCAGGTACAAACTTAAGCCTTACTTTACCTAGTGATGAAAAATCATTGAATAAATTCTTTTTAGGTTATAATTTTGCCATAAATACAGTACCAGAAGTTTAGTGTCCACGTAGAGGTTTCCAGAAGGTGGGCGTCGTTGCCAAGGGAGGTTATAACGCTGGCATAAGGATTTAGACGCAATTACACGAAATTGGTCGGTAAAATTGCACAGAGGAAATAGAAGGTTACGGGCAACGACGATATATTACTAGACTCCTAATAACAGTCGACCGATGTCTGTCAACACATTAGGCAAAAAAGTCTTATATCCGTCTTATTTCGACCACTCCTGTGAGCCGTAAACATACCTTGAGACAGAACAGACCTTGAGTTAGCAAATCACAACGCAGTACCAAGTCCCCCTCGCTTACGTAGTACCTCAGCGAGTTGACAGAATAGTTTTTGTTCCTTAGATCGTGCATGTGGAGTCTAGTAATATATCGTCGTTGGTTATGGGGGTGACCTTTGCCCAGCATTGAGACAATATATGTTAAAGAAAAAAGCTATCAAACTTAGCAAATTATGCAAAAAAAAAATCTTTATCGCAGCCAAAACGCTTTATCCTTAATTACTTTTTTAAACTAGTTAAACATAAATGAGTACACGAAAAATTCAGCCGGGAGATCAAGTCACATCACGACATTTAGTAAAAAACTCCGACATTTTTATTCAGTTTGGTCCTCTACAAAATGTGGATGAATGTTGGAATGTGCTAGTTTATTTCATTTTATATTTAACCTTGCTGCTCTACTTTGTCTGTACTGAATAAAGTTGGCTTTAAAAAGGCATTAAAACTTCATGTAGAGACTAAATGCGGATGTTTTGTGAAGTTGATAAAAATGTTTTAATGTGAAAGATGGTACAGATGCCAGCATTATCAACCCATCTTAATCTGTCTTTCTTTAACAGATGTTCAACCTTATCACAAAAGTGGAAGGTTCGATTGGTAAAATTTGACAGATTAGGGAAGGTTGATGACCTGCTGCCAGTCGGTATCATGTTGATATTTTCTTTCACTTCGAAAAACCGTAAAACACTTAGTGACATTACAGTGATTCTGCAACGATTCACCGACGACCGGTTCATCATTTGGACGTTTCGTCGACAGGACGATTCACTTATAGCCGTTTCACCGATAGACTCTTTCAGCTTCAGTTATTTAATCGGTCAAACCTTTTTATTATTTTCTATTGTTTTGCAGCATTTATTCAACTTTTATGGTTGTGATTGTTTTTTGGTGGTAGGCCTGGTGGGCCTTTTAAGTTGATTTTGAAACGAAATTTAAAAAGTTTGTAATTTACAATGTTAATCCATAATATGGTTTCGCAAATTATTTTGCTTTGTTGCAATATGTGCCTTATCCCACTATTTCATCTGTATCAGCACAAATAGCAGTAGCTTCATCTTGCACTACCTGACCATCTACAGTTTTGACAAAATGAGTAACCAGACCATGTCAAATGCCTCCAAAGACTGAGGAAGCTTTAAAACTTTACGACGTGATCTGATCGGGCTAAACTATCATACGTACAAGCTTTTGCCTATTAATTATGTTTCTATTGCATATTCCATCCACATTTCTAATGCCTTACAAGGCAAATGAACTTCAATGGCATCGTATTGAACAATAAAACGCAATCGTAGGGATGCACGACATACTTACTTTTGTTATCGATACTTTGCATCGATCTGGATCGAAAAATAGAAATGTGAGGATGTAAATTGCATCGAATGAATTCAGTCCGGTAACCGAAATATCAACGGGTATCGTATCGTAATTGAATTTGTATCTATCGATACGATACTTTGAATTAATGTTGCTGAACATATTAATAACATCTCTGGAAATAAACCCAAGGGTTGGGAAAAATCCAGTTATTTATTTATGATTCTTTTATGTAAATTTACTGATTCTTTGATTAAAAGCAATATAAAATGACACGATCCATTGTTTCTGTTATCGGTAGTTTTTTTTATCGAAACGAATACCCACTCATATCGATTTGTTTCGCACCAAATATCTAGGTATTCCACGAAGAGCACCCGCTGACAAATGGCACCTAAGCTATTTGCAACTTATCTCTATTCGACATAAGGCTCCTGTCAAAATTTTTGTCAGGTGCTCTTCGTGGAATTCCTCCAAATATCGAAGTATTGCGCCCTATTGTATCGATACATTAGTGTCGTATAGTACATCACTAAGTTGTTGCACAGTGATCCATTCCTTCAACTGACATTAAGAATCGCGTGGGAAGACGCAGTAATGGACACACAATCCAGTATCATATCGTAATGTATTCGTAATTATAAATGGTATTTGCTTTAAGAACTGACATTTATGGTAGACGTAGATAGGTTCCTAGCTGATGTAATAATTATTATTTGTAGGTTACCTCATTTCTCCTTATAATCAGCCATGCTCCTCGGATCATCGGCGCGTCGTGTTCCACGCGTGCCTCAAAAAGTTGTCAGTAGTATGACGGGGCCCCCCTTAGTCCTAGTTAGGTCAGTAGGGCCAAAGTCTGCCAGGGTCGCGGGACTATTGGGTTATAGTGGCTCCGGAACGTAAAGAGCTATTGAAAGACACCATGGATTTTAGTAAGTACAGGTTCTGACTCAATCGATGATTTTAATATGTAAAAAAAAGGTATAAAGCTCTGCCTTGATAATTGTAAATGCAGTACTCGCAAATTGGCGGTTCCGAGATAAACGCGGAAAACGTGTTTTGTGATATCTGCACAACAAATCTGAATTAAATAATGTTTTAAATATACCAGAAAAATAAGAAAAAAATCAAACTTTATATTGATCAATTTTTTTCTTTACTTTATTATTTATTTTGGATAATAATGCGCATTACTGCATTTTGTTCTACCATCTAGACTTGTGAACATTACAGTATCACTAAGCCAAAAGGCAGTATTTGTGTTCATTACTGCAAAATCACCTAGCACGTGTTCAATACTGCGTTTCTATTTATTAATTGTGTCTTGTTTTCATGCCTGATACTAGTTGAAAGATTAATTAACCTTCTACTTCAGCTATCAGATACTATATGAGAAGATATGTGACGAAATAAAACAGATCTTAATAGGAACTAGAAAAGTGGTTTATTATATTTCTACATAAAATATGACAATCAACTTTGCATTATTTTTAATTACTAATTAAAATCAGTCTTTAAAATACACTTTAGGAACATTTGTAGTCTTTTTTATAATATGGGTAAGGTAAATCTATTATATATGAATACTATGGTATATATAATAATATCAATGCGACGTGACCTGCGTGCCTATAGTGCAGCACTGATCAAAGAGGCGATCGAGCGGAACCAGGGCTCAAAAGTCTTCGCAAAGAATTCGTCTATTGGGCAAAGCCAAATGACAAGGCTGGTTTTCCGGACATCAGCCTGTACGAGATTAGAATGGCTCTTAAACAGCTCAAGAATAACAAGGCGCCGGGCGATGACGGAATCACAACATAATTTCTGAGAGCGGGTGGAAAACCTGTACTTCTAGTCCTCCAGAAGTTATTTCATTCCTTCATACACGAAGGCACTACGCCAGAAGCATGGCATAGGAGTGTGGTTGTTCTTTTCTTCAAAAAGGGTGAAAACACCTTGTTGAAGAACTACAGGCCAATCTCACTTCTGAGCCATGTTTACAAGCTGTTCTCAAGAGTCATTACGTACCGTCTCGAACGCAGGTTTGATGACTTCCAGCCTCCCGAACAAGCCGGTTTCCGAAAAGGTTTTAGCACCATAGACCACATACACACGCTCCGCCAGATTATACAGAAGACAGAGGAGTATAATCGGCCATTATGTTTAGCGTTTGTGGACTATGAAAAAGCCTTCGATTCAATCGAAATTCAATATGACATCGAAGTGTTGAAGTGTTTGTATAGAAACGCCACCATGTCCATCCGACTTCAGGAAGAGAGCACGAAACCAATCCAATTGCAGAAAGGCGTGAGACAAGGAGACATTATTTCTCCGAAACTGTTCACGAACGCGTTGAAGGACGTTTTCAAGCTCTTGGAATGGCCTTAAAATGAACATGGAAAATACGAAAGTCATGTCGAATGTCCATGTGGCGCCCGTACCGGTTGTTGTTGGGAATGATACTCTCGAAGTTGTAGACCATTATACTTACCTTGGACAGATTGTTCAGTTAGGTAGGTCCAACCTTATTCGGCGAAGAACCAGATTCACCGACAAAATTTACAAATTGAAGTGGCAATGGGCAGGCCACATCGCTCGTAGAACCGACAACCGATGGAGAAGAAAGGTTCTCGAGTAGCGACCACGGACCGGAAGACGCAGCGTGGGTAGGCCTTCCACTAGGTGGACCGACGACATCGTGAGAGTCGCGGGCAACCGATGGATGCAAATGGCGAATTTTCGTTTGGCGTGGCGGTCTAAGGGGGAGGCCTATGTTCAGCAGTGGACGTCTTCCGGCTGATGATGATATTTCAATAATCTTCTTATTAAGTTTACTTGTAGATATCATCGTACTGCCCTTATCCCATTTTAAGTGGTGTCACCGTTACCTACATCTTTTTTAGTCTTTCATTCATCACTATCACTCATCGCTTAAGTACCTACTCACAACGCATATCATGCAAATTATTCGTCATGAAAATTAAACAATAACCAGACTATACCATTAATTCAACTGAGAGTTGGTGTGAGCCTGCTTCAACCTGTGAGCCCATTTTATGTTGGTAGAGAGGGATGAAAAAACACCCAATCTTAGTAGGTACAAACGCGGTTTTGATTTACTAATACTACTGAGTATACTTATGAGTATACGTATATTCAAACAAAGCTATTTGAATAAAATAAATGAATAAAACTAACCAAAACAGAACGAAACAAACAAATTATTAGCACTACGGAGTGGCTGAGCTACACACGTTTTCCGTCCGCGAACGACGTCAACGCGCTGATTTACTAGTGCGAAACGCAGCACTTTACCTTGCGACTTCGGTGTGTGTAAAACTTTTGTAACTTTTGCTACCCTCAAACGCAGCACTGTACAATACTACATTCAGTGTCAGTGGTGCAATAGAACTTATTTATTATACTTGTTACGCTCAAACGCGGCATTGTCGAATACTGCGTGTAGTTTTAGTTAGTATTGGTTGCAAAGTACTAGAACGTTGTATCAAGTTGCAGTAAACATAGCAAGTACTGCACAACCTTCTAGTACATGCTGAGTACTGTATATCCTGTTAGCAAAAGTAATAATTTGGTGCAAGTACTGCGTATCTTGTTATATAAAAAACAGGTTTATAATAAAAAAAATCATGAAAATTATTTTTTTATGTAAAGATTAGCCCCTTGAGGTGTCATTTTTGCAAAAAAGTGAAAATCGCAAAAATGACGATTACTGCACTTGCAATTATGACGGCAGAGCTCCCCATTGCTGGGACACTGCACAGGTCTCCTCTTTGAGAGAAGGAGTGGGCTGTATCATCACGGTCGTCGTGTCTCCGAATTTACGGTTCGTTTCCTCACGATGTTTTCCTTCACCATTTTGAGAAACTAGACAAGGTAATAGACCTGACTGGGTTCGGACCAACGAGCTCCAAATCTTAATACTATAGAAATCTTTCTCCCTGTCTTTATGTCTATTCTTCTGTCGAACAAAACCTATTCTACGGTGCCATGCTACGCATGTAGGTTCAGAACAGGGTATTTAATTTTACAAAGAGATTGTTGGGTTGTAAAAATCGTCAAATGTGATTTTCCCGGAAATGATGACCGGATTTCTGTGGAAATGGGACTGTCAGACTCTTACCTACCAAAAGTCTACCATGTTCCTTTTACTACCCTTTGCTTTCCAGTGTCACGGTATCCTTTTTAAGCAGTCCCGTGACCCCGGCAGACATTCGGCCCTACAGAGGTTCAGTTCCCCATCAGTTCGCTGACAGCTCCTTGAAGCGTGCGCGGAAAATGATGCGCCACAGATCCCGGTCTAGACCTTGTCTAGACGGCGGGTTATTTATTACTCGCCGTCCGTAAGCTAGCAGATTTAAATTTTATTCCCTGTTGAATATAATAGACGCAAACCATAGAAGACACAACATAATTAGCAAAATGAGGGTGTAGAGACCACCACACCGCTGCCTTACCTTTTACGAAACCCAGGTGTGACGTTAAAGATTCTATTACCTACTTAATTCATTATTTTCTTTGAATAAAACATTCCTAGTCCTTCCCAGATATATTTGTACCAAAAGACCAATAATTCTTCGGAAACTTTGTTCGTTCATCAATAAATTTATCGTGCCTAAGGGTGTTCTGTGTCTGTTAAACATCTAGATTTAGTATCTTTTTACTGTTCCGAAGTCTGTACGATATGGATTTAGCTGTTGCTAATCCGAATTTGGTATCTTTAGGTATTATTTTATCGTTTAACTTAATATAACTTAAGGAAAATAATATGATTCTGACTAATAATATAAATGTAGAAGTTTATAAATGAGGCTGTGTGTCTGTTATCTTTTAAGGTCTTTATTAACCCCCGACGGAAAAAGAGGGGTGTTATAAGTTTGACGTGTCTGTCTGTCTGTCTGTCTGTGGCATCATAGAGCCCGAACGGATGAAGCGATTTCAATTTAGTTTTTTTTTGTATGAAAGGTGACTTACCTGCGAGTGTTCTTAGACATGTTTGATGAAAATCGGTTGAGCCGTTAAGAAGTTATGGGGGTGAAAGTGGGGAAAGGTAACCGAGGGTCTGCAAATATACTCGAGTTGGGTATCAAATGAAAGCGTACTGAAAGGGAATATTGATGACTTAATCAGGAGTACTCTTAGCAACAAAAAAAATATATAAGTATGTACCTATAAAAAGTATAATATAAAAAATAAATTAAAAAGACAGGAGATGATGAATAATTTGGAGCAGTCCCCCAACGCGACGTATTTTTTATTATTTTTTACTTTTTAAAGGGAATTTGGTTTTTGTGTCGGGGGTTTTTTAAATTTTTAATTTATTTTTTATTTGTGAATGGTTTTGATATGTTGGGCGCACGGATATAGGATATATTTTATCCCAATGGAAATTTCAATAAGGATCAATTTGCGAGTAACAAACTGCTGAAGTCCTAGGCAAAAACGAAAAAAAAAACCATTGTAGGTTAGACATGGCTTGGCACGTAGCCTAAACCCTAAAATTTAAATTCTTAGGTAGATAAACATTGTTCTATTTATCTACTGCCAACAGATATACGATTTCAAGTTCACTCACTCAAGCAATTTCCCACTTGCATACCCAAAAAAACTTCAACACCATAAAAACAAAAAAAAAGAACATCGAAAAAATTCACCAAGCAAGAACGCACGCATTACGTTTGACATAAGAAAGCGCGGGAAAGCCGCCATCTTAAGTCGATATCTATTGTGAGCCATCTTTGAGTTCAATCGAGCGGGTAAAAAGTTTTACTACGACATTACAGTTACAAGTTTTTTTTTGTTATCTTTACTTAGCGATTTAGGACGAAGATTTGTACTTTTAGGGTGCCATGATAAGAAAAACATTCGGGGATCATGTGGAAAATGTTATGTTTTGTTTGGCATTGTGTTATTTAATCAGATCTCGATTCGTCTTTTATTGTTTTGTTTGTATGAAAGTTTATTGTTGGCCAGGTATATTTGGCGTATCGGTATTGGGAACTTTAAAACTGCCTGTCGACCTATTTAGTCTTTAGGTATGTGAACTTTACAGATAAACAAACGAGCGAGCATTCTAATGAGTAATCTGGGAAGCTTTTTGTCGAGACGACAAGTATGAAATCTGTATGACGACCATCTCTAGAGCGTTCATCATCATCATCAGAGCGTTCCGTTCGCTAAAAATATCGTGAAAATGTTCATGGCTTTTTTCGTTGCTCAGTTGGTCAATATTAAAAACGGTGAAACCTTGATGTTCTTGTTACAAGTGAAAGCTCAAGTCTACAATACTTTAAGGCACCAACTAAAATAAATTCTTCGTGTCATACAACTTTTATAGAAATCTTAAAACTGTGAAGTCAGAGTCGTCGTACCCATACAATGGATAGGAAAATTAACAAAAGGTAGAACTTTGTATGGCTTCCAAAAGTTAGTGGTAATAATAATTGACAAATAAAGTTAATTATAAACGCTATTTCCAGGAATGAAATCGTAGTAAAGATGGCTTGCGTCAATTCAGGTTAAGTTGGGCAGCAATGAAGGGAAAAAGAGCAAGAATAAGTAGGATACCTAGACGGTATTCTACTTATTTTTAAAGTGGTAAAATCATCAAATGAGTCCTCCTAGCTCTTTACGTTCCGGAACGTAACCCCGTGACCCCGGGGTCACAGTAATTCGGTAAGTCCCGTGACCATTCTACTTACACTAGAATATTTTTTTTTCCTGGAGCATAATCGAGGTCGTAAGGGCTTACTCTCATAGTCCGTCAACGAAGATAACGGGCGTACGAAAGTGATTTGAAACTTTTTATGTTAACTGTACTATATTCATTCTGAAATTACGAATTTTGACAACACATCGAGAGTCACGACAATTGTACCCTTAGCACGAGTTTTCAGTATTTGAGACGTAAAATAAACTGGAACTTTGACAATTCAAATTGTCAATTTTCAAGGAAAAAATTAGTTCCTTCTTCGCACACCAGAGGCGCTGTTCCATTATTTCGTACAAGAAACGCTGTAAATACTGGAAAGGCTCTGTAAAGTAAAATAGTGAAAACTCGTGCTACTGAGGTACTGTTGATGTGTTGTCACTGATTATTATTTCATGTCACCAATGAAGCCCATATAACTTATAGAAAGTAGGAAACGCCCGAAACTTCAGTCAAAAATACGGGATTCAGGGTTCCCACAGAAAAGAAGCCAAGGTTCCAGCTGTTGGGCAAGAAATAGAGCTGTATAAGGTTACATAAAAAGTCTGCATAAATCAAATCGATTTATGCAGACTTTATATAAAAATAATGGAACCTGTCTTCCGCAACAGTTGAGTCGCCTCATCCATTCATAGCTGAATTCTAGAACGGAGCTCGGTCTGAATTTGAAATCGAATTCGAACAAGATTTGGGAAGCGATTGCGTTTAAATCTGATCTGAGACTTTCAAGTTTAGATTCATGACAAATTCTGGATTCAGTAGTTTTCCAAAGTATAGAGACGAAAGAGAGAATATCTTTATTTTTGATAATAGTGCCAATATAAGCAAAATTAGAGGAATCGAATCACACCTTTTTAAATGTATCTGGTAGAATCATCAAATCAGTCCTCCCGCCCCGAAAGCAGCAGAAAGGACTGTCAGACTGTCCATCATCTTCCTAGCCTTTTCCCAACTATATTGGGGCCGGCATCCAGTCGAACCAGACGCCTATCAGACCTCCACAACCCAGTAACTGGGTAACATGATACCCCTTGATAAGACTGGTTGTACCTGGTTGACTTAAATTGCACAGTGTTCCCTCAGTTGAACTTTACTAGGATCGCAGTACCCGCGATCCACTGGAACGGCGCAGTCCTGTTGTTTAAATTGCTTCTACAATTTTGCAGCCTATTCTATCCCACTACCCAGCCAAGGCGTCCCCCCATCCCTCCTGCGCGTCTATGAGTGCAGCGTCGGCGCGTATCCCCACTGCCTTGAGAAGTTGAAGCGCGACGGGAAGAGCTCCGGCGCGATCTCAGGGCAGTTTGGAAGGAACGACTGTCGCCACCGAGGTACGGGCACGCCGCACTCGCAGCTGTAAGACTGGCTGGATAGGTCCCACGGTGTCCTCACCTACCACTTGACGCAGGTGCTCAGCGAACATGGAAGCTTCGGGAGGTTCATGTGTCAGGTAAAGAAGAAGGAAACGCCCGGGTGTCACCACTGCGAGGACCGCCCGTAGGACACGGTAGAGCATACGGTGCAGGACTGCCCTGCTTGGGCGGAGCACCGTCCTCTGTCGCCCGCACTGTCCTCACGCGGGCGATAGGTGGGGACCTCTGGCGCCCGGCACCGTAGGCGCGGGCATGCGGGCGGCTAGTAAAGGGCAACTCGCTGTCCGACCATGGACTCATTTGATGAATTTACCACGCAAAAAAAGGCCTCCCCCCATTCCTTCCACTTCTCGATTGTGTGCCCCTTCACGCCAATTGACAAGGATCTATCTAACGATCTATCCAAGGCGTCCTGCCATTTTGCTGCGGCAGGGCTCCATTCTTCCCCATGTATCAGCACTACAAAAAAAATAGTCAAGTCTCCTAGTGCGCAGATCCCAATTTTTCAACTAAGTAGAGATTATTACCAGTATATCATTTTCGACTTTACGTCATTACGTAAACGTCAATCTTGAGTTACGAACGTCATGTGGCATTAAAATTATATTCCAATAAATCATGGCCGATTTTTACGGGCTTGTGTTTTGTGGTGCAAGTGATGAGGTGCAAGCGGGGCCACGTCATAAATAAACTTCTCGAGTTTTTTATGACGTGGGTTTTGACAGTTCTATTCACTATTAATTAAGATAAAAACTGATTTGTATACTTTTAGAGTATGATTTTAATAATATAAATGTTATCTACTGCCTGAATCTGTGTTCCTGAACGCACAAAGCCCGAATCTCTTGTACTCAATGTGCATAAGCTCCTTCTGGGTAGGCTAATACAATACAAAATCATTCGACTTTTCTGTGTCATAGTTTTGTACTGTCTATTTTTAAAAAGTCAGTATATTAATTACTTAGTTTTTTTTTCTCTCTTAAACATGAAGTAAACGCGATTTTTAGGATAAACATAATAGCAAACTTGTTTATTGAAGAAAATCCAAATTAAGACATTCTGTCTATCTTTTGTATTACACTCGCTTCCTCGTATAACTTGCAATGGTTTTAAAAATAATCCTGTCAATGAGATACTGTATGATATATTATTATAACACATATATATTATTACTATGTAGATTAATTCTTCTTTTTTTGAAATGCGATATATTTTCGCGATCGGATAGTATTTCTATTTTCTTCAGGAATAGTATTTTTCAGTATTCAGTGGTTTAGACGTGAAAACTGAAAAGGTAACAAACACATTTCATTTCACATTTTATCCAATTTAGATTTTATTACGATATAATTATCAGAAAAGTTCCGTGGTGTGTATAAAACTAAAAGTCTAATGAAATACTCAAATCAAAATACCAGGGGCCTAAGTCTACTAATTTATTAACGTTACAATGGTCTCTCAATGGTGTGTTTTTGACAGTTTTTGTATGGCAAATCTGTCAAAAACTTACCATTGAGAGACCATTGTGACGTATTTAAATTAGTAGACTTAGGCCCCAGTAGACTTTTCCAATCATAAACTCAATGCTCGGTTTACTGAGCATTACTAAAATATCGACGTCTGAGAAAAGATTTCTTCAAAAACCATTTCATCCATCTCTTACATTTGGTAGCCATCCAAGATCCAAGTTTATGAGTCCAACGACTCAAATGTTAGCCGAATCAGTTTTTTAAAACGCTTCCCAGAAATATCTGATGGAAGCGGTTTGAAGAAAGGAATCTAGGTTTATTTATGTTTTGTGGGAATTCTCCATTAATGAAATAGTGTTTGAAATTACCTGTAAAGTGTAATCTGCAAATTTTGGCATAAGTATATCATTTCGATGCGATCTCCGGTCACCGTAGGCGCGAGCATGCAGGCGGCGAGTAAAGGGCAACTCGCTGCCCGACCATGGACCATGCTCAGGTCGACGGCGCGTTGTGTTCCACGCGCGCCTCAAAGAGCGTCAGCATAATGACGGGGCCCCCCTCTAGAGGGCCAAAGTCTGCCGGGGTCGCAAAACTTATTTCCATCACCGTGACCCCGGAACATAAAGGGCTATTGAAGGACACCGTGGATTTTAGACAGTACAAGTCTGACAGTCCCTCCCGCCCTGCCCGGGGTGGGAAGACTCATTTGATGATTTTACCACGTAAAAAAAAAGTATATCATTTCGATATCAAAATAACGTTAAACTGTAGTGTTTTCACATAATAATATTGCCTTCAAAGGGGTTGGCAGGGGTTGTAGGACTATCTTGGTTTTACTTAGCTCAATAATTACACCCGCACTTGCCGATCTACTGGGTTCAGCGGCGTTTGCCGAGGTAGGTCTGTGGATGGGTGACCGTGTTTCATAGCGAGTTTCATCCGTGTCTCGGACGTCACGTAAAGCCGTTGGTCTCGGCTGTCATTTGTAGATCTTCGACAGTCGTTACTGTTAGTCAGAAGCTTTAAAGTCTGACAACCAGTCTTACCATGGGGTATTAGATTACCCAGTTATTAGGTTGTGAATATTCGATAGGCAGTCCGGTGTGAATGGAAGCCGACCCTAATATAGTTAGGAAAAGATTAGGCAGATGATGACATCAGATCAAGAGGCTGCTTTTAAGAAGTTTTATATTGAATATCGTAACAACAATATGCTCAACCTGGGAATCGAACCCAGTTTCTCAAGCTTAGCAGTCATGCTTACAATCACTAGACTGACAAAGCAGTATTCAATAACCGTTTTAATAACACAGCTTATTATAATAGTAGCTATAGCCCAACGGCTAAAGCGTTCGACTGGGAAGCAAGAGGTCGTGAGTTCGTTCCCTACCTTATGCAGTAATGGCGTGGACCCATTCTCGGAAATACTCGGAATCAATTTTAGTTCGGCTAGCGGGGATAACAGGAATCTTCAATATTATGGAATACGTAGTTATTTACCATTTACCGTCAAAGTTTTGTTTAGAGAGCCTTATAAATGAAAATTAATGAAATATGTTAAATGTTAAAGTGTGTGAGGATGGATAAAAGTACGAAATTTTGTAAATTTTAGGCTCTTTCACGCCTAACTAACGATCAAATTTAGTGCACAGTTTATTCATAACCTGGATAGTATAACATATAAGATAGTTTTTATCCCGATTTAATGTTTCCGTGGGGTCATTTTTGAGTTTGAACATATTTATTTAGGCTTCTAATTATAGCTCTTGGTCTATAGCTTAAAAAATTAAACTCGTTTTAACTAAGAATTGGCCTATAGCTTGGTTTATAGCTTAAAAATTAAACTCGTTTTAACTAAGAATAAAATTAAATTCAGTCAAGAACAAGCTGTTCAAACTGACTTTAGCTCGGCCACCAATACACCCTTAAGCCTTTGTCAAACAGATAGGACAGGCGAATGTGATCCGAAGCGTTTTTATTTGTTACTAGCGACCCGCTCCGGCTTCGCACGGGTGGATATAAAAAAAATCATCCTCTATAACCCGGTCCTGATGATTACAAACACAACAAAAAAGAATTAGCCGAATCGGTCCAACCGTTTTCAAGTTATGAGCTATTTTTTTTTTAGTGTGGTTAAGTCATCAAATGAGTTCTCCAACCCCGACTTGTACTGACTAAAATCCACGGTGTCCTTCAATAACCCTTTATGTTCCGGGGTCACGGTGATAGAAAACCCCGGCAGGCTTTGGCCCTCTGAGAGGGGGCCCCGTCATTTTGCTGACAGCTCTTTGAGGCGTGCGTGGAACAAATTATGAGCTTAGCAACACATTTGGCGATCCATTTTTATATTATAGAGAAGAAGAAGATATAGATAGATAATAGAAGAAGATGTATGAAATTGTTTGAATCCAGTCACATTGAAAAACAAAAGCGGTCCGATAGTCTATGTGACTGGCTTCTAGCAATTCCATACATTACTAACAACAACGCTTGGGATCGCCTTCGCTTCGCCTGTCTGTTTGACCAGGGGGGATATTACAAAGTATTAAAACCAGGCTTATTTCGGCGAGTGAAAGTGACAGAGCTACATAAGTCGTCGAGCGCCATCTCGTTCACTCACTGGAATAAGCCTGGTTATAAGACGTTGTAATACCCCCCCTGGGCTTTATAACTTTTGAACCAGTGATTGACACCAAAAACTGAATCACGACCAATAAGAGGTGAACAGCGGATGAAACCACGTGGGAAAGCAATATTAGTTAGTATAATGAAACCATAGAAAACGCTTTTATTCCTCTGAACTACGAAACCTTAAAAATACACATTGTATACTTAAAACCATGGAATGTCATAACAATTTCCAGTATAACATGCGAAGGATTTCCTTCAGACGCGACGCTAACTCCGCAATGGAGGAAGGAACTAAAACAGATGATTGCGGCGGTATAATGAGGATACGACCCACACACGTTGTTGGCTTAGATCGTACTGGGGTTAAGTAGGACTGGTGATATCCTATAACTATAACAGTGTTTTTTTTAGCGTGGTAAAATCATCAAATGAGTCCTCCCACCCCGGGCAGGGCGGGAGGGACTGTCAGACTTGTACTGACTAAAATCCACGGTGTCCTTTAATAGCCCTTTATGTTCCGGGGTCACGGTGATGGAAAGAAGTCTCGCGACCCCGGCAGGCTTTGGCCCTCTGTGAGGGGGGGCCCCGTCATTTTGCTGACGCTCTTTGAGGCGCGCGTGCCGTCGACCCGGGAGATATACAGGGTGAATTTTTCAACTGGGCGTGGATGGCTACTTTCGAAACTATGAGGAATATCGAAAAACGTTGAAAGGAGTCTCGAGACCAATTTTGACGAAAACTAAAACTGCATCATTGGATTTTAGAAAAATCAAAAATCCTGGCCAGGAATCGAACCCGCTGAATTAGGAAAAAAAAATCACACCCTGTATTATTACACCGTTCGATAGTGTTACTGATAAGGATCAAATTCTGGGAAGTAATCATATGTGGCAAACATAAGGAAATGGCTGTTTTTTATGAAATTGCTATTTTTCCATCTTACTTAAATCTACTGAGCCATCATTTATTCGAAATTATAAAATTTCATTGTTTTCAATGTCTCACTGGATTTGACATTTCAACAATCCCACTGTACTTAGCACTTACGACATTATTGAGTTGAACTAAAAATAGCATTATTTTAAAGAAGAAACGGTAACTTACTTTTCAAATACAATCTTTGCCTTGAAGATTATTCAGTTTTTTTGTAATTATACGTTTTCCTTAAGTTTGCCGTATATGATTACTTCCCAGAATTTGATCCTTATGAGCAACACTATCGAACGGTATAATAATACAGGGTGTGATTTTTTTTCCAAAATCAGCGGGTTCGATTCCTGACCAGGATTTTTGATTTTTCTAAATTACAATGATGCAGTTTTAGTTTTCGTCAAAATCGGCCTCGAGACTCCTTTCAACGTTTTTCGATATTCCTCATAGTTTCGAAAGTAGCCATCCACGCCCAGTTGAAAAATTCACCCTGTATATAACAGTGTTTGAAAAATTTGAGGAATATTTGGTAAAATAGCTGATCTATCTAAGCACGGCAGTGCGCAAGGCAAGTTCCAGCAAAAGGCCGCGCGCATGCCGTGCACTATACACGAACCGTTTTGATTCACTTTTGACTCACCTGTAGCTTAGTGCCTATTGCAAGTACTGAGAGAAAATACATATACATATACTACTACTTAAGCAGTATGCCAAATTTCATAGATATAGCTTCAGTAGATCCTGAGATATGACCCTGTGAAAATAGCTAATTTTGGCACTGACTGACTCACTCACTCACTGACCGGTAATCAAAAACTTAAGAGCACTTCCACTTGTACTAGCGTTTTGAAATTTGGCATACAGGTAGTGGCATATGTGTAGATAACTAAAAAATTAAGAAATTTAAAAAAAACGGTCAGGCGCGAGTTTTTTTTATTCGAATATTAAAAAATTATATGCACTGTTACCATTCCATTCTTATGTGGAACCTATTCTGTCCCAACAAAATGACTGAACTTTAGGAACTAAAACTCCAATAACATTATTTTATATTTCCGCCTTGCCAAATTACCTTTTGAAACTTTTCAAATCAATTCACAGGAAGGTATTACAAATTGTCACAACCGGTTATGATCGGTACACTTCTGATGGGAAAGCCATCGATTAAGCAATCAGTGAACCATTCTGTGTAATTACTGTATATTATAGATCTATATAGTACTGGTAATTATCCGCCCTTACTAATGTTATATAATGAGAGCAGTGGCATCGGTCCCGACTTACGAGTTGTAGGTTGGTTCGAACCCCGCCAGGCGCATTACTTTGTGTAATTTATTTCATCACCACTGCTCTCAAGACGGTGAAGGAAAACATCGTGAGGAAACCGGCATGTCTGTGAACCAAAAATTCGAAAATATGTGACATCTACCAATCCGCACTGGGCCCGCGTGGTGGGTTAAGGCACACTTCCTTTCACAGAGAGGAGGCCTGTGTCCCAGCAGTGGGAACATTATAGGCTGATGATGACTAATATTATAAATGCGGTAGTGTGTGAAACTTTATTAAAATTTGGTATACAAATAGTTGATAACCTGGAGTAACACATAGGATACTTTTTATCCCAATTTTATATTCCCGTGGGATAATTTTCGAGTTGTTGCGGGCGAAGCCGTTGGAACACCTAGTACTAAACATACAGCAATTTATAGTAATGATGAGTATAGAGGAGCTCGTCCAAATAATTACAGCCGCACAAGCCGATATTTCAGGTTAAGCCGTGTTTGTCCAGGTTGGTCTGTGGATGGGTGACCATCTGTCATAGCGAGTTTCCTCCGTGACTCGGAAAGCATGTAAAGCCGTTGGTCCCGGCAGCCTTTTGTAGATCTTTGACAGTCGTAACTGTTAGAAGCTTTAAAGTCTGACAACCAGTCTTACCATGGGGTATCGTATTAACTAGTTACTAGGTTATCGAGGTCCGACAGGCAGTCGCTCCATGTAATATACTGATAATCAGTTGCATCTGGTTTGACTAGAAGCCGACCCCAATATAGTTGGGAAAAGGCTAGGCAGATGATGATGATGACGAATATCCATAAAAACAACCAAATAATTGAGTGTCCATCGTACTCATTCCGTCTATAAATGAGCTTTAACGCAAAAATAACAAGCTCCAATAATAATTGTTACCTAAACAAAAGACCGAATAACGTAACAATCAATCGAAGAACAACAGATTGAATTGACTTACATAACTATGATATAAATTGGCATATGATATACCAACTATTCTAGCTTATGCTCGCAGCTTCGATCGCTTGGAGATAGACATTGTCTCATGAAATCTTGTGGTCGGGATAAAAGTGTTATTTTAGTTAATCGAGTTATGAACTATCTGTGTTCCTAACATCTAAACTCATTCAATAGTTTTTGCGTGAAAGTGTAGGTACATACATCTATAAATAAGTACGGTCAATAATAAAGATAAAGAGCAGTTTTTCTTCACACGGCGGCGCTCTTAGAAATTTTTTCCATTTCCCTTGGAGCCTGACCGCCGCGAAACTTGGTCTTATCCCTAGGGAGTTATAGTGGGGCCACTATATTCTAATTTTTTTTTTTTAAATCATCATCATTTCCTGAAAATAGATTCTTTGTGGAATTTGTGGTTCCATCTAGTGAGCAAGACCTGAAGGTTTGTGTAGGCCTGTCCCTTACACCCTATATAGTAAGCAAGTTTCAAACATTTTTGGTGGATTTGCCTTTTGGTTGTATACTTCTTGCAGTCGAAAGCATTTGTCCTCCTCAAGTCTTCTTTTAGTTTGGCCATACAAGGGGCAAATCAAGGTCATATGGAGAATTCCAGATAACTGTTGCTGGATTGAGGAAGAGAAAGGCCAAAAGAAAAGATGATGGAGTGTATGGAAAATGAAATAAAAAGTAGTAAATGATACTGTGACGTCTGATAGGGGAAAATGGAAGAAGGAAACGTGTTGCGCCAACCAAAAACTAAAATGGGATAAGAACAGGAAGATGATGAAGAAATACACGATAACTGTAGGTCTTTTTATACACAGAAACATTGATATTTACTACCTAGAAAATCGTTTAAAAATTGTTGTCTGGACATATATTTCACACTCCATCCATGCATCTATCCATATCAAAAAACTTTCGTATTTTCAATAGTAGTAGTACAATAATAGTAAAATATGTTTTATGTATGACTATGCTAGATATTAAAACCAACCTGTTATGTGGATCGTTAATATTCACGTCAGAGCTATATCTGACCTCGAGGAAAGCTGACTCAACGCATTCATAAGGTAAGGCGCTGCCTTCATGCAGTTTAGTGCAAGTTAAAATGTAAAGCCAGCTATGAGAAAATTAACCCTCTTTGGTACTGACATCACTACCAAAAGGGGTTAATAAAAAAAATTAGCAAACGTTTGCTTATTATAACGTAATGCGAAAGGCTTCTGAAGGAAAAGGTTGGATATTATTCAGTAATAATAGTCTGACAGTCTTTTTCGATCCACAGGGCAAGATGGTTCACAATTGGGAAAAAAGTATTGTAAAGGCTATAAATAAGGCGTTAGCTCATTAGCTGGAAAAGCAAAAGAAAAGTTTGGATTTATTCAGCATAGTCTGACAGCCTGATTTGCTCCACAGTGCAGGAGGACTCACGAGGTTAATGGGGCGGGAGAAGGAGGCTAGCCTCTTCCTCTCCTTCACCTCCTTCTCTCGCTATATTGCGTCGTAGGAGGTCTCAATGCCAATGCCCCTTCAATACATATCATGATCAGAGCTAAGGCCGAACGTGAGATGGCCGCCATCGAAGTTAACCGCCTAAGGACAATTTTATCATCATAATTATTATTAATTAAATAAGTATCAAAGATCTTTATGAACGGCAACTCCTTATTTAATATTTAATTGTCTTCCCATATATCAAGAAATTTTTACTAAAACCAAATAAAATGATATGATCGCTCATAAAATTTACCTAGTACTTTCCGAGCTTAACTGGCCATATTTTATTATTTCGGCATATTATTATGTAAAGGATAATCCGATAGATATAACTGGAAGCGCTTTTGAGAATTATGGGACATTATAATATTCTTGTTATACATGATTTCTTAGAAGATACAAGGTAACAAATTATGTATCACCGTGGTACTGTATCCGGTTCCAAGGACCAAAAAATATTAGTTTTGATAGCAGTGGTTTATATTACCGATTCGCCCTGGCTTCGCACTTTTAAAACAAAATATGGTTGACAATCACGAATAATGTAACTTTCTACTGATGAGAGATTTTTTTTTCAAAATCTATGAGTACTAATTGACGGCACGGTTAGCGCAGTGGCTGAGCGATTCGACTGCTGCGCTGCGTTTCGCGGGTTCGATTCCCGCACGGAGCAAATATTTGTATGATCTACAAGTTGTTGTTTCGGTTCTGGGCGTTTGTGTATGTGAGTTTATATGTTTGTAAGCGTACCCACGATACAGGAGAAATTCCTAGTGTGGGGCAAGGTTTTTTTTTACAAAAAAACGGAATTTCTTCTCCTACAAATAAACTAACTTCTTACCCCTTTGATTAATATTTGAAAAAACAATGCAATAGTTTTACAATATACTGCGAATCAAGTACCTACTTTCGTTCGAATCATGTTACATAGTACTTAGCCCTACTTTTTTTTAATTTAACGGTATTAATTTTTACATGGTACAAATAAGGATCACAATGAGTCCTCCCTACAATCCGTTTAAGTCTTTTTTTTTTCTAATAGAGTCAGAAGTTCATCGTTTCGGATATAGCAATCATGAGCGATGTGGTCCGGTTCAATAGCCTTAAGAAAGGATGTACCTCCATGGGTCCACGTCATGGAATAACCTAAGTCGGTCAACGCGACCTGGCAGTGCGTTTGTGCATCTCCTACCCGGGACAGTAGGGACTCGTCGACTATCCATTTCCCCAATAGCTTTTGGTCAAATTAGAACGTTGCTCTTAACAAATCTTAATTCGAATAAAAATCGTAAAAAGACCATGTCATAACAGAGCGCCCACACGAATGCCAGATACACCTCGATACGGACGTTTCGAGTTTATTTATACATCTTCAAGATCAAGACTATATAGTTCCGGTCCATGAGATAAAACAGAGATACATACATATATGTATACAGCTAAGAATTTCAGGCCAGTTTTCAGACACGTCAATAGTAGAAAGATCGAAGCTTTTAAAACTCGCCACATAATTATTATCTGAATAGAATTTTTCCTACTATGCTTGAGTCTTCTAGTCCAACCGAATTCAGTTGAATTTCAGTATTTTACATGGAGCGTCTGCCCAGTAACTGGGTAAATGATAGCTTTTGGTAAGACTTATTGTCAGGCTTTTAGGTCACTATCTATAAAGATAGTGAAATCCAGAAATCAGAGCTGTGCTTTCCGAGGCACGGAGAAAACTTTGTATGTAAAAAAATGGTCATCAAGTCTTGACAAGCAAGCCCGAACTTTAAAAATCGAAAAAAAAATTGGCCATAGGCTTCTATGTGATAACTACGTAGTGACTAGGGAGAAGAAAGATCCCATTCATGTTTCCAAACGTAGAATTCGGAACCCATTTCCTAATATTATGAATGATGAATAGAAATAAAACTATTCCCTATTAAAACAAAACACAAAACAATTCGAAATTCAAATTTAAAAGAAACATTTTCAAAAACAGAACCCCAACACAACCTGCACGCGAAGGCCTTATTTATGACGTGCCAGTCCTATACAAACTTACGTAGCGAAAGCCATTTCTAACGCCGGAACGACAGATAAGACAGTCCTAATCGATTCGCGGAAAACTTAACATAGACAGTAACGTGATACTACGCTATAAGGCCATCAAGCTTTGTAGCATACCATAGCACTCCTGAAATTGATTAAATAGGCGGGCAGTGCATTTTTCCAGTGGCGGAAGCAAGGCGCGGTCGCAGGGGGGAGGGGCGCGGCTAGGGACGCGGGGCAACATGGCGCCGCCATTACGTCACTTTCACAGTCGTACGTTTGGAAATTAGATCAGTATACTTCAAGCCGCCCTCCGCGCGGTCGTATAGAAACGCACCCATTTTTTTTTATCTCGAAAACGCGTTTGGACGTATATCGTTTAGTGCCTTTTTAGTTATGTGTATTTTTTTTGTTTTTTTTTTTACGGTGCGCTTTTGCGGAAGGAACCAGGATTTGAACGTAAGTTTTTTCTCTTGTAGTAGATACAGTGATCGATTGAAAGCTCTTAAGCTTTTTGCGGCTGTCAGCGGGAAGTTTTCGTTTCGGATTTTTTTACGCGAGCATCGAATTACGCCGATATTGAGTTTGCGTTTTTTTTTGCGCTAAAATGTAAATGATATGGTTGTATTTAGAGCAATGGCTGTCATAATGGCGCTAGATCAAGATTTATCGTGCTGCACTTTTTATTAAAATAAAACACGAAAGATTTTTTGTAAGTTATGCTTCGAAAGAAATTTTATTGCGCTTTGTGCTTACGGTTGCGTGAATTTAATGGTGATTTTATTTATGCTGTGGGAATCTATCATTGATATGATTCAACGAAGTCAACCATTTTGTACTAGAATTTATTGTTTTAGTACCTATCTTTAATAATTTTAAACAAAAAAATACTACCGGTTTCAAAATAGATCTCTATTTTATTTAAATATAGAATTCTATTCAAATTACAAAAAAAAAACAATTTTTAACTTAAAAACAGCCAGCACTAATTTTGCGCAACGTAATTTAAAAAAAAAAAGAAAAAATATTCTCGCATCTTTTTCCATTTTTGCGTTGAAGAAAAACCTACTTATGAATGACTCTGAATGGGGTGGCCCCATTCTTAAAAATTGCGGCAAATTACTTCTGCCGCAGGGGACATTTGTCAAGTAGAATATACCGTATACTTACTTTTATTTTGTTGCGATTTCATTTGACAGATACTACGATTTCATCGCCATTGTTAAGTTTCTTTCGTAGAAAGAAAATCTATTATTCGGGCCTCTTGTATTGTAAAGCCACATCGTATGAGATAAGCGGACGGATTTATTTTTAATCTTCTTCGGAACTATGGTTTACGTTTTGATCTTTTTGTTGGCTGTTTCTCTTATTTGGTTTTGAGTTGTCTAGACTTTCGTTTTGTTAGAAGACAAAATATTCTAGATTTTTTCTTACACTGTTTTAAGCTTTCATAGTTTGAAATTAAATGAATAGGTACTATGGGATTTGATTGGTGAATTTATTTTATAACTTTTTTTTTTGCTTTGAAGCCATATCTAGTAAAATAATATTATATTTTTTTGAGTCGATTTTTAGTTTAAAAAAAAGATTGTAGCACATTATATAAAACTAAAACTTTTTTATCCACTTACTGAATTTGTTCACCTAAAAATGTATAAAATATCCGACAAACCTCCTCCACCGAAAATTACTCCATTCCCCACATATTTAACGATCCAAACTTTGCACACGCGAACTCTCAAATACCCCACATTCCAAAATTAAATTTCAAACTTCCAAAATTGAAATCGAATTTCAAGTTTCAACCGTCATTTATCATCAACGTACACGTCTGGAACGCATTTTGAATTGAAATAAAGAACAACAGAAGAGCGGTCGACGAGGTCACCGCACGTCCAGTTTGCGCTGAGCCCTGCCGTGTGGTGTGCCTCTCTGACGTTTGATTGTTAGTGGGAGGTGGGGTGGGTCAGGTTAGACTGGTGGTTTGTACAACGTTGGTCATTGTGGGTGTTCAAGCGACCTACATAGTTTAATTATTGCTGGGATGCGACCATCAGGCGCCATGGAGGCCTCGGAGTGGGCGAGAGGTACTATCGAGCAGAAACGGACGTTTAATTGTGATTATAGCCAAAGGCTGTTGATCCTTGCGAAGATCCTTTAATCTTTAGAAGTACTAAAGAAGAAGTAGTAACCGATAAAGCGTTCAATAACTTTAATGGGATTGTCTTGGAACCAATTCTTGTTGAAAGTTTTGGGCAGCTATAACAGTTTTTCAACATTTTTCGAATTTTAGCCCGAGAACGGTAGAAACATTTTAATGACCTGCTAATCTCACTGATCAAAAACCTTTGTTACTTACCAAGTAGAATTTTAAAACACAACTCAAGAGGTAAAAGAAAGCAATTTCAAAAATGTAATAAAGGGCCTCGTTCATCATGGTAGTAAATACAAAACAGAACTTAATTATAAATGAAGCCAAAGAATTCATTTGTATTAAATCGTAAAAGTTTTACATTTTTACTCGGCGAAGAGGAAAGCATAAAGCCGCGGCCGAAATTAAATAACACAGCAATATTTCAGACCCATTTTTGTGCTGACTTGAAAAATTTAACAGGACCAAGTGCTAGCAAAATAACAAATATGATGAAATGGTTCATTTTAATCGGATCATAAATATAATCAAGAAGAAAACCTTGATATTGATACTGTAAATAACATTAAAGCAATCAATATAACTGTCAGAAATGAAAAAAAACTTGCGACAATGATATATAAGTAACAATTCAATTACAATCTGCCAACCAGTCGGTAGAAGGAAATAAAAATTGTGTTCCGTAGTTTTGGAAGCAGACTCTAACAGGAAACATAATGAGAGATAGGATAGATAGATAATGATGATAAAAATTCAGCTGTTTAAACCATCTTCTTAATCATCATCAGTATTTAGCATCTTTTGCTGGATTTAGACTCTTCAAATGCACATCGTTTTGCTCTATCACCAGCTACAATCACCAGGATCTCATCCAGCTGTTAAATGCCACTAAGATTAGCAACAAGTCTATAAGTCATCATCGTAGTCTTATAATCATCAGCCATCAACCTCTTCTACCGTAAATCATTTCACTCGATCACCAGCTACTCTCATCCAGCTATTGCCAGCGCTATAAATCCCATTATTCCGTTTTTGTCTCAGTATTCACCACGCAAATTCATTTTCAGTTCTCATTAAGCCTTGAAGAACTCTTTACATTTAGATAAGTTTAATTTGCACTAGCCATTATCTTAACCTCTTTGTAATCTTCGCTTATATTCATTAATGAAAGTTAAAGACTAGAATTTTCATTATACTTGTCTTTTGAATATCTTTCTTTTACTCGTGGCGCATCTCTTCCTGTAAATTTATGCATTAAAAACTTCTTCTCTTCCATAACACTGTTTTGAGAGTATGACTTCTGAATTAATCTTTTCAGTTTGACCTACATTATTATCGGGTTTTTCGGTCAAGGTTAAATTCTCTCTCTATAATTGCTTTTTACTCGGAATCTTCAATTTCATTGCTACCTCTTCAAGAAGCTTTATTTTCGTAAGCCAGATAATAATCTGTTTTATTATTTACTTCTTAATCTTAATCTTTCTCAAAACCCTTTTTGAAGATTTTTGTACTGCATTTTAGATTTTAGTGCTTACCTATTAGTATCCTTTCTAACCCTATCGAAACAAGAGTTGGTAGTTAATCAATCGAGAACTCGTGTGGTGAATGGCACTCGATCTGTCCGTGTCCATATAGTTAATGTTCTGAGTAACAGGTGGCTCCATCTATTGGTATTCCATTTAAGTAGAGGACCCTATTTTTTCTGCTCGAAGTAAATTTGAACCTTTGATAGGGGTGAACAAAATGACTTTTTGATTGAAGACATTGTGTTTTATGAAGATCACAATGGAGAAATTGAAATAGTTGATAAGCTTATAGCAGTATAATGAGATTCTGTAAGTATTTTAGAAACTATGAAACATTTTGCAACCCAAAGCCCACCCCACATCCATATCAAAGTACGGACGGTAAATTAGTAGACCAACACATAACTTAAACTACATAAATATATTTAGGATACCGTTGTACCTTTCATTTGGTAGGGATAGTACATTAAGCTCTTGGGTCTAGTGATATCAACAAACTATGTTCCGACATTGTAGATATGTAAACTGCGGACCTTGAAAATTGTATAATACCAAGGACTAGTGGAATGACTAATAGTCCTAAGTATACAGATAAAATTATAATGGATTGGTAATCTACAGACTTGTGACCCATAGGCCGATAGCCAATCGATGAGGTAATGAAGTTAGATAGATTATAATTTTAGACAATGATGTAATAATGGATCAGGACTACCAAGTCTGTAATGTAAAGTGGCTATATATAGGAGAGAATAAGCTATTAATCTAAAAGAGCAACCCCATGAGAGTCATAAAAGAAGGTTAAAGGGTTTAACATCATGAGAATGGCAACTAACAATCCTTAACATATGTCTAATGGCGATTCCAACTAGGAGAGGATGATTTTATGGTGTACTTCAAGATATTTACTACGTCTTAGTCCATTACACGATGCAGCTGTAATAATATTTATGAGAATGATGACAATCTTATTGACACTGACAATTCTATAAACCATCGTACAACACATATCAATCTTCATCAACAGACGTCACACAAACGAGGCAATACAAAAACAAGAGACACTAACGCAGGAACTATTACAACAACTCCTGACAACAAAGAAAATGTTGGAAACACGAAACAGGAAAAACGAAAAGCAACCAAAAGTGTATTCTTTATTCGAGTCGAACAAGCGGGTCAGTAATTAGCATTAGTCGCCATTTTAGGTGTCTACAAAGGTGGGGCGAAGTAGGTTAACCATAAAACGCCATGACTTAACGAGGATTTATAAGCCGCAGTCTATATTGTGAGACAAAGGCAATTTTGTTCAAGGCTTATTCGAAAAAGTTTCAATATTACTTTTGGTTTTGTATTTGAGTTAGTTTATAGAACAGTGACAATTTATTTGGATTGTCAGACATTTTCCTATTGATTTATGGAGCGGATTAAATTTCAGATTGGTGAAGTTTGGCTGAAGCTTCGTGTAAAGTTGCGTCACTTTGTTTTGCTATTATAATGTCATGTTGAAATTGCCGCACTGCAGGGTATTTCTGTGCTGTTTGTTTAACAACACTTCTGATACTTACGAAGAATTCTTTAACATGCTGTCTTAATTAAAAATGCCATATATAATTTTAGAGTTGTCTTACACTTCCTTCGTCTATCAATCAACTAGACCTATTCCAGTCCACTGCTGGTCCTAAGTCTCTCGCACACCCTTTCCCCCACCTTACAATGCCAAGTACCTTAAATTCATGTGTCTATCTAGCTGAGGGGCGTTCCACAATGGTCACTAATCATGCATTATCATCTCACTAATATTATAAAGCGAAAGTTTATGAAGATTGATATTATGGATGTTAGTTACTCTTTCAAGCAAATACTACCCAACGGTTTTGGCTAAAATTTGGTACACAGATAGTTTATACCCTGAATTTATACAAAGGCTACTTTTTATCTCAATTTTACGATCCCTTGGGACAATTTTAGAGTTGTATCGAGCGAAGTCGTTAGTTAACAGCTAGTCATCTGAGTTACCAAAATGGCTTCAAAACATGACAATAGTCAATTAGAAGTCATTCAGCTGCTTCTATGACCCAAATGACCTCACTCAATCCATTTTAGTTTTTGTTTTGACTCATTTTATTTTATTTAGATGGTTATCCTGCATCTGCTGTGTATGTTTTGTTTTCAGTAATGGGATGGGTTTAAATCGAAAGAGGGTTGAAATTTTTGCACCTTGCCGAGCCATGTGGTTCCGAACGCCACCTTTTGTAAAAATAAATGGAGTCCAACGCATCTGGTTTGGGGATATTGCGAATTTATATTAGTTGGGTTATATGTGGAGGGAGTCGTAAAAAGGTTGATTTTTTGTTTTATAATAAGTATCAATAACAAATTGTTTATGGCTTTAGATTAATTATAGAAGCAGTATATTGATAATGATGATCAGTTATGATAATATACGTATTCACACGAAATGCCATAAATATGTATATTTAGTAAGATTTTTTTCCGCATTTTAGTTTTTTGATGCAACACCTCTAAGAAACGCCTAGTATTGATTTTATTTTGATAATTAGTTAAAAAATTCTCTTACATGTATTGTTTCTAAGAGGCAATTAGTATTTACAGTTTAAAATATATGTAAATAAATTTTTTTCGAAAAAAATCAAAGTAAAAAAAAAGAAATACCAAAACAACACAAAAGTTACCACACACAATTACCAAACGCTTGTGCAACGGACTGTACATGCGCGCGCGCAGGCGTGAGTCAGCGCGCGCGTGTCCTGTTTATCTTGCACATCTGCTGCGATACCGGGTTCCGTATAGGTACGAGGCGCACATATTGATTTGAAATAGTCGAATTGATGAGGCGTTTTATAACTATGAATGTTTTGATTCCCTGTGGATATGAGTAGAGGAAGCTAAAAAATAATTTTAACGGCTAGGTTGTCGTAATGGCTGAGCGATTGATTTCTCCACTACGTGTTATGATGAGATTCCTGGACGGATTTGGAACCTACAAGTAGTTGTTCCAGGTCTAGCTGATTGTGTATGTGAGTTTAAGCCTCTTCGTACACAAGGCGATTCAAGTCTCCGATACCTTACGACTTAGGAATCCAAGCGACTTTCAGAATACAAACCCATAGAGGTTCGTAACCAGGCACTTGTCAATTCATATCAAAGTCGTCGGGCATCGGAGACTTGAATCGTTTTGTGTACGAAGGGGCTATAATGTATATAAATGCAATCACGATACAGGAGACATTGTCCAGGAACAGGATAGATTCCAGTCAGTGACTATCTTCTCAGATTGGAAGGGAGACAGACTGTCAGATGGCCGTTTGTCTCCCTTCCACTGCACTCAAGTCGGAAGGACAGATTTTTATAAACAAATAAAAGTTCAGTTCGAAGGCATAATTGACTTTGATATTGAAGCTTGTGCCATAATATTTAAACATAACTCAGCACGTTTTATAAAAACAGTAATTATACGCTCATTGCTATTGCTTTAATTGATATTTAAAAAGTATGACGTTTCCTAATTTGTACTGCTGATTGCATCCACTTCAAAAACGCCTCCGGCGCCAATTTGTGTGTTTAAGTTAACGGTTGGTTCTTTATTTTTTTAATTAGGAGGTGTCTTGTTTGAATTTGTGTAAAAAGCATATCTTTTCATCTGCTACAAATTACTATGGGTATACATAGTAATTTTCGAAGTGTAGCAGTTGAATGCGCTGATTGTCCAGTGTCCTTATGTCCAGGTCATAAACTATCCGTGTACCAAATTCTATCTACATTTGTTGAGTAGTTTTTGCATATATCGATCCATCCATCTTAACAAACTTTCGCATTTATAATACTAGTAGTTAGATTTGATGTTTACCTGTGAGACATGATGTACTAAACTCACAGCATCTTGTGCCTGATTGCTGGCAATAGCCTCTCCCCTTACCCTTACTACATGAGAGATGACTAGCATAAAGTGGGTATTACTAGGTATAGCTGTGCCTAACCTTTCGAGGGTAACAGGCGTGATGTTAAGGTGTGCACAGAGCTTTAATAATGATTAGATTTGGTTACCACACAAATGTCTGAGAGATTCGTCTCGCTTGATTTTAAGTCCAAAGTCCAAACCGGTCTAGTTTCAAGATATCTAATTGGCTTGCAAAGATTCGATCGCCAAAAAAAAACAAATGAAGCTCTAGGCCTCAAACCATTGTATTTTTACCGTAGTTGAGAAGATTGTATCAAGATTGAACTTTCTGTTAAAGTATAATAAGATTGATTTTGATTTAGTAGATCTACGAGAAAGAATACTTGCAGCCTTGAAAATATGAAAAAAGTGTTGCTTGTAATAAAATGTTGTTGATGATGAAACAAAATGACCAAATGATCCAGTTAAAGAGGTAACAGTTGATAAAGTAAAAATACGAAGGATAATTAACAAAAATTAGTAAAATATAGGCCTGACATGTATAGCAATAATTGAGCAATGTAATAATTTATGTAAACCAATAGTCGATTTAATTCGTAACGATAGCAATTGAGAAATCGATTTGCCATGGAACGATGGGAGAATTAATATTCGAGTAATGCATAATTATAGGTTTACCGTTAGACGATTAGTCAAATGTATAACCTTTTAAAGATTACCGAATAGTTACCGCATTTGTTTCGCCAGTTATCGAAATTATAAAAGAATTTGTAGATTTAGTAATTGCTGCCGAAAAGTGACATCTATTTTGAATTACGATCAGTTTAATAGCTAAACGGATCTAAGAATCCACTTTGACTAAGTCTCATGCAAAGTTGAATGGATTTTCATTGAAATAGTTCTTAAAATAACTTTTGTTAATTCATCTTCAGCCAAAGACATTTTAATGAATAGAGTTTGGTAGTCTGTCCAGACTTTTGTGTAAGTTTTGTGACTAAACAACAGTTCAATGTCATCCAAACCAATCTTCCTTATTTAATTGTTTTGTCGCTATTGCCTTGCTACTCTTTAGTTCTTTAAGTGCTACATCATCTTTTTCCTGGTCATTCTGGCACTCAATGTCTTCTTCTTCATCTTCATCTTGATCATTATCATTGGCAGCCCTGTTCCACCCACCTGATGAGTATACTTCCTCCCTTTTGTGCCATGCTTTCTTGAGCTGCGCAAGTCTAAACCAAAATTTACCTGCGATTTTCTGATTATCGTCCATCCATGGGCCGTTGATCTGCCAGCACTTCTTCTACCAATTCTTGGAAACCATCTCTTTCTTCAATGCTGCTCTATTATGCATCATCTTATCAGTGACTTCCTTTCTTGCTATCTGTAGATTAGTTTCTATTAACGGCAGAAAAGTTTATAACAATAGAGAATCCAATCCAATCCACTTTCAAGTGTGGCATTTACGATTGGTATTTACAAGTTGACTCGTGGATTTTGACGATCAAATCAAAGGGTGATCAAACTACTTTCTATTGTAACAAACTAGTAGATGGCCCTTACACAATGGAAAAACAGCTTTGTCTTGAATTAAATAATGTTTTGTAAGTAGATGATTGGTAACTTGGTCTAATTGTTACTAGAGTTGAGCATTCTAGCAAAGTATTTTGGTTTGATATAGGGTTAGACAATATGATATTTTCATCGCTTACCATCAAGTAAGAAATAGGTCAAACGCGAGCCCAAAAAGAAAATGGGTTATCCACCGTGCGCCTGACTGGGTTCGACTTCAAGACCTACAACTCATGAGTCGGAGCCTTTACCACTGGGCCACGCTGCTCTTAGCCATATTATACATTAATCTTCATACAATCATACTACATTTATCTCATTAACCCCAATCAGTGACAATTAAATTAATTCTCTGGAACACTTCGAGTTTTTCACTCTCTCGGCTCTTTCCTGGTGATTGCTACTGTTGATTCTGGCTTTCAGGAGTTGTAGTGTTTTGAGTATAATCCATAGTGAAAATGAAGAACGGTGGCAGTGTCAATAACCCAAAAAATAAACTCGAACGCACCAGAAAACAACTACAAAACAAAACTAAATGACACATCGCTCTAATCATGCACTTATGCGGGTTCGCTCAATAAAGGGGGGGTGATGGCGTCATGCAGGGGGAGGGGGGCACGGAGGGGGGGCGGCCTTATCACACAGCTGATAATCACAGGCCCCTAAACCAGACACTTCATGTGTTGACGCAATTGTAGGGTGACAGTGGCGACTGGCGAGACAGTCCTGATTAGAAAAATGGTGGCCATTGTCTGTTGTATGGCTTTTGATGATGTCTGGGTTTGTGATTGGTGGTAATTGTTAGTTGGGTTACGGAATTAAAGGTTTGTATTACGTCTGTCTTAAAAAAAAAAAGATAAATTGTGGGAGGAATGATAATTATGAAAGAAAAAGGAGTAAATGATGTCGTGACGTCTGACAGGGGAGAATGGAAGAAAAAAGCGTTGCCCTAACTTAAAGTAAAATAGGTTATGAGCAGAAAAATGATGAATAATATGTTTGCTTTAAATAAAATGTATAATTAAGGAAACACCTTGTATTTCTGTTTTGTTATGGTACTGAATAGAAAAATACGCAAACTAAAATAAAACAAAATACCACGATTTAAATAATTGATTTTCGTTTCATTTTTATTATTAATTAAATATTATATCTAAAAAAGCGTTCCGAACTTGAACGAGATATGTAATATAATATAATTGTTTGATGAAACACATTTTAGCAAAAATATAACGATAAGGTTCATAAAAATAGAATTGCCATCCGGTAATTTTCAATACCTAAAATAAAATAGAAGTTTTTTTTTTAACAAAAAATCCAACGGCATGCATTTTTCTTTGTGTCATAAAAAAACTGCTAATGGAAGTCCAATCAATTCCACTTTAAAAATAAAAGCCAAAAATAAAATATCCATCATACTTTCAACGCATGGTGACAATGGACGCTGTAATTTTATAGCATCGCCCGTAAGAGAAGAGTGATTGCCTTACATTCATAAACATACAACATAGTACATACATGTATGATCATACATACTCGTGGATCATGTATGATATTGATTTGAGTTACGAAAAATAAAAATGTAGAGGAAATAGGCTTCAACTGAGAGATTCGATTACGATTTTTAGGGCAACGATGGATACCCGTTTGAGCAACTACCAATATTTTGAAGTTTTGCTCAAACGGGAATTAAAATAAAATTCAATTCTATGTATTATAATTAGAGCACCTAGGCACTACGGTGCTGTAACTTTTGTCACGGGGTGTATTTAAAATTATTGATAACGTTGCTCATACGGAAATACTTTCCTAATACCTAGTATGTGCAAGTCGAAAAAATACGTGAAGAACAATTGCTGTACAGCGTGTCGCAGGTTCGATACCCGCACGGAGCAAATATTTTTATGATCTGCAAGTAGTTGTTCCGGGTCTGGGTATTCGTGTATGTGAGTTTCTATGTTTGTAAACGCACCCACGATACAGGACCACGAATGGGGGCATCGTTTAAAAATATAAATACAATATTACAAACGTGAAAGCTTGTTTGGATGGATGGATGTTTGTTATTCTTTCCCGCAAAACCATTTAACGGATTTAGTTGAAATGTGGAACACAGATAGTTTGTATGTTGTATTAGTATGTACCTAAATATCGGTACATTAAATACAGTCAACTAATAAGACCATGGACACATTGCAATTTGAGTACTTTAAGCGGCCTACCTAAATGTCCTTTCTTTGGTATTATTCGTCGTGTCGTTGAGCTCCTTGAGGTCTGAGTCGAGCTACACGATCACCGACAAATGCTTGCACTGACTGGACAGATCCACTCAAATCTGTGTGGTTCTTTCTTCAAAAGACCGTCTTAGACACCCACATGGTCCTCGTATGACATGGACAATGTCTGGACTTTAAAAGAGACTGTGACCTCTGAGTTTGGTTCGGCTGTTTCTTCTCAGAGTAGTCAGGTACGAAACACCGGCCTCATCTAGCTTTAAAAATATTGATTAAGACGTGTAAAAGTGTTTTTTATAACCAACTTACAAAATAAATACCATTTATCATTGCCGCTACGAAAAAGCTACGCAAAAGCGCTGCAGAACCATAAATGTGCATCAGACTGGTTCAAGCACATCACTGTTTGTATAGAGATATTGTATCGATTTATTGCACGCCCCTACGGCTACGGACTTCTTGTACCTAGCTTGTTATACAGTGCGTCTCGTCTGGCTTCAATGCAAGGAAGGGTATCTAAATTTGTGAGGGGTTACTCTCAAGTTTAGGCGGATATCGATCAGTTGAGCTAAAATACTGGCCCGAAGCAATAACTATACTTGTTCGGCTGTTTTTGCCGATCGGCATTATCTGTTAAGTAGTCTTCATAACAAGGGAAAAGAAAGAAATGCTTTTGAAATTGTTTAAATCTTAACTATCCTACTAATATTATAAATGTGAAATGTTGTTTTCATGCATGTTTGTTACTCTTTCACGCAAAAACTACTGGATGGGTTTGGATAAAATTTGGTACACAGATAGTTTATTTAGCCCGCCATTTTTTTTTCGATGAGTGTGCGGTTGACGTCACTAACATGAGTCATGCTAGAATTATTAACCGGTTATGAAAGTTAAATTTTGTTTACATGGATGTTTGTTACTCTTTCACGCAAAAATCGCTGAATGGATTTGCATAAAATTTGGTACACAGATAGCTTATAACCTGTAATAACACATAGAATACCTGTTATCCCATATAATACGAACCTGTGGGATTTTTTTAGACTCTGACGCAGACGAAGCCGGTGGCAACAGATTATGTTTTCCGGTGCAATAAGACTAAGTTTTTGTTTTTCATGAAAAGTTCCAGACTACTTCAGTTATGAATTGGAATGAATTCTAGAAACAAAAAAGCGGAAAGGAAACTGGAATTTAATAAATTCCTCATTTGAACACAAGAAATTCTCTGAACAAACTAATACCTAAGTATTTTTACTATAATTCAATTAAATATTTGTTTCCTTACCAACAAACTGATTAAAAGGCAAAACTAAGACCATTGATATGCACGAGGTTATCGGTTATATAAAAATAATAGGCAGGTTCATTTCCTGGTGGTAATTAGGTACATTATTAACCTATTTTTGTTGTAAGAATAATTTTATAATAGCTTTAGAGTAAGTTAGTAAGCTCACGATATCCCAACGAGCTATAGAGAGGGCTTTATCGTGGTAAAATCATCAAATGAGTCCTCCCACCCCGGGCAGGGCGGGAGGGACTGTCAGACTTGTACTGACTAAATTCCACGGTGTCCTTTAATAGCCCTTTATGTTCCGAGGTCAAGGTAATAAAATAAGTCCCGCGACCAGAGGGCTATGCTTGGAATGTTTCTGTGAGCTCGAATCAGAAATGAGAAGATTCGTAGACAAACTAAAGTCGCCGACATAGCCCAGAAAATTAGCAAGTTCAAGTGCAGTGGGCAGACCACATAGCACGCAGAACTGCTTGCCGATGGGGCTGTAATATTCTAAAATAGGGTGCTTGTATACGGTGCATGTAACCCGCGCAAGTGCCTAAACATGCTCAAGATACATGCACCGTGTACAAGCGGGGAGAACGAGACTAAGTACTTTATTATCCTGTACCATCTACCTCGTTTAAATCCGACTCTAAAAGGGTCGATGAAACAATTTTTCCCATCCACCCCGTTGACGGGGCAGGGGTTGCTGGGCGTATGATATAAACCCCCGTCTCAAGGTACCAGTTTTGAGCTGTTTTGTTCCACAAGTTTGTCCGTCAAGCGACGAACATGTCCTGCCTAGTCCTATTTGATTGGATAGTCCTCTGATTTATTATATTGGAAGCTCATTGAACTCAAAAAATACAGCTCGATTAAGTTATCATTCAATGACACAAAGAAAATAATTACATACAGCCTTTTTTTATCACAAAACTATGTAGCAAATTGGTCGCTACAGAGTAAACGATTAATTTTCAGCATGAAACCAGTTACATAGAAAGATAATTAGGTGTTGGTGCCCCGGGTATTTAGATAAGTGTGTTTACTTATGATAGGGCGACAAAAACCAACATATTTTCATTTAGATAGTAGGTGAGTGCCGTATTATGTGGGCTGGCATAGTCAAATGGTTTATTATTTTCGTCCGCATAGTTACAGAACAATAACTAAAAGTAGCGTTTTTTTTGTTGCAAAACATCATCTCTTTAGTGCCATTAGCCCCATCAATTACTGGGGCTAATGGGAATATCAAACTCTTACTAACTTTAATAAAAATCAACCTGTTCCTTTACATACCCTTTTCGTTTCGGGGCCGTGGTGGCCAGTTAAGACATGCCTGCAAAACGGTGAAGTTTAGCATAGAAGTCAGTGTGTAATGATCATCATCAGCTGGAAGACGTCCACTACTGAACATAGGCCTCCTTCTTAGACCGCCACGCCGAACTACAATTCACCACTTGGATCCAATGATTCGATGTCGTTGGTCCATCTAGTGGGAGGCCTGCCTTCCGGACCGTAGTTGCAACTCGAAAACTTTTCTTCGCCATATATTATCAGTTCTACGATCAATGTAGCCTGCCCATTACCACTTCAACTTGAAAATTTTACGAGCTATGTGGGTCATTCTGGTTCTTCGGTATATCCTAGCTTGTTCCGGATTTTTCAAGCAAAGAAATTTGGAGTATAGCTCTTTCTATTGCTCGTTGAGTCCCTCTTAGTCTCTCTAAAAGGCCAACAGTCAACGACCGAAATGCGATAGTGTGTACTACGTAAACATAAATAAATAAATCATTACCATAAAGATTTTCAAACAAAATAAGAGCCTTACCAAGAGTCTGATACCCCTTTAATCTTCTTTTCTCAACAGGAAATAACAAAACCAAAAGTTTACGTTTTCCTTAATTCCCTGAATAAATTACAACTGAATCACTGAACTAAATTCGGTGAAAAGCTAAATATATTACAGACGAGAATATACGTTTGTCAAAGTAAAAATAGTTCCTGAAAGTTTCACCGAAATACCGCCAACGGTTCCACTTCCATTGTTTTATTATTATTTTTAGTTTGTGGGACAAAATAGTGTTATTATTTTGATGAATTCGTAGAGCTTTGGTTGTGAAAAATGTGTGGAAATTTCTCAATTTGAATAGGTAAATAGTGAACGTCTTTTTTTCCTTTTATGCTTTTATTTTTTACATATTTTATTTCTTTATTTATAGTTTGTATTTTATTTGACTAGCTTTCACCCTTGTTGTAAAATGGCTTGGTTCCCACATGCCATCTATATCTATACATACTAGTACCATACATCTGCGCTTTCCGAAGCCTCTTTGAGGAGGGCGGAGCCGCGGAAACGCTGAAATGCTAACAGCGCAATGGATATTTAGGACTCTATCAGATTTATCGGTTAGCGTCTCAAATAATTCCACAATTTGCCAACAAGAAGTTCTCAACACGCATAAAACCTTCCCGGCTTCGTTATTAAAAAGAAACTAGGTACAGTTAATTCTTAATATTTGTCTACGCTCTCTATTGTGGGTGGTCTATGCCCTCATAACTTGATCACCAACTAAGTTACTGCCCATTCGTGGGAACCTCATGCAACGTACATTGTGCAACAAGAAACATCATGAATGAAGACTTCATTACTCAGAATGACGCATGAATGTCTGTCTGTGTGTGTGTCCGCCGCGTGACAGACCAAAGATTTGTATTTAATTAGAATAATTGTTTTATCTGCTAATGGTGTTGCAGTTTGATGGGAAATCAGTAAGCAAGGCGTAAGTGAATGAGTGACAATAAGAGGTTCTACATTATAATAATTATCAGCCTATTAGGGTCAGTATACACTTAGACGCGACGAAACATGACGCGATGATACTGGAAATGTGTATCTCTTCGTGTAGTTAATAAAGTTAACCCGCAAGTCTCCGAAATCTTACGACTTTGGTTGCCATTGACGCGTGCCGAATACGAACCTCTATGGATTTGTATTGTGATAGTCACTTGGATACCAAAGTTGTAAGGTGGACTTGTGTCACGTTGTGTGCGAAGGGGCTTAGACTTTGAGCCGCTCTTTTGAGAAATGCGATGGATTGACCCTTACTGTCTTGCAGTTTGGCAAAGGTAGGATAAATTGGTACAAGTTTCATCTCCAATCGTTTATATCCACCAAGACTGACTTCCGGAAACAGATATAGGTTTGATAAAAATAAAAAAAATAACCATCCGGATTTACACACTCTGTTCTCACTCTCTAAATCCACTTACTACATAAAATTAGTATCGACTATTTTCTATTGACATATCCCCTCGACCGTAACGACAATTTCATCGTTGTTGTAATATTACTGACTCGAACCCTTGTCTTTACATTTCAGAGACAATTAAAGTGACATAACTCTTGTTGACAGAACTAACTAGCTTTAGCCCGCTTTGCTCCCCTCTTCCCATTTCTATACCTGACTACCTAGCATAGGCACGACTGTAGAGTCGTGTCCAGGGTCAATTTTACATTGGAATTTGGAATTACAATTCTTCATTATTAGGTATTTAGACTTTTCCCAACTATTCTGAAGTTGGCTTCGAGACTATCCAAACCTAGATATCACAGAATACCAATATTTCACATAGAGCAACTGCAACATTGCTATTCTTTAAATCGTCGCCTTTGGGTTAGTTGTCTAAGGGCCAACAGATTAAACGAGGCTGTGCGCACTTTTTAATGTCTTACTTGATTTCTCGAAAAGATACACATTTCTAGTATCATCGCATCACGTCGCGTCGCGTCGCGTGTCTTTGTAAACTGACCCTAACAGTTGACTATGTCTGTGAGGTCTGTCCATAGATTTAAAAGTTTATGCTCTAGACTAGAGTATTTATACTTTAGTAATTTGTATAAAGTTTAAAAGCTGTAGTCAACAACAGAGAACAGCTCGGCTGATCTGACCTCCACATTCGGCAACCCACTGAGCAACACAATTCGACCTTGATTAAAAAAAAACTTTATTTACCAATCTGCTGACGCATTGCCTCTGAAATAGGCTTAATAAATAAGGTCGAACGTTACTGGGCCAATAGGCATCTGGCTAATACCGGCGTGAACCAGATAAATCCAGATTTCAGTTAAGTACGTGCCACGTAGAGTAATCTGTGCGATTTTTCAGTGTTTGCAAAATTTTGGAGTTAAAGTGAAATGGGGTTAAGTGGATTTGGGTTTCAATGACAAGAGGAGAAAGGGGAGAAAAGTTGATGTGTAATTTTTTTTCGAATAAGTAAAAGGTAATGTCCGGTGTCTCTGACTTGCGTGTTGTTGGTTGTATATTCAAAACTATCTCGGCGCATTACTTTGGGTATTCTTTTTATCACTGCTCCCACAACGATGAAGGAAGGAATATTCTAGAACCATTGTTTGAAAATATTTGTGACATCTACCAACTACTAGACCCGTGTGGTGAATTACATCAAATTCGATCTCATAGAGAGAAGTTCTATGTCCCAGCAGTGGGAACATTATAGGCTGATGATGATGCTGTTTAAATTTAATATATCGTTTTTTCCAAATGATTTTCATCTTCCTGCCCTTATCCCATTTTACTTGGGTTCGGTGCAACACGTTTCTTTCTTCCTTTCTTCCCTATCACAAATCATAGTATCATTTACTCCTTTTTCATTCATATCCTTACTTAAAACAATCCATCCATCTTTTCCTTGGCCTTCCTCTTCCTCTCCATCCATCAATATTCATACTCATCACTCTCATGAGTGTCACACGTTTTGTTCCTAACATAATTACCATTAAAACATGTCATTGAAAAGAGACAGACACCCTGTTTACGTTTGTCTCATTTACTCACTTGTTCAAAGCTCTTAATTGCCGATTCTCTGTAATACGATATTGTTAAAATAATTGTCAGTAATGGAAGCTGGTTGGAAACATTAATGGAGTTAATTGGGACTATCAGATTGACGTGGCGGTTAATGGTTAAACGATGGCTTTTTGGATAGTGGGATTCGATACCCGTAGAATACAATCAGTCGATAATATTATGCTTTATGGGATTTATAAAGGGAATATCGTTTTGCTTAATCATTGGGTTGTAGAAAGTTATATAGGCAGTCGCTCTATGTAAAATAATGTTATAACGCACTACATTGTTATGGTTAATACAAAACCATACGTAGTTAGGAATAGTGTTTGGCATAATATTTACTCCGTAGTTAGGAAAAAAGCTTGGTATAATGGTTCTGATGATGATTATGTTAAAACAAGTAAAGGGGGTAAAATGATAGAAAGAGATTTAAAAGAGGAAATTGGAAGAAAGGATCGAATTGCACCGACTTCATTATGGGACAATGCCAAGATGATGATGACGGGTTTTATGCATGATAGAACTCTAGAGTACAATCTAATATTTATAAAGAACACTAGAGTGAATCTCTATATTTATTAATTCACACTTCCATGTGTTCCATGGCTACACATCAAGCTATGCAATTCCAGAATAAACTGATCGTTGAACATTAAAGTGGTTTTGTATAGCTTGATGTGTAGCCGTGTGTACAATTAGGGTTCAAAAAGCGGACTAAATGCCCTAGACATTTTGAACTGAATTTAGCAGTAACGTCATTATTAAACAATTGCAGATATTATCAAATCATTTAAAAACAAATGGCTTTACTCCTAAGTGTAGGCTTCTATTAATCTACTGTATTTCATAATTATCTTGCTTGTTAAAGTTTGAAACAGAATCAATTATTAATCATGTATTTTTATTGTTACAGATGGTTCTATTGAAACAGAAAATGCTGTTATACTGTAAGTATCTTCTACATCAATTAATTATGTTACTAAGAGCAACATGGTTTTTGATTTATATGAAGAATGTAGTAATTTTGTACCAGATCAGTTAGGTATTTGTGATATTATGTTTGAAATTCCGACAGAATAATATTATTTAGTAAGTGTTTCATAAGAAGCACAATAATTCATCAGATATCCATCTGAGACTAAAGCAAATGCCAGACTATCCGTAATTTGTAAGAACTTTTTGGAGCGACGTACACCCTGATATTAATCAAATTTCATGTTTCTATCTTCAACACCTCAGGCTATGCGTTCTCTATCAACCAATCAGCAATTCAGTCACGAAACGTTGCCATGATTACATCGATTGCCTAAATTATTTCAAATATGCTGCCACCAGGAGCTTTATCATAATTCATAAGCCGTCAATATCCCGGATCTGGCTTCACGATTTCTCGATCAGCATCAGCTGTAACCTTTAGGTCATTGTCTCTGAGACCAAGCTCTGCTATACTTTCTAATTTATTACATTCGTGAAATATCCCGCTCTAGTGTTCTAAGCTAAGTATATCAATATCAGTATCACCTTTAGAGTGCCGATTTTGTTGGCTGTTGGTCTGTTATGCAATTTTCTAGCACGAAGTGTTGACTGCAATTTATAGGCCAGCTTAGGAATACTTGTTTTGTATCACCTTTCACAGTCAAAAGATGATCATGAGACCTCCAATTCGCTCTACAGATCACCGTTTTTGGGTCTATGCTCTAGACTTTGTGTTGTACGTCATTCTTTGCCAAATTCGTAACATAATAATACTGACTACTAAATAAGGGCACAAAACAATCTAGAGATAAATTTGTAGCTCACACAAAACTACGATTCTCGTACCTTACCTTAGATCAGAAATGTAGTAAGGTAAACGTCAAAAATAACACTAAAATATTTAGCAATACTAGCATATACGAGTAATACTTGAAATTCAAACGCATGCAACGTCTTCAGCGTACCATAACTAAGCAGAACAAATCTATTGTTCCAACGAGCGCGTCCGATACGCCAGTTCATTTTGCTTTGTCTGTTTCATGCTCCTAACATTTTCCTCTTCAATACATCCTGTTTTACCGTCTCCAAGGCCTCTTGTATCCCTGTGTGATGTCGCAACGATTCATCCTCTTAATCCAACTAATCCTGCTGATAAATCTAGCAGGTATTTACGGCATCACATCACGAGTCATGTTTGTCTTCCTTATCATGTTCAAACATTCTGTGTCTATGTTAAAATTTGTGGAGCACTAAAAAAAGGAGTTACGATCTTTTGAATTTGAATGCTTTCTTTGATGTGGTGCTTCATTATCGTCTGTGCTTACATTTGCGTGTGTGAATTTTGGTTTCTAAAGAATTGGGCCGATTAGAATTTGTGGTAGACTGGCAATTAATGCAAGTCATGATGATAATGTAAGATTGCTTTCGTAAATTTTAACTGGAGTCTGTGGCGTATCTAATGCGGTAGAAAAAAGTAATAAACCACTTATTTTAGTACAGTTAGAGCAGTTGCTATAAAATAAATATTAGCGCAAGAGGTCGTTTAAATATTTACTTTAATACCACAGAAAGGGAAATGTTATCATTTTCACCCCTAAATTAGGTAAATTCATCTAACAAATCCCCAGGAAAAGCTCTATCAACCGAACATCCTCCAAGAATTAGACCGTCCCCAATTAAATATCATTATGACATCACCATGGTGGCTTCCTTGTCATGAAAAGGCCTACTGTTCAGCGCAAAATTGAATTTTCCTTTCAAACAACTCCTTTAAATTCTTAATAGTAAAGCCATAAGGCCTAAATTTAAACTTATAATGACTATTTGACCGTAAAAGAATTTTGGTGCTTAGATGTAGGCCAAGCAGGGACCAATTTTGGTTGGTCTCTAAAACTTCTTTGTGTAGCCTCGTTTTTAATGCGTGTAGTTGCATGAAGAGGGGGAGGGGCAGGTCGTGTTACTTTGGGCATCTACTGATTTATTTTTTCTTTGTTTGCTGAGGACAATGTTGACATGTCTTTTTTTATAAATTTTGGTCTGGTGTTAGAATAATTTTCTGTCTGGCCAGTGACTTATTGCTTTTGTTATGATATGGACCAACACGTGTTGCTTGACATATAATTAATGCGCTTTTTTGTTCCATATATGTTTCACTATTCATTACTTTTGAGCGTGATTTTGTAAGTTCTTGTCGTCATCTTGTGGAATTTAAGATGGCTACTATAGATTATCATAAAATGGCAGTCTCTGTTGATTGTGGTGGGCATTAATTATCTATGATTCATGATGCGAGTTATGACAATTGTTTCGTCTGGAAACTATTAACAATTATTCTGTTTCTAGCTGGGAATGAGTAATGTAAGTATCAGCTATTTTAATGGAATGAATTGTAGGTTGTAATTCCCTGTCGTAATTTATATTATCCTGGGAATATTTATTTTCAATTATCTTTATAAAATTTGATTCGATTCTCAAATTCTTCTTATCTATTAGGTAGCACTTATTGGAATGGTTTTAAAGTATAAAACCCTAGAGACACAATTTTATTAGTTATTCTCTTTACCTAAGAAACATTTAAAGAATCTTCAGGTACTTAATAAAAATTCCAACGTCATACATATTTTTCTCATTCCTTTAATTTCCTACAACGAACACGTTTTACTTCGCACAGGTGGAAATGAGAAATTCCATTTGTTTTATCTTAACGAAATCTGTATTATTCGGATCAGCGGAACGCGAGCGAAATTTTTATTCGAATAAAAATGGAATAAAATAATTATACTTCGTGGTTGTTCCAATTTGCCCGCATTCACCCTAAGTTAGTAAAATTGTTTTTATTATTCCGTACACGAATTACGTAAATAAATGTTTGCTTCTGACAGATTGTCTTGAAGAGGCTCTTGTGAGATCCATACTTAATTTTTTTATAAAATATGAAAATGACTCTCTTTATGTCTGTTTTCCTACAAATGTGTCTATTTATTATGTAAAAAAGCTAAAAGGCAGTCTTTTAGAATTATTATTATTTTCTAGAATGACAAAAAATCTAGGTTATATTTCAACCTATGTAGATAGTTTGTAGGTGTTTCCCGTTGTCCCCCTTAAGTTATACTCCATCGATGGGTATAAAGCAACTCGTATAAAAAATCAAAATAGATCTCGGAAACGCAACGGAATGAAGCAAAGGGGACAACGGGAATGGTATTTAATTATTTAATTCTTTACTTGTCCAATGATGGGAATTGATCAACGGAGATAGAGACAATTTTTTTTCGAGTTTCGTTCTCCCCGTTGATGGGACAAAATATAATGGGGAAAATGGGAATACACCTCAATGTTACAAGGTTTTATTTCTAACTACTTTCATTATTGATAATGAACCGTAATGCTATGTTATTTGTATCTGATGCTTAATCATCTACAGAGCAATCATTTTCTAATGTTTAAAATGCTGTTAAGTCATCATGACGAGAGCAAAATGCTCATAGATGTTAAATCTAATGTTTTAATATTGATTAATTGGCAATAATGAATAAGTTTTTTGTTACTTACAACACCAGAGCCGTGACCAGAGCCTCTACCATGAGTTGTCATTACAATACTCGATCATACGCATCGCTGTCGCTCTAATTGGTTGAGAGTTCATACAACATTTGAGCGGGACAACGACGATATATTCCTAATAACAGGCGACCGAAGTCTGTCAACACATTAGGCAAAAAAGTCTTATATCCGTCTTATTTCGACCACTCCTGTGAGCCTTAAACATACCTTGAGACAGAACAGACCTTGAGTTAGCCAATCACAACGCAGTACCCCGTCCCCCTCGCTTTCGTAGTACCTCAGCGAGTTGACAGAATAGTTTTTGTTGCTTAGATCGTGCATGCGGAGTCTAGCAATATATCGTCGTTGGAGCGGGACAATGAGAGCGACAAACGCGGTCGATATCGATGATCGAGTATCGTAATGACAACTCATGGTATGGGTACTGAGCCTATTTTTTTTATGTTTCTAAAATTAATGTCATTCCTTTACAATTATTTTTTAAATAAGATACAGTGTAAAGACGATTTATCAAGATTTATGAATGAGAAATCACATTAGTTAGTCGTGTTTGAATTTTTAGATGCTAAAGGTCAGATTTTATTAATAAGTTAGTTTGTTCAACATTTTGGATGCCATTTCAATGAATCATTTTAACAAAATTAAATACGTCTATATATATTATAATGTTACAAAATATTAGTAAAATTAATGAAACGAATAAAAAGCTTACGTTCGAAAACTTTAAAGTGAAAGGCCAGTTGTTCGATTAATCGTTAACTGACTAATTGTTAAAATTCTGAACATTTTTTAACGAATGGTTATACAATGGAAAAAAAAATGAATAAATAAATAAAGGTTATAAATGGACTTATCAAATAGTTCAACTGCTGATTAAACATCTTGCCTTAAGATATTCCTAATGACTTCTGTCTACCTGCGTTTAAAGAAAGAAAGAAAGAAAAAACACATGCCATAAGTACACAACAATAAAAACTCTTTACTCTAAACTTTTGAATATACCTCCGTAGAGTTTATTTTTTTCCGGAAAAACTACATAGATTTGAATTCTACTGTATTATTCGCGAAGATAACAACAATCAGGTTATATGCTAATAGATGGCGCCACATATCACTAAATTGATTGTCAAATTCTAAGTAAAGCTACGGGCAAAAGTAAGTACTACGATAATACTTGTCTACAAATGCGTGATTCATACTATACACAACAAACGTACTCATACATCGTTCCGTACTTACTTCTGCCATACATCTATATAAAGCTCATTTTGTACCTTTAAAGACTCCATTCAGTACAAACAGCCCATTCTTCAAATCCTCTCCAATCGTATTACACTCCAAAAACGCTAACAGAACCTTTAAGGCACACACACAAAGTCTAAATTTGAATAAAAACGATTTTACGAGCGGCAAACCTAATTTTGTAGCGAGGCAAATCGATTTGCGTTCGGAGGATTGGTAAAGAAGTCGTTGTGTGCTTGTAATAAGGTTGAGTTTGGAGTGTGTTTGAGTTCATGGGGTGCATAATGGGGTATTGAAAGGACACGTGCAACTCGGCCCAGATGCGTTGAGATACATATGCAAATACCCTTTTGTTGTATACGATATTGCGTCATTGTAACGGAATATGTGATTATAGGCCTGAGTTTATAATTTGGGACCAAATTTGGAGCTATTTCCAAGCCTTTTCGGGCTATTTTGGGTGGGATGGGTGGATTGAGGATGAATTTGTTAATCCACGCTTGCTTTATACTAATGAGCTTAAAATTTGAGGTTTTGGATGGCATTTTTAGCTTGGTGTATTTATTTTTAGGCACTTCCAAGTGCCACCACTCACAGACGTCAACGAAAGTTAATCAATGATTAATAAATCAAATTCTTAAGAGCTGTTGAAGTGCTCAACAGTATATTGTAAGTTTATCAATGTGGGAACTTAACAAATTTGACATATTATTTAAAATTTTGAAGTGGCCCGAAAAGTTTTAGGACGAAAAAATACTTGAAACAGGAATTATTATTGAAGTTAACCTCACCTCACTTCACAAATATCTCCATCCAAAAGGAAAAACATCGATTTTGATGCTTTACAACTGAAACAAAATCATTCCATCCGACTACATTTTTAAAAGCACTTCAAACGTTAAATTTTAATTGTAAAATAAACATTTACGTCGCGAAATTGAAACAATGGAAACATTTGGTGCGAGACGGTTCACAATTGTGTGTAACATAACATTCGTTCAGAAATGTTACAATTTATTTTTGGATAAATATTCCTGTGTTTAAAATTGTTTTAAAATACGTACGTGGAAAATGGTTGGAGCCATATGTTATTACAATTTGAAAATATGAATTTAAAGTAGGAATTTGTTCGTTAAGAAGCCCTGGCTCAGTACAAATAGTTTTACGCTTGCCCTAGATTTTGAGGACTGGAATATAGAAAAGGGTCTTTAAGCTTCAGTAGTAGGGTTCATTTTTAACGTGTTTTTGACCTCAATTCACAATGGTGTAATAGGAATCTGGACATTCGACACATTATTTGCATATATACGGGACGCCCTGCGATGGATCGATCAATGAAGGTAGCTGGCAGTGGATGGATGCAGGACCGGGAATGGTTGGAGTTCTTTGGGGGAGGCTCATATCTGCAAGTCAGACCATTAACTGAAAATATAGAGATACAATACCTATCATCATCATCATCAGCCTATAACGTTCCCACTGCTGGGACACAGGCTCCTCTCTTGTGAGAGGGAGTGGGCCACAATCCACCACGCGGGCTCAGTGCGGATTGGCAGATGTCACATGTCTTCGAATTTGATGGTTCTAGGACATGCCGGTTTCCTCACGATGTTTTCCTTCACCGTTTTGAGAGCAGTGGTGATGAAATAAATTACACAAAGTAATGCGCCAAGCTGGGTTCGAACCCACGACCTACAACTCGTAAATTGGGACCGATACCACTGGGCCACCACTGCCACTACCTACTTACCATTAAATGTATTTTTGGTAACCGTAATTTTCAATTGAGAGTTGACACTCATTCAGGACCGTCTATGGTCCTGTTCTTGCAGAATGATAAATTATGTTTATTTAGCAAATTGGTTTTGGCAAACTCTTTTACACGTCAATAAGACACTATTTTTAAAACTAGATGAGGTCGGTGTTTCGTACCTGACTACTCTGAGAAGAAACAGCCGAAACCAACTCAGAGGTCACAGTCTCTTTTAAAGTTCAGAAGCTTTTTATATTGACATAAGCTATCGAAAACACAGCCATACATGTATTTTTTTCTTTGTCTCATGAGCTCCTCTTTAACGTGACTATAGTCTGTTAATTCTAAATTTGCAAATTCGTGGTACTACATTTTTAGATGCAATTAAAATACACTAGCGCCGCGTTAAAAGGACTTCAGTCGTATCAACATACAGAAGAATAGAATCTACAGTGTAGACAACTTACATAAAGAAAAATTAAAAGGTTAAGTGACGAGGTCACTGTCCAATAGAATTACAGAGTCGCCTTGTTAGCACATTCTTTTGTTTTAAAACGACAACGAGAAAGAATCATGTTACCTATTCCTTTTTTGAAAGGAGAATTCTTTTATTTTTAAAACGGTTGCTTTTTTAATTTATTAGAAAAATTACTACAAAAAGGGGTTTGCAACTTTTTGGCCTCAATTTTTTTTTCTTTCGCCAGTAATGAAATTTTGGTCATTAGTAAACCGCAACCTAAGAAGTTCGTAAAAAATAATAAAAAAAATCTAAACCGTAACCAACCAGAGATATACCATTTTGATTTTGTTCAAATCTGGAGTTATTTTTAGTAGGAATCCATTGATTTATTGATGTGCTAGGTTTTGCCCTCCCTCCAACCGACTTTATGTATAGCCTATAACCGTCTTTAGAGTCCCATCTATCTCTGAACCAAAATTCATCAACATCTGTTCAGCCGTTTTGACGTAAAAACGAAACATACCTTAATACTTATTTCGTGTTTGTAATACAAGTAGGTTTACGAGGAATAATGAGTGGTTTGTTTATAACACTGATTAGAAGATCTTTTTAACCGACTTCAAAAAGGAGGTTCACAATTCGTCGAACATTTAAAAAAATATAATTATGTTCCCTTACTTGTCAATGACGCCTGGACCAATTTGGGTAATACTTATTTTTTTTGAAAGTGGATCTTAACAGATGGTCCCATGGCTACTAGGTCATGACGGAGTCTTATAGAAAGAAATCGAGGAATCTCTTCAATAAATGGCAGCAAGTCATCTACGATTGCTGCTATCGCATATCTATGCATTTTTTACGCTAGCACACAACAGAATATTACGACTGTACCCACTAAAAAGGATAAAACAAAATCGTCTTGCTTAGACGTTGCAATTAATCAAAAAGTGAGTTTTACCTCCCTGGGTGGAGAGAAGGGTCTGTCAGACTCGTACGGACAAAAATCCACCGTGAGTGCCATTTCCGATCGAAGTGGAATAAGTCGCGTCACGTCGCGTCGATTCACCCATTATCCGCCGTCAGCATGCCCGTGCCTATGGCGACCGGCAATCGCTTCACATCGTTCAACACCCCAGGCGTCTCCCGCTGCGGCTGTGTGGCTGTCCCCTTCCTCACGCATTTCGCCTCTTTTTTCACTGGCAAAACTGCTTCACGGAAGGAGGTGGCTGCTTTCCATTTCATCTCACCCCGCAGCCTTAACCAAAGCCAGAAGCGAGAGGACGCCCCCACCTACCGCCTCCGTAAGGAATTTAGGACTATAGCGTAGCTCTGTGGAAGTGGGACAGATCTCCAACGCGACACGGTTAGAGTCCTAAATAGCAGTGGGAGAAGTTGATATCGGCGTCGGGTTGATGAAGTATCTGGGACTCGTCCCCAACAACCGGTGGAAATGTGGCAGCGGCCGCTTTCAAGCGGCTCTACGAGTGGCTTGCGTCGGCGCAACGCCTGGGCGGATCTCCGCTGCCTCGATAAGTCGAGGCACTCCGAGAAGAGCTCGTCACAATCACAAGGCGGTATTGAGGGAGCGACTGTCGCAACCGAGGTTCGGGCACGCCACAATCGCGAAGGTAAGGGCTCCTTTTAGAAGTAGCTGAAGAGGCGCCACGGCGACCTCACCTTCCGCTTGACGCAGGTCCTCACCGGACACAGAAGTTTCGGGAGCTTACTCTATCTCTGTGTCTGGTAGGGAAGGAAGAAACGTCTGCGTGTCGCCTTCTTCTTTGAAATAGTCATGCTAGCGAAGGAGGAGGCGGGCGCCGGAGTGGGAGGACAGCCTCAATCTCACCCACAACCTAGACAGACGCCACCGTAGGGCGGCGGACGGCGAATAATGGGTGACTCGTCCGATCACGTGCCATGCCCGGGTCGACGGCGAATCGTATTCCATGGGCGCCTCAAACATTTGTAGGCAACCTGACGGGGCCCCCCCTCAGAGTTCAAGTCGCGCAACCGTCTTATCTGGTAACCGTGGGCCCGGAATGTAAAGGGCTGTTGAAGGAAACCGTGGATTGTAGTCAGTTTACATCTAACAGTCTCTCTCATCCTACTCTGGTGGGATGATTCAATGGATGATTTTACGGGACCACAAAACGAACTGCCCTGCACTGGATGGATTTTAGTCAGTACGAGTCTGACAATTCTTTACGGATTGTCAGTCTTCAGCCATAGAGGAAGAACTCAAATCATTATTTTACAACTTCAGAACGAAAAACATGGTACTCAGGTAAGTCCCGCGACCCCAGGAGGCTTTGGCCTTCTAGAGGGGGGCCCGTCATCATACTAACGCTCTTTGAGGCGCGCGTGGAACACAACGCGCGCGCGAGTTGCCCTTTACTCGCCGCCCGCATGACCGCGCCTACGGTGGTCGGAGATCGTCCTGCGACGTCAGACGCCATGGGCGTCCATCACTGCGGCTGGGTTCGAGGAAGGACGCTATCCTATCCCTCACGCAGCTCTCCTTCACGAGCATGACTGCTTCGCAGAAGGATTCGACCGCTTCCCACTCCTTCTCGCCCCGCAGTATAGCCGCGATTAATGCCGGGCGCGAGAGGTCTCCGCCTATCGTCGCCTTGCATAGTAACTTTGCAGCCTTGCATAGCAAATAACTATTTCAGATTATACGTAAGATTATTCGTAAATAATGTTTAGATTGATTTGATGTAATTTTTATAGAGAGTTCTCTAGATTTCTTCAACATCCCGTCATCATATTCTGACCTGATTATCATAGGATCATCTGTGATGTAAATGTTTTTACATAAAATAAGAATTTCTGAAACCGTTCCAGGCGTCATCGAAAAATCAAGGAACATAAATAACAAAATGTTGCGACGAATTGGGACCTCCTCCTTTTTTGAAGTCGGTTAAAAAGATCTTCTTAACAGTGTTATAAACAAACCACTCAATATTCCTCGTAAACCTACTTGTATTACAAATACGAAATAAGTATTAAGGTATGTTCCAATTTTACGTCAAAACGGCTGAACAGATGTTGATGAATTTTGGTACAGAGATAGATGGGTCTCTAGAAACGGTTATAGGCTTTACATAAAGGCGGTTGGGGTGGGCAAAGCCTCGGGCAAAAGCTAGCACATCAATAAATCTACGGTTTCCTACAAAAAATAACTATAGATTAGAACAAAATACAAACCACCATATCTCTGGTTGGTTACGGTTTAGGAACTTATTTTTTTTTTCTAAGGACTTCTTAGGTAGTAGTCTAATTATGCCCTAAATTTCATCAGTGGCGAAAGAAAAAAAAATTGAGGCCAACGTCCGTACTAAAAGTTGCAAACCCCTTTCTGACAGGTTTTTGACATTGTTCAGACTTCGACTTATATTTTAGTAGGTTCTTAGAGTTTCAGTTAATAGTGAATTGACGTCACCGGACTGTCTAAGCAGTACCGTCAGCACGAGTTTTCAGTATTTGAGACGTAAAGTAAACTGGAACTTTGACGACTTCAAATTGACAATTTTCAAGGAAAAAATTGGTTCCTTCTTCGCACACCAGAGGCGCTGTTCCATATTTTCATACAAGAAACGCTGTAAATACTGGAAAAACTCTGTAAAGTAAAATAGTGGAAACTCGTGCTAGGGGTACTGTTACCGTGAACTTGAACGTAAAAGGTAATTAAAGGAACATGGTGGATTTTATTCAGTACGAATCTGACAGTCCCTTCCGGCTCCACCCAGAGTTTGAGGACTCGTTTGACGAAGATTCCACCCAAAAAAATGTTATATTGAATTCGTGGGACTAAGTGTGCTGCAGTGGCTCTGAAAAGCATAGAGCAACTGAAGAATGGTGGTGACCGCTGAAATATCAGGATTAATAGAGTATTGACCAAGATATATGACAAGGGATCATAAATTTGTTGATAATACCTCAATACTTTTCTCTTTAACTCTCTGGAGATCAAGGTTCCTAAATATTGTATCCTTTTTCTACTCAGTTTACTCTTGTTCGATACTCCTCGTATTTTCTGATGAAGTTTGTTGTGGGTTCTAACTTCGTAAGACAGGTTTACCATCCTTTGGGAATGTATGGTGTGATGGGTTGGTCATTTATTGGTTACTACTGTGACATTGACAATTAAAAACGGTAAACAAAAAATATTTGCGACTGGAACCGAAACTTGTCGATCTCCCCTGAATTGTACTCGTAGAGTGTACAAGATCTCTACAAAAAAAACTACCTTTTTTATGAATCTTTAAATAAGTCCTCCCACTTTGGATGAAGTGGATGGGACTGTCAAACTGTTACTGACAAAAATAACACCTTTTACCTTCAATTGCTCTTTGCGCACCACAGCAAAACGGCGGTAGCTCTTTTAAACATTCCTGAAACCCTAAAAATTCTAGAGCCTTTGACAAACTTAACTCGCCATCATCGACCCGCGTATGGATGGTCCTTGATCAGATGGTGAGATACCCATAACTCGTCCCCGTCGCCATGGTACTCGTCTGCTAGTGAGAGTCAAGATGGCGAGTGTACGTCAACGAATCAAATCTTCATAGGTATCAAAAAATTGTACCAAAACTGTATTTTTAAGTACTTGGGTTTAAAAAAATAGTACCTTCAGAACAAAATTATATCAGAATTAAAATTCTGCTAGCCCAACCTCCTCTACGTTGACATGCGAGATGCAATAGATGCCATGCCACGCCATACTTTTATGTCAATTCTGTTGAAACAAAAAATGCTTTGCAGGTGATTGTCTACTCCATAGGACCTCGCCATTAAATTCCTCTCTATTTACCAGTAAAGTACATAAATGTGTCCTCTTTTTACACACCTTTTTATCCCTCTCTTTTTTTACTTTTATTTCTTTTCAACTGAGTAACACACGTAGGATATCTGAAAGGCTTTCTTTCATTACACATGCAACATTTGAATATCAATGTGTGACCCATTTTATGTGTTTTTGTGTGAAAGGTCCTTAAACTTTTTAGTACTGTTGGGCTGGTTTTAAAATGGATTCATGTGTTCTTTATAATAGCGTTGTATGTCTGATGACCTAGTTGCAAAGAATAACGTCGTGAACACTTAAATTAAATTAAATAAAAAGGATTGACTTTATAAATAACAGAAATTTCAGAAAACGTATGAAATTAACGTGAGATTAGCCAGTGAAATTAAAGGTGGATTTTTGCCCAGCAGTGTTACTTTAGAGGTCAAAAAAATGAATAAGTAAAAATAACGATTTACATTAAAAACAAACGAGGTAAAAATTCGAAGCAATTAAAAACAATACCCACTTACCTACTCTTGTAAGACAGTATTTTCTTAATCGCATTATCCTTTTCACTAAATGAAAAATAAGGCAAGTACCAAACTTCTTTATTATTACTGAAACCCTTTTGAGTTGTCTGCTCACCCCATTTATCAAAATGAATGCCTACATCAGGAATATACATATATTTCATGGCTAACAATATTATAAAGGCTTATTGCAACGTAATATTACAGATTAAGGCCCGTGTAGAACCTTTTTGTGGCCACGAAACTGACGGATGAGAGATATAAAAACAGTTTTTTTTTATTATACATTTTCTGCCTTTTATATTATTCCTGGGATCGTCTGAAAAGGCTTAGTCTTGGATGCTTTCCAGGGCAGTTGTAACCTTTTGGGTAACTGGAGGAAAAAGACAGAATAAAACACATTTTTTCGAAAGTCCGGAGGTTACGGAAAAATCACAAACGTGGCTGTGGAGATTGACATAAAAAGAAAGAAAGATGGAAAATAATGTTACATTTATTTTTGTTAAGCATCATTTAGAAGATGAAAGAACTCGCACGCGAGTTGCGTTACATTGCGGACTTTAAAGGTTCAACGAATTCAGTTGATCAAACAAATACAGCAATGTCAAACTCTCATGCGAGTTCTTGCTCCGTCATGTGGCTTTATATCAGAGTTCCGTGTCTGTTACGAGTCAGCTGTATTTCACCTCAATTTTGCTAAAACCTTACAAACCTACAAATGAATTTCTCTAGAGCCAGTGCGCTCAGCTTCCCAAAGAGGATTGCATGACACCTAAATCCGACACTCAATTCGCTGTATAGCTTGCTCCACCAATGCAATGGCGCTTAGGTTTTTAGAACTCTATGTTCAATCAGATTCACAAACTGCTATCTAGTAGCTTCCAAAATCCGACTGCCCAGAAAAGTAGTATTCACTTTCAAAGGATTTTTCATTCCTTTTTACAACTTTCAGTAGACTTTACATAATATTTTCGGTAATTTTATGTCAAATTCATTACACTTTTCACTTCTAACATCTCCAGCATCGTTATATCAATAATATGACTTCATAATTTATCAGGAAATGGGTATCTTTGAGTACCTCAGATAGAGCAGATAGTTCTGACATATTTCCCGATCATAACGAGTCTTGTTATTTCTTAAAATCATTTTTTAATTTGTGACCGACAGTATACATGACATTAATTTCATTATATGGCCTCTAGCGCGTTAGAGGACAGCTGACCAAAAGAGTTTCCCATATACCACATCTCTCCACCTTCAAAATCATTATCATCAACCCATAATCCCATTCTACTTGGAGTCGTCGTAACGCGTCTTCATATTCCATTTTCCCATAACAGACTTTCATGCCATCATTTACTCCCATAAATTATTATCTTTGCTTCAAAATAAAGAAATAATATTCTGATATTATACTACTCAAAAGAAAATAAGGGCCAACTGATATTTGTCGATTTATTAATCAATATTTAAATATTAGTAGTTATAATGACTGAATCTGTTTAACATTAACGATTCTACTTGGAAATACACAAAAATTAAGTTTGTATTCCAATAAATCGTTAAATTAAACGAAATTGAATGAAAAGTGGGGAATTGCAGGAATGTATCAACTTACACAAAACATCAAAAAACTCGAAAAAATAACGTCTTTTATGTTCCAAAGTATTCTTTAAAGCTTCTCTTTTAACTCTGTTCTCTCTGTGCTACTCATTTTAATGGATGTGGAATGTTCAGGATTAATTACCATACATTTTCTTTGGGATTCTCTACCAGCAAGTTTTCAGACAGTTTATGAGATCCAGCTGTGTGTTGACGGGAATTTTACATTCTTTTGCACTCCTCTGTAAATCATCTCTTAACTGCTGAATAAAAGTCAGGTAAAAATCCTGAGTAGCCACTTTAACAGTGTAATTCGAACGTCAGCGAATGTATGCACTGTTAGTCGCAGCGTGTCCGCTCGAACATTATCCTGCTTGAAGATGAACTCAGGTACTCGTTGCTGTGTGAATGGGATAATGTGGAGTTGCACCACATTCGCTATGCAATTTTGAGCAGTTACAGCAACGTTATTACGAAGTGCGAGCTCAGTTTTGCGTGATAGAAACAACCGCCCCAGAGCATAATTCAGATCTCATCGGAACAGTCTGTTTCAAGAGTGCAAGGATCTGAAACCTATTGTTTAGATCTTCTCTACACTCTAATGAATCGGTCTTTATTAAAAAAAAATAAGCCTGCAGTCATAAATAAAAAGCAATGAAGACCATTCAAAACAGTTAAATAATTTTTCTCTTTGCAAATGTTTCACGATTAGCACCATACGCTCCAGTTAACTGGAGGAGAACTAAGCATCTTCTTGAGTATTGTTAGTCATCATGGAGTCGATTCGGAATAGTCTAGTCAATTATAGGGGTGCCTGTAGCTCAACGCAATGGAGTTTGTAGAGTCCGCGCGGTAGATTTTCGCTCTATTTGCGCGGTTAATCAAACTTAATGGTCTTCTTAGGCTTTACTTACTTACTTTCTTCCTGGATCACGGCGTCTGGTGATATTGCCCGTCTTTTGAGACCACTTTCAAACTTTTTGAACCACTGGTTGCGAATATTCCACCATAAGACCTACCTGTTCTGGCTATGTCCCCCCTGGATTAGGGTAACACCCCAGGTGGCAGTTTTTGCATCCATATGTCTCCAAACAAATGGCATTATGAGATTAAACAATCGTTATAGCCTACTTGCTGTATAAGTCGAAGAAAACTCCGTTAGAAGTTTGAATAAAAAACACCAAACCGTAAATTCTAAGAAATCTCAAATAAATAATTAAAAAAAGTTATGAATTTCCAATTCTGCAGTAGAAACAATATTAATACTTGAAAGAAACTATAACAAGGTATTTACCATCTATTATTTACACAGAATAAGAGTGATACTTGATTAAAGTGCAATTTAATAAGTGGCCCCTATTTTCTTTTGACGAGTATATTTCTACTCGCTAATTTCCTGGCCACACACAACACGGGTTTATAATATCCATTCCAACGTATCTTATGGAGATTAGTTGTAATATAAAATTTACATAGACCTACATTATAACACCGTTTATAATAGATTCGTATTGTGTACTAAATTAAAGATTATGTCGCCCTACGGCGAAGCTTTAGGCCTTTTTTGATATATTTTGTCACTTCGATGATTATAAAGGTTAATTTTTAGTAGGCAGTTGAGCTTTTCGTGTTAATATTTTAAGGAAAGGTCTTTCTTCATTTCGGATAAATAATATAGGTTCTAATTAAGTTACTATCAAACATTAGGTTTCTAAAACTCCAAGTGATTGCTTCTTATGAACACATTTTCTCAAATAGACTGGTACGCTGACAACCAATCTTACCAAAGGTTGAGTGGTTCCCAGTCACTGATGTGTGAATTGGTTATTGTTTATTGAATGAATTATACAAAAATATTTACAACTAGCTGTGCCCGCGACTTCGTTCGCGTGGATGTCGGAACTATACAATGTATTTCTGTGCAAAGCACTGGTGGAGGATACCGATACAATTTTTTATTTATGTTAGTGCTTCTTTATTAACAGCTGTGAACCATCATTCTGGAGCGTACATAAATATGCGTACGCAAATCATCAAATGAGTCCTCCCAGCCAGGGCAGGGCAAGAACGAATGTTAGACTTCTACTGATTAAAATCCACGGTGTCCTATAAATCCTATAATAGACCTTTACTTTCCGGAGTCAAGGTAATGCGATAGTCCCGCAACCCCGGCAGGCTTTGGCCTTCTAAGGGGTTCCGTTATTTTGCTAGCGCATTGAGGCACATGTTGAACACAACACGCCGTCGAAAAAGGCATATTCGCCACCCGCATACTCGTGCAAGAGAAAAAGCTACGTTTAAACGTCTCTGGGACCAGAGTAGTATGGGCGGGCTCCGGAACCTGCCCATCCCTACTTTCCCCGGCGCTGGCAGCTCAAGGACGTAAGCAGACTTTTTTTTTTATCTTGGAAAATCATCTTATGAGTCCTCCCGCCCCGGGCAGGGCAATTTAAGAGAGACTGTCAGACTTGTACTGACTAAAATCCACGGTGTCCTTCAGTAGCCCTTTGCGTTCCGGGGTCACGGTGATGGTATAAGTCCCGCGACCCCGGCAGGCTTTAGCCCTCTGAGAGGGGGCCTCGTCATTATGCTAACGCTCTTTGAGGCGCGCGTGGAACACGACGCGCCGTCGACCTGGGCATGGTCCATGGTCGGACAGCGAGTTGCCCTTTACTCGCCGCCCGCATGCCCGCAACGTAAGCAGACATGGGCGAAAGTTCAATTTAGTTTGTAGTTTCGCGTATGCGTGATTTAATGTTTTGCTTACAAAAAAAAATATTTCGAAGATAATATACCTAGTTGCACTATGAGATATTGAAAATATCGTGATTTTAAAACGAATGAACATGATTTTACTTAATTCTCGCCATGTTTTTCAAACCCTGTATTTAGGATTTCAGATTAGATTTTTCAAGAATATTTGACGTAATTGTAATAAACGCCCTCTGTTATTCAAAGGCAGTACCATTCAATTGCCACTGGATTAGAGTAGTTTGTCTATCGATTTGAATTATCGATATTGTTTAATGAATTAAATGAATGTTGGTATGGAAAAAAAATTGATCAATTAATTTTTTTTCTCGTGAACGTAAGGGTTCATTTCAATAAACGCCATTTCCTTTATTAAATCGGTGTACTTTTCCTACCATATATTTTTTGTTAGTTTTTTCACGTTTTATGTAATCTTTAGGATAATAAATATACCCAAGAGAATAACTGATTCTATTATATTCCATTCTATTCTATCCCATCCTATCATTAAAATCGCTTTAATTAATTTACATTTTTCATAAGGAATAAACATTACGATAAAACAAAAACATAATGTTACTTCAATTTAAAAACCTCTATTTCCATGTTTTCTTTTAACGCCATCTACCGTTTTATCATTGAAATATGTTTCGATGAATAATTTCAATATGTAGTTTTTCTATTCGAAGCTAGATCGCGCTACTGAACTGCGCGTCTTGTTGTGAACTGACCGTAATTTTACTTCTGAAACACTTTAAATTCAAATATCTTTTGATAGACTGAACCGATTGCAATGAAACAAAAACTAAATTCCTCTCCAAGTTACGCTTAATCGTTGTGTATAAAAGTTATCTACATTAATTTCGTATATTTTACGTGATACCTGGACAAATTAACAGACAAACAGATAAACAGACAAACAGACAAAAATTCTAAAAATGCTAGAAATGGGTTCTATTGGTTGTCCTTTAATACCCTGGCTATATTTTTTGAGTTTTTTTTTAATGTACAAAAATAACTTTTCTACAGTTTTATTATATGTATAGAATAGATAGATATTAAGTTCTTATTATTGTATGAAATAAATTGGATGATGAGATAATAAGCTCAGATAGGCAGTCACTCCATATAAAATACTAGTAGGTTTTCAGTTGTACTAGGTATATTGTGTAGTAGTTTTAACTAGATACCTATAATTCTGAATAACGGCTGGAAAATAGGCTAAGCAGAATCAGATAATCATTTTGCCTGCATCCATAGAATGATACAGTGCATATTTCGTGCTTAATCAATTTCGCAAAACCATGTCCCGAAAGTCAGGTTTTTAGTCACATAATAATCAACCATGGTAAAAGGAATGGTACAAAATCTTGTTTCTGAGAAATTTGTGGCTCATTAATACAGTTTCCAATACCGATAAGACGGTCTCGTATTCATTTATTTTATTCTCTAAACCAAGCCCCTCATTAAGGTGAGTTTACGCTAGACGAGTTGAGGACAAGCTGAGCACGAGTCGAGCACTAATTCGTGTAGTGTGGACTAAGTGACAAGCCTCGAACGAGCGCGCTTCGAGCGTTTGGTTCGAGCTCGACTCTATCAAGGATACGGATGTGCAAACGTACCTTATGCAAAACATAGACGCCGCGCCACGATTGAAGTACTTTTGACGGGACATTAGTGTTTATATCATTACATCCAATTGCATTAACAAAATGTAGTACCACGAATTTTCCGCAGATCATGAGTGTTGCCGCGAATCGAGCTATCTGTCAAAGCGTAATATCAGTTTGGGCTCCATGTCATAAAATAGAGCTAAAAAAATTGTAACTAAGATCGACCACGCGTTTCGTGCTTAGAAATTAGACCTCTACCCCGCATATTGTAGGTTTTTTGACGAACACAAAGGGATTTACAATGCGATCAAGAAAAGTGATTGCTGTAGGATTTTTGTACGTCCACACCTGAAACCGCGAGCAGCGCAGCTCGGCTTGTGCTCGACTCGTGCTCAACTCTCTAGCGTAAACCCACCTTTAGAGAACCTTACCGTTACCTAATCCTATATCCAGATCCCTTCACTTCCAACTGCACATCTTGATAACAAATCATTATGCACCAAATATTTCGCAAATTGTCGCAACATTTGGTTTTGTAGTCTTAATTAAAATAAATTGTGAAGACATTTTGTAGCTTTTGCAATTTAGGAAACGGTTGAAGAGGTGTGTTATGCACCTGTATAGATAAGTGACGTAGATGCACTTCAATTATTTAATACCAAAACCCAAATAAAACCTGCCGGGGTCGCGGGACTGCCTTGTCAGATAACTGTTACCCTTGTTATCTTACGTTTGAATTACATATGCAAATATAAAATAGTCCCACAGTATTATTACTCGTATATGAAAATGTTATGCTAAGCAATACTATGCCTTACTCGCTGTCCGACCATGGACCATGCCCGGGTTGACGGAGCATCGTGTTCCACGCGCGCCTCAAAGAGCGTCAGCAAAAAGACGGGGCCCCCTCACAGAGGGCCAAAGCCGGAGTCGCGGGACTTATTTCCATCACCGTGACCCCGGGACATAAAGGGCTATTGAGGGACACAGTGGATTTAAATCAGTACGAGATTGACAGTTTCTCTCACTCGATCTTGGGAGTCTTTAATAATGGATAAAATAAAACTATAAGCTGTTAATTAGTATGTTCTTTTGTGTGTATGAGTATGTCCTATTTCCACATTAATACAACTGGGCTTTAAAGACTTTTGGTACAGATATAAATAGACCCTAGAGGTCATAATTATGCCATACTCAATTACTCAGGGCCAAACATAGCCTCGGATAACAGCTAGTTAACAATAAGTAGGGTAAAATGCTGGATATAGGTGGAAAGCCTTTAAGTCTTTGGAATCTCGAAGCATTGCTACGTCAATTTGATAGCATAAAAACGTAGGAGATTGCGGGACGAACTGGACTGGTTTCGTCCGAACTGGAAGGAAGACGCCCAGTATCGTGAAAGGTGTAAGAAGTGGAGTGAGGTCTTTGCCCAGGAGTGGGACAGAGCAGGCTCCTAAAAAAAACTTTTCTTAATTTACAGTTTATCTACTCCCTTATAAAGTTATTTTCCTGCGTCACTTTAAAATAAGTTGCCTTTTTTTTTTGCTTGGTAAAATCATCAAATGAGTCCTCCCACCCCAGGCAGGGCGGGAAGGACTGTCAGACTTGTACTGACTAAAATCCACGGTCCTTCAATAGCCTTTTATGTTCCGGGGTCACGGTGATGGAAATAAGTCCCGCGACCCCGGCAGGCTTTGGCCCTCAGTGAGGGGGCCCCGTCATAAAATAAGTTGCCTAGTACTAATTTGTTATGGCCCAAAGCGGCGATTGGGTTGCCAGCCCAATAAACGGCTATAATCAAAATAATTGCTCACACCGCAAGCCCGGGCAAACACATGTGAAATATATGCTACATTAACTTATTGGGATAAAATGAATCCATTAGCGTAATTAATTATAATGTTGTAGAGATACTTTATATATCATTTTTGAAATTGTATGTTATTAATAAACTTGAGACACGCCTCAACTACGTTCGGGTTTATTGTGGCTTTTCTAGCGAGATTGAGATGCTATGTCTACGGGCTAGGTTTATTTTAAGTCTCAATATAGCCTAGAAACAAATAAGATACCTAGGATGTAGCCAGTTTACCCAGGAGTAACTAGAATTCCTACCACACCAACCCCGCCGCTGCGCGAAACACAGTATAAAATTGTAAAGCGGATTTGGATAAAATTTCTAATACAGATAAATGATAACCTGGATCTCTTATTCCTAATTTCCCACATCATGCGGTAGGTCAGGACGCCGTGACGCCTATCCAGCCACTCCTCAAAGAGGGGTCTTACCGTCGCAATTGCGGCGTGCCCGTGGATTAAGACATTTTTTTTATCGTGGTAAAATCATCAAATGAGTCCTTCCACCCAGGGCAGAGCGCCATGGACTGCCAGACTAGTACCGATTAAAATCCACGGTGTCCTTCAAAAGCCCTTTACGTTTCTTGGCCACGGTTACTCTTTAGTCCCGCGACCCGTGGATTAAGACATAGGATAATTTTTATCCCGGTAGTTCGACCCTCTGGGACAACAAAGGGACGCCTTACTACCTATAGCTTACCTTTTCCTCGATACTTACTTCATATCGAATCATTGAATAACATGCAAGCAAAGTTACCTTTTGTTTAACAAAATCCTGCTTTTCAAACTTAGGTTTCCAGACTTCATTACTCAATCATGATATTCCTAGAACAATTATCAAAACTATACCAGGTTATATCGAATGTTTGGCCCCAGAATTCGTGAATCAACAATTCACGTTCGAATTGAATCGACCAATACAAATACCAGTTGAAGCACGGAATTTATCAATTAATTGATTACCGGGTTCGTTCAGTGTTTAAGTATTAATTTACTGGGTGATACTAACGAGGTAGTGTATCTTGGAGTTCTTATTGGTCGATTATATTGTAGTGAAAGCATAATTATATGGGTATTATTCAGTAGATAAATATGCCTTAAAAATGTGGTAACACTTATTTTTATTTTTATAAATAAAATGATTTAGCATAGGTCAGGATCACTTAAAGATTAATCACATTGCGAAAAAAAATATTTTTATAATGTTTTCTGAAGCTAGAAATAGTCCAAGTAGGTAAACAAAAAACTTCTAACTTTTTCTTTGACCTATACTTTGACAGTTTTTTTCTAAATAACCAAGAAGGCCTAGTTAAGACAACAATAACAGTAAAGATAAGAGTAAACGTTGAAAATATTCTAAACATATTTAAAAAAAAGTCCGAAACAATTTTAATCGATAATAATAACTTGTTCAGGACATAAGGGATCTGCCAATTAATGTTGCGTAAAAAGATGAAGGACCATCGTGCATTTTAGTCAGTACGAGTCTGACAGTCCCTCCCGTTGCACTCTGGACTCTTTAGATGATTTTATACTTTACTATAAAAAACGGGTCTGGCCTTCTAGGAGGTCCGACAGAAAATTCAGACAGTGAAGTCCTTTTTTAGTTAGAGAGACAAGTAGAGTTAGCAGAAACTACATAATTTCACCTGCTACGATCCTGAACTCCTTTTGCCTCATCCACATTCAAACATATTTCCATACAAGCACGCCGGTAATAATCAAAACTAAATTTATCCGTATACTTCCTCACTGCAAGCTTCGAAGCTTGTATGAATTTCCAATTCATAACTGCTCCTATTTTAAGCTTTGACGTGCTACAATGGGAACTTATAAATGTTGTTATAGCTATACTATTATAACTTCTGGCGTTACTTGAGTTTGAGTCATCGACTCATATTGAGAGGTTATTGGGCGTAAGGTGTAAGTGAGAGCGGGGTTTGGACTGCTGGTGTAAATGAGCGATTTTTGATGTCAGCAATGTCATCATTCATCATCATTATCAACCTTGGTCATATCAATGTTGCTAAAGTTGTTTTTATCAATTGTTCTCTATTTCTTGAGCAGCATAATTGATGTTTTAGCAACGATGTAATTGGCAACGATGCTAAAATATGGATTTTGGATTCGCTAGCGGATGGTGGAATATGTAAGACAAGGTTTCTATGTTGGGTAAAATGGAAATCACCCTGTAGGAGTGTAATTTTAAGACATAATATTCGTTCATCTAATAATAATCATTTGCATGCCTTAGTTGAGGCAGAAAGTATGAGGATCATTCAATTGTTACCCAACATCTCAATATTATACCTAATTTCTGTGCAAATAAACAATTATTTTATGCTATTCTATTCCATTTTCACGAGTGTAACGGATTCTTAACTTGCGGGCTCCACGACTTGGATAGGTTAGGTTCGACAGTTCTGTTGCATTCAGATCAAATGTTCAGTTTTAGGTCGTGGGTTGGAACCCAATACAAGTGTAATTTATTTCACCTTCACTGTATTCATAAAGACAAAAAAAAATACAGAGATAAAAGTGAAGAGTAAGGTCCTCTCTCTCACAGATACACAGCGCAAAACTGTGTCCCAGCTGTGGACACGTCATAAACTGATTAAGCTATTCCACAAATACATAAAAGGGAGACAGTTTGTCTCTCCCTTTTAAGAGCTTAAGCGTGAACGAAATACCAGAGAAGCGTAATGAGCGTGAATTTAATATCGTAACAAAATTAAGTAACAAATTGAAAACGACACAAAGTCAATACTGGGTTTTACACGAAATTGAATACATGTCCCTCTCTCCGGATATTTTAAGCACGAAAACGTGACGCTGCGGAATATAAAATTCATTATTTATACGGACGAAAATTGTGTATTTATTTAAGTTATTTTGTAAAATACGGTTGTATTTTCTAAAGAGGTAGACTGATGTTATGCCTTTTCTATTTTCGTAGTAAAATCATCACGTCATGAGTCCTAACCTAACCTGGCTGGAGTGAAAAAGACTATCAGTCAGACTTTCTGTCTAAAAAATCCCCCTGTGTCTACGGTAGCCCTTTGCGTTTCAGGGTCGTGGTGTGTGCATAGAAAGTCCTAAGATTAAGTTTACACTTGTATCTACATTTTTTATTGATTCTAAATTCATGTCCCATGGTATTTATCTCAATAGTTTTGTTTAAGTTTCATTAAATACATAAGACTCTTCTAGAAATTAAAAGAAATATTGTTTTGACGCTATAATTGGCGAAGAAATAAATCATAATTATTTATTGATTCATGGTTTACTACCTATTGTCCGGCGTAGTAACATACGAACGGGAAGTCCCTTTTAGTGTGTAAAACTATAGTAAGAACTTGAGCTATAAAAACGGTGCGTGTAACAACAAATGTTTACACTTGACAACAATAATAAATTATTAATCTTTGATAATAACAATATTACGCACTGTTAAACAGACTTTTTTAAGAACTCCAATCTCTTGTAACTTAAACCACTCACCAACCAAAGTTATTTTAACAAGAGCTGATTGTTTTACTAGTAGCGCACGGTCCAGGGTTTGAGTCCCGAGAATAGAATTATTGTTCATTTTTAGTTGTTGAAACAATGATACCTTCTCTTTTTACAGTTGAAGCTATTATTGATTTTGAGTTATGGGGTTTAAGGCATAGTTTCTATTGTTGAGTGATTGTAATTTGATATTTTGTATTTTAGTTAGAAGCGGTTAAATGGACGGAAGCTAGTGTAGAGGTTGTTAGGTTTGATTCCGAGTTATGGGTCGCTATTTCAATTTTTTCATGGTATATTGTCGATGGGGAAGAAAAGTTCTCGAACCGGAATACGCAGCGTAGGGTAGGCCTCCTACTAGGTGGACCGACGACATCGTGAGAGTCGCGGGCAACCGATGGATGCAAGTGGCGAATTGTCGTTCGATGTGGCGGTCTAAGGGGGAGGCCTATGTTCAGCAGTGGACGTCTTCCAGCTGATGATGATGATGATGTTGATGATAATGTCGACCTTGAAGGAGATGGCGGGACGAACTTATGTCTTCCTTGAGAATTGGAAGGAGGTGGATAGAAAAGGAACTTTTTGTGTGATGAAATCGTAAACCGTGTCTGCCCTGGGTGGAGCGAAAAGGACTATCAGACTCTTACTGACTATAAATTCCTCCTGTTCATTTAGTTGCCCTTTTCGTTCCACGGCCACGCTGTCCTTTTAAGACAGTGCCGTAACCCCTAATATTTGACAACACGGTTGGTGCAGTTGCTGAGGGAAAGTCTGCTGCGCAGCGTGTCTTAGGTTCGAGCCCCGCCCGGAACAAATATTTGTATGATCTGCAAGTAGTTGTGCCGGGTGTTAGTGTATGTGAGTTCCTATATTTGTAAACGTACCCACGATACAGGAGAAATTAAATTTAGAAGAAAAGGAAAAAATATAACCTCTTTAGTGATGTTAGTACTTTCAATTTCAGCACAATAAACATTTTTCTTTCTTTCTCATTGTTCCACTGTTACTGAGGGCCACAAAAAAGGGATTTAAAGCGTATTTTTTACTAAGAACGACAGGATTACTCAATTATAACCACAAAAGGTACTGTGGTCTGCAAAAAATGGCAGAAAAAAAAAGCTCTCCAGGAATTTAATTTGATTCCAATAAAATTTCCATTAAAGTAATTAATCCAGCTAGCTAGTCGGTAAAGTGGTTTTTAAGTTATTCACTTGGTGGACAAAAACTGTCAAAAATTTCAGCGAAGCTCGGGTTTTTGCGTAATTAATTCAATTTTTTTTTCAGTTCCCTTTCTCTTGTAAAATTTTGTACGAAAATCTGTGTAAGGGTATTGAAATTTCGTGGTTTTGTTTTTAATATTTTTAAGATTTTTGTTGTGGTATCGGTAACCGTTTTGGTATCGGTATAGATATTTTTATGGGTAACGTTATTGGTATCGGTAACGTTATTGGTATCGGTATCGTTATTGGTATCGGTAACGTTATTGGTATCGGTATCGTTATTGGTATCGGTAACGTTATTGGTATCGGTATCGTTATTGGTATCGGTACCGTTATTGGTATCGGTATCGATATTGGTATCGTTATTGGTATCGGTGCCGTTATTGGTATCGGTACCGTTATTGGTATCGGTATCGATATTGGTATCGTTATTGGTATCGGTATCGTCATTGGTATCGGTATCGACATTGGTATCGGTACCGTTATTGGTATTGGTTGCGTTATTGGTATCGGTATCGGTATCAATATTGGTATCGGTATTGATATTGGATTCTGTACAATTATTGGTATCGTTTGCGTCATTGGTATCGATATCGGTATTGGTGTCGGTATAATTATTGGTATCAGTATTCAAATCGGTATAAGCGTTAAAGGCAGCAAGCAGTTAAGCGTTGGAATCTGAAAAATGTTTTTGTTTGTAGCCAAAATAACTCCATTGCAAGTCATACCCAAGGTCGTATCAATTATCCGTGGGTTCAGAGATACAATTTCAATACAACCCTCGCAATTTCTGAAAAGTTTAATTGAAATGTGGGCAGGTGATCGGTTATTTTCCATTAGGTATCGGTCTTGATTAAAAGTGTGCCAAAATGTCCAAAACTGATTGAACATTACAGATTTATCGTTTTTCAATTTGTTTCAATACTCTTTGTTTTACATGAATAAGCGAAAGAAATTACAAACCTTGTCTAAAATAAAAACAAAAACAATTTTTCATGTAAGAATGTGGCAACCACTAGATTTAGTTTTTGATGGCATGGTTGGCGCAGTGGCTGAACAATAGACTGCTGCGCAGCGTCTCAGGGGTTCAATCCCCGAAAAGAACAAAATTTTGTATGACCTACATGCGGTTTTTCCGTGTCTCAATGTTTATAAACGCATCCAGGATATAGGGAAAATACCTAAAGTAGGACAATTACAAAAAATAAAAATTTAAGCCATCTCTGGACACACAACATAAGTCCAGTTTTTTTCATGTTTTTCTCTCTCATCAATATCAGTGATAAATAGATAAATAGATAGAATATACTTTATTGTACACCAAAATTGTTACATATTTATTATAAACATGACTAATTCTATGGTTACAATGGCGGTCTTATCGCTAATAGCAATATCTTCCAGACAACCTTTGGATGGACTGTACAAACTTAAATTAAAAAGATGGTGATGTCAAACATAAACTTCTATGTATTGAAGAACGCACAAAATAAAATTGAAAAACGTTCATTGGTAGGTACTTGTCCGGACTCCCAACCTGCCATCACAACAAATCACAATTAATCAAGCAGGAACAAGAGCAAAGTAACTTCAAACAATTTGCATAAAATCCGTCGAGTTCAGAATATTGTTTCTAACTCACAACAAGGCAGTAGGTATAAAACTCACGAGTTTCAGGATCTGACCTTTTTAAACCCGTTTTCTCGAAAACGTGAACCCGGGTCTGAAAAGGTTTCAGGAAAACCCCTCGATGAAATGTCAAAGTTAAATTCCCAAACAAATCCTTTATTTTAGGAACGATGGTGAGTTATTTCTTTATTCCTACATTTTATTTCAAAAATCACGTTTTTGGGAAAAACTTTCTTTGATATTTCGGTTGGGAAATGATTTTTTCTTATTGTTTTCATCGTTCATTTCAATTGTAGGGTTTCTTTGCAATGTGACCAATGGTCGACCATTGTTTTAAAAAAGGTTTCTTCCTTGGTGATTGACCATTATAGATGCCTAGCAACATAATTGATGATGTTAAAGTTATGCGTCATCGTAATAAAGCATCTGTCGAAAATAATGAAAACTGACAGAATGATGTTCATAATTTTATTATAGTTACTACTAGCAGGACGATATTTCTGATCATCGTATCCATAGATGTTAGTATGAAGTCCATGTATAAAATGTTTCTACTAAGGTAGGTAGGCACTGTTACAAAATACGACTGAATAGTCCTGAAAAAACATTTCAGTGTTTGGATACTAAAGTTCCAACAAACATACAAACAGCTAAACGAGAGTGCATTTAATAAAACCGTTACATAACAAATTGCTAAATAAAACCATCCAAACGAATGTCCCAATCTATTTACGTAAAAGGTGAAATCCTGTCTCTGTCGCATCCAATATTTAAAAAGGGGTACAGATTGACACGGCCGCGATAAAAAAGCGGTATAAAAATAAAATGGGGCGACTCCAATTTGTGAGGTCTAATTTTTTTCTACCCATTTTCTACCTACCTTGATAAATCAGGGCGTATCGCGATTGCAACCCCGCCCGGCCGCACCCTCGACCGACGATAAACAATTCCAACATCTACCTATTTTCTTCGACATTTGTTTAACGGGGCGCGCCACCCATATAACTGTATTGCGCACTATAATCGGTCAATCCGTCGCATTATTACCCTGCCCAAACTGCCCTTAGCCTGGTCAAATAAGTTACAAAAGCGATAAAGACAAGAAATGACCTTAAAATAAACAGATGATCGTCAAACGAGGTGTGGTGTCCACCTGCAATAAACCAGTGTGTACATAGCCGACGCGCCCTTTCTCTAATGAGGACACTTTATGGGGCGAGCTAGCATTTAGTTTTTATTGTCTGTGCGCGCGCAACCCCTTGTCGATGGTTTATAAAGAGGAACATGGAACGAATAGACTCAGTAGTCCACGTGACGGCATCGCGCGCGGTCGTCTCTGAAATCTTTCGTTCGTTAACTTAATATGTGTTAATTTGTTTCGATCGTGTTATGTTAAATGAGTGACTCAGTTCTGAGTCGAACTCGCCCACACCCGATAATTGGACGCCAGCCTAGAACACAAATTAACGAGTTCTTTTAGTTTATTCTTGTAAACATCAGAGTGAAATTTTATTAAACAATTAGAATGTTAGGTGCGAACTATAAACAAAGCGTTTCCGGTCTAATTAAAACGAAATTCTCAAAAAAATAGGTTCATTGTTAAAAACAGACGTCATAAAAATCAAGAAGAAAAGTTTTCATTTACGTTTAAAACTTCGTTGAATAAATCTAAAGAACAGTTCTCTTCATAAAATATTATTCCAACTAACTTAAACTCTAAAGTTTATTCGTAGTACTGAAGTAAGCGATTCCAAAGTTTCACTTGGAGAAGAATCGGCGTATTCAAAACAGTTCTTAAACTTAAAGACAACTTCGGGAATAAACGTTTAAGCGCGATTTATCAGACAGAATTCCAATTTCAGGATGATTTATAGCACTGAAAATCTGAAATAGGAGTTCTAGCTAAAGGTACTTTCAGATAGAAGTTTCTTCTTTATCGGTTCTGGTATCGGTATCGGTTTTGGTATCGATAACGGTTTTGGTATCGATATCGGTTTAAGTATCGGTATCGGATTTGATATCGGTATCGGATTTGAGCACAATAAGTACATATGTTTTTTTAAAACTGGGGTTTAGTTTTATTATCGGTTTTAAAAACAAATACAACAGAAACGAAACCGTTTGAACTAAAATCTAGAAAAGCACTATAAAATCTAAATCTGCTAGTTAATAGCAAACTTATTGTAACTAAGACCGGAAACCGGAAACCCAGTTCCTTTATGAATGCACCCTAGTTGTTTTGTACGACTCAAGGTCCGAACCAAGGACTTTATGGCTTGCAGCATTATAACTTTTATAATTATAATCATCTATACTAATATTATAAAGCTGAAGACTTTGTTTGGTTGATCGCGCTAATCTCAGGAACTACTAGTTCGAATTGAAAAAAACTTTTTTGTTAGATAGTTCCTTAGTCGAGGAAGGCTATAAACTATATAACATCACGCTATGACCAAAAGGAGCCGAACAGTGGGGGTTAAAACACAGGGAACCGCTAGTTATCTAATATTTTAGATTACTAGCTGTGTGAGGAGCTCGTGGTTAAATAATAACAGACGCAAAAACCGATCTTCCAGGTTAAGCCGCGCTTGCCGAGGTTGAGCTGTGGATGGGTGACCATCTGTCATAGCGAGTTTCCTCCGTGCTTCAGAAAGCACGTGAAGCCGTTGGTCCCGGCTCATTTATAGATCTTTTACAGTCGTTAATGTTAGTCAGAAGTTCTAAATTCTGACAAGTAGTCTTACCATAGGGAATCGTATAATCCAGTTACTGGGTTGTGGAGGTCCGACAGGCAGTCGCTCCATGTAAAATACTGATAACCAGCTGCATCAGGTGTGACATGAAGCCGATCCTAATATAGTTGGGAAAAGCCTAGTCAGATGAGATGCTGACCTCAATTACTATGTATATTATAGCAATCGGGCAGTGGAGGCACAGTGCTAAGGGCTACGACTTACAAGGCACATTTCCGATCAGGATGGAAAAATTCAAAGTCAAAGTCAAATGTTTTTATTTCACATAGGCCCATGAGGGCACTTATAAAACGTCGAGAAATTATTACCTAAGCCATTGTATGGTATTTCAATTACGCTGTATGGTAAAATACGTAAATCTTGTGTTAATGCCTCTGTTACCAAAATTATTGCAGACATGTGTCATTGACCCACCACACCACTGGTAAATATATTACAGCCCTGTCCCACTCATAAAGAGAATCCCCACGGCCCAGCTGTGGAACTTTTTAGGTTGATTATGAGATTTAGGATTAGGCTCTTTTTATCGTGGTAAAATCATCAAGAGTCCTCCCACTGAGCGTTGGACAGGAAGGACTATCAGACTTAACTAAAATCCAGGGTTATCCTTCAATAGCCCTTGACGTTCCAGGGTCACGATTATCTAATGAGACAGTACCTCGACCCAGGATTAGGGTATTTAGTCAAGAGTGAATAAGTTACTTCTACGCAAGCGTGCTTCAACGTCGACCACATCTTTTGTATTCTGTCTGTATTTACTTTTTTTCAAGTTTTGCATGCACTGCTGTAAAAAAATAAAATATTTTTTCTTTCTTTCTTTCTATCTTTGCTTACCATCAGGCGACATAGTGGTTAAGCGTGAATCTATAATCAAATAAAAAACTAGATAACTAAGAAACGGGAGAGGATTATAATATTCTGAAAAATCTTCGGAATTTTCAGTAAAGTTCTTAAAATGTAATTATTTTCAGTAATATAAAGAATATATTTTACATTTATATTTCAGTATTTTTTTGGCAATCAAGGCGGCTTCCAAGTTAAGATAAGTTTTGATTGGAAAAATGTCCCACTTACTTATTTCTTTAGAGAAGGAAAAACACAAAATATGTAAAAAAGTTTGAAGTTTATTAATATCACGAAGTTTCCGTGACGTATAACGCCTACTTATCTTAAACATGTCTCTTAATAGAATATTGTAATTATTTATTTATGGTATCAATTATTTCGATACCTCCCACGTAAGTTGTTGTAACCCACAATATGCATGTTTTGCTTTTTTTACACCAAAACGCCTATTTTTGCCTACTTTACGTGATCAGTGTAAAAAAAATTAAAAAATAAAATTTTTAAGCATAGTTACCAGACGTATAAAGTTGTATCTTATTACAACGGGCGGCGTATAACATTGTATCCACCTTCGCAACCGTTTACTCGGGGCGCGTCGGGCGCTCGCGCCGCCTATGTGTGACATACGACAGTTCATCACGGACTTCCATAAAGGTGGAAGATGCGGTCAAAAATCGATAATATCACAGATACGATTTTTTCTTAAAATATATTATGATATTTATGTAGTTTTTCAACAATAACAACCTAAACTGTTGTATATATTACTTACAACAACTTACGTCTCTTATAAGATACTAAATCAACGTTGTATCATCACATACAACACTTTACCTTGTATAAAAATAACAAATTATATGTGATGTAATACATACAACAATTTACGTTGGTAGTACATACACAAATATGTATTGGATGTTGACATACTATATTTTACGTTGTTAAAATATTTTTTTTTTAGTTACATACAACAATGTACGTTTTAAAACGCTTCATATCTTCATCATCGAGCAAAAGGTTACCACCACTTTTTTTACTTTTCCGTGTCTGATTAGCCTCATGAGCCGGATTGAGGTCTAGATAGCAATAGAAAATTATAATAGCATATTGATACTTACCATTACAGATTCTCCATTGCCAGTTACTTTTAATGAATCTGAGATGATTGAATTAGGTATTATTATATTTTAATCACTATATCTGTCAATGACCATGTTCTCATTACGGCACTAGAAAAGATCGGATATATCGATGTTACAACCGGAATACTGATTCCTGGTCAAAGCGGTAGGCATTCAATTCACCCTCTTAAAAAACTGAATCTGTCAAAACCAGCGTATGTGACCACATCAAGAGCTCGGAACCAGTTGAGTCACATTATGCAAGAAAAAGGTCAGACACAGACATTTGGATGACGATCTTAATTTTCAACGATTATTTAAAATATATACGAAATGGCTCTAGTCTAAAAGATATGATGAGATAGCTAAATCCGACGTGGGAATGCATCGAGATGTTGTGGCGGTGGACAAGGGCCTCACCCCTCTCTCCTGGCTAAATAGAACTGGCGCAAACCTGCATTCCCTATACACTTATGATCGCATGGAGGTATGACAGATCAAGGATCTTCACGAATGCTTTTTCGGGCTCTATATGGGCCTGATGTAGACATATCTGCGTCCGTTGCCTAGCTACGATCCGGAGAACTCTTTGGTTGTTTCACGTAAGTTTGTTATAACTGATGTACGAAATAAGTAATGGATCATTCACCTACGTTCAATTCAGCTACGGTTAACTCACCTACGGTTAATTCGCCTACGGTTTAATAGACCTACGGTTAGTTCAACTAAGGTATGTTTAGCTAAAATTAACATCCCTGTTGCGGTATCTGTGACATGATACAAACATCGACGGCGCACGGCTAGCGGTGCTCCTACTTGTGGGTGGTTTATAAAAAAATAAACACGAAGGGGATGGCCCCTTCTAACCGAACCTGTCCGTGTCAGGGTGCTCCAAGTAGTTTTCACGGCTTTCTTCTTCTCAGGGCCCAGTTGCGTACACTCCTGCCTAAATACCTACTGATCAACTTAGTCATTTTGAACGAGAAGAAGACGGTTGACTTCAATGGCAGCCCGAGGTTCGGTTTGGGTAGGATTAGGTTCCTTTGAACCCTGTTGACAGCAAAAGCTCCGTCGACCCTACTGCCAAAGCCTTCATTCTCCGCTTTAGAAATAAAAAGTGCGCATTTTATTTCTCAAAAAAATAATGTAGGCGAGTATCATCTATTAGGTATTTCAAACGTAGTTAAAACAATCAATATGTATGTGGATCAAGGGGCTGATTCAGAAAGCATTTCTTTTGGACACGGTGCGCATTTTTAGGACGTTCCTTTCTCTGGAGCCCTGACCGCTGGTAGTTTGGACCTTGTTCCCGATACCGGTGGGCCACTATTGTTTATTTTTTTACATGTTTTTATTTATATTTTTACCTTTGTAAGAATATTTATAAAGAATAAAAATAATGAATAAAGGGAATAATATCCTATGTAAACATGGTTTTATACTAAGCCCTGATAGTTGGTCGCGAGGCTTAGCGAATAACCGTGACCCTGGAACATAAAGGGCTATTAAAGGACACCGTGGATATTAGTCAGTACGAGTCTGACTGTCCCTCCCGCCCGAGGCCTTATTTGATGAAAACAAATAAGTTCTCCCACCCTGGGTAGAGGTCTTTTTTTGAGGTAAACCACGACAAAAAAAGCCCTGATAGGTTATACCTTATTACACATACTACCACAAAATATTAAATTAAATCAACGTACACTATGGTATTTAGCACATACTGCTAAATTCAACTATTGTTGTCCGGTGTAAACGGTTGTAAGTATCCAGTACAACATTTATGTGAGTTAACATAACACGATAGAATGTTGTATGAACAAAATCTCAAAAACTACAGGTATTTAAAAATAACTAGGTAGGTAAGTATTGAAAGTACTTTAAAATATATGTGTATGCAAAATTTCAAAAGAATATATTGAAGAATGACTATTTCCTGCGAGTGTTTCTCTTTAAAACGCTCTACTGTAAAATTACAATTTTGAAGATACAACAACTTACGTGGGAGGTATCGATTTATTTATTTATTTATAAAAAGGTACAGTTACAGAATACAGAGTAGTTATCTATATATATAAAAATGAAACCCGTTTTCCGTTGTCACGACATAACATGAAAACGGCTTGACCGATTCGGATAATTATTTTTTTGTTGTGTTTGTAACCATCGGGACAGGGTTTTAGACCGGGTCCTCCACCCGTGCGAAGCCGGGACGGGCCGCTAGTAGTTAATATTAGTTGACATGATACCATTTTTAAATCTGCACTCCAGTTACTACTGTACACAGCACTTAAATTAATACATCTATCTTATATTATGTAGGTATTAGGTATAATGTAAATATTACATTTTTTTTTTAACCACTTTTAATTTTTTTCTCACAAAAGTGAAACTGGCCAAACATTTATAGCTTTTATTCTATGCAAATAACTATTACTTTCATGTAAAAAATGACAATTCTTAACAGAAACATTTTCTAGGAATCACTTGTATTTTTAACCAACTTAAGCCCAGAGGAGGTTTTCAATTGGTCGTTTAAGATATTTTTTTCCTAATACATATTTAGTTGAACTCTCTGCAAAAACATAATACAATCCGAAATTAAACCTCTTATAAAGACAAAAAGACATTATAGCCTTTGCAGGTAGAGTCTTATTAGCATCGTTGGCACTGCGGCACTGGAACGTAAAGAGTGAAGGAACGGGGTGGTTTTTAATCAAAAATAGTTTGATGAATGTTTAACTCAAATGATGATTTTACACCCCAAAAAAAATATGCAATACCAAAAAAAATAATAGCAATAACAATGTTAACAAAATGCAAAAATGGCGTCCAATTATATCAAACTTAAATCGACAAGTCTAAACTTGTACAGTCATCGTCAGTTTTTCACTTCAGTGACGAAATGGACAAAAAATTTGAAACATCACCGAGTGACGATTCCATCGTCATCGTGACGAAATCATTAATGGAAACCGCTGATGCTGGCCGAGGTATTTATTTGCATGATTTTTTTGTTGATTTAGAACAGATCTTGTTTGATATCAAAGACGGCTATGATGATTCGCTGTGATTTTATTAGATAAATGGGAAGAATGAGATAGTGATTGTTAAAAGGCGTTTTTGATGAAAAACCTTCGTTTTGGTGGTGATTTTCAGGGTCTGATTGGCTGGCAACCGTCCACGGTTTTCTGTATTAGTTTTTCAAACCGAAAACTCGGGTTGCTTTTTAATATCGCGTCACCACTTTGTCTCTGTTCTTTTTCAAGAATTTCAGTTCACCTTAAATAAGATGAGTCTGAATTTTAATGGATGGAAGAAGAGGAAGGCTAAAGATAAGATGGATGGATGGTCTAAGGAATGATCTGAAAGAAAAAGGAGTAAATGATACTGTGACATCCGATAGGGGAGAATGGAAGAAGAAAACGTGTTGCGCCGTCCACAAGTAAAACGGGATAAGGACAGGAAGAGGATGATAGGTTACCTTGTAATTGTACACCTTATACCAATCACTGTTTATAACATACAATAATAACTAAGTATTACCTAATGAAACCTAACACCCGAACGTTGACATACCATTGTCATGCCCTTGTTTGCACCATAAGCTCCATTTTTACGGACAGCAACAAGCTCCAAATAGATTAAAAGTAATAGGAACAATGACCCTACGAGACCTATTTTTAAATAAGTTCATTAACCTGCTGATAATTTAATTACCCACACAAATGTTAGTCACTTTTTTGTCCCCGTTTTTCCTACTTTGTATTTTCTGCATTATATTTTGTACTAGAATAAATAATTGTTTACGCCTGAATTATATGGCATAATATTATTTTTTTGCGATGATGATACTACAAATTCTTTACTAAGTGAAAATTCTTCCGGGGTCGCGAGACTTATACCATCACCGTGACCCCGGAACATAAAGGGCTATTGAAGGACACCCAGGATTTTAGTCAGTACAAGTCTGACAGTTCCTCCCGCCGCCCGGGGTGGGAGGACTCATCTGATGATTTTACCAAGTAAAAGCAAAAAAAAAGTGAAAATTCTTGCAATTTGCCATGTTCAAGAAACTGTACCGCTTTTAATACATATTTATTTATATTACTAATTTATATTTACTTTTGAAACCTCACAGGCCCTTAAGTCTTTGAACTTATTATATATTTATTTCTTAAAGGCTATAGGTATATTTCGTCACAAAGTTTTTCTTCCACAAATGTAACTAATTTCCAAGAAAAACTCAGAAAGAAAACATACACAGATAATAGACACACATATATTTTTTACTGAACACAGTACAGTCTCGTTTCGTAACAAAAGCTTTCTCAAAAATCACGAAAGATATATCGACATTTTCCTTTTAAACGTTTTTTCGCCCCAAAAAATCCCGGATACGGATCTCTCACATGAAAAAAGTAGCTGCCTGTAAGTGGCTGTTAAACACGGATGGCCGAGTTGGAATTACGGATCTCTAAATTGATTTCATGTATTTAATTGAGCGAAAGACTTTTTTTTGGCGAGAACCTTCCACCCTGTAGTTTTGGGTAATATTTCCGGTGTAATAGGGATGTGATCTTACTTAAAATCAAATCATTTATTTCAAGTAAAGTAATAGGCACTTTTGAATTGTCAAAAGACAAAAAAAAGGCTCAAAATAGTTACGGTGCTACAGTCCCAGTCACAAGACATAAAAACTGTAAAAGTACCGTAGGTGCCCATTCCAAAGCGTAGATCTGTATGGAGAAGAACGGGCAAGAAACTTCATGGACCTCTATCATATGGAAAAGTACGGGCAAGAAATTCCATGGACACTCTTTTTCAATGGCTACAATTATAATAGAACCCTTGTTCAATCATTCAACTTAGGATGGTACATCATTTCAATCATTTTGTCAATATTAAAATTATCGTTGTTTTTTTGTAAACTTAGCCCCACACTTTGAACTTCTTCTATATGTATAGGAGGGTGCGCTTAAAACATAATAAAATCACACACACAAACGCCCAGACCCGGAATAACTACTGGTAGATAATAAAAATATTTGCGCTCTGCACGGAAATCAAAACCGCGATGTGTTTTCAACCACTTTTTTTAGTATTAGAAATTAATAAATGACCAAATATACGTAGGCATTAGATACACTAGCAAATTCGAAACATATTCTAGAAAAACGTTTTCAAAACCCTCTACCAACGTGACAGCAAAAACCGAAAAAAAAAACTATCAAAATCGCTGTGTAAGTACACACAACGTCACATGCAACTAAACCTTCCAATGTAACCAGACCTAACCAAGCATAGAATTTCTGCACAATGAAGGTTTTAGACAAACTAGAGATGCATGTGTATGTGTAAAGTGACGTCACGTGTACCTATTTCCGAGGCTGAATGACGTCACCTCCCTCGGGAACCTATCGCGGCTTAGAGAGGAATCCAAAATGGAATCCTATAGAATGGTATGGAGTTTTACTGGTATATTATCTACCGTCCCCTAGGCTTTGGTATGTTAAATCTAAAATTGGTAAAGGATGTGGGAAGTAGTCTATTTCTCAAACTGTGGCTCTGTGGATTTAGTGGTTGAAGTTTTCTTTAGGTTTTAGAATTTTGTTTAATAAGTTTTAGGTGTTAGAAGACGTGGGTAGATGACTTTCCCCAGCTGTGAGGGTGAGTGTGTAAAGACGATGGTTTTTACCTATTGTGTGGAGGTCAAGTAACAACTTTTATGAGAATTGAGTCATACTGTTTGAAGCTTAATTTGACTCGTTTTTTTGTGAATTGAATTAAGACTGTACTGACAAAAATCTAACCTGTTTCTTTAATTGTCCATTGCGCTCTGAGACCGTGGTAATCTCGTACCCATTTTTTTAGTCAATTATTATAACCTTGAACTGAACTTATACAATTCATTCATTCATTAGAGCGATTCTTATCGTATCGTCATTTTGTTACTGAACTTCACCTGTCATCCAGCTGGCAAGGCTTTCCAGACTTCCATCGTTTCGTACTAGGCAATTGTGAGCGTAATCGCAAATCTATCAAAAACACCCGTATTTATGTGAATATCAAATTATTACATAGTATCTACTTTCAAACCTAACAAATACATAATCTAGCTTTAAATACAGTATCTTTAGTAAAATCGACAGCTTCCATTCTGATTCCCGTTTAAGACCAATAAAATTTCAAACCACCCAAAAATTTTCTTTAAAAACCCGATACCTACGCTTGCATAACTGAAAGCTTACCCTCTCGCGTTTCATGTCTGAAAACTTGACTTTATTGCACCTCCTTCTTTTCAAGATAAACATCTAGCTCTTAAAATGATCTAGAATTTTCCTCGCCCCGCTTTTCGGCGCTAGTATGTTTTTATTTTTAAAACCGAGCCAAGGAGTAATGGTTATGATTGCAACAAGTGTAGTGGGCATAAATGTTTTCTTGTTTCGTTGAAAATTCTGCTTTAGTTTTGGTAGAATTGAAATATTTATTCGAGCAAAATGGAGGTATGGTTTTAGTGTTGTTGGTGAGTCTTTGTACTGTTCATGTTCTCATTTTTAAGGGAATTGTATTCAGTGCTTGTTGGATTTTGTTGGACTTATACGTTTAATGAAACTAGAGGCATTTAATGAAATTCTGAGATAAAAAAGAGCTAGATAAGCTTTTCCTTTAGTGTAAAATATCATCAATAGAATCCCCTCGACCAGCAGGGCTATTGGCTAACTTGATAGTCACTGACCAGCGGTTGTCCACTGAACTTGGATGGCTTTGATATCTGTTATGAGGCTCAGTTGAGGAGTGGAGTGTCTCAAGAGCGTTAGAATAGTTGATTTTTAGGAACATTTACATTCATCAGTTTCATTGCAAATGCAAAAGCCAATACGAAAAATACCTTTTGACAGCTATTTGATGAGCACCACACAGACACCGAGATACGCAATATTCCCGCTAGCTGGAGCGGGACTATCGGACTCTCTCTATAATTTCTTCGAATATTTTGGCTAATCAAGAATATCATGTTCCCAAATTCTCCATAATCGGTCTGTGAAAACATACGTAACAAACATCAGTAATAACGAACCAAATACAAAGTAACTTGACCAGACCAGACAACGACAAGTCAAGTTTATTGCAACACTCCCCTGGACAGTCCCTGAGGTGCCAATTAGCATTACTATCGAACTAGCCAGAACTAGTAACTACTCCTTACGGAGACCCAATCGCCTTAGGGTTGCCGCACACGCCGCCACGAGAAACTAAAAAGTGGCCGAAACGTTGCTGAAGAGCGTGGCAACCACTTATGGCCAGTGGTGGATACTGTGTTGCGGTCGGTAACTTTTACTTTTTTACGCACATTCGCGCAGTATCGTAATGAACTCTGATGAAGAAGATTAATAACAGACTACATTTATGTGAATTTAATATTGTAACAATCGGTTTATAAAACCATAACATAAGTATTTTAAAAGCGTAACCATTGAGTTTCTTGCCTGTTCTTCTCCATGGAATCGATCAACCCGAACCGAGCACCTTTTGTCGACGTTTTATATGTGCCCTCATGGGCCTATGTGAAATAAAAACATTTTGAGTTTGTTACCTTCAAATCGAACAGGTCCACTGAGATAAAAGGTAGATGGGTGACGAATCGCGACAGTGACATAATTATGACAAGGTCCAACCACAAAAAGCCAGCAACAACGATTTTTAGCGTGTAGTAGCCAAAAGTGGCAATATTATGCGTCATCATCATCATCATCATCTCAGCCATAGGACGTCCACTGCTGAACATAAGCCATTTATGCGTCAAGTCCTTAAAAAATGTATGAATATTACCCAAAGGAAATTTGTCGCCATTGGTGGCATTTTGTGGTTGGGTCCGGTGGCCCGTGTGCGGTAACCCTTAGTAGTCTCTAGAGAGCAATCGCGATTAATTTGCCGACGATCGTCTGGTTAATGTTACGCTTCTTAGTTATTGTCATTAGTAATTTTGTTTTTGGCTTCATTATGTGTTTTTTCTTTGTGTCTGGTAACTAAAGTGTTACTTCAATGTGTGTTACTACAATAATATTATGTGACAGTAAGTGGGAAGGATATTTTTTTTACTATTCACACACACATACACGTACACATATAGGTACATGAACGAATACTAAATATGCTTATATCTCAGGAAGTGTGATCTTTTAGCACAATTTTCAGTATGATATATGGTTTTATATGAATCTTAATTTTATATATCAATTTTTGTTCTGTACCACATTTTTTCGCAATTTTTATGAGTGTACGGAATTAGGTATCTCTAATTTATCATTACATTTGTCGCTTACTTTCTTTCCCTCAGATACTTCAGTTTCAACGTTTTCAGGTTATAAAGCGTTATTATCTACCTCACTCGGTTTACTTATAACAATATCATCGATTTCACAAACTGTATCATCATCCAAAGCCGCTTCAAAATCAATTTCAAAATATAAACCCTTAAAATATATTTCGTATTCAGACTCGCTCGCTTATGCAATATATTTTGTTTTCCTTTCTATATCTGACGTCCTCCCTACATTGCCATTCGTTCAAACCCATTTTATTGTCTTGTCTTTCGTATTATTCTTAAAGCTTTTTCAAAATGAGGTCATGTGCTTCTCTGGTTTACAATTTAAAGATTTGTGGTTTAGGAGGATTGTAATTAACTGGGGGGTTTATTGTTCTATTCTCCGTAAATGAAAAATAATCTAAGGCTATTGTTTTGAGTAGAATCATTGGTAAGTTATTTATATCAAAATCAGCTTCTAGGATACAGGCTATTTCTTTGAGATGAGCAGCTGTATGTAATCTTGCTTCACGGGAACCCAAAGCGAGTTTATGGATGTCAAATACTTTCGAAACTGATAAGTCACATGTAAGTGTTCCCACTTACATGTGACAGATCAACCTCTTTAATGTAAGGTGTCTATATTTTATTATAAACATTATTAACTGCCTCTGTTTAAATTTAGTCCAGTATTTAAATACTCTCTCCTAATTTTTGCGTTGCCAACATGATAGCCACATTGATCTCTTACTTTATTTTTACCACCTATTATGGAATTCAATTACAATTTGAGTATTAAATAAAATTATCTATGTCGTTTTAAATAAAACTTACAAAGTCTGAACTAAATATCAACGTTCTTTCATTAGTCCTAAGTTACAAGAACCGTTAATCTCATTACTATTAAGCTAGATTATCCTGCTTAAAGTGGATTTACTATAACATTTCCTAATACTTAGTATTCGGGCTCTCGACCTTTTAATTAAAGCTACTACTACTACACTACTGTATATAGGTTATTTTTTTCTAGATTATTTCATTGAACATATTATAAGCATTTGTTGGTACATTGCAGACGCACGGATCTATCTTCAAAGTCGCTTGATTGAGTCAATCTGTAAATGCGTGACCGAATGATAACATTCTATTATAACTTTATCATAATTGTTTTCCATATTCTTCCAACAGGCCCAGTTAAGCCAGCGTAAGTCACCTAGTTACTGAGCTGAGCCTACTCCTCATACCCTTGAGGCACACAGCGTACTTAATGTGTTCTTCTTTAATGTCTTTTTATGGCAGATGTAAATATGGTCTCTTCTATTTTTTCTGATTTCTTTTCTTGAAATAACGTATGAGTATCGCCTTTCACACATTCTCTATGACTTCGTTTTTATCATCATGACCATCCACTATATTAACTCTTAAATTAACTTCAATTCTGATTTCTCCATCTGTAACTACGCATTATTATACTAACCGTAGGTTGTTTTTCTCTTCTATTTCATCATCCTGTTTGTGAATAAAACCTCCAATCAAAACCGTTCCATCAGAATGACTTGCAGTGTTTCGATTCGGTCGAAGCCTAATGCTTTAACAATGTACCTCAAATACATCTAACAGGGATACCTTGTTCATATAATTATACTTATCAATATTTTGACAGTCACGTCTCAATCTAAATCAACACTGTAGTACTACTATCTAAGCACGAAACCCGTAGCTTCGGCAATAGTTTCCGGCGATTCTTACTCCTTATCACTTGGACTGTCAGACTCGTACTGACTAAAATCCACGGTGTCCTTCAATAGCCTTGTACGTTCCATGGTCACGGTAATTTGTGGAAGTCCCGCAACGTCGATATATTAATAACAGGCGACCGATGTCTGTCAACACATTAGGCAAAAAAGTCTTATATCCGTCTTATTTCGACCAATCCTGTTAGCCGTAAACATACCTCAAGACAGAACAGGCCTTGAGTTAGTCAATCACAACGCAGTACCCCGTCCCCCTCGCTTACGTAGTACCTCAGCGAGTTGACAGAATAGTTTTTGTTCCTTAGATCGTGCATGCGGAGTCTAGTAATATATCGTCGTTGAAGTCCCGCGACCACTCCTTATCACTTACGGATATAAGATTAGTTAGTCATATGAACAAAAAGGTGGCAACATGATTTGACAGCTCTGTCAGAACTTACGAACTCAAAACTGATAGAAAGTAAGGTTTTCTCAAAAGTTTCGAGTTACTTGCGTACGAGTCCGTATCTGCGTTGACGGACTAAGAGAGTAGACACCCTTTTACTTCAGTAACATTGTTAACGAAATTATTGTTTCAAGTGTGTCATTGGAAAGAATTTGGAGTATTTCCGCCAATTTAATGTTTGGTCATTAAGTTCATTAACAAACTAGATGAATTGAATGAGGGTGGTCCGCGGTGGAGCTGTTACGTTCGAGAGGTCAACGGCCTAGTATTTTAGGGATCCATAAAGGTCAGCTCGCATTTGGAAGGGATCGTTTAATTTTTTTATTTGATCATCCAAACTCATTTGACCAGATGTATAAACTTGGATGAAGCAAATGAATAATTTAAAAATTGTAGCAGGATTCTGCTTTCTTTTTTCTATCTTTCTGCATATACTATACTTATTATTCCTTTTTTTAGAAATAGGCTAGGGTTTGCACGTTTTTTCCCGTTAGTATGAAATCGCCTGATAGTAAACGAAGTTACGGTTGACGGTGAAGCACGATTGCCTAAATGTTACCTATGAAATCTTGACAGACTTAACTTTTACTTTTTTTATAAGAAAGCAACACCAATGTAGGAATTTCATTTAAACTTAGATACACAAACAGCCACACCCTCAACTATTTCTAGATCATACAAAAATATAACGTAGTAAACGTAGACATCGTTACGCAGTGGGTGCCGGTTGGGCGTCGTTGCCGAGGGAGGCCTAGAAAACGCTGACGTGACGATCTAGACGCATATAAGAGCGATTGGCCGGAGAAAGCCGCACAAAGGGAAGAGTGGAAGGTTATGGGGGAGACCTTTGCCCAGCAGTGGAACAATATAGGTTAACAAAAAAAAAATTGCTTTACAATTTATGTCGTAATACTTCACGAAAATACGTAAAATTAATGTTAGGGCCTCTTCTCACAAATTCACAGCCGTCCATACTATCGTGTAAAAGATTACTTGCCAGAAACATTATGCTATTCTAGTTACTATAAACATAGCTATTTTAGAAGCCGTCTGCGTTTGATCAGAGTCGATATCAAAGGATTTGGACCAACTGCTGTCTGCCAACATGGCGTGTCAATTAAAAAAGTTTTTTTTTGAACTGGCAAGGTTGTCTGGAAGATTTAGTGTTGCCAGTAACTTTCCAGGTTGAGAAAAAAGGTACAGAAAAAAACGAGTTAATTGCGATGCGACGGCTGTTAGGGGAAAAGGAATGGCGAGTAATTTGGTAGCTTGCCGTCTGATCAAGGACCAGGCCTGTGGGTAAACGACGGCGGTACGTATTGTTGGTTTTCCACATGCACCTCAAGAAACTGTTAGAAAACTGATAAGGCTCTAAACGCCTGCCGAGGTTGCGGGACTCTCTAAGCAGGATACCGCAACCCTGGAACGAACAAAAATACTTATATGACCTTCAAGTAGTTGTTGGGAGTTTGCGTCAAGTTAATTTCAAAACTTATAATGCACGATTCAGGAGAAAACTATAGGTAGGAGTCAGCGAACTTTTAAAAAAACAGATGAATTTTGGAGTGGTTCAAATAGATAATTTGCAAGAATATACTGCTGATCACGGTACCGGAAATCACATACTCGATATTAAGACAACCAGTGTTACAAAAATGTTAATTTAATTGCCCGATATTGCATAGTCATCTCGAGAAGGAAAACATGCGTAAAAATGTTTCTAACAAAAAAAAATACTTCTTTCACAATCATAAATCGACAGTCTTCAATGTTAATGAACACGGTTATATAATATATATATGAAGCCTTTTGATCCATTGCTCCTTTGCATTATGAAATATTGCGAAATACCACGCATTTACCGCCTGGCAACCATTTGCCCCGTTTCATAGTATGTGGGTCAATTTATGAATGGAACCTACTGACTAATCTTTTTTGTATCATATATTGACTGGCTTGTTGGTCTAGTAGTTAGTGACCCTGACTGCTATGCCGGAGGTCGTGGGTTCGATTCCCCCTCAGGACAAATGTTTGTGTGATGAGCATGATCATTTGTTCTGTGTCTGGGTGTAATATATCTATAATATGTATATATTTAGAAATATAAAAGTATGTTTATCAGTTGTCTAGTACCCATAACACAAGCTCTGCTTAGCTTGGGACTAGATGGCGTTGTGTGATAGTTGTGGAATATTTATTTATTTAAAGGGAAAAGTGTCCACAACGATGCTGATGAGGCATTGCCATCGATCGTGGCAATGTTGCCCTTATTTGCTTTTTCGACCAAGAAATATGTCAGACGAAATCTTATCTAGGAGGGCTTTTGGATACCCATGGCTCTAAAGTTTCAATTCCAACCGACTCAAACACATACCTAGATCAATGATCTTTACATTGACTTCCCCATTTCATTAATGCATTCTTCATCATCAGCCGTAAAGGCGCTTCCTCACAGCGAGCATTCACCTGTAATGTAACGTTACAGATTCAAGCATTTCATCGGTGAGGCAGAACAGTCGGGCATCACAATGCGCATCTTGTATCAAATCTACTAAATGTATGCGAATGCTCGTCAGTCAGCGAGGTAGTATTGTAATGTAATGCTCAAAGTCGAATTTATAATGTAGCGTCTTATGATGTCCGTTACTGAACAGGCCTCCTCCCCCTTAGACCACCTCGCCGAAAGAAAATGCTACTTGCATCCACCGATTGCCCACAACCTCACGGCCTTATGCAGGCCATTATAATTAGATACAGTACTAGACATTTGCTAATGACATCATACAGTACATACATTGCGTACATTTATGATATCATGCGTCATGAGCAGAGAGGCAAGTCTCCACTGTCCTTGATCAGCTGATTCATGACATACTAAAGAATTTTCCATAGCTTTTCAATCTTTGACTATGGAAGTATTTAAAAATAGCTCAAGTTGTATCAAAACTATTGAAATCCGGCAACGATCCGTAGCAGGATGATTCAATCGATATCAGCCTGATTTAAAAGTGTCGATGGAGTATCTTGATTACTGACGCGTGCACTCCGCACTCTCAACTTCATAGCTAGGAACATTGATTTGTTTAATAATAATTGTTCTCTGAGTGAATTTATAAGAAATGCTTTATTTGTAATTAGTTACAAAACTTATTAGTATATAGTTGTGTACACTATCGCATTAAGTTCTCATCCTGTAATGATAGTTGTAAGATGGAAAAATTAATAAATAAATAATCTTGCCTATTCTTGTCTATAAATATTCAAGTTGTGGAATGGGGAACTACAGGTATTTTCATAAATGTTATAGCAAGTGACTGAAGCTATATCTTAATTTTGAGCAACCAATTAAAAGTGGCTTCTAAAAAAACGTGCTTTGGTTTTAATTTTTTTGTCAGGCCTGCTGGTCTAGTGGTTAGTGAAGCTGACTGCTATGCTGGCGGTCGTGGGTTCGATTTCCACTCAGAACAAAATTGTTTGTGTTATGAGCATCATATTTTTTTCTGTGTCTAGGTGTAATTTATCTATAATATTTGTGTATTTAGAAACATATAAGTATGTTTATCAGTTGTCTAGTACCCATAACACAAGCTCTGCTTAGCTTGGGACTAGATGTCGTTGTGTGAAAGTTGTGAAAAAGAAAATTCGTCATACCAGAAGCTTTCTCCCAACTACCAATAATGTCCACTTTAGTAATAAACAATATTAAAATAAATAGATTTAAATTACTGATGAAATCTTTTCTTTTCTTACAGATATGACGATACAATACGAGCCTAAGCCACCATACTTGAAGATTTGGTAAGTTATAAACACATAACCGATTTTCCTTATTCATAAAGTATACTTAAATGTAACTGTTTTTGTTATATTGCTTCATCATCGTGATTTACATTATCATCGTCATTTTAACTGAGAAGTTCTTTGACTGTTGTTTTTTGTGTTAATGATTCATCTCTTTATTCTATGGGTGTGATAAACTCATTATTTTCATTTGAGTTGATTGATAATTTTATATTTGATAGTTATTTTTACCTTCGAAATCTCATTTCGCCTTTGATACGGTCAAACGGGGTGAATAGGGACGAAGGGGAGAATAAGGGACAAAACTTAGAAGTGGATTTTAACGAAAAATTGTGATGGTATGTTGCCAGGAAGGTTTCAAATTAATGTAGTATTAATCAATAAATAAAATTGAGTAGTTGTTGGTAACCTATCACATTAATTCAACATTTAAATCCCTGTTAAAGTTTTGTCCCGATTCACCCCTGCGTCCCTATTCACCCCGTTTTACGGTACGTGTCTCACTGCTGAGCAGACTTCCTCTGTTCCTTTCCAACAGTCTATCTGTTTGGTTTCCTTGGTCTAATCAATATAGGACTGGTCTATTTTTAACTGGCTTTCGCAATTAGGTTTTTCAACTCCTTCGCCATGGGTAATCATTATAGCATAAATTATGACACTATTACTTACCATTCATATTATTTTTGTCGTATCTAACAACACTCATGAATCATATAGGAAGTCTTACGGAGTGTCATAATTCAAGCAATTTGTCACTTATCCCCTAATTCTTCGTACCCATTAGACAGCGAACAAAAGTTTGCTTATAGCATGCATTACAAATGCAGATTTTAGTCTCTATTATTATTCCCTTATAATTTACTTTAATTTTCCAAAAAAAGGAAGTCCTACTCTCGTAGTCCGCCAATGAAGATACGGGCCCATCTGAAACCATGTCGAAAGTTTTGACGGAAACCTTCTCTCTATTATTATCGAATTAATGAGTTTTGATGATACATCGGGAGTAAGTAGAGAGAGAGAGCGGTCGCGGGACATAAACCATCACCGTGACCCCGGAACATAAAGCTATTGAAGGACACCGTGGATTTTAGTTAGTACAAGTCTGACAGTCCCTCCCGCCCTGCCCGGGGTGTAGAGAGAGAGTAAGACAACAGTGCAATCATTTTGCAAATAATGTCTAGTTCTTGTCCCTAAGAAACCTTGTGTCCGTAGTGATACGGAGTTGAAAGCGCTCGAACTATCGACCGAAACTCCGGGGTTCGTTTATATTAGGGCATCACCTACTGGTGGTACATTTAATGTAGATCTAAAAGGTACGTTACACAAACCAGAACCTTAAATACTTTCAGTTTGCAATGCTAATAAAATATTAAGAAAAAAAAAACGATATAATGACGAGATAGCCGTCTGGCCAACATCACTCGTCAGAATGGAAACTTTGAATTTATGCCAAAAAATATTAATCTTTCGTTCCCAAAATACGCTTTAATGTGAGATCGATCTGATCTGCTTACTGCCACAAGTGAATTATACGTGGAGATCGTTGTTACTGAGTGGTTTTTTAGATCAAGCTGTGTAATTTTTAGAGATGTATGTAACGTCTTGATGAGCGGCCATATTTGTGTGGTGACTAGTCGGACACACAACATTTCTTTTTTGTGTAGTCATGTAAACAAAAACGATGAAAAGTCATTAATTAAGGCTTCGCAACATCATCACCATCTGCCTAGCCTTTTCTCAATTATATTGGGGTCGACTTGAATATCAGTACATGGAGCAACTGCCTATCGGACCTCCATGGTAAGACTGGTTGTCAGAGTTTAGAAGCATCTAACTAACAGTAACGACTGTCAAAGATCTACAAATGTAAGCCGGGACCAACCACAGACCAAGCAAGCGCGGCTTAACCCGGTAGATCGGCGTGTACGGCAGTAATATTTAGCCACAGGCTCCGACTAATAATCAGCCTATAATGTACCCACTGTTGGGACACATCACACAGGCTTCCTCTCTGTGGGAGTGGGCTGTAATGCACCACGCGGGCTCTGGGGGTCTACTCTCTTTCTCTGAAACGAATTTCGCCAACGAACGAAATATAAACGTTGTTTTTTATTGACCCTACTCTATTTTGATCTCGCAGGCAAGTTCGGATTCATAGACAATTATCGTGAACGAATGGAATGAACAATAATGTTTGGGTCTTTTATTATGACATATAAAGTAAATTACGGTTTTTAATTTAACTTAAGTTATAAACGATTTTACTTTATTTTTTAGTTGGTTGGTAGATCCTATACGTGTTCGAATTTTCGGTTCTAAGACATGCCGGTTACCACACGATGTTTTTCTTCACCGTTTTTGAGAGCATTGGGGATAAATATACATAGTAAAATATCTGGCAGGGTTCGAATCCACGACATAAAACTGGTCAGTTGAGGGTGCTACCACTAGGCCTGTTTTTTTTTTTACGTGGTAAAATCATCAAATGAGTCCTCCCGCCCCGGGCAGGGCGGGAGGGACTGTCAGACTTGACTCGGTGTCCTTCAGTAGCCTTTTTGTGTACCGGAGTCGCGGTATACGTATGTCCCGCGACCCCGGCAAGGTTATGGCCCCCTGTAGGGGGCCCCGTCAGCGTGCTGACGCTCCTTGAGGCGCGCGTGGAACCCAACGCGCCGTCGACCCGGGCATGGTCCATGGTCGGGCAGCGAGTTGCCCTTTACTCGCCGCCCGCTACCACTGGGCCACCACTGCTCCTCATCAAAAGGCGAAGTTTCCAACTGCAGGAGAATACTTATCCTGGTTTTAAGAGATTGTTAAAAACCTCTCGATGTTACAAAAGCTAAATAATTCAAAAGCTTTGTAAAACTATAAGCCTAGTTGTATGTCAAGAACTTAAACCTCGTAAAGCGAATGTAATTTTGTCATATTTATGTTCTACATTACATAATGTAAAATCCCTTATATTTACATAGTATCCACGCAAACTAGGTAATCCTGCCATATTTTACATGTCAGGAGACGTACCCTATTTTGTTATGACACTATAGGTAAGATAAAAGTTCATACGAAATAATAGATGTAGAATACACTTTATTTTGGATCAAAATCATAAAAAAAAATATCGTTACAATTTTATTATAGCAGCAATCAAATTAAAGTCAGCTAGCAATCTTGTGCCTGGCGTTATCTTCAGTGTCACCTAGAGCAGGAGAAATTACTTGGTGACTAGACCATCAAATGACTCCTCCCGCTCTACGTGGATGACTTGGTGACTGTCAGACTCATACTTATACTGAACCACCGACCCAACTGACCACCCCGTTTCTTCGGTCGCTCATTGCTTTCCAAGCTTATTTAAGTTTTTTTTTTAATTTCTTTGTCTCCTTTAAAATAAATACATCATAATTTTATAATCTATGATTTTTAATAATCAAAATCCCAAATCGCCAATCGAGTTTTGTCCCTGACTGTTCCCACATGCATTCAGTGCAGTACAAAGCGCGCCGACACATCTCAACATATGGCGCATATCCGTCAGAGGATCATATGCGCGTACGCACGCGCCCGTTTACGAAGATCACACATGGCGACGGTGAGACTGTGATGTTGAGATTTTTTTGATGTTGTAAGAGACGGGACACACAGAAAAGATGTATGACTTTGCCTCTCCAGCGTCTCTTGCACACAAAATGTATAGAAGCGTTGCGACACGAAACTTACAGAAGAGTCGGGTCGCAGGCGCAAAGCTTTTACATCTGGGCCTGTCCGCGATGCGTCCTCGTCTTACGTGTCTTCTCTTAAAGTATATACGCTGCCTAAGAATGTATGTCGATTCTGTAGCGGTTAATTAAAATTTCAACAAAAAAATCAGCATTCAAATGATATACATAACTTAACCATTGCGGTTTGTAGAAAAACTTAAAGGAAACTACATAATTTTGCAACGTTTTTTGCTTCAACCAGCCAAACATAAATGCGCTAATCTATTCAAAGTGCGCCAAGAACCTACCCCCGGAATTTTACCATAAATTTTCTTATCACTGCAATGCATAATACCTACTTAAAATAATTCTCCTTGTTAAAACTTTGACTTGGAACAATTTTACAAAAGTAAGTAGGTTGAAATGCTGGCACAAAGCCAGTAATCGGTAGTGTTAACCTAATTTTTTAAACTTTCAAGGAATCGAAATATCGTATTTTATAACCGAAGAAGGCCAAAATTGGCTTGCTTCCAGAATATTGATTAGTTTATTATAATAAATATGTTTTGTAGATATATTTTTTGCTATCGGTATGGTGGAAATACTCAAATATAAAGGTCGGGAACGAAATACAGATAAAATTTGGGTTGTGTCCGATATCTAGGTCTAAAATTACATATTTTTACATAAAAGGCTTTCGTAAAATAAAAAAGGAGTTATTTTTCTCTGTTGGTATATTTTTGGTCCGTTTTTTAGTTTTTCATTTCAAAGAAAACCGTGAAGCCCGCGAAAGGTATTATTAAAAAGTTGATTTTTTTTGTCAGGGTTTATACAGACCTTTTGGTTAACGTTATCTTTAATATATATCGCTGCTTAAATTCAAAACGGCCGCAAATCGCAATTTCACTTTTTTACAGGAGAGCCCATCAAAGTTTTCATTTTGGTTTTTGTGTATTATTTTTATTAATAAACGTCGTATATCTATGTACTATACAGGGTGAATTTTTCAACTGGGCGTGGATGGCTACTTTCGAAACTATGGGGAATATCGAAAAACGTTGAAAGGAGTCTCGAGGCCGATTTTGACGAAAACTAAAACTGCATCATTGGATTTTAGAAAAATCAAAAATCCTGGCCAGGAATCGAACCCGCCGATTTTGGAAAAAAAATCACACCCTGTATTATTACACCGTTCGATAGTGTTGCTAATGAGGAACAAATTCTGGGAAGTAATCATATACGGCAAACTTAAGGAAATGGCAGATTTTTATGAAATTGCTATTTTTCCATGTTACTTTACATCTACTGAGCCATAATTTATTCGAAATTTAAAATTTCATTGTTTTCAATGTCTCACTGGATTTGACGTTTCAACAATCCCACTGTACTTAGCAATACGACATTATTGAGTTGAACTAAAAATAGCATTATTTTAAAGAAGAAACGGAAACTTATGTTTCAACTACAGTCTTTGCCTTGAAAATTAATCAGTTTTTTTTGTAATTATACGTTTTCCTTAAGTTTGCCGTATATGATTACTTCCCATAATTTGATCCTTATTAGCAACACTATCGAACGGTATAATAATACAGGGTGTGATTTTTTTTCCAAAATCAGCGGGTTCGATTCCTGACCAGGATTTTTGATTTTTCTAAAATCCAATGATGCAGTTTTAATTTTCGTCAAAATCGGCCTCGAGACTCCTTTCAACGTTTTTCGATATTCCTCATAGTTTCGAAAGTAGCCATCCACGCCCAGTTGAAAAATTCACCCTGTATATCATCGGATGTATATTTCAAGCCTCTATTTGATTGCAATTTGATATTTTATGTAAGACTACCCAGTCAATAAATAAATCACATTAAGTCCCTTTTGATTATAAAAAAAGATATTTAATATTTATGAATTTTATAAATAAAGCAGCCATATTACCACTTTGGAAGTGTCTCTCGCGCAAACTGATCAGTTTAGAAAAAAATGATGTTAGTAACCTCAATATCATTTTTAAAGACCTATCTATAGATACCCCACACGTATGGGTTTGGTGAAAAAAATTTTTTTGACATTTAATTCTAAGTACTGAGAACCCCCAATTTTTTTTATTTTTGTGTGAAAATCTTATTACGGTTCTCATAATACATCTATTTACCAAGTTACAACAGGATAGCTCATATAATTTCGAAAAAAAGTGGCTGTGACATACGGACGGACATGACGAATCTACAAGGTTTCCGTTTTTTGCCATTTCGCTATGGAACCCTATGGATAAAGTGTGATAATACAAGGATAAAAAAGGGTTGAAGAATTATAGAACAATTTCACTTCTGTCCCATGCACACAACAAGATGTTATCGAGAGTCAATACGAACCGTTTCGAACGCAGGTTTGGTGACTTCCAGCCTCCCGAACAAGCCGGTTTATAAAAAGGTTTTAGTATCATAGACCACATACACACGCTCCACCAGATTATAAAGAAGACAGAGGAGTATATCGGCTATTATATCTAACGTTTGTGGACTATGAGAAAGCCTTTGATTCAATCGAAACCTGGGCAGTATTGCAGTCCAACGATTTCATTTCGACTATTGGTGTATCGAAGAGTTGGAGTGTTTATTTGGAAATGGCACCATGTCCATCCGACTTTAGGAAGAGAGCACGAAACCAATCCAATTACAGAAAGAGGTGAGACAGGGATACATTGTTTCTCCGAAACTGTTCACGAACGTTTCCTAACAGGTCGGCCTTAAAATGAACATGGACAAGACAAAAATCATGTCAAATGTCCATGTGGCATCCTAACCGATTGTTGTTGGGAATATACCTACTCTTGAAAATATAGGCCATTATACTTACCTTGGACAGATTGTTCAGTTAGGTAGATCCAACTTCGATAAAGAGGGCGCCCGAAGAATGCAACTCTGATGGACAGTGTTTGGGAAGCTACGTGATATTATCTTCTCGTCGAGTATCTCACAGTGTCTTACGATATGGGTGTTTAAAAAAGTATGTTGCCAGTGAGGACATACGGCTCTGAAAAGTGGTAGTTGATAAAGACTAAGAGTCACTTAACGAGCAATGGAAAGAGCTAGGCTTTAAGTTTCTTTACGGAATAAAATCCGGAACAAAGATATTCGGCAAAGAATCAGAGTCATCCAAATAGATCGTAAAATTTGGGAGTTGAAGTGGCAATGGGTATAATGGGTAAGCCACATAATTATGCTCGTAGTACTGATAACCTATGGCGAAGAAAAGACCTCCAGTGGCGACCACGGACCGGAAGACGTCTAAAAACTTACAATAATTATATTTTGTAATAATTCAAAAGTTCGTTGTTTACATTTTCACGAATACAACTAATTCTTGATTATTTTCTAAATGCGCAGATCGATTACATGATTCAAAAGGATAAAATATCGTTAAAATATCTCAACAAACAAGTTGCTCTCTTAATACTAAAAAATAATATCATTAATACAAAGAGTTAATAGTGTGCGTATCAACAAAGAAACTAAGACTGCGAACTAAGAGTACGTGCGTCCATTCTCGATCGCCTACTCGGGTGGATCCACCGCGCTTCGATATGTTTTTATAAAGGGAGTGAGACAGGCCTGTTTCAAGTTGTAATTACTGTGTTAAGTTTAAAATTTAAATATAATTTGTTGATTTGTTTAAATAAATACTGGCACTATCACCATACTTCTATATGCAAAACAGAAGCATTCCAAAATACTGCACTTTTCCTTAAAAGAGTAATAATAAAACACGATTTATTCAAACTCAAAATGGACATATCACAAAATACGGCACTTTTCCTTAAAAGATTATGATACACTTACATGTAATTTTAAAACAATACGGTTGTATTTTGAAATGTGGCCCTTTTTCACATAACATACGTGCGCTCCCGCTGACTGCAGGGTCGCAACCCGAAATATGGTGGCTTTGATCTGAAGTTAACCACCTAAGTGACAAAATGGAAAAAGGGCGGTTGTGCGATTTGCTCATTTCTAATGCGAAAATACTAGGTGTCTTTTTGGAATATAAAAATATAGGCAGAATTGATACGATTTTTGCAATAAAAACGATTTGAAAAAATTTCGAATTGTGGCCGTTTTGAATTTAAGCAGCGATATTTTAACATCATAAATAGATTAAAAATAAATTCGACAGGTTTGTTAGTATATTTGTGGATGTGTGAATAAAATGATGCTTGATACTTTTTAACCGACTTCAAAAAAAGGAGGAGGTTCTCAATTCGGTCGGTAAGTTTTTTTTTTTTTTTATGTATGTACATCGATTACTCCGAGGTTTCTAGTCCGATTAGTGTGATTCTTTTTTTGTTCGATGCAGGATACTTGCAGTGTGGTCCCATAAAAATTTCATCAAATTTGGTTCAGTACTTTTTATTTTGTGAGCATTTTTATTAATTTCGCCTACTTGGATGACATGATGATCTTTACTATTTGCGTGTTTGTAACGCGATTACTTCGCCAATTGTGGACCGATTTTGAAATTTGTTTTTTTGTTGTATTAAGGATCGTTCACCTTAGGGAATACTGTAAGTTTCATCGAACTCTGTTCAGCATTTTTTGAGATAGGGAATTTTATTGGAACTTTCTTTAATGTACACAACATGGGCGATGTTAATACCTGTGCTACGGATTACAAAATTCTAGTGCACATGTAAGAAAATGATGTATTTGCCAAGAATTTGGGTTGAATATTAAAACTAAAAAGAGTAAAATAAAAAACTTTTTTCAAAAAAAAATTATCTCGTTATGGAGTTATCCATTACAGATTCGGATGAAAATCAGCGCAGAAATAAGCTACAAGTAATCTTTAATCAGACAATGGGATACCGTTTATTCTGGAATTACGTTTCCATGGCTACATTTTCGAGTTATTCAAGCGTAATTAAGCGAAAAATAAAATAAAGAATGTATAGAATGATTAAATTTTTATTCGTTTTGAACAAACGACACCTTTGTGGTAACAATTCCACATTGACAGTGCCAAAGGAAACCGCATAAACGGTTTTCATAATTGTAGTGTTTATGATTTACTGTATACACAATTTATATAATTTCTTTGTTAAGTGTTAACTTGTGGTTGACTGTGGTAATTTGTTTAAGAAATAGAAGGATATATAAAAATATAATCTATACTGTGTTCAAAATCAATAATATATTTTATTTATTACACAACAGCTGTGGCTACGGTCAAGTGTATCTATGTCGAAAAATATAGGGATAAGAAGGTTCCTTATGTATTATTCCTGACTATAACCAATTTCTGTTACAAAATTTCAACCTGATCTGCTCAGCTGTTTTGACGTGATCCATGCAGTAACCTGCACATTTATAATGGATACTAAGTTAGATGAATATGAGCACCTGAAATCACCTGAGCCCCGAGACCTGAGCCCTGTAATGGTGAGAGGACATCATAATATGCCAGCTTGACAATATCTGGTTTATTAAATAAAATTGTAATAAAACAAGGCATCTTGCATTTCCATAGAAACTATACATTTCACAACAAAATGTAAACAAAAAACTCTTTAAAGAGCTTTTCATAATGAAGTCATCATCATGTTACTGCCCTTATCCCGTTTTACTTGGGGTCGGTGCAACACGTTTTTTTTTCTTCTTCAGAGACTTTTAAATAAAATTCAGAAATCTTGTGATAAGGTTTAGACCTTAGTAACCAGACTAGTCTCAGGCATACAAAACCCAACTTAACCAAGAAAAGAATTCACAAAAAATTCAACACGCTGTGCTCAAAAATTCGTACTAAACAACACAAATTATAACAATCCATAACCAGCAACGTGACTCACCTAGTTCAGGCGACTCGTAAATTGTCTATTAACCCAATTTTTACCAATGACCGTAACACGTAATGGAAACGTTAAACGAAGCCATAAAGATATATTAACTACTGCTGTGTCTCTATGTTCCCTGCTGAGTGCTGAATTTGATGAATTATCTTGCTCGTGGCTTAATAATTACAACCTCACAAGCCAATATTTCGGTTTAAGCCTCACTTGCCATGTTTGGTTGGTGGATGGGTGACCATCCGTCATGGCGGGTTTCCTCCGTGTCTCGGAAAGTATGTAAAGCCGTTGGTACTGGCTTTCATTTATAGATTGCTAGTCATTGCTGTTAGTAAGAAGCTCTAAAGTCTGACAACCAGTTTTACCAAAGGGTATCGTATTACCCAGTTACTGGGTTGTGGAGGTCCGATAGGCAGTCGCTCCATGTAAAATACTTATATTCAGCTGCATCTGGTTTTAACTGGAAGCCTACCCCAATATAGTTGGCAAAAGACTAGGCAGATGATGATCTTGGAAATATACTACATCGGGATCATCAATTTGCCCTTCAAATGAGTTCTCTCGATCATAGTGGAGCTTAAGGAACTGTCAGACTTGTACTTACTTACTAAAACAGTTACCTGTTTAGACAGTCCCGCAAACAGGCTTTTGGCTCTGGGGGCCCCGTCAAACTATGGTGGCCCCATAAAATACACAATTTCATGAACAGACGCCAGCCGGTCAACCTACCCAAATCTGTTAAATTATACTAATCGAACAATAACCTTTCACTATTGAGATAAGGTCGACAATCTCATAAAAAAAATTAACTGATTGAGGTAGGTGGATGTGCTGGCGTCTGTACAAGAGAAAAAAGCATTGGCCAACAACAGTTAAAAAGCTATTTTTATTCAAAAATAGGGAAAAAAAAACTAATTAATGTACTGAGTAACTTACCAATTAAGTAAACGAAGAAATATTGATCTTAGTAATGAGTGTTGAAGTTTGCGAAGATCCAGGCCAAAGCAATTAATATAGAAAAGTAGGCCATTTTTATTGCCAGACACTTGCTATCTAATTAACTCACAAATTCATTAATAACGTAATTCCTGTTAACTTTGTAAACTTCGAGCTTTTAATAAATCGAAGAAGTTTGAAATTGTTGTTCAAAAATGCGCGGTTCGTTCCCGTGGGTCCGATACCGTGGGCTCGATACCTTGGCTTCGATACCGTGGTGTCAATACCGTGGGTTCGATACCGTGGGTTCGATAGCGTGGTTTCGATACCGTGGCTTCGATACCGTGGCTTCGATATCGTGGCTTCGATACCGTGGGTTCGATACCGTGGGTCCGATACCGTGGTTCGATACCGTGGCTTCGACACCGTGGGTCCGATACCGTGGCTTCGATACCGTGGGTTCGATACCGTGGGTTTGATCCCATGGGATAGATATCGTGGGTTCGATACCGTGGGTTTGATCCCGAACGTTTGATCCCCGCACAGAACAAATACCTACATATTTGTATGACCTACAAGTAGTTGTTTCGGGTCTGGGTGTTTAGATAAGTGCTAGTATCAAACAAAAAGGGGAAATTACCTAAAGAACTGAAAACGTACCGGCGAACCAATAGTTCAATATTTTATGATTAGTTTGTATTTTGCGAGTAAAATAGGCATTTCAGTCGAGAGACTATAGATCGCTCAAAATCATAATATATTTTCTACTTTTTTTTTAAATCTTTCCCCCACTAATAATTTCTTCCTGTATCTGCGTTTACAAACATAGACACTCACATACACAAATACTCAGAATTGGAACAACTACCTGCAGATCAAGCAAATATTTGTGACGTGCGGTGATCAAACCCGGGACAGTACACATCAGTCGATTGCTCAACCACTGCGCCAACCAACCGTTCTGTCTTTGTCCAAAGTAGACCATAATTTTCGACGCCCCGGCTCAAAATTCAATAGACAAATACATCAAAACCAAACGTATATAGAAAAAAAACTACAATATCGAAACACCATTAAAAACACACACACACACCCCCTATCAATACCAATCCATCAATTACACCTATCAACAAATTAAAGATAGAAAACGGCTGCACATTTTGCGATAACCATCAAACGAATGGATAGCTTTAAGTGAATGAAGGGCTATTGGCTAATTCAATTACGAATAGTGCTACCACTTTGTGGTCACGCGAGCCGCGGGTGTGGTAGTATTAACCTAAATGTACCATAGATATAACTGTCTATAAAAATGGCGGCCATGGGGAGTGTAGGAAAGTTCCCAGAATTCGCGTGTTTTGTCAGCGGTTAGCTTTTTAATGGGATAGTTTTGTGAATTAGTGTTTCTGTGTTTAAATAGTGGTGGTTTTATATTTTAGGATGAGTTTTTTTGGGTAGTTATTACTAGTAGAAATTATTTCCTTTTTAACGTGGTAAAATCATCAAATGAGTACCTACCTACTCCCACTGTCAGACTCGCACTGAGTTCTTTAATAGTTCTTTTCATGCTACACGCATTAAAAAAATCAAAACGTTTTGATTACTGTAGGCAATCATTTTTACGGGGTTTCGAAACCGTCTTCAATGCCTCTCAGTATTTAGAGCTCAGGCTTTAATTACGAAACGCGATTAGGCTTAGTTTAATTTATAGTAAAATTACGTAGTATTTGATTAAATAACCATGTGTCGCACTGTTACTACTAGGCATATTCATCCCTTTTCTCCTTCCAAACGACTATGTTTTATTCAATTTCTGGCCATCTTCGCCTCGGTCTACCTAGATGGTAATATCTTTCCTCCCTCAGCCGTTTTTTTTTAATTCTAAGAACATCAGATCAATTTTTTTGAGGATATAAACTATAACTCAATTGAGATACAAGATTATCAGATTTTGTGCTCATCCTTTTTTCATCACAATCTCTGAAAATATCATGGAAAACCATCCAAACATTGCCCAAGTCGCGGGACTTACGAATTACCGTTACCCCGGAACTTAAAGAGCTACTGAAGGACACCGTGGATTATGATTTTCAAAAAAAAAATGAAGAAATGAGCCTCATTTAATGACTTTACCAGGTAAAAAAAAATACCAAACTAGTAAATCCAATCACAACAACATAATTATTCTAAAACTAATATGAAATTTAAAAGCAAATAAAGCTACCATAAAACAGGTATTCCATCTTTATTACTTTTCAAGTACTCTAAAAACTTAGCCATCTAACTTTGCATAACTTCGAAACTTACTCTCTACTCAATTTCAAGTTGTTCTCGCTGTAACAAAGTGCCATATTTCCCATGTTTTTGCTGAAATATTCCTGTTTTTAGCAACAGGTCGCGGGTTAGGTCGACAATCCACTGCGAAGTTGGATATGCCTGGAGAGGTTTGCTACTTTTGCTGTGCGATTCATTTGTTTCGAAGGTAGGTAGACATTATAGACAAATGACGAGTCATGATAATGCACCGCCTCGTGATGTGCTGTTCACGAGGATGGTGCGTTCTTTTACTGTAGCTACACTGCTCTGCACATAGCTACACAACTCGCAACATCGCATCTATAGATATATTTATAGCATGCGTCCATATCTCGCAGCTAGCTTGCTTCCATAGCACAAATCTTTCCTTATAAAAACCGTAGCATATGAATTCGTTTCCATCAGTACTAAGATATGTGGAGGAATATGAGTTTCTGGCTACATGCTATGGAAAATCGCGAGTGGTGCTATGCCTATTATATTTTTATCTGTTTTCTATGTACGCTTCAGCAGCTTATCTTCCTAGCAAATTTTCCTAGAGGCGGCGTATCTTCATAGCACATCATAAGCCTGACGACTGACGTCTGTCGTTCTGACGACTTTAACATCCAGGGGCCTTAGTCAAACAGCATTCGACAGTAAACGACAATCGTTATCGTTCATCAGTCACCAATACATTTTCAACTTTATACCCCAGCGCGTAAAGTTGAAAATCTATTAAAAACTGCTAATCGATAACGAACGAAACAAACGAAAACGATCTGTGAACTTCAACAGATTTTCTACTTTACGCGCTGGGGTGTAAAGTTGAAAATTTATTGGCGACTGATGAACGATAACGATTGTCGTTTACTGTCGAATGCTGTTTGACTAAGGCCCCAGGTGACTATCGCAATACAAATCTGTAGAGTTTCGTACACAGGCACGTGTCTATCGATACTAAAGTCGTATAGAATACCATACGACTTTAGTATCGAGTCGTCGCGTCTACATATCATCAATGAAAACGATCACATACTTAATCACAATCATAATCATTGGTGAATTTCATAGCTTAGTCTTCACATTTTCGCGACACAGCTTCAAAGTGGAAAAGCTCTCTTTCACATGTATAGCTTTGTCGTGGGCTACAGTGGAGCACAACCCTCGCCATATTTCTTTGATAAATGATGTGTCAGTGCAATGTACGGCTCCTGTTTTTCAGTGTTCATTTTCGCTTTCAAATTTTGTTGTTTGCATGTGTTTTATGTTTTGGACTGGTTCTGGTGGCTTTATGTAATGTTGCCGTTTTGGAATCGGTTATTTCGTTTCGTTTTTCCTTAATGAGTTTTATCAGTATCGATATAAATGTTACGGTAAATGTGATTAATTGAAAATTATTAATAATTATTCTATTATTATTAATAATTACCGAAAGTCGAGGTTAAAGTGATTAATTAATCACATTTGTCGGTTATTATTAATAATTTGACCCTAGTAGTGATAAATGTAATAAGTAAACTTCTTTCACAGGAGCAAGTCGACGGAGCCCCGCTCCGCGGGGCTCCTACTTCTGCGTGGTTAAAAAAAAAAAATAACCACGAAGAGGATGGCGGGGTCTTTCAGACCCCGCCATCCTCTTCTAACCTAAATTGTCCGAGTCGGGGTGCCAGCAAGTCCCGAGGTTAGGCCTAGTTCTAACCGGCTAAACCTAGGTGTAACCGACCACAATCGGTTAAACCTACGTGTATCATACTTATCTTCAGTTAGCACTAGGTTTAGCCGTTTAGTTTATTAATTTTATCACTTTTACCAATATGTGTCGTGAATTATTAATAATTACTACTAAAAGTAATAAATTTCGATCGTTTATTCACATTTACCAAAACATGTGATTATTATTAATAATTTTGTAAAATTATTAATAATTTTCAATTAATCACATTTACCGTAACATAAATACGGGTGTATGATTTCCAGTAGGTAGGCTCTCGAAGTTTTTCGTGATTTGTTTTTTTTTTTTTATTCTTTATAGCTTATTTAATTTTTCTAGTCCCATGCGAGGCATGACCAATTCTATCTCTACCAAGGAGTAGACCAAGTTATTTCTATATAATTCGGTTGTTTTTTGCCTAACTTTGGCACAAACCGTAGATGAATGCAAAATAGAAACATTTATTTTCTTCATTAGTAACGGCGCTTATTTTATTTAATATAAGAGCATCAGAACTATTTTCTGGTATTAAATTACATCTAAATTCCTCTATAAGCTACAAAAACGTGAAAGAGGTACACACGACTACATATCAAGCTATGCAAAACTGACAATGTAAAGCGAGATCACGGGTTTTGTATAGCTTGATGTGTAGCCGTGTGTACCTATAATTCGATGGTAAATAAAGAAAGTAAAAACATTTTAAGAACACAAAATTTAATTGCAATACTAAAACAAATCTCAATTTTTTTTTTCTTTTCATATCATCTCATCTCTTCTTCTTAAAACAACACTAAACTAGAAAACCAATAAAACAAAACTAATAATATACATTACGAAGTTTTGTAGAAATTCACCTAAAACACAAACTAACGTTTTCCACGTAAACAATTTACAAAGGAGGATAAAATATGATTTAAAATAAACGTCTTTGCTTTATATTTATGCATGAATGTTGGCAGATTTACTTATTGATGTTGGCAACACTGCGATTGATCTCGATCTCATTATTGGTTTGGGCAACCCTGGTTATTTGTAGCGGGGAATTTACTATTGTATTAATTTTAGCTACGGTTTATATTATAAAATTGGATTTGATATTACGGATTTCTGTTAGATGAAAGCTTATGCAAGCATAAAATATTTATAAGTTACAGTATGATTTCTGTAAGCTAAAGTATAGTTTTCAGTAAAATCAAGAACGAACTACGAATCACAAGAATAATCATTACAATCACAGTTACAACTAGATGTTATTCCCACATATAAAAAGTATTTTTATTTTCTCTAAAATAAAATGTTATGATGTTTTTTTTTATAAGCGACGTATTCTTGAACGGATATCAAGCAGATTTTTAGATAAAGTTTATTTCATTTTCGTCCCTTCGTAGATTACACACGAGGGTCTATAAAATCCAATCATACTAAAACAATGCTAATTCAAAAACTACCCATCCTCTCAAAACATTATCCATAAAAATATCTACCTGAGGCCTTAGCCAAGATTTCTGCATTTTATTTTAGCATAATTGAAGCATTATGACGTTAATTGACTTGAAAATGTAAAAGCGTCTAGTTTACAAACAAGGAACTATTTTGTTTCATAAAATTACGTCAATATCCGTCTCCTTTAAATACTCTGTAAAACTGTATTAAATTTTTTAAGCAGAAAGATTGATCGGTATCAATCAATACCCATTACTAAATATAATATTATATCACACTATACAACCTACACATAACTAGGTGGACTATGGGCTATCGTATTACATTTTTGGGGCAACCGGGGCCACAGAAAGGGATGACCTATCGATTTTTTTCATACAAGCATCCGTTTTTATGTTAAGTTTCTCCTCATAAATTCATAGATAGAAAATTGACAGTGTGAGGATGATATTTAGATTTTTTTATTGTCTATAACTATCATTTATTAGATGATGCCAGTGTAGGTCGGAAATTCCCGTTAGAACATACATATAACCGAGAAAAACGATATCCTGTGTTATTCCGAATTATAATTCTATTTGTGAGAAAACATTCATGTAGATCCGTTCAGCCATTCTTACCTGATTAATTAACTAACATATATCCCCACAAAACCGCCGGATAATTATTGTCTACCTAACCCCACATTTCAAATACCTATGTTTAAAATATACAAATATTCTGATACCGAAACTTTCGCTTTTATAATATTACTTAAATAGTTAAATTCACACAGCAACAGCGCCAGGTATGTTGAGCACTTAAAAACACGCCCTTATTATAATAAAAGTCAATTATTACTAATTCACATTCGTTAAACACGGCCACCGTATCAAAACCAAACATAATAACATGTATACACAGTAACATAAATGTAAGTCGCTGCGGGCACCCCACGCAACTAGTGTCAATGTTTTAACAAACGGACCGGGCAACCGGGCACCCATTATTTTGAAACTAACACAAATACTAAACTAAGCCAATCTACATATCGCCGATTGTTTGTTGCAATAAACTTGTATTTGTACGTGTCGCGTTTCTGAACGAGCCTAATTGACAGATGTCAAAAGAGTTTTTCGCGCCATTTTTGCTGTCAGTGTGATAATGATGTAGATTTTTTTTGTTGATAATGTCGTGTTTGATTTGTGATTTGTTTTTTGTTTGTAATTGATTTATATTTTAGTAACTATTGGAAACCTCAATTATGCAGGAGTTCCGATTGAAAATAAAATAAAAAATAGGGTAGGTACGGAGTGCAAGTTTTAGGCTAGTAAGAATTTTTTGTTTCAGTTCGGTTGTCGAATAGTGCTAACAGGTTTAATCAAAGGTTTGGTAATTCATTAAAAAATAACCGATGTCCTGTATTTTGAATGACGATCTATTAATTGACGTTTTTTTTGGAAGGCCACCATCTGAAAGCGGTGTTATATACTTAAATGATCAAAATTGTTAGTTCTATTGTGTAAATTAATTCATGTTCATGTTCTTAATATCCGTAAAGTTTTGTGTTTTTTTTTAATTTTTCCAAGTTATCAAACTTTAACAATTGAAACCTAGTAATTGATTATTAAGATTATTTATATTTGTTCTTTCACCACTCACTTCTAGTGGGTTTGCGCTATGCGCGCTTTTGTGAATCGCGTGTTAGATCTCCCTTAATGTCTCTCGCGATCAATATTTCGTAGTCAAGCATCTTCTCATTCTGGGCTGGAGTCTCTTCCTATGGAAAATTACTCGGATGTTGTGCTTGATGCTTTAAATCATAGTTTTGGATTAGGGACCTTATTCCCGACTCGTCTAAGTTCTTGCGGTGGAACTATCAAAGTTTACAAAAACCTCATCTTCACACCTCTCACCTGTAACTGTGTTCCTGAATAGATTCACTGAACCTGGGTGTTTCCATTCTAACCCCTACCTACAACTCACAACGCTTATTAAAATTTATTTACTATCATTACAAGAAAATCCAAGCAACCTATACTCAAAGTCTACCTCAAAAGACTCACGCGCATATCGAAAACTGAATCCATTACAATATCTTATCAAATATATCATTAATTATTTAATCATTGGCTACTAGACAGATCTATTATTAATAATAAGAAGTAGTAATTATTTTTGCAAACGCTGTAATTAAAAATTTTCAATGTGGCAACATTGTCGTCCATTTTTATGGCCTTTTTAGTGAGGCACGTCGTCTGACATTTTAGAGGCGCCATTTTAATTTAGGATGACGGATTATTTATTAGTTTGTTACATAATCCTCAAGTAATGGAGGGCACAAAAAAAGTGTCGGTTTAAAAAAAAAATGCTACAATCCGATTGATATTATTTACATTTTTTTCGGTAGTTCAAACTGTTTTTTTAATTTTTTTTACTTAATGATTGTTCTCGTTTGTCTACTATCTCGCCGTAAGCGAAGATGTGTTCGAAGGTGAAGCACGCTTGCCTAATTTCTGTGTATTTCTGACTTTTTGTCTACATAACAGCATAATGGAAATTTCACTATGTTTCCAATTGAAATTGCAATTCCGTTTATTGATATGACTTACACCACTAGAGATTTTTTTCAAATATCGAGTTGTAGAACTTTTTTTTAAAAACTTTGCCTCTCACTAGGGATTTTTTGACTATTACATGTCTTTATAACGTATGTAAACTCATGTTATAGCATAATAGTCAAGTAGTTTAACAATATCAATAATCAGTACGAAATTCGACAATAAAATATAAACTTATACAAGCATAATCTAGATCTCGCTTTGTAATAATATGGACAATAAAAAGTCAGCTTATACTTTTATGCAAATCCTCATTGATTGTCGTCGAGAGAAGAAACAGAGAGAAGAGAAGAGTGCAGCAGAAGAAAGAAGAAGATTCAGAAGAGAGTACGGTACACTGATGGGCCTGAATTGTTGCTCGAACCTGTGTTTTAATCAAGGTGAGCAAACTTTCAGGTGTGTTAGTGCCGACTTTTCAGCGTAAGAAGAGAAGAGAAGACAAATGAAGAACGGAAGAGAAGATAACAGAAGAAAAGAAGATGTTGTCAATTATGTATTACGTTCTGTAATTTACAAGACAAAACAAGTGAATTGACAGTTTTAACTGATATCCGTTATATTTTTTGTCATATTAATTATTAATCTAGGGAATTTTTAGTGTAGAAAACCGTAAGCACTTAGCGTTATGAAAACTAGATAGAAGCCGATTCTCAGACCTACTGATAATGCATATCGAATTTCACAAAAATCGGTCAAGACGTTATAGAGGAGTATGGCCAACTAGATGGAATAGTTAAAAAGTATAATAATCATAATCTATAAAGTTTCGACCGTTTCGATAAAAAGCTTTTTTTTTTTTTTTTTTTTTTTACGTGTTAAAATCATCAAATGAGACCTCCCACCCCGGGCAGGGCGAGAGGTACTGTCAGACTTGTACTGACTAAAATCCACGGTGTCCTTCAATAGCCCTTTATGTTCCGGGGTCACGGTGATGGTATAAGACCCGCGACCCCGGCAGGCTTTAGCCCTCTGAGAGGGGGCCTCGTCATTATGCTGACGCTCTTTGAGGCGCGCGTGGAACACGACGCGCCGTCGACTCGGGCATGGTCCATGGTCGGGCGGCGAGTTGCCCTTTACTCGCCGCCCGCATGCCCGCGCCTACGGTGGCCGGAGATCGTCTTGCGACGTCCGACGCCGTGGGCGTCCACCACCGCGGGTTCGATAAAAAAAGCTTTGAACGGGATTACAACAGTGTCTAGACGTCCTGGTTTCTCTGTCTAATGTAAATAAAAATTGATTGTAATTGGTGTTGGTAGATTTTTATCAAACTATTTGAAATGACGCAGAATTGAGGTAGACTAAACATGTCATGTCTAAATAAAAACCACAACTCAAGTCCAGTAAACAAGTCTAGGCAAAAATCCCCCATTTTCTTCACAAAAACCATTCTCTTTTCTTCATATTTTTCCATGAAAAACTGATTAAAACTTTAATGCATAACTTAAGCCGACGATGAACGCTTGTAACCTTACTACAAAGACTAAGTCCCCTCCGATGTCCCCTGATTAAACCCCGAGAGGGGTTGTTAGTAGTTTAAATTATTCACTAGCGCCTTGGCCACGACTTACGCGACAGGCGACTGGGAAGGCTATATTTAAGTCATGTCATGATTCACCGCGATGTCGCCGTACTTACATGATGGAAGCAAGTAGTGACTGACCGCTTCGGCCTTAAAAAGATGCATTCGGTTAAGTTTTCTGTTTCGGCCGAATTGAGATGAAAGTGTCCACGTACGGTTTTGTTGAAACTGTTTAAGGACACGGGCGTAGTATATTATTTTCACCGGGTTTAAAAATGATTTTTATCTATATGCTTTTTTTTTACGCGGCGCAGTGGTTGAGCTACTTATCTACTGCTAAATAAATTGTTGTGGTTGCAATCCCTGCATGTAACAAATATTTTTATGATCTTCAGTAGTTGTTCCGGGTCTGGATATGTGTGTAAGCGAGTTTTTTTTTAAATTTGCACCCACGATACAGGAGTTATTCCTGGATTGAGATTGATTCAAATAGTATTCACATATTAATCAATTTAGAACTAACACACGCGTATATCCTGAGGTTGTGTGCAGGTCTTTATGAAGTGATCTTGTTATCATTCCTGTTAACATGGAGAGGACTTGGATTATTATTGATTGACCTGTAGACCTAGATCTAATGCTTGTAGGTGGATCTGGACTGGATAGCTCGTGCGTCATTTGTTCTAGTTTCTACGAATGCTCCTTGTGCCCGTGTATTTGTACCAAAGACGAGTATTATAGTCCGTATAATATAGTCACCATCTTCCTCCCCTAATCCTATTTTACTTGTGGTCGGTGCAACACGTTTTTTTCTTTAATTCTTCCCTATCAGACGTCACAGTATCATTTACTCCTTTTTCAGTCATATACAATCCTTGCCTACCTTAATGCCTTTAGACAATCCATCCATCTTTTCTTAGGCCTTCCTCTTCCTCTCCATCCATAAACATTCATACTCATCTTATCTTAGTCACGTATAATATAGTGCAGTACGCAAACATCCAGATCAGGAATAGCTACTTGTACTATGTCATACAAATTTGCAGGTTGCAGGTGCAGGGTTTGATAACGTTTTTCAAAATAACGTTTTTAAAATGTTAAGAACAGTTCTTTGCACATAATTTTGTTCGGAACGAAAAAGAAATGGGAAGTACCGATTTGAACTTTAAAAAAAACCGTTTTATAAAAAAGCATTTAAAAACATTTTTTTTTCTTCATTATTCCTTTTAAAGTTAATAATACTCGTAAAACCGAGGAAAGAAATAATAGTGCGGACGTGTAATATCAACAAAATATTAGCAAAGTTAAAATTAGTACCTACGTCTTGAAGCCAAAAGAACGATAAAATATTGTTCTTCTTTTAAACCGTTTTATTTTACGTTCCGTTCGAACGTAACCGAAACAAATAAGTGCTTAGGCATTTAAGACGAAAACGTTTTGAAAAAAATAAACCGTTTTCCGAGCCCTGGTCTGGTGATTAGACTTCCGAGCTTCGGACTAACTTAACGACTCTATAAGATGTGGAAATAAGTACGGGTGTAACAACATTAAACCCGAGCTTATCATTGAAAACTGCATGAAAATTGGACTAGTAGTTTTGGAGATAAATTGCAACGATGATTTGCATAAACAATATAGCACCCAAAACGCATAAAAGTCTCTGTATCGTCGCGGGCAAAACTCTATGTATGATTTTAGAAGTTGTAACCGCAAACTTAAGATACAAAAACTATTATTCTGTTCCATTGTTAACTGACCACTGACCAATCAATGGACGTTGTAATATCGAAGTATTTTGTACTAACTGACGTATCTAGGACATTGGAACACGGACGAGAAACGTCTGCGTATTGAACGTAGAAACAAAGATCTGTTGTTCGCCTTACATAATAAATTATATACTCAGTTCTGTTCAGAAATATGGAGCAGACGAATTTATCACAGTGGTTCTTGGAAAAATGAATAGATAAGGTTTAAAGTGGGTTGAAACGTTTGCTGATATTGTTTAAAAGATTTTGGTTACCTATTATTTAATGACTTTGTTGGCAACATTTTATGAGATATAAAATATCGATGGCAACCTTCAGCGGGTTTTCTTTCGTTAACTCGGGGTTTTTATTTTCTGTATTCAAGCTGATTTTCGTCCGTGCACTCACCACGTAGGCTCAGTTGAAAACAAGCGTCGGGCACTAGTGGTCCGACATTTGCTGAACTGGGTCTATTTGGCGCAGCCGTGAGTCACACAATAGTTTAGTGTTTTTACTTTTAGGCCCTTCGTTCACAAGGCGACGCCAGTTTCCGATACCTTACGACTTCAGTATCCAGGCGACTCTCGCAATAGAAATCCATATACGTTCGTACACATGCTCGCGACGCGCGACGCCAATCGCGCGCTACCTATCTGTTCACATCGCCGCTACTTGAATCTCCGCGACTTTCAAGATGGCGGAACAATTTTTTTACCATTATTAATTATATTCACACAGTAATGGGTTCCGTAGCATATTCTTGAATCACTTTTGGAAAGTAATTATTTTAAAATGTTAAAAAAATATTCACTCAATATTCAATCCTCGTAATAAATCTTAATTTGGTATTCAGTTTACTAAAAAAATTGGAAGAGAGGGTTTTTTTTTTATTTCCTTGAATAAAATTGATTACGAATAAAGTATTATATTTACAATCCTCACAATAAGCATTTTCATTTGATGTCACATGATGCAGTTTACAATTTTTTTTTCAATGTTGTCCCTCCTTTGTCTATGTTATTGTAAGATCATAGGACTACTGTGAATTTTCTTGTAATCTATATACAAAGGACTTCTATTATTTGTATATTTTTCATAATTACAAATATATTCAGTATTTTCGGAGATAAGAGATAATACAGAAAACACATTTGAGCAATATTAGGAACTGATTTATTTGGAAATGGCATACCTACCTACTTAACTGTTCTAAATGTATTCAATAGATAAATGTTTACAACTTAATCGGTCAAAAAAGTTCACAGAAAATTAACTGTGAAGGCACGTGAAGGCCGGACGGTCACACGACTGATCTTATAAAGATTCCGTTTTTTCTTTCGAACCTACGGATTCCTAAAAAATATATTTTGACGTGACAGTCATGTGTCAGACATTTTATAAATTCTTAATCTTGACCACCCATCATGACCCTTTGACGCGGCGCTAGTGTCTATGTCGTTACATCAAATTGCATTATAAAAATTTAGTACCTTATATTTTCCGCAGGTCATGAGTAGTAACGAAACTATAGTATCGGCAACTTGCGTCGCGTTGTGTACGAAGGTTCGTACACAACGCTATGCAAGTTTCCGATACCTTACGATTTGGTTTCCAGGAGACTATCGCAATACAAATCCTTAGAGGTTTATTTTGGTGATGCGTCGCCGACTCTAGCCACGCGCTACTCCATTTATCAAGATCGCGGATACCCAAGTCTGCGCGATTTATAACCGACAAAAAAATTGTATCTAAGTATTATTTCAAACTTTATTATTAAACATCTTTGTATCTGAAGTAGAAAAATATCCTTGTTTTGTCATTACAATTAATAATAATAATATTCCACAACTATCACACAACGTCAGCTAGTCCCAAGCCAAGCAGAGCTTGTGTTATGGGGACCACTGAAAAAACATACTTTATTTTCTAAATACATAAAATGATCGTGCTCATCACACAAACATTAAATGTCCTGGGTGGGAATCGAACCCACGACCTCAGGCATAGCAGTCAGGGCCACTAACCACTAGACTAACAAGCTTGTCAAATTCAATAATCATCAAATGAGTCCTCCCACCCCGGTCAGGGCGGGAGGGACTGTCAGACTCGTAGTGACCAAAATCCACGGTATCTTTCAATAGCCATTTATGTTCTGGGGTCACGGTAATCAGTCCCGCGACCCCGGCAGGCTTTGGTTCCCTAGAGGGGGGGCCCCTTTACTTTAACCCAGCTTCGTCATGTACTTGTACGTACGACAAAAAGAAAGTAGTTAAGAAAACATTACAAAAAATCCTATTCAAATCTGAAATTGTCCACGGTCATCAGCATAGCAGTAAGCGCGTCAGCGTTCCGGTGCTAATAAAAGATAAACTATTAAAAAAACCTATAAAAAAAAATGGAATAAACTCTAAAAAACAAGTGAACAAAAATAAAACAAAAAAAAATTCTTTGTTTCACCTGGGGATTGAACCCATGGTCACCACCATGAAAGTCAAAGCATAAACAAATCAAGCTAACTTGTAGCAGAATCGCGCGGCGAAATTATGAACCATATTCTTTCTCAATATTTTTGCGTGAAAATCGTTTTTCTCCTGTAGGTACACGCGCCAATTTTAAATTCCAAAAAATTGAAATTGGAACGCACCCGCCATTTTTAAAACTAACAGCATTTTAATTTATGCAATGAGATGTGCATTTTGTGTTTTGTACAATGTATTATTAAGGTTGAATTTAGAATGGTGACCGAATAGACGATTTGAGTCTTACGACTCGAGTCGCCGCTGTGTACGGATCATGCGCTACTAGAGTCGCGTGACTTAGGTATTCGACTGGAGTATCGGATACCCGAGTCGCCTTGTGTACGAAGGGCCTTACTTTATTTTTTTATACATCTTCATTATGTTGTGTGTACTTATGGCATGTGTCAATAAACGTTTTTCTTTCTGTCTTAAGCTGTAAATTCAAGTTGGTTATCATAAAAAAAAAAACAATTACATTTTAACCGACGTTGGTTTTTTCGAGAGCAGTGGTGGCCCAGTGGTATCGGTCCCGACTTACGAGTTGTAGGTCGTGGGTTCGAACCCAGCTTAGCGCATTACTTTGTGTAATTTATTTCATCACCACTGCTCTCAAAACGGTGAAGGAAAACATCGTGAGGAAACCGTCATGTCCTAGAACCATCAAATTCGAAGACATGTGACATCTGTCAATCCGCACTGGGCCCGCGTGGTGGATTATGGCCCACTCCCTCTCACAAGAGAGGAGGCCTGTGTCCCAGCAGTGGGAACGTTATAGGCTGATGATGATGATGATGGTTTTTTCGAAATTGTGAAAAAATGTTGACTTACTAAACTATTAGACAAAAAAAATACAATAGGCCACACCTTAATGAACGGGTATCCATTTCAGGGCTCATTTGCTTATCGATATCGGTCCATAACATCAGCCTGTAATTTCTCAAATGTTAGGCAGGAGTGAGTGTGATAGTACACCCACATTTCTCCAGTTATTTTAAACTTCCATATTATAAGTGGGTAAACTTACTTAAATATAAATCCTGACTCGGCTGCTACTAAGTAATTCCTATCGGAAAGACTCAAAAAAATACTTTTCTTTATTTTTCTTTTAGTCACGCTTGCAAACACTAGCCCAGCCGAGGCAGTACCAGTGATAACAGTCCTAATTCCAAAATCTTTTTTTTTTTCTGTGAAAATTTTGCATCATATCGCGTATTAAAATATTGTTAACTTCGTAATACCTACACAGTTGTAAAATTTTGCGAATTTACAGCATACCTTTCAATTTGAAACATAAACAGTGCATTTATTTTTAATATCCAAATCATTTTTAATTCAGAAAGATATACCGTAACCTATGCCCCGGACCACACACGCGCAAACAAAAATATTAAGCCCAGAATGACAGCTATACCTAAGATGACTACTATGCTACATTGCTATGGATTCGTATACGAAACATAATTTCTTAGCCCCATAGCATAGCACTGGTGCAAAGAGAAACTTAACTAGGGTTATTTATAGAAAGACTAGCTGACCAGGCAAACTCCGTACCGCCTCAGAATAACCTTTTAAAACTTCCCTGGACTTCCCGAAATAATTCAAAACTAAAATAAGCCAAATCGGTCCAGCCGTTCTCGAGTTTTAGCGAGACTAACGAACAGCAATTGTTTTTATTTAATAGATGCGTGCTGTGGCTACGTGTTTTAGAAGCGAGCTATGGTCGCGTGCTATGGATGGTCGTCAAGGATTTAGCTGTATAGCTTGTCCATACATAGCATGGCTCAAGCTTCGCATCTTACTCGCTCCGCTACATAGCTTAGCATCAGTGGAAACCTACGACGTTAAATAACTAAACTCGCTGAGGTACTACGTAAGCGAGGGGGACGGGGTACTGCGTTGTGATTGGCTTACTCAAGGTCTGTTCTGTCTCAAGGTATGTTTACGGCTTACAGGAGTGGTCGAAATAAGACGGATATAAGACTTTTTTGCCTAATGTGTTGACAGTCGCCTGTTATAAGGAGTCTAGTAATATATCGTCGTTGGTGGAAACGTTCACAAAGGTTCGTAGCCTAGCTATGGCACTTTCGCAGCAGAGCTCATGTGGAAAAGCCCCCTTATATGCCTACAACCAACACTAATATCACTCAAAGAGTAATATCCAATAATTTCATACCTACTGTCATGCAAAACAATGCGGCAGTTGTCCCTAAATGGATAGTTATAAAGATTATTATTCTGTGCGATGTTTTACGACCGCCGTTAAAACGACAAAGATTAATAATGTGTTAGCAGATATGGCGTTTAGTTTAGGTGGCCTCTTAGATGCATTCTATGAAGAGCAATATGAGTAGAAACATTTCGTTTATTACGCATGGTAAACCCGTTGAACTGTAGACCATGGTTAAAAAATTGACACGGAAAATGAGAAATGGGCGACCGGGATCCTGGTTTATTTTTTATTTTCTTTGTGAATTCGTCAAATGATTCATCTCACCCCGGGGCAGGGCGAGAGGGACTGTCAGACTTGTACTGACTAAAATCCACGGTGTTCTTCAATAGCATTTATGTTCCGGGGTCACGGTGATGGTATAAGTCCCGCAACCCCGGCAGGCGTTAGCCCTGTGAGAGGGGGTCTCGTCATTATGCTGACGCTCTTTGAGGCGCGCGTCGACCCGGGCATGGTCCATGGTCGGGATCCTGGATATAGTTGCATTATTTCAACGGTTACAATGAGGGAAAAGCCAGTAGATTAGGGGTTAACATAAATTATTTAAAATATGGGTAAATGCTGTTGAAAATCGATGTCGATAAAAAACGTTGTTACACTAATATTTACCAATAAACTTATAGACAATTAAAAATTAAACGCGTTCGTATTACGCTTAAAATATATTTTTTTCCCAGTGCAGTTACTTCTTGTTTAAAGATACTAGTGGCAACTACCCATTTGATTTTGACAGGTTAGAACATTTTAGCCCCTTCATACACAAAGCGACGCAAGTCTCTGATGCCTTACGATACTTGATCATACGCATCGACCGCGTTTGGCGCTCTCATTGGTTGAGACCGCCAAAAGCGGTCGATATCGATGATCGAGAAACGTAATGACAGCTCATGGTATGGGTACAGGCGACTATCGCAATTCAAATCCATAGTGGATACCAAAGTCATATTGGAGACTTCCGTCGCGTTGAGACGGACCAAAACGTCCAGCTTTGTCCATGTGACAAGACTTTGCGAAAACCAACAGGAAATATGTCATACCACAAGAAAATTACCTCATTCATCCAGCCCCAGAAATAATTCCACCGCAAATGAAGGATAGGCTAATAAACAAAGCCTTTCTGAACAAATTAGGTTATACCGGCTTTTTTATTATTTTCCCTGTCTTATTAATAAAACGGAGTCTCCAGGGAGACATTGGACAAGGAAATTAAGGATGGTTTAACCATTTTTATTTTTACATACTTGAACGTAAATTGGATTGTTTTTGGGGTCTTCCGTGGTTGTAAATACGCGTAGGATTACACACAAAACATTTAACAAGATTGTTGTTTATTTTAGGCAAATTAGCTCACCTCTCTACTATATAAGGCTTTAACATACCGTAACTTGTGAAATTAACTTACCAACTTCATTACATCTCTTGGTATCTCTTAGGTAAAGATCGCCCGGAGGACACAGTAGAGCATACGGTGCAAGACTGCCCAGCTTGGGCAGAGAACCGACGTGTCCTCACGGCGGCGATAGGCGGAGACCTCTCGCGCCCAGCATGCTGCGAGGCCCAGCATGCTGCGAGTGGGTAGCGGTCGCCACCTTCTGCGAAGAGTAATGCTCGTGAAGGAGATGGCGGGCCGCGAGAGAGAGAGGACAGCGTCCTTTTATCAAGTCAACAAAAAAAAAGTAGGATTTTAAATCGAATACTCGAGTTACATTATTGATAGTTTTCTCTGAATAGCTGAAGAGAAACCTGCATTTTTCAAAAGTGCTTTAGGCACTCTGAAACTTCTTCAATGATGTCTAAACACAAAAATACTGACCTGGCCGGGCAAAAGTGATTTTGAACGAAGCTAAACGGATATAAAGATGAGATTTTTTTTGACCCCAAAAATAATGTTTGAGTCATTTCGAAACCAAGAAAAGAAAATGCATTTAGAAGCTGACCTTACTAGCACCTTTGGTATAATGTAAATCTTTATATGCCGAAGATACTCGGGGGAAGCATCTGACCTATAAAGATTCATTTATTTCTCTACCCAAAGTATCAAAGCAAGATTTTCTGACCCCATAACACCCATAACCCATTCCAAATTATTATCACCCCCATCGCCCAATTTGCCCACAGTACCCCTAAACTGCCTTATTAGGCGAACCCTTCTACCTGATGACATAAAAATCAATGACGTGCATATACGGTACACCCCCAATCATGTCTCTAACTGGCAATAAGTATACAAAATAATAAGACCTTTTTGCTTTATGGTCTTTGCCCATTTTATGACACTTTTGACGATATTTTTTTTACCCTTTCGTACTCGTAAAGGGGTTGAAATGGCCCCATGAAATGCCTAGGTTTTTAATAACGGCCTGTTAGGGGAGATTTCGAGGGTAGTTCTAGTTTAATGGCTTTGCATCTTGACGGGGTATTGTATGGGTAGAGGAGAATAAAATTTAATAATTATTGTGCACGATTTATAAGTTAAGAAAATAAAAGGCTGGTAAGAAAAGCTCTTGAAAATGTAAACTATTTTATGTATTATTGAACATTTTGTTTTTAATATTTTATATTACATGTTCTTTCATCATTTTTTTTATAATTGTTTTATTCATTTATCCCAAATATTTTTGTTCGTCAGACTTTCAGACTTTCTTATAGTTAAAAAAAAAGAGCTGAAAAAATACTGGCAAATAATAACAAAAATTCTGGTCTTGATCCAATTGGCCACGAAACATATTTACTAGTATAAGAGTACCTACTTATATGAAAAGATGTACAAATAAGGTAAATATAAAAACCATTCCTTAAAGTATAGTACCATTTCAAACTACGGCACTACATTTAATTAATTCATCCATATCTATCTTACAGCAAAAAATATAAAATGGAAACTCAATTGAAAAATCTCGAAAAACCAATACGAATACTTTAAAAAATGACGCTTCAATTAAAATTCATTTCGTTTTAACATTCCGTTTTAATTTGGTTTCAGTTTTTAGCACTGAAATGTTTTTTTTTTTTTTGGATAAAAGTGATTGGGGAGTGGTCACATCATTATCAGAGGCTATCATTATGTATCTGTGATTGAAATTAATATAGTTACATTCAAATGTTAAAAAAACTTTGTCCTGCAATTGAGCCACTTCGTACGAAGTCGTACGTTATCGGAGACTTGCGTCGCCTTGTGTACGTAGGGGCTGAGATTTTTCCTGTATCGTGGGTGAGTTTACAAACATAACAACTCAGAACAGGGTACAATTATTTTTCGGGCCTCACTCATACCTCCGATCCACACTGAGAATATTGTTATAATACTGCATCGTCTGACTGCAATTTCTGGAAATATTGGCATCAATTATTTTGCAGCCATAATTATATGCGAGGATAAATATAGCATCTTAGACCCATCTTTATGTTAATAAGTCATGATGGTCCCTGTTCAAAAATTCCAACAAGTCACCGGTAGATTTCCATATCACCCGTTATCCAATATTGTAATCCTCGTAAAACATAAACGCAGACTAGTTACATAATCAGTATGTCGGTCTGTCCGTCAGTTTCATTCAGATCACGCTCACTGGCTGTGGGTGATGTCATAGCATTGTTGGCGACCTACCTACGTAGTGTGTGCGTTGTGTGGCAGTGGCGATTTAGGTCTATTTGAGGAATTACTAAGCTAGTTACGTTATAGGAAACCTAATCACATAAACCGAAAATGCTCATTTAAATCTCGGAGTTTCTTTGTGGTATAAAATCCGGACCATGGATATTCGGCGAAGAACCAGAGTCACAGACATAGCTCGTAAAATTTGCAAGTTGCAAATGCAATGGGCAGGCCACAACGCTCCTAGAACTGGCAACCCATATGGAAGAAAAGTTTTCGAGTGGCGACCACGGACCGGAAGAAGCAGTGTAGGCAGGCCTCCCACTAGGTGGACCGACGACATCGTGAGAGTCGCGGGCAACCGATGGATGCAAGAGGCGCGTTGTGGTTCGGCGTGGCGGTCTAAGGGGTGGCCTTTGTTCAGCAGTGGACGGCTTCCGGCTGATGATGATGATGACCTGGAGAGACCTGTTCGTCTGCTGTAAAACTGACTTGGAGCACTCCGACTGGGACAGCTTTGGAAGGGGATGGCGGAGTCCAGAAGACCCTATATTATATTTATGTTTTTTTAATCACCCAAAAGTAGAAACCCCGCTTAGCGGGATTCCGCCTGTCGATAGTACCTGTTTCAAAAAATATCTTTAACCTATATCAAAAAAGTAAAAATAAATATTTTTAGCTGTCAAAATCCCAAGGACATTCAGTTTCTCTAAATATACATTCCAAAATGCCACCAATTTCCCACTTCACCTGCAACATTCACGCTTAACCAATGAAACAATGAAGCTAGCGTTAATAGTTTCTCTTTTACAGTCTAGCAGCCTTTTGTCCAACTGTAGTTATTGTATTGTTTTGCATAATTTGTATGTATAGAAGTATTACTTTTACGAGTATTTGCGGTTTTAACAATTTGATGTACGGTCATATGACTGTAATTCGTTCCAGGGTTTTGAAGGTAGATGGCGTTAGTTGTAGCTTAAAAATATATATTGCTCTTTTTTTCTCTTTTACGTCAATTGAAATTAATAACTCATGCCCTCACCACAGGATACAAGTGGCCTGTGGTGCCGTTTTCCAAGTTGAATAGCTAGGAGGTCGACCCCACCGACCACCACCACCACTTCCAAAACTACACTAGGTACATCTTACAATTATTAGTGTGAGTACTTAAAATCACATCTTGCTCTGGTAGAAAGAGCACGTGGCTAAATAATTACAGCCGCACAGGCCGATCTTCCGGGATAAGCCGCGCTCACCGAGATTGGTCTATGACACATGGTCACCCATCCACAGGGTGACTATCTGTCATAGCGGGTTTCCTCCGTGCCTCGGAAAGCACGTATAAAGCCGTTGGTCCCGGCTGACTAACGTATCGTAATAACCTAGTTACTGGGTTGTAAAGGTCCGATAGGCAGCTCCATCGCTCCATGTAAAACACTGATATTCAGCTGCATCTGGTTCGACTGGAAGTCGACCCCAATATAGTTGGGAAAAGGCTTTGTAAATGATTTCAGATTATTATTTTGATCTTCATATACCATCATCATCATCTTCCTGCCCTTATCCCATTTTTACTTGCGGTCGGCGCAACATGTTTTTTTCTTCCATTCTCCCCTATCAGACGTTACAGTATCAATTACTCCTTTTTCATTCATATCATCCCTTACACAATCAATCCATATTTTCTTTGGTCTTCCCCTTCCTCTCCATCCATCAACATTTGCAGTATTTCATAAACCACAGGCGATAAATTGAGATAATTTCAAAACCAACAATTTTGCATGCATAGGTAAAAATTAACGATGTTTTAAAGACGAGTATAGATTTACTGCTGCGGTCATAAAATTAATGGACCGTTTAATGAGTAACCATCACCTCAGCCTGGTATTTCTACAACCTAGATCTAGATTTTAAATAGTAACTTGTCCTTCAGTTATTAACATTAAATTATATCATTTATTAAAATAAATAAAAATTGAGTTCATCGTCTTATCTTAGCTTTTATAGCTCGGAGGTTGGCGCCTTACCTCTTATGCACAAGAGTTCAAACCTAGGCTAGCAAGAAATATAAAGGAAGAAGAGAGAAAATAAATATAATTGGCAGAAAATCAACAGAAAACATACAACAAGAACAAAATAAAATAAATTCAAGAAAAACAAAAAAAAACTAAAATCTTATAAACAAACGATCAATGTGTTCCACTCACTCCTCAAAGAGCTATCAGCAATTTGATGGGCCTCCTTCGAGGGCCATTGACTGCCAGAGTCGCGGGACTGACTCATCAGGTAACAGTGACCTTGAAACGTAAAGGCTATTGAATGAGCTCCGTGAATTTCAGTCAGTACAAGTCTGACAGTCCCTCCCATCCAGCCCTGTTTAGGTCATTTGATGATTTTATCAAGATAAAAAAAAACCACTGACCACTTCTTCCCTTAAAGATTGCAGTTGTTATTATTTAGCCACGACCTCTTACTACTTTTTCCAAAAAATGCCACCCAAGACGTAGGTAAATGTCCACGACTCGCCACCATTTAAACTGAGACACATGAAAATCGTGTGGCAGCCATTAACCTCGTTGACTGACATTTGACTAAATGTTAGATAACGTTAACTGTCACCCAGTGATCCGGAAAAGGCCAAATAAGGGCCTTATTGTTGCAAAATATTGAGAACAACCCAAAACACAATGATTTACATAATTTATTACGCCCTTAGCTGTCACCACTGCGTTTCTACAATAATATCAGAATTTTGCCGTTCCCACCACCAGTTGGGGAAACTAGCCTCCTCTTTGTGATAGGGTGTGGGCTATAATTCACCATGCGTTGTTTTTTTTTTACGAGCAAAATTATCAACTGACCTCCAACCCCGGGCAGGGCGGAAGGGACTGTCGACTTGTACTGACTTAATAAATCCACGGTGCCCTCGAAAGCTCTTTACGTTCCGGGGTCACGGTAATGAATTAAGTCCCACGACCCCGTCAGGCTTTGGCCCTCTAGGCCCCCGTCATCATGCTGACGCCCTTTGCACCGCTAAGTGTTTAGTAATCTACAAGAGAGCTAGAAATTGCAGATGTACTTTTCAAAAAGCATAAACAAATTTTGCCTAGTAGTACACTGCCACAGACTAAATAAACTTCACCCTCGTTAAATCATCATCATCTGCCTAGCCTTTTCCCAAATATATTGGGGTCAGCTTCCAGTCAACCGGTTGCAGCTGGATATCAGAATTTACATGGAGCGACTGCCTATCGGACCTGCACAACCCAGTAACTGGGTAATACGTTTACGCCCCATGGTAAGGCTCCTTACCTCGTTAAAATGATCGATAAATGGATGATTTTTTAAAAGAGATTTTCCCTGTCACAGAACATAATGTCTGTGTAACATCCATGATATTAATATTATTTTCTTTTTAAATTTTTCATTTAAAATTCTAATAGAATTTTTCCACCAATATTTTTTGTGGTCCAGGTTGCCGATGCCAGTGGTCATTTTCCCTATTACAAAAACCAAAGAGAAATAGCCCAAGAGTGTCAATTTTATTAGCAGATTGTCCTGAACTGGATCATAACATTCCTAGTTGTGAATGTTTAGTCAACCTCTGTGTACTCTAAATGGGTAAGGACTTTCCTGTTCCTTACATCAACCACATTGAACTAGTTTTCAAGATCCCTAGAATTACCTTTAGTCGAATTGGGTTACTCATGACAGTAACAAGGAAAATACATTTATCATGGGATCAAACATTCAGTATCAAGTAGAATGATTTGCAGTTAAATGGCTAATCATAAGTTGGCGTTCTATTGCCAAACCTATTAAAAGTAATTATCTACATAAGAAATCTTTACTGATTCTTCTGAGCCTTTTATGACAATCAGCCCCAATACCATATTTTTCTTCTCTATTCTTCTATTTTAGTCACCCAATAGTCCTACTGACCAATCTCAGCGAAATTAGCCATCTGCGCGGGACATTTATAGTGATCTGTTCCTTTTACTTTCAACATCCGATGGAACGGCATTCCGAAAAGAGATCAGGCGCAGGACACACGGCTTAGCGTGCTTTCTGATTTACAGAGGTATTATATCGTCAACTTCCAAACTCCGGACTACTGCTGAGAAATTGTAATATAACCCTATAGCACATTTTACTACCAAATATTGAGTGTAAGTCTCTTCCAAATCTGTCTTTGACCAGACCAACCAGTTCATCCAGCCACCATAATTTAACCACGACAAGAGATTTTCCCAAGCACTTCAAGCCGATACGCGATATCTACCAACAGTGCATTGCCAAAAAAGGCCAGCCTTTTGCCCATGAACCGCCAACAGACCAAAGGTACCGTGTGCATTGACATTCATCTAAAATGTTAGTCTCCATATTTATAGCTAGCAGCCTCTGTCATATGCCTACGCGACATGCTCAAACAACCTTATTTGGAAGACCACGACTGGCATGACGTATAAATAAACTTGAACTTATGTTACTAGGTTTGGTTTACGGATTCGCTTGCGTGGGATTTGGGACAACAAATGCAAACGAAAGAGGCCTATGTTCAGCAGTGGACGTCTTCCGGCTGATGATGATGATGATGGTGATGATGAATATGCAAATAGAGCACTTGTTTTAGCCATGATGGTGGACAGACAGTTTAGACATGATGCATTTGGGGATTGTGAGTTCCAATATCAAATTATTTATTTTAAGTAGGCCAGATACAGACACTTCTGAATTGTCAAAAGAAAATAATTTAGGTTTGAAACATTTTTGGAACCAAAAAATCGAATCTTTAAAAATATGGATTGAATATTTCCCGTTTCTGATCAGCCAGAGCCCTTATCACGAGTTTTCAGTATTTTACTTTACAGCGTCTTTCCAGTAATTACAGCGTTTTTTGTATGGAATATGACGCAGCGCTTCTGGTGTACGAATAAGAACAATTTTTTTTCTTGAAATTAATGTCAAAGTTCCAGTTTACTTTACGTCACAATCACTGAAAATTCATGATATGGCCTCAGGTTATAAATTTTGCGTTTGGGTATTATTGGAAAACTCTTCAACTGGACAAGTTTTCAGCGTGCATGTGCTTGCAATTATTTTGGGCCCCCTTCATAAGTCATAGTTTTATTCGCACTATAAGACTGTGTTCTGAAATTCTAAAATTATCTTCAACTTAGATAATCAGACAAAAAGCAGACAGACTAACTTCATCATTAAATTATCAATAGGAAGGCATTGCACGTGTATAACCAAATATAGAATACAACTCATTTTATATGTAGAGTCTTACGTCAAATATATCTACATAATATTTATGTAAAAACTACATAATAAATAAGTATAAAAATAGCCATGGAATCTGACTTTCAAACTTGAATGAAAAATGGGATTTGAGTACAGTTCCCAAAATGGGCTAAGGATTATTGGGCCAGGAACTATCTTATCAGGCAACCCTGATTCTGGATCTCCCTGACTCCTGACTCGATCCCCGCGTGGAATAAAAAAATGTATGATCTACAAATTAATAGTTGTCAAACTAAAGCTAGAAATTAAAAATAAATAAAACTATACATTTACCACTAAACTTACATTAAAAAAAAAAAAACTATTTTAACAAAAACATAAAAATTCAGAGTCACTGTCTCTCACTATTTTATTTATTTTTAATTTCTAGCTTTAGTTTGTATATATTTGCTTGATGGTCATATTAAAATTCATATTCTTAATTTTAAAAAAATACAAAGTTTTTTTTGCTGACAATACCTAGGCTATGTTATTGTTTATTAAAATATTTGTCCGCGTATGGATTTTGGTGTATGCGTGTCTATGAAATTTCTAAAGGCAGTTCAAAAAAAAATTGTGTTGAATCATTATGGATCTCAATTTTTGCACATTACGCTTCTTTGCTTAATTTTCGACTTTGCACTGCATATAAAAAAGGCCGGTTTCAAAGTCCACTATACCATTGACCGAAGTTATGATCTTTGTTCAGCAAAGGCACCTGCCGTGACCGATTGTTGCTTTTTAATATTTTTAGGGAGATTTAGGAAGAACAAATTACTTATAAATAAGATCATTTATTAAAACAAGTAACTAAGACTCATGTTTGTTTAGTAAACAGAAAAACTTAAACTATGTTAGGGACTATCACAATAAAAATTAAAATATAAACCATACAATTAAATACAATTACATTTTACAATTAAATACAATTAATTTTTACAATAAAATACAATGTCAATTATACAATATAATAAAATTATTAAATCAAATTATAAAATAATAATAACAAATAATAATTAAGTGGATGACTGCACATAAATCACCGCTGCGCCATCCCCATGTGAAACTGCACAGCAGCGATTCACGTACCGGCAATCCAACCTATCTGCAATCATCTCAGTATGCTGTTCGAGCTAGCCCTCACCCTGGCACCAGGGAGGCGCACCTTTTGCGCATTAAGGTTGAAAAAAACAATCCGTGCGCGCCTCCGCGAACATCCCCGATGCGCTACAAAAGCGCGGGAGCCCCAACAGCACCCTGAAGGCATTATTATATTGGACACGGAGGGCATTGTAAGATTTGAGTATATCTAGTCCCACAGGCCGCAAGTGTAGAAAGACGTGCAGTAAGCCCTGAAAAGAGTAACTTCACATCTCTCGAGCACCTTGCGAACCTGCGAGCCTAGCATGTTCGCTCTCACTGACAAGGCCCTCCGCTCCCTTTCCAAGTCTCATCGTCCTTGAGGTCGGAGTCAAAATATGCCCTAGGTACCTAATCTATTAACTCTCCTTAACAATACTCCGTTAAGCAAGATGGGTGGAATTACTTGAGGGGCTTTTTCCCGCCTCCCTCAAAACCATGACCTCACTTTTATTGACGTTGTAGATCAAGCCATGACTTTCAGCATACCTTTCACATATTGAAATAAGCCTCCGCAAGCCGCAGGGGCACGCGCTCAGCAGCGCCATGTCATCAGCGTAGCTTATATTATTAAGACTTATTGCCGTCAATACGGCATCCAACATTGACGCGGCTGAGCTCGCCGATCAGTTCGCTCCACGTAGAGGTTGACAAGCATTGGCGAGGGGTTCAACCCACCCTGCCTCACCCCACATTCCAAACCGTACGTGTCCGACATTAGTCCCCGCCCATCTCACCACTATTGAACTTGGTTTCCCTACCAATATTTCAGAAGTTAATAGTCGCTACTCGGCACCTGCAACTTATATAACTTCTGCCCAAAGAAATATCGTAGGAGGGAAACCACGTCAAAAAGGCTTTCGACAGCGTCGAGAGAAAACAACAATAGACGACGATTTGTCTCGCATAGTAGTTGACAGCATGCTTAAGCCACAGCACTGCCCTGTTCTGTTGATAGCCCTGCGACTCGAAAACCAAACTGGTTGTCATGCAACTTAATGTAATCGCTGCAGCTGTGTATTAAGCAAGCCGTCAAAGCACTTCGAGACGGACAGTGGCTAACGATATGGGCCTTATATTTCAGTTTTATCCGGCGAGATCGCCTGTTTTGTTTTTAACTCTAGCACGACCACAGTCTGTCACATCTTCGGGAGGATATAGCTGCGACTCAAACAGAAAGAAACCAAGCCATAGCCAAAACTCTCGGTAAAATGAGGTCCGCATATCGGAGATTGCTCAATTACTGCGAACGTCCTGTCCCGGGGCCTTGCCTCTATTCATCGAATGATCATTCGAGCAACTTCCTTTTGCGTTAAATTTTATCCCCGGCTCCACATCGGCTCAACACAAGCACCGTCCGAGCTGAACCCAAAGGCCGAACTTTACATAAAACTGCTGCTGAAGAGGTTAGCAATGTCTTTGGGCAAACCTTAAAAAAACAAAAAAATGACTCTTGTTCATTTGTTAGTAACTTAATTGACTTCTAACCCGTAACCGGGCGACTCGCTGTCTGAGCGTGGGACCTGCTCGGATCCATTGCGAGTTTTTTTTTTATTGCGCGCTGCGTTGATTTGACCATGAAAATAAAAAGTTAATTTCTTAGCCGTGGTGGTCGTTCTTTACTGCTACAAGTCTATTTAAGTGAGTATGTTAGATGCCATAAACTCTAATAGAGGCCAAAAAAGCTATAAACACAGACAAGTGTTTGTTATTGTGTACCTACAGAAAATGGTTATGTTTTTCGGCAAAAGTCTCCAGATCAATCGAAAATTGTGCCCGAAGTTTAGACCAGGCGGGCCTGCATTGTCCAAAAAAAGACGAGAAGTAGGACCTGGAGCTCCTAACTTGAGAGTTGGCCCAAGAAGAAGGCATCCGGTAAGGAAGGGATTACTTTTGGCCAGCAGTGGGCCAATTAATAACCCAAAAAACTTAAAGAATTGATCATGACACCTTTATGCGGACAGCTCCATTAAACAGCATAACTATTAACAACTTCATTCATGTTGCAATTAGTTTTTTAAAGTAGGCGTTTTATTTACATAGTCGTGATCTCAACAATCATTAGAATATTAGAATCGGATCCGGTTAACTTACGTTAAAGAATCCGGATATTTATTGAGCCTGAGAATTGAGTTTTAGTTCCGTGGCAATACATCAATAATTATGTAAAATAATGCAGATAATCAGTGGCCCTTAAGTCTGACAACCAGATCGCGGGACTTACTCTAGCACCGTGACCCAGGAACATAGAGGGCTATTGAAGGACACCGTGGATTTTAGTCAGTACAAGTCTGACAGTCTCTCCCGCTCTGCCCGGGGTGAGAGGACTCATTTGATGATTTTACCACATAAAAAAAAATGTCTGACAACCAGTCTAGCCAAGAGCTATTGCCAAAATCAACCAAGAGCAAGGCCCATCGCGACTGTCTCATCAGGTAACCATAACCCTGAAACGTAAAGAGCAATTGAAGGATCACCATGGATTTTAGTCAGTACAATTCTGACAGTCCCTCCTGCCTCGCCCTCGGTATTATCCAGACTTGGGGTATATGGGTGAGATCTTGGGTGTAGTGTGGATCCTGTTCCTTCAACTGCCCTTTCGTACCGGGGTCACGGTTCCCTTGTAGACGGTTCCATGATCAAACTCATACGGTCATACCTCAAAAAATAGTTAAACATCTGTTAAACACTAACTTGTCTAAAAAACTGTCAACGTCAAATCAACATTTTACGATGATGTAAGGGTCGTTTTGCTCACACTTTTTTAGACAAGTGTTAGCAGATGTTTATTTTTTTTTTGTAGTAAGACGGAAAAAGTTCAGGAAAAACAAACAAATTCTAAGAAGAAAATATCACAAAACAAATGTCACCATGACTACTTGACAATATTAGTAATGATTTCTCAGTATAATCAGGCTAAAGTAGGGGCGACAGCAAAAACAGCTGTTTAACAAACGTTGGTACAATGAACTCGACTTTTAAAGTCATCTGATCGACCGTTTGAGAGCGTGCGGTTCCGTTGTTGTACGGCATGATTTTGAAGTTGATGCGTCATTTTTTTTTTGTGTCTGCATTTAAAGAGTTGGATGCAAGTGGCGAATTGTCGTTCGGCGTGGCGGTCTAAGGCCCTTCGTACACAAGGCGACTCAAGTCTCCGATACCTTACGACTTCGGTATACATTGACTCTTGCCTGTGAACGAACCTCTATGGCTTCGTATTCCAATAGTCGCTTGGATACCGAAATCGTAAGTTATCGGAGACTTGCGTCGCCCAGTGTACGAAGGGGCTAATGCTAATGATGATGATGATGATTTAAAGAGTGTTTTCGACAATGCCAGTATGGCACTTTGTAGGTACAAAAAAGTTACTTAGTTTATTTGTATTAATAAAGGTTTAAGTTAGTTAGATTTTTATTAATAAAGGTTTGACAGTTCTTTGAAGTTTAAATTGGCATTTAAGTAACAGATTTTTCTATTCTCGTCGCGATAAGATTACTTACTGGTATCAAACGTAAACAAAAAATGTACCTGCTAAGGATAAACAACAAACGAAATGTCATTAATAGAAAAATGACAGAGTCGCCTATTTTTAATTTGACATTTTTATCCGTCGCTAAAAGTTTTTCTTCCTTTCCAATTGGTTTTTATCAAGAATTTATTAAACGAAAATCATCCCACGTGAAGATAAAATTGGAATAAAAACTATATAAAGGTATGTTAATTCGGTTTATAAACTATCTGTGTACCGGTTTTCATCTAAATACGTTCAGTAGATTTTTTTCTCACAAACGTTCACATAGGTAATATGCGTAGGATAAGATGAGAAGATAAGTAGAATAGGATTTTTATCTAAGTATACATATTATGTATAAAATCTAATATCAGCTTAATTATTATTTTGGGAACGCTACAGATCAGTTTTGGCGTTTATTCGCTCTCGAAGTTTTTATTTTTTATTTTGCCGGTAGGTAAGACATTTTATTTTTACTTTTCCATCGTCGTCATCAAATGCTTATTTCCCTAGAATACATAGATAATTAAGTAAAATACCGGATGTAATCACCTACATAATTTAAAAATATCTCGTGAGACAATGAAGCCAGTAACTGTCAAGTCACGCCCGGGCAAGTCACCTTGATCGAGTGAACGCGGCACATCCGTAATGTTGCTACGAAATAGAGCAAACGATCCTCTTTGTCTGACTAAGTGCTTAATTTGTCTGTCAAACAGCATTTACAGGTCAAATAACTCCGCCATTGAACACGACGCCCCGTCGACCCGGTGGTCCATGGTCGGACAGCGAGTTGCCCTTTACTCGCTGTCCGCATGCTCGATCCAGTAGTAGGTACTATTACTTACATAGAGTTTATACTATCATTTACCTGACTTGTCAAAGCTTTACTGGGGTTGACTAGTAACTCAGTCAAATGCTAGGTGATGCAATTGTAATTCTGAGTCCCATTATAGGACTAGTTGTCAGACCTTCGGGTAGCTGAACGATGGTCAAAAATTACAAATGACAGTCAGGACCAGGCTTACCGTGCTCTCCGAGACATTGAGGAAACTCCATAATGGATGCGCCACCATCTACACACTGACCTTGAAAAATGCGACTTTACTTTGAAATTCGACAGGAGCGGCTGCTGTTTCTTAGCTACTGACTACTCATTTGATCATCATCAGCCTATAAATGTTCCCACTGCTGGGACACAGGCCTCCCCTCTGTGAGAGGGAGTCGGCCATAATGTACCACGCGGGCCCAGTGCGGTTTGGTAGATGTCACATGTCTTCGAATTTTTGGTTCTAGGGCATGCCGGTTTCCTCACGATGTTTTCCTTCACCGTTTTGAGAGCAGTGGTGATGAAATAAATTACACAAAGTAATACTGCCTGGACGCTCGAACCCACGACCTACAACTCGTAAGTCGAAGCCGATACCACTGCTCCCTTGGCAGTGGCAAATGGCAGTTTTCCACAAGTCTCCTGAAAAACGCTCTGAATTCCCATTAAATAAATAAAAAAGTATTTGCAAGTGAAAAATAGTCACAAAGTGAAAAGTCAATCGAATCAGAGTGCTCACCGAAAAGTGACATAAATGGCTTTTTGAATCGTCCATCGGCAATCATCGTGCATGTTTCATGAACGTCGATTTATACCACACGGTCGTCAAAATAACAGGGTTTTATATTATTGTTATCATGTCATACTCGCATTATGTTTACTGTCAATTGAGAGAATCATCAGTCGTGAGACTGTAGTTTATCGCGGCCTTAGAACGGAAAGGGCGACTGCAGGAACAGGTTAAAATGTTAGTTTATTTTCACTTATTATTTAGTAAATTAATTTAGATTTTAGCGTAAGTTACCACCTATACCTACCTATATGTGAATGTTGGTTCACCTATTATAGGCAATTTATTGTGTAAGCCTTGTAGTTATAAATGACTACACTATTTATTAATTCATATACAGAAGCTGCTGTTGTAACTTTGTTAATAAATAAATAAAAAAAGTCAATCAGCGGAGTCTCATGATCCAATCCAAATCAAAGAAGTATCGTTAGGTTAGTTACCGACTAAATAAAACGAGTATTGTTTAGAGATAATAATTATTAAATTTGTGAAAAAATTACGAATTTCAACATAATTCATGTATGTTTCTGCAAAGAGGTCATTTTAAGCGCCTATTTTTTGTACCAAATACCTACTACCCTGTCATTTTAATATTATGCTAGTATGTGAATTAAAAACTTTCTAATTTAATGCTTTCACTTCCGCTGTTTTATCAGAACCTTCAGTTTCAAATTAAGGGGTCGACAACGGTCGCGGGACTTATTTCCATTCCGGGGTCACCCGGAACATAAAGGGCTATTGAAGGACATCGTAGATTTTAGTCAGTACAAGTCTGAAAGTACGGAGTGAGTCAAATGAGTCCTTTTGATGATTTTGCCACGTAAAAAAAGGGGTCGACGACGGTGATATTTTTTGCCAAATATGGCCAAGGTTTACACGGACACTAACACACAATCATGGCGGCCATCGCATGAAATAACAGGTGCGACCATTCACAAGGACAACCGTCCATAATTTATCACCAGGCCTGTTCAAATTCTCACGATTCTGTCTTTTTATCGAACTGTTGGCATGTTAGGACATAACGTTACATTATTAATTAGGAAAACTCGGCTTGTTGTTACTTCGATTTTTTTTTACGGCTGCTTTGTTTTTTTTTAGGAGCTTGAGGCTAAATAATAACAGCCGCACAGACCGATCTTCCACGTTCCAGTTTAGCCGCGCTTGCCGAGGTTGGTCTGTGGATGGATGACCATCTGTCATAGCGAGTTTCCTCCGTGCCTCGGAAAACACATAAAGCCGTTGGTTCCGGCTGTCATTGGTGGGTCTTTGGCAGTCGTTACTGTTAGTCAGAAGCTCTAAAGTCTGACAACCAGTCTTAACATGGGTATCGTATTACCCAGTTACTTGGTTGTGGTGGTCCGACAGGAAGTCGCTCAATGTAAAATACTGATATTCAGCTGAATCTGGTTTGACTGGAACCCGACCCCAATAAAATATCAATATCCTCTGTTACGGGTAGGTTTACAAACATTTATACACAGATACACAAACACACAGATCCGGTACACAGCAAACCACTACTTGCAGATTAATCAAATATTTTATTCCATGTTACAGTCGAACTCAAGTCACAAAGCGCAACAGTAACAGTCGCTCATCCACTGGGCCAACCAACAAATTGTAATACATTCACCAACAACAAACAGTTGCACAACCCACCCTGACACTGCCAATATTAGGTACCAACCAGTATCTCGATAATCTAAGGTATCTACACCGATTATTAGCACGCTGATAGACAATCGGTGTAACAGCACAAAGTGACATAACGACATTATCATGCCTTGCACGACAGTAACAGTGACAGTCGGTGAATGCGTGTGCTTACCTTGAGTCTGTACAGTTGAGTGCATTTGTATTGAGCTTGTGTTCAATTGATTAATATCAAATATACTAAATACTGGTAAACTAACTCTTTTTTTAGGAAAAAGTTTTCAAGCCAGTTTTTTTATATCATTCATCATAGAACTACGGTTTTTTTGGACTTCAATGTATTATACAGGGGGTTAGGAGTACGTCTTGCTCAATCAAATGTCTCGCTGATGGTGGCGCGTGTGTCGGATCATTTAGTTCCCTTCAAAATGGTTGAGCTGAATGGTGCTGATATCAAGCATCATGTTCGGAACTGGTCATCTCTTAGCTGCCACGGTTTATTTTAATTACTTATAAATGAATTTATTAGTGAATTGTCTTTTTAAAGACACTTTTTAATTTACTCCATCGTTCACACATAATGAACCATCTGAAAACGAATGATGTTACAAAGATTCTGTAATAATTTTGGCGATACAAAAAGAGTCCAAGGAATTTCTTGTTCTTCTCCATAGAGATTCCCCCTTGGAATGGACAATTGGGTATCTACGCTATTTTCACAGTTATTTCTTGTGACTGGGACTGCAGCACAATATAAATATTTCTACTTTTTGTCTTTTGAAAATTCAAAAGTTCATGTAACTGATGAACCTACTTGAAATATTTTTTTTTATTTTGATTTCTTCTCGTTTAAATTACAAAACCCAGCACAAAAACGTTCCACAATTACGTACTTTCCTATAAGCAAACCATTTTACAAAGAATTTTCACTCAAGAACTGGCAAAAGTTCATCTAAGTTCCAAACAAAGCAAACACACTTTAGTAAACCAAACTAAAATGCAAGACTTCCTTTATTGACATCGAATCGACGTTGTGTTCCGTTAATTTGACAGGCAGTGTATGGGTATACACTGTCTGGTAATTTGACAGTTGATATTTTTGAGTCTCGAGAGTGTATCGTGAGAAAATGTGCTGTATGTTAATAATTTAGTAGGGGATATTATGCAAAAATCTTTCGCATAATATTATTTACGATTTGAAAATAGATTTCGGTACATAGACCTACTTGATTCAAGATTCTCTTGATTTTCGTCTCTCTGCGTGATCGACTCAGAAATGAGGAGATTCGTAGACGAACCAAAGTAACCGACATAGCCCAACGAATTAGCAAGTTAAAATGGCAGTGGGCAGGCCATATAGCGCGCAGAACTGATGGCCGATGGGGCCGTAAGGTTCTCGAATGGAGACCACGCACCGGCAAGCGCAGCGTAGGACGTCCACCCACTAGGTGGGCAGACGATCTTATGAAGTCCACAGGATCACGCTGGATGCAAGCCGCTTACAACCGGGCCTACTGGAAGTTTAAAAGGGGAGGCCTATGTTCAGCCAGTGGACGTCTTACGGCTGATATCATGATGATGATTGAAAATTTTATGTCAACAACGTTAGCTTTAAATTAAAATTAAAAGTGAGTAATCATTCATTTAATTATTTTTAAACGCATTAACGCATGCGATGCGCATCGTAAAGATGATTTTTTTGAGGAAAGAAAAATTTTAGATTGCAAGTGGGATTCGAACCGCGTCTTCTGGATAGGTACTCCAGACGCCTTAACCAAACTAGGCTATTGCAATCCACATTTGCAAGCCGAAATTCTCCATTCCTCGTTAAACGCTTCATGGTAGCGTGGCGCCATCTCTTGGATTAGTGTTTAACTAACTTCCACCCAACACGTTGACATTACAGCCAAATCAATGTTTGTATATTGAGATAGCGTCTACCAAACTAATTAATTATTTTTAAACGCATTAACGCATGCGATGCGCATCGTAAAGATGATTTTTTGAAATCTTTCTATATGCTTTAAAAGAGGTGTGTCACGGCACCGTCTTAACAAACAGCCCGGCCCGCCGCCCTGGAACGTAAAGGGTTATTAGGCTTTAGAAATGGTGTGCACGGGACTGTCATACAAACAACCCGGCCCTCCGCCCTGGAACGTAAAGGGTTATTATGCTTTAAAAATGGTGTGTAACGAGACTGTCTTATCAAACAATCCTGGCCCTGGAACGTAAAGGATTATATGGATTTTAGTAAGTAAAAGTCTGATTGTCCCTCCCGCCGTGGGTAGGAGGACTTATTTGATAATTTTACCACCATAACAAACAAAAGCGTATTCACAAACATGTAATAAAACATTAAAAATATAAAACATCAAATAATTCACGTGACTGTACAATAAATCCGTATTTGGTATCAGGATTCAGGATGTGAATGAATTAAACACTGATTTATATCTTTAATTCATTTTTCGATAGCCTAACAGACAGTTTACATACTAATTTGGCAATACTATAATAGACTTAGATTCGCAACATGCAGTGCATCGTAACTAAGCTCTTTAACTTGGCTCCGATCATTTTTTAAAACTTCGCCTCACATTTTTTTTTAGCGTGGTAAACCATCAAATTCCAGGGTCACGGTGATAAATCCCGCGACCCCCGGCAGGCTTTGGCCCTCTTAGAGGGGGCGGCATCATTTTTGTTGACGCTCTTTGAGGCGCGCGAGAAACACGACGCGCTGTCGATCTGGGCATGGTCTATGGTCGGGCGGTGAGTTGCCCATTACTCACCGTCCGCATGCCGGCGCGCGTCGTCACGCGACGATGGCGTCTCCGTTGGCGTCTACCACTGCGGTTGGGGTGGAGGGAGGACGCTGTCCTCTCCCTCACGCGGCCCACCTTCTCCTTCGCGAGCATGATTGCTTCACAGAAGGAGGCGACCGCTTCCCACTCCCTCTCGCTCCGCAGCATGGCCTCGACTAATGCCGGGCGCGAAAACTTTGCCTCTCTCTATGAATTTTCTCATGGTTCTTTTCCCAGACCCTTGTCCACAATCCACAGAGTCCTTGAATAGCCTGTTATGTTCCGGAGCCACGTTTACTTGATATGACAGTCCCGCGACCCCGGGCTTTGGCCCTCTAGACAGCTGTTAGAGGCGTGCGTCGTCCCGGGCATGGTCCATGACGGCGTGTCGCCCATTACTCGACGTCCTCATGCCTGCGCCTACAGTGTGGCTTGAAATCGCCTCGCGACGTCAAATGCCGTGGTCGTATCCGTCAAAAAAATATAGGTAATAAAAATTACTTTTCGGATTACTTTTGACCTAAGTCAAGAGAAAGAAGAAGCGCTGGCCTGTTGGTCTAGTGGTTAGTGACCCTGACTGCTATGCCGGAGGTCGTGGGTTCGATTCCCGCCCAGGACAAATGTTTGTGTGATGAGCACGATCATTTGTTCTGTGTCTGGGTGTAATTTATCTATAATATGTATGTATTTAGAAATATATAAGTATGTTTATCAGTTATCTAGTACCCATAACACAAGCTCTGCTTAGCTTGGGACTAGATGGCGTTGTGTGATAGTTGTGGAATATTATTATTATATTATTATTATAACCTTAATTCAACTTTAAAATGACGTTTCTCTTAATTCCGCGACTTTTAAACTTAATTAATTACGGCCTAATAAAATAAAAACCCTTTTAAACTTTTATCCAAATCTCATTTTGAATTTTCTCAAGGCTGTGCCCGAAGGCAACTTGATAAATTTTATTTACCTGTAATTTCACCCTAACACCATCAATCTACCTCTTTTAAGCCATATTTTCTTTAAAGATTACAAATATTTTGAAGCTTCAGATCCAAGATGACGGCAATATGAAAACTATGCTATATATTTATGAGGTAGGTACCTATTATATATTTGATAATTATTCTCTTCGCGCCTTTTGTTTCTACGTTTGTTTTTGGTGGTAAAATTATCAAAATAATGATTTCTCCCTCTTTGGGTGAAGCGGTAAGGACTGTCAGACTCGTACTAAGTATAATCTACCCGGTCGACGGCGCGTCGTGTTCCACGCGCGCCTCAAAGAGCGTCAGCATAATGACGAGGCCCCCTCTCAGAGGGCTAAAGCCTGCCGGGGTCGCGGGTCTTATACCATCACCGTGACCCCGGAACATAAAGGGCTATTGAAGGACACCGTGGATTTTAGTCAGTACAAGTCTGACAGTCCCTCCCGCCCTGCCCGGGAGGGAGGCCTCATTTGATTATTTTACCACGATAAAAAAAAGGATAATCTACCCCGTTTCTTCAAACCCCCTTTACGTTCCATTGGCACAATAAGCTGCTTACAAAGTCCCGCAACCCCGGGCACTCGTATCGGAAAGACACACTATTTGTGCTGTCATCTAGCATTTCTGTGAAGCTGACTTTTAATAATTTCGTTTTGTTTATTTTTAAGGAGTTTTAATGAAAAGAAAGATTATTTTCTCTACATTGTCCTTCAATCTAAACAAATTCAATCATTTATTTCAACTAGGCTAATTACAGGCACTTTTGAATTGTCAAAAGACATAAAAACCCGTTGCAAATTAATTTTGGTGCTACAGTCATACATAATAACTGTGAAAGTACCGTAGATGCCCAGTCCAAAGTGTAGATAAAGAAGAATGGGTAAGAAACTCCATGAACAGACAGAAACCTTCAAAAAACCCCTTGCCATATCTAAATTGTAAAATTTCAACAAAAATCTCAGTTCAAAGTTTCCCAAGGCATGCCCCCACCCTGCCCACGATATATAGCCCGGGTACAACACTGTAATAACGTAAATCACGTTTACAGCCGCTTTAATACTTAATTTGTTAATTTGCTTTTACATTGTAATGAATAGGGCGGGCCCGTGATCTTGCCCTTTTTACAAGGGATCTTTTCGGGCAAGATTTCTTGAGTGTACCTTGTTTTGGGCATTTGTTTCGGGCAATCTGGGTAATGACCACGTCTTGAAATATTTGTATTCTGGAAATTTTCTTAGGGTAAAGACGGTAATGTAATATGGTGCCGAGTTTGGCGTGTTTAGTAATGTATGTCCTGTAATATGCAGGTAGAAAGTTACATTACAAAGTTACTTAACAAACAACATACGTAAATTCATCAAATTAGTCCTCTATGTGGGACGGAAGGGACTGTCAGACTTGTACCGACTTAAATCCCCGGTGTTCCTTCAACTGCTCTAAATTCCACTGGATACCTTTAATTTTACTTATTACTAGAGTCAAGTAACCCTACTCTACTACTCTGGAAATAAGTCCATTTGCACAGTTCCGTGACCCCGAAAGAATTTGATTTGTGTATACGCGGCCATGACAGTGCCGAAATATCCGCTGATTACCAATGGTCACCCCCAATTCGTCTATCAGTGGAGGGGACGCAATGGTGGCTATCGGGAAATATCAGAAACCTAAAAGAATAGTGAAAAACATCCCGCTTAAAATTATGATATTTATTGATAGTGTTGTGAAAAACTTATTTTAAAAACGTACATACACTGATTTGAGTAGTCTCAAAGAATCTTTATTACAACGCCATCTAGTTTAAAATTACTGAACAATATTTCCTTCTATCTAATTCAAACGGTTGCTCATTGCATTTATACAAAAATATCCATAAAAAAACGATCAAAACAAATCGTGGAACTCCATTTATCGACAAAAATAAATACATCATAATCACCACACCTTACAAACGCATTAGTGTCAGCCGTAGGGGTTGGACCAACCCCTCACTTGTATAACACCTGAGTCACCTTGCACAATATAAATAAAAGCGGAATGATGAACACGGATTGACGGTTCCGTTAGCGCAGTAACTGACTGATTGACTTCAGGGCCAAGTCGCGGAGATTCGATTACGGTGCGGTTCGATTATGGTGCAGTGGGTATTTCAGCTTAAGTGTAATCGTGCCAAACAATCATCTTTTGAAAATATGGATTTATGACGCCACAGGAGTGTGAAGAAAAAATATTGTTCCGTTTTTCTATTTCCTGTGGTTTCAGCTGTGCTGATCGGGTCCCATTGGTCATAGCGTCATGTTATAGCATAATATAGCCTTCCTCGATAAATAGACTACATTTTTCAATTCGAACCAGTTATGAAATTAGGACGATCAACCAAACAATACTCTTTCAGCTTTATAATTTGTATAGGTTGTAGGTACACCAAGATTGTACACATCTGTTTTATAATAATGATAATTTATGGTTAAAATGGCGGTCTTATCGCTAATGGCGATATCTTCCAGACTACCTCTAAATAGACTGTATGAACTGAAACTAAAAAAAAAGGTGAAGAAAGTCAGAGGACCGCTGACCTTTAAAAAAATTTGGCATTAAATCATCGAAGTTGCACTTAGAATCAGTATGCTTTTTTATCTTAGCACAATCATCAAATGAGTCTTCGTACCCACACTGTCAAACTTACCGACTAAAATCCACGGTGATCCTTCAATACACCTTGACGTTCAAGGTTCACGGTTACCCGACGAGATAGTCTCGGGACTCCGGCAAGCCTTAGCCCTCTAAGCGCTCCATAAGATCACTGACAGCTCTATGAGGAGCGCGTATTGTATTGTAAAACGGGCTGGTATCCGCAACTCCACGTCAGATGCGCGTGAGGAGCGCGTAGAACACGACGCGCTTGTGAATCAGTATGTGGAAGTGGGTCAGCCATGTTTGCAGACGGACAGACGGTCAATGAATCAGACATGTGCTAAAGTGGAAACCGCGTTTGGACAAACGGAGTGTGAGACGCCAAGAGGCATGATGGATCCATGATTTGAAGACGGTGGGTTACAAGAGATGATGCCAGGAGACCAGCAAAAATTTCATTTTTTCATCATGCTAAAAACATCAAATGACTCCTTCTAGGATGAAATGAATGACTTCTTCTTCCTTAGGGAGGTACTGTCAGACTGGTTCTGATTAAAACCCACGGTGTCCTTCAATAGCCCTTTACTATCCAGAATCACGGTTACCAAATGAGACAGTCCCGTGACTCCAAAAAAAAAGTTGCTTTACCTTAAAGATATAGCTGTTATTTTGACAGGCCTGTTGGTCTAGTGGTTAGTGACCCTGACTGCTATGCCGGGGGTCGTGGGTTCGATTTCCACCCAGGACAAATGTGATGAACATGATCATTTGTTCTGTGTCTCGTTGTAATTTATCTATAACTATGTATGTATTTAGAAATATGTAAGTATGTTTATCAGTTGTCTAGTAACCATAACACAAGCTCTGCTTAGCTTGGGACTAGATGGCGCTGTGTGATAGTTGTGGAATATTATTATTTATTATGTAGCCACCGAGAGCCCCCAACAACACTTCTCAATATTTCCAATAAAACTTCTCCTCAATACATCAGTCATCAATTCGCACAATATCAGCGATATTGCTTGAAAGCCAAACGCGCCGGAACTCGCCACGCTACAGTCTAATCGTGGAAAAGCAGGTACATATCGCGGTTAAAATAGACGCGCTTCCGTTGGAGTTTAGTGCAAAGTATAAGCGGAAGCGGGTTGGGACTGAGGACGTTTTTGAGATATCTGGTAAAGAAAATAAGTATCAATTTATTTTACTTCACCAAAGCCATTACTATTATGATTAAAAATATGGCAAGAACAAAGCATGGAAAAATAACATGGAGTTAAATAAATAAAAAGTTTAGATCAGTGCCTACTCAAACCTCTGCCTCTACATAGAGGCAGAGGTTTGAGTAGGTACTGATCTAAACTACACATGTACAACATTGTAGGCCGCTTTGATTGAATTTCTTGAAACTGTTTCATAAAGAGATTTATTCACAGTTTGTTATTACTGAACTTTCAGTAATTTTAAAGATTGTTTATTCATTTCATTTTATTTTTCCAGTACTCTTGTTTACTAGAAATATATTATTTCGAGTTAGTAAAGTAATATCGAGTTACACTAGAAAATACCCACATTGACTTTCTTAATGTTTTACATTAAAGGAACTCTAAAATTAATTGCATAGACAAAAACTATAACCAGACTTATAAGAAGATATAAGAAGACACTTCCTCTTTCAAAATAAAGAAAAATGAGAAATCATTCTTTTAACAGAAACAAACCTTACCAACAACCGCCCACACTTCTACAAAAAGAACATCAAAACACCCGACAATTCCACAGCAGTACTTACACAAGCACATCAAACAAAGCCGCCGCCTCTCCCAGCCGGCACCACAAAGGCTGCACCCACCAGACAAGGTGTGCCTCGCACTGTAATGTAATTGATTAGCTCTAGGGCTCTCTTATTGTTAGGTTAGCCTAGTTATAAGGGCAAAGAGGACATTTTGTTTGCTTTAAAAAATGTGTTTTTATTTTTATAGGTATTGTAAAAGTTAGGTATATTTTTTTACGGTGGTTTCGTGAAATTTTATGATACTCTTGAGTAATGAAATAAAAATGTAATTTATTATGGTGAGGTGCGACTTGGGATATGATTTTATGTAGCACATATTTTCTTGTTTCATGTTTTTCAGTGGTTTCCTTCTGAACGTTGTTTATCTCTGCCGTATAATTATGTGTACGTATAATCTTGTTAAGATGACTCATTTAATTAAACTAGTATGTCTAGTACTTGTTCCTGACTAGCCAATACTCCAACCGTATCACGGTTGGTGTAATGGCTGATTGATTGAACTGCTGCGAAGAGAAAATATTTAAAAATTCAATCCGAGTCTGGGTGTTTATAAATCTGAGTTTAAATGTTTATGTCTACGATGCTAATTTAGACCATAAATAAATTTTTAATTTATAAATTTTCATCTGTACATATATATTACCTGTTTTTGTTACAAAAATAACCTTCTAAATAGGAAAAATTTAACCAGTAACCGCAATTTAGCAACACCGATCTTCAATCTCAAACCCGCTACCGCCTATAACCAACACCGCTACCGTCTATCACTAACACCGCTCCCCGGCTCCACCCAGCAGTCGCGGTAAGGTGCGGCATGCATACACTGTCGCTAATGGATTGCCTTTTGTGTTGTTTATCATTGTTAGCTAGCTAGGAGGGTACCTACCGCTCGTGACGTCATTGGAAGGAAAGTATCGGGTCACGGTGCTTCACCAGGGAAGTTTTGAAGGTACCTCTGAAGACCAGAAGTCTTGTAAAGTCAGGGTATAGCAGTGGCATAGTTAAAGGCTCGGGCTTAAAAGTGTCGTGGACTCGAGACCGGGGGTCTACTTTCTTAGTCCGCGAACGAAGACATGGGTACGGATACAGATGAACGACCATAGCTAACGTCAAAATCTTTACGGACGGATAATACCACCACGACTGAAGTCCATTTAATGTCACGGTAGTGTTAATGTCATTACATCAAATTGCATTAAAAAAGGTATAAGTAATACCACGAATTTTCTGCAGGTCATGAGTTATGGTTCGGACTCTAAGCTATCTGTCAAATTGTAAAAACGCCCGTCGCTAAGATTGAAACTACGGGTTTCGCGCTTAGAGATTAGACCCCCAGGTATGCGCATTTAAGGCCACTGCTGGATATAGACTTCTCTCAGGCTGCGTCACATCACCCTATTCTCTGCCTTTCGCATCCAGTCTGCCCTAGCCAATTTCTCATAGTTGTCGGTCCATCTAGGGGGCCTCACACACTACACTTGTCATGCCAATACGCGGTCTCCACTCAAGGACTCGTCTGCTCCATCTGCCATTGGTCCTTCGATAAACCGACTTTTGATCCTAAGATAACGCACTTCAGTTTGCTTACTCTGCAAACTGTGTCTCTTACTCTGGTACTTTTTCGGTTAACTTCATTCCTGTTTTGTTTTTCAAACATAGTCAGTATGCGAATTATTTGTTATAATTTATCTCTGAAAACCGTCGAAGAAAATAATGGTAGGAAACAAAACAGGCCATTACTCTGTCACAGAGAGGAGGCCTGTGGGCCCAGCAGTGGGAAAATTATAGGCCTTCTCCAACCTTGTTGGATGGAATTTCAGTGTAACCATATAGGTAAGCATGCAGCTCAATACGGAACGTGGATGTTCTGCTATCTGGCTTCTGAAACCTGAAAAGTATTATTTTTTATCAGTACCCCTAGCACGAGTTTTCACTATTTTACTTTACAGAGTCTTTCCAGTATTTACAGCGTTTCTTGTATGAAAAAATGAAATAGCGCTTCTGGTGTGCGAAGAAGGAACTAATTTTTTCCTTGAAAATTTGTCAATTTGAAATTGTCAAAGTTCCAGTTTACTTTACGTCTCAAACACTGAAAACTCGTGCTAAGGGTACAGATAAGGGCGGAGCACCAACGTGTCCTCACGGCGGCGATAGGCGGAGACCTCTCGCGCCCGGCATTGGTTGCGGCCATGCTGCGGAGCGAGACGGAGTGGAAAGCGGTCGCCTCCTTCTGCGATGCAGTAATGTTCGCGAAGGAGGAGGCGGGCCGCGTGAGAGAGAGGACAAGGTCTTCCCTCCGCCCCACCCGGGTGTGCGTCGGACGTCGCAAGACGATCTCCGGCCACCGTAGGCGCGGGCATGCGGGCGGCGAGTAAAGGGCAACTCGCCGCTCGACCTTGGACCATGCCCGGGTCGACGGCGCGTCGTGTTCCACGCGCGCCTCAAAGAGCGTCAGCATAATGACGAGGCCCCCTCTCAGGGCTAAGCCTGCCGGGTCGCGGGTCTACCATCACGGTGACCCCGGAACATAAAGGGCTATTGAAGGACACCGTGGATTTTAGTCAGTACAAGCCTGACAGTACCTCCCGCTCTGCCCGGGGCGGGAGGCCTCATTTGATGATGTTACCACGTAAGATAAAAATTGAGATCGTCATAGCATCTTTTGAGAGCCTCATATTGAACCTTTATTCAGTTTCCTGTTCAAAAATTATTGTGTAAAGTAGAATCAGAGATATAAAAAGAATGTCATCTAGTTTTAGTTAGGCCCTATCCTAATACTAGATAAAGCCTATCTTTATGCCCTAGATCTATTCTAGGCCATACAGATATAAATAATCGCAAAATCAAAGCCCATAACTTCACACTTCGACCAAATCGAGTGACGTCAAAACATTTTTTTTCTCGACAATCACATGCAACTGTTGCCTAGCAACCGGATAACAAGTCTTCACCGTGAAATGGATATCAGTGGCACCAAATATCTTTAACAGAAACCACGTGTTTTGACTAACAAAAAAAAAACAAAATAAAAAAAAATATTTTGATATTCTTTTCGGCTTAGTTTAAATCGAGTCGTATATCGATATTAGAATCGTTTAGAAAGTGAAAAAAAAAAAGTCTTGTCCATGACCTTCCAATGTATTGATTAGAGTTCTGCAATAAACTCAGGTAAGTTTGTAGTCATAAACGTAATTATTAACTTGTTATGTAAGCTAGAATTTAGTTGTGTTTGTTCTAAGACTAATTTTAGGTATATTTGTTGTAGTATGAAAATTTGTCTGAGTTAGATTGAAATTTTTCGTATAAATAAAAAATGAGACGGCTAATTTTTGTCGCATAATTTGTTAAAAGTAGGTAAAAAAAAATATTATTATCGTAAACGATAATATTTTTCATATATTCTATACAAAATCAATCTTAAACAAATTAAATAATTATTAACATCACGGTCTAAACAGAAGAAATAATATAGAATATGGAATAAAAACTAGTGGAATCATTCAGATAATATCATCATTCAAAGCATATTATAATTAATCTCAATTATTTTTTTCGTATCCAACAGACCTTAATGTTTATTATTTATAGAAAAAATGATTTACAGTACCTACTTACATATTATAAGCTAAAACTAGCTTTATGACCCTAAAAGGAACTTTAAAAATTTTGGAACATTCAAGCAACCTACTCAGGTTGGTTAAAAAAAAAAAAACAAAAGAGAAGAGTTCCGCCAATGAACTTTCCGGTTTCGTGTTCAGAACTTAACATGTGCTGACTTTGAAAGTCAAAGCCAAGGCTGAAGCCTGCACGTGATTTTAAAGCTGTAATTTCTAAAGCTTTTCAACTCTTTATCGGTTTTTAACCGACTGCCAAAAAAGGAGGAGGTTCTCTAATTTGTCGTTTTTTTTATATATTATATTATTTACGCATTGTGCTGTATTTTACAGTTTTTCAAAATGTCTTTTGTTGTTTTTGTTTTAATTTATACCCCTAATAAGAATTCTCTTGTGTCATAGTTCCCGTTTGAAAACATTTCAACTTATATACACTAAAACCAAACCCGGAACAACTATCTGTAGCACATACATTAATATTTGTTTCGTCCGGGATTTGAAGACGCACTTCGTAACAAGGACATTTTTTTGATGTGGTAAAATCATCAAGTGAGTCCTGCCGTGGCTACCTACGTCGCTACCTCATAATCATCATTTCAGCCTATTGTAGTCCACTGCTGTACATAGGGCTCTTCTAGGAAGCGCAACAAGCCTACGATCTCCTATTAAAGATCTACAAATGACAGCCGGGACCAACGGCTTTACGTACTTTCCGAGGCACGGAAGATACTCGCCATGACAGATGGTCACCCATCCACAGACCAAACTCGGTAAGCGCGCTTCAACTCGAAAGATCGACCTGTGCGGCTGTAATTATTCAGCCACGAGCTCTTCATTTTATGTGCTGAATAACTGATGCTCAATGCCCGGGTCGACGGCGGAAAGAGTGTCAGCATTATGACGGGGCACCTCTATAGAGGGCCAAAGCCCGCCGAGGTCGCGGGAATAAAGAATTATCGTGACCCCGGAACTTCAAGGGCTATTGACGTGGATTTTAGTCAGTACGACTCTGACAGTCCCTCCCGCTCTGTCCTGGGTGGTAGGATTGATTTGATGATTTTACCACGCTAAAAATAAATTTGCTGAATAACCGAACAAAATTAGTTATTAGTACAGTAAATCTCTGTGTCCATAATAAGATAAGAATGAGTAGTTTTTGATGGCTTCCCAGAGATACATAAATGACATCGTGATAAAGTTCTATAATGAAACTTTGATTACACGCCATGACTCATTTGTGACATCGGGATTATGTGGTTTAAGATAAAATTGCGAAGTGTGAATTGAATATATGAGGAAAAGGTTTGCAAAATTCCTCATTTATATTTGAATATATGGAGTATCCTCCGACAGGCGCTGTTTCTTTGCGACATTCGTCCTTATTACACGTTTTCAGTATTTTATTTGCAGCGAAATTGAAGTATATACTGCGTTAATTGTATGAAAAAATGGAACAGCGCCTCTAGTGTGCTAATTTTTTCCTTAAAATTAAGGCAAAGTTCCAGTTTTTTAAATAAAATACTGATCTTGTAATAAGGCCTAAAACCTTAGTTGCGTGTGTTTGGAATTCCCTGCATCTAAAGGAAAAATGGAACCCTTTTAAAATCACTTTGTTGTCCGTCTTTATATCCATCTGTCAAGACTCAAGACTCTTTTTGTCAAGAACGCGTGGAGGAGTCAAACTGATATTTTAAAAAAGGTATTATACAAATGCATCTATGAAAAGATTTTTTGATTCGCTGTCCAAATCTGAACTTTGTAATAACCACAAATGTTTACCATCGACACCCCTTTCTCAACCTCATCTTTTGACGCTCGATCGACGTTGTGTACATGAGTTTAATGATGGATAACCTACCCAGCTTCATCCTTGTGTTCCCGCACTTTTGACAAACATGAAAATGTTACTGATGATGTGATCGGAGCGACAACTTGCAGGACTTTCTGTCTTCCTCTCCAATTACAGCCACAGCTGCCAATGTAAACGAAGCTTAGCCATCTACATCTGGTCGCGGGTCTTATACCATCACCGTGATCCCGGAACATAAAGGACTATTGAAGGACACCGTGGATTTTAGTCAGTACAAGTCTGACAGTCCCTCCCGCCCTGCCAGGGGTGGTAGGCCTCATTTGATGATTTTACAACGATAAAACAAAATTAAAAAATAAAAGCCATCTTCATCTGTGCTACAGATATTCTCATGCACAAGTATGTGCGTTGGCACAGGCAAATTCTCTATACCTTTACTTTCACAGTCAGATGGACGGCAATCCGACACGACCTGAGAGAAATCAGGCGCAGGATCGTGTTATTTTTTTTTTAAATTCCACACACGTGAAAAATTCAAGAGCCATGTTACAACACTATACTTAAAAAAGTGACAAGCCTTGCAAAAAAGGTAAAAGGGTTAAGGACACATAAAAGACATATTTGAAGACTAGACTCAGCAAAAACCGTTAAAAGCAGTAGCAAATATTTTGCCACGAACTATTACCACAAAACACTACGATATTCCAGCAACTTCAAAACGCAAAACATATGTCCAGAAAGTCAATAAAAATCAAACGCACCACATGAGTAGTATTACAGGAAATGTACACCGCGAAATACTAATTTGAAACTCGTAAAACCATTACGACTTTCTGCCGAGCGTCGGTTTACGATGGCCGTCCATCTATATCTGGTTATTGGTTTTAAAATGATATTTTTGGGGTCTGAAAGTAAGCTAACCCGATCTATAAACAAATTGTGGGTCCGCAGCGAGCTATATTATTCAACCGAACTGAAAGTTTGGAAAGTTGACAAGTCTGAAATTACATTTGATTACCAATTCAGAAAAGAAGCTATTTTATTAAGGTATAGACCCAAAGCCAGAATTATCGCTTGTCTGTTGCCGATACAGTCAATACCGACAAATGCCTACACTGACTCGACCTCAACACAAATCTGTGTGGTTCTTTCTTCAAAATGCCATCTCAAACATAAATTTCAATGGTCCTCGTATGACACCTCAAAAGGTACCAATGTAATGTCTTTAAAAGGTCTCTTTTCTGCTTTATAAGACGTCACCTCTCAGTTTGTTTCGGCTGTTTCTTCTCAGAGAAGTCAGGTACGAAACACAGCTCTCTCCTAGTTTTATAAAAAGACGTTCAGAAGTGTTGACTTACTTGGCTTGCGTATTTAACTATCATTTCATTTCATCATTTACTTGTCCCATGGCTAGGTGGTATGGCTGATGATATTTTCGAGCATAACCTCGAACGAGTAATCCAGATCATTTCCTCTCTTCTTTCTGGGCATGCATAACGGACCGGCTTCTGGGCAAAATTGTCTACGCGGTGAATGCCGAAATAAGGATGTCATCCCTGTATTTTCTTCAAGATGAAATAATGACACACCAGATCGGTTTTAGTCAGGACGAAATAACTAAATGCATAGATTGTTTCTTCGTGTTTGAGAGGACACCGCTGCTTACTGTTGAGCCCAAGAAACCTCAGCTGACTTCCAAGAATCTTTATGATAAAATTCTCTGATGCACTTTAATAATTATCGCTTGAGAGGAAATTGTTTGGTGAATCTGTCACTGGCGGGAGGCTAAACACTTCGCAAGGTAATTGAACCTTCTACATATATTATCCTTACGGGATTTTAAGATCCTGATGTGTTGGTGCTCACACATTCTGTGCTCCAGATCAGATCCACTAGCTCTCCAGCAATTGTTTCTCTAAGCCCTTCTCCGATCCAAAGAGTCAATAAATCGTCAGCGTCTGGTGTTTCTACTGAGTCTGAAGTTCATGGGCCTAACCACGAGCTCTTAACACGATCCAGTTTAGGCTGTGGGAAAGACACAGAGCTATACAAGTAGTCTAGCGCCATCCCGTTCCCTGAGCGGAACTATTCACGCTTTAAGACGTCATGGTAGGCCACCAGGTTCTAGTCCTACTTGTAATTGAATCCCCTTTTTTTATCGTGGTAAAATCATCAAATTAATGAGTCCTCCTACCCAGGGCAGAGCGGGAGGGGCTGGCTGACTCGTACCGACTAAAATCCAATGGTGTCCTTTAATACTTACGAATTACCGCTACCCTGGAACGTAAGGAAACGTTCCAGGATATCGGTAATTCGTAATTCTCGCTACCATTGAATTCCCGTTTTCATAAAAAAAAAACCTTTGGAACTCAGAATTGCACTAAAATAATAAAACCAAAGTCCAGTACCGTCAGCACGAGTTTTCAGTATTTGAGACGTAAAGTAAACTGGAACTTTGACTACTTCAAATTGACGATTTTCAAGGGAAAAATTGGTTCCTTCTTCGCACACCAGAGGCGCTGTTCCATATTTTCATACAAGAAACGCTGTAAATACTGGAAAAACTCTGTAAAGTAAAATACTGAAAACTCGTGCTGACGGTACAGTTCACTCATTACACGACTAACTTCAGGAAACTGGACGTAAAACTATGTATACTTTGTTTTATTTGCCGGGAACATCTTCACGGTTGATCGGGTTTACGAGGGAGACAGAAATATCAGCGGACACCAACGCATTTGAAATGGGTTGTCGTGTCATACAAAGTGTCGTAGATAGTATGTACACAACCAAAATTTGTTTTTATCAGGAAAGGGTCATTCTACGCATAGAACAACTATTACTAGGCTTGACTCTGAAAAAGGATCAGTTACGATGCAGTTAGGCGATAATATTTGTGCTCATTTACAACGTGAAAATACCATTACATGCCGTGCCTGACCAATTGACCATGCCAAGGTTATCAATAATGGCAAGCACATCAATGACCACCGCTATCGCAACAGATAAGTTATCGACAACTGAATTAAATAACCTAAGTGGATACAAAAGCTAAATCTTTCCATTTATCTTTATTTATCAGATGGACACGATGACTGGGGCAACGGATAATGGTGCTTTATCATCAATAACTACAGTAGCTTTTTCATTTTACGATCGGGCATACGGGCTGTGAGTAATGGGTGACCCGTCGTCCGATCATGGACTCGTCCGGGTCGACGGCGCGTTTTGTTCCACGCGCGCCTCGAAGATCTGCCAGCAATCTGGGATCAAAGCCTGCCAGAGTCACAGGACTGTATCATCAGGAAACCATGACCTTGGAACGTGAAGGGCTGGCAAAGGATCACCGTGGTTTTTAGTCAGTAGGTACAAGTCTGACAGAAGGGTAGGATGACTCATTTGATGATTTTACCTCGTTGAAGAAAAATGGTGCGCGATCACCGTAGCCTATGGACGCCTGCAACATTAACAGTATCAGCTGCGCGTTGCCGACACGATAAAAAGTCTGCAACTTTTTCACAACCTTTTTGAAATGCTGTTCTTCATTGGGAAAACCTCGGAAGGCTGTTTACTCCACAACCTGATAATTTTCTGGAGAAAACACTTCTGAAACTGGGATGTTCATGATCATTTGGTTTTCAAGGTATGAGGTGTACTCTCCTTCGAGGACAGGGCGTAGCGTTAATAGAAAAGGAACACTTCTAAACAATCGTACAACTCCACAGCAGGCTTTGGCTCTGTAAGGCTATATCCAGTTTGCTGACAGCTCCTGGAGTAAGGCATGAAGATACGGTTTATCTTTAGTGGATCTTCCAATGCATAAAGTTCAGTCCTTGATCGAGCGGCAAGCGATCCATCACTCGCAATCCACAAGCGCGCTTGTAAGGTGAAGATTTAAATACAAAGCGTGATCTTCTTCAGAAATATCCACAAAATTGAAATAATTATGTTCCTGTTTTCGTATTATTACTACAATAAACTTCTATCAAATATTGTTGGTGTGCCCCTAAACCCTATATCCATGGGGATGACCCCATTTGTATTCCATTAGAACTATGCAAATCTCCCCCTTTGAAGATGACGTCACAACTTTAGTCAACATGGGGTGTCTTATGAAAGATAACCTGTTTGTGTTTGGCCTTTGATATTGCGTCGTTATACTATTTATCTATACTTCTATATTCAATTTACAAAAAAAAAGTGGGCTAAAAGGCTGTAGACGGACATACGGTAGATGAAGCAGACATGTGCTAGAGTGGAGACAGCGAATGGGCAAACGTAGTGTAGGACGACAGTAAGGTGGGTCAAAGATTTGAAGATTCTGACTAGCAGCGAATGGATGCGGACTGCACAGGACCGGGATAGTTACGGCTCTTTCTACACCTCTTAGGCTCTTAGGTTGTGAGTTCAGCCCACGACTGAAAAACCTTTAAGGTTCCCAGTGTTGAGACGTTCAGTGAGAGGGAGTGGGCTGTAATCTACCACGCGGGCACATTGCTGGTTGGTAGATGTCACATGTCTTTGAATTATTTAGGGGCATTTCGATATCTTCACAAGTTTTCCATCAGCAATGTCAGTCATTTCCAAGATACTAGAGACTGTCTTAGAAAGTACATAATGAATTGAAAATGACACATTGGTACTTGACAGGGCTTGTACTCGCAACCTCATACACGAGAAACGAGGTAGTAGCTTCATACCCACGTACGTACGTTAGTTGCGAGTTCAAACCAACCAAATAAAGACTGCAAGATTGGTCGTGGGTACGACCAATCTTGCAGTCTTTATATTTACCACTATTGAGACATCTCTTTGTGAGAGGGAGTGGTATATAATTTACCACTCGGGCCCAGTGCGGGTTGGTAGATGTCACATGTATTTGAATCTACATCTAGGATATGCAAGTTTCTTCACAATGTTTTTTTTTCACCGATTTCAGAGCAGTGATGATGAAATAAATTACACAAAGTAATGCACCTGACTGGATACAAACCTACGACCTACAACTCTGAAGTCGGAGCCGATATAATTAAATAGCATTTTATTACCTACTTTACATCAATAAATAGGTCAATTGTTTTTGAAGGAACCGCAAAATTATTGGAAAACGATAATAACTTCAAGATCCTCCCATTAATTATTAATTTTGTTTATTGAATTGTTTCCCAAAAATATGGGAGGGCGTCTATTTAATTTCTGCAGATCACGTAATACCCGGAATATTAATAGTGATGTCTTATCATAATTATTAAAAATATCGTGTTGGAAAAGAGGGTAGTTAATAATTTTTTGGGGTTTTTCTGTCATTACTATGACAGTCACTGTAAGTGCACCTCAATTGCCGGTCGTATCCATTCTGAAATAAAAAGTGAATTAAATAAATTATTCGGTATTAAAAAAAAAACTTACCGTTCTGTTTTATCTATGTGGTACTTTTATCTAACAAAGATTGAGTGAAATTCTGGAACATCAATTGGAGAAAAAACAAGTGGGATAAGCTCTAAAAGTAAATAAATGTATTTTACCAAACAAACTACCCCAATCTCAACAAAGCCAGAGTGAAGCAAGGCAAGCTTAATCCACTGTAGACTTTGTCTATGTCACCAAGGCAGTCGACAGCAAACCAAACTCAAAAACACTTTTGCCTGCCTGACAGTCGATCAATCTGAACTTACAGTAACAGCAATCTCTTTATGCTCTCAGATACCATTCACCCCTGAACCATGGATGACCGCACGGTAGACCTGATCTTCGGCGGCTCCCTGAAGCTGCTGCCGCCGGTCAGCTCCAAGATCGTCAGGATCTTCACCAGCTCTACTTTCACAGGTAAGAAGGTTTTATTTAGATAGCCTTCCTCGATAAATGTAGGTACAAAGTATCTAACAAGTGGATAGAATATCGATTTGGGATCCAACTTATTGGGTTTGGACTTGGATTCCAGTTGATCGGAGTTGGCTACCTGTAATCTGAAACCGCCTGGCTGGCGACCACCATCCTGTCAGACTCCGTGCTCCATAGGTGCGCAGGAGTTCCAGTTCCTTCTGGAATTACGTGATCGAATCTGAAATGAGGAGATCCGTAGACGAACTAAAGTCACCGATATAGCCCACTGGATTAGCAAGCTGAAGTGGCAATGGGCAGGCCATATTGCTCGCAGAGCGGATGGCCGATGGGTTCGATAAGTGCTAGAGTGGAGACCACGGACTAGCAAGCGCAGCGTTCCTACGATGTCTGTCCACAAACAAGGTGGACAGACGACCTTATGAAGGTCGCCGGAAACGCTGGATGAAGGTCGCTTTCAACTGGTACATGTGGAGATCTAAAGGGGACGCCTATGTTCAGCAGTGGACGTCCTATGGCTGAGATGATGATGATGAACCAGGAAAAGATGGAAACTTTTGAGTTCGATATCTACAAAACAAGTCAGTTTGGACCTCAAGTTTTCGGGATAATGTTTTTTGCAAATAAGGTCGTATCACCTATTTCTAGGAATTCACCCAATTTCAAATCACCCTGTATAAAAATCTACGATAAAATAAATCCATAACCTAGACCAACGGTCTACCAGCAATGCATTTTCATTCTCAATTCTCGGAATAGCAAAACAAAACTCTTGTAAACCAAACTCGACGTTGCTTTATAAATATCTGTTCTTCGTTACAAGTTTCCAGTAACAAGTTATTACTCCGTCGCCTAAAACTATTTCAGGCACATTTTAGAGCAAGTACGGGAACATTTTCAGGCACATTTAGAACAACCATTGGTAAACGATGCCTCTACAATCGTTAGAGCTCGTTGTGTAGGACTAGTTTATGTCCACGGTTTCTCTCGCGTTTCTATAAAATTTGACAATAAAAAGGCGATACGTGGCTACATCTTTATCGAACGTTATTGTTTTTTTTCGCGGAAACAGAGACCTTATCAAAAGATTTCTGTATTTTACTTACAGTATACTTGAAGTATTTACTGCGTTTATTATAAGGAAAAGTAATGAAAAGACGCCTCTAGTGTACGAACGAGGAACTATTTTTTCCTTCAAGTTAACGTCAAAGTTCCTTTACTTATCACTATTTATTTTAATTTACAAGAACGGGGAAATTCATGATGAGAATGAAAAATACTGGATGTCCGTTACTGTACACCCTTTTTACGAGGCAAAATCATCAAATGAGTCCTCCCACTCTGGATGGAAAGAAAGGGTCTGTCAGACTTGTACTGAGTAAAATCCACGGTATTCGACTTCGGGAGACGTCGGGATGATTTCCAGCCACTGTAGGCGAGAGCATGCGAACAGCGAGGAATGAGCGACTCGCTGTTTAACTATGGACCATACTCGGGCGACGACGGCGCGTTGTTTTTCACGACCGCCTCGAAGAGGCTGTCAGCAAATGACGGGGCCTTAGAAGGCCAAAGCCTACCGATGTCGCAGGACTATCGGAATGTAAAGGGCTATAGTGTCCTTCAATTTACAAGTGTCCTGTGTATTTTAGGCAGTACGAGTCTGACAGTCCCTTCTGCCTGGGTGAGAGCAGTCATTTGATGATTTTACCACGCTAAAAAAAAGGTGTTCGGTTTTTTTCTAAGTCGGCTAATAAGACCTAGCTACTGCAAAACAGACTATTGTTAGCTAAGCTATTAATAGACAAGATTTGATATAGCTAGACGTTCACCTACTATACGTGAGTAAGTGCAATTTGAAGCAACCCCCTCGACCCCACGACCCCCCTGTAGGGGTGCGGCGACGAATGACGCAGTAGACGAACTATTTTCTTTGTTTAACGTACGTATACAGGGTGTAAAAATATGAGGAGGAGCTCGTGGCTAAATAACTACAGCCGCACGGGCCGATTTTCTGGGTTAAGCAGTGCTTGCCGAGGTTGGTCTGTTGGTGGGTCTGTCATAGCGAGTTTTCTTCGGCTCAAAAACTCTCACAACCAGGCTGTTACCATGGGGTATCGTATTCCCCAGTTACTGGGTTGTGCAGGTTCGATAGGCAGTTGCTCTATGTTAATTACTGATATTCACCTGGATCTGGTTCGACTGGAAGCCTACCCCTAGTCTGACACCTTTACCATGGGATGTCGTATACGAAGCTAAAAGTCCTTCCTGTAGTGTTCACACGATATGACTTTGTCATACGAGTGCCCAAAAAAAAAGAGAGTTATTATATTATTTTCTGTCTTATTCTTTTAAAATCGGCACAGTAGTTTTTGAGTTTATTTATTAGAAACATAAATACGAATCTTTCCTCTTAAGATATATTGTTTTTTTTATGGTTTTATTTTTTTTCGGAATCTTTTCCTTGTCATTTAAACATACCAAAATATTATAGTGTCAACATGTTTCAAAACGTATTTCAGCTAATCAGCAACAGAAACTGAGTCACACAGATTTGATATTTCCCTGAATACTTGAAAATTCTACTTCGTTAATCTAACACAAAATCTACTCGATTTTCTGTCGAACCAAATAGACCTTCAGTTCATTTCGTGATCAAATGCAATTTTAAACAAACTCCTCGGTAAGGCAGAGGGGAGGTGTACCAGGGGGGAGAGGGGGGGTAAATGAGCAACTTTTAATTAACGCTATATTATCAGATAGCAGTAAGTGATCGGTTTTGAAAATTTAATTTATTTTGACCTACTTTTGAAACTGTTTTCAGTTCGGTTTAGTACTGCAACGTGATTTTGTTGCAGGGTTTTGATTGGATGTAAGGATTTAGCTACGTATTTCGTTCGTGGGTTTAGTCTATTTGTAAAATTCTAGTCCTTGATCAGACGACGAGATACTTATTAATATCATTCCAAAAGTTCACTTAATAATAATACTACGAGTAATTTACAGATATCGAAATTAATACATAAGAATTTTAAGTACTGTGGCACAAACTTTTTCTAGACAAATCATAGATTTTGCCAGTTATGTTTAACGAGCTTATTACTATCATAATAAGGAGGATGGAGGAGATATGATCGTAAGGAGGTATGGCAGAGCAAGGAGCTTCACGGACGCTATTACCGGGCACTACATGGACCCGATGTCGACTTTTTAGCGTCTGTATCCTGGCTGCGTTTTGGTGACCTTTTTGGGGAAACCGAAGGTTTTGTCTGTGCAATAATGGATGAAGTTATGATGACGAATAACTACCGGAAATACATTGTGAAGGATGGTACGGTTGACATATGTCGGGCATGCCACCGTCCGGGAGAATCGATCCGACACATTATTTCTGGGTGTTCTTGTCTGGCTAACGGCGAATATTTGCATAGACACAACCTCGTTGCCAGGATTATCCACCAGCAACTTGCTTTGAAGTACAACCTTGTGGAATGGGAAGTGCCGTACTATAGGTATGCGCCCGACCCAGTTCTCGAAAATGGCAATATCTCGTTGTATTGGGATCGACCTATCATCACTGACAGGACTATTGTTGCTAATAAGCCTGACATTGTGGTGATAGATCGACCGGAGCGTCGCGCAATAATTGTTGATATAACCGTCCCACATGACGAGAACCTCGTGAAAGCGGAAAAAGAGAAACAATTCAAGTATCTTGATCTGGCTCGCGAGGTTGTTGACATGTGGGATGTGAATACGGCAGTTATTGTGCCGATAGTCGTATCTGCCAATGGCTTAATTGCCAAGAGCCTCGACCAACACCTAAGGAGGCTCTCGCTGGGTGGCTGGATCAAGCGCTTGATTCAGAAGGCAGTACTTCTGGACACGGCGCGTATTGTTAGGAGGTTCCTCTCTCAAGAGCCCTGACCACCGGTAGCCCGGACCCTGTTCCCGGTACTGGTGGATTGCTATTTTTTATATTTTTAAATGTTTTTTTAAGTCTTTTTTGTAAAAATATTTAAAAATGTAATTTATAAGGTATGAAGATGAATAAAAAAATGTAATATATTGTATATTCACTTACATTTTACTAGCGATATGCCCTGACTTAGCAAAGGCGCGTATGTAAAAAAAAAAATGTCTGTGTCACTCAGAAACAATGAGGCTTTCTGGTGACGAAATTATTTTCCAAATTGATACAGTAGGTAGGATTACTCCCCTTTTTTACGTGATAAAATCTTCAAATGAGGCTTCCCACCTAGGGCTGGGTGGGAGGTACTGTCAGACTCGTACGCTTGTACTAAAATTCACGGTGTCTTTCAATAGCGCTTAACGTTCCAGAGTCACGGTAATAGGAGAAGTCCCAGGACCAGGATTACTCTCTTAAAGCTGACAAACATTATGTACTTCGAAAAGTTATTATTTTTTACTAAATTCTTATTCCATTATTCCTTTTTCAAAAATCCTTTCACAGTGCTTACCTTCGCCTAAAAAAACTTACCTGTGCTATAATTTTGCACCAATAACCTATTTAATCAAGCTAAGCCGCTTAGCTCCACAAATACGAGTCTTCTCATAAAGTGGGCTCTAGCACAGGTAGGCACTATACAAAGTGCACCGCATTACCCCTAGCCGGCTTGTCACCGACACTCCACTGCCGTGCGAATACTCAAAAGTTCCACGGTAGAGTCGTACTGTGTGGAATTAAGATTGTTTTTTTTATCGTATCGGGCCGGGCGGGAGGGACTTTCAGACTTGAACTGACTAAAATCCACGGTGTCCTTCAGTAGCCCTTTATGTTCCGGGATCACGGTAATGAAATAAGTCCCGCGACCATATAATGATTTACGGAATGTTATATAGAAACAAATGATTAATACTAAAATTGAAACAAAAGGGGAAAGAGTAGCTTCATAAGAATCTTTAGGTCATAATTGAAGACATGAGTTGATGAAGGTGATATGTCACTGATTCATAATTTATCAGGAGCAAGGTTTAAAGTTCCGAAAAGGCTTTAGCACCATAGACCACATACACACGCTCCGCCAGATTATACAGAAGACAGAGGAGTATAATCGGCCATTATGTTTAGCGTTTGTGGACTATGAAAAAGCCTTCGATTCAATCGAAACCTGGGCAGTATTGCAGTCCCTCCAACGATGTCATATCGACTATAGGTATATCGAAGTATTGAAGTGTTTGTATAGTAACGCCACCATGTCCATCCGACTTCAGGAAGAGAGCACGAAACCAATCCAATTGCAGAAAGGCGTGAGACAGGGAGACGTTATTTCTCCGAAACTGTTCACGAACGCGTTGGAGGACGTTTTCAAGCTCTTGGAATGGGACGGACTCGGCATCAACATCAATGGCGAATACATCACTCACCTTCGTTTTGCCGATGATATAGTCATCATGGCAGAATCGTTGGAGCACCTCAATGCTATGCTCAGCGACCTCAGTATCGTTTCCCAACGGGTCGGCCTTAAAATGAACATGGACAAGACGAAAGTCATGTCGAATGTCCATGTGGCGCCCGTACCGGTTGTTGTTGGGAATGATACTCTCGAAGTTGTAGACCATTATACTTACCTTGGACAGATTGTTCAGTTAGGTAGGTCCAACTTCGAGAAAGAGGTCGCCCGAAGAATCCAACTAGGATGGGCAGCGTTTGGGAAGCTACGTGATATCTTCTCATCGAAAATCCCGCAGTGTCTCAAAACAAGGGTGTTTAAACCAGTGTGTGTTGCCAGTGATTACATATGGCTCTGAAACGTGGTCTTTGACTGCTGGCCTTTTAGAGAAACTAAGAGTCACTCAACGAGCAATGGAAAGAGCTATGCTCGGAGTTTCTTTGCGGGATAAAATCCGGAACACGGATATTCGGCGAAGAACCAGAGTCACCGACATAGCTCGTAAAATTTGCAAGTTGAAGTGGCAATGGGCAGGCCACATCGCTCGTAGAACTGACAACCGATGGGGAAGAAAGGTTCTCGAGTGGCGACCACGGACCGGAAAACGCAGCGTAGGTAGGCCTCCCACTAGGTGGACCGACGACATCGTGAGAGTCGCGGGCAACCGATGGATGCAAGTGGCGAATTGTCGTTCGGCGTGGCGGTCTAAGGGGGAGGCCTATGTTCAGCAGTGGACGTCTTCCGGCTGATGATGATGATGATGAAGGTTTAAAGTTCTCATTATTAATTTGTGGATATTTGTTTATATGAGTTACTTTTGGTTAGTAATACTGGACTATATACTCAATAATGTTGTGTATTTTATTGAAAGAACAAAATTCGTGTAGGGGACATAGCATCTTCATTTATGCTATAAAGTAAAAAAATCACAAAATGTTACATAATCACCTTCATCCACTCATGTCTTCAATTATATAAAACTTTATTCAAATTATCGTAATTTGAGTAAATGATCGCGGAACATAGCGCGGGAGGACTTATTTAATGATTTTTGCACCCCAATATTTTTTTATAGCTGACTAACAGTTTTGACTTTCGAGACATAATAAGTATGTGTGATTGTTATATGAACCTAATATGTTTATAGTAGCATAAGATTGACATAGGCTAGGCTTAGGAACTTTTCAAACAAAAATAGGTAGTTTAGTTATGAAAGCTTCTAAAATGATCCCAAGTTTTCGCAGAAGTGTGTTGGCAACAAAGTTTTTAACCACCTTTCGATTTTATGCCAAAGCTTGGCCTTAAAACCGAGACTTCCAATAAACTAGGAATATCATGAAATAAAAAGAGGCTGTTTAAAAAAAATTTTTGCTACATGAAAACCAAGCCTACTTGACGCATTTCTAACTATTCTATTTGTATTATTTGTGGTATTTTTTTATTTATTAAATTACAACGGCTGTGTGAACAACCAATTACAACAATTTAAGGACAATTATGAAAATAATAATAACGAAATAAACAGTATAAATTAAAACATAAAAACACATTAGAATGTAAAAAATTAAAAGCGAAAAAAGAGAACCACTTTCATAAATTCATCTCACAGTATATTTCTCTAACTACTATATCTGGTACTATATATGGTATATTTCTCTAACTACTATAGCCACAAACAAAAATCCACGAACTCGTCTTCATCTATTCCTCGAATAATCAAAAATAAATATGATTATAAATTCCAGCACAGTACTCCGTCGACGTTTGCCAGGAATCGACCTAATTCCATAACGGACTGCGTCAACCGACTGCATGCACATAGAGAACTACTGCAGAACAAGGCGTTCATATTACTAGACGAGGATTTAAATTTTTAGAGCAATGATCGGCAAAAATAAAGCTTACAGATGCTTTAGGCCTCAGGCCAATTTCCCAGTATTCTAGGAATTTCTCCTAAATCGTGGAATTTCACAAACATTTATACACTTTTCAACAAACACATACTGCAAGATAGAGCGCATCCAAAATATTCTGAGTAGTTATGTTGCTCTCTGCGTAACTTTTTCTGTTATATTTTAGTATATTTTCGTCGTAATATAATAGTACTGAAGTATAAATTATAAGTACTAGTTGTTGCCAGCGGGTTTAAAATAAACTCGGGCTAAAAAGTATCCTATTTGTTAAGAACAGGTCCAGGTTACAACCTAGCTTTGTACCCAATTTCAAACAAATCCGTTCAGTGGTTTTTGCATGAAAGAGTAACAAACATCCATCCATCTATCCAAACAAACTTTCACATTTATAATATTAGTAGGATAGTGAAAGTAGGACTACTAGGATTAGTAGGATAGGATTATAGTCTCTTCCGAAGTTCTGTAAAGGTGTTACACATAAATATCCAAGAGATACGGAGAATAAATTTTGATTGCGCCCTTATTTATTCCTTTATTTTCAACCTTTCAGATACCACAATGGAAAGGAATACGCTGATGGCCAAATGTTACCCTCGTATCAAGGACTACTGCCGAGAAAAACATGGCTTGGAGTTTCAGGTAGGAACATTTTCAATGCGACCTCAAGAAAATCAAACAAAAAACTCATATTATTACAACTAGGCCTGATAGTCAGCACTTTTTACGTCAGTTTACAAAAGAAAGCCCGCTCTTCGGAGTAGGTCTCGTGGCGTCAGAATCAAGTAAAAGCTGCATTTGCTTGTGACCAATTGGCGATAACAAAAATGTGTCGTATCTTCGTCAATTTTGGTTTACGTTACAATAAAAAATTGGTGACCAATATTTTTTTTAATCTAACCGTCGCGTTGAACTAATTCGTATTTTTTCAGTCAAATAGCCTAGTCACTCATGTTTACATTATATTTATTTTGATTATTTAACCCCAAAGTTATTTATCTTCACCCATGTTGGTGATGTCTAAGATATTATTTATTTCGTTTATTTAAACTTTATGCACAGCTAAAAATGTTATTATCAATTCATATTACTGCTAAAGCCCTACTCTTTCAAATATTTCAACTTTTGACATGTGCCATGGCTATGGCTTCAGGTTATGATAATAAAATTTTATTAATAACTTAACATTAATTTTCTAAGAAACGATTCCATGTCCAACCGTAGTTTACTTTACTAGGATTACACAGTTATTTCCTGACCAGTTGAGCTTTTAAAAGGAAATAGAGCTTTTCCACGAATATTAATATCAAACGCTTATTTTCTTAAGATTCTATAAAAAATTGATGTCTTCCGTCCGATGGGTTGTTAAAATTTTTACGTCGGATTAAAGGTAAGCTTAAAAATTTCAAACTCTGAAGAAATACCCACTTTTAATGAAAATGTTTTTATAAGAAAACCTTTCATAGAAAATCTGTGTTCTAAGAAACTGGAACAGATTTTTTTAACTACATGGTGTTGCTCTGAGTGAGGCTGTCGGATGGGGACTATCAGATTTTACTTTACTGATTTTTAGGTTTTAGGTATTTATATTTTAATGAAAAATTAATCGGAAAATTGGTTATTTATAAAATATATAAATATCTAGTTGGTAAGAATTGGTAGGTAGATCTTATGGCCCCCAACAATGTCGTTAAAAGGGGGGCGCTAACATCGCTCACAGAGCGTTTATTATAAAAAATGTTAGCAAACGCACGGTACAGGAGTTCCTAGTAAGTAAAAAGCTTTTTTAAAAAAGTATGCAAGAAGCGAATAAAAACTTCGCATTGTATAGTGACAAATTCAGCTTGCTTCTAATGAAAACTGAAACAATACTGTTTTTAACTTCTTATTTCTGTAAGCAATTCAGTTACTCAGGGGTATAAATTCTAACCCAAAATACGACCAAAAATTGCAAGTTTTAATACAACATAATATTACTGGATGTTATTACTATTGATATTGGCAGAGTCCGTTTTTTTATGTTAATATAAAGCATTGGGGTGATCCCAAGGTATGGAGGGTAAGGTCAAGCTGTCTTGAACAAATTGAAAGGGCAAAAGGTATCTTTCCTTATTTTTCATACCGATTTTTTTCTGTTGGAAAAATGTGGAAGTTTTAAAGATATTTTCTTAACAGTACGTACCAATGTAGTGTGACTGTGCCTAGTTAGACTATCTGTTAACGACTACTGAGCACGAGGTTCTAGGTTCGGTTCTTAGGCCGGGCATTTGCCCGGCCTAAGAACCGAACATTTGTCCATGTGAGATTTTTCGGATTCTAGATTCGTGCCTGGCTGACTGGACGACCATAGATATTTACTTAATTACTCCATGTTGTTATGGTTGAAATGAGGGTGTACTATATTACCGGCCTATATTATCCTTCGGGTAATATTTGCCTAGCCTTTTCCTATGTTTAGAGTCTGATTCCACGGTCTAACTCGAAGTAATTATATTTAAATGCAATAACACTTGGCGACGCGCATCGTAGAAAGACGAGATAAAGATTTAGTTGCAAGTGAGATTTGAACCCGCGTCTTCTGGATAAGTACTGCAGAAGACACAGGTTCAAATCCTACTTACAATTTATTTATTTTTCCTCTACTTTAACTTGAAGTAGCTGAATAGTAGCTTTTTTATTTGGAGCGACTGCCTATCAGTGTTCTACGCTTTAGGATTAGGTTTCTAATGACTTCCTGTAACGACTGCTACAGATCCATAAATTTGGTCTCCAAACATATCTCTTAACATAATTTCATCGAAATGCGTTTTTCCATTTTGATGTAACTAATTATAAAATATTCATAAAAAACAAACATCCACGCATCTTTAACAAAAGTTATAAATTAGATGATCACCTAATAACGTATCAACCTCAGCAACTTAACCTTGAAAGATCGACCAGTTAAGCTGTCTTCACTTAAACCCCTACCTCACCCCTTTCCCTTCCAACTTTAATATTCTATCTCCATACATACTACCTACTTATTAGCTAGAGTACCAGTCATAAGGATCGCAACCTCTATCCCTATAATATAGGACGTCGAGTCAATGTCATCGGGCTATGTCCAAGGAATCCTAAGGGAAATCAATTTTACGAAGTATATTGTCATAGTACAAGTGGATTGTATTATTTACTTTATTCATATTATGTAATTATTTATTTAGTCTTGTAAGATTTGTTGAGAGATTTTTTTTTGGGGAAAGATCTAGAAGTTTAGATATAGTGATGTGCTAGTAGATACATAAATTATAAGGATAATGGATAGGTAAATAGTATTTGGTTTCTTTTTTACATTTTAATCAAAAAATATTTGTATTTTGTTGGTGATTCTCAATGTTTTAGCGGCAATTCCGAGATGGTATTAATAACGAATTCCTAGACGAAAAAATGGATGAAGTAGGTTCGAAATATCCTAGTTCGAGGGCCTATTCGAGGTCCTAGCACGAATTTTGTATATTTGACATAACTTCGTACTTATGAAATTATATTGACAACGGAAACTGAATGGAAAATGAAAAAGCGCCTCTAGTTTACGATACAGGCACTAATTTTATTCTTTAACTTGTGCTAGTTGGAAATATATTTGGAAATATAATTCCGACTGGCCTGTTGGTCTAGTGGTTAGTGACCCTGACTGCTATGCCGGGGGTCGTGGGTTCGATTCCCACCCAGGACAAATGTTTGTGTGATGAGCTTAATCATTTGTTCTGTGTCTGGGTGTAATATATTTATAATATGTATGTATTTAGAAATATATAAGTATGTTTATCAGTTGTCTAGTACCCATAACACAAGCTCTGCTTAGCTTGGGACTAGATGGCGTTGTGTGATAGTTGTAGAATATTTATTATTATTTATTTATTATTTATATTTAAGCAAAAACAAATCATAGTAAAATGTAAGATGTCTATGGCCCTTGTTAAGTAACCAAATATTTGAAAATTTAGAGCGACAATTTATAAAAAAAAAAAAAATATAGATATATACATATTATATATTTCTATAATTTTAGCTTTTTTAGTAAAAATACCTATATTTTTGTTTATTTATAATTTTAGTACTTACCAAAAAGAAAATAGTTATAAACATATTTTCACAACAATACACTTCAATCCATCTGAAATGTAATTAAACAGTCATATTAAATTGACAGCTCATAAATCAAATTCACGTTTCACGGTAAAATATTCATAATCGGTTTTAATCGATTAAAAATCGGGAGCCAATAAATCGAGTGGAGTATCGATTTGGATTATAATCGAGTCACCGGCGTCCGTTTCATACATTATTCATAGTTTTCATGTATATTTAATGCATTTTCAGGGTTTTCCTTGTTGAGGTGTGAAACGGCTTGCATAGTGACTTGGTTTAATCAAAATGGTAGATTTTTTTTAAAACTAGCTGTTGCCTGTGGTTTAACCAACGCTTGGCTCCTTTTGGTCGACCTATGGACGACCCAACATTAAAATTCTACTTATTTTGAAATCGAATTAGTAGTTCCTGAGATAAGCGCGCACATCCGAACAAATACTTCAACTTTATAATATTAGTATAGGTGATACTAACGGATAATTCTTATCCACAACAGTCTTTTTAGGTTGGAAAGTCTTCAAATACGTTTATCTGACCTATGTGGAGCGAAAGATCTCCATCTTTCATCGACAAAAAACGAACCTGTTCCATCATTTGCCCTTTGCGTTCCAAGGAAGGACGGGACGGTTTAAGTTGTCGCGGGACTGTCTAACCGGGAAAACGTGGTCCTGTAAGAAACAGGGTAGGGTGGTCTTATAGGGTGTCTCTACCAAATGCGGGGACTAATTTGATGATAGCAAGCGTGGTTCATCCTATAATGTTCCCACTGCTGGGACACAGGCCTCCTCTCTGAGAGAGGGAGTGGGCCATAAACCACCACGCGGGCCCAGTGCGGATTGGTAGATCACATATCTTCGAATTATTGGTTCTAGGACATGTCGGTTTCCTCACGATGTTTTCCTTCACCGTTTTGAGAGCAGTGGTGATGAAATAAATTACACAAAGTAATGCGCCTGGCGGGGTTCGAACCCACGACCTACATACAACTCGTAAGTCGGGACCGATACCACTGGGCCATCACTGCTTCTGCACTGCGAACCTAAAATTAAATAAATAAAAAAACACCTAAAAAATGTACCAAGGGGCCTTTTTAAAACAGTCCCGCGACCCCGCGCTTTATTTCAACCTACTTTAAAATACCTACATTTCCATAACACCAGTAGTTTGCCAAGCTCAGCTACTGACACAAAGAACCACTTCCTATCGATCCATTACTGAAGCCGATACTGTTGGCTTCAAGGACGGCGACTAGTGTTCTCTGTTGCCATTATTTTGTATTGTAAACTTTTAAGGTTGTGTTCGAAATGTTTCAGTTTTTTTTTTTAATAAGGTTTTTGATAAGGAAATTTCATAACACAGTAGGTAGGAAACACATAAATTAAACGCGACGCGACCAGTTGACTCGATGCGTGTTGACTCGAATCAAATGTGCAGGCATTTTTTTTTTTACGTCGTAAAATCATCAGATGAAGTGTTCCCACCCCGGGCAGGGCGGGAGGGACTGTCAGACTTGTACTGACTAAAATCCACGGTGTCCTTCAATAGCCCTTTATGTTCCGGGGTCACGGTGATGGTATAAGTCCCGCGACCCCGGCAGGCTTTAGCCCTCTGAGAGGGGGCCTCATCATTATGCTGACGCTCTTATAGACGCGCGTGGAACACGACGCGCCGTCGACCCGGGAAATGTGCAGGCATGGCGTTGCATCGGATGTTCATAGTGTGATTCTGGTCTATGGAAAACAATACATTTCATTCGACTCAACACGCCTCGCGTTTCATCGGGTCGGGTCGCGTTTTAATAATGTGTGGGCGACTTTATTCTTAACAATGGATTCGGCTTCGCACGGGTTAGAGCTTGGAAATCATCATCTGCCTAGCCTCTTCCCAACTATAGATACCTATTGAGGTCGGCTTCCAGTCTAACCAGATGCATCTAAATATCATTATCATGGAGTGACTGTCTATCGGACCTCCACGACCCAGTAGCTGGCCAATACGTTACTCCATGATAAAAAAGCTTGAATATAAAATAAGATAGGTTCATAATAGCCCATTATGCTTGATATTAGCATAGCTTTTTATAGGTTTTCAACCTAACTTGTGAAAATTTTCTTGCAAAGAAAGCATGTTCTCCATGTTTACAATATAAAAACAAAAAAGAATATTTCAATTTCGTCTAGACTTCCGGAAGTTAGCTATGCTCGTTTAACAGACTTGAGTTGAGTTTACATCGAAAATAAGCCAATTCTACCTGAACTGGAAGCAAAGAGCAGTTCTTACAACCTTTTAAAAATAACAATACAAGTTCAAAGTCCTCATAATCAACGGAATGCTTCAGATCGAACTTAATTAGCAACCGTTTTAGAATTCTGCGTAAATACATAAACGTAGGTAATTAGCAAATGTCAATCACCTTGGAACTCTTGGACTACCTAAAGCCTGCCGTGGTCGCGGGACTTATTATTCTTGACCCCAGAACATAAGGGCTAGAAGGACACCATGGATTCCCATGATTTCCCGCCCTGCCCGGGATGGGAGGACTCATTTGATGATTTTACCACTCTTGGACTCCGCGCCACGACTAAAGTCCTGCGGAAAATTCGATGTACATAAAAAAAAAATGAAATATGTAATGATAGAGATACTAGCATCGTCATCTGCCTGGCCTTTTCCCAACTATATTGGGGTCGGCTTCCAGTCAAACAGATTCAACTGGATATCAGTATTTTACATGGAGCGACTGCCTGTCGGACCTCCACAATCTAGTAACTGGGTAATCCCATACCCCATGGTAGGACTGGTTGTCAGACTTTAGAGCTTCTGCCTAACAGTAACGTCCCCAATATAATATTATGTAGTTGGAAAAAGGCTAGGCAGATTTTTAACAATATCGTTAACCCATCGAATTTAAATCTAAACGCACTTACCGATTACTCACAACGGCCTACCGATTTCAATCAACTTCTCCTAGAAACCAAAGCTCAGTAAATCACTTATAACCAGTTATAGCACTGCACGTGGGTTGCCTTCCGTCACCCAAAATAACCCAGAGGGTGCCTAGCTCGCTTTTTGTAAATGTTTACAATTCCTATGCCCTGTGTTTGTGGATGTATTTCGGGATTGTTGTACTAAGAGGCCATAGAGTATGGAGTTGTGTAGAATGGTATGTTGGTTGATTTGTAGGTGGGAGTGGTTTGAGTGTAGTTACTGATGTTAGCAGGTTTGAACTTGTGGAGTGTTGAAAACATAGATTTATGTTCTAGTTAGTTGGTGGAAGATTTGGGGATAGTTTTATGTGAAATTGACCTTCAAAAAGCGCTATCAGCCTATTTTGAATGAATGAGTTTTGCTTTGTGGATTTTTCATTATGTTTTGCTCGTCTCGTCGTCTGTTTATGGACTACGATTATTGTGCATATCCATTAGAAAAAAACTGTTTGACAAGTGAGATATCAAGCCTTTTTTACTTCTGAAATATTAGTATTTTCGTAAATATTTTCTACAAAAATAGATCACAAATAATAAGTACCTACAACAGTCTATAATCATAACAACAGACAGAGACAAACAGTCGACAACGAAGTATTTCGATATGAACATTGAACCATTTCGTTGTTGTCTTGATAATTTCAGCTTACTAACCACACCATAAGTTTATACGTGTAAAAGTCGATCTGGGAAACCCGATGAACTAATCTACAAAATAAACAGAAATCTCAAACTAACAAAGCCACTTTCTCCTTAGGTGGTGGACATGCGCTGGGGGGTCCGAGACGAAGCCACAGATGATCACATGACCACAGAGCTGTGTATGAGGGAGATCAAGAACTGCCAGCGACTCTCCATGGGACCAAATTTCGTGGTGTTTCTTGGCCAGAAATATGGATACAGGTACTTGGTATTTTGCGGTTATTTAGCATCATCTGCCTAGCCTTTTCCCAACTGTATTGGGGTCGGCTTCCAGTCGAACCAGATTTAGCTGGATATCAGTATTTTACATGGAGTGACTGCCTGTCGGATCTCCACAACCCAGTTACTGGGTAATACAATACCCCATGGTAAGACTGGTTGTCAGACTTTAGAGCTTCTAACTAACAGTAACGACTGTCAATGATCTCCAAATGACAGCCGGGACCAACGGCTTAACGTGTTTTCCGAGGCACGGAGGAAACTCGCTATGAAAGATGGTCACCCATCCACAGAATAGGCAAGCGCAGCTTAACCCGAAAGATCGGCCTGTGCGGCTGTAATTATTTAGCCACGAGCTCCTCACTCGCTCCTTGCGGTTATTTAGCGCAAAGAAAAAAAAATAGATTGCAATTAAGAGTCGCATATGCATTCTACTGGATGAAAACTGTAGTCGCCTTACTAACTAGTCTGTCATAAACACTGTTTTAGACTATCACGGTTTATTTCACAATTTAAAATGTCACTTACGGGATATCTTCTAATTCAAAACAAATTATAATCACGGAAGATATCCCGTAAGTGACATTTTAAATTAGTCTGTCATAGTCCTGTCCAGCCACGTTGAATCTTTCATTTAAATTTTTAAGAACATTTCTCCCGAAAGACGTAGACCACATCGGCGTTCCTAAAAATTACCGTTATATTTTTTGCAGGCCAATCCCAACATACGTGCTATCATCAGAGCTACAGATGTTGAAAGAGGAGCTGGTGGCTGGAGGAGTAGACGTTATACTCCTGGACACCTGGTATAAGAAGGACTCCAACGCTGTGCCTCCCGTGTCAGTGCTGCAACCCATCTCGTCTATATTGATTAATTTTAATAATAAGGTAGGCTCTTATTATAAGCTCACTAGTATAAAACAGCATAGCACTAGCTATGCTTCATCGTCTAAATTCCACTGCTTTACATAGGCCACTCCATCACATGCCGAAATCAGCAACTAGAAGTGGTAGTGGGCAGGCCACATAGCAGGTTGAGTTGATAGCCGATGTCGCCTTAAAGTTCTCGAATGGAGACCGCCGTCAAGCGCAAAATTAGACGTTCCCACAAAGACAGACATGGTGATCCCAAGAAGACCACAAGATCACACTGGATACTATAAGCCACCTCCAAACAGTCCTATTAGACAGCTATAGGGGGAGGCTAACGTTTAGTAGTGGATATTATATTATATGCTACGACTAATATGATAGTAAACTCTCAATTATCTGATACCAGCCAACAGATGGTTAATCGACCTAATCATAACACCAACCTTCCATTTTGTTAATTCCTCACACACTCGAGATTATAACTACTCCAAGAGTCATTAGTTCTACTGTAGGTATATTAGTAATACAGTATTCATATAAACTATATTTAAGTCCCATAGAACAATCTGCAGCTGTTATCCCGTAATTACGGTCGCGGTACTGTCTAATCAGCTAACCGTAAACTTAGAACGTAAAAGGCTATATTGAAGGGTTTTAATCTGACATTCCCTGCCGATCCGCCCTGGGTGAGATCATTTGGTGATTTTACCACGATGAAAAAGCCTCCTTCTATTTGCCATAATGTTAATATGGATTCTTTAAAACTCTCTATATCATTCCAGAGAGTCCCAAAACTCCAAGCTGAAGATCAAGCAGTCTGGTGGGACACACTTGGTAAAATGCAGAAGCTGTTCCGCAAGGCTTCCCTACAACTGTACAATGCTGGCAAGATTGATAAGGACTGTATGCACAATTATTTTATGTCCGGTAAGTATCCAATATCAGAATCAAAGTCAGTTGGTAACTATAAAATGGTAGTACCTAGCATGGTTAAACAAGTATTCAAATCCTGATCGATGACTTGATTGTAAACCTTCGTATCGGTGTCTGAGAACCCACTTTAATCCCGTCAATCAACATCGAATAACTAAACTGTCATGGTGAATCTGCTTATGGCAGTAACATCTATGGTATCCCGAAGCTAGCAGGTTTTTAGGGAATATTTTAAACAAAGGTGATGAGTACTCCGATTAAAAAAGCGGTACCTGGTATAAGCTTTATAGGTTTTTTCTGTGGATTCTTAACTAGCTGAAATCTCTAATATCGCGATCTACGATTCTTCAATAAGTACTTCTTGGACGATCGTCTTGTTCTTCCATTTGAAAACGAATTATCTCCACTTAGGAACTCAACATAATCCGTCTCAAATATCCCATCTCTTAAAATTCCAGTAACGGAACGCGAAGTAATAAACGGTGTCCTCAACGTGAAAAACACGAAGAACCACTGCTTGGCGTACGTCAGGTACATCAACAACATCAACCTTCAGAACCTGAAGAAGGCCAGCAACTTCGTGGACATCATCAACAGGAGTCTTGATGCTGAGGCTTCTAAGCTGCTGGCTGATCTCAGGGATGTTAGGCTGCCCGATAAGATTGAGACTACTAATATACAGAAGTAAGTGTTACTGCAAACTGTAATGGTTTTAACATCTCACCTTTATCACTGAGCATTTTTTTTTACCGTTGTAAAATTATCAAATGATTCTTCAAACCAAGGGCGGGACGGGAGGAACTATCAGACTCGTACTGACTAAAATCCAAGTTGATCCTTCAATAGCCCTTTACGTTCGAAGGTCACAGATACCGATAAGGCAGACCCGCGACCCCAGAAACAAGCAATACTACTTTGACCTTGAGATAAAAGACTTATCCATAGATAGAACACTGCAGAAGTTGCTATCTTTGGCAGCCTAAGCCGAGCCAAATACAGACTTAAAAAAAGCGTTGCTAAATCCTGCTCATCCATCCAATGTTAGAACTTTGCAAGTGTTGTTACCATCGCGTGCTCATTGGTCATATGGGTTCTAGAGTTTCTATAATATTTTTATGACGTTTCAGATACACAGTTGAATGGATCGGTCGTGAGGGTTTGGATACAGAGACTCATGGTGAATACCTCAGCCATTTCATAGCACACTTCTACAAGAACATCGTGAAATTGGTTGACAGGTCAGTAACATTATTTTTCTGACGGCATTTGTGCCGAAACATGAAAATCGCGCAACCCAGGAATAATGGTGTTCCATGGGAGTAGACCTATACTTATCAGTGGGTGGAACAGGGCTGCTATATATGATGTCGATAAATCTGAACATGATTAACAAATGGCAGTGGCCTAGAACAAAGCTTACCGATCGTCAAGAGCTGATGAGAATATTTTAAATTAGGTCGGGTCGGCTTTGTTAATCAATAATTAATAGGTATTGCCAAATCGAATACTTAGTTAAACAATTGCATACAATGATGAACTCCTCCTTTTTGGAGAATTAAAATGATTTTTTTGCAAAAAGTTTGTTACATCCCTCCTCTACCATCCCTTTAATTTTTTGCATAAAATCCAGAACTGGAATTACTTTACATGTAAATGAATCAAAGAAAGTTCAAAACTAATCTGTCATTAGCATTGCATACATTTAGTGGCAAACTATTTCATTTGGTAAAACTGGAATTATATTTGCAAATTAGGTAGGAGGGCAATTTTATACTCTGATATATTATACCAGAAGATAATAACTTAGAAAAGTATAGAAGACGACGATAAATAAATTAAATAAGAACAAGAGTGTGATGACTCTATAGCAAATGATTTGACTGTTTTTCCTCGGTGCAAAAATAATGTACTTTTTTACAAATCCATAGCAACAAAGCTATCTGGACAGAAATCATTCGTGTCACCTAGTGCAGGCCGCAGAAGGAATTTCGTTTGCAAAATATGAGAACCGCAATCTGTTTTATGAAGTATGCAAATGGGTTCTAGGACTATTTAAAAATGCATGTTGCCAGTGTCTGGAGTGGTCCAGAAATTTGTAAAACACTACCGCACTACACTTAGTAAAATCCTTCCCTTTAAACTCAATCACCCCTTTTCACCACTTTAGGGGGCGATTTTTGTAAAACCCAAAAACACGTGTTTGATGATTTTTGATCTAATTTCCATATACCGGATTTCAAATTAATCGGTTAGCACGTTATGATTTCCCTATACAAACTTTAACGTCGTCTAGAGTATCATTGGAGGGTAGTTTAAAAAAACTAATAATGCCCATTGCCACCCCCTTAAAGGTGAAATCCTTTCTTAGTGATCACCTACATGATAAATTGCAACTACTATCCAAAATTCAGGTTAAATACGTTTAGCACTTTAAAATCCTTCCCTTTAAACTTGAATACCCCTTTTCACTAATTTTGGGGGTGATTTTCGAAAAATCCAGAAACACGTGTTTGATAAATTCTGTTTTCGTATATAAATACTGATTAACAAAGTAATCGGATCACGCGTTATGGTTTTTCCATACAAACTTTAACATCGATTAGATCACTAATGGAGGGTAGTTTAAAAAAATTACAAGTGCCAATCTATTTTATTTATTTGTGTTCTTATTCATGACTAGTTTCAAATGTATAAACCCAAGGAATAGGATTTTTCATACAGTAGTTTTCACCCCTTTTCACACCTTTAGAGGACGATTTTCACAAAATCCCGTCTTTATGCCCCCCTAAATGGTAGACTGCAATTATTGTCCAAAACCCAAGTTTCTGCGTTTAGCGATTTCGGCTGTACGCGAGTCGTACGACCATACCCTGTTCTATTAAATATATAGATAATTATGTATTTATATGTTTTTCTACTATATTTTCCAATCATTTTATCAAGGTCTCGTCATAATAAAGTATAATCAATATGTAATGCCATATCATATGAAATTTATTCAGATCAAAACCCACAAATATCAACGTTTTGTTGATATGAGACCGAAGTGCAGTTTTTTTTTTTTTGGACCACGATAATTGCTGGCAACATCGAAAATATATATCTTGACCATCCTAAAAATATATCAAGAAACTCAAAACTCGGTCCTCATAATATTTTGCATACGGATGTCTTCTGGGCCGCCTGGTCTAACCGTAGTCTGACACTTCTTTCAGAATTATAAAAATCTAACTAAGTATGTTCAAGTTCACTGCAACACAAAAAAATCTGCACGACAACATCAGTTATTATGATTTAACATTTTTTAGCGATTTAACCTTCTTTAGCCCAAAAACATGTCCTTATAGTGATTCGTACTAATACCGACAACGCCGGGGTAGAGGCAAAGTTTTGGGGTATGAAGAAGAATCCAATTTATCCTGCAAAAGTAAGAAACCAGTACTTTCATAGGTAATTCTGGTTCCAGGGCAATGCGCAAAGAAGACAGCAGTGCTCAAGGTGTGATAGTGACAGAAATACTGCAGCACCTCCACGCCTGCAACAACTCCGTGAAGGTGTTCCACGGGAGGGAGCCAGACCTGGACTTCATTGAGGACTACATGAAGAACACTTCTGATAAACCACTGGTTTTGTATGGAGAGGGTGAGTTTGGGGAGAGCTAGAGAGGTGGAAACATGCATAAGCCTATAATCTGGCATAATCAGGTATAATCAAGTCCTCTCATATGAGAAAAGAGGGAGTGGGTCTTAATCCACCACGCGGGTGTATATAGGTTCACTTGTCTTCGAATCCAAATATAAACAGCTAATAAGGACTCTTCTATCCACCTTTCTTCTTTTCATCATCACACTCTGGTGATAAACTGTTCCACTAGCTCTTTTCAAAAGAAACTTCGGGATCAGTATGAACATTATGGTTAGTAAGAGTCTGAAAGGCCACTCTACTCCATGCAACGACGATATATTACTAGACTCCGCATGCACGATCTAAGGAACAAAAAATATTCTGTCAACTCGCGGAGGTACTACGTAAGCGAGGGGGACGGAGTACTGCGTAGTGATTTGCTAACTCAAGGTCTGTTCTGTCTCAAGGTATGTTTACGGCTCACAGCATTGGTCGAAACAAGACTGATATAAGACATTTTTGCCTAATGTGTTGACAGACATCGGTCGCCTGTTATTAGGAGTCTAGTAATATATCGTCGTTGACTGCATGTCTCTGTAATAAACGGTTGCGTTGCGAGTTTTTACCATAACTTTTCCATGAAAGGCAGAGATTTTTTTTTTCTGCATTCGAATTTTCCTTTACACAATAATCTTTAGTCTGAGACCTTGTTCTTCTTTCTCTTTCCAGGTGGTTGCGGTAAAACGAGTCTACTAGCAAAAAGCGCAGCCATGTCCCTGGACACTTGGTTCGCTGACGTGCGACCAACCAACGTCATCCGATTCCTGGGAACTACTCCTGACTCCAGCGCTCTGACACCTACTCTCATCTCGATTTGTCAGCAGGTATGCCGTTTTTTCATCGTCAGCTAGGGTAAAACCCCTCCACTCCACAAACCGGACAGACAACAGGACAACAGAAATAGAGGAATGAAATGGGGGAGATCGTTGCAAGTGTATTTAAAGTTTGCACAGCTGAACCATCTGCCTAAATGTAAGGACTTACAAATGCGTTGGCAACCAAAACTCTCGAACGACAGCTGTAGGTAAAGGGGAAAAGAATGGTTTCTATAAAAACCTTTTCCTCATTTATGTTTATTAAAATTAATTTCCTGTTTTCATAGCGTTTGTTTACCCTTGTTACTTATCATTTTGGTGTCACTTCTTGCCAATCCTTGTCCATCATATTTCGGTGAATCTTTTTTGGCCTGTCTTTGTTCTCATATCCGTAACAACTTTGCTGAGTTGAAGGTACCTTAAAATTTTTACTTCCAGATATCTTACAACTTCGCCCTCCCCTTCGAGGGCATCCCAGATGACCTGGTGCCTCTCACAGCGCACTTCAAGCACCTGCTGACGATGGCCAATCAGCAGCAACCTCTGCTTCTCTTTCTGGATTCAGTTGACCAGCTCACTGGCATTGGCACGGAGAATAATAAGGTGTCATGGCTGCCGACCAGGTTACCGGAGCATTGTAAGGTGAATATCTTAGTTGTTTTGATCTTAAACCACACCAATTTAGAACTACTTGGCGTAGTAGCTGAGCGATTGCCTGATTTATTGCTTGTCCCGGTTCGATTTCCATACGGAACAGAAATTCGTACGATCACAAGAAGAACAAAAACGATAAACAGAAACAAGAAAAACAGAAACGATAGGTGAAATTTCCAACGTTGTCGACGTTTGAAAAAAACCCTTGTACAGTAACAGTTTAAAAAGGTGGGCCTTGAAATTCTGCATAACATTTTATATACCTGATCGAGTTACACTATAATTTAACTGACTTTAAAATTTTAATCTTTTTACACTTTTATTTGCTGTCTTAAATGATATAACATTTATTTCTCTTCTATATTCTAGATAATTGTGACATGTGCATGTGAGGAAGCAAATCCAGAGGTATCCAAAGAATATGACGTGCTCAGACGCATGATTGATTCAGAAGAGAACTTTCTAGAAGTCAAAGCTCTTGGGGAAGATCTGGCGATGCAAGTTTTGAAGTAAGTACCTCTACTAAATACAAGTAAAACACAAAATAATTATGGATGATATTGAGTCAAAAAAAAACTCATGAAAGTTACGTACTAACAAAAAAAGCATAGTGCTTTACAAAAAAAAAACTGAAAATGTTTTAGATAATTTTGATTGAAAATTTCACATTCTTCTTATATTTAATTTCAGACTATGGATGGCTTCTGCAGCGCGGGATCTATCGAACTATCAATGGCGTTTAGTATCAAATGCCATTTCTTCTTGTTCGCTACCGATATTCGTGAAACTCGTCTTTGCAGAGGTAAGACTTTTTTTTCTAATTACAATTTTTAATCGTTTTTTTTTACACTGTAAGTTTTACAATACATTTACAATTTTTTGGGCTTCTTTCTGGCGTGCCTTCTGAGTCTTTAAACCAGACAGTGTTTAGATATCTATTCGTTCATCTATTAAATAAATACTCTACGCTACATACTTCATTCTTTTTCCAGGTGTGCCGATGGAGAAGTTATACCAAGCCTCAAGATACTCACTTGGCTTCAACTGTCATGGACTCCATCATGATGCTGTTTGAGAGAATTGAGAAACAGGTAAAGAAACTCAGTGATCAATCAATAAAACATTAACGACGCTTATAAGCATACCATAATCAATTTATAATGATCCCACTGCTGGGACACCTCCCCTCTGTAAGAAGGAGTGGGCTGAAATCCACCTTACGGCCTCAATGCGAGTAGACAGATGCCTCATGCCTTCGAATGTTTGACTCTAGGACATGCCAGTTATGTCATGATGTTTTCCTTCACCGGTTTGAGAGCATTGATGATGAATCAAATTACCCACGACCGAAAATTGTAAAATAGAGTAAGACCATTCAGAAGGAACTGAAACTCTTGCGGAAACGGAACTTAATAAAAAACTATTTGGCGCTGGATTCTGGCAGGCCAAGGAAAACTTAATTGAATATTTTCTTCTCGTCCTCAGCACGGCCGTCTCTTGGTCTTCCACGCACTAGCTTACATCACAGCTGCACGCAGTGGTCTATCGGAGACAGAACTAGAAGACCTGATCTCCTTGGATGACAAAGTACTGGATGATGTGTACCAGTACCATTTGCCACCTGTCAGACGAATACCACCTTTACTGTGGACTAGGTAAGAACATTATTCGATAAACTACTTCGTTTGGAGAGCAGCATTCACATTTTTGGGGGTGAACCGTCAGGCGGTGAATCCCAGCTGGCCCAAAAAATCTAGGCTTTATACTGTTACTGAGTGAGAACCGAAAACTAAAACAAAACTCTGTATGTTGCGCTGGCAACTACTAAATTTACTAAGCACTAAGCAGTTTCCCAATCTAGGGTCGTTCAAAACTTTTATGGTCTGGTGGCTTACTATGACGTCTGAAAGCGTGATTATTTCCACTGTGGGAAAGAGACAGGTATGCGAGTCGTCTAGCGCCATCTCGTTCCCTCAGTGGAACTACTCACGCTTCAAGACGCCATGGTAGGCCACCTGGTATTTAGTGAGTTGTGTTAATCTATTTTGTATCTCATACAATACTAATTGTCCAAAACAAATAAATGAGTGTCCTAATTTTACCATGAATTTCAGGATCCGTAACGATCTCCCAAACTACCTATCAGAACGTGAAGCTGATGGTGTCTCCGTGATGAACTGGTACCACAGGCAGTTCAGGGATACCGCGCGGGAGAGGTACTTCAAGAACATGAACATGGCCATGTACTTCCACTCCATGATTGCTGATTATTATCTGGGTAGGTAATTCTTCTGTATACACTAGTTTTGGTTTGTGGTCTGGTGAAAAAAGGGAATCAATCTCAATAATAAATCTCAATGATGATAATAACTTTTAGCGCAAAGTATGCTGTTAGGGGTCGCGGGACTGTCTTAAAAGGACACCGTGGTCCTAGATGGTATAGAGCAACTGAAGGAACAGGGTATCCACCCTGTTTATAGGCAGTAAGAGTGTGACCCCAGAACGCAAATTAATGGTTATTTTATTTATACCTTTATTTCAGGCAACTAGGGCCCATAACATAAAATACATACCATAACTATAATAATTATAAATAAACTAATACATATTAATCACTTACGAACTAAACTTATTAGCTATTGTACACGAAGAGGCGGCGTCGTGTTCCGCTAACTGGTGCCGCGCAGCAGGCCTCGAAAACGCCGGTACACGACACCTTTCGGCCAGAACTCATCCTTGAGGAATCTCTCGAGGCAATGAGTCGGTACTCGCACCACAAAAGACTTGAAGTTGGTTTCATGGCGCGGCTCCAACATCTCGACCCTCAAATTCCAGGAGGTCTTGACTCGCAAATACTCCATGACCTCCTCAACCTTCGTGGAGTAATGTAGCCGGGAAACATACAAAAGCGTCGTAGGTATTGCAGGACGCAACAGCATGTTTGGCCCAGCCAGCGCGGAACCACACTGGTTCTGACTCTTCTGAGGCTTCTTCTTCATCTTCTTCTCCACCTTGATGAATCCATCCTCATCCGTTTGCTGCTGCTTCAATTTCTTATTGGAAATTGAGCGGCTCTGCTTACCCGCTTTGGCTTGTTGTCTCTGCGACTCAGCAGGCTTGCCCTCGGTTACGATAGCCGCGTAGGCACGTTTAGGAATCGGTGAACCTACGCGAGCAATCCGATCTACCTGTGACGTAGTCTCTATCGCTCGTGCGGGACGATCGACGGAGTGACGCGATGCATTTTCGTCGATTCGTGCAGGTGACGACACATCCATATGAGGTGACTCAAAACTGCTGACGGATGCGTTTTGCTGTGCCGCGCCTCGGCGCGTGTTCACATTCGTGGCGCTCAGCGGTGACCTACTTGCAGAGACAGTATTGCGCAATGACAATACTTCGGCACGTAGATCTTCGATGGTATTTTCCGATGCTGCCAACTTAGACTTCACCTCAGCCAGGCTTGTCTGCAACGATGTGATGTCCTTCAACAACCTGGTGACATCGACATGATCGAAGGTGACAGGGGGCAGTCTATGCAGCTCCTTTGCCACGAACGCAGGAACGTCGTCAGGATCAGTCACCTTTAACAAGGTGATAATATCCTGAATGCTCTTCTCAGTGCCATCTCTTCGTCGGGACGGCATCTCTTCGAGCTTCCCCGTAACTTCGAATAGCAGCCTCTTGCCACTACTTATCTCCTCTTCTTTGAAGTTAGATTTGCAAATCTGCAAAATGCTAACTTCGTCCATGGTATCGATGGCATGTTGAATGAATGCCAGCAGTTCGTTGGCTATAAGATTTTGAGAACTCATAGCGTCAACTAGCAGCGGCTAGCGCCGCGCTCCTCGCGAATAAATATTCGTATCAGTTTACACGTCCGTATTCAAGCGCGCGTTGCATTAGACTAATCATTGCATTATTAAAGTACACCGTGGATGTTAGTCAGTATCTACAAGTCTGACAGTCCCTCCTGCCCTGACCTGAGTGAGAGGACTCATTTCATGATTTTACCACCTAAAACAAACTAGGGCTGTGAACTACTGGGACTCTGCAAACATCACACCATCACCTTACATGGCAGCATTCCAAGTAACTACTCCAACAAAAAATAAAGAATCATGGGAAAATTGAATATTCCAGGTATTTGGGGCGGTGGAACACCAAAACCCTTCAAATACACTGAGATCCAGCGGCACCGCTTCAACCTGGCTGACAGAGAAGGCGTGGCTGATAGGAAGGTGCCTCTGCAACCGCTGATCTTCATGTCTGCTGATGGAGCTAATAGAAGATACAATTTGAGGAAGGTAAGGAGAAAATGTTCTACTTCTATTGTCTCTTTTTGACACTTGAATTGATCAGGCAATCGTGTTAAAATAATTGTCAAATAATTCCAAGTTCCTAAAAACTTAACGCATCTTCACTGTGTCTTCCAGTTTGGCGAGCTGCCGTTCCACTTAGTCCGTTCCAAGCGGTTCACTGACTTGTATGCTGAAGTACTGTTCAACTACGAGTGGCTCCACGCCAAGCTGAACTGCTGCCCTCTCCAAGCTGTCCTGGCGGATTTCGAAGATGCCAAGCAGCATGTTAATAAGGATGCTGTGAGGTATACCTAAACAAAATGTCTTCAGTTATTACTACCACACCAACATTTTATGCATTTATCATCTTGGAATGATGGAATCATAAAAGCTCTTCTGTTAGATTGATTTCCTTTTACTATACTATATCCAAAAGATTTTTTCCAAAGTCAATTTGTTGGATTACGTTTCGGCTACAAGTTTTGTTCTAAAAATTAATTAATAAATGTCGAAAGACAGAACAAAATTTTCATCAACACAAACTTGATCTGCGCGGTATATAAATTACAGTCCTCTCCCGGTTGTGGACTGGAAGCTTGTGGCCAACCAGATACTACAATATGATTCATTTATAAGCAATGCAATCATGAATCCAATATTACATCAACAGCACTCAGTGACAATTACTTGAACATTCTTCTACATAGACTCTCAATGATCAGTGTTGATGTTCCAAACATAAAATTCCAGAGAACTTATGCTAGTAGCCGATGCCCTCCGCCTGGGAGGCGCTATCCTGGGCACATACTCCGACATGCTGGCCCCGCAGCTCGTGGGCAGGCTACTGCCCGAGGCCCCCGGCAACCCCGCCATCTCCTCGCTCCTCAAGCAGTGCGTTAATAACGGGAAGATGCACTGCGCGCTACTGCCGTCTCATCATTGTCTGCATACTCCGGGTGGACCTTTGAAGGTAGGTAAGCTGGATGAAGAGTTATGCCTTCAGAGAATGACCCGCTTTCCATGTTTAGAAATGTTATAACTGCATCAATGAGCGGATTTTGCATAGCCGAATTGGGCCAAACATGTTTTAATTTTTTGTCAATAGTATTTGAATATTTCAAATTCAAGTGGATGAGTCTTGTTCAATAGACCATCACTAACCTTTCTTTTTCTTTTGCCTCTTTTTACCATTCTGTAGTCCTCCTTCTGTAGCTATTTCCACTCTAAACGACATTGAGCTTTTTGTAACCAATTTGAACCCTCTTCACATCGTCCTTCCAAAGCATTTATAGTCTTCCTTAGAGCATTTATCTCACCTTGAATATCTTATATCTTACTTTTCTCCTCTTTCAGTACTCCTTAGAAGGCCATCAGTTCGCAGTCTTCGCGTTCCGTCTCAGCTCAGACAAACGTTACGTGGTCTCCATCTCCAGTAGAGTGATATCCTGGGACCTCTCCACTTCAGACCTGGCTAGAGATTTGTGTCCTCAACTTGAGGGCATCATGCAGAACTTGGAATTGTCTCCAGATAATAAATGGGCTGCTGCATCTACTAATAATTCTGTTGTGAGTTTTTCTGATAATTTCTTAGATGTTTTTGTGTTTTTTGTAGAGTTAAGTTTATTCAAGTTCTGATTTGTTTTCTTTTACAGTCAATGCTCCTGAATATGCTGACGAGTGAATACATTACAATTGATAATCCTCTTGATGAAGGTAAAAACCTACTTGTTTCTTTATGTAGGTACTTTCTTTCGTAAGTTTTTAAGGTCATTTAAAGTTAAATGCAGGTCGTGCATGTGTGTGTTTCTGTCTGATTGTGAATTAACTAGAATGTCATCGATTTTTTCTTTTCTGTCTCGATAAGTTGATTGTTCAGTATATAAAATTGTATTCTACCTCCAGGTGAGACAGTTCGTGGAGTATACGTCCTGAACCACCACATGTTCATCTACGGGCCTCGCACTTGGGTGCAGTACAGCATGAGAGGCGAACACGAACAAACGCTACCGGCACCTGACACTGCGCCCTTTGATGACGTTAACTGGGAGATACTTTGTTAGTACTGTTGTTTTATTAAAATCATCATTGTCATTATTCTTCCAAAAGACGTCCATTGCTGGATAAAGATCTCCTCCAGACGATATTCAGTAAGGTCACGGGATTGTCTAAATAAGATGAACCTTGACCTTCAGACCGTGAATTTGGTAAAGGTCTGTTAAGTCTGAAAACGCAAAAATGTCCTTTTTTTTTCTTCTCTGCATTAATATAGTGAAAGCACTTCTGATAGTATGCGGGTAGATCCCTATAGATGCCTACAACATCAGAAGTATCCCGCTCTTAATTCAGAATCAGTTCATAATTAGACACTAGGGCGGTGGATGCCACTCCAACAACCTTTGAAAACTTTTCTTTGTGCAGCAATGGAGTTCCGTGATTTAGAAAACTTCCTCCTGGTCATGTGGAGTGGAGACCTGGATGAGGACCGGCTTCTAGTGCAGTTCTGCAAAGATGGTGAATGGATGCAGCCACTGAGGTGCCGCGGAGCTTTGGCGATGAACAAGCATTGGACCAAGATCTATTGTAGTGATCCTGAGAGGGGTTATCAGGTAAAAATGTAATGGTTAACTGTAGTGTGACTGTAGTAAGGTCTGAGTGACACCATTCTTCATTTTGGAGAAATACAGTACTGTTGTTATGTTATAAATTACTTCAGGTGCCAGGGTTAAATCACAGATAAATCTTTCTTTTAACCATCTTCCATAAAATGTTTCAGATATCAATCTTCGAGCTGAACGTAGAAGAGAAGTGCTGGATCAAAGTGGAGGAAATTTTTCATAAGGAGACAGATACAGCTGAAGCGATGTTGCAGCTCAAACGTGGCAAGAAAGATCGCATGCTGTTTGGTAAATATTTGTATTGCTTAATATCAATAATTTGTTTTTTTAGGTATTGTCTACATGAGTCGTTAAGCTAGCTAGCAAGGTAGCTCGTGGTAAAGGCCTCGACTTACGACCTACTCATGGGTGCAACGCACCAAGCCAGGTGCATCACTTGGTGTAATTTATTTCATCAACACTGCTTTGTAAGCAGTGAAGGAAACCATTTCTGCATATCCTGGAACCAAAAATTCGAAGATAATGCGACATCTACCAAATTGCAGTAGGTCTACTTATTGGGTTTCAGCCAACTCTCTCTCTCATAAGGGTCCCTGTATCCTAGCAGTAGGAGCATTATATTCTGGTTATAATAATTAAAGGGAAGGGTAACAGTTTCATACAAAAAATATGTTACTTTTATTGTTTTAGCTACAACAACATACAGCTTCGTGGTTTGGGACTTTGATCACACAATACCAAGAGTTAAACCTGAGCCTGTGGTTAAAGAAGATGACAAAAAAGGTTTTAAACTACCTGACAAGCAGGAAGAGGTAAGCATCCCTCTGGATAGTTAATAAAATACAAATAAGGTCGATCTTGAGTTTTGTCAACCGAACCCACCATATCAGATAAATGTTAATGATCAAATATAAACAAAAAAAGCTACAAAAAAAACTATCTTAACAAGATTCTGACTGTTTTTTGTCAAGGTGACTAGTTTGAAAAGAAACTAGCAATAAACTTAGATAATCAAACTTAGAGCATGCTAAAGATGGAAAATTTTTGTTTTTCCACCAAAATGCATTCAAGATAGAAATCACACAGAGTCGGTGCATACATTAAGTAAAGCTATGCAAAACTAGTATAAGCTAACCGTTCAATGTGCGGAAAGATCATATAAAGCGAGTCCAAGACAAACTGGTTTTGTATAGCTTGATGTGTAGCCGTGTGTACAAGAAGTCTGAAGTACCTAAGTAAAATAATACCTCTGCTTCTAGGAGGAGAAACCAGAAGAACCGGAGATAGACCACCGTCTTCATGGCATAGTTCTGAAGCTTCCTCACACGATCCGCAACATCTCCACCAAGATGACCCTCTCCAACTCCTTCATGATCAGCAATAACAATACTTATGCTGTTGCCGGAGTCAGGTATACTTTTACCTCCCTCCATTCAACATCTTCCTCATTTTCTTCATCAGCCTAAAGAAATCTACTACTATAGGAAATTATCTCCAATCGTATAACTAAATCTTCGGTCTCTACTCTTGTCAATATATCTGCAGGTTTTTCACTTTGTGTTCTTAATTATTCAAAACGAATTGCTCTGAAAATGGTGCAAGAAAACATATTATATTTATAGTATTTTAATTCTTTCTCTCGGGACAGCCTTAAAGTGTCACCGTGGCCCTTAAATGCAAACGGAATGTGATAACGAAACAAGATAGTTTTAATTCAGTAAGAGCCTGACTGTTCCTTCCGCTCCACCCAAGAAGAGTATCTATAATTATTATTCTCCCCCTCCGTGTTTTAATAACGAGTTTCAAAATTTTATCACTTGGTATTCGACATATTAAAATTAGAACTTGCTTTATCCACGAGCTAAAAAGTTTAGCCTTTACCAAATATCTACAATTGTTTATTCTTTTCTTAGAAAGAACCTCTACGTCTGGAGCCTAGAGACCACAAAGCTGATCAAGGTCTTAGACGCCCACTTCGGCAGAATCGTCCAGCTGGAACCATTGACCGTAGGGTCCTGGAACAATGTCATCACCTCCTCAATCGACAGAACAGTGAAGATCTGGAATATCGACAATATTTTTGAGCAAGTCCATAAGATCGATCGTCAGGAACTGCCTATTGATTCTATCAGGTGAGTACAGAAGACATTAAATTTACAATTATAATTTGACTTTTATCATTGTGTTCAGTGCTGAGAAAATGTAGGTTTTAATTTATTTAGGTTTTAAGGCTCACAAATTATTGTAATCTACTGCAATTAAAAAGTGCCCCTAATTTCTGCTCTTAATAGTTAGTTATTCGAGTCAATCCTATTAGGTATCAAAATTCAACTCTTTCAAACGTTTTCAAAGTATTCGGTATTTTTCGCCACCCCGGCTATTATGGACCATGCTCTTCCAAATTGTTAAGACTTTCTTCTCCTTTTAAACTTCTAGTCTAGCCCGAGACAAATGCCTAGCAGTAACAGTAACCCGCAGTTGCTGGGGTCTCTGGAACACCAGCACTGGGAAGCTGCTAGCCCAGCTGGCTGAAGCACCTCTGGGGGCCATCGTTACCCACGCTGTCATCACACCTACTGGGGACAACGTAGTGACTGCTGAGTCTGGCAATGTCATTATTTGGGATACGCCGGAAAAACAGGTAATTTTTTTGTGTCCATATTATTCTAAGATATTTACTAGCTTGCTTCTGACGACTATTTATCGGCGTTTATTATCTTCTTGCCTGAGTATTTCCCAAAAAATGTTGGGTTCTGCTACCATTATATGAGGTTCTAATTGGAAACACGATGGTACCTTCAATAAGACTAGGTACATAAACAGGCATCTATAAATATCTGATAGAAATAATCGGGTATTTGTTCTGATCGGCCCAAACCGAACAGCACATGAGCCGTTGTACCTATCAAGCTAGTAATTCTAATCCATTATTATTTTCAGGCCATATTCAAAGAAGAACAGAAAGGCATCAAGCAAGTTCTCCTTTTAGAAGACGGCACTAAATTCATAACTATCTCCATGCAAGCGGCTTCAGAAAACGTTGATAATGTTGGTATTGCAAATATCATCGCAAGAACGATTCCAGGTAAGATTCCAGGACTTTATTTTCTTACATTATTTTTTCGAGTGGTTAAAAAAACCGCTTCAGTTATATCGTTATATCCGACAGTTTCCTATTTGGCTTCAAGAACTGCATATGAGAATGGGTTTAGTTTTAAAGACAGGGGAAGTGATATTGAGTTTCTACGTCAGTCAGTAACCGCATGGATCTTCGATATGTGCCTGGCTAATGGCATTCCCTGTTTGATAATTGCAGAGGGTGAAAGGATATATACAGCCGAGTATGAGCTCCGAGGCACTGGGTACAAGGCTGCTGTGGTCTCAGCAGATGAACACCACATCGTGGCTCCAGGTGTTGATAAGTCTTCCAGGGATTGCCTGCATGTGTTTCATGCGAGGACTGGTGCGAGGCTGCACAGGTAAGTAAGGCATTGACTAAGATAGACTGTGGAGTCAGGTATTAATTTGCGGAATATCATCATCATCATCACCCGTCGTAAGACGTCCACCACTGAACAAAGTACTTGCTTAACATCGGTTGTTCACGACTCTCACGATGTTGTCGGTCCATCTAGTAGTGATCCGGTCTAGTCAAAGACCTGTGCTGCGTCGTTCAGTCTGCCGAACGCGATGGCTATAAAATACTATGCAAGAATGGATACAGAATTTGGGCTTATGCTTTGCCAAAAGGCACTATGAGGAGTTAAGTTTTGTTTTTCAGGATCCCCATAAAGAATAGTGGCATCAAGGACATGCAGTCGATAGTGGCACTTCCACATAAGCCATTGTGGGTGGCTGTCGTCGGTAATGACAAGGCAGGTATACTGGACATCAAGACAAAGAGGCATATAAGGTGAGATTTTTTTTTCTATTTCTTTCATCACCCATCAGCATTTTTCTAGCCCAATTTATATAATCTTCTTCAATACTTTTCTATTATTTGTAATCTCAGCAGTTCAGCATCACCTTTCTAGCCATATCATCTTCCATAGAGTCCATCCGTTATTTGTTTGATTTTGATTGCAGATTCGTCCCCCGCTGGAACGGCTCTTGCACCCGAGATGGCAAGATCGGTCTCTGTGCCCCCTCCCGAGGGGGTCTGGACCTCATAGAGCTGAAGCGAGGTGCCTCGGTCCAGCAGCTGATCTACAGGGCTGCTGAGGGCGTCTTCTCGATCATCACCATGTTTAGTTCCACGGATCAGTATGTCTTCTATTATCATAGTGGAAGGAAGACTTTGAGGGTGTTTAGGTTAGTAAATTCACATAGTAACCTGGTCTTTTCCCAAATATAACTTCGAGACTAAAGCATGAGAGCAGCTGAAAACATCCATGATTTTAATAAATAAGTAATGACTGCCCAAATTTACCAATTTTAGAGTCGATGGCCTAATATATTATCTTTCGAAGCACGGAAGGGTATCGATTCTGCTAACGTAGGTGGACGGTTGTATACTTAGCCAGGATTCCTTCGACGCTGATGGTGTAATGCGATAAAAAGCAAGTGGTCAGGTAGAACATAATTAGCAGATTGTCCTGTATTAGTCTTTTCTTTTACCCAATGGTTTAATTTGTCTTCTAGGTTTTACAAACCTAATACTACAGAATAATCGCCTATATAGTATTCTACTGAGATCTTCGAACACTATACTTATGCTTTATGCTGTTACAGAGTTGACGGCCGAGCCATAGCTGAATACCGTGCCCCGGCAGAAGTGACAGGAGTGGCCAGCGCTCACGGAGGGAAGGCAGTAGCCATCGCGTCTCAGGACGGGTGTCTCACTGTACTGGACATAGTGGATCCGTATGAGTAGGGGGGAGGTTTTGATAACCTTAGCGTGAGTTGGTGGTGACCCGTGGTTTGATAATGCTGCTGTTAGGTAGGAGTTGGGGATTCAAATTGAGAAGGTTCTTTGTGAAAGACTGTATTCGGAAGTCAAAAATCTCAAAAAAATGCCATAAGTACAACTTGACCTTATTCTTTTCCTAAAACCATGAAACACAGACAAAGAAAAAAAAATGATGTTCATAATGAAGTTATAAATATGTACTTTAGAAATATTTCCCATATTATTATCCCGCACCGTTTTATGTAGTTGATGACCTCCACAGAAGTCCGTTTATGTGACTGGTTTTTTCAGGATACAGCTTAAGATTGTATCTTTTCGTTTTGAAATCATTGGATAAGACAGATAGATGGAAATTAACTCTGTCTGACTAAAATACTAAAATTATTGAAATCACGGGTCACCAATTACCAGTGTTGTTGCACTATGCTGGCGGCATAACCGACGAATTTGCCACGCTGGTATGCCGTCCCAATATCTTGCTTTGGTCAAGGCGCGGCATGCCGCCAGCATAGTTGGTAAAACCATAGACATATAGCATAGACTGAGGCATTAGAAGTCAAATAACATTGACATACTCTCAAGAAAGAGACAAAAACAATTGTAGGATTATCTTTGTCTTTCCTTTACTACTGGTAGGTTTACGGTTCTACAGTTGTTTTTTTTTCTATTTTTAAAGCAGAAGATTAAGCATTAAGCATATTATGCTCAGTCCATGCTATAAGGCCCTTCTTACACGAAGCAATGTAAGTCTCCGATACTTAACAACTTTGGTAACCATTGACCAGTACCTGTATGAATTTATGTTGCGATAGTCGCATAGATACCAAAGTCTTAAGGTATTGGAGACTTCCGTCGTCTTGGGAGGCGCTTAGTCTATGGGTAGAACCTTAAGTCGTTTGGTCTGTGATAAGTAGGGATGTGAACTAGTCAAGATTTTGGTATGGATCTCAGAAAGAGTTGTGGTAGTTTTTGTTAAAAATTTACATTACAGCACATTTGGTAGGTTTTAGAACATCACTATTAGTGGAATTTAGATGTACCTAGTTGTAGAAAGAAATCTAGTCAATTTTAAACGTTAAGTAATGGCCGGAAGTTAAAATAAATGGTTGGACTCTTGTCAAGTGGACTAATTCGAGGTGATGTAGGACAAGAACTCTTTTAAAAATTTGGGAGAAGGCCTTTGCCCAACAGTGGGTCAGTGTGTGGCTAGGGAAATACAAGTAATGGCGTTTGTTTAATTTTGCTAACATAATAGTTACCGTGGTACCTATATTATTAATGTCTATCTTCCTTCAATTGGCAACGCTTTTTAGAACGGTGTCTATTTACGCGACATTTTCCCCCTGGTTTGTCGTTCGCAGTGATTAGTCAATTTATTTTGCGACAGAGACAAAACTCTACGAAGCTGAAACTAGCTGAATGTCTCTTTCTATCCCTGGTACCTTTATTTTAGTATCAAGACCCATAATTACTTTTTTATATAACGGATTATATTTAAAATGAGATAACATTATTTACTGCCAACTACTTATGGACTACCTAGAAATTATAAACTTTTTTTTGTGTGTTTTGGAACAAAAGCCATGCTTACGTACGTTGTCAATTCAATTCTTATCATATTTATTTAGATAATGTTTTTATTGTCCTGATCTTGATGAGTTTTTACTCTGATACAATTCCTCTATAAAACGCGCAGTAAGGTAAATGAATTTAATTTTACTCTGCGTTTATAAATAAGAAAAAAAAAATGAAGTTATTTGTTTTTTTTTACAAAATCACTTAAAACATCTAAAGAAGCTTTTTTTCTCTAAGGTACGATAGGAGAGAAAACTTATCAATATTTAGTGACGAAGCTAATACGTAAAATAGCCATTTAAATGCTTTTCTATCATGCCTAGGTAAATTTTCAATATCCCATATTTTTAAAGCAAAAATGTTAAAATCTACAGATGTTACAATATCATGTTAGTTACACTCTAAGTAGAAAATGTTCCTACATAAAACCTCTGTTTGTACCTGCAATACTAGATACCTCTTCATAAACCTCCATACTTTAACATAATGAATTAAAAAAACTTTAAAATAATTAATTAGTATGTATTGTTAAAACAATAATTATATCTAAGATAATATGTAATCAAAATAGGAATGAGAACTGCGAGTTTCCTGTGTCTTTAAATTATTTATTAATTTATAAAAATCAACTTTGAAATCTTTATATGGATTTATTCCCTTTATGTCGAGTTTCGTATTTCGAGTCTGGAAGTCGATTTACCTTAATGTCGAGTTTTGTGAAGAAGTACAATAAGGGATGTAAATTAAAAGCCAATAGCATTAAAACAGGATACACCTCAGGTGTATCCTTTCTTCACAGGAGCAAGTCGACGAAGCCCCGCTTAGCGGGGCTCCTACTACTGCTGCGTGGTTAAAAAAACACGAAGAGGATGGCGGGGTCTATCAAACCCCGCACACCTAGATTTAGCCGGTTAAACCTAGGTAAACGCACTTCGGGCTTTAACCGTAACATATACATTTCATTGGACGTGACTGGACTTCTAAAATATGCTAGAATTAAACTCGACATAAAGGGAATAAACCTATAAATGGCGTAGCATAAATTTTTCTTCGCTACCCGTAGTATCGAGAGATTTGAGAACGATAGGTTTTGAGTTTGCATTTAGTATTATCAACAACATAAAAATGTTGACGAAAAAGTAATGAAATAATGTTTAAGTAGGTAATGCTTAAAACTTTCTGTATTACTTAATTATTCCCATTATAATTACAAAAACATTTATTATTGACAATAAAGGAGTTATTAATATTTTGATTACATATTATTTAGAACATTTCAGAGATTTATCAGAATAAAAAATAAAACCAGAAATAAAATGTACTTAATCATACTTTATTATAATTAAGTCTATACAATAATAAATACTACGTATTATACATATTGTTTTATTTACGCACATTATTTAGGTAATTTATCAGGTCGGTACAAGTGTGTCAGAATAATGACTAAATTGAAACAAATCATTATCAAAATCGATAAATAATTTAATGCACAAATTGAAATGGATTCATTTATTATTTATGATGATGACATTTATTTCTATATTTTCCTAAAAACTGAAATAAAATGCACAGTTCTAAAAATATCTTATGGAAGTCCTAGTTTAATAAGCACCATAATTCACTCAAATTCATTTGTGTCAAAATATTATAATTATCATAAAATTGTAAAAATTATGACGTTGGGTAAAAGTATGGCTATAAAAAATAAAAAATACGTCCTTATTACTTATTTAAAACAAAACAATACTGAATTCACAGAATGCAGTTTAAAAATACATTGTAGGTATTATAAAAGATGGCGAGCAAAAAAACGCCGTAGACGCGCGTTTGTAGCGATACAGACGTGATGCAGACGCGCGTTTGACACTTTGTATCGAGACAACAAAATTCTCTGTTTGACAAAAACGCGGGTTCCACGCGCGTTTCCAAACATGGTGTGCATAAGCCCATAGAAGACGTTATAAAAAGGTTTTGGCACACGTTTGATATAACAACATTAAATGTGATGTTTTATTGAAACACGACAAGAGAAACATACAAACTTAAAAGCGCGCCTTTTTTTCTTGTTCAATTGTTGTCAAAAGTAACTTTCAAAGAAGAAGAATAAAATTGTAATATTATTCTTAGATATCTGACAGATGTTACAGTTATTAATGTTTCCAAAAAAAATCCGTCCTTTACTGAAAAAATATGTATCAAAACAGTTTGTTACTAAAATCTACAAACAAAAAAGTCTGTGCCACTTTTTTTGCTCGCCACTACATCTCCATTTAAAACTCGTATTCAGACACGTAAATGAAAAGTTTCGCGATTGCTGTTCCCCCAAACTGCTCGTGAGTGTAAAGTTCCATAGACATCTCCAACTCTATGCTTTGTGGTCCTTCGAGCGGTCGCACTAATGAGGTTAGACCTTCGTTGTTGTTTTGTGTTAATCTGGAAGAAAATTAAAGTTAATTTTTAACAGTTTTTTTTAATTTTGATTTTTTTTGCAAATTGCAACTTCAGAAATATTATTTGAACAAAATTATTTCTCGAAAAGTTCTGAAAGATGGTAATAATAACAATAGAGACATTGACTTTGACTAAAAATCAACTACCGAAAGATAGGGCCACAGTCGTAGTACTTAATGAACAAAATTCAGATTATAAAAATATGACCCATGAAATGGAAGACATCATTAATAGACATGTAAAAATCAAAACTGGTAATAATAAAATCATATTAGTTGGTACTTTTCTGCGAATTTTGTATGAATTTCGCTAAATCTTCATGGAAATTGATGATTATGACGAATCCGCCAAAATCTTATAACGTATAAGTTTGAGGTACTGAAATACTTACAAGAAATCTTTGATGTCAGCCTTCCTCTTGACACTGGGTGGAGCGTTCACATTCACCAGTTTGAGCTCAAATCTCATCTTGACATAAGGCCACACGGGGCCTCGCATTGTGAACAGTTTCAGCTGAAAAATAAACAAAGTTTTGACACAATTCAAAACAAATTAGAAAGAGTGATGGAATCACACAATGGCAACAAATTCTTAAGTTACCAGCGTGAAAAAAAATTAGCTAGCAATTCTGAAAAAAATAGGCACTTCATTTTGTCACGTGAATAGTACCTAATTAATCAGTCGTAGACATCAAAACGATGTCAACTAGACTTTAATTCAATCAATAATGTTATTATGCGTAAAACGAAAAGAAAAAACAAACGCTATTAATAATTAGGTAGTAATGAAGAAGAGAAAAATGAAAAAAGAAGACTGCACCGACCGTAATTAAATAAGATATAAGCCAGGAGAATACTAAGATGTTGCTTACCTTAGTATCGGGGATGTAGAGATTCGACACGAAGGTGATGAAGTTATAAGAGATGGTGGTCGGCTGGTGAGCGCAAGTCCAGTCGCCTGGTTGACAGACACGCTCTATCTTGTTGCAGCGGCTGAAAGAGAAGATAGACATGATTATTGGTTAAAGCAGATAAAGAAGACGTTTTGACAGGCAAGAGATTAAGAGAACTACAGATAAGTTGGACCCTAATCAACGATAACCTGAATGCTTAACTAGAACACGATCTTCCAATGATCAGAACACTCAGGGCATTGACAATTAAGTAGTAGTATTTTGGAGATACAGCGGTAAGAGAGGTAGTAGGAGATAGTAATAGGATAGTATTAGAATTCTTTGAAAGAGGGGAAAAAGGCTATTACTGGGTAGTTTTTGTCAGGTGTATAATTATGCCTATCGTGGGCGTGTTGTGTATTTAGTTGATTTATCGAGTCGCGAAGAGTCATCATCTTCATATTTATCGTTGTAGAAGAACTACCGAATTTAATGTAATTAGCGATTACTTATGTTACGATTTGGATTAGTGTCTTTTAATTTCATAATAATACGATCGATACGGTGACGATTGGGATTTCTAAGTTGATACGTATGCCTTATTTTGGATATACTATATCAGTACGGTGTATGATACTCACTGCTTATTCTCCAGCTGGTAGCCAACAGGACAGGTGATGCGCTGACAGCGGTAACTACCTCGCGTGTTCACACACACGTCACTTGATGTCAAGGAGGCTCCCGCACTCTTGGCGCAAGGAGCTTCCCCGGTCTCACACTCGTCAATGTCTGGAAGAAAGGTTTTGGTAATAAGATATGAATCTAGAACGTCAGTATGTTTTGGAGGAATTGATGAATGATTGTGGAATAAGCCTTAAAAAAATTAGATCCTATCAAGTCTCTAACTCTTTCAATTGGTTCTTCAATAATCGTAGGTGCCTGCTTCAGATCTGCCTTAAATTTTCTGACTACCCTGGCTAGCTTGCTTTTTTTCGCATTTCTAATATCTCTCAGTTCACTAAGCATTTCCAATTGTCCTCCTTATTCTTGGACGTACACAGCGAAAACATTGAACTCTTTACCTACGTCTGATCCCTAAAATTTCAATTTTTTTTAATTGAGACCTTACCACCATACTATTCCCGAACCACTTCAAGCCTTGAAAGCCAGAATACACAGTGGTGTATCCCGGACAAAAAAAATCACTTGTCTATAAAATTTTCACTCACCAATACAGCTCCTCTTATCCTCAGAGAGCCTGTAGCCAGCAGGACAGGCACATCTGTAGCTTCCCGGCTCGTTGAGACAGCGGCCCACGCACGGGATCTTGGACTTGAACTCTGTGCATTCGTCTACGTCTGAACATGTGCTGTTGAAAGAAAGAAGGGTCCTTGTGCAGTTGATTCATATCGTTTAATTGCAGCTGTAGTTACTATTTTGGAAGCAGTGTCCACAGAATATTTTGAATACTTAAAATGGCGTAGAGAACTACTGGTAACTATTTTTTTTAATATTTTTTTTTTTTAATTTAAACTAAGTGGTTGAAGTAACGAAACACCAAAAAAACAGAAGACTTAGAAACTCCGTCCAGCCGTTTGTTGTAACTAACGTTTGCGGCAACCCGACTCTGACGGTTAGAAGGGGGTGGCTGAGTTTTCCAGATCTAGTCATTGTTCATTTATATTTCTAAACTACCCAAGTACCTCAGGGTACGTACCCAAAGTAAACGAAAAAGACATGCGAAATTGCACCGTTCCGTGTGATGACAGAATGTCTCACGCAACAATGTTCATCTTTTTATTTTGCTATTCGACTTCTTGACTAGCTATCACCACTCTGTCCATCTTTTATCATTTCACTCTTACCTCTATAGCCGCAGTTTATAACTTCTCTATTCTTACCTGTTATCAGGATTGAGTCTGTATCCCCTATGACAGGCACAGCGGTATGATCCCCACACGTTGTTACATCTGTGTTGACAGAGCGAGCCGGGACGAGACTCCATACATTCATCTACGTCGACGCATACCTAGGCATAAATAGATTCCCAGTTATTAAAGGATATTTTTGTGCTATTGTTTCAATTGTTTCAATTGCATATATGAATGAAGCAGGTGAAAAATGGTGTAGAAAACTCGATTAAAATTTTGTACAGGTTAAAAATTTGATAAAGTTGGCTGAGTTATAAAATGTCTTACCTTATCATTAACCGGTGCAGATCTAAATCCAATGTGACATTTACACTGGTAAGATCCGATAGTATTCACACAGTCTGCATTTTGTGAACAGATGGGCTGAAATGAGAATAACAACAATTACACTTATATAAGGTAAGGTATAAGGCATTGGGAACACTGATCAATGGTATGCTCTTAAGGCATCTTCTAGCGTCTTTTAACTCAAATGGGATAAAGTTGCAATTTGAGATTTGTTGCAGATGCCCAAAAGTTAAGGAGATCACTCTTAGGTCCTGCTTTAAGCCTTAATCTCATTTAATACAAATGTCAAAATTCAAATTTCACTCGGGCCGTGACCAGATATTCAAGTGGTATTGTTGATCAAAGAAATAACGCTCTCATCACCACTGGTGCTCATTGGTCAAATCGATCCTGTTCCACTTCAGAACCCACAATTTCCGTTATATTTCACAAAATTACTCTCACAATAGTAGTCTAAGAAATATCCCAGTAACATGAAGTAACTCACCATGCTACCACCTAACGCACACTCATCCACATCTTCGCACTCATGGTCCTTAACCAGGCGGTGTCCAGCTGGGCAGTTGCAGGAGTATCCTCCTGGTAAGTTCGCGCAGATCTGTTGAGGACCGCACTTCGCTTCCCCGGTGAGACATTCGTTTACGTCTAGAAGAGAGAAGAGTGTTTTATGTTTTGATTGTGTCTGTCCATAATGTTGTCATGATAGTAGTATACTCCGAAGACGGATGAAAAATCCTGAGTTACGGAGACTTTCGGCATGAACCTAGTTGATAGATATCAGACATGGTGCAAATATTTTAAAATATTACATTTTCTAGACGTAAGGATCTACCGATGGCTTTGCATTCGACATTGTGAGCACTGCGACACTACGGTTTATGCAAGATTTTAAAGCAAAGCAGCCCCGAAAATCAGAGTGACAAGAAATTTAGCTATATGATTGGATAACATACTTGAATAAAGTATAACTAGCACCTTTAAGAGAGTCCTAGAGAAAATAGTCTCTTGGAACACCTGACACCTTCGGTCTACTGAAAGTCCTCAGACTCTTCTTGTAACTAAAGACACTCCACAATTCTCACCAATACAATGATTCTCATCAATACCCTATGAGACCACAGGGTCTACTTACTCCTAATTGTCCTTTTGACTGGCCTGTTGGTGGTTAGTGAACCTGACTGCTATGCCGGGAGTCGTGGGTTCGATTCCCACCCAGGACAAATGTTTGTGTGATGAGCATGATCATTTCGACTCATCCGAAGAATAACGTCCGATTTGCAAAATTGCTAGTTTTCAGTAGAGCTTATAGAAGTTGTTGACTTGTATAACTCTAAAACTACGATACTTGACATTTTGATTTTTTGGCAAGTTATTATATCACCCTAGAGTAGTTAAATGACCGGTAGTGTATATTTATAATCCTTTTAATTTAAGATATAGTGAGTTCCATATAAACATAAGACGTTTTTTAGCGAAAGAACGAAGAAAAAAGTGCGTCCGCAGTGAATATAAGACGTTGTTTTACGGAAACAACTGATTTTAGTGGCGTTCTATATTAACATGAGTGTCTTTTTTATGGAATATCCCACCCCTGCTGAGTCCTATGTGAACACCTTCCTTGATATATTTAAGTATAATTTTAGATGTGTTCAATAATTACCTTTCCTTAGAGTCAATAAAATTGATACTATAATTAAAAAAGTTTATTATATTTTAAAAAGGAGTGAATAATTATGTCAGAAGCTTAAAAGTCTGACAACCAGTCTTACCATGGGGTAGGGTAATACCATATACCAGTACTGGGTTGTGGAGGTCCGACAAGCAGTCGCTCCATGTAAAATACAGATGTTTAGCTGTATCTAGTTTGACTGCAAGCCGACCCCAATACGGTTGGGAAAAGGCTACGCTACTTTAAAAAATCTCAAATATGAAGCATAAAATAACCGTTACGCCTCGTCATTAAACCTTCCTCTGCCTGAAATACAGGATACCTAGTTCAGGCATAGATCATTTTAGTGAACTTGACATTGATTTAAGAAACATTGTATTTAACTTGTACCGGTATAGATTAATATTTATTGTTATTAGATAGCATTACCTATAACAGTAATCACATCACACTTAGGGAATAATTAATCTGTATGGTAAAACTAGATAATACGCCCTAGCTGATAAAACGCTCCATCATCATCATCATCATCATCTCAGCCATAGGACGTCCACTGCTGAACATAGGCCTCCCCTTTTGATCGCCACAAGTACCGGTTGGAAGCGACCTGCATCCAGCGTCTTCCGGCGACCTTCATAAGGTCGTCTGTCCACCTTGTTGGTGGACGTCCTACGCTGCGCTTGCTAGTCCGTGGTCTCCACTCTAGCACTTTTCGACCCCATCTGCCATCCGCTCTGCGAGCAATATGGCCTGCCCATTGCCACTTCAGCTTGCTAATCCGGTGGGCTATATCGGTGACTTTAGTTCGTCTACGGATCTCCTCATTTCGGATTCGATCACGCAGAGAAACACCGAGCATAGCCCTCTCCATAGCTCGCTGAGCGACTTTGAGCTTTGAGATGAGGCCGATAGTGAAAGACCACGTTTCGGTGCCGTAACTCATCACTGGTAACACACATTGGTTGAAGACTTTCGTCTTGAGGCACTGAGGTATATCGGACAAAAAGACACTGCGTAGTTTCCCGAACGCTGCCCAACCGAGTTGGATTCGGCGGCTGACCTCTTTCTCGAAGTTGGATCTACCTAATTGGACTACTTGTCCTAAGTAGATATATGAGTCAACAACTTCGAGTACCGAGTTTCCAACAGAGACTGGGGTGGGCACAACATTGGCATTTGACATAATTTTCGTCTTGTCCATGTTCATTTTCAAGCCCACCCGTTGCGAAACTCGGTCGAGGCCATCGAGCATCATGCTGAGTTCCTCCATCGACTTTGCCATGACTACGATGTCGTCGGCAAACCGAAGGTGAGTGATGTACTCGCCATTGATGTTGATGCCAAGTCCTTGCCATTCCAGGAGCTTGAAGGCGTCTTCCATTGCGGCAGTAAACAGTTTAGGGGAGATAACATCCCCCTGTCTGACGCCTCTTCTCAATGGAATCGCCTTCGTACTCTGCTCCTGTACTCGGACCGACATGGTGGCGTTATTATACAAACACTTCAACACCTCGATGTACCGACAGTCAATACGGCATCGCTGGAGTGACTCAAGCACCGCCCATGTTTCCACCGAATCGAAGGCTTTCTCATAGTCCACAAACGCTAAGCATAATGGCAAGTTATACTCCTCGGTCTTCTGTATAACTTGCCGCAGCGTATGGATGTGGTCTATGGTACTATAGCCTCTTCGGAAACCGGCTTGTTCGGGAGGCTGGAAGTCATCAAGTCTGTGTTCGAGACGGTTCGTGATAACCCTTGAAAACAGCTTATAAACATGACTCAGAAGCGTGATGGGTCTGTAGTTCTTCAATAGGCTGTTATCACCTTTTTTGAAGAACAGCACCACCTCACCTCTGCTCCATGCTTCGGGCGTTTTGCCCTCGAACAGGACGGTATTAAAGAGCTTCTGGAGGACTTTAAGTACCGGTGTTCCACCCGCTCTCAGAAGCTCTGAGGTGATTCCGTCCTCGCCCGGCGCCTTGTTGTTCTTAAGCTGTTTCAGGGCCATCCTAATCTCGTACAGACTGATGTCCGGGATATCTTCGGTATAATGTCGGGACAGCTTGGCTCTTGGATCTCCTACCAAGCTGTCAACGGGCTTTGCGACCGAAGTGTATAACTGTCCATAGAACCTCTCGATCTCGCCTAAAACCTCTGCTTTGGTCGACGCTATGCTGCCATCCTCCCGTTTCAGCTTTGTCATCTGGCTTTGCCCAATAGACTTGCCCTTCGCGAACACTTTGGAGCCTTGGTTTCGCTGTATGGTCTCTTTAACACGATTCGTATTAAAGAGACGCAGGTCGTGCCGCAAGGACTTAGATATACGTCTATTGAGCTGCCTATATGACTTCGCGTCATCGGAAGACTGCAACTGTAGCAAACGTCGTCAACCCTTGGGGTGCCCTGACGTTGACCGTTTTCTTCTGGTTCATACGCGTAAAAAATGGGCTTGTATGATGCAATGTTTAGAATAGAAATGCAGATAGGTATTACCATGGCATTGAAGGAGATGGCAACAAATCAAAATGGCAAGCATGCAACTGCTTTTCATTCCGATCTATACACGATTAGTACGAATGCGTACTGGCACTGTATATTTTGGAGTAAGGTAGTTGATTAATTTACTAAAAAGTATACGCGATTAATTACGTGTTAGTCTTGTATAGATTGGAAGATATTCATACAACAGTGACTTCCAATAGAAGGAAAGTAGCAAGGGATTTTGTGGCGCCTATTGACGACAAAGGAATCTCAGAGAAATTGTCTACATGAGTTATCGCAGATCGAATGAACAGTGATAGGAGTTGGCTCTGATAGTTCTAAATGATCTGGGGTAGATACTAGATATTGTGATGAGAAAATTCTAAGTTCTCATGTTGTATTTAAGGTGGTATTTCGAGACTAGAAGGTATTCCAAAGAACATGTACTAGATTGATTGCTGTAAATATATTCTGCAGTCTGAGTTGACGAGACAGCCTGTTTTGTATCACCGATGATTTTTTTGGTGTTATGATCTACACTTAGAAGTTCTTCATTTAATATTTCTGCTAATTATTGGCTTATTTCCTCTGTATCAGGACGCAAAGGCCACAAAAATGGCTCATCGATATTTCCTTCAAAATTAACATATGAGATAAAATAAAACTGTAAAATAGAATATTCAAGAAATACCTTTTATATGAAGTGCAAGACTTTGCACCTAGTAATAAATTTACCTAATCTTAAATATATATTTTTTAATATTTAGCAAACATTTTAAACGAACAACGTCCTAATTGATTTCATTCTCCCAGTAACAATGTCCCATTTTAACATGGAACCCATAAATCATATCACTGATTCCGTACAAAAACGTTATATTTTATAATAAAACGCTTAGAAGATTATATAAATTCGTATAACATCGTCTTATAAGTTCATAAGTCTTCCACATTTTAATGTTTCTACAACTTATGATTACAGAAAGAACTAGTAACCAGCGAATATTTATAAATTTAATCATACTTTCGCGTAAAAAAATGCGTTTCTGAATATTTCCGTCAAAAACCGTTCTATGTAAACATCGATAGTCTACAACTGTTTACTTAGACTAAAACGTGTTTGAACATAATGTGTGACTTAGACTAAAAAGTATTTAAAAATAAGACCATGCAAACGAAAATAATCTCCCTCCAACAAACAATGGCCGATCTGACGAAGGGACGCGGCCCCAGATGCCTGCGTACCGTCACTTATACACATCGTGCTTTGTTCTGCGGAACAAATTTCAGATGTGACGTTATTCGATTCTATATTTCCGGAACTAAATTAAATATCAAAATTCTAAAAACACACGTTTGTAGAGTTTTAATCCCTTATCTCATCAAGCTATTAAACTGTTTTTGCACTATGGTAACATCGGACTTTATTCTTCGGATGAGTCGATTTGTTCTGTGTCTGGGTGTAACTTATCTATAATATGTATGTTTTTAGAAATATATAAGTATGTTTATCAGTTGTCTAGTACCCATAACACAAGCTCTGCTTAGCTTGGGACTGGATGGCGTTGTGTGATAGTTGTGGAATATTATTATTATTATAGCTTTTATATTACTTACCAACACAAGTATTGTCATTTCCGAGTCTATATCCTGCAGGACATTTGAAGACAGATCCTTGTTCGTGGTACTGAGTGATCTCAGGGTCCACGTACTTGGTGCCTGTTGTGTGTACCACGGGCTTTGGCAGGGTAGATAGGGGCGGGTAGTCTAGAACAAGGTTTGAGAGTAAGTACGTGCATAGAGACGGCATGCTAAAGATATTGTCTGAAATCACTCAAATTTTGCATGAACACTTTTGATACGCATCAAGTTAATAATACATGCCATATGGCTAGGGTTGCCATCTCTGAAATTTGGAAACCAAGATAAGGCGCGTGACAACCCCGGATTTTAGAGTCCAGAACCCGAACATGAGTCGAAGTGCGCACCGTGGCAACAGATCCTTTTTGGTCACATAACCGACAGTTATCAGCAAGACTTGCAAATATTAGTATAACAAATATTTGTCCTGATACGAGAATCGAACCGCTGCCTTGAAACTAGACCAGACGCCCCTGTTGTCCTTAGTCTTGTCTTTGGACCGTAAGTGGTACTACTTATTTGTCAAAAATATAGGGAAAGACATAAAGAGGCATTTTGGCTCATTCCTTTTATGTCCACATACTTTTATAGCAGGCTCTAAACTTGGACAACCCCACCTATGCCTAAAAGCTCATTATTTATAGCCAAGCTCTAAGGTATAGAGTTGAAATCGATAGTTAATAACGTTAACGATTATCGATTGCCGTTTGGCCACCCAGGATTCTTATTTTTGTTTCCAATCCCGCCCTACAAAATCCCTGTGCATAAAATATTGTACTTACTAGGCTCATTCCCGTAACCCGTGGGGAATTGTCCGTTGTTCCTGAGAGGCACACAGCGGTGCCTCACCTCATCCAGCCTCCAGTTGGGAGGACACTCGCAGCGGTACCCTCCAGGAGTGTTGATACAGATCTCCACCGCTGCGCAGTTCGCTTGACCGTTTGTGCATTCGTTTATGTCTGGGGGCAAGGTATTGTAATTAGAAGGAAATCATTTTCTTCACGAAACAGATACTACACAGAGCGCTCCAGAAAGCAAATTACTAACGAAGCTCATTAATCTGCGAGACCAAAATGAGACTAGGTAGGCCATAACTGCCGGATGCCCTCAAAGCCCTTCACAAGAACGCTGAGACAGCTAAATAGGGAGAAGATAGACAGGGTCGTCTCGTGAATATCAGTCATAAGTCTTCCATAGTTCAACAAAACGAGAATAATGTAGTCTTCCTAAGTATAGCGTCAAGTTTCAATGTTGTGCTTCCAATGGGTTCCCTTTTCCGAAAAAGTTTCAAATGCAGTTTTCATCTCGACCGTCGTCGGTCCACCTTGGCAAGAAGTCATAAAGGTTCTTGTAATAAAAAAGTGGATTAAAACATACCTTCGCATTGTCCAGTCTTAGCATTATGGTGGAAACCAGCATCACATAAGTTCCTGGGTCTGAAGGGTCGCACTGTTATTCCATTATAATCTGGGTAGCCCCAGAAGAAAGACCTTTCTGCAAAAAAAAAAAAATCTATTGACATATTTTTTTGGTTTGTTATATGAATCTTCATACAAACTTTATTAGACCAAACGTTTTTGGCACGGTAGTTTAGCTTTCAAAATAATAAGATAGTAACACTAGGGTGCTAAAGGCACAGGTGTAAGTACCTCTGTTTTTTTTATTCTCATAGTGCGATGAGACGGCAATCCGACGCTAACGGAGAGAGATAGAGAGAGAAGATCAGATGTAGGATAAACAATTTTCAGAAACATGGGGTTACATACCCTAACAACTTTTAAAGCTTATGAGTTTCTCATGGAAAAACTCAATAACACTTTTTGCCCGAACCAGGAATTCAAAACAGAACAAGCAGTTGAGCTCGGTCGCGGGACTTATACCATCACTGTGACCCCGGAACATAAAGGGCTATTGAAGGACACCGTGGATTTAGTCAGTACAAGTCTGACAGTCCCACCCGCCCTGCCCGGGGTGGGAGGACTCATCTGATGACTATACCACGTAAAAAAAAAAACTGTTGAGCTCAAGACGTCATTTTCAATGGGGAAATAATAAATTGGGAAGCTGCCTTTCTCTCATTACAACGATATGCTCAATGGAAAAAACTACTTACTGGTAGAAGTAGGAGGCGGTGGCAGTGGAGTAGTCGTTGAAGTTGTAGAAGACGAAGTGGTGATGAACTCACAGCTCTTGGTGACCAGGTCTCTACGGAAACCAGGTGCGCAGTTACAGGTGTAGCCTCCTATCGTGTTCTTGCAGACCTCGGTGAGACCAGAACAGCTGTGCCGGTTTGTGGCGCATTCGTCAATGTCTACAAGAAAGAAAATGTTTTTATTGAGCATGCAATTACAAACAAACAGAGAAGAACATGAATAAAAAGGAAGACCTGTTAAAGTTTAAATTAAAAAATCTAGAAATTGGCGAAGTGGAACTTATATACAATATCTCTATAAAAGAAGATTGAACAACATCCGACCTTTTTTTTTTTTTCTTCGCGTGGTTAAATCATCAAATGAGACCTCCAACCCCGGGCAGGGCGGGAGGTACTGTCAGACTTGTACTGACTAAAATCCACGGTGTCCTTCAGTAGCCCTTTATGTTCCGGGGTCAGCGAGTTGCTCTTTACTCGCTATCCGCATGCCCGCGCCTACGGTGGCCGGAGATCGTCTTGCGACGTACGGCGCCGTGGGCGTGCACCACTGCGGTTGGGGCGGAGGGAGGACGCTGTCCTCTCTCTCTCGCGGCCCGCCGCCTCCTTCATGAGCATTACTGCCTCGCAGAAGGCGGCGGCCGCTTCCCACTCCGTCTCGCTCCGCAGCATGGCCGAAACCAATGCCGGGCGCGAGAGGTCTCCGCCTATCGCCGCCGTGAGGACACGTCGGTGCTCTGCCCAAGCTGGGCAGTCTTGCACCGTATGCTCTACTGTGTCCTCCGGGCGATCTTTGCAGTGGTGACACCCAGGCGTTTCCTCCTTTCCCATCAGCCCAAGGTACCTCCCGAAACTTCCGTGTCCGGTGAGGACCTGCGTCATGTGATAGGTCAGGACGCCGTGACGTCTCTCCAGCCACTCCTCAAAGAGGGGTCTTACCGCCGCGATTGCGGCGTGCCTGAACATCAGACCTTGCCGATTGGATTGCGATTGCCAAGATAGTAAGGTGTCCGAAGAGGTATTTATTAAGAAAGATGTAGATTCTAGTCCTGATAGCAGTCGATCTTTCGCTATAAAAGCTTTACAATTCGCAATGCAGGTGTTAATGCGAAAATATAAGTTTAAAATTGAGTACCTAATTGCAAAGGAAAGCTACTCTAATTCAAAGTTTTTGAAATATGAAATAAGAAGTCTTACCAAAACAAGATCCATACTCGTCAGCTTCAAATCCATGTGGACACTCATTAGGTCTCCTTTCAGTCGTCGTCCTTCTTCCATCCCCTACATTCACATTATTAACCTGGTACGGAGGAATTGGTCGCTCAGTAGGCCTATACGTAGTTTCTGGTTGCTGTTCCTCAGGTGGGGTTGTTTCATTCGTTTGTTCTTCTTGCCTCGGAGGATAAGTAGCAGTTGGTTCCTCATCAGGAAGCCTCGGTAGTTCTTCTTCGGGAATGTAAGGCGGTGGTGTGGGACGGTTGTAGGTTACTTTTGGTTGCTTCGGCGGGTAGTTAGGTTCAGTGGGACGGTTATAAGTTACTTCTGGTTGCTTCGGCGGGTAGTCAGGTTCTGTGGGTCGGTTGAAGACTACTTCTGGTTGCTTCGGTGCGTAGTTAGGCTCAGTGGGTCGGTTGAAGACTACTTCTGGTTGCTTCGGCGTATAGTTAGGCTCGGTTACTGTTATATATCGGTGTTCTTCGGTTGGAATAAGGTGAGTTTGTTCTTCTGTTTCTGTAGTTGTTGGTTGTTCATAGGTTGGTCTCGCGTAAGGATCATTTGGTTCGTATTTGTAAATGTCTCGTCTGTTATCGTCTGTAGGTGGTTCCACATTGTTATCTTCGATTCTTGGCTCTGGTTCCCTTGGTTGAGGTTCTGTGGGCTCAGGTTCCCTTGGTTTTTCAGTTGTAGTTCTAGCAGTAGTTGGTGGTTCGGGTTTTGGTGTTGAGGTCGTGGTTGTTGATGGTTCTTTTGGTGGTTCAACAGGTGCTGTTTTGTTGGATTCTGTTTCTTCTCTGGAATTTAGAAGATTGATGGTCATTTATTTTTGCCCTGCTATAAGAATATACATCTATGTTCCTGGGTGGACCCACTATTAACCCTGGTTATACCACTGGTGGGACGGTAGGTAGACGTTACGAAAGTAGTGCGTGTAATGATATTTTATAAATTGAATGTATTTCTAAGGAAAATTAGATAAATCTATAAGCTTTCTCCATTTAAACTTTATTTAAATCATACTGCGCCTAATTCTTTTTAAAATAGGTACAGAAGCCAACACATCAACCTACCCTAATGTCAAACTTCTCTAATAGACGTTCAACTTTATCACAAACCTCTAAAGTTCATATTCGATTGGGAAAATTTGATAGAATGGGCTAGGTGGATGTACTAATATTCAGATACTCACTCAGAGTCGTAATACTCGTACTCATACTCCGGTAACGGCGTAGTGGATGTAGTAGTGCGCTTCTTGCGGACACAACGGAATGAACCGCGGATGTTGACGCAGTTGTAGTCTGAACCGCAGTTGTCGAGGCCTAGACCGCATTCGTCGATATCTGGAGGAAAATTTAGAAGTATTGTTAATGAAAAATGCCATCCTGTTCCAGTTTAGTACCATGGGCATAGGAAGGAGGGTGATAGGTGACCCGTGCCCACCTCAGAAACGCTATTGCCCACCCCAGAGTTTTACTAGGTAAAAAATCTAAATAAACTGTTTTTGGATTTTAATGATAAAGCAATTGAAAAATTACGACTGCACCAAGCCGACATAGTAATTGAAAAATTAGGACGGACCAATTTCCTATAGTTTAGCCAAACTTTTCTTGACTTTTGTAGCCAACTGGTAACAAGTCACACTTATTTAAAACTTGGATACCGAAATGAGGATTCAAACAGGTCCAAGGTCAAGAACAAAAGTGGAACATAGGCGGACTTAATGATGCAAGTCAATCTCTACCAGTCAACCTTTGGGTTTGAGTAAATTGAACAACTTTACTTTATGATTAGAAACCACATGGACGAATATCATTATAATCTTTGGTAAGAGACCAACATCCAACAGCAGATAGATTACCCAACTGAAGATGCGATAGTCACTGATGATTAAGTAGGCTATGCTTACCCTCGCACTTCCCGGTAGAATGATGCAGCACATATCCAGTACCACAGGAAGTAATCCTGATGCAGAGGTAAGAGCCGACCGTGTTGTCACAGCGTTGAGCTTCGGGGATGCAATCGTGTTGACGAGTTGCGCACTCGTTAATGTCTGATGAAAGAGAGAACAGTTAAGTTATATTTTTGTAATGTTATCGACCGTTTAAGCTATCAATGGTAAGTGTAGTGTTAGTCCAAACCAATCAAAATATTGTTTTAATGATAAGTTAGCAAGATTTCTTGGAGCATTAATGTTGCTACTCTACAAACTATGGGGCGTTTAAAATTATGATCTAAAAGCCCTATTACTAAAACACGATGAACATTTCTGAAAGTATCAAAATTCATAGCCTAATTTTGGATCAACTAATTGAATTTGGATCGCCTCCAAAACGTCAAGAAGTCTAAGTGAAAGCGCGCGCACTTTAGGCACCCTAAGAGAGTAAGATCAGGGTGTGACGGACCATTACAGATTCTACAGGAAACAAGAAAACAATCGTATCAATGTTTTCTTTTAGAAATACTTTCAAGGCAATCTAAAGGTAAGCGATTATTATAGGAACTTTAATTATAAAATTTTGTAAGCAGCAATTACCAGACGTAAAGTTGTTTTTCAATAGTACCACAGACTTTTGTCATATTATTGCCAAATGGCTCGCATTCTACTTTATGTGTCTGTTACGTAAAGACTGGAAATATAATTATGACTGTTTAGTGTCTACTTATCCTGTCGAAAATAAATTGTGATGTACTTACCAACACAAGCTCCTGTGATAGTATCCAGTTCATACCCCAGCTTGCAGTGACATTCATAACTACCGTTTGTGTTCAGACAGTTCTGGTACTGATCGCAAAGGTGAGTGCCTTCCACGCATTCGTCGATATCTGGGAACAAAATAATGCAAACATAAGATTCATTAAACATGTTTTCTACAAGGAGAATATTCTAAAGTTGATGGCTGTCATCATCATGTGGAAGATGTCCACTAATAATGTCTTTAAACCTTCACCTTGTCAGCAAAATGACGGGGCCCCCTCCCTCACAGAGGGCCAAAGCCTGCCGGGGTCGCGGGACTTATTTCCATCACCGTGACCCCGGAACATAAAGGGCCATTGAAGGACACCGTGGATTTTAGTCAGTACAAGGCTGACAGTCCCTCCCGCCCTGACCGGGGTGGGAGGACTCATCTGATGACTTTACCACGATAAAAAAAAACCTTCACCTTAAGTCGCCATTATGAACAACAATCCGATATCCATCGGTTGGCTTGCGTCTCTCACGATGTCTTCGTTCCATCTAGTTCAGGCTTGCCTACGCTGTGTCTTGCGGTTCTTGGTCGGCACTTGAAATGTTTTCTGCCTTATGGTTATCAAGTTCTACGAGTGATTGCACTACATGTCGATGATTTTTTGACGAGTATCTTTGTTCCGAATTTAATCGCGTTGAGAAAATCCGAGCAAAGCTCTTCCCATTGTTAGTTAGCCGACTTCTAGTTTATCAAAAACAAGATCAAAAACGCAAACAGTTTACGTCTTAAAAGTCTCAGAGACAGATGTTTTTAGGTTGTCAATTATTTTTATGATACCTTACCTTCACAGTAAAGACTTCCTGCCTTCTTTCGCATACCATCAGGGCACTGTTCACTGAAAGGAAAAAAACAAAATTTTATATAATTTTGTTATATATAAAAAATACACGTATTCTACAACATTTAAGCAGAGTACAGCGGAGCCCAAAAAGAGTTTATCATTTTAGAGGTTTTTTTCGAGCTCGCTTCTCTCAATGTTGTTTTACTCGTAGCAAAGTGAGCTCAAAAAATTTTACTCGGAGGCCCCATATTATTTCCACCCTCGTTTCTTAGTACAATTTTATTACACACAGACAGGACTCATATTCATCCAATTATGGACTCTATTAGATACTTACTTGTTTAACGATTTTGGCTTGCAGTCATACTGTCCTAGTTGGTTGATGCAATCCTGATCTGGCCGACAGATACCCTCTTCACATTCGTCTATGTCTGTAATCATCCAAAATACATCATCATCATCTTTCACGTTGTTATAGGTCTTTGCAAGATTCTTTTGGGGACTGGATCAAGCAAAAACCGTCATCGCAATATTGTTTATTTAAATATTCCATTATTCCAAATGTCCAAATTATTAATGTATCACAAAATGTACAGTCAACTAAACAGAAATCTGTACAAACTTATTTATTTAAGTTTTTTAAAAGATCTCTTTTAGTGATAACACCGTCTGCTATGAATATTTGATTATGAACAATAGAGCTACACACTCAAATTGAACTCTACATCATAAGATATTTTTCGTAAGAATGTGGCCCACATTTGAATCAAAATTAATTAGGCTACCCCTCAAATACATAACTTCATTATTTAGGAAGGAATTCGAGAACTGGAAGAAACAGCACGTGTAGCGTGGTGATTCTATGTCTATTCTACCAAGAAAAGACAAAGTTATTTCTTCGTTATTTCTACACAAGTCGTCTGTTTTTTTTGCACAAATATGACACCATTCGTACACTTTTGAAGAAAAGAACGTTTATTTTCCATATTTTCTACATTACCATGTTTAAAACAATAAAAATATTTCTACGTTCTGTCATTTTGTCTATTCTTCCGTCGACAAAACCCCTTTCTATGGCGCCATGCTACGCCTGCTGGACAGCCAAAACACAGAACCATAGAAATTGGAAATATTCGGAATAGACCTACCTATATTTGAGCATTGGATAGCAGCTAAAGTTTAAAAAAGAAGAAGATGTCTCTTACCTTCGCACTTCCCAGTGTTGGAGTCGATCTTGAAACCTGGTGGACAGTACTTGGACTCCTTGTCCTGGCAGTAGAAGGAGCTGTGTGTGTTGATGCAGAACTGGGAGAGGAGGTTGCAGTCGTGCTTGTGGATCGCGCATTCGTCTACATCTGGAAGAACCAAAAATATACATGCAGTAGTGGAATTATGACTATGCTGGAAAAAACAAACGACTTTCTCGTGGAATTATTGCTTGGTATAGTTGGTTCTAAAGTAATATCATACAGAATATAACATCGATTATAGAAAGAAAACTCGCTGTCAATGCAATGAGGAACAGAGCAGTGGACAGTGCAGTGAACAAAAGTGTCATCATCATCAGCCTACAATGTTCCCAGTGCCGGGCCACAGGCCTCCTCTCGGAGAGAGGGAGTGGGCCATAGTCCACCACGCGGGCCCAGTGCGGATTGGTAGATGTCACATATCGTCGATTTTTTGGTTCTAGGACATGCCGGTTTCCTCACAATGTTTTCCTTCAGCGTTTTGAGAGCAGTGGTGATGAAATAAATTACACAAAGTAAACCCCGTCAGGCGCATTGGCGGGGTTTGAACCCACGACCCGACCTACAACTCGTAAGTCGGGACCGAAACCACTGGGTCACCACTGCTCTAACGAAAGTTTAAGAGTAATTATAATTGTTCTGTGCTCTTCTTTAATTATATTAAAGAACTGAACTGGACTGTATGAAGGGGGATGATAAGGCTAGAAAAGAGGAAGGAGGAGAAGAAATCATGCACCGACCACTAATGAATTCTGATAAAATCAGTTGAAATGATGATGACAACGATACATTTGTGACCCTACAGCTAAGCCAACAAGACATCGAACTGTCTCCTTCAAAACACATCACATCTTACCTTCACACTCCTCATGCAGTCCTATCTTGAATCCTGGAGGACACCTGTCTTCGATATGCGTCCGAGGAGAAGTGCTCAAGTTGATGGGGTTCCCTGTGACTCCACCACAACTGTAGCCTCCTATCGTGTTCTCACACACGAAGGAGGGACATGGGGGGTTCGGAAGGAGGCACTCGTTAATGTCTGGAAAATAATAAGTATCATAAAACATAGGCTTTATTTGGAAACATAGTCTTCCGTATTATTGTCGGTCTACCTAGTGGGAGGTCTGTCTTCTGCGAAATATGTAGCAGCTTAATATTAACACTTACCGTCACAAACATGGTTGTTCAAATTCCTGGCAAACCCTGGAGGACACTGCCCCACGATGTTCTTCTTGCCTGATATGCACCGATAGGAGCCCTGCAGGTTGTGGCACTGAGTGCCAGCCAGGCATACTGACTCGGGAAGCTGGCATTCGTCTATGTCTGGAAACGGAGATGAACAAAATTAAAGAGCAGATTATAATGTCGGGTTACGGGGGACTTTGAAAAACTTGAAGCAGATATAAAAAATAAGAGAAAAAGAAGTTTAAATTGGGGTCAGATCCCCTTCTAAGTGGACAGTTTTGAAAATAGGAGTGCCAACGGTAGTGCCAACGGCCAGACCAGACCAGAACTGATCAGACGGCCCGCAACCCCGTCAGACGTTTGACCCTGTATGGGTGCCCCGTCATATTGCTGACAGCTCTTTGTGGAGCAGGACACACCGTCGACCCAGGCATGGTCCATGATAATACTGCGAGAGATTGACGTACCTTGGCAGGAAGTTCCATCAGGCATCAGCTCGTATCCTCTCCTGCAGGAACACTTGACCTCTACTCCGTTGTCATTGCACTTGTGCTGGCAAGGGTTATGAGGCATGCACCTGTTCCTTTCCACCTGGAAATAATGAGACGCGTTAGGATTATGGATTACTGTTACAAGAAAAGAACTGAGTTACATGGCGATGGGCAGGTTACATCGCTCATAGAACCGATGGGGAAGAAAAGTTCTAAAGTGGCGTCAACGGATCGGAAGACGTACGCTGCGTCTGGCAGGGCTTCCGCTAGGTGGACCGATGCCATCGTGAGAGTTGCGGGCAACCGATGGATGCCAGTGGCGAATTGTTGTTCGGCGTGGTTGTCTAAGGGAAAAGCCTATATTGAGCTGAGTAGTGGAGGTCTTCCGGCTGATGATTAGGATGAATAACAAATTAAGTATGAAATTATAAGATGTAAGTTACATTTAGGATTCACCTATGTTGTTTATTAAATCTTGGTTGAAAGCAAAGTAAAATACCTACCTCCTTACAATTCCTTTTGTCAGCCATCAGCATAAAGCCAGGGTTACACTCACACCGGTAAGACCCTGGTACAGGTATGCAGTGATGTGCACATAGCTCATTTGGAGCGTATTCTTCACAGACAGATGGTAATGCTGAGGACAAATATTCAAAGATCAGTACTGTTCGAAATCACAAGGAATACTCTAAGACTGAGGTTACACTAGGCCGCGAACTGTGACACAAGAGCGATTAAAATTAATGAATAAGTTATGTCTGCACCGCTGTTACTCGTTTAGCTCTTCTAGTCACATAGCAAATCGCTGCCTAATGTAGCCTCTGCCTTAAGCTCGCCATACATGAACTGCTTGAGTAAGTAGCTTTTTTTGTAAATGTTGATCACTGCTAGCTACTCGAGCAGGACGAACATGGTCCACCTAAGGAGTTTGGCTACCGAGACGAAAGTCCCGAGTTTGCATTTAGCCACGGGTGGCTCCATTGGAAAAATTTGATATTATCAGCCTATTTATTTCGTCATTGCTTGTCTAGCAAACATCTTTAAGGCCGGGGCCACATAGAAAAGACGGTAAGACGAGGACGAGTCGCGGACGTGCGAAAATGTATGAGAGTCGCACCCACGCTACGTCTCTTTTGAGTGTTGTAGGTCGCGACGTCGTCTAACATTTTGTATGAAAGAGACGCCGAAGAAACATTTGTCTCCACCCCGTCTGCGTTTTACGTCTTTTCTATGTGGCCAGCGCCTTAGAGATAAAATTTGTCTTATTTGGTCTGACTAAACAATGATACGGTTTGCGAATACAATCCAATAAGTATTATATGTAAATTACGTTGAGAATGAATACTTACTGCCCAAAGATATGGTATTTGAACTTATTGAAGTTGAGTCACCCTTCCAATCTTTGGCTGCTTTCTGTTAAAAATCAAAAGTTATTCAATATATTAATTAATTATCACATCTTTTTTGGCAACTAAAATTAAATATCTACCCAAGCAGATGACCTCAGTAGATACAGGAAAGGTCTAGCCTATTTCCAATTCAACAGAACGGTTAGCGCAGTAACAGCGTGTAGCGGGTTCGATCTCCGTACCAAAAATATTTTTATGATCTATCCAAAATGTAAATGTTGTATATTTAGCAGTTGACCCGGATTCCGTGTTTGTGTAAGTAAGTTTTTATGTTTGTAAACATATGAGTTATTGGCAAGGTTTTATTAAAAGAATTAAACCAGCATTCATTATGGATAGGATAAAAAAAAAATCACTTCCCTCCACATCAAGCAGGAGACAGTATTGACGTGGCTAATAGGCACTAAAAGGGTCTTTGATAACTGGAATAAGCCCAGTTACCTAGAATCACGGATAAAAATTAATGAAAATCATAAGAAACATCAGAGGACCTTTAAGAGATTTTTGAAGGTGAGCAACCCGACTACAAAAAAACATTTCCTGCTATAGAAGTATGTGGACATAAAAGGATTGAGCCAAAATGCCTCTTTAGGTCTGTCCCTATATTTTTTACAAATAGATAAATACCATATACAGTCCAAAGATAAGCCCAGGGACAACAGGGGCGTCTGGTCTGGTCACAAGGCCGCGGTTCGATTCTCGTATCAGGACAAATATTTGTTATACTAATATTTGCAAGTCTTACTGATAACTGTGGGTTATGTGGCCGAAAAGGATTTTCTTTGTACCAAAATGAGACCGTACGGCCCCGCCTCTAAACCTATTGCGACTCTTAACCCAATCGCCACTCTTAATCGTGCCGTATGATCGATGCTCCGTTTTTTTTTTCTTTTTTATCGTGATAAAATCATCGATGTGTCCTCTCATCCAGGGCGGGACAAGAGGAAATGTCTGACTTGCACAGACTAAACTCCGATTATTTAGTCGACGAAGCTCATATAACTGCGAAACTAAAGTGGGACTGGCCAGGTCATAATGTGCCGGATGCCGTCACAGCTATGGGCTGGAATAACACAAGAATGTGTGAATGGAGCCCTAAGACAGATAGGTCGCGGCAGGCCGAGGAGAAGGCGGCGGGATGCTTTGGATGGCTTGTGAATTGGCATGAAGACCACAGCATCAAGAGAAGTGGAAGAAATAGAGGAAGGCCTTTGATCAGGAGTGGAACATAATAAGCGAACAAAAAAAAACACGTTTACATCACACACTAGCGCCGCGATGCCGCCCACTTCAAAAACAAAAGCCGCTTGAACTTGTTATGTGTGTTGTCGCCGCGCAAATACTTTGCATATAAGTCATTTAAGTAATAAATCTTGCTAAAGAGGTTTAAAACAAATATGGAGAAATATCCAGTGGGCGAGCCACAAAAATTACTCAATAGCGTTAAGAGTCTTATGTCTTTACTAGCTGTTGCCAGCGGCTTCACCCGCTACAACTCCAAAATTATCCCACGGGAACATAAAATCGGGATAAAAATATCTATCCTATGTGTTAATCCAGGTTATAAACTATCTGTGTACCAAATTACAGCTAAATCCGTTTAGTAGTTTTTGCGTGAAAGAGTAACAAACATCCATCCACATATACAAACTTTCACTTTTATAAGATTAGTTTTTGCGTGAAAGAGTAACAAACATCCATCCACACATACAAATTATCACGTTTATAATATCAGTAGGATTAAATAAAAAACGTTGCCCCACACTAGGAATTTCTTCTGTATCGTGGGTGCTTTTACAAATGTTAAGACACCATTGACCACGTCGGGTTACAGCATCACGGTGGGAGGGGTTCGCATCGGCGTCTTGAGGACGATGAAGTACCTGGGACTCGTCCTCGACAGCCGGTGGAACTTCCGGGAGCACTTCCTGTGTTTGGCCCCGAAACTGAATCGGGCAGCGGGCGCCCTCAGGCGACTCCTGCCCAACCTCAGTGGGCCAAACGCCTCCTGCCGTAGGCTGTACGCCGGTGTCGTGCGGTCCATGGCCCTCTACGGGGCCCCAGTGTGGGCCCTAAGCATCCGGACGCGACCAATCAAATTGGTCGCATGCCAGAGGGTCATGGCTATCCGGATGATCCGGGGATACCGCACGATTGCCGGCGAATCGGCCAACCTGCTCGCCGGATTGCTGCCCTGGGATCTGGAGGCGACTGCCCTCCAGCGCGTCTATGAATGGCGCGTGGAGGCGCAGCGCCGGGGCGTGACCCCGCTGCCTCGAGAAGTCGAGGCGCGGCGGGAAGAGCTCCGGCGCGATCTCAGGGCAGTATGGAGGGCACGACTGTCGCGACCGACAGCCGGGCACGCCGCAATAGCGGCGATAAGACCCCTCTTTGAGGAGTGGCTGGAGAGACGTCACGGCGTCCTAAGCTTCCGCTTGACGCAGGTCCTCACCGGACACGGATGTTTCGGGAGGTACCTGTGTCTTATGAGAAAGGAAGAAACGCTTGGGTGTCACCACTGCGTAGATCGCCCGGAGGACACAGTCGAGCATACGGTGCAGGATTGCCCCGCTTGGGCGGAGCACCGACGTGTCCTCACGGCGGCGATAGGCGGAGACCTCTCGCGCCCAGCACTGGTCGCGGCCATGCTGCGGGGCGAGACGGAGTGGGAAGCGGTCGCCTCCTTCTGCGAAGCAGTCATGCTCGCGAAGGAGGAGGCGGGCCGCGTGAGAGAGAGGACAAGGTCCTCCCTCCGCCCCACCCGCGGTGGTGGACGCCCACGGCGTCGGACGTCGCAAGACGATCTCCGGCCACCGTAGGCGCGGGCATGCGGGCGGCGAGTAAAGGGCAACTCGCCGCCCGACCATGGACCATGCCCGGGTCGACGGCGCGTCGTGTTCCACGCGCGCCTCAAAGAGCTGTCAGCAAAATGACGGGGCCCCCTCTCAGAGGGCCAAAGCCTGCCGGGGTTGCGGGACTCACACCATCACCGTGACCCCGGAACATAAAGGGCTACTGAAGAACACCGTGGATTTTAGTCAGTACAAGTCTGACAGTACCTCTCGCCCTGCCCGGGGTGAGAGGTCTCATTTGATGATTTTACCACGTAAAAAAAAAAAAAAAAAAAAAAGACACCATTGACAAACAGCCAGACACGGAAATACTACTCGATTTTTTTTTTTTTTCCGTTTAGGATTGACTCTACGACTCACAGAGAAGTAATCAATCGCTCAATCACTGCTCCACCTGCCGGGGTCGCGGGACGGACGAGTAACCGCGGCTCCGGAATGAAAAGGGCTATTGAAGGACACCGTGGATTTTAGTCAGTACAAGTCTGACAATCCCTCATGCCTTGCCCCGGGTGAGAGGACTCATTCGATGATTTTACTACGCTAAAAAAACCCACTGCTCCCAACTTGGTCTCTCCAAACAAGGTCCACTTGCAATGACTTTAGTCGTTAGCCCACTCGCTGGTGATTTCAAAATTCATGTCCACACATGGATTTTGAAAATCTACTTGCCGTTAGCTATGGTAGAGAACGAGGTTTTGATTTATTTATTTTTATCTTTTCATCAGCAATTGACCACACTGATTTTGTATTAAATAGCATCCATCAGTGCCATCATCACTTACAGATAAAGCATACGTAATGATTATTGTGAAAAAAATCTATGAAATTAAAGTTTTCTGCGGGTCCTACCTGGCAACAGGTGAGGAACGCGTCATCCGCAAGCTGCTCCTCCGCGCTCTCGCCATGCTTCCTCTTCGCACATGCCTCGGGACCCTTCGACGAACCAGCTGTGGTTCCTCGAGAACATTCGTTGCAGCATACCTGCGAATAACATTGTAATGATTAATAAACTGATCTGTAATTAGCAGTGGCGTAGCTAGGCCAGAAGGAGCCCCGTATCAAAACTTGTTTGGGGCCCTTCTAATCTAAGTGTATAGTTCGCCGAATAAAAACAATAGCATCCTGACTCGTGTAACTGTGTCATTACTGATGTCATTAAGAGAATTTTGAAGGGAGCTAGAAAATTTTGAATGTTGATCGATTAATCGTAGTTATGACAACTACATAAATAAAGCCTTTTTGAAAATTGAGCTATGATATGAGTTCAATAATTGAGGCTTTATGGCCGCTATAAGTTTTCACATAAGAGTAATATTTTATGTTTTTATTTTTATTCCAATCGTCGGGGGCCCTTCACACTTGGGGACCCCGTATAATTGATACGGCTGATACGGCGGTAGCTACGCCTCTGCTAATTAGAACCTCCGAAATACCCATCGGCATAGCTAATTATTATGACGGGATACTACTCGCCCTAGTGGCCATGCGTGGGGTCAACTATGCTATGTGCGAGGTCGGTGTTCAAATCTTCAAACGAGTCCTCCCACCCAGAGCAGAACGGGAGGAACTGTCAGACTTGTACTGACTAAAATCTATGGTGCCCTTCTATAGCTCTTTTTTGATAAGACAATCCCGCGAGTCCGGCAGGCTTTGGCCCTCTAAGCGATCGATAGCAGCGTACTATGAAACGAAGACGTAAACAACCAGGGTACACCCTCGAAGTCATGAAGTTTAATATGCACCACAACCTTTTGAAGTACATTTTAAGTTTATTTTATTTTTAATGCAGAAATAAAGCGACAATGTTTCTCAAAATATTTAGTTTGCAAGATCGAATTGGCAAATCTTAAGTCCTGAAATAATGTGGTGTGGACGCTTGCGCTCTCATCTCGCGCACTGAGTACGTTGAACCTCAACGCGTTCACGTTCATTGGTACGTCATATTTTGTAGATCTCAGACAGCAGTTACAGTCAATCAGCTCAAAAAGTCTGACAAGGGATATCGTACTAACTAGAGAAGTTAGATATTAAGTTGCTCCTTGTTGTGGCTACGTGCATCTGGTTAGACTGGAAATCAACCCAAAAATAGTTAGAAAAAGACTAGATAAAATGATGATCCTCCAGGAGTAAAGTTTTAGAACATACCTTTACAACTGACACCAAACAACTACAACATTTTCTGATCTGCCAAAACTATTTGTCCAACATTATAAACTCATACAAAAGTCCAAGAAACAAACATTCTCAAGGTTACATTATTCCCAAAAAGCATCTTAAAAAAAGGCCTAAAAAAACTCAATTTAAGTTTCTGCATCTGCAGGAAACGGCCATAAAAATACCTCAGTTAAACATACAAGGAAGGGTTATAATAACTCAGTCACTTTAACTGTACAAACACTGATAACATCTGTACCTTATCAGTGGCGTGTGATAACAGAGTACCCAGTTACCTAGTTACTATGTGTTTGGATTGGGACTGGGGACCAGGTGGAGATCTGCTATAGATTAAAAAGCTCATGTCTTGAAATATTATCTCTAACTTTGGTTTGCGCGTTTCAAAAAGCTTTCAAATTTGAGACGCAGGAGAGAAGACGCGTCATGGCGTCTTCACCTTCCACTTGACGCAGGTTCTCACCGGACATAGATGTTTCGGGAGGTTCCTCTGTCGGATTACGAGGGAAGAAAGCCAGGGGGTGGAACGCCTAAGGGAGAGGACAGCCTCCACCTCACGACCCAGCTGCTGCGAAAGACTCCCACGGCATCGGACGTCACACGTGTCGCGACAATATTATAAATAGCTCGTCATCGCGAACAATCGCGATAGCTTCGCCTTAAGTAGGTATAATATCAAACAGTTTAAAGCATAACAGATACTTATACTTTAAGTGGCTATAAGTGCTAATAAAGTATACATACTTAATGTTATCTTTACCGGTATACATCAAAGAAATCTTACTCCGAATTAATCGTTCAATTTGACTGAACTGTGTGAAAATGTGTGTCAAATTGAGGAGAAGTTTTTGTTGTTACTTTCTGATAGTCTAAATAGATAGTAAAATGTTATTCAATTACGAAAGAACGACTGAATAAGTCTGAAAGACCCAGAGAGAGTAAAATAAAAAAAGACAATAGGGTTTTTTACTTTTTAAATCTGTTACGGTTAAACCCCGAAGAGCGATATCTTGTGGCGACGCGTCTTTAGCACATCTTACTCGCACACCTAGCGTAGCATCAGTGGAAACGGTCACACAGTTTCGTAGCTCAGCTTTTACATCCTCGCAGCACCGTTACATAGCACATCTCTGATGGAAAAACACACTTTTTTTTTAGCGTGGTAAAATCATCAAAATGAGTCCTCCCACCCCGGGCAGGGCGGGAAGGACTGTCACTTGTACTGACTAAACTCCACGGTGTCCTTCAATAGCCCTTTATGTGCCGGGGTCACGGTGATGGAATAAGTCCCGCGAGCCTGGCAGGCTTTGTCCCTCTGAGAGGGGGCGCCGTCATTGTCCTGACGCTCCTTGAGGCAGGAACACAGGGTCCATGGTCGGGCAGCGAGTTGCCCTTTACTCGCTGCCCGCATGCACGCGTCTACGAAGGCCGAAGATCGTCTTGCGACGTCCGATGCCGTGGGCGTCTATCACTGCGGTTGGGGCGGAGGGAGGACGCTGTCGTCTCTCTCTCGCAGCCTGCCACCTCCTTCGCGAGCATTACTAATTCGCAGAAGGAGGCGACCGCTTCCCACTCCGTCTCGCCCCGCAGCATGGTCGCGGCTAATGCCAGGCGCGAGAAGTCTCCGCCTATCGCCGCCGTGAGGACACGTCGGTGCTCTGCCCAAGCGGGGCAGTCTTGCACCTTATGCTCTACTGTGTCCTCCCGGCGATCTTCGCAGTGGTGACACCCAGGCGTTTCCTCCTTTCTCATCAGACACAGTTACCTCCCGAAACTTCCGTGTCCGGTGAGGACCTGCTTCATGCGGTAGGTAAGGACGCCTTGACGTCTCTCCAGCCACTCCTCAAAGAGGAGTCTTACCGGTGGGAAGGCGCCTTTAGGTATCTTTTTTCTCATTAATAATGAAATAAAATATGTACGTATATAAGGTTGTAGTGCATATTGAACTTGACACGTAAGTTGACACTCCGCGGATTTCCCCGGTTAGTTCACATCTGTCATATGGCGCGCTGCGTTCGATTTGATATTCCCCACCACCATTTACCTGGATCCAAGACTCCACTATTTACCAGGATCCAATTACCAGAATCAACAGTGGCAGTTGCAGTGGTTTTTTTTTATCGTGGTAAAATCATCAAATGAGGCCTCCCACCCCGGGCAGGGCGGGAGGGACTGTCAGACTTGTACTGACTAAAATCCACGGTGTCCTTCAATAGTCCTTTATGTTTCGGGGTCACGGTGATGGTAGAAGTCCCGCGACCCCAGCGGGCTATAGCCCTCTGAGGGGGCCTCGTCATTATGCTGACGCTCTTTGAGGCGCGCGTGGAACACGACGAGCCGTAGTCCCGGGCATGGTCCTTGGTCGGACGGCGAGTTGCCCTTTACTCACCGCCCGCATGCCCGCGCCTACTACGGTGGCCGGTGATCGTCTTGCGACGTCTGACGTGGGCGTCCACCACCGCGGGAGTTGCAGTGGTTTGAGAATAGTGTGGTGGATTTGACCTAATAAAAAACAGTCCCCACTACCAACTGTGAAATAAATAAAACTACTAACCTTACTTGTAGATTGCGTTGCCTCGCAACTGTAGGTGCTCGTTGCAATATCTATGCCTGTTTCACAGTCGCTTTGCTTTCTGAAACAATTGAACATCAAATTGATAAATGGTCTACATTCATACAACTTGCAGTTTTAGTTCACTTGGACTTGCAGCTTATTGGAGTCTCATCGCTTGCAAAATGAGTAGAATAAAATAAAAAACTAGTAGAATAGTCCTGTTGTAGATGGTTGATTTTGGCCGCATAGCTAAATCGCCCGAAAAATCGAACCGTGTAGACCGACTGACACAACTGTTTTAAATTATTTTTATATTTTCGTAAAATACAGAAATCCAAGAAACATAAAAAATCAAGAACCATAGTTACGTCGCATTTAGGTATATCACTCTCTATATCGATATTTATTTATGATCAATTAATTGAAATAAACACTTAACAACTAATTAATATGAAAGTTGAATAATTATGTCTATTATTTTTTTTAAATACCCAAAAAATATTGACATTGAAGAAAAATTCCCGCCATGTAACCACAAGTTTTGTTTTTTTTTTTGCATAATTGAAATCAATTATTTTCCTTAGTGGCCAGTACTTTTTACGTCGAGAAAAAAGGTATGACACCTTTTTGGTATTTTTTTTTGTTATACAAACTTTTTTGTGATCTCTTTACAGATTAAAAAATGTATGATGCGTGTCATTACTGTGTCTTACTTTGAAATACTTTTTAACCCCCGACGGAAAAAGAGGGGTGTTATAAGTTTGACGTGTCTGTCTGTCTGTCTGTCTGTGGCATCATAGAGCCCGAACAAATAACATTAGCCCTGCTTTATAGTTGGTTCAGTTAGTATAAAAAGTTTCATAATCTAATTTTAAGTATTTTATGATTGCCAGCGGTTTATTGTTCAATTTAGAGGTAACTTTGGGTTTGTTTTCTATCGAGAAAATTTTATGGAATCGTGTTTTCGCATAAGACCTAACATAATTCGCAACTTTATCATATATTTATTTCAAAATTAATGCTGCAGTATTTTCGGCGTATCAGAGGATTCTGCTAAGCCATTTGAGGTAGTATGGCCCCTTAATTGCTCATTGATAACTTCATTCACAGTATTATTAATTTATCTTCAATGTCAATAACACATAAGTTTACATAAAACGAGACAATTTCCTTAAAATGTAGGGCAAAATAATTCAAGGTTTTGCAAATCAAATAATATGATATTTTAAATACTTGTAACCTTGTGTTTCATTATGATAAGAATAAGAAGAACAATGTACTTCACAAAAACAATGTCGTGTTAGAGCTAGGGTTGCCAACAATTTTTGGTCAGAATATAGTTTTTTTTTTTTTTAAAGCCATAAAAAATATAGTAAGCTTCAAAAAAATATAGTATTTAGTAAGGAAGAATGAAAACAGGCTTACAATTTTTACTTTTTTATATATTCTTTGCACTTCTTGCAATTTTTTAATAATGTTTTCACACTACTTGCTCGTAAATGTCATATTATACGTCAGACAAACCTACTGTAAAGCATGACATTATTCCCCCTCGCTCGAGCCGGGAATAATATATGTACTGAATTTCATTATTCCCGTGGGAATAATGTGATTTGAATTTGGAACCTCAAAGAAAACCGTATGAAAACTTTCACCAAGGAGTCGTATCAGTAATGGCGGCCGCTGGCAGCAACAGCTGATCGCTTACAGTGGTGCCAACTTCACGTTCGGAGGTTGTCGTACCACATCAAATTTCAAAAATCGAATTTATTTCCTCGCAGTAGGTGTGAAAAGCAGAGTACGCTCCTCGGGAGTAAAGCTGCCTTGTCTTGGGCTGACTTGAATCCCTCGATACACTAAGGATACACTTGTACCTCCTCGCTGCGCTACAGAGGTTCACCCCAGAATCCTTAGTGTCGTTTCGGGATTCAATACGCCCGTGACGTAAGGCAATGCTTTACTCCCTTGGTGCGTAATCTACTATTGTTCTAAATAAAACTGCAATACGTATTTTTTTTTATTTTACTTATTTTAGTGTAAAGAAAAACATAAAAAAATTAACATTATTGTTGCAAAATATAAACATTGAGCTATTGTACGAAAATATCTTATTTTGGCGTACTATATATTTCTTCAACAGTACGAAGTACGGGGACCCTAAATACAGTACAATACTATATAATTATTATAGTACGGTTAGCAACCCTAGTTACAGCTTAACATTACTATTTCTCAGTATTTCTATTCTAAATAATAAAACAAGGAAATTCTAGACATAGGTATTGTTTTCATAGACGGCTTCCTTAGTAACTTTCAGGAAATTCAGCGGTCCAACTAATTTAATGCGATAGTTAGTTGATTTTTAACGCTTTTATACCTAAACCAATTTTGTTGGTAGAGGTGGGTATAATACTTTTTACATAAAACTTGAATGGGTAGAAAGATATAAAGGTGCAAACGGAGACTCAGACAAAACTTAGTCATAAGTAATTTAGGAAACACTGAAAAAGGTTGAAATTTTTAAAATTTTTAGTTTAGTGGGAAAATCATATTTAATGATCTTCCCACTATAAAAAAATCCAAGTCCTTTGTTATCATCATCATTATGTCAGCCATAGGACGTCCACTGCTGAACATAGGCCTCCCCTTTAGATCTCCACATAAACTGGTTGGAAGCGACCTGAATCCAGCGTCTTCCGGTGACCTTTATAAGGTCGCCTGTCCACCTTGTTGGTGGACGTCCTACGCTGCGCTTGCTAGTCCGTGGTCTCCATTCTAGCACTTTTCGACCCCATCGGCCTTCTGCTCAAGATAGAATAATATGGAGAATAAGAGCAATATGGCCTGTCCCATTGCCACTTCAGCTTGCTAATCCGGTGGGCTATGTCGGTGGCTTTAGTTCGTCTACGGATCTCCTCATTTCGGATTCGATCACGCAGTCCTTTGTATTGACTGAAATCCATGGTGATCCTTCAATAGCTCTTTACGTTCCAGGGTCACGATTACCTGATGAGACAGTCCCAAGACCCCGGCAGGCTTTGGGCCCTGTCAGAAATATAGTAAATGATTTCAGAAATGAGAGTCCAAAAAGTGATCAATGACTGTTTTAGACTATCACGGTTTATTACACAATTTAAAATGTCACTTACGGCGCCATGATCGCGGGATGATTGAGTCATCCCGCGATCATGGCGCTTGCAACAGCGTCGAAATATCGGGAACTCAAAACAAATAATAATCACGGAAGATATCCCGTAAGTGACATTTTAAATAGTGATCAATGACTTTGTTATCACCATTTTTTATCATAATTACCTATTTTTTTTTGTTATCATAATATGTAAACAATCTAATAAGTGGTATTTCTAAAATTCTTAATAATAATTTGTTTTTATAAAAATTATACAATTACATGGAAGCAGATTATTTTTAATCAAACTGGGTTTTTTGATGCGATTTCAAAATTAATTTTAAGAATTACGAAAATAACAATAATATTTATTAGATATGGCCGCCTTCTGTTTATAAAATTGTAAATATTTATCAAACTCGATTTTGCGAAATGGTTCAATTGAAAGCAATAAATAAATAACCTATTTAATATATATCAAATGCAACTTTTCTAAAGTAGTTTACGTTTATAGCTTACAAAACCTAGTTTTGTCAATCAGCACACAAATTAATACTATTCACCAACACAAATTTTAAAAAAAGTATTTTTTTAATATTTTTGTATCCGCCGCGCATTCGGGTAAACAATAGATATAAAAAATATTTTTAACTTCTTAGAAACGTAAGTATATCTAAGCTGAGGGGAATGCAAGAACCCGCGACGCCATTGGCTATTCATCGTGTGTGAATCATTTGGGATATTGATAAGTGGCCGTTTTAGACCCTCTGATCGCACGTAAAGGTACAAATTGGTAGCTGACGCGGGCATGCGGGCAGCGAGTAAAGGGCAATTCGCTGCCCGACCATGGACCATGCCCGGGTCGACGGCGCGTCGTGTTCCACGCGCGCCTCAAAGATCGTCAGCATAATGAAGGGGCCCCCTCTCAGAGAGCCAAAACCTGCCGGGGTCGCGGGACTTATTCCATCACCGTGACCCCGGTACATAAAGGTCTATTGAAGGACACGGTGCATTTTAGTCAGTACAAGTCTGACAGTCCCTCCCGCCCTGCCCGGGGTGGTAGGACTCATTTGATGATTTTACCACGTAAAAAAAAAAGACTACAACCATTGGTTGTTGGTAGTTGGTAGCTGACGACATGAAGCTGCAGCAAACGACGTGTCGCAGTAACACTACTGGTTTCTACGTATTTCTATGAAATTCCCTTCGTAGTTAGCGACTGTCGTCTGCTGCTGCTGCGTGCAGTCGGCTACCAACTTGTACCTTTATCAGCAGCGCACGCGCCTCGTTATAGAATTCACTAAGAGCGTAATAATGCTAATGACGTCATAATGTCATAATAAAACGGCGCGTGCGGTGATGATCTATAAGCAAAGACCTTCAGATACCTACACAGCGTATTTTAAATCAGAATCTGCCTATAAATGGTTCCCACTGCTGACGTACAGGCCTCTTCTCTGAGAGAAGGAGTGGGCCACAATCCACCACGCGGGCCCAGTGCGAGTTGGTGGATGTCAGATATCTTTGAATTTTCGGTTCTAGGACATGCCGGTTTCCTCACGATGTTTTTCACCGTTTTGAGAGCAATGGTGATGAAATACATTACAAAAAGCAATGCGCCTGGCTGGATTCTAACCCACTACCTTCGTAAGTCGCTGCCGATACCTCTGGGCCACCACTCCACTTAAGCAGAGAACTCACCTAAAATATTCCTTACAGCATTGCGCCTTAGCCAGGAGACACATGGAGCCGAAGGCAGGTGGAATTTCAGGAGGCACCGTCAGGGTACCTTGACAGTCAGACAAGGTGTGGTTTCTCGCGAACCCTGCTCCTTCGTTGCAGCATAGCTGGATGGTCTCGGCCATGTCATCTCCGAGATATCCTGGAAGCAATAAAGGAAGATGGTAAGATTACATCTGTAGACAGAGAAATGGTAGATGGAACAGACATGTGCTAGGGTGGAGACCGCGAATGGGCAAACGTAGTGTAAGAGGCTCTGCGACAAGATGGGTCGATGATTTGAAGAATGTGGAACTGGGTGGATACGGACTGCCCAGGACCGAGATGGCGGCTCTTTCTTGCTCTTTCTGGTGTACCTTACACACTTACTCACTCATTTCACCAGTGTAAACCCCTTCTTACACTAGGCGACGCAAGTCTCCGATGCCTTACGACTTTGGTATCCATGTTCAAGGCCTTTATCGGAATACAGATAAATATACGGAAATGTTGTGCCGAAAATTAAAGTGGTAAAATAAAATCTCGTAAAATATATTTTTAGGATACTTCCTGTACACGTTAAGTGGGGATGTTTTTTTTTGACGCGTAACCCTTAGTGTGGGGGTTATCATTGAATAGGTCTTAAAAAATTGTGATAGTTATTTCCATTAATATTTTTTTGATAAAAAGATTCTTTTGTGAAATATTAAGATTTAAAGTGCTAATTTTTGCTCGACTCGAGTGAAAAAATCACAATAGTAGTTTATATAACTTAATTTAAAGGAAAATTATCAAGACTAAGGGCTTTACAAGTTTACGAGTAATGGTCGACCAACTTATAAAACGTACTTGGATAACATATTTTCCTAAACAAAATGTATGGGAGAACATGTTCTTCAACTGCAAATGTAAGTTTATAAACTTTAATTAATTAAATTCAGCGAATCAGTTTAGTTAGATCGCATAAGTATTTTGATGGGCAACTTCGGAACCCTACACTGTGCGTGGCCCGACATGCATTTGGCCGGTTTTTAATAGGGCACAAATAGAAACTTCAAAAAAAATTGTAAGCAAAACCCAAACCGCTAAAAATAAACAGGTTTTAAGCAAAAAACTATAAATAAATTAAAAATTCCAGGAAAATAACTAAAAATAACTTCACCACCAACTGACGTAAGGTTTGAGAAGTCATCATCTTTTATGACTCAATTCAACCATTATTTTGTATTTAATTGTTTTATTAAAACCACAGACAATAAAAATAGACCCATATCCCCCGACCTCGTAACACATAACCGATGCGCAGACGCTTAAAGGTCATAAATTATAATAAAATACATGAGAAACCTTATAAAATTAATTTATTGTCATCTGTTCGCCATATCGGTCGCGTTCCTCATAAATCATTGCTATGAAGGGTGATCATAAATATATTCGTGATTGCGAGTTTAATGAGTTTTCAGCACGTGAAAGTAGATTTAGAAATAAGATTGATTTCCGTTCTTGACTAGTGATTTAATCGCGGTTTTGGTTGCATGGATTGCGGCTTTTAATACACAAACTTCCATACTCTACAATTTTATACTTTATTATAGTGGTCAAATCAATAATCATCAAACAAGTCCTCCCAAATTGGTGAGGGATACTTGTACTGACTAAAATCCACGGTGATCCTTCAATAGCCCGTTACTTTCCAGGGTCACGGTTACGTGATGAGACAGTCCCGCGACCTCGGCAGACTTTGGCCCTTTAAGGGGAACATAACACAACTTTTTAAAAAGAAATGTTGTCAGGTTTTATTATTGCAATAGAGAATTTGAGACCTCACCTACATTAGTAATGATCAACAGTGAATCACTTATTTAATTTGTTGTTTCTAAGAAATTGCAAAGGAGCTCGTGGCTAAATAATTCAGCCACACAGGCCAATTATCCGGGTTATGCCGCGCTTGGCGAGGTTGGTCTGTGGATGGGTGACAATCTGCCATAGCCAGTTTCCTCTGTACCTCGGAAAGCACGTAAAGCCGTTGGTCCCGGCTGTCATTTGTCAGTCATCTTTGACAAACGTTATTAGTCAGAAGCTCAAGTTTGACAACCAGTATTACCATGGGTATCGTATACCGGTACTGGCATGTAAGTCCGTAGGCGTCGCTCTATATAAAATACTGTTTCCCTGAGTGGTTCGAACTGAAGCGACCTCATTGTAGATGAAAGCTAGTATAAACGTAAATCGGTATGACACCACCTTCGCATGGTGGTATCTACATCCTGTGGAGCAAGCAAAGACAGCCGGGTGTGTACTTTGATTGCTGCATCCGGCAATTCAAGTGAAATGATTAATATGGTATTGATAAAGGTGGATCAGGTAGGCAGTTTTCCATCTATAGCAGATTATAATTTCTAGACATTTCTTAAGTTACCTTATCACTACACGAACCTCCCACAATCTCTAAGAATTCTCAACAGATTTATAGCGCTTAAGATAAAAAAAAACATCGTTGCATTTCTTAAACAAACTTCACTTTGTGCATTTAACCTAATTTTTAACAGGCGTTTTATTTCAAAAATATTATATTAGTATTATTTCAAATAATTTATTTTGGAACAAGGCCCCTACTCTGTTTCCAGGCCACTGCAACTTTAGACAGGCAGAATCAACAGTTGCAATACAAATGTGCTACAAAATCTTTATTTTAGATTCTTAAAAATAAATAATTACCAGTAGATTTGGGAACAGGATCTTCATCATCTGTTTAGTCTTTACCCAACTATATTGAGGTCGGCTTCCAGTCGAATCAGATGCAGCTGAAAATCAGTATTTTACAATGGAGCGACTGCCTATCGGACCTCCACAACCTAGTAACTGGGTAATAACGTGGTAAGACTGGTTGTCAGACTTTTTTAGAGCTTTTGACAATACAATTATATTGGGAACAGGCTATTTTACTGAAAATAATTAATTAGTAATTCTGTTAGAATATCAGAAAACTTTAATCCGTATTTTTCTCTTTTGTTACTTGAACCAAACTGTAGATCGCCGTTTCAGCATTCATGAAGATGTAAATTACAAACACTAAATGTAAAATACCTTGCATGGAATTTTCGTAAACAAACCATAACTCATTTTGAATTACTGTAATAGACTAGTTTTCGATTGGATCACTCAATATCTATTCTGTGGTAGCCATTTAAATATTTACAAGGAAGTTGCGACAGTTCGATAAGCAATTCAAATATCAATTTGAATTCAGTGGTTTATGGGCATCGTGTTTAAAGAAATATCACACGTTTTATAGTCTTGATTTTTGTTTGGAACGAAATTCTCAGAAGTTTATACTTATCTGATTAACAAAATATGTGGCATCGAATCTTGTTAGACTCGACAAAGATATACAATCCTGCTGACCGATTTCAGCCACGGCGACCAATCTCAACGGAGATAAGCCATCTGTGCGGGATACATTTTAGTGCACACACATGCACAAGTGTGTGCGCAGGCACAGGTGCACTCTCTGTTCCTATACTCTCATAGTTCGGCAACCCAACACGACTGGAGAGAGATCAGGCGCAGAATCAATGGCTTAACGTGCTTTCCGAGGGGTATCATACTGCCAACTTCAAAACTCCGAGCTGTTCCTGCCAGTTTCTGAAAAATTCGTATAGAACAATCCAATAGCGCTTTTTGCCCGAGCCGGATCACTGGACTGGACTGCTTTTCAAACTTTAGGGTGCTTGTACACGGTGCATGTAACCCGCGAAAGTGCCTCAACATTCTCAAGCTACATGCACCGTGTACAAGCACCCATTAAAAAACGTGCGGGTCCAGCGACTTGAGCATGTACCAAAGCGTGCCATTTCATTTGAAACATGCACAAGTACAAACGAGTAACTTGATCAAGTAGGGGATTATTACTATTATTATTATTACTCGCGCGGGTAGCCCGCACCTTTACATGCTCCAGTTACATGCACGGTGTACAAGCACCCTTTGGTTAAATAATGGATTTGACTACATTATTAAAGACACAGCTCATAAAAACAGTGACATAGCGACGTATCTCGTAAAATTTGCAAGTTGAAGTGGCAATGGGCAGACCACATCGCTCGTAGAACTGATAAATCGATGAGGAAGAAAAGTTCTCAAGTAGCGACCAAGGACCAGAAGACGCAGCGTAGGCAAGCCTCCCACTAGGTGGACCGACGACATCGTGAGAGTCGCGGGTAACCGATAGATGCAAGTGGCGAATTGTCGTTTTTCGTGGCTGTCTAAGGAGGAGGCCTATGTTCAGCAGTGGACGTCTTCCGGCTGATGATAATGATGATGATTACAGAATTCCATTTCAATCGGTAACACCCAATTAAAATTTTAACGACTCCATAATTAAATCTCAAAATTTAGTGCCACACGTAAGTCTAACACATGGTGTCCCAATAAATTCAAGATTCTCGTCAAACAAAACAAATTACGGTCGATGAATCAAAATGTACGAAATAAGCGTAAAAAGTGGGTCAGCAGCATTTGTGGCACACATTAATGTAAAGTACGAGGAAAAATACGGTCAAGTGCGAGAAGACACAAACATAAATATTTGTTAAAGCTTGTATATTTATTTAGGTCAGTATGTGAATAAATTTAAGTACTTGAGAAGGTACATAAGCATGTGGTCCCGGGTTTTTCGTGGGAAACTTTTGGTTTACCTACTTATTGTCAAGTCCCTTGTCGTGTATGTAAGTGGCCAATGTTCTTTGCAACTACGCTACGGATTTCGATGCCCTTTTTTATTTTAACGTTGTTTTACACTAGGAATTTCTTCAGTATTTTGGGTGTGTTTATAATAATAATAATATTCCACAACTCTCACACTACGCCATCTAGTCCCAAGCTAAGCAGAGCTTGTGTTACGGGTACTAGACAACTGATAAACATACTTATATATTTCGAAATACATACACTATAGATAAATTACTCTCAGACACAAAAATGATCGTGCTCATCACACAAACATTTGTTCTGGGTGGGAATCGAACCTCCGGCGTAGCAGTCAGGGTCACTAACCACTAGACTAACATGCCTGTCAAAACCCCCCTTTCGTAAGGGGATCGAAACCTGGACAGGCTGGGTAGCAGTCAGTCGCTATGCTACTGCGTCAACAAAAAAAAACTCAATATTGACAAGTTGATAAAACTGAAAGCTGGGACAACCAATCTTGATTGAGGAATATCGCTGTAGTAATACAGGTTAAAGAGAAAATACAGACAGATCTCCCGGGAAACCTGGGTGGAGCAGACAGAAGGGACTGTCAGACTCTTACTGACTAGGAATCCATCTATTTCTTCGGTTGCGCTCTGTCTTCTAGGACTGAGATACTTTGAGTGGATAGTTCCGCGACAAGTTTTGTGTAAGTGTCTAAACACACTATGCCGAACCTACGCGACCGAAGTTCCGCAGCTGATTTTACGTTCCAACGTATTCGGCTGATATGACACACCATAAGTGCCGAACTTACGCGGCAGAAATTCAATTGCGCAATTTTGTGTGTATATTCAGTGTTTCGAGCACTGTCGTGGCGTCGTGTCGTGTTATCTAAACGGCCGGACAGACAAATGCAAAATAAAGTGATCCTGCTAGGGTTCCGTTAGGTATTACTTTTGAGGTGAGACCGAATTTCCGCTGAACTTACGCCCGACTGAAGTTCGGCTGTACGCTATAACGCAACGTAATTTCGGCATAATGTGTCGCCAGTAATTCAAATAGCATTGCAGGCGTAATCATGCCTGTGTTTAGACACTAACGCGGAAAAATCATCCAATGCGTTGTCCCACGCTGGGTGGACTGTGAGGGACTATCAGACTCGAACTGTCTGAAAATCCACGGTGTTCCTTCAATAGCTCTTCGTTCCAGGGTCACGATTACCTGATAAGACAATCCCGTAACCCCGGCAGGCGTTGTGTCTTACTGGATATAGAGCAAACTCATTATTTCTGACTTATAACAACTAACCGATGAAAATTGGTTAAAGTACTACTTTACCTCATGTTGCTAACTGAAGGAAATGATCAATTTCAGGAGTTTAGCTTCGGGTTAATGACCTGAAGTTATTTGTGCCATTCTGTGACCTAATAACGATTTAATAACCTAATGAGTTACGGGAAATGGCACAAAGAGGTATTGATGGATTTATGGAGAAATGGGTGTAGTTGCAGAGGGTCTAATTCGTAAAATGGAAACAGAGTCCCAAAAGTACAAGTTCTAAAAAGTCTAAATATGAAATATACTTCCAATTGTTGAAAAAAATTGTACAGACGCCAGCATATCAACGTACCTCTATCTGTAATTTTTTTATCCGTACACCAGTGGAAGGTTAATGTTTGATTGGTAAAATTTGACGCTTATTATAGGTTAGGTTATATACCGATAGGCAGTCGCTCCATGTAAAATACTGATATTCGATTAAGCCGACCCCAATATACATTAGTTGGGAAAAGGCTAGGCAGATGATGGCCTGTTACTAAGTAAGCAGGAGGCGGGCCACGAGAGGGAGAGGATAGCGTCCTCCCTCCAACCCAGCCGCAGTGGTGAACGCCCACGGCGTCGGACGTCGCGGGGCGATCTCCGGCTAATGTAGGCGCGGGCATGCGGGCGGCGAGTAAACGGCAACTCGCTGTCCGACCATGGACCATGCCCAGGTTGACGGCGCGTTGTTTTCCACGCGCGACTCAAAGAGCGTCAGCATGATGACGGGGCCCCCCTCTGGAGAGCCTAAGCCTGCCGGGTTCGCGGGACTTATTTCATTACCATGACCCCGGAACATAAAGGGCTATTGAAGGACACCGTGGATTTTAGTCAGTACAAGTCTGACAGTCCCTCCCGCCCTGCCGGGGTGGGAGCACTCATTTGATGATTTTACCACGTAAAAAAAAAACCTGTTACTAAGTAAGCCTCATTATTCAGTAGCTAGCCACCAAGTCAGTAACACTTTAAAAGCTCATAAACATGAAATAAGAAACCCCTTTTTACAAACTGGTATACGGAACACTGAAAGTGTAACATAAACCAGCATAGACAATTGCCAATCAATAACAAACCCTGTCGTTATAAGAATAGAGTTTATTTTTAAAATCTTGCGCAGGAGCAGAACGATGTAATCTCGATCGGAGAGAAACTTCAGCGACCTGATTTTAATGACACTTATAAAGTGTTACGATCTGTTAAAATGAGAGTATGTTCAAGATTTATTGGTTACGGGGTAAGCAGAAAAGCTTTATCACTTAAAATACTTACTTATTTTTTTTACGTTACCCTACATTAGGAATTACATTAGGAGTTCCCACTGCTGGGACACAGGCCTCGTCTCTGTGAGAGGGAGTGGGCAATAATCCACCACGCGGGCCCAGTGCGGGTTGGTAGAGTCACATGTCTTCGAATTTCGTGGTTCTAGGACATGTCGGTTTCATCACGATGTTTTCCTTCGCCGTTTCGAGAGTAGTGGCGATGAAATAAATTACACGAAGTAATGCGGCTGGCCGGATTTGAACCCACGGCTTCCAACTCGTAAGTCGGGGCCGGTACCACTGGGCCACCACTGTTCTCAAACTGTCTCGTGCGCATAGAACCTCACATACACAAACACCCGTACCCGAAACAACTACTTATAGTTCATCATAGAAATATTTGTTCCGTACGGGGATCGAATCCGACACACTGCGCAAAAGTCGATCACTCAGCGACTGCGCATAATAAAATACTTGCTTATTGTAAACCAAATAAATCACGATCAGTGAATATCATATACATATACAGGGTGAATTTTTCAACTGGGCGTGGATGGCTACTTTCGAAACTATGAGGAATATCGAAAACCGTTGAAAGGAGTCTCGAGGCCGATTTTGACGAAAACTAAAACTGCATCATCGGATTTTAGAAAAATCAAAAATCCTGGCCAGGAATCGAACCCGCTGATTTTGAAAAAAAAATCACAGCCTGTATTATTACACCGTTCGATAGTGTTACTAATAAGGATCAAATTCTGGGAAGTAATCATATACGGCAAACTTAAGGAAATGGCTGATTTTTATGAAATTGCTATTTTTCCATGTTACTTTACATCTACTGAGTCATAATTTATTCGAAATTATAAAATTTCAGTGTTTTCAATGTCCCACTGGGTTTGACGTTTCAACAATCCCACTGTACTTAGCAATACGACATTATTGAGTTGAACTAAAAATAGCATTATTTTAAAGAAGAAAACGGTAACTTATGTTTCAAATACAGTCTTTGCCTTGAAGATTAATCAGTTTTTTTGTAATTATACGTTTTCCTTAAGTTTGCCGTATATGATTACTTCCCAGAATTTGATCCCTATTAGCAACACTATCGAATGGTATAATAATACAGGATGTGATTTTTTTTTCAAAATCAGCGGGTTCGATTCCTGACCAGGATTTTTGATTTTTCTAAAATCCGATGATGCAGTTTTAGTTTTCGTCAAAATCGGCCTCGAGACTCCTTTCAACGTTTTTCGATATTCCTCATAGTTTCGAAAGTAGCCATCCACGCCCAGTTGAAAAATTCACCCTGTATATCATCACGATGAGTGAATACCGAAATATTACTAGCATCGGGCATGCGGGCGGCGAGTAATAAGCGACTCGCTGCCCGACCATGGACCATGCCCGGGTCGACGCGGACGCCGCGTTTTGTTCCACGCGAGCCCTTTAGAGGGCCAAAGCCTGTCGGGGTCACGGGACTTATCAAATTACCGTGACCCTGGAACGTAAAGAGCTATTGAAGCACAGGGTGGGGCAGGGGGGACTGTCAGACTTGCACTAACTAAAATCCACTCTGATTCTTCAATAGCCCTTTACGTCCCAGGGTCACGGTTACCTAAAGAGAGAGTCCCGCAGCCCCGGACATAACGATGACGTATTTTAATTCAGCCTTCTTTTTTACAGTAAAATAAGGTTTATGTGTCATTTTAAAATCAATGATGGAGAAGAGAAAATAGAAATAAATTTAGTTAATACATCGTAAACAATAAAGTAGATGTTAACTAAGATGAGCCTATTATCATCAACCGGGCACGATTCTAATCTCAGATACTAAACTAAACGTTGCGACAACTTTAAATGAAGCATAATCAATTCCTGGCGTTGTCTCTGACATTGTAATTAGTATATGTTTTGTTTTAAACTGTACACCACGTTTTTTAAACGCGCCATCGACACGCGTTTTAAAAACGCGCTTCGACGGCGCGTTTTTGTCAAACAAAGCAGTTTGTTGACGCGTTACAAAGTGTCAAACGCGCGTTTGCTTGCATCGCGTCTACGAACGTGCGTTATCGACACGTTTAATAAACGCGATATGCATAGGCTCTAAGCTGAGGACCAAGACAAAACCATAATTATGTTTGCTTAAATATAGATGTAATTGAATAGTTAAAGAATTTTCTTAGAATCTTTCCCCACTTATGGAATTTCTACCGTATCGTGACTGCGTTTACAAATATTTTAAATTCACATACACAAACACCCAGACCAGAAAAAACTAGTTGCAATTATTATACCATACAAATATTTGTTCCGTGCGGTAATTGAACGCACAACACGCAGCGCCACAGTCGATCCCTCGGACATTGCGCAGTGTCTACATTGAGAGATCGTCATCAAAATCAAAGCATTTATTTCAAATAGGCCATTTATGGCACTTTTGAAATGTCAAAACTTCAAAAGACAAAAACAGTTCAAAAATAGTTATGTTGCTACATTTCCAGTCACAAGACATAAAAAAAACTGTGAAAGTACCGTAGATGCCCGTTCCAATGCGTAGATCTCTATGGAGAAGAAAGAGCAAGAAACTTCATGGACACTCTTTTTTGATCGCCAAAATTATTACAGAAGCTTTGTTACATCATTCCTTTCAGATGGTACATAATGTGAGAACGATGTAGCAAGTTAAAAAGTGTGAAAAGGAAATATAAAAAAGACAATTCAGAAATTAAACATCGAACTTCATTGTCTTGACGCTTTTCTTGACGGTAAATATAACTTTAGAACGCGAGTAGAATCGCAGGAAATACCTAGTCCATGATTGCAACTAAAACACGATAGTAACTTTATGAAAATTGTAATTTGGGAATCGTTGACTCAATTCTGTGAGTTCATATGCATAAGAAGGTAAAGACAGACATTGCTCACGACTTCGTACGCGTAAGAGCCTATGCACAAGAAGTGGAATGCGTATAGACCTCATTACGCGACCAATGAAATTTCATGCAAGTTAGTCAATAGTCCGTAAGGCCTGCTCTACTCTAAACACATGCCAGTAACTTGCATAAAAGTATGCAAGTAGCTGGCATCCCTCTGTATCATTCACCAAAATAATGGCATCCAACTAGCTACTTGCATACTATTATGGAAGTTACTGGCATGTGTATCGTAGGCTAATGTAGCGTAACTCGCGTTCTCAAGCTCTGCCTCGTCCAAATGAGGCTTAAGGATGACAGTGTGACAATAAAATGGACAACAAATGTACACGTTCTGACGTTCCAAAGGCCAGTCAGGTATTGTGACCAAAAGGTTAGATAAGCACAGATGTTAAATGTTCAAACGGTTCATTATACTTCTTCATCTTTGTCGTGTTGATGCACATTTTACTGAAAAATTCCCCGAAAACACACACTTGTTGAAAGAAAGAAGAGATTTATTGACGCACACAGGACAGAATATACTTAAAACTATACAGAAGAAAAAGTAATACAAAATAACACAAACAAAAGGTAACAAACGGAACAAAAAATAACATAAAATAGTCCTGTACAAGGCCAGTAGGCTCCTATCCCAGCATGTGCTATGACATTTTTTTAAGATGTCACAGCGCTGGTCTTCTGATGGAGCCTAAAGTGATGTCACGGTTGCACCACTTCTTCCCAGTTTGAAATAGCGGAAAAGTTGATATTTACACACTTGTTCTACAACACAGATCTACGGTAGAACTATGGCGGGCTTGTGCCAAAAGCTTAAATTATTATCAATAAAAAAAAAAAAATTGCTTGCGTAAAAATGCAACTTCCAATAACTACTGATTCCCTTCATAATGAGGTTCGTTAATATTTTATACTTAACATAACTTACTACTTGGGGTCAATCGCCTCACGGGAAGCCAGTTCTCGCCAAGCTGGTCTAATTTGGCGATTATTCAGATGTACCCCGAAAGGGTTGTAAAATATGTACCCCGATATGTGCCACAGCACTTAATTCTGTTTACGGATATATTTAACTGTTTACTGCTTGTATAATTAACCATCGGACTTATAAGCTTATCTCCTAGAACTCTAGGATCCTCTTTGCATAACTAATTACTTCGTACACTTAGCTTATGAGCAATGTTTTAATCAACGATAAAAATAGACATGCATCAAGCGCTAATTATCTCGCGTGGGTTATCCTGATTACCATTTGTAACCTTAGAAGAACAAGATAAATTTATTTAAGACCTATATTCTTTTCAACAAGATCTAAGTTGACTGGTGTTACGTTTGATCGACTCCTACGCATTAGAATGGACAACTGTTTTTTTATTATCGTGGTAAAATCGTCAAATGAATCCTTCCACCCCGGGCAGGGCGGGAGGGACTGTCAGACTTGTAGTGACTAAAATCCACGGTGTCCTTCAATAGCCCTTTATGTTCCGAGGTCACGGTAAAGAAATAAGTCCCGCGACCCCGGCAAGCTTTGGCCCTCTGTAGGCCCCGTCATCATGCTGACGCTGTTAGAGGCGCGCGTGGAACACAACGCGCCGTCATCGACCCGGGATGGTCCATGGTCGGGCAGCGAGTTGCCCTTTACTCACCGCCCACATGCTCGCGCCTACTGTGGCCGGAGATCGTGGAATGGACAACTACAGTACTTTCACAGTTTTTATGTCTTGTGAATAGAACTGTTATTTTATTTTATTAGCTGCCCCGGCAAACTTCGTAACGCCTCAGAAATATTTAAAAAAGCCTTCCCTGGACTTTCCAGAATAATTCAAAACCAAAATCAGCCAAATCATGACTGGCCTGTTGGTCTAGTGGTTAGTGACCCTGACTGCTATGCCGGAGGTCGTGGGTTCGATTCCCACCCAGGACAAATGTTTGTGTGATGAGCTCGATCATTTGTTCTGTGTCTGGGTGTAATTTATCTATAATATGTATGTATTTAGTAATATATAAGTATGTTTATCAGTTGTCTAGTACCCATAACACAAGCTCTGCTTAGCTTGGGACTAGATGGCGTTGTGTGATAGTTGTGAAAAAAAAAAAAAAAAAAAAATCGGTCCAGCCGTTCTCGAGTTTTAGCGAGACTAACGAACAGCAATTGATTTTTATATAATTAAGAATATAAATATTTTATATGTTGACAATTATTAAAAAGTATAATGTAAAGCTGGTGGCTATCTAGGAATTTCTCCTGTGTGCGTTTACAAACATACAAACTCACATACACAAATGCCCAGAATCTACTTGTAGATAATACAAATATTTGCTCCGTGCCGGAATCGAACCCGCGACACGCAGTGCAGCAATCCAATTGTAGAATAGTTCTACATAATAGGACGATAACAAATAATCATAATACTGAATCAACCCAATAATATCAGAACAGGTACTTTTTTTTTACATATAACATCTTCATCTCACACATGATTATCAAATGTAAGAGCAATTCAATAAAACTAAGCTATTATAAAACTCAATCATAACGTATGTTCACAACAGATTAAAATCTTCAACATTTAATCGTTAAGGTGGTTGTACACTCTAGCCGCCGAGATATTACGAGACAAGGCTGACAAGGCGAGAGAGACTACTTAAGGAGTGTTTCTTTCAAGAGGTTGTGGAAAGCCACATCTAAAACTAAAATATTCAGTGAAGTTTTGGAACCAATTTTGATTTACTTAAAAAAACCTGCATTAATGGATTGCAACGTAGATAAATTTAAATAATCAATAAAATTGACGTTCAATTAGTAGGTATTTTACATAAAATTTCCTCTTTTCCTCAATTGTCAGGTTTATTTAATATAACTTTATTTTCGGTAATTTCTTCCCTGAATTTGATCCATATTAAGTAAAGTATTACTATGAACCGTTTCATAGTAATATTTAACTTAAAAGAAATAAGGGTTTTTTTTTAATCCAATGTCTAATCTTTCATTAAAATCTCGTATCAGTATTTATCGCAATTCTTAAGCTTACCAGACGACTAACCTCGGTGTTCCTCGGTTGCTCTCCGTCTCCCGGTCTTTTGCGAGACTTTTTGAGAGCGAGAAATAAAGAGAGCTCTCGGAGAGTGAACAACCACCTTTAAAGCATCTCATCCCACACGATGCATCTATCAGCTGCTACTTGAACCACTTTGTTTTAATGGCTTTCTGTACTGATTTTTTTTTGTTTTTATTTATTTCTTGTGTTTGTGCAGTCGGGAGGAAAAGTAAATGAGTGTAGGGTTATTTTTATATTAAGTTGGTAAATATGTCGTATATGTTGCTTTTTTTCTGTTTTTCTGTCGTTAACTGGTATATCTTTTGAATAAAATATCCAGAATGAAAAGTTTCCAGGCTACCTATCTGTTGACCCAAACCATTTTTTTTTAAATATTTATTTTTACTTTTTGATTTCATTTTTAATATATTTTTACAAAAATATATGCAAAAAAATATTTAAATGTGTAAAAAATAGCAATCCACCAGCATCGGGAACAGGGTTATTATTGTTTTGTTATTATTATTTTTACTTTTAAACTAAGTTTCATTCAACACACAATAATTTCGACAAATTGTGAACTAAATTAGTAAACAGAAAATGAACTTAATCCATGTTTAACTTGCCTAAACGCAAGTAACAATCAATCATTGTATTGTAAAATACAGTTTGGCGACAAAAAGGTCACACGATTGTGACCTTTAAACTATTGCCATAAATTCCATAAGTTAAAGAACAATCATGAACCCAGTAGGAGGTGCTAACAAGGCCTTAAATGGCCTGCACTTAGCACATTTGTAACCGAAACTGTACAGTCATCACTAACAGCTATCATTCAACCACTTCTGATGTTGATAGTACTTGAGGGCAGCCATCAACAGTTCAATTTAAAAGCAGTTATGAACTCATAACCTTAGGAATGCAATTGCAATAACTTGATCAATTAATATTGTGTGTTATTTTGTTTTGTTTTTAATACTAACTGCTAGTGGTCGTCTTTTCTACCAGCCAGTGTAACGTAAATTATTCGTATTTTAAATTGAAGTTAGTTTAGGCAACCAGAATCATTTTCGCAGCCATCTAAAGAAACCAAAAACAAAAACGACGAATGCTCGATGTTCTTTTACAAATAAATGCTCAAGTCTTTCAGTCCCGAACTTAACTAAGGGCTGATTATTCAATAATCCTATAACTTTTATCTGAGGAATAAAAATAGCTATTTGACATATTTTCTACTAGCTGTTGCCAGCGGTTTCACCCGCTACAACTCCCGTGGGAACATTAAATCGGGATAAAAACTATATCCTATGTGTTAATATAGGTTATAAACTATCTGTGTACCAAATTTCATCCAAATCCGTTCAGTAGTTTTTGTGTGAAAGAGTAACAAACATTTATCCACACATACAAACTTTCACGTTTATAATATTAGTAGGATAGATATGTCAAACCGACATTTTTAACCCTCAGGTAAAAGTTATTTACCTATTGAAAAATCAGTCCAAAGAGTTAAAAGCCCATATTTTTTTAAATCATTTGTCACCATAATATAATTAACATACTGATCCCACAACAGGCTCTTAGTGACAAAAGATGTATGTTCCTGTTATCTTTACAGATTGCTTGAGCTAGCAGTGATTAGCACATGTTTGCAGCCTACTCATTAATCATGCGGTCTTGTATAATTACAGCTAACAATTATCTTAGAACATTACCAAGGGAGATTTTGCTTCGCGCCCGGCATTGGTTTCGGCCATGCTGCGGAGCGAGACGGAGTGGGAAGCGGTCGCCGCCTTCTGCGAGGCAGTAATGCTGGCGGGCCGTGAGAGAGAGAGGACAGCGTCCTCCCTCCGCCCCAACCGCAGTGGTGTACGCCCACGGCGTCGTACGTCGCAAGACGATCTCCGGCCACCGTAGGCGCGGGCATGCGGACAGCGAGTAAAGGGCAACTCGCTGTCCGACCATGGACCATGCCCGGGTCGACGGCGCGTCGTGTTCCACGCGCGCCTCAAAGAGCTGTCAGCAAAGTGACGGGGCCCCCTCTCAGAGGGCCAACGCCTGGCGGGGTCGCGGGACTTATTTCTATTACCGTGACCCCGGAACATAAAGGGCTACTGAAGGACACCGTGGATTTTAGTCAGTACAAGTCTGACAGTACCTCCCGCCCTGCCCGGGGTTGGAGGTCTCATCTGATGATTTTACCACGCTAAAAAAAAAGGGAGATTTTGCTATCGAGAAGGTTAATAACATCTTACTAATTTTATAAACTATCGACCCGCCCCGGTTCCACACGGGTGCAATCTCTACTATATTATGCATGTTATATACATTAAAACCTTCCTCTTGAATCATTCTATCTATTAAAAAAACCGTATCAAAATCGAATGCATAGTTTTAAATATACAGGGTGTTTCTTTTAAAGTGGCCAAAAGGGTGAAATCCACATGCATAAGAGATACGAGAAAACTTTCTTAAATGAACCTTTAGCTCTTTTTTGGTGTTGACAATTTTGACGTTTTTATTTTTTTGGTCAAGTGCGAGTTATCCCCAAAAATGAGTAAAATTGCCCAAAAAATTTTTTATGCCGTTCGACTCTGTTTCATGTAAGGATCATTTCATTGAGTCAGAAGAAAAAAATCGCGACAGCGCAACAAAAGTTGGTCTTTAGCAAAACGTTTTTTCATACAAATTGGTTATTTCATACATATTTTTTCGGAAGTGGGAAGGAAAGTTTGTGTGTATAGATGAATGGATGTTTGTTACTCGTTCAAAAACTACATAAGGGATCTGGATGAAATTTGGTACACTGATAGTCTGTCTGGGTTTTTCAAGGAGCTTTTTGAGGAGTAACGTAACCTTTTAAAATGTTCAGAAGAGTAGCTAGGTATGCTTATTAGTAATGTGATTTTCAGGTTTTTAAATTAATGAAACGGGTGCTTCTAACTGGTTTAAAAATATTTTTTTCAAATATTATCAATCAGGTGTTTTGAATTCGCTTTAATTTGTATTAGTATTTCCCCTTAAACGAATTTTAAACACCTAAATAATAACCACAACCAATTTTTAAAAAAATAGGATCCAATAAAAATATACAAACTAATTATCACATACAAAATCACAACAGACGATACTATGATTTTAAATCACAATTTAAATTTCTGGTCGCCAGACTCCAAAATTTAATTACAAAAACCCTAATTTTTTGAAAATATTAATGAACTTACCATAAGCATCTGGACACAAGGTCACACAGACGAACAAACACACAGCTAAACACAAGCGCATTTTCACAAAAATAGTAACTAAAATAATATCCAAAAAATGCACTTTCGTTCAAAAATTACGGATCCATCTCAATTCATACAGCCACTTGAAAAAGTCTTTGAGGTTCACTGAGAAAGATCCATGGATCTATGGATCCTTGTTTTGGACGACTCTGCGCAGGAGTGCGAGGCGTGCGCGTGCGCGGCGCAATCTATTTCGGTCGCGTTCGCACTGCACCGTCTCTGTCTTGACATAGATTTGGGTTTTATCGACAGATGCGACATATGGGTTAATGATGGGTTGATTCATTTTCTTCGTAACTAGGGCTATTAAATTAAGTACAAATAGTACAATATTTACATAGCCTATTTTTTTAGTTTATGAAATCTTCTTAAATTATAATAACCATTGTGATTCAGTCTGATGGTTCAATGGTAAAATAATTTGAGTTTTAACAGAAGGGGCTATGGTTATTTAGTTTCATAAAATGCAACCAAAATGCCTCTTTTAATGCAAAATAATGAATGATGCTTATTGCTTGGTAAAATACACAATGAAAAGCCTTGACTTTTAGTGCGTTTACAATTTACATGTATATTATTTATATTTAAATAAACGGTAAAAGTGAGTTTGAAGTTATTACTTTGATTTTTTTTTAATTTTGGTACGTCATCAAATGATTCCTCTCACTTTGTCACTGTTTGTAACGTTCCAGGGCCACGGTTAGTTGTTAAGACAGACCTACGTTCACCTACACTTACATCAAATTACTATTTTTAAATTGCACCAAACCAAATACTTGGCTTTACTCAAAAAGCTCCATTAGGCACAATACTCGTCGCTGTCCGTTCTACACATTGATCTATGTTCTCTCTCCCACCACGGACATGTCGGCTGACTAAGCGGAATGTCTCAGGACATGTTCCAATGTCCTATTTCAGTGTAAGAACAAGTTTATGAAAACTAGCTCTGGTCTAGGAGGTTACGAGGTACGGAGAACACAACGGGATTCCATGCGAGGGTATTGGCTTCGATAAACCGCGATTATTGGGTTCTATTAGCTTGTTTTGAATATATTTCCCAAGTAAACGTATAAATTCTCCATCTTCATCATCACCATAATCTTCCTGGCGTTATTCCATTCTACTTGTAATCGTTGTAACACGTCTTCTTCTGATTTATTCCTCATCATCTGCGTAGCCTTTTCCCAACTATATTGGGCTCGGCTTCCAGTCGAACCAGGTTCAGCTGGATATCAGTATTTTTCATGGAGCGACTGCCTGTCGGACCTCCACAACCCAGTAACTGGGTAATACTATACCCCATGGTTAGACTGGTTGTCAGACTTTAGAGCTTCTGACTAACAGTAACGACTGACAAAGATCTATAAATGACAGCCAGGACCAACGGCTTTGCGTGTTTTCCGAGGCACGGAGGTAAGTCGCTATGACAGACGGTCACCCATCCACAGACCAACTTAGGCAGGCGCGGCTTAACCCAGAAGATCGGCCTGTGCGGCTGTAATTATTTAGCCACGAGCTCCTCCTCCTGATTTATTCCTGATTCGTCTAAATAAAAATGAAAAAACATCGACTAAACAATAATGCTTTCTTTATCCCATTTTTTTATGTCTTTTTGCAGGTCAATCAAAAGGGTTGTGAGCTGCTTAACTGGACTTTTCTGTGAGTGCCATAAATGGCCTCCAGACAGAGACTAAAAAAAATATTGTCGATTCATCCCATTTTATAATTCTTCTACGTACCGTAACGCCTTACATTATCCCCTGTCATGCGTCTCGTCATCATTTATTCCTTTTTCTTTCATAGTTATCATTCCATACACAATCCATCAATCCTTTCTTCGGTCTACCCCTTCCTCTACATAATTATGTACTTACATACAATTATGCATCCGAAATAGCAATAGCATGCAGATCGTACCAGTTGACGCTGTTGCCGAGAGATCGACGGTTGCACTGAGTGTCGTGGATTCGATTCCCGCAATAAAATACTTGTATGATCTACAAGACATGGTCTTATTTTTTTGTATTTGTTTAAATTCTTACACGATACATACAGGAGAAATTCCTAGTATCATTTCACACTAAACAAATTTGCAATAATTCATATTCTTTGTATACCAGCCTTTTTGGAGTCGGGGTTCTAATATGTAGCAACTTCATAAGATACCTCTGGATATGATTGGATATTTCTTCTCGGACTAATCGAATAGGAAACGCCCACCCTATCCAGTTAAAAACATTATTTATTTGACGTGTATAAGTATTTTTCATAACCAATGCAAAGAAACAAATGTGGTATTGATTTATTAATGTTTTTTTGCTTGCAGTACCTTACTAACGATAGTCTTAGTAGATCCATTATACAGGTAGAGCTACCTTAAGTCGTTGTCTACCTACGTCAGACAAATTAACTTTTAATTAAAATTTGAAACACACTTTATGGCTCTCGTACTCTGGAAATTGATAATCTATCTCGGTTTCTATTCTATCTCCTGCACGCGTAGCATGGCGATTCTATCTCTATTCTACCAAGAAAGGACAAAGTTATTTCATCGTTATTTCTACTTAAATCGACTGTTTTTTTTTTTTGCACAAGTATGACACGATTCGTACACCATTACCGAATAGAAACATATTTTTTCTTTATTTTAAACATTGCTATGCTTAAATCGATAAAAATCTTTAATGTTTTGTCATTTTGTCTATTCTCCTGTCGACAAAACCCGTTTCTACGGCGCCATGCTACGCGTGCTGTATTTGGATCTTTGTTTGTAACAATTCAACTTCTGAATGAGCTTGTTCGAGTCTTTTAGATGTCTTGATGCGTGACAAATAAATGGTCACCCATCCACGATCCAAACTCGACAACCGTTGCTGAACACGAAAGTTTCAAGATCAATATATACTTAAACTAACTATTGTTAAAACCCCATACTTTTTATTTAACAAATACTTATTGTTATTATAGTATAGTAAACCGTATAGAGAACTTAGTCGCGCTTAGCCAAAAGAGTTCTTCAACTTCTTTTGACAGCACGATTGGTGCAGTGGCTCAGCGATCGGACTACTGCCCAGCTGCCCTGCGTGTCGTGGTTTCGATTCCCGCACTGAGCAAATATTTATACGATCTACAAGTGGTTGTTCCGTGTCTGTGTATTTGTGTACGAAAGTTTTATGTTTTTAAACGCACACATCCACGACACAGGATAAATTCCTAGCGTAGGGAAACATTTTTAAAAAAGAAAAAAAGCTTTAGTTTAAACCACGACAAAAGGCCCCCAGCACAAACTATCCACGAAAATCTCACGCCAACATAAGACAAGTTCAAACAAGCATTATGCAACATCTTTTAACAGTTAAAATTGCGTCAAACACATAACTCCTATGTTTACCGACAGCGATAGTGTTAGATTACGATAGTTTTAACAGTTTTCACTGCCGCAGTTAGAGATAACTAATTGTTTGAGCAAATGTTTGGCTTGAGATGACCGCGCGGTTATCGTGTCGTTTAAATGTTAGGGTTCCGTAGATAAATTGCGCTTTAATTATAAAGCAGAAGAGTTTGTTCGGATAACGGCGCTGTAACTACTGCTTTGAACTGAGATATTCTTTTTGTGTTTCGACTGAGTGCTTGTTTATTAATTAGTCTTTTTAAGAATTTCCCATCCCATCCCATCCCATCTCATCCCATCCCATTTCCTTAATTTTAATTCGACGTTTAAAAGTGCCTCTTTGATGGCCTAATTGAAATTAATGATTTGACTTTGACTTTGAATATAAAAAAAAATCCTTATCTATGACTTGTGGATTTTAATACTTATACAGTTCCTTAACAACAAAACCAGTTATGAGTTGATTTCACTCCATTTTTATGTTTTTGGGACGTAAAGGACCTACACGGGAACTTTGATGTTTTGATTGTAATTAGTTCCTCGTTCGTACACTAGAGGCGCTTTTTCATTGTCCATACAACTTACGTCGTAGATACTTCAACTACGACATACGACAAAATTCGTAGAATTCGTGCTAGGGCCGCTTTACTATTTTAGAAACATAAACTTGGAATAGAAAACAAAATTCTGTGATGAATTAGTTTTCAGTACGAGTTTTCACTATTTTACTTTACAGCGTCTTTCCAGTATTTACAGCGTTTTTGTATGAAAAAATGGAACAGCGCCTCTGGTGTGCAAAGAAGGAACTAATTTTTTCCTTAAAAATTGACAATTTGAAATTGTCCGTCTCAAATACTGAAAACTCGTGCTGAGGGTACAGTTTTCGCTTTCAAATGATTGCGTGTCATAAAATTAACAAGAGCCGATCACTCAATGCATTGTCATGTCTCAAATGAGCTATGACAAAAGAACAATTTCTCTATACTAGCAAAATACTAGTTATTGTCCACGAATTTGTCCATGGTAAAGCGTAACAATATAAATTTTAATAACATTTATCTGTGGAAACTTGTAAATGGCTTTCATTTATTAATTATAAATTGTGCAAACTAGCTGTAAGTTTCCCGAAGAGCATAAAATAAAATAAGTGTAAGATCTCTGGATGAACGGTTTAGTTGTGCAAAAAAAAGAAAGTTTGTCAACTTTTTGTTTAGGAGCAAAAAGTTGACAAACCAACTTACTTTCGCATACATAATATATCATAAGTATTAAGTATCGTATATAAATATAGTATATAATATAGGATAAATACCCAAAACAACATTTTATCGATAATAACCAACAAAAATAATTATGTCATTGGGTCAGGCAGAGAACGATACACGAAATTATTAAGGGTCGTTTTTTTTTTGGGTACGGTAAAGGAATCTTGCGAAACCGCTTCGGGTTGCCATGTGGTGAAGTATAATGTTCAAAAATGTTGCTAAATATGGTGCGACATGTGTCATTACGTGCCTGTTTATTTTTTTTAAGATGGTCCTTTAAATTTCGTGTCATGTTGTTGGAAGAAGTAATATTTTAACTGGATTTCGGTGATGATTAAAATATGGTACCAAAAATTGCGGGTTTATTTATAGACAATGTTTTTAAATTATCTCTTACTATTCAGATATATTATTGTCTAAAATAAATAAAGTTTTTTTTCGAAACGATTACTTTATAAAGAAACATTAAAAAAGTCTTCACCCTCATCACGGCCATTACCTGTAATGTAACATAAAAGTGCGCAATTTGATGCTCTATTGTCTTCTAATGTTCGAATCTGTAACGTTACATTACAGGTGAATGCTAGTGGTAAGGGAGCGCCCTTGAAGAAAGAAAACTGTCCCATGTACATTCCAAAATCACGTTGAACATTCATAAACGTAGCACGCCCTAGGAATTCCTTCCGGTATCGTGGCTGCGTTTACAATTAAAATAGACATACACAAACACCCAGACCCGGAACAACTACTTGCAGATCATACAAATAATTAGCGGGGATCGAATCTGGGACACGCAGCGCAGCAGTCGATCGCTCAGCCATTGCGACAACCGTGCAGTATAATAATAATAATATACCACAACTATCACACAACGCCATCTATATTTCTAAATACATACATATTATAGATAAATTACACCCAGACACAGTACAAGCGCGGGCATGCGGACAGCGAGTAAAGGGCAACTCGCTGTCCGACCATGGACCATGCCCGGGTCGACGGCGCGTCGTGTTCCACGCGCGCCTCAAAGAGCTGTCAGCAAAATGACGGGGCCCCCTCTCAGAGGGCCAAAGCCTGGCGGGGTCGCGGGACTTATTTCTATTACCGTGACCCCGGAACATAAAAGGCTACTGAAGGACACCGTGGATTTTAGTCAGTACAAGTCTGACAGTACCTCCCGCCCTGCCCGGGGTTGGAGGTCTCATTTGATGATTTTACCACGCTAAAAAAAAAAAAAAAAAGACACAGTTCAAATGATCATGCTCATCACACAAACATTTGTCCTGGGTGGGAATCGAACCCACGACCCCCGGTATAGCAGTCAGGGTCACTAACCATTAGACCAACGGGCCAGTCAAACAGTAGCTATCTAATATGTGAAAAAGTAAAAAATGGAATGAGATAAGTCTTATAGAGAACCCTACAGTAGCAAAACGCTCGCACTTGTCATATAATTTGTTTGTATTAAGGTACTTTTAAATGTAGTTCTCAGAAACCGGACACGAACCTACACAATGATGTTTGTTTGGATCATTTGAGCGCTGGTGACCGTATCGGTAGCGGGTTCGATTACCAGTTGATGTTGACACTGTGATAGATTTGGAGTGCATTATACAACTTTGGGTGTCTTTCGGAATGCTATTTTTTTTTTATCGTGATAAAATCATCAAATGTGTCCTCCCACCCCGGGCAGGGGTGGACTGTCAGACTTGTACCGACTAAAATCCACGGTGTCCTTCAATAGCCCTTTATGTTCCGGTGACACATGGTATAAGTCCCGCGACCAATGTTAGTATAATGTATGCTTAAAAAATATCACAGTTAAACAAAATTTTGATGCAATTTCTTACAGCTACTAAGTCACACCCTACGTAGAAATTCCTATTCTAAGTACGGTGAACCCCCAATTTTCTTTTTCTATTATTGTGTGAAATTCTTAATGCAGTTCACAGAATACATCTACACATTCGAAGTTTCATCAGTATAGTTTTTATCGTTTGGGAAAAAAGAGACTGTGACATACGGACGAACAGACATGACGAAACCATAAGTGTTCCTTTTTCTTGCCAACTAAAGCAACGAAACTCGAAAAAGTCCCGGAGAATGAGTTTAACAGTCTTCTTGCGAGAGTCGAGATTAATCAGAAATAATTACTGTTACTGTCAGCCTGTATCATCCCACTGCTGGGCAAAGGCCTCTCCTCATGACTTCCAACTATTTCGATCTAAGGCTAGTGTGAGCCACTGGTTGTTAGTTTTATCCAGCTCATCCCGCCATCTTCTGCGAGGTCTGCCGCGAAGTCTTTTGGCTGTGTCAGGGCTCCACATAGTGGTAATTTTGGCCCACAGTTCATTGGCCATACGGCAGACGTGGCCAGCCCAGTCCCACTTCAGCTTAGTTGTCAGCAGCTGTGTTTTGGAACGCAGTGTGGTGTTACGAATATGATCAGTTAGCTTAGCGCTTAGAACACTGCGCTCCATTGCACGTTGGCAAACCTTGAGTTTGGAGTTTTGTATGTTTCTCAAAGACCAAGTTTGGGATCCATATGTCAAAATGGGAAGAATGCACATGTCCATGATTTTGCGTTTTAGTGGTAAGGGGAGATCTCCCTTCATCTTAATAATATTAAGAATATGCCTCTAGTAAAGTTTAAAAAAGCTCTCAAATTATTGCTAACTGACAAGTGTTATTATAAAATCGAAGACTTTTTAAATGATAATGTGAATTAATATTGAAATTTATTGTAAACTATTTAATTTTATGTGTTCAATTTTTTCTTTTATAATTGACTAAATACGCATGTTTCCCCTAAAAGTATTTGTATGTCAAAATTGACAAGACATAGCGCACTATTTAGTTCTTAAGATCCATCTGTCATAAAACCTATGTTTCACAAATAAATTGATTTGATTTGATTTTTTTTGATAAGGTCTTTCATGGACCAGCAGCTCTTCTAGGCATTTTTGGTTCGTCTAATGACTTCCCTGTCTTGTCTTGTCAAGACAGAAATAATAATGGAGCAATTTTTATTGAAGTCTGTTTATCATCAGCCTGTTGGGACACAGGCCTCCTCTCTGAGAGAGGGAGTGGGCCATAATCCATCACGCGGGCCTAGTGCGGATGGGCAGATGTCACACATCTTCGAAAGTCTGGTTCTAGGACATGCCGGTTTCATCACGATGTTTTCCTTCACCGTTTTGAGAGCAGTGGTGATGAAATAAATTACACAAAGTAATGCGCCTGGTGGGGTTCGAAACCACGACTAACAACTCGTTATTCAGGACCGATACCACTGGGCCACTGTTTTGAAGTCTGTTAAAAAAACATAATTGCCACTTCGCTCCTTAGAAAGCAGAAGAATGATCAAACAAGACCGAAAGACACAAAAGATATTATCCAACATATAGGCATGCATTTTTAATTACTTCATAATAACTATGCAATCATATTGTATACAGCTTCCCAGTACTGTAGGAAAAAGACATATTCCCAGGTGAAAGTGTTATGCAGATTGAATAATTAACTATTTCCGAAGTTTTTCTAACCAACTTCATAAAACTAGGAAGTTTTGTAACCATAGTAGATAAGTTATTTTTATTTTTGTTGATGGAAGACACGGTTGTCTGAGCTTTTGTATGTGTGGCTGATGGATCAATTGCGCAGGGTGTCACGGGTTCGATTCTCGCATATACGCGACAACCAAAAACATTGAAGTGGCCCCAAAAAGATTTGACTTAAGTGGTTTTTTTCTTCTGAGACTAAAATATTTGTTTGACCTGCAAATAATTGTTCCGGGTCTGGGTGTTTGCGTACTATGTGAGTTTCTATGTTTTTATATGCACTAACGATACAGGAGAAAGTCTTACTGTGGGGAAACGGTTCTTATAAAGGTAAAAAAATGTCCCTTTGTGCCTATTGGCCTTGTTTTGTTCTGTCTCCTGCTTGCACGGAGGGAAGTGGAAACATATTTTTCCTACTCCTCCATTATTCTTTTCTGATTAATTTCGTTGCAGGATCCAAGACAGGTAAATTCATTCTCCGGGACACGTCGAGGTTCATTGTCTCGGCGCTTTTGTGGTGGTTGCCACTGATGATTCTGGCTTTCAGGAGTTGCAAAAAGATAGATTTTCTGACCTTCACATACTCGAATACATTAAAAAATAACAAAAGCCCAGACAATTGACACAAGTATGTGTATATCCCATGAATATTTAACGCCGAATAAAGTTTTATTTCCGCGTTGAAGGCCACTAGTGGCATGACGTGATGCATGTATATTTGCTAAGGCTGCATTCGTATAAGGTGTTTTTTACTACCAATCATAAATCATCATCAACATCTGCCACACGCAGAGAAATGTCTGGCTACCTATACGAGAACTTCTGGTTGCAACCGTGACAGCAAGACTCACTAGTTGACTTTATAACAATTCTAGTAATACATACTAAGTAAGTAGTAGAGATAACAAGGACTTTTTTTTTATCGTGGTAAAATCATCAAATGAGTCCTCCCACCCCTTACTGTCAGACTTGTACTGACTAAAATCCACGGTGTCCTTCAATAGCCCTTTATGTTCCGGGGTCACGGTAAAGAAATAAACGGCTTTGGGCCTCTGTAGGCCCCGTCATCATGCTACCGCTGTTTGAGGCGCGCGTGGAACACAACGCGCCGTCGACCCGGGCATGGTCCATGGCCGGGCAGCGGGTAAAGGGCAACTCCCTTTACTCAACGCCTGAGAGATACCAAGTACTTAGTATTTATTACTAGAAATGTTGTAAAGTCAACTAGTGAGTCTTGCAGTCACGGTTGCAACCAGAAGTTCTCGTATAAGTTTTTTCTGCGTGCAAGCCTTAGTTTTCCCAACTATATTGGGGTCGGCTTCCAGTCGAACCAGATGCAGCTGAATATCCGGTATTTTAGATGGAGCGACTGCCTATCAGACCTATACTGCCCAGTAACTGGGTTATCCTCAGATTCCTCTAGCTGAGTATGGTTTTCAGACTTCCAGCTTCGAATTAGCAGTAACAACTGTCAAGGACCTTGCTTTTCGAGAAACGGTGGAATCTCTTTCTTTATTTTATCGTGGTGGTGGTGACTCAAAGGCGTCCTCGTTCCAGGGTGGAGTGAAGGACTGTCAGACTTGTACTGACTAACATCCTCGGCGATCCTACAATAGGCATTTACGCTCCAGGGTCAAGGTATCTTCATAAGACAAACCCACGCACGAGATGGTCTCGCGACCGAGACAGTCGCGACCACGGGGGAAACTGACCACGATAAAAGGTTACCCGTCATGATAAATGGCAAATGCGGCTTAACCTTGAAGATTGACGACCTTCACGACTGTTAAACTGATCGCAGCAGATAGTAAAACACTATTGACAAGTTGAAACGAAGTCACAAGCAGTAATAAAACGATTCAGAAGAGAAGAAGGCACAATTTTTCCATTCTTCTTCGTCGTGTCGATAATTCCCTTAAAGTTTAAATTATATATCCTTCGGCCAAAACTCTGCCACTTTTACGGCATTGGTGGTGGCCTCGGTCAGGTCCCTAAGTGCCGGTATAAACGGCGCGTTGCGGCGCCGCATTACAAACCTCTGTTTCGCTGTTCTTTTGTAGTTCCATGTCAAGTGTACAGTGTCCTGTACTTTTTTTTTAGGTGATAAAATCATCAAATGAATCCTTCCGCCCTGGGTGGGGTGGAAGGGACTGTCAGACTCTTACTGACTAAAATGCACCCGTGTTCCTTCGGATGCCCTTTTCGTTCCGGGGCCGCGGAATCCTGGGTTAAGAAAAAACCCGCGACCCCAGCAGGCATTTGGCGCGAAACACGACGCGCCACTGACCCGGGCTTGGTCCTCGGTCGGACGGCGAGCTACCCATTACTCACCGTCCGCAAGCCCGCTCCGCCGCTGTGCCCTCTGCTGATCAGAGGGACACGCGTTGGAGCGTCCACACGACAGGCTATTCGCATACGGGCAAAGAGACCTCTTAGGCACACAGTGTCTAAGGAAGAGTTTTTGCCCGCATCCCATGGTGCACCGGCCCGAAAAACTGGTCTTGCCCCCGGAGGTATCCGAGAGGGAACTCCAGTCCACGAGCGCACGTGGAGGTTTCCTGTCTTAGCACCCCAGTGTCCTGTACTAAGATCTATTTGTGTATTGTCATAGCGTCCAGTAACTGTACCTATATTCTATAATTACATTCCTTAGATCATGAAACTGATTCCAAATGCCAATCACTGTCAGGAGTGAGATCATGATGTTGTTTATAGTAATGACCACTAAATACCATCTAAAGTGCTAAATCTAGATCAGATATTTGTTAACCAGCACGATATTGTAGCCCATGTTCGTGAAGTATTTTTTTTTTTAATTATTCCCAATAGTCCTCTCTAGCTGTGTCCTCCGGGGTGACAACTGGGAATTGTGTTCCCAGTTGTCACCGATTTTTTTTTGGGAAGGAAACAATCCTAGCAAAAGTCAGCCACCTCCTCGTGATAACTGAGAATCAGACTTCCCATTTATCCCTTCTAGTTAGTTTTCAAAGGGAACAGTCGGCACAAATTATCACCCCAGGGGCCTATTGGGAATAATTCTTTTTTTTTAATAACGTTGGTCAGTTGAAGCACTAGGAATTTGTCCTGTATCGTGGGTGCGTTTACAAACACATAAACTCACATCACAAACGGCCAGATCTGGAACAACTACTTGTAGATCATACAAAGACTTGCTCCGTGCGGTAATCAAACCCGCGACACGTAGCGTAGCAGTCCAATTAACTTCAGAACTTGACTAAATCTGCCTTGAACCGTTCACAGCCAGTCGTCCAATGTCACCAAGTCTATAAGCTACTCTTCGTACATAATAAATTGATTCGTCTGCCTTCTTTCTACTCGTACAAATATAATAATAATAATCCACAACTATCACACAACGCCATCTAGTCCCAAGCTAAGCAGAGCTTCTGTTATGGGTACTAGACAACTGATAAACATACTTATATATTTTTAAATTCATACATATTATAGATAAATTACACACAGACACAGAACAAATGATCGTGCTCATCACACAAACATTTGTCCTGGGTGGGAATCGAACCCACGACCCCTGGCATAGCAGTCAGGGTCACTAACCACTAGACCAACAGGCCAGGCAAATTATTGAACGAAATCTTTTATACTTCCGATTTTACGTTAGCAATACTTTTTTGGAGATGCAGGCATAAACGTTTGCACGCCATTTTAGTTGACTCAAGGATTTATTTAAAACGGTAAAGGAAAACATCTTGAGGTTGCCAAGATTTGTCTTTTAATAAAAATAAAAACAAAGTATGTAAGAGTGGCGGGACTGTACTGTCTTTAAAAGAACACTGCGGTCCTGGAGCATAATCATCATCATATCAGCCGTAAGACGTCCACTGCTGAACATAGGCCTCCCCTTTAGACTTCCAGTAGGACCGGTTGTAAGCGGCCTGCATCCAGCGTGATCCTGTGGCCTTCATAAGATCGTCTGCCCACCTAGCGGGTGGACGTCCTACGCTGCGCTTGCCGGTGCGTGGTCTCCATTCGAGAACCTTACGGCCCCATCGGCCATCAGTTCTGCGTGCTATATGGCCTGCCCACTGCCATTTCAACTTGCTAATTCGTTGGGCTATGTCGGTTACTTTGGTTCGTCTACGAATCTCCTCATTTCTGAGTCGATCACGCAGAGAGACTCCGAGCATAGCCCTCTCCATAGCTCGTTGGACTATACTGAGCTTACTAATGAGGCCCATAGTAAAGGACCACGTTTCGGCGCCATACGTCATCACTGGTAACACACATTGGTCGAAAACTTTCGACTTGAGGCACTGAGGTATTTTGGACGAGAAAACGTTACGCAATTTCCCGAACGCTGCCCAGCCGAGTTGGATTCGGCGGTTGACCTCTTTCTTGAAGTTGGACCTACCTAGCGTGATGGTTTGTCCCAGGTAGACATACGAGTCAACAACTTCTAGAACCGAGTTCCCAACTGATAATAGGGTGGGCACAACATGGACATTACACATTACTTTTGTCTTGTCCATATTCATTTTAAGACCAACCTGTTGGGAAACTCGATTGAGGTCGCCGAGCATCGTGCTGAGATCTTCCATCGATTTTGCCATGACAACAATATCGTCGGCAAATCGAAGGTGGGTGATGTACTCGCCATTAATATTGATGCCGAGTCCTTGCCATTCCAGGAGCTTGAAGGCGTTTTCCAAAGTGGTAGTAAACAGTTTCGGAGATATCACATCTCCCTGTCTTACGCCTCTTTTCAAAGGAATCGCCTTCGAACTCTGCTCCTGTACTCGGACCGACATAGTGGCATTATTGTACAAGCACCTAAGCACTTCGATGTACCGATAGTCAATACGGCATCGTTGGAGAGATTCAAGCACTGCCCATGTCTCCACCGAATCAAAGGCTTTCTCATAGTCCACAAACGCTAAACATAATGGCAAGTTATACTCTTCGGTCTTCTGTACAACTTGACGCAGCGTATGTATGTGGTCTATGGTACTGTAGCCTTTTCGGAAACCGGCTTGTTCGGGAGGCTGGAAGTCATCAAACCTGCGGTCGAGACGGTTCGTGATGACCCTCGAAAACAACTTATAAACATGGCTCAAGAGCGAGATGGGTCTGTAATTCTTCAATAAGGTGTTGTCACCCTTCTTGAAAAATAGAACCACCACGCTCTTGTTCCATGCTTCTGGCGTTGTACCCTCGAGCAAGACGGAGTTGAAGAGCTTCTGAAGGACTTTAAGTACCGGTGTTCCACCCGCTTTCAGAAGCTCTGAAGTGATTCCGTCTTCACCCGGCGCCTTATTGTTTTTTAGCTGATTGAGGGCCATCCTAATCTCGTATACCGGGATGTCTTCGGTATAGTGTCGGGTCAATTTGGCTCTTGGGTCTTTGGCCGCGCTGCTAACAGGTTTTGTGACCGAAGCGTATAGCTGTCCATAGAACCTTTCGACCTCCTCCAATACCTCTGCTTTAGTCGACGCTGTACTACCGTCTTCTCGTTTCAGCTTTGTCAGCTGGCTTTGCCCAATAGACATATCTCTTGCAAACACTTTGGAGCCCTTGTTACGCTCAATGGTCTCTTTAATGTGGTTAGCATTAAAGAGGCGTACATCGTGCCGCAAGGATTTAGAAATTTGTCTATTGAGCTGCCTATATGACTCGGCGTCACCGGAAGTCTGCAGCCTTAAAGAGCGTCGTTCAGCCATGAGGTTTAGAGTATGGTCGGAGAGTTTTTGAGGTCTATTCGCACGACGGGGTCTAAAGTACTTAGAGCCCACCGTTTGGACAGTTTCTACGAACCTATTATTAATCTCGTCCACCGACGCAGAATTTTCCAGGCAGTCGAAGCGATTAGACAACTCGAGTTGAAAGCCTTCGGGGTTTTGGATAGAGGCGCGAGTAGGTCGGAGCGTGGACTTTATCAGATTGGACCTTTCAAGTTTTACGTTAATATTCAACGTGCCTCTGACCATTCGGTGATCGCTTCCGGTTTTTATCCTGTGAATCACTGAGACATCATTGAATATTCGTTTCTTGTTGGTCATGATAAAGTCTATCTCATTTCTCGTAGAACCATCGGGACTTATCCAGGTCCATTTCCTGTGAGGCGGCTTCTGAAAGAAAGAGTTCATCATAAAGAGTCCCTCTTTCTCCAGGAAATCAGCCAGTCTCTGTCCCCGGGGGTTCCGTTGCCCATATCCAAATTGCCCCACCTTCAGCTCATCATTGCTTTTACTGCCCAGCTTTGCGTTGAAGTCCCCCATTACAACAGTGAAGTGGGTTTCTGACGTATGTATGGCTCTACTGACGTCCTCATACATAGTCTCCACTTCATCATCTGGGTGTGACGAGGTCGGTGCGTACACCTGAATGACCTTCAGCGAATATCTCTTGGATACTCTGAGTATTAGGTATACGACCCTGCTCGAAACACTTTCGATGGTAATAATGTTGTTAACGAGGGACTTGTGAACGAGAAAGCCGACACCACCTTGAGACAGATGGTCGCCCTCCCGGTAGTAGAGTAGGTTACCTGATTTTAGGATTATCGTGTCCTCGCCCTCTCTACGGACTTCAGCTAACCCCACTATAATATCCCAGTGTAACCTACTCAGTTCCTCTTCCAGCTCAAAAATTTTCTCGTCTACCCTCAAAGTGCGTATATTGTGTGTTACCAGGGCCAGTTTTCGTTTGGGGTGGTAGCCGGGCGTCTGCCGGTGATTCTTCGCACCCCCTGCTCCGCCGTTACCGTGGCCGCTACCGTAACCAGGAATAGCGGAGCTGCCGGGAACTGGGGGCCTGGTCTTTTTTGTGTCAGTCATTTAAAGGGGGTTTGCCCATAATCGCCACGCTGGGCAGGCGTGGTGGCGATCGCAGAGACGTAGCTTCGCGCCGAGGATGCTGCTGCCCATCCTCGCCCTGTGCCATTTTAGCTACGTCAGTTAGAATGGTTATACCGCCATTACTCGGTTCTGGTACCTCAGTCGCCTCTTACGACACCTGGTACAAAGGGGGATACTATTCTACTCTGCCGGTATCCCACGGCTAATATAATCCCTGGAGCATAAAGGGCCAACTAAAGGAACGGGATAAATGTTTGTGAGTCTTGTCTGATTGTCCCTTTCGCGCCAACCAAGGCGGGAAGATGCTGTTTCTTCCCGAAAACGAGTTAATATTTAACATGAATTGGGAATTTCAGAGATGTTTTTACTTCTGAGTTACGATGTCATATATCCTTTTATTCGCCCGGTGTTACCTTCTTTAACGGCACCCTTGTCAGGGCAATAGTGGTCCTGGTCGGGCCATAGCAGTGCCCTGTGCCTAAGCTTAGTTGGCACACCCCTATTTTCGGCACTTCTTGAGCTCCTACTATCTAAAAATTCAATAATTGTCGTATGTAAACTCACAAATAAATATGTAACAAATGACGATCAGGGGCTAATTCTCGGTTTTAGAGATGGTGTCGAACTCGACAAAAATTTCTAATGACGTCATTTTTTCGACAAATTATAAAAAGTTGCTATTAAAATTCGCCATTTGTCGAAGGCTAACGTTAGAGTTCAGTCAAATTTGTCGAAAAAATGACGTCATTGTAAATTTTTGTCCAGTTCGACACCATCTCTAAAACCGAGAATTGCCCCGCAGGCTCACTCTCAAGTTAAATCTATCATACAAACATACCTATACTGTATATTACACATATCGTAATAATTGGCATATCAGCAATACCACACCCACGTATTTCTCCAGTTTTATCACCTAGGCAATAAATAAATCCATTATTTTGTAGCCTAGACACGAAGGCGAGGGCCCACGCGGTCACGCGGTTACATCATTATTGCATATAAGGAGGCTGTCAATTTACAAATCCGTGTCAAATAGTTTTTGATGGATTAATCAAATATGTAGTAAGGTTTTAGCGTAGTCGCCATGTTTTGACATCATCATTATAATATTAAGAAGATAAGTCAAGCTTTTTGTAAGTTGGTAATAGTGAATCTGCATAAAAATTGCCGACGCACAAAGACACGACGCACGCGAAATCGGCAGACGCCGGTCAAAATAGCCTTTATGTCTACGTTATAAGTGTGTTATTAAGACCGTTCGCATCGGCTCGGCTCGGACGACGCGGCACGACGCCGGCCGACGCGACGGCGAAACGAGCCGTTCGCCTTCAGATGATCGACGATAAGTATAGAAATGTTTCGGCGTGGATTCGGCTTAAGCCGATTCCGCGTCGTTAAATGTGGGAGCACCTTGAGGTGGCGGTTCGCGCCGGAGATCGCGACAGGAGACCGCGACAGTTCGCGAATGTATGAGCGACTGTTCGTGAACGAAATACAGACAGGAGACAGATACGGTCGAGATCTTCGGTCACGGTCTTCGGTCGCTGTCTCCTGTCGCGGTCTCCGGCGCGAACCTCCACCTTTAAGCTATTGTCAAACAGACAGGCGTAGGCGTAGCGAACGCGAAGCGACCCGTTTTTGTTTGTAATGTATGCAATTGTTTGAAGCCCGTCACAAAGACGGGATCGCTTTCGCTTTTATATGTGACTGGATTCAAACAATTCGATACATTACAAATAAAAACGCTTCGGATCCCATTCGCTTCGCCTGTCTGTTTGAAAATAGCTTTACTGTTTTAGAGATCAAAATTTAAGGCTGTGTTAACAATAAACATCTGTTAAATCGGAAGCTGCAAATGTATGACGCATTTTTGTTTATTTTTAACGTAAAACAAAATTGACGTTTAATGTTTAATGGTTTTCCATTACGTCACACTGTGATATAATTTTGAGTGCATTATTACTTCGTGAGTTTAGAAAACATGTCTACTATCATTTAATAATCTGTTAACGCACTGAATAGCAAATTACTCAATAACAAACTACTCTGCACATTTAATTTAATTTCAAATAAATAAAATACAAGTTTATATCTACCATTTAATGAAATAAATATTTCAACGACTTTAATCTACATTACATAACATTCGAAAATATTTTTTCAAAAATAAAAAACATTATGTGAGGATACAGATTCAGTAGGGCTTCAGAATTATATAAAAGAATAATTATATCCATAAATAATAACAATCACAAATATAATTATTACAATACAATAAATAATTAACATAAATATAATTAAATAATTATGGTATTTTGAGGTATAATAATAAATACATTTGATTATAATTATATGATTAAAATGACATGTCGGCTCATAGATTACTCTGTGTGATTATATGGCCTAAGTACTAAATATTTATATTTATTCATATGTAATTTTAAATTAATAAATGGGCGGTTTATATTAACCTTCAATATTTGAGTAAATACATGATATTTCAAGTTCGTTGGTCAATTTTTTTATTATTATCATATTTTTTTATATTTCTATTTTCTGTCTACTTTTTTAATAATGATTCGAAAAACTAATATTTTAAAACATTTAACATTTTAAAATATCATAAGCAAACACAGTTTAAAATTATAGCAATCTATTTTCATTTTTTTAAACACATGGAAGCACATTTATCCGACGATGCATAATTTAATTATTTAAATATTTTATTAATTATATTTTGTAATATATGTAAGTTAACCTGTTAAAATCTGTATCTAGTATTTTAATATCCAATAACCAAGAATATGGGGTTTCTACATGGTTTCCAATATTACACATAAATTACGATAAATATTTGAAAATCTACAAATAATTCTGTTTGCTCACTCATTTATACAAAATCGGGCTACGAGTATCTTATATCTATAATAAATAATGTAATTCTCCTAACATGTAATTTTAATTATTAAAATTTTCTTCAAACACTACACAAAGGTAAACAGTTTTAGTAAAATTATAGGAATAAATATTTTTTCATATTGTCTTATTTTTATAAATATATTAGTAAATTTTATAAATTGGCTACAGTTTTTCACTACTAAATATATCAATATATTTATTTAAAATTGACAGTATAAATAGACATTATTATAACCGTTTGAACACGCTGAGTAATGCCATCTGTTTTAAAATAATTATATTTTGTGGACAAGATAAACTAAATTGTTATAAATGCTCCTCCTTTTATTGGGAAATAGTTTGATCGATTATTTATAACTTAATATATCTTGTACACAAAAATAATAAGAAAGATATTTCAAGATATAATTTATATAAAATCTACAGTAAAAGTAGATATTATATTAGAAACTTTTGGCTACAGTAAAATATATTTTTAGATTCTTTGGTCTCGTTTAGAACACAGAAATTTGAACATCCAATGTTTTTAGGTCGCAATGACTCCGAAATAAATCAATATTTTATTCAATCGTACAGCTAAATTAAAAAATGAATTTGAAATTTATTTTAAAGCTGAATAACCAAATTCATAAACTCATTGTATTCTTAATAATCTAATGATATGAATATCAAAAACAACCATAAAATCCATTTATACAACATAATAATAATTATACTTAACTAATAGATAGGTCATTAAATATAAATAAGATTAAATGCATTTAAGAATGATTAACGATTTGAATCTTATATTTTCGACAAACGCCGTATAGATTCAAAAATGACGCGTCCCAAAGCGCTTTTAATGTAAATCTTAAAGCTATATTTCTAACATCAAACTAACAATTAAATCCTTTAAGGATAATTACATAATAATATAATTATTATAAAAGATGTATTTCTTCTACTTACGTATAATGATAATATGTGATAAATTATTCTTAGTAATTATGACAAAAATCTAGTGAAGTTTATTTCGTTATGTATCATTGATTAATTTTTCAAAACAAAATCTATGACTGGTGGTAGAAAAAATAACAAGCATTATTTCATAATATAAAGTCATCATTTGTAACAAAATCAATTAAAATCACCAGATTTTAGTCAGAAACAACAAATACATAAACATTTAATATAATATATTAAATATCAATAATAACAGTAAAATCTAAGCGTCAGCTACATGGAAGACCAATAGATAGTTAACTTTTAATAATACTGTTTATTTAACCTAATTATACTAAATAATTATAAATAATTATCGTACAATTAAACGTACATGAACGTGTCGACACACGGCAAACGGAAAGTCATCAAATTATTCTAGAAATCTAAAACATAATGCGCTTAAATATTTCTTTAAATACGACTACATGTTACATAATTGTTTGAAATAATAATTACTACATGTTAATATCATTTGACTATAATTATTATAATTTGATAGTATATGGCACAGTTATATTTGGCACATGATACGATATTATATTTAAATTGTGCGTGATGTTTTAGAATTTATTTTCTTTATTTTCCCACGATGTTAATTCTGTAAGGTTAGGTTAAATATTTTTATATAATTTTTTATATATACATTATTAATTATATCAACTTCGTATAAATATTTCATAAAAGTATGAGATAGTTTCTCACCCACAGATATTCTCAACTATCTTTCACTTCTTTATAATATATATTATGATATTATAGTATTTTGTAAGTATAATAGATACCATATAATAGATATATATTTTTACCATAGATAAATAACTGAATTTTGTTAAGTTGTTATCAACCCTAACCTCACAGAACTTAGGTGTTACTTTCCGAATCCCTTTAGTCTGAGATCCTGCTCTTAAGTGGGAGGGAGACAAGTTAAGACTTGTTGTGCTTGGCCAGCTCCTCAGCCTGCATCTTGGTTCTGAGAGTCGGTACATCCTCTGGGATACGGACGATTTTGTTGAATTTCTGTAAAGTTATTAGAATATTAATTACTATAAAATAACCTGAGATAACAGATTATAGTTGAAGTTCTTTTTTTATTCGGTCTGTTTATAAAAACAATGAAACAACACAAACATATTATAACTCTATGATTTGTTTGCTAAATAGTACAGAAGTATTTGTATTCTGAAAAAATGAACGCCTTCATATTGGTGAAATTCACCGAAGAATATGAACGCAATTACCACGTACGAACTTCGAAGTTCTATCACTGGGATGGGTGAAATTCACCAAAGAGAATAAATGCAATCATCACATTTAAACATCATCCAAGTACTAACACTTTCACACTAATTAAAACAATCTTATTCTCTGGTTTGTTAGTTCACCATAGCTGTTGAACACAGTTCACAGATAAATAATCAGAATAAAATTATTGATTCTCACCTCTCGCCAAGTACCAGGAGTAACGCGCCACAGGTAGACCATGTACCCTGGGATGCACATCATGGAGGAGAGGGCAGTGAACCAACCGAAGGCGTGCGACCACCAGGGGTACTCGTAGTTCATGTATTTGATCGGCTTCCATTGCACCAAGTTGAAGATGAAGACGCTCTGGGGAAATAAGATACAATAATTAGAAAACTAAAAGATAATAACACCATAATTTTAAACTTAGGCCCTGAACATTAGGACAACAAAGTCAACACAGTTTCAATCAAAAAAGAAGACGTGCTCAATTTATTTTAACCAATAGAAGAGAAAATAAAGCTAAAACTTTTCTTGTCTGGCGTACTAACAGTTAATCGTCTGCCAATGTTCTCAATTACATCCTAAAAATTGATGTTTTAGTACAAGAGCTTTCAACTGTGGGAAACTCAAAAACTTAGGGTAAAGAAACTAAAAAATGAAAATTATGTAGTGATATAAATATCACTCATTTATAGAGCTAAATAAAACAATAGAAATAATCTTCATCATCATCAATCTAAGTCTGCCTCAATAACTACCTAGATCTCGTGAGCAAATTCTTACAACGACAATTTACTAAATTGAAAAGGTTAAGTAAGGAGAAACCATTAAAATACTATACAAAAGTAACTGCAAAAATATCAGGAACCCATACTCACAATGCAGATAGCAGGCGTAAATCCAACCCAGCAGAACTTCCACCAAATAGTAGGGTAGTAGCCAATCATCTCCTTGATGCCGTCATAGAAGCGGTTGACTCCGAAGGCCCAGGATATGGAGACGCACTCGAAGAAGATCAGGAACAGCAGGCAGAAGCCGGAGACAGCGTACGAGTCGAGGATTTGGAAGACGTACATACCACCCTGAGGAGAGATTGTGGGGATGTAGAATTTTGAGAGTTTGGTGTAGTTGAATTTTTTCTAACGATTAACAAAAACCTCAGTATTATCGTTCAAAATTATTGTTTCAAGGAAGATATAGACAGGTCTTTGATGTAATTGTCTTTTCATTTCTCTACAAATGTATGATTTAAAATAATTGACTCGTGATTTTTTCATTGATGTTCAATATATTCTTTTCATCATCATCATAATCAGCCGGAAGACGTCCACTGCTGAACATAGGCCTCCCCCTTAGACCGCCACGCCGAACGACAATTCGCCACTTGCATCCATCTCCATCGGTTGCCCGCGACTCTCACGATGTCGTCGGTCCAGCTAGTGGGAGGCCTACCTACGCTGCGTCTTCCGGTCTTCTGTATTCTTTTACTATGTTGTTAATCATATTTTATCAGCTTATATGCCCAATGACGTGCACACGCGCATTTCTACTTAGATGATACGACCACTGATCGCCATAATTATTTTCTCAAGATACATTTGCGATTTCAAAAGGCACATCTCAATTATCATTTGAAAAACAATCGTGGTTTTCCAAAATTCTTTTTGATCATATAAACATATCTGATCAATTACCAACTAGATTCTCAAACATCCTCAGATAATTTTTATTACATTTTGCCGCACTCCACCATCCGATACTTTATATTCAAGCGTCGTCCAACCAAAGGTATACGTTGAATTTGAATGAGATCTACTACTCCATTTCAATGCCATATTAAGAGATTTGCTTTGGGTTTGACATTACGAGACCTTGGCGATGACCATGAAATCATTTTCTATAAGACAATCAATAAAGGTATCCACCTACGTGTAAAAATGTTGTATTGGATTTCCATATTTTAGGCTGTGTTGCTAAGCGCTTTGTTATATGTCTGAACGTCTTGATCGGGCTTAAATGTGACTAGGGAATGATTTTTATAGCCTGTGCGATTGGATCCACACCCCCAGCATAAGGCAATAGAGGATGCCGTATGTTTTTATTCAGTCGAGTCTGTCATGTCCCTCTGCCTTCCCTAGGCTAGAACACGAGGAGTTTCACTCAAACACCATAGATTGTCCAACGATATTATTATGGACCATCGATCTTTAGGTGACTTGGTTAGAATAGATGCTGCATCATGTTGTAGCGCAGTTAGGCAGAGGTCTATAGCTACTATGAGTCTGCAATACACTGAGCTACTTCAAACACTTTGTAAATATTAAAATCAATTTTGGAGTTTATAGTAAGCCCCATATAGTTTTCGGACGTCGCAAGACGATCTCCGGCCACCGTAGGCGCGGGCATGCGGGCGGCGAGTAAAGGGCAACTCGCCGCCCGACCATGGACCATGCCCGGGTCGACGGCGCATCGTGTTCCACGCGCGCCTCAAAGAGCGTCAGCATAATGACGAGGCCCCTCTCAGAGGGCTAAAGCCTGCCGGGGTCGCGGGTCTTATACCATCACCGTGACCCCGGAACATAAAGGGCTATTGAAGGACACCGTGGATTTTAGTCAGTACAAGTCTGACAGTACCTCTCGCCCTGCCCGGGGTGGGAGGTCTCATTTGATGATTTTACCACGTAAAAAAAAAATAAAAATAAAAAAAAATAAAAAAAAGCCCCATATAGTTTCACAACATTTAATACAAATACAAACGCACGTAGGCACTATTTAAAAACTCATTCATTTGAGTTTTACAGTAGTTTGATAATCATATAATTAGTCTTGCATAATACCTACGTTGGTAAAATTGTAGTTTACTTTTAAAATCTATCGAAAATTGTAGATCTACCAAAATGTTTTTTTTTTAAACATTCACCAAAACTAAGAATAACCCTATATCATGGGTGCGTTTACAAACATTTAAATCTCACATACAAACGGCCAGATCCGTGACAACTATCTGCAGGCTATACACATGTTTGTTCCGTGCAAAAACCGAACACGCGACCGCTCGGCGCAGCAGCCAATATTAAATTAAAACTACATCTTGCGTCTAATAACTTTATAGATGGAAGAAACACTAACCTCAGATATACACGACAGCCCAACCAAATAGGAGATGACACAGGTGATAGCGATGAAAATCTCCTTTCTCCTTCTCAGGAGCTTGGGCCACTCATCAATGACAGCCGTGATGAAGCCTTCCATGGTGCAGAACTGGCTGTCCAAACCGATGAGGAGTAACATGAAGAAGAAGAGACAGGACCAGAGTGGAGCCCCTGGTAGCTGGAGCACTGCTGATGGATAGGCTAAGAATGCTAAACCGGGACCTGGAAGAGATGCTTATGGTTATTGACTGAATTTTCGATTGTAAATTAATGATAGACAAGAGGGAGATGAAATAAGCTATTGTTTTAATCGCATTATGATTTCAATATTTTTCGTTTGTATTTTATAAAAAAAAAAGGTTGCCCACACTAAGATTTAGTCCTTAATAGTGTTTACTACAATGGCTACAATTCACATACACAGTAGTAAATATTTGTTTTCTGATTTACTAGTTTCCATTAAAATTAGATTGTTAATGAACACTGCATTCATAAAGCGATCAACGAAAGCAATTACGATGTTATATCTTTTTCTGCAGAAAAAAGTATATCTTATTCCGAGAGAGCATAAAGTTTAAAACACTTTTGAAGATATTACCTGATGCAGCTACTTCAGCAACCGGTCTCTGTTGCTCGTGAGCCATGAATCCGACCACGGAGAAGATGACAAACCCAGCAAACATCGATGTACTGGAGTTAACAGTACACACGATCAATGCATCCCTGGAAAACAATATTTAGATGAACAAAAATCCAAAATTCCACATGGAAGAACCCTTTGGCAAGTCACCAAGCATTTTCTACTATATCGAACTACGTAAATTGCAAGGATTATTGCTTTTCGTTTCACAGTAAGCTTCAGTTCTTAAATCTTAGGTTCATCTAGTACTAGTTACTAAATGAGCGGATACGTCACCTATTAAAAACATTACCCATCCTAATCTATTATTTAATGAGAGAATTTCGTATCTTTTTTTTTTGCTTTTTAAAATTCAGTCAAAACCTGTGTGGCAAAAGTCTGATAACCAGTCTTTCTAAAGGGTATCGTAATGGGTACGTATTAAAATACCGAAATTTAAAAGACCGAATTTTAAAATACCGATGGACGGAATCCCGAAAATTGAAACGCCGAATGGTTGTTTGGTCGAAAGTTTTAAATCTCGAAAATTCATTTGCCCGAAAGTTTAAAATCCCGAAATTGAAAAACCTGGAGTTTAAAATGCCGTAAATTTCCTTCACAGGAGCAAGTCGACGGAGCCCCGCTCCGCGGGGCTCCTGCTTCTGCGTGGTTAAAAAAAATAACCAAGAAGACGATGGCGGGGTCTTTCAGACCCCGCCATCCTCTTCTAACCTAAATTGTCCGAGTCGGGGTGCCAGCAAGTCCCGAGGTTAGACCTAGTTCTAACCGGCTAAACCTAGGTGTAACCGACCACATGCGGTTAAACCTACGTGTATCATACTTATCTTCAGTTAGAACTAGGTTTAGCCGGTTAGAACTAGGTCTAACCTCGGGACTTGCTGGCACTCCGACTCGGACAATTTAGGTTAGAAGAGGATGGCGGGGTCTGAAAGACCCCGCCATCCTCTTCGTGGTTATTTTTTTTTAACCACGCAGAAGTAGGAGCCCCGCGGAGCGGGGCTCCGTCGACTTGCTCCTCCAAAAACCGAGGTTTTTGATCAAAAACATAACGACTATCGGCATTTAAAACTTTCGGTATTTTGAATTTCGGTGTTTTGGACGTCGGTATTTCAAACATAGGTATTATGAACTTTCGGTATTTTGAATTTCGGTGTTTCGGACGTCGGTATTTCAAACATAGGTATTATGAACTTTCGGGATTTTGATACGTACCCATCGTAATACCCAGTTACTGGGTTGTCAGAACAATATGACAACTGTTTTATTTCCTTCTTCCTTTGCTATTGCTCTAAAGATTTATAATCATGCTTCTTCTTATTTTGTAGTTAGATAAATTATCCAAGTAAACTCACTTGTACACATTGTTAGTAAACTTGTTATAACTTCCCAGAGCGACCAGAGTTCCCAAACCCAGACCGTAAGAGAAGAAAATCTGGGTGACAGCATCGATCCATACTTCAGACTCCATCAACTTAGACATATTGGGCATCACGTAGAACTTAATGCCTTGCATAGCACCAGGCAAAGTGATTCCTGGAACAAAGACAATAAAGTTTATATTGATGTAGCTAATTTAGTTGTAAAATCGATTTGGAAATGTCAAGAGCATAAAACTGTTGTTAATATTTAAGTATTAAATTAAACTAAACGCTTTAAGCCTTATTTAATTGTTAATCGCTTGTTAATGGTCAATAGTTTCGAAGCTATTTAAATTCAGTAAATAATTTAACAAGACCTTGCTTAACAGGACATTTCAAACGAACTAACACAATCAAACAATCGAATTCTCTGGTTTGCATACATCTTGTATAAATATAGATCTTCTTCTATTTATCCGTACACATTCTTAATTAGGGTCGACAAAAGATATTTGTGGATTTTCTACATCTCCTGTCACGTGCCTCATGCAGTCTGTATGATTACATAGCATTTTATTAATTCGTTAGCATAAGCATTTATAGTTATTGTAATGTGAATATCATTGAAATATAATTGAGTACACATTCGGCCGTTTTACTGTAAACACCTTGGTAATTAATAAGTAATTATTATCAAGTCAGCAAGAACATTTTGTCTTCCATCGAAACAATCAAGTGTTTTATCAAGCAAGAACCCCTACACAGTCTATTACTTTTCTTATCTCATCCTCTCCTATTTCATTATTAATAGAAAACACTTAACATTTCTCTGCATTTATTATTTGACTTTTACCATGATACTTTTCTTTCATACCTCTTTGTATTATTTTCCAAATCTGTTATTGTTTTTCCTACCACTATTTCATCTACATCTTAGTCTCCTAAAAATTTAATATTATACTTTTTTAAAATTTAAAATGATTCCTTAATCTTTTCAAGAATTCTATACTCGGTTTTTCGGTTGGTAACATCACCAAATGCATCAAAGTTCATGCTATTTCTTAAGCATTCGTTTTTATGACTACGGTATCCTGTTTAAACAGTTCCCGGCAACAAATATTTACTAACCTCTGATCAACAGCACAGTCAGCAAGAAATAGGGGAACAGAGCAGTGAAGTAGACGACCTTGCCAGTCCACCTGACTCCCTTCCAGATGCAGAAGTAGCAGAGCACCCACACCAGCAGCAGGGTTCCAGCTAGCTCCCAGCGGATGTTACCAATGTGCTCAATACCGCTGGAGATTTGGAGGGCACGGCGTCTGGGGAAAGAGTAAGAGATGTCAGGAATGAAAAAAATCATGTTAATAGTGTAGTGATTTTTGGCAATCCCAAAGTAGTAGTAGATATTAATAAAGGTACACCAACAGCTTCTGCATATAAATGAACAAATAGTGTAGGTATAGAGTTGTTAGGGATGAAGAAATTCATTGTAATAGTAATGATTTTTGTGAATCCCTAAGTTGTATCGGGGTAGATAAGTACAAGTGGGCATGGTTAAGCGAATAAGAGGTATTGTGGAAGATGATACGGGTGAAGATGGAGGAGCGAAGGAGGGATGGTCCAAAGTGACCATAAAAATGATTATATGGAAGGAGTTAAGGTCTTTGACCAGCAGTAGCAGAGAAATGTACTGATATAATTTGTGTATTGCGGTCATTTGGCAAACAATTCATCTACGTCTGAAACCAGAAAAAATCATAAGACCAAAACAGCATTTATCGTTATATCTTTCGAATAAATCATATCATGTGAATGTTGGTTTACCTGTTATTGGCAACTGTATAAGCCTTATAGTCTTAAACTACAATATTTATTAATTTATACATACAGAAGCTGTTGGTATACCTATGTTTAAATAAATAAATATCTATTTTCCCATCAACCAAGTCAAAGTTAATCTTGCGACCCACATGCATGTGCGTTAAAATTTCTCAATCAAACTAATGGTTTCATCCAATAATGATTCGATGAAACCACCATTAAAGGTGAACTTCAAAGCTTTTGAATAAAATAAAGTACTTGTTGCTTTGTGTGTAATGAATACCGACGTGATCGGTGGCTTTATTAGTAAAGTTAGACAGTCATTTAAGTAAATTAAGGAAATATTTTGTAACTTTCAATTAGTTTACAAATCATTTGACAAGTTACTTAATTATACTGTCAGATTTTGGCAAGTTGAATTAGTAAAACAATGAGAAAAATCCAATTTAAGTATATTTTATTCGGATCAAAGTTCATTGTAGGTAAACGAATTATATATAGATAGTGGGATCGAACCCAGTCAGGCTCTTAACTTTGTGTAACTTATTTCATCACCACGGCCCTCTGTTTTCCTTTACCGTTTTGGTAAAGGAAAACATAGTGAGGAAACTAGTACATCCTAAAACCAAGAAAGTTCAAACATGAAATCTGCCAACCCGAATTGGGCCTGCTGCTAATCCGCCTTGGGTTACGACCAACTCCCGGGATCTCACAGAGAGAAGGTCTGTGTCCCAGCAACGGGAAAATTACAAGCTGATGATGATGAAGAAACGTGCTGCGTCATCACAGAACGAATGAGGATAATGCCAGGAAAACCATTTTAATAAGTAAAGAGGTCAATGGCCACTTACTCCCAGAATTCCTTGACGGGGTCCGACAGGATAGCCTTGCTAATGTTCTTTCCATTGAGCGTGCAGTAGGTGGTCATGTCCATGGTAGACCAGCAGGTCAGGTTCTTGCGGTCGTAGGGGTTCACGCAGGTGGCAGTGTTCCAGTAGTTGTCGCAGTTCCGCCATGGCACGTCTGGGTAAGAGATAAGTGATAAAGTCTGACGAGAAGAAGTTAAAATATGAGTCACATTGCCAACGAAGCACCAGATCATTATTAATTTTAATAAAATCATTCGTGGTCGTCTGTGATATCTTTAATCCTAATTTATTTAAATAGTAAGTAATAGACTACTCGCAGTCCGATATATACCGGTTCCACGCGTGCCTGAAAGAGCTGTCAGTATAATGACGGGCTCTTCTTAGAAGGCCAAAGCCTACCGGGGTCGTGGAACTAAGGAGCTACCGTGACCCCAGTACAACTATGACAATCTCTCCTGCCCTGTCCTGGGCGGGATTCATTTGATGATTTAATCACGCAAAAACAAAACTACCGTCTGTCCGTCTAAAGTTTAAATATTTTAATGGTGATATTCTTACCTGATCTCATAGACATGAAGAAATAGAAGATGGCCCAGGCGAGGATGACGATGTAGTACACGTTCATCCAACAGGACATCACAGCAGCCGCGTAACCAATACCTGGACAGAGTTGAAGATAATGTCAGATTCTGTGCTAATTCTTATAGCAGACAAGAGATGGCTCAGGTGCAAAATGTCCCTTTCGCAAAATATCCACAGGTAGCAAAATGTCCCTTTCGCAAATTGATCCTTATCTGGCAAAATATGCTATCAATTTATTCTATGAATATAGTACGTACTGTAGGCATGCTTATAGTTTGCTAGACTTAGTGATTGGTTTTCATCGGATGTCATTAAAATAGATTTTGCATGAAATGAACTTATTCATTTACTTCATCCTGCTTCACTTAGGTTACTTACATTTTCCAAAAATTAAATTGATTTAAATTGCAACCTGGGTGTACCTCGATTACCTTCTTATTTGAACAAAACAAAATTTTAATTCATAGAATAAATTCATACATATTTTGCGAGAACTGACTTTGCATAATAGCAAAGTCTCCGTGCAGCCATCGTGGATTACCACGAACAATAACGCCCCAGAAAAGTTTCATAAAGTGAATTTATCTGTGTTAGAGTAACTGGGTAAAATAAAACATTGAAATTAACATACCTTTGAAAATCGGTGCAATCTTAAAGACGCCCAAGCCGCCGATGGTAAGCATTTGCCCCATGGCCAATTCCATGAAGAACATAGGAATACCAGCGAGGAACAGGGTGAGGAAGTAAGGGATGAGGAAGGCACCGCCGCCATTTTTGTAGCAGAGGTAGGGAAACCGCCAGACGTTCCCAAGACCAATGGCTAAGCCAATAACGGATAGGATGAAGTCTAACTTGCTGCCCCAAGAACCTCTTTCGGGTAAATCGGATTTTGATTTCTTTTTCACTTCGCTGTAAAGAAAAAACAAAGTGTTAGGTACTGCAAACTTTTGAACTGGTTTTGAATCGTTTACAATCATATTTTTTCTATTTTAATAAGTTACTTTGGTAGCGCTAATTTTCGTTAAATTAGTAAATTCACGGGCATAGTAAAATCGATTAATGAACAGGTTTTATTAAACTTCTTAAGTTCTAAATCTGGTTACTCACTTAGTAGCGTTGCATGTAACGTATCAGATACAGTATCAAGTGAGTACGTAGGCAGTAGGCTCGAGCCTCAGTGCCCAGCTTTATACTGCATTTTTGTCGTCTCTAACAAATCAGTATACGGTCATTATGATGTTATGGTAGGTAAACTTTACCAATTAACATAATTTCTTTCTACGGGTAATGGCAATATGTGTGAGTGAGTATGTCCTGCCAAGAGGTGTCAATTAGACCAATTTTCTAAAGGAAGGGCCTCTAGATGAACACGCAAGGTGTCCATTAGATTCCCAAAAACTTAATGAGCTCCAATTTTACTGAGCACTGGCCATAGCCCTTTCCTGCTCATGATTGAACGCTATTAGATAATACGTTATTTTAGTAGATTCCAAATAAGTAGGTAGCTGAAAAAACATTTCTACAACTTTTTGTTAACTTCGCTTTATTTCAGAGGTAGGCAATTCAGCGAGAGCAGAATCACATTTTAGGGTATGATTATGAAGCACACAGGAGTAATTTAGAACCCTGAGTCAGATATTTTGCTTTGGCCTATATTTTACGTACACATTATGGAGACTGACACCAGGCGACCCGGCCCGGCCCCACTGCATTTCATCGCTAAGTGAGGTGAAAATTTGTGTGTTGCAGTTGGCAGCAAAGTTTTTCTGCGTCTCGTACCTTTGAAAACTTCGCTACGCTCAGGGTTCTATATTTGCACCGCTCTCTTCGCTCGCGGTTCAATGTTAGCATCCTTCGCTCGCTCGGTTTTCAATTGAAATATTCGCGCCAAAAAACAACTTTGCAGCCTTGCCTAATAAATAACTAGGTATTGTTTTTTCAATATCTTGTCAACACACCAAATCTTGTTACAATTTTATGAAGTAACTCTATGAACTAATCTAATTCTGTGACTCGCCCAATTATAAAATAATTGCGTAAAAAAATATAATATGCAACTGTAATAAAGTTCAAATGCGTCTATAAAATTTGGGGAGGCTCGAGTGAGCGAGATAATGGCAACTAACCGTTATTTGTTCAAGTAACTCAGTTCACTGGTACATACAACCCCGATAGTGCTCAAACCAAATATCACCGAATTAGGCGAGTCACAGAATTCGATGATTTTGCTATACTTACGTAGTTTTGTTGCATGATCCTTGTGCGCTAAGTTCGATGTCATCTGTATGCATGTCGTTCTTCGTTTCCATCTCTGTTGATTGTCTTCAATCGCTTTGTTATCGAATGTGTGGCCGTTTCTTTATTTTGTCGATTTCCCACGCTATGTCTATGTTTTAGGGAAACTGTATTAACATTTTCGTTGAAGTACGTAGACTAGATTAGGAATGCCGCTAATTTTGTACCTGTAACAATGGAAAAGATACTTTATACTACACCTGCTTGGAAAGTACCTTGATACTTTATCAAAGAAGAATGGGCAGAAATGTATGGACCCCGTCCCTTTCCTTGTAACACTCGGGAATCCATATGTCAGAAGAAAGTACGTGAAAAGTGTATAATTTGATTGTATGACAGCAAACCTGTAAACTATGGGAGAAAAAAGTTATTGAGACTTTCATGTCAAAAGATGAATTCCGATTTTTAGAAGAAAACATAGCTTTTAGCTTTTTCTCAATCTAATATGTGTACAGATCATGAGAAAGAGTAACATTGTTCACAAAACCGGATCTCAAACGGCACCCACTTCTGACTCTTTAAAAGAAAATCATAATACTAACAACTACAACAAAGACCGCGAACACGTAACATTTCTTCTACTTCCATAGTCGACAATTGGGTTTGTCGTTAAGGCACAGAACCGTGGAAGAGCTGAAGGTAGTCCGAAAATCGGTTAAAGAATGCTGACATCATCATGATGTTATCATATTCTTTTTTCTTTAAGTATTTGTTTGTTGTGTGTACCGGCTCTCAAATAAACGTTTTCTTTCTTTTCTTCTTTATTTCACGGCAAACTCTACCATTGCGCTCATTGGTTATAACAAGAAGCGCCCCCACCTCCTGGGATTTTTTAAATACAGAAACGTCAACGATACATTAGCACAAGGACAACATTGAGTAAGGATTAATATTATTTAAGACACATGACTTCTGCCTATCATTATGTATCGTTGGTATTTTGACTTTCAAGTCTCAATAACTTTTTTCTCCCATGGTTTACAGGTTTGCTGTCATACAATGAAATGATGCACTTTTCAAGTGCTTTCATTTGATATATAGATGGACGTGTTACAAGGGATGGGACGTTTTGTCCATTCTTCTTTACGGTAGAAAGTACGTCATTGCATATCGACCAAATATGCGGGGAGAAAACGCATCTGAGCGGGAGAGAAAAGTGCATGAAAATCCATTTCTAACGTGGTTTTTCTTTTTTAATTTTGGGTAAGACTATGCGCCGGTAACCTAAATATCAAAAGCCAAAAAGTTTTTACACTGAGTTTTTATCTCCAAGTTCGCAAAATGACACTGGCCACTAGCTGTGTGTTGGATGGTGTCGGGCTGGCAGTGCGACCCTGCGGCGGCAGGATAAACAATTTGAAAAAAGAACATGTGAAAATTGCAGACGCCATTGGCGCCATTTTCAATTTGTGTGTTGTTTGAGGATTCAGTTTTCGTAGAAAGTAATTTATTTTCCTCGTAGGTGTAGTATAAAGCACTATGTATCACTCGAGAGAAAGTGCGATTCCCGATATCGGGTATTTTAAAGTCCTCGGCTACGCCTCGGCTTTTAAACGACACCCTCGATGGTAATCGGTCACTTTATCCTCTCGGTGATCAATGTACTATTAATGCTGTTTCATCATTTTGTCAAAACTTTTATTGTGCATTGGTTACTTCTAGGCAAGCGTACTTCACCATCGACCACATCTTCACTTACCAGACAAGATAGTGGTCAACGGCGAACGGCTCTCATTAAAAAAAAACATTGATGTAACATGATATAATCTGTCCCCCGTGGTTTCCCCTCCACTGTTCGGCTCTTTTTGGTGATAGAGTCATGCTTCCTAGCCTTATAACCTTCCTCAATTAATGGACTATCCGACACAAAAGGAACTTTTCAATTTGACCCAGTCTTTTCTGAGATTAGCGCGTTAAACCAAATAAACTATTCAACTTTATAATATCACAAGCTGTGCCCGCTACTTCGTTCGCGTGGATGTCGGAACTTAACAATGTATTTTTTATCAAATTGACAAAATTTCATACAAACTTTCATCCCCTATTTTTCCCCTTGGGGGTAGAACTGATCAAAATCATTTAGTAGCGGATGCCTACGTCTTATCATCTACCTGCATGCCAAATTTCAGCCCGATCCGTCCAATGGTTTAGGCTGTGCGATGATAGATCGCTATCAGTCACCTTTGAGTTATATATATTTAGAAGATATTATAGTAAGTAATAGTGCATTCTGCAACAATATGGATATCCAATCCCTTTTCTTGTGCAAAATTCTTACGTGTGTAATACGCATAGATTTTCCAAACAAATTCCTTTATATACCACTCGTAATATAAGTACATACTCCTGCTTCCCTTACAGCACACCCTACAAAGCCAGGCCCATGTTTACGAGGTATCAACGTAAAATATGAACAGTCATTCCCATCACAATATGTTGTTTATTTTATTTGCCAAAGAAAATTGGATGGGGACTGGGATTTGTTTACTGTTTGGTACATATGATTGTAGTATTGATCTCAAATTATATGAATATGTTTTTATGTATGTATATGCCATGTGCGAAGTCGGTGATAGGAAACTATCAAATTACTCGCAAAGCGCTATTGAATTAAGAGGGGCAGACGAAGTGAAGTGGGTGTCAAGTTTAATATGCACCGCACTTTTTTGTTTAGGTTTTAGTTAATTTTTAATGAAAAGCAAAATGTTTATTAAAATGTACAATTGGCAAGAACTGGCAGATCTTAAGCTCACCTAACAATGTTGCATGTAACGTATCAGATACGGTATCAAATATGTACGTAGGCAATTAGGCATGATCCCGCTGCGAACCACTGCCCTGTAAGCTCGCAGTGACTCGCCGAGTGGTGGTATTACTGCGGACTCATAGGCGGCAAGCAGTGCTCGTGTGCTCGGACGAGCCGTACCCACTTGCAGATTGATACAGTATCTGATACGCTACATGCGCTATACATGCTCCACAATAATTTAGTCACTATGAGGCAGTGTCGCCGTTGACACAGTGTGTCAACACAGCTTTAACCCGTGGCTTTACTCGCGTTAATTCAGAATTTGAGGGTTTCAAGTGGCGCCATCTATCATAAAGAACTTTATTGTTGTTTTCCTCAGTAACAATAATTTTAGTGCCATAAATCCGTTTTCTGTACATTTGACAACGGTCAACAGGATCATCGGTCAGTGGTATATGGCCCGTTCACGACTTTTGTGAGCGGGTAGTCTAGCACGGGGCAGCGGCGGCGAGCGGTTAGATCAAAATGTTGGTATTGAAATGTTTGAAACACTTCACTAGGCTTCAGCAGTGGTAGAAACTTGCATAGTTTAATATAGGTACATCATAGTAATCTATTAAAACGAAATAGTTGAACCCTTTCACTAAAGGTTCAATAAAATTTGCATGAAAGTTTAATTTGAATACAAATTGAATAATTCACGATTCCGTTACCCTTTGTGCAAAATGCAATGGAACAACAGAGTTTATCGACAACAATAAAATTAAAATCACACTAAGAAAGAGTAAGTACATACACTGATCATCTATTAAATAACAAAATCTTTTAATTCAAATCTTCGGTCCGAAGAACCTTTTACTCTCATAAAAGCTTTTTAAAAAAAATGTAACCGCCTTCAAAACCAACTTCTTCAAAAAAAACTATATGTGGGCCTATAAAATTTGAGGGTTGCCCTGGATTTCTTGAGGATCCAATCACCAGATCTTGACTTGGTGAATAGGGGACTATTCCGGAAGCATCACTTTCGAACAAAAAAAGTTTTTTGAAAATCGGTCCACAATCGTCGGAGAAATCGCCTAACAAACACACAAAAAAAAAGCATACCGTCGAATTAATAACCTCCTTCTTTTTTGAAGTCGGCTAAAAATCAGCTACTATCTGAGCTAAACATGCATCTTCAAAATGCTTAAAAGGCGACATCGGTAGTAGGGTAAGCTGCAGAAAAAAGGAATAATTGTAATGACATCACTATCACACGTGGATCCTTTCCTCTACAGCTACTGTACCTTCGAAACCTTAACATAACCTCAAAACGTGGGACTTTCAATTACTCACTTTCCAACATCCAAACGCACGATCTGATCGCGTCGTATCGCCACAATTCAATCAATTTCAATCAACTGTATCACTTCATTTAGCCCCCCATATACTAACAACCTCACTGACTGCCGGTACCCTAGTGACCTGCCCTAGCAGACTGATAGGATAACAACACGACCATTTGTAACAATCATCTAACGCTTCGGTCACGACTTCAGGTTATGCGACGACGCGACGCGATTTGCAAACTCTTGTGTCATTTGTTTCAAACGATTTCAGTAGACATGGGAGTGAATCAGGACGTTTGAATAAATCACAATGTAGAGTCGTCAAAAAAATACTTCAATTTTAAAATTCTTGTTACTCACAAAATATTTACCTCATTTTTGGATTTATTTCTAGGTATGAGGGATATTTTTTCAGGGTTTATTTTATGTTTAGTCAAATATTAGGCCAACATGCTTAAAGATAATTATTTTTGATCAATAAACCAGCGTATTTACTTTACATTTATGTCACTCACTCCTGTCCGCGCGTCCCACTCTACGTTTGCCCAAATGCAGGCCCACTTCCAATTCAGCACACTGTTTAGTAACTACAATATCGATGACTTTAGTTCCCTTGCAAACGATTGCTATGATTTCTATCTAGGCAGGCAGGTATCCCAAAAATTTTTTTTTTTCTGAAGGCACAATCGCAAATCGCGTGTCGCGTGTTACATGTGGCCAAGCAGAAATGAATACATCTGTTACTCTTGACCGTCAAATAGACTCTTTTGTGTGTCTATGTAAATGTCTTTGTAGTTGCAATTGCATCTTGGAATTCACTTTTCCACTTAGGTCGTGAGTTGAGACACTGAGCTCTGTATAGGTTTCAATAGTGACGATCTAGGTAGGTATTCAAACTCATGTATGTTTGGAGAGATGACGCTATGATTGTTTTGTCAAAATAATGCAGTCAGCAACAAGTGTGACTGACGTAATTACGCTTCTCTTCTCTAATCGTTCAGGTTAAGCCACGCTTGTCGAGGTTGGTCTGTAAATGGGTGACCATCTGTCATAACGAGTTTCCTACGTGCCTCGAAAAGCACGTAAAGCCGTTGGTCCGGTTGTCATTTGTAGATCTTTGGCAGTCGTTACTGTGAGTCAGAAGCTCTAAAGTCTGACAACCAGTCTTACCATGGTGTATCGTATTGCCCAGTTACTGGGTTGTAGAGGGCCGATAAGCAGTCGCTTCTTGTAAAATACTGTTATTCAGCTGCATCTGGTTTGACTAGAAACCAACCACAATTTATGGTTTGACTGGAAGCCGACCCCAATATACATAGTTGAGAAAAGGCTAGGCAATGTAAGGTAGGATTGTCAGCATAAGATGTGAAAAAGCTGAGAGGAAGCCCTAAAAAGACCTTGACACAGACATTATTAGTGTGGTTTTTGAGGGAAATTCAGGTGCGTAGTATTCGCAACCGACTTGCTTGTTGCGTGCTTGTACGAACAGATGTATAAATGTGGTCGAGTCAAAAGTATAGTGTCTTAGATTTGACGGCGCAGTAGGCTATCGACTGCTGCGCAGTGTGTCGCGGGTTCGATCCCCGCACGGCACAAATCCGGCTGTAGGTTTACTTCAATTCTATGTACACATAGAATTATTTCTACAGCGCAGCGGTCTGAATATTAAGGACGCTCTGCTGTAAACCTTGGTTTTCGACATGTCTGTTTGTTTGCACTTAGGGAATGTCGAAATATTTGTATGATCTACAAATAGTTGTTTCGGATCTGGGTGTCTGTGTATGTGTGTTTTTATGTTTGTAAACGCACAAATAATACAGGAAAAGTTCCTAGTAAGGGCAACGTATTTAAAAAAAAAAGGATTGTAGCAGATGGTGTTTTACGGTTTCTGCCTACCACCATGAAGAAAAGGCGTGATATGTATGGATTGAGGTAGACAATGTATGAATCACGACGAGGGTCCTAACAACATCAATTTACTAATTAAACTCTATCATAATACCGTATAGGTACTAACTAATAGAACAATGACTCTGTATCAAACATCGTTTGAAAGCATCTACTCGTATTGCTTTTAATATAATAATTCATTTGATATAATGATTTATTGATTTCATATAATTAATTATTCCTTTGATAAAACATTTTTTCCGATTTTCAGGTTTCACTTCTGTCTGCTCGATGAGAATAATTTGGCCACACAATTATATTTAGGAACTTATAAATAACTTTAACTTCAAAAACCACTATGTGCAACAACTTTTAATAAAATAAAATTGTACTTCTAACAAAACAAAATTAACTAACTTACCTTTTTTTTTTTTTTTTTTTTTTTTATTTTTTTTTAGGTGGTAAAATCATCAAATGAGTCCTGCCGCCCTGGGTGGGGCGGAAGGGACTGTCAGACTCTTACTGACTAAAATCCACCCGTGTTCCTTCGGATGCCCTGTACGTTCCGGGGCCGCGGTAACCTGGGTTAAGAAAAAACCCGCGACCCCAGCAGGCATTTGGCGCGAAACACGACGCGCCACCAACCCGGGCTTGGTCCTCGGTCGGACGGCGAGCCACCCATTACTCACCGTCCGCAAGCCCGCTCCGCCGCTGTGCCCTCTGCTGATCAGAGGGACACGCGTTGGAGCGTCCACACGACAGGCTATTCGCATACGGGCAAAGACTCCTTAGGCACACAGAGCCTAAAGAAGAGTTTTTGCCCGCATCCCAGGGTGCACCGGCCCGAAAAACTGGTCTTCCCCCCGGACGTATCCGAGAGGGAACTCCAGTCCACGGGCGCACGTGGAGGTTTCCTGCCTTAGCACCCCTTTCCTGCCTTAGCACCCCAACTAACTTACCTTACCTCCATAACCTCCTAGTTTTAACGAGCAACTTGTCAATTAAACACTCGAAGGAAATCAGAGTATTTAATTAAAGCATTCGTTTCTAATGAATGTGGGTTTACCAACAGCCTGTATTCGCTATTAAATACCACCCTGTATATATGAACATGAAACCTTTGAGCTACAAAGTGACAGATGGGAAAATTCTCATGGAACAACACACGTTTTCAATTTGTTTAAATACCGGTGTGGTTTTCATTTTGGTTTTCCGGTTTTAAAAGGGTTTTTTTATGCTCTCGCGGTTTTTTTACCTTTTAACGAGTGCGGGATTAGGAATACCTATGGTGATGTGGAATATGTATTTATTTATCTTTATTTACACAGACTAACAATGATCTATAGGCCCAAAATTTAGGAATATGTTACCAACATTTTGGGTTGCAAGTAAATCATTGGTATTCAGATGCACCCCAACATCATCATCATCATCATAATCAGCCGGAAGACGTCCACTGCTGAACATAGGCCTCCCCCTTAGACCGCCACGCCGAACGACAATTCGCCACTTGCATCCATCGGTTGCCCGCGACTCTCACGATGTCGTCGGTCCACCTAGTGGGAGGCCTACCTACGCTGCGTCTTCCGGTCCGTGGTCGCCACTCGAGAACCTTTCGTGCTGCCACATGGACATTCGACATGACTTTCGTCTTGTCCATGTTCATTTTAAGGCCGACCCGTTGGCACCCCAACATATTGAAAGAAATATTTCGCAGATGATGATTCAGTGTCGCATTGATTTATTACGAACACAAAACAAAACCCATACACAGCTGGATTTTCAAGTTAGACTCTTTCTGATTTTGATTCGCTGTACTTTCATTTCAATTGGATTATTAAACACAATGACATTTTTCTTAGAGAACTTATAAACGTAAAATAAATGTTTCATAAAAATATTACACGCATTTATGCAAGCGTCGCGAATTTCAAAGGTTTTCAAATTAAAGAAAAATTCGATCCGCATGCGGATGTACTGAATCTGGAGGTCGCAGATTCACATCCTACTCGTGGTTAGAATTTTTCTTTCCATTGGAAATCTTGTGAAATTCATAAGCTTCATATCGACATATTAATTAATAATGCTGTGCGATGTCGCGGGTTCGATCCGCTTTTTTTTTTTACGTGGTAAAATCATCAGATGAGTCCTCCCACCCCGGGCAGGGCGGGAGGGACTGTCAGGCAAGTACTGACTAAAATCCACGGTGTCCTTCAATAGCTCTTTATGTTCCGAGGTCACGGTGATGGTATAAGTCCCGCGACCGGGTTCGATCCCGTTACGGTTTTTTTTTTTATATATGCGGATCACATAAAGGTAATGATCAACTAAACAATTATAAAAGTAACATAGGAAGTTCTATTACTTCATGCCTACACCCATGGAGGAAAAGTGTGAGTTTACAAACTTCGATATAATACTACAAGACGTAGGTATCTATCGTCTTAAACTAATCGATCCTTCCAATATGACCCAGATTCGAACCCTGGAATAATTTAAATTCCACCTACTTTTACTAATAGGGCGATCTTTGGCATCGATTTCGAAGCTACAACTTTACAAAAATAAATTCTACTTCTCCTGAGCAAAAGGTGCTTTGTTCGATACCTAGAAACCTCTTATTATGGTATTGGTTTTGTAATTATCTTTCACTAACTTTTGCCAACGATATTTACCTCATTAACCATTTTTACGCATGCGACACGCATCATAAATATGTTTTTTAAGGAAAGAAAAATTAAGCTGCGTTTTGGATTCGAACCCGTGTCTTCTGAATAAGCACTCCAGACGCATTACCAATTAGACATCGCAACTTACACACAGAAACTGAATCTTCTATTCCCTCGTTTAACATTTATCTCGATACTAAACGTTATGCCATTATAATAAATGATATTTATTCAGCAAATTGATTTTGGCAAACTCTTTTACACATCAATAGACACTATTTTTATACTAGATGATGGTGTTTCGTGCCTGACTACTCTGAGAAGAAACAGCCGAAACAAACTCAGAGGTCACAGTCTCTTTTAAAGTCCAGACAATTTTGTATTGATTAATTTATATGACAACCATGCATGTGTCTGAGGTGGTCTTTTGAAGAAAGAATCATATTTTTTCTTATTTTGTATAAGTGGGATAATTATCAAAATGTAGAGGGTGAAGTTGCTAGCGACTGCTAGTTTTACATTTTATTCTAAACACTATAGAAGCTAATTAACTGAAGACCCACTTTCAGTTTTGTTTTCATTCCCGTAAAAAGCTTTCAGTTGAGCTTTGTAACAGAACTATGGTAAGTTGTAATATGATTTTCACAATATGTGTCTCAGTTATGGTATATGGGTTTCGGTTATCTTGTGTATGCATGATATCAAAGAAACACAGTTAACGATAAATAGGGTATCTTCCATTTTTTATTAGTTCAGACACTGAAGCTAAGGTTAAGACCTGCTTTCAGGCTTGTTGATATTTTTCAGTTGACATAGTCAATGAAATTTAAACTTCAGGTATTCTATCCATATTTTATTAATTCAGACACCGTGATACATCCCGACAGACAAAAAAAAACACAAAAAAGTAACTATCAGATACTACACGTCTTTGGGTAACCCTATAACTGACAGGCGACTAAAAAAACAAGCAATACTTACGCAAAACACTCAAGCATCACAACACTACACAATGCACACACATCACAATCTGGAAGAGACCCGAAAATCTAAAATGGCGGCTATACGTGTCGCCTCAACACATGCTGCGGCGATTGTGAGGTCCCAATCTGACATAGCAGCCACTACATTATAGGTATTCATGCTAGTCATGAAACTGTCAGGATTGGAAAGAATTTATGAGCTCCTCCGCGTCCCCACAGGAAGGAGGGATCAATGCGCGGGATTCAACAGATTGGTAACACTAGGGTGGCCTGTTGGCTCGACGCCGATTCGATCCTAGTTCACACTTTTGATGGTGGTGCTGGCCTATTTATTTCTTCCTTTATTGACTGGGTTTTGGGTCGAGTCTGTGTAGAATGTGGGAGTGTGGTGGGCACAGTAGATAAGAGTCGAGTTATCGAAGGTTAGGACTTCAATTCGATACATGGTAACTGACAGGAGAAATTCTAACCCCCTTATGAATAAACGTGGACTAAAGTTACGCTTAGGTTAATCTTCGGATTGACCATACATTTTTTAGGATTAACCTTGGCATAACTGTCCATTCAGAGTTTAAAAAAAAAAGAAAAAAAACTCTGAATGGCCAGTTCCACTCAAATCTGTGTGGTTCTTTCTTGAAAAGATCATCTCAGGCATTAACCTTCATGGTTCTCGTAGAACCTAACTTAATGTCTGGACTATAAAAGAGACTGTTACCTCTGAGTTGCTTCTTCTCAGACTAGTGAGGTACAGTCAGCATCAAAAGTTGCTCACCGCATTCAGATTTTCAAAGTCGCTGTAAACCGTATTATTACATAATATCACGGTGTACAGCGATTTTGAAAATCTGAATGTGATCAGCAACTTCTGATGCTGACTGTACGAAACACCGGCCTCATCTAGTTTGTTAAAAGATGTGTAAAAGTGTTGACTTTTTTGCATACCAAGGTATAATTTAAATTCAGTATAGTGTTTAGCAGGAGCGGGCCGTGAGGTAGAGGATAGCGTCCTCCCTCCACCCCAGCCGCATTGGTAGACACACGCCCACGTATTCGGACGTCGGCAGACCATTTCCAGCCACCGTAGGCGCGAGCATGCTTTTTTTTCGTGGTTTAAGTAATAATCAAATGACTCCTAACCCAGGGCAGAACGGAAGAGACAATCAGACTCGTACTGACTAAAATCCACGGAGTCCTTCAATAGCCCTTTACGTTCAAACCATAGTCACGGTAAGTCCCGCGACTCCAGCAGGCGTTGGCCCTGTAACGGGGCCCTGTCATAAGGCTTAGTGGATATTTATATTTTAAGCACGATATTTTTGTTAATTTAAAGTCTGTGACGAAGTTAAAGGGTTTGTTTGTTTGATTAAACGCGCGTATCTCAGTAATTAATACAGGTACTGATTGAAAAATTGTTCTTGGGTCCATTTATTGAGAATGGCTCTATAACAACACAATACGAACAACAGGAGTTGATCAGCGGAGGTGAAATTACGAGTATTTTTTACGTACCGACGGCATATCAACCTACCCCAATCTGAGAAAAAAACCCAATCGAACAAGAAAACTTTTGCTATTGTAATAAAGTTGAAAATCAATTAAAGGATAATTTAGGATTGGTTGTTGATATGGAAGGTTTGTACAAAGAAAATTTCCAACAGTAAATAAATAACATAAGCTAAGAAAATATAATATTTACTTTTTTAATTTGATTAAAATTTTCCTACAACGTTACCCTAAATGAAAAGTGGAAAATTCCACCGGAGAACTTTCCATTACCATCAAAGGTAGTAAGAAGGGAATTCATATTTAAAACTTAGCAAATATGTATAACTAACGGTTGCCAGCGGCGTCGCATGCGTTCATATTATCCCACAGAAACGTCATCCCGGGATAAATCATCAAATGATTCCTAAACCGGGGCAGGACGGAAGGGACTGTCAGACTTGTACTGACTAAACTTCCCTGTGTCCTTCAATAGCCTTATACGTTCCGGGGCCACGGTTACGCTATAGTCTCTCGACTGCGACAAGCTTTGGTCTTCTAAGGGGGGCCTGTCATATTGCTGACAGTTCTTAATTGAGGTGTACGTGGAACACTAAGCGCCGTCGTCGACCTGAAGGATTTTTTCTTACAATATCAATTTAATTTTTTATGCACGTCTGCCATGTTATCACTCCAGCTTGCTTGGTTGCCTGGTAGAAAAGCCTCGGATATTAAGGCCCAATAAGTCTATGTATGGTATGATTAATTAACAAACACACATCTTATTCTTGTTAACCAAGTTATAAACTAACTGTAGGTTTAACAAAGTTCATCCAAATTCATTAATAGTGTCTGCATAAAAAAGTAATAATACACATAGTGTTTGTGTGATAAGCATGATCATTTGTTCTGTGTCTGGGTGTAATTTATCTATAATAGGTATGTATTTAGAAATATATAAGTATGTTTATCAGTTGTCTAGTACCCATAACACAAGCTCTGCTTGCTTAAAGACTAGACGGCGTTGTGTGATAGTTGTGGAATTAATGAACATCCAACATCCAGTTATATAATTATATATTATATTAATGAACATCCATTCATCCTAACAATATCTTGCATTTATTTATAATATCAGTCATATAAATAAGTAAACTCATAGAAAAACCACTATGAACAATTTCTCAAACACGAAATTTCCAACATGAAGCTTTTCACTACGCCCGTCGTTTATAAAAACATTCTATCATCAAATCAAAATACCAAATCAGAACACTCATTACTAATGTGACTATAATTCTATGTTGTATATACGTGTATATAAATAAATGTAATCAATACAAACATTAGTATACACAACATATTATTAAGTATATACTGATCTACCCAAACATAATAACGATAGGTACCAAAGTTCATCAAACCTTAAGAAACACAAATCAATGCAAAAGTTCCTTAACATTTACACGTAAATATACAAACACAAACCACCCTATTTTGTCAGAAAACTACACAATTTTCCTCAAAAATAAATACACAGAAAAACAGCTAGGAAATTCAGCTTTATGGCTATGTAAAAATATTATAAAAATTTACAAAGTTTCAGTGAAAAACTTACAGTTTTTAAGTTCGTGTGTCTTGTGGTAAAATCGCGAAGGGCACGATAGTACACTGGGGGTGATTACACCCTTGTGGACAAAGGAGCAAGGGTACACAGCCTCCTGGACCGCGCATGCGTCGTTCAGGTGTCGTCCTGAGACCCCCTACTATGGGTGGTGTTTGTTTTTATTATCATGCAAGTCATAATCTTCTTTTATTTTTCTTTACTTCTTAGAGTTTTTATCGTCCAATTTTCTAACCAAACAAGTTTGAAACAAAACCAAGTTAATGATAATATTCCATAACTATCACACAACGCCATCTATTCCCAGCCACTACACTCTAAGCAAACATTTGTCCTGAGTGGGAATCGAACCTACGACCTTCGGCATATCAGTCATGGTCACTAACCACTAGGACCAACAGGCCTGCCAACTGTTAGTCATTTAAAAACTGTTTTCTTTTTAAAAGGCCTTTATCGTTAAAAAAATAAGACTCGTGAAGACTAATCAAATGAGTCTAAACTCGATGCTCCATCATCAGATCAGCTCTATGTCATCATAATATTGCATTGCCACGCGATATAAACATACGTGCAAAATTTCAGCTCAATCGGAAACCGGGAAGTGGATCAAACTTGCAAGATTTGATTACAGACAACGAGACAGGTCGGGTCAAATCTAAATGAAATACTGACCATTACTTATACGACTTTATGCTGTAAAATATATAATATAACTTCCGCCGTCCCAACTTTTTTCTTATGATACAATGAAATGATCCTTACATGAAACAGAGTCGAATGGCATTAAAAAAAATTGGCCAGTTTCACTCATTATTGTGGACAACTCACACTTGACCAAAAAAATATAAACGCCAAAATTGTCACATCAAAAAATAGTTAAAGGTTCCCTAGAAAGTTTTCTCGTATCTCTTATGGATCCTGATTTCTCCCTTTTGGCCAATTTTTAAAAAAGAGACTGTGTAACAATTATTTGTTTTAATAATTAAAAAATTGAGATAGGACAAACATTTTTAGCATTTCGCTATACGATTGACAACGTATTACAAAAATATGAAGATTCATCGACTGGCCTTGGATTCCGAGGTGTCACTATTATTACGCCTTACGGCACATCACTATAAGGTGAAGTTTTTGTTGCTTACATTTCATCCCCTAAATCCCATCATATAATCGTCATGGAGGCTTTCAGGCGAAATATCTTCATGGCCACCTTATAGGGACATATCGTAAACCTATAGTAATGAGGAATAACATCATACTGCACCAAAACAAGTAACTTTGAACCTTAACTCAATGAAAACAAAGCAGAAATTCCCTTGCTCGAAGCTAATTTTAAAAGTTTAACGACACTTTCGTTTTCAGGAACAGTTAGAAGATAGAATTTGGACTTTGTTGTGTACGTGTTAAAGTTTAATTTACCTTGGAGTATAATATGTTGAATTCCACAAATTTTTCCAAGGAGTGCAATTTGGTGGAAGTCTTTGTTGGGTATCCTTTGGATGGTTTCATCCATTGCTTTCATAATTTATTCGGATTTAAACGGTTTTTCAAACCCTTAAATGTAAGAAGGGATCATTTTACTTTGAATACTATGATTGAGCGTGATTTTTAATCTTAAATACCTCTAATTCTTTTTCAGAAAGGTTTGAGAATTCGCAACTAAACTACGGTTTTGAAGTGGACAAAGATCTCTAATTTCAGCCTATTGTATCGTAATGCATGAGTCAACGACGATATATTACTAGACTCCGCATACACGATCTAAGGAAAAAAAACTATTCTGTCAACTCGCTGAGGAGGCGGAGGAAACTACGTAAGCGAGGGGGACGGGGTACTGCGTTATGATTGGCTAACTCAAGGTCTGTTCTGTCTCAAGGTATGTTTACGGCTCACAGGAGTGGTCGAAATAAGACGGATATAAGACTTTTTTGCCTAATGTGTTGACAGACATCAGTCGCCTGTTAATTGTAATATATAGTCGTTGGCATGAGTGTATGTCATCAACATCATAATCAGCCGTGCGTCGTCTACTGCTGAACATTATTATTTTTATTTTATCGTTGTAAAATCTTGAAATGAGTCCTCCCACTCAGGGCAGAGCGGTAGGGACGGACTGTCAGACTCGTACTGACTAAAATTCACGGTGTCCTTCAATAGCCCTTTACGTTCCGGGGTCACGGTAATTCGTGAGTCCCGCGACCCCAGCAGGCTTTGCCCTCTAGAGGAGGGTCCAGTCATTGGGCTGACACTCTTTGAGGTGCGCGTGGAACACAACGCGCCGTCGACCCGACCACTGCTGGACATGACAGGCCTCTCCTCAACGACGATATATTACTAGACTCCGCATGCACAATCTAAGGAACAAAAACTATTCTGTCAACTCTCTGAGGTACTACGTAAGCGAGGGGACGGGGTACTGCGTTGTGATAGGCTAACTCAAGGCCTGTTCTGTCTCAAGGTATGTTTACGGCTCACAGAAGTGGTCGAAATAAGACGGATATAATAAGACTTTTTTGCCTAATGTGTTGACAGAAATCAGTCGCCTGTTATGCTATTGTAATATATTATATAGTCGTTGGCATGAGTGCATGTCATCAACATCATCATATCAGCCGTGCGTCGTCCACTGCTGAACATTATTATTTTTATTTTATCGTGGTAAAATCTTGAAATGAGTCCTCCCACTCAGGGCAGAGCGGTAGGTAGAGACTGTCAGACTCGTACTGACTCAAATTCACGGTGTCCTTCAATAGCATTTTACGTTCCAGGGTCACGGTAATACGTGAGTCCCGCGACCCCAGCACTTCACTTCACTCTTTCTCTAAAATAAGGTGTATAACAAGTTGAAAAGTTGCAAATTAATTTAAAAGAACTAAATGAAACTTATCCTGACAGACAGGAAATCAGAAACGACGAAATGTGGAGTAGGAATGTTCTCGAATCGCGTAGGTTCTTGATGGTAGCTAAAAGTAGCGTGGAACGTTCTCCGGTAAGATGCACCGATGACCTTAAGAAGGTAGCTGGCAGTGGATGGATTAAAACAGCCGGATCTCGTGCACTGTGTCACTCCTTGGCAGAGACCTATGTCCAACAGTGGACTGAAATAGGTAAAAGTTGTGGTATAACACTTTTCTGAAGCTCTAGATCAAATTCAGGACAATAATTCAACACTACAACCATACAATTATTAATACTGCTAGCCTACTTATTTATTATTTAATGTATTTTTAATTTTATTATTTCTGTGTGTGTGTCCAATATCGAATAAATGTTTTTCTATTCTTTTCTATTCTACTTCATCCCACTGCTGGACAAAGGCCTCTCTTCATTACTTCCAGTTTTCACGATCCAGGGCCAAAGTTGACCACTGGTCGTTGATATTGTCCAGCTCATCCCGCTATCTTCTACGAGCTGTACCGCGATGCTTTCGGGCTGTGTCAGGGCTCCACAAAGAGGTTATTTTGGCCCAACTTCAATCATACAGAACGATCAATAAGGTCTCTGCAAACCTTATAGCAGAGGGACACTGGCAGGGCAGGACTGGGTTTTAGCGGGTTCGAGTCCTGCATTACCTCGACTGTCTCATTGTCTCAGTGAGCCGGTGAGACAGCCGAGGTGTCCGTGGTGATTTCCCATTCCTGCCTCAACAAAAAAAAAACATACAGAATGTACATATATGTCTTCTATACTACAAAAATATCCAAATCTAAATCACATATTCCTTTTACCTACTTTCACAAAACTGTATTATTTTCTGCAAAGTGTCATAAAAATAGTGAAAAAGGTAGGGATTGTCATTCTGTTATCGGCCTTAGGGAGCGCTTGATTGAGCCGGGTCTCAATATGTGTCCAGTACGTGTCCGGTATGGACAGGTGTCCGTATTCCGGAAAAATACTCTAGTTTGTTTACGTTCAAGTGTTGGGATCGCGGGTTTGTTATCCGAAGGGGTCTGCAAATGTATTATACAAGTAGTGGTGACAGTAGGGTCTAATCTCTAAGCAAGAACGAAACCCGTGGTTTCGGACTTTTTTTTTCCTCCCACCCCGGGCAGGGCGGGAGAGACTGTTAAACTTGTACTGACAATATCCACGGTGTCCTTCAATAGCCCTTTATGTTCCGGTCACGGTAATGGAAAGAAATAAGTCCCGCGACCCCGACAGGCTTTGGCACTCAGAGAGGGGGCCCAAGCCCACTCTTGCTGCTGACGCTCTTTGAGGCGCGCGTGGAACACGACGCGCCGTCGACCCGGGCATGCATATTGGATTGCCATCCCATTGTACTATGAGACTTAAGGAACAGAGATTATACCTGTGCCGGCGCACACACTCGTGAATTAATTCCCTTTGAAAGTGGCCGCTATGGCCAAAGTCGGTCAGAAGTACATTAACATTAGGTACACTAGGAATTTCTCAAGAACCGTGGGTGCATTTACAAATACCTCTTGAAACTCACACACACTTTTGTTTTTTTTACGTGGTAAAATCATCAAATAAGACCTCTCGCCCCGGACTGTCAGACTTGACTGACTAAAATCCACGGTGTCCTTCAGTTCAGTAGCCTTTGAGTGTACCGGAGTCGCGGTATACGTATGTCCCGCGACCCCGGCAAGAAACTCACATACACAAATACCCAGACTCAAAACAACTACTTGTAGGTTATACATACCAATATTTATTCCGTGGTGCAGGGATCGAACCTGCCATACACTGCGCAACAGTCGATCTTACAGCCACTGCACCAACCCTGCCTAAGTTTGATAAGCCAAGTTTGATAGGCATTTTCTTATTTCAAAAAATCTTAGCATCTAGTCGCAGATACTCTTTTTTTATCGTGTTAAAATCATCAAATGAGTCCTCCACCCTTACTGTTAAACTCTTACTGACTAAAAACCACGATGTCCCTCAATAGCCCTTTACGTTCCGGGGTCACGGTAATGAGATAAGTCCCGCGACCACGGCAGGCTTTGGCTCTCTAGAGAGGGGACCCCGTCAAGTCGCAGATACTCCTAAAAAAACACTTAATAAAAGTTTTTCTCAAAACCAATTTGCAGAACAAACACCATTAATCATACGTGCTAAATACGAGTATGACAATTCCCATAAGCCCCAGATTTTGCTCCTCCGGCCCCCAGTTTCAAGTTCGACCTCCATCGATCCCGTGACCCAGTTTCCACTGCATCCCGGCCCATGGGTTAAGGGGAAGCTTATAGTAAAAGTTTATTATAATGGGATCTGCCTTTACTATTTGTTTTGGGTATTTAAGGACATTTTGAATAGGAAAAAGCTTTTTAAAAAAAAATGCAACCGCCTTCAAAAACAACCACTAACAACAAAGAAATTGTAAATGGAAACTATCAATATTTTTAAAGACGTATTTAATGATAACCAACACCAAGGGGTACGCGAGAAAAAAAAAACATCCACACTTTACGTGCACAGGAGGTACCCTAAAAAAATATTTTAAAAGATTTTATTTTACCACTTTTTCGGCACAACAAATCCGTATATTTACACTAAATTAGAGCTTTCTAGTACTGGTCGTCTCTGAGCTAAGCTGCAGACAGACGGACGGACGGACGGACATGGCGAAACTATAAGGGTTCCTTGTTGACTACGAAACCCTAAAAAAGGGTAAAATAACCTACATAACTTTTTCTTTCAGAAGTCGGTGTTTTTTTTTTATTTCATTGTCTTTTTTGCCAAGAACTTCCAAAAGCGATTATGTTAAGGTTTTTACAACGATCCCCACCTAAATAGAATTATCTTTACCAAATATGGACGAAAAGTTTTCCCCTTTAACAATTTGCAGAATGTTGTAATTTAGCGAGTTGAGCTCGTCCCATCTCCGCCACATCTACAGGTGCGCCATAAAAGGTCCACCGTAATAGAACCTTTAAGCTCCTGAAGTCCTGTAGGTATAGCTGTTGACAAAAATTTAACCTTATTTACCAACACTATAAGTTATAATTTCGAAAAAATGCGTGTTGGGATTAAGGGCGCCTAACCAGAAAGTTGGCAACGTCGGTAATACATGTTAAATATTTACAAGTTTTAATTAAATTGGAGCAGTGGTGGCCCAGTGGTATCGGTCCCGACTTACTTATTTATTTATTTATTTATTTATTTATTTAGGGACAAAAAACAGTTATGCGTTACAATTTATGTATCGGAGCTAATTAGGTACATTTAACAAACGTATAACCCACACTATTGTCCACGGATAAAAAAAAAATGGTTAAAAGAGGAAAGGACGGACGGTCGTATTTCCTAAAAAAAGAGAAAGTAAGTTATAAGAGGTTGTTGGTAAGTAAAGTAATGGCTGTTTTTTTAAATCTTGCCTGAGAAAACGCAAAAATATCGGTATCGGTGAAGTGTGTGTTATATGTTACAACAAGGCGGCGGAGAGGTGCCCGCTCACCGGCGTTTGTTTTGCACTTCTCAGTGTAAAACAGACGAGGAACGCGCACCTCTCGCCGTACAATACTTCTAGGTACTAAGTAACATAACTTATTGGTAAGTTCATTACAATCAAACTTATTATTACAAATACCATGCAGCATCATGACTATGAGGAGCGTACGCCTGGATTCCAAACTTAAGAGATTGTACTGTTTGAGTAGTTCTGAATAAGGAATTCTCGAGTGGTAAAATTTATAATGTACATTACGAAGGAATTTTTTTTGAACCATTTCAAGTCTATACGAGTATTTGCCGTAGAAAGGACTCCAAATAGGAACAGCATATTCCAACTGAGAGCGAATCAGGGTCTTATATAAAAATAAGAAAGTTGTTTTTTTGTTAAAGTCCTCGGAAGATCTCATGACGAAGCCATACATCCGAAAAGCTTTGCTAATAACATTATCAATATGAATATCAAAGTGTAATTTGGAATCGAGCAATAATCCAAGGTCTAATGTGGACTCAACTTTTTTCAAAGCAATTCCATGCAAGTTATAAGTGAAATTAATTGTATTTTTATTTTTGGTAAATGTTATAAAATTACATTTAGGTAAGCTGAGTTGTAACTTGTTATTTATACAATATTGAGAGAGTCTACAGAGATCCTCTTGAAGCAGATGGCAGTCGTGAATATTCAAACAAGATTTATAAATTTTTATATCATCGGCATACATTAGGAAGGCCGAGTTACTAAAACAAGATTTAATATCATTAATGAATAGAATAAAGAGGAGTGGGCCCAACACAGATCCCTGGGGCACACCAGACTCCACAACAACATAGTCTGACTCAAAACCGTTTATTACAACCTTTTGTGTTCTATTCACTATATAAGACGCAAACCACCTAAGCAAACTACCTCTGATGCCGTTGAAGGCAATTTTATCCAAAAGCAATTTATGGTCAATTTTGTCAAAAGCCTTCTTAAAATCCGTGTACACAGCATCAACTTGGATGCGGTTGTCCATCTTCTCGAATAAGTAATTTGTAAAAATCATAAGATTAGTGGTGGTTGATCGACACTTAACAAAACCGTGCTGTTCTGGAATGATAAGAGTACGCAGACAAGGATATAGCGAGCTATGCACGAGACCCTCAAAAAGCTTAGACAGAGTGGACAGTATCGAAATAGGACGATAGTTTTTAACGTCGGTCTTATCCCCACTCTTATATACAGGTGTGATGAAGGCTCTCTTCCATACACTAGGGAAAAAGCCATCGGTTAAGCATTTATTATAAATTATGTGTAGTGGTAAGTAGATGGTATTGGCAGTATTTTTAAAGAAAATGGGTGGCAGACCATCCGGACCAGGTCCTTTGGTTTGGTCTAAAGCTTTAAGCGCTCTTTGGATGTCATCCTTGCTTAGGTAAATACTAGGGAGGGATACAGATTTATCAGCATAGTTTTCAGGTGGTTGCCAATGTTCGGGGACAAAATCTGACGGCTCATAAACCGATTTAAAAAACGTTGAAAAAAAATTACATATTTCGGTAGGATTGTTGGAAGTAACATTATTGAAGTGCATAGTTGCGGGAATACCCGTCCTTCCTTTTCGGTTGCATATATATGACCAGAAGTGCTTGACATTGAGAGTAATACTATCTTCGATCGAGTTTATGTACCGTTTATAACACTCTTCGCAATCCGATTTGAAACGTTTACGATTATTTGAAAAGGTTTCGTAATCTGACAAGTTACCATTTTTTTTCCATCTTATCCAAGCACGTTCTTTTTTCTTAAATAGATTAATAACCGATGGGCTAAACCAAGAGGGAAAACGAGATGATTTCGAACGTTTGTGAGGAACATTATTACGTATTAAGCCATATATATAATCATAAAACTTAGAAACCGCCTGTTCAGCCGTTAATTGAGAAAGCAATTCATCCCAATTCAGTTTTGAGAGCTCGCAATTAATACTTACATAGTTGGCCTTATAAAAGTTGTATTTCTTGGTGGTATGACGCTTCATTGGTGTAAGTTGATATTCAAGAGAACTCAGAACAGAAAATGGAGGATGGTGATCGTCCCGCTGTAGTAACTCCACATCAGATTGTAATTGACAGTCTACGTTAGAAATAAATAAATCAAGTGTTCTACCTAAATTATTTTTAAACGTGTTATATTGAGTACCGTTAGTAGTAGAAATAAAATTAAACAAATGATGGCTTGCGGCATTCGTTGGCCGGGCAAGTGTTGAAACATCGCTGCTTAACCACTCAATATCAGGCAGGTTATAATCGCCAGCTACATAAAACGATTCGGTACTGGTATCGACAAGAATGTCCTGCAACATATCTAAGTGGCAACTATATACATCGTCAGGAGACCGCGGTGGTATGTACGCAGCACTTATAATGTGGCGTGTACTGGGCCGTGACGCAGGCAGTTGGATCATAACATGTTCGATGGTCGCGTGAGCAGGATGCGTCATTATTCTCATTGGTCGGAGTTCACGCAGCACTGCTATAAGAACCCCGCCACCCTCTCGCTTGTTTGTTGCAACACGATTACGATCATCTCTAAAAACTAAATAACGGTCATCAATAAACTCGCTATCAGCAATGCTAGGTGTTAGCCAGGTTTCGGATAGTATGACCACGTCAAAAGAATACGACAAAATATTCATGTACAATGTGTGCAATTTGGTTCGAATTCCTCTGCAATTCTGATAATATAACGATATACTGTTATTGTTCATTATAATTATTTGCTAAACTACGAAATGAGTCAACAAGATAAAATAAAAAAAAGTTTCGGGTATTCCTAGAAAAAGTTGGAGGCAGTACGCTGCGCTGCAATCTGTAATACACAATCTGTTGTAAACATGATTCATACTAAACGTTAAAATTTTATTGTAAGTTTCGCATACACAAAATCGTTTGAGACTTTTAAACACTTTAAAATAATGTAGCACAATACCACTCATAACATTAGAATAATCATAGGAACCACAAAAAGCGTACAACATTACATAATATATTATACGGAGAAGCGTTATAAAACTAGAGTGATTGCTTTTTAACATACCTGGAAGTTTACTTGCGTCGATATAACAAAGCTTAGAATAAGAACAACAAATGATACAAATAAGTGGGCAATCATTATCTGTCGGGAAAAATGCGTATTCTATGCTAATATACAGGGTGAATTTTTCAACTGGGCGTGGATGGCTACTTTCGAAACTATGAGGAATATCGAAAAACGTTGAAAGGAGTCTCGAGGCCGATTTTGACGAAAACTAAAACTGCATCATTGGATTTTAGAAAAATCAAAAATCCTGGTCAGGAATCGAACCCTCTCACTTTGGAAAAAAAATCACACCCTGTATTATTACACCGTTCGATAGTGTTGCTAATAAGGATCAAATTCTGGGAAGTAATCATACACGGCAAACTTAAGGAAATGGCTGATTTTTATGAAATTGCTATTTTCCATGTTACTTTACATCTACTGAGCCAATATTTATTCGAAATTATAAAATTTCATTGTTTTCAATGTTTCACTGGATTTGACATTTCAACAATCCCCCTGTGCTTAGCAATACGACATTATTGAGTTGAACTAAAAATAGCATTATTTTAAAGAAGAAACGGTAACTTATGTTTCAAATACAGCATTTGCCTTGAAGATTAATCAGTTTTTTTGTAATTATACGTTTTCCTTAAGTTTGCCGTATATGATTACTTCCGAGAATTTGATCCTTATTAGCAACACTATCGAAAGGTATAATAATACAGGGTGTGATTTTTTTTCCAAAATCAGCGGGTTCGATTCCTGACCAGGATTTTTGATTTTTCTAAAATCCAATGATGCAGTTTTAGTTTTCGTCAAAATCGGCCTCGAGACTCCTTTCAACGTTTTTCGATATTCCTCATAGTTTCGAAAGTAGCCATCCACGCCCAGTTGAAAAATTCACCCTGTATATTCTATATATTTTGGTTCTGCTTACACTGGGCGATTCTAATGAGGTCGTTGGTACAACGTATAGCAAAAGTTTTCGAGCTATCCGTTTCTTTAGCCAGCACAGTGGCATTTTTGATCCACACATATTTAACATTATGTTTTTTGGCCAAATCACGGCATTCGCGAAATAGTTTTTTATTGTACAATGTTAAATGTTCGTTAATGTAAATATTTTGAGAGGTACCTGACAAGCCGATGTCGTTGGATTTCAAAGTTTTAGCTAGACGATAGGCACTTATAATATTATTGCGTTGCGTACGTGATGTAAATTTTGCGATGATATTCTTCGGGCGGCCACCTTCCTCGTTGCGAGCATGAGGCACGCGATGAATAGATAAGATGTCCTGACGAGAAATATGACATTTCAGAGCAGCACCAATAGATTCAATAACTGTAAGCAGGTCCTCGTCCCGTTTTTCTGGTAGATTACAAATTTCAACGTTATTAAGCCTTGCCTGCTGTTCCAACGATTCCATTTTTTTTTCGAGACTGGATATCCTATCACCCACCGAATCCATCGATGAGGCACGCATGTCAATCCTGTCTACTTGTGTCTTCAAGTCGTCTTGCTGGTCAGAATGATATTGAAGAGATTCTTCCAATTTGGAGATTTGCTGTTTGAAGGTAGAATGTTCATGGCGTAATGCACTGATATCACCTTGAATCTTGAGCGAGGTGTCTCTGAGAACATCTAGATCGGCCTTGATTGTGTCAACAATGTTCTCATGTAGTTTCGACAGCTTAGTATCCAGATCCAAGCGCAGTTCCTTGAGGGCATTGGTAAGCTCCCGGGCTGCCGTTGTACAGTCACAATCAGGCAGTTTTCTTTTGCGCAATGTAACAGAGGGTTCCCGTGAATCACCACACGTAGTAAGGTCTGGATTTGAGTGGGATGCGTTTTGTGGGCCAACCATGATTGCACTGTCTAAGTTGAGTAAACGTAAAACTGAGCCGTTGATTTTTAAATCGAAGCACACCGAACACTCGATAATGGGTCCTATGATTGCTCCGTTAAGACACAAATTACACTGTCTTATATTTTTACTTTAATTGATAGGTGAAGGAAAGTATGACACGTCCGTCGTCGATCGCTCGCGCGCGGCTGCTTACGAGTTGTATGTCGTGGGTTCGAACCCAGCTTGGCGCATTACTTTGTGTAATTTATTTCATCACCACTGCTCTCAAAACGGTGAAGGAAAACATCGTGAGGAAACCGGCATGTCCTAGAACCACCAAATTCGAAGACATGTGACATCTGCCAATCCGCACTGGGCCCGCGTGGTGGATTATGGCCCACTCCCTCTCACAAGATCGGAGGCCTGTGTCCCAGCAGTGGGAACGTTATAGGCTGATGATGATGATGATGAATTAAATTGGCAATGTTGTGGTATGGAAATAAGAAGAAGAGGCTTTGTAGTGCAGTAGAAAATTGATATAGGAATGCAATTAAAACACTGAATTTGATGTTGTAACCGTTTCAGGTGTATAAAAAGTGCTCTTAATCCTGTCTGTATTCGGTTTACAAACCTTTTTAGACCCCTTTAGCTGGAGGCCCATATCGCCTCAAGATGCAGATTTCACCTGGCTCTGTTCATCGTAGGTAGGAAACCTCTATAACAGAACTACTCACTCGAAAAATACCACCAAACATCATCATCTCAGCCATAGGACGTCCACTGCTGAACATAGGCCTCCCCTTTAGATCTCCACATGTACCGGTTAGAAGCGACCTGCATCCAGCATCTTCTGGCAACCTTTATAAGGTCGTCTGTCTTTTGTTGGTGGACGTCCTACGCTGTGCTTGCTAGTCCGTGGTCTCCATTCTACTACTTTTCGAAAAAAAAGGGTAAACAACAAACCCACTAATAATACGAAGGTGAAAAGTGACATACACAATCAGCTAGATCCATAAAATCTTCTTGTAAGTCATTCAAATGATTATTCCGGGAATTGAACCTCCGACATGCAGCGTAGCAGTAGATTGCTCAAATGCGCCAGGCCGTGTCGTGTTATAAGTGTGTATTGTAACCGTTCAATTTTTTTCGACAGTTCAGCATTTCTCCCAAACCCCACTTCAGATTCAAATACTGCAAAGCCAGGAGTCATATACTTTGCAACCAAAAGGTAACTTTAGATAAGCTTTTAATATCTAAACAGTATTCTTTGGAGTTGGTATGTTTATTATAAATTACTATCGGCTCCACCCGAATTGAAATTGGTCTAGTTGTTTCGTTTCGGAGCCTATTCAATACAATCTTTCAGCTTCGTTCTAATCCACTTTTCTCAGCTACGGCAGCATTTTTATGTTTAAGAATAATTGAAGAAGTATTGAACAAGTTTTCAGAGTGCCTAAAGCATTTTTGAAAAATGCACGTATCTCTTCTACCATAAGCTGCTGGCAAAAGATAGCTTATCACTTAACTGTATACTACACCGTAAAGGAGTTTCTAGATGATAAATCTATTGATAAATAATAAAAATATATATAATAAATATTAATAAAACATATATACATAAAATATTAAATTGAATACAGATAATATTTAAATAAAAATATGAATAATTAATATTTATTTTAATAATAAATAATTATCATATTTTTTTTATTAATTAATCTAGTTAAATAATAATAAAGCGACACAAAATATGTTTTAATTATAATTAATACCAAATGAAAGACATTTTATGATAATTTTGATTTAATTAAGTAAATTGTAACTCGGCCCTCTTCCTCTCTCCTAATTTTTGCGTGCCCGACAGGGTCCATATTTGATCTTGTGCCATTTTTATTTTTACCATCTAAGTTTGTTACATATGAAATGCAATAAAGAATTGAGTATGTTATTGTAGCAGGCCCTTTTTTTGGGGTGGCAAAACTTCAAATGTCTTCCCGCCGTCGCGTCGTTGCGTAGAGCGGAACGAGACTGTTATGTAGGACTCGCTCTAACTAAAAATTGTTACAACACACAAACATCCTGTTCCTTCAGTAGCCCTTTGCTTTCCAGGCTCACGGAAACCAGATTAGACAGTCACGCAGTCCCTTTTAACAGACCCATTTTTTTTTACCAAACCCTTTTCCCAAGTTCATCTTGTCATCCACACAGGTAACTAGTAGAGTGAAGCGCGTATAGATGGCGCTGTTGTCGCCACGACTCCCACGGGAGCACCGCGACATCCGGGGGGGAGGCGCGGATGTGACGACATCCGGCCCCGGGCTACACGGGCAGACGTGTGGGGATATGTCTGAGGATACTTGAACGTTTGGGAGGTAGGTATATTATGTGGTTATTCAATAAAAACAACGAAAAGATGAAATAAGCAATAGTTTTATATATTATATTTATACGCAATAATACCTGGGGCCTTAGGCAAACAGCATACGACAGTAAACGACAATCGTTATCGTTCATCAGTAAACAATACATTTTCAACTTTATACCCCAGCTCGTAAACTTGAAAATCTATTGAAGTTCACAGATCGTTTTCGTTTGTTTCGTTCGTTATCGTTTAGCAGTTTTTAATAGATTTTCAACTTTACGCGCTGAGGTATAAAGTTGAAAATGTATTGTTTACTGATGAACGATAACGATTGTCGTTTACTGTCGTATGCTGTTTGACTAAGGCCCCTGGGTCGTATCCGTAAAGGTTTTTGAAGGAAAGAAAGAAAAAATATTCTGAGTGTGGGACTCGAATCCACGTCTTCGCGCAGTGATTGAACGATGGACTGCTGCGCAGAACGCCGCGAGTTCAATCCCCGCATGGAACAAATATTTTTTAGTAGGATCTGCAAGTAGTTGTTCCGGGTCTGATGGGTGTTTGTGTTTGTGAGTTTCTATGTTTGCAAACGCACCGATAATGCAGGAGAAATTTCTAGTGTGGGGTAACGTTTTTCCAAAAAAAAATAGAGACGCATCTTCGTTACGAAGTTATTGCCTCATTTTGAACTCACTCGCAAATCGCTAGTATGATGAGGCCCGAAATATCGGAAACTCAAAACAAATAATAAACATGGTGAATATCCCGTTTTAAACCCTAATATACAAATATTAGGGTTTTACAAAATAGTGACCATGTCAGTTCAAAAACTTATATAATGAGGCCTTGTTTTTATAGTGATAAAATCTTCAAATGAATCCTTCACGCCCAGGGCGGGACGGGAAGGACTGTCAGACTCGTACTGACTAAAACGACTGACTAATCCTTAATAGCCGTTTACTTTCCAGGGTCACGGTTATCTAATAAAACAGTCCCGCGATAATGATGATGAATTGATCACTACCTAACTCGACAGGAAAATTATTTAAACCTGGGTAGAAACTCCGCAGTTTCTTATATAATTCAGAATGAGTTGATTGCGAAAGCGTCTTTTAGCCATCTTTAGGAGAATCTATGTAATTGCCTGAACTAACAAAAATATCTAGGTCCCAATTAGCATTTTCCTGGCTATATTTGCCAATTAGACTTCACTTAGATCGGTAGATGCTAAATACCTTTGCACCGGAGTAAATTTTAGCAATTTTCACATTTTACCTATTTTAAGATAGATTCATTAACTGTTTACATAGGAATTTAGATGTACAGGTAGATACCAGAGATTGAATATTGCACGTCGTCTTTTAAAAATAGACCATCGGTTATTAATGTTTCGACTTATTCGCAGAATGTTAATTCTATCACTCTTATTCACTCACTTAGTACTTACGAGCGACGTTTGCTGATTTGACATTTTGATTGTTCATGTTGTTCAATGATGGATTGATGTTTGTGGCTTTATCACACCTAAACAACTGAAGGGATTTGGATTAAGCATGGTCCACAGATAGTTCATAACCTAGATTAACACGCATAGGATGGTTTTTAATAGCGGCTTAAAAACTATCCTGTGTTAATCCAGGTTATAAACTATCTGTGTACCAAATTTCAGCCAAATCCGTTCAGTAATTTTTTCGTGAAAGAGTAACAAACATTCATCCACACATACAAACTTTCACGTTTATAGTATTTGTATTTAGTAGGATTAAGTATTATAGCAACACTGAAAGTGGTGTTTATAGACCCACTGGACTTGGTCAAAAGCAAACCTTTTAATAAAAAAAATCTTCTCCCAACCAATAGCCCCAAATATCCCGCGACAGATACCCACAACATAATCTCGTGTGCCCCACAATATCATAATACATATGTTCGTAGCAACATAACGCCTGTCGAGCTGTAGGAAGTAGTTAGTCGGGCTGCCAGCCAGGACTTCCGCCCCCCAGTTCCTACTGGTATTTAGGGCGAAGGGACCCTGTGCTAGTAGCCTGTGACTTTTTTTTAGACTTAGGGCCCTTTTTTAGTATGATAGGTGTGTGAGTTTTGTGGTGGTAAATGTATTTCATGGGTTTTTTTTATGAATGGCAACATTTTTGTTAGGAAAGGTACCTTTGTTGAGGTTCGCGGCACTGTCTTAATAAGGCATCGCAGCCCTGAAACGCTAAAGGGCATGTGAAGAAACAGGGTGGGCTTGAGTGTCAGTTCTTTCCGCTCCACCCTGGGTAGGAAGACTTAGTTGATGGGCAGATGGATACCTTTAAAAGTCACCACGAGCTCTAAGACGCAAAAGGGTGTAAGTCAGTCAAAAGTTTAAGTACCTAATCGTTTTCGGCCCACCCAGGGCTGGATGAAAATTAAATCCGTGAGATTTCGAAGAGTGTAAAAGTATCAAAAAAGTATCAAAGAATTGTAAGTTTGAACCCAGGAAAATTGTTTTAGCCTGTTCCCACACTCCCATGACTGGACAATGGCCTCTTCGGGAACCTTCCGTTTTCATCTCATATCATGACTGCCGACTTCTTTCTGGGCCGGATCGATGGCGCCATCTATCTCCCAGTACCCATTTACTGCGGAGTTTTACCCAGTAATCATTTTTTGCGCGTTTCTTTGTGCAATTTATTCAATTGTCACTGCTGACTGAATATACCTAGGTACAAAAACAATTGTATTTGAATGTCTGTAAGAAAATAAGCTTATGGTGGGGTCATAATCGATTGTACATACCTAGTTATCGAGCTATGTATCGAAAGTACTTACGCCGTTTTTGAGTGTCGTGATGTGCGTCCATGACGCGTCTATATATTATTATAATACCTACTTTATCAAATAGTCTTGCTCCAGAAATGATGCTATAAGAGCGCATATTCTGAAAGCTGGCACTGTTGCAAATGGCTGTCAAATATTTACAAGTTTTAATTAATCTTGCTAATGTACCTACTGTATAAAAATAAGAAATATCGCTTTGTAGTGCACTAAAAAATTGATTAGGGAATACAATAATTAATATCGCAACGCCGAATACAGAGTTTTATACGTAGAAAAAGCATTTGGAAACTTTCGAAATGCCTTTTATACTCCTGAAACGGTTACGACATCAAATTCAGTGTAATTTGTATTCCTATATCAATTTTCTAGTGCACTACAAAGCCATAAATTAATTAAAACTTGTAAATATTAGACAGCTATTACCGACGTTGCCAGCTTTCTGGTTATGCGCCCTTAAGTCATAATTATAAAAATAAAATAAAAAGGATGAGCCCAAGGAGGCCATATTTCTTTGTAAATAAAACACGGTAAATATTTACAAACTATTTATTACAATGTCTCACAACCGGACCCTTTGGATCCATTGAATAATTTCCTAAATATCATTGACTAAGAGTAATTAATACTTTCATTGTATACATTTAAATATGTAATTGTGCGATAAAAACACTTTAAAAAAACTGCAATCATTTTGAAAAATCAAAATGTCAAATCTGTTAGGTATGATTCAGACCAACCGGCCGGGCGGCATTTTACAATGCGGTAAAGAACATTGAAATGTATCAGCAATTACAGTTCATATTTACATGCAAACTTATCTCCGTCGGCATCCCGCGACACGTAGCGACGTGTCCCGAAGTTGCATGCAAATATGAACTGTAATTACTGTTGATACATTTCAATGTTCTTTACCGCATTGTAAAATGCCGGCCGGCCCGACCGGTCGGTTTGAAACGGTACGTTTTTACGGTAGATAAGAAATAATAACTTCGTCCTCTTTTTTTAATGTAAATTAAACTAAATAATGCTTAGCCCGTCAGTAAGTTTTTTCTTTCTCTTTTGTTTTTTTGATAATACGGTACTTTATTGCATAAAAAAAAATTGAAAATCTGTTTCTTCTTCGTGTTTATAAAGGTGTTTAACTAAGGAAATAAATGCACAACGTTAACATTCAAGTTTTCACTTCTGCCGGCACTCCCGGAGTGCAACCCGTGTTTTTTTTTAGTTAAACCTATACCAGTCGTATGTGGTCAACGTAACATAATATGATCGATATAAAACCATCTTTATCTTGTCACAGTAAGGTCTATTTCACCCTAGGTCGTCCATCCCTGGTTAATTTGAGGTGTATGAGTCTATCGTGTGTTCGTAGTATGTTGGACTGACTAAAAGAGGCTGAACATTTGCTGCACTGGTACGGACGCTCGCCAGTGTGGGTGCGGAGGTGGCCTTTTAAGATTTGGTTGCGCTGAAAAAATAAAAGGGGATAATAATAAAAAAATGTGAATATTAAAAAATAAATGTGTTAAGGTTAACAGTTTAAAAACACGCTTTTATAAATGCAAAGTTCATTACAAGACTTTTCTAAGAAATCTGATAAAGGCAACGACGATATATTACTAGACTCCTAATAACAGGCGATCGATGTCTGCAAACACATCAGGCAAAAAAGTCTTAAATGCGTCTTATTTCGACCACTCCTGTGAGCCGTAAACATACTTTTAGACAGAACAGACCTTGAGTTAGCCAATCGCAACGCAGTACCCCGTCCCCCTCGCTTACGTAGTACCTCAGCGAGTTGACATAACATTTTTGTTCCTTAGATCGTGCATGCGGAGTCTAGTAATATATCGTCGTTGGATAAAAGCATGTTAAAAAGGGGATTATACTTACATCGAAAACTTTGTCGCACATAGGGCATGGAAACTGTAGAGGTCTTTTATAGCCTTCATGGACCAACCGCTGATGTTCTCTCAAAGACCAGCTGTTCACGTAATTCTGTAAATGATAGACATTCATCATCTGCCTGCCTTTTCCCAACTATATTGGGGTCGGCTTCCAGTCGAACCAGATTCAGCTGGATATCAGTATTTTACATGGAGCGACTGCCTGTCGGACCTCCACAACCGAGTAACTGGGTAATGGTAAGACTGGTTGTCAGACTTTAGTGCAAAAGAAAAAATAGACAAAAGATAGACATTATAGTTATCATAATAGGCTATCATACAGGTTGAATTTTACAACTGAGCGTGGATGGCTATATCCAAAACTATAAGGAATATCGAAAAACGTTGAAAGGAGTCTCGAGGCCGATTTTGACGAAAACTAAAACGAAAAAAAAACATTTTAGAAATATCAATAGGCCAGGAATCGAACCCACTGATTTTGGAAAATAAATCACACCCTGTATTATTACACCGTTCGATAGTGTTGCTAATAAGGATCAATTTCTGGAAAGTCATGATTTGTCACTACACTATTATTACCAATTGGTCGCGGGAATATCGGGTTATGGGCTATTGAAAGACACGGTGGATTTTAGTCAGTACAAGTCTGACAGTCTCTCCAGTTCTGCCCTGGGTGGGAGGACTCATTCGATGATTTTACCATGTAAAAAAAAGTAAGCTAGTCGGGGTCACATTATATTTATTTTAATTTAATAATTATTTTAATTTAATTAATTTTTGACAGGCCTGTTGGTCTAGTGGTTAGTGACCCTGACTGCTATGCCGGAGGTCGTGGGTTCGATTCCCACCCAGGACAAATGTTTGTGTGATGAGCACGATCATTTGTTCTGTGTCTGGGTGTAATTATCTATAATATGTATGTATTTAGATATATATAAGTATGTTTATCAGTTGTCTAGTACCCATAACACAAGCTCTGCTTAGCTTGGGACTGGACAGCGTTGTGTGATACTTGTGGAATATTATTATTATTATTATTATTTCGTATTCTTTCATTTTCTTCTCTCGTAAGAGAGTATCAAAAACCCACATACGGGCCGGAGCCAAGTTTGTGGGGGGGAGTTTAAATGGAGAATGTTGATGATATTGTAGAAGAAGTGAGGAATTTTCTGGTGATGCGACAGGTGTTCAGAATTGTGGCTTTTTGAAGCAGATGAAGAGTGTGGGGAGGCATTTGTAAAATGTTGAGGCTTTGTATGAGGGATTTTGGTATCAAACCAGTGGAAGATAGTACTATGGGGACGATGTGAACGGTTTCTACTTCCCATTGGGTCTTTATTTCTATGGCAAGATCTTGGTATTTACTTAGTTTTTCTGATATTGTTGCTTGAATATTGTGTGAGTTTGGAATAGCTACATCTATCAGGTAAGCTGTGTTATTGGCTTTGTCGTGAACGGTTATATCTGGTCTATTAAAATGTATAGTTTTGTCGGTTATTATGGTCCGGTCCCAGTAAATTTTCTGATTCCTATTTTCTAGTGTTAATTCGGGCTTATATTTATAATACGGTTTCATCTCATTTATGAATTTATATTTATATGCTAAATGTTGATGTATAATGGCGGCAACCTGGTCATGTCGATGCTTATAATCAGTCTGTGCAAGTGTTTTACAAGCCCCTGTAATGTGTTGTATGGTTTCGGAGGCAGTATTGCAGTGTCTACATAAGTCAGTCGGCTGAAGAGGGTCCTTAATAATGTATTTCCTGTAATTTCGTGTCGCTATTATCTGGTCTTGAATGGCCAGCATAAACCCTTCCGTTTCGGGAAACAGTTCGCCTCGTTTGAGCCATTCGTTCGACTTAGCCTTGTCGACGTGTGGCTGGCTCAGGTAGGCTCGATGTCTTCCATGGAGAGCTTTGGCCGCCCAAGCGGCAATATTTTGTTCTGTGCTTGTGATCTGTTCATTTGTTTGGGTATGTCTGCTATGTAAGTTAAGCGGCGTAAGTTTTTTATCATTTTCAGTAACGTGTTTGTGTAGTGATGAATTTTCTGATTTGTTATGAAAGTATGCTCTGAGTGAAAGTATCTGTTTGTTGTGTAAATTATGTATGTCGATCAGTCCTCTTCCACCTTCTTGACGCGGTAGGGTAAGTCGCTGTATGCTTGATTTTGGATGATGTTTTCTATGTTTTGTTAATGACGTATTTATAGTGCGTTGTAGTTTCCTGATATCTGTTTTTGACCATTTTATAATTCCAAAAGAGTATGTAAGGATGGGTATTGCAAATGTGTTGATAGCTTTGACGGTGTTTCTAGAGTTAAGGTTAGTTTTTAAGATGAGATTGAGGCGATGTGAAAACTTTTTGAGCAATTCTTGTTTAATCATTTTTTGCTGTATCTGTTTGGACTGTTTAAATCCTAGGTATTTGTACGTACTCTGCTCATCCATTGGTTCTATTAATTCACCTGATTCAAGTGTGTAACTGTTATTTTGAACTTTTCCTTTCACAACTGATAAAATCTTGCACTTATCGACTCCAAATGACATACAGATATCATTAGAGAATTGTTCAGTTGTGTCAGCTAGTTGACAGAGCGAAGTTTTGTCAGCTGAGTATAATTTAATATCATCCATATACATTAGGTGTGTAAGTGTACAATGTGAATTATTATGTGCTAGTGTGAATCCCGCTCCTGTGTTATCCAGTAAGTGTGAAAGTGGATTTAGAGCCTTGCAAAACCACAGCGGACTTAGTGCGTCTCCTTGAAAGATTCCGCGTTTAATACGGATTGGTTCAGTAGCTACAGATGAGGAAGAAGAATTGATTTTGAGGACAGTTTGCCAATTCTGCATAGAAGTTTCTAGGAAGTGTTTCAGTGTTGGATGTATTTTGTACAAATTCAAAACGTTTAATAACCAACTATGCGGGACCGAGTCAAAAGCCTTTTGGTAGTCTATAAACATAGTGTGAATGTCTGTCTTATTTTTAATAGCACTGTTCATAGTGATCGCATCAATAGTGAGTTGTTCTTTGCATCCTTGACTATTTTTACGACATCCCTTTTGTTGTTCTGCGAGAATGTTATTATTGTTTAAGTGTTTATATATTACCTGGCTAACACAGGCTGTTAAAATTTTGTATAAGGTTTGTAAACAAGTAATTGGTCGGTATTTTGCTGGATTTAAAGTGTCACTGGTGTCTTTCGGTATCATGTAAGTAACTCCGTGTGTAATATATGGTGGAAGTAATTGTGGTGATTGGATGAATGTGTTTAAGTGATTGTGTAAGAGAGGATGTGTGCTAGTGAATTTTTTATACCAGTAATTGTGAATGTGGTCAGTGCCAGGCGATTTCCAGTTGTGTGTGCGTTTGATGACGTCTATGAAAGTTTCTATTGGTATGAATTCATATTCCATTTCTGGTATTTCTGGTGCTTCTACCTCACTGATCCAGTCTGCTCGAAGATTATGTTGCACTGGATTTTCCCAAATGTTAGCCCAGAATTCTCGGAGGGTTTCAGATGTTGGTGCTGCTAGATTTGGGTCAGTGGGGTCTCTGTTATTTGTTGCAAGGTGTCTATAAAATAGTTTTTCATTGTTGACAAATTTTGAATTTTGCGTTTTACGGTCTGTGCATTTTAAGTATCTTTTGAGTCTGCTAGCTGCTGCGTTTAATTTTTGTTTCAACGTGTCCAAAAAGTGTACTAGTTGTGTATTAGGGGGTTCGTATTGTGCGTGTTGCTGGTATTTTTTCTTTATTTCTTCCACTGCTGCTATTAGTTTTGGGCTTCTGCTACCATTAATAAAGTGTGTAAGTCTACCTATGTTTGCTCTTAGATTTTGAATTTTTTTGTCTAACCTAATTTGCCACTTTGGTTTTCTCCTAATATATGTACGGCTTTCATTTTGTGTGCCTAGTATTTTAGCTCCGTTACATGTAGCTGCCGTCCATGCTGCACAGTAAATAGCTGTCTGCAATTTAATAAAGTCGGTGTCAGCATTTACGCAATTTGGGAGGATGACAGAATTTATATAAGTAACTATGGCAGAGAACTTTTTGGACGTCTTTTGTTTGGAGATGTAGGGTCTGTTAGTGGGGTGTGTATCTGAGAAAAGCTGTTCAGCTTGTTGAAATGTGGATTCGATTTCTAGGTTCTTTTCAGAAGCATCATTTTGCGTGGTTTCAAATTGGCATAACTCTATATGATTCAGGAAATTTGAATTTGAAATTTCGTCGTCTGCATTGTTGAGTGTTTGAAGAACTATATCGGTATCAGAGATTCTAATATTTGTGTTTTGAGTACTTAGTGAGTAAATGTTTTCTTCAGGTTGCTGTAGGTCGTTATTTATGGGTTCAATATTTAGTGTGTTAGTATTGATATTTTGTAACTCTATGGCTACTTGATTTTTAATTTCTTCTAATCTATTAGGGTGTATATATTTGTTATTTTTGATAGCTCTTACTTGATCAGATAATCGTTGCTCAGTGATGTGTGCTAGTTCTGGATATTTATTAATAAATCCCTCGTGTAAGTGTTTTCTATAGGCTGTTTTATTCGTTTCTAATTTTGTAGTAGTGTAATATATCCTGATTATTGCTTCATTGAGTTCGTTTGTCCATTTCATACGTTGGCCGGGTTGTGTACTGATTGGTGTCTGTGATTGTGTGGAGTGTTGTTCTATTTGAGTGTGGACTGTTTGTAATTCGGCTCTGACTTCCTCATAAATCTGGTCTATTGTTTCTTGAGTTAATAATTTATTATAAACTATGGCCCTTCGTTGGTCACCAATTCTTTGGCGGCTCACTTGCATATCAGGGTATTTTTCTAAAAACTTAGTGTGAAGTGATGGGAGGTAAGCGTTTTTGTCGGTTTCCATATGAGTGAGGTGGAGGTATGTGCGTAGGATGAATTTATTCATATCAATGCTCCATTTCCTACGTCTTGTTGCAGTTCTGTTTATGGGTACAGCATCTTCGACAAAGTTTGTCTCCTGTACAACATCCACAGACTGTACGCTAATTGATGAAGATGAAGGCGTCGGAGTGACGCGAAAGGATTGTAACGATGATGAAATTGATGGAAAGAGAGATGACGACGATGAGGAGTGTTGTAAAGTTTCGTCATCTATCTGAGGCACATTTGCCAGAAGTTGTTTTTTTGTTTTAGATCTTGTATTCATAGTGTTCCCACGAGTAGCTAGGGACTTAAAAAGTCGACCACAGCAGAGCCCTGCGTTCACTGTGGTAAGGGTGAATAAAACTGGAGGTCCCCTATTCTCCAGAGTTGGCACACTTGCGACTAGCCTCTCCTCTAGCCATGCAGCCCTCGGCGTGTGCGACCTTGGCTTGGATTGTATCTCTCTTAGTCTGGCCCCAAACCCTAGACCTATCCCATCAAAGTAAACTCTTCTGGCACAGGCCTAGCGCTCGGAGCACGCGAGCCCCACCACGACGGCAACGTGGAGATACAGCGGTGGGGTTATTATTATTATTATTATTATTATTTGTTCTGTGTCTGGGTGTAATTTATCTATAATATGTATGTATTTAGAAATATGTAAGTATGTTTATCAGTTGTCTAGTACACATAACACAAGCTCTGCTTAGCTTGGGACTAGATGGCGTTGTGTAATAGTTGTGGAATATTTTTTTTTTAAAAACTTACCTTATCACATCTATCACAAGTAAAAGGTTTGATATTGAGGTGTACTCTGTTTGTATGTCTCTCTAGATCTCGACGTATCGCGAAACGTTTCTCACAGTGTAGGCACGGTAATCTGGAATCAAGAATATCATTTTATTCCGAAATCTAAATAGCCCTAGGAAATCGGGTACTATCTGTGCAGGGTCCCACCGCCCTGGAACGCAACGGTAAACTAATATAGGATTGAGTTTAGTCAGACGCGTCTGACACCGAGGGAGAACTCATTTGTTCATTTTCCACGCGAAAAAACTAATAACGAAATTTTAATGTAAAGTACGATTATTAATTCCAGTCAGTAAAATGACAAGTGCAACTGTCACTGATACAATGAAATTTAGTACATTTCTATAGTGGACAAATGTCATTTTACTGACTCGAATTAATAATAATCGTAGTTTAGAACCTATGTTTTGTAAATATTTAGCTAGCCACACTTGTATATTAATAGTATTAGTTATAATATGTTATATCATACCATTCAGAAAGTTAAGCTGCGAGGCCTCAAAAAGAAATAAATAATAATACTCGGAAGTGATAAAAATAATCACTCTTACTCAATTCTTGAAGGGATTCGACGGGTTTGCAAATCCTACAAACTAAAAGTAAAAATCGTCCTTTACTACTACGACATAATGATGAAATTCGACTGACTTATAACGTCGTCGTGGCGAGCGTGTTTGGTTTTACTATTTACCTGTAGACAACCGCATGTTTTATATTGAGAGAGCCTTAACGTGGTAGTAGTAAGGATGATTTTCACTTGTAGTTTGTAGGTGACACAAATCGGTCGATTTGCATCGCCTCGCGTCATGAACAAGCGCGCTAAGTATTTCGTGGTAAAAGCAAAACTTTTAAAATCATCAAATGAGTCCACCAGGGCAGGGCGGGAAGGACTGTCAGACTTGTACTGACTAAAATCCACGGTGCCCTTCAAGTTCCGGGGTTAGGGATTTCGTTAATCCCGCGACCCCGGCAGGCTTTGCCCTTCTAAAAAACGGGCCCTGTCATTATGCTGACAATCTTTGAGTCGCTCGTGGAACACAACCCACCGTAGACCCGGGCATGGCCCATGATCGCACACCAAGTCGCCCATTACTCGCCGCCAACGACGATATATTACTAGACTCCTAATAATAGGCGACCGATGTCTGTCAGTACATTAGGCAAAAAAGTCTGATATCCGTCTTATTTCGACCACTTCTGTGAGCCGTAAAGGCGTAAACATACCTTGAGACAGAACAGACGTTGAGTTAGCTAATCACAACGCAGTACCCCGTCCCCCTCGCTTACGTAGTACCTCAGCGAGTTGACAGAATAGTTTTTGTTCCTTAGATCGTGCATGCGGAGTCTAGTAATATATTGTCGTTGCTCGCCGCCCAACGGTGGCCATCTTCCTGCTAGTAAAAGCAATACTTACGGTAATTCTAAATAGCTGACGTGGATTTTTGCAGTCTTCAAATGGTTTTTCAATGTTGCCTCTGATTTAAAAGTTCTGCAATTAAACGGACACAATATCAAGTTAGCAATTATCATGCAACGCTACGTGATGCAAAAAATGTGATAAATAATAATAATAATATATTCCACAACTATCACACAACGCCATCTAGTCCCAAGCTAAGCAAAGCTTGTGTTATGGGTACTAGACAACTGATAAACATACTTATATATTGCTAAATACATACATATTTTATATAAATACACAAAAAAAAACCCAGACACAGAACAAATGATCATGTTCATCACACAAACATTTGTCCTGGGCGGGAATCGAACCCACGACCCCCGGCATAGCAGTCAGGGTCACTAACCACTAGACCAAATGGCCTGTCAAGAGATTTCAGAGCAATGAAAGTAAAAAAGCTTCATGGTCTTACTTGTCACACTCCACACAATAGTAGTCTCGACTGGTAGAATGTTTGATACTGTGGTTCTTCAATTGAGAAGGTGCCTTGAAAGCCTTGCCACATTCCTGGCAGACGTACTTCTTGTTGATTGGAGTCGCTGATACCTCTTTGGAATGTTTCCTGAGGACAAGATAGAAAATCTAAGCGCACGGCAGTGCGCAGGGCAAGTTCCAGTAAAGGCCGCGCGCATGCCGTGTACTATTTACACGAACCGTTTCGACTCACTTTTGACCCCCCTGTAACTCAGTGCCTATTGCAAGTACAGAGATAAAATTGGCATCTGGCCGAAATTCACTTTAGCATACCCCAACTTAAAATATGGTATACTTGGTTGAAATAAAATCATTGGAACTTGGCAAGTTCCTTTGATTGGATTTCAACCCTTTTTTAGGCGAACTTGTCCCCCTTTTTAGGTATGTTTTTGGTGGGATAGTTTATTACATTACTTCAAATTCATTTGGTTAGACTGGTGACATTTATAAATAATCGTTTATCCACAAAAATCGGCCCCATTGGCTGTGGTAGGCCTCACTAGGGCCGGGCATGTGGGCGGCGAGTAATGGGCGACTCGCTGTCCGATCATGGACCATGCGGGGTCGACAGCGCGTTATGTTCCACGCGTGCCTTAAAGACTCACAATAATGATGAGGACTCCCTTAGCGGGCCAAAACCTGCCAACCTGCCACAACCAAATCAAATTGAGATTTTTTCCGTAAAATACCATTAAGGCGTCCCCTTAAATTCCCCTTACATTACATTACAATACGTACTGCCTCTCAGACTGACGAGCATTCGCATGTAATGTAACATTAGATTCGACTTTGAGCATTACATTACAGTACTACCTCCCTGATTGACGAGCAATCGCCTTCATTTAGTAGAGATTTGATACAAGTTGCGCGTTGTGATGCTCGATTGTTTTCCTTCACTGATGAAATGTTTGAATCTGTAACGTTACATTTTATAGGTGTATGCTCGCGGTGAGGTAGCACCTTTATACTTACATGATCATGTGATTGCGTAGTACGTCTTTATCGGCGTATGTCTTGTGACAGTACGCGCACTGTACGCGGCCACTGTGCCTGTGTGAGTAGTGTATGTGCTTGCGTAGTGATGTCTGACGTCTAAACACAAAAATATTTACTATAAGTTATGTAAAAAATTGTTTATCACTGGTATGCAATTTTGTACCTTAACTGAAGAAACTAAGTCTCGAACTCAGTTAAAAGTCTTGCTTTCAAGCTTTGAGATGTCAGTCAAGCAATTGTAGATCTTATTATAGCAGGAATAAGATGCAAAATCGCTTGAAAGTCTAGCTGCAATAACAGGACACTCTTGATAGCTGCTGTTGTTTTTATTTCTACAGTTTTAATGTTCAAAATGCAGTTATACTTTATGCAAGAAAACAAGTCATTGTGGACTCTATTCTCTTAATTATAAGGTGCAAACTCACTTGAAAGGTTTGCTGCAAAATGGACACGTTTGAAACCCTTGACTATGATATGCGTTGTAATGGTCTTGTATTGTCATACGACACTTTCTGATTAAACCGCATTCTGCACATTTGTAGCGACTGCAAGAAAAAAAAAAAGAGGTTGAAACTTCTACCCAACACAACGACGATATAATTATTACTAGACTCCGCATGCACGATCTAAGGAACAAAAACTATTCTGTCAACTCGCTGAAGTACTACGTAAGCGAGGGGGACAGGGTACTGCGTTGTGATTGGCTAACTCAAGGTCTGTTCTGTCTCAAGGTATGTTTACGACTCACAGGAGTGGGCGAAATAAGACGGATATAAGACTTTTTTGCCTAATGTGTTGACAGACATCGGTCGCCTGTTATTAGGAGTCTAGTAATATATCGTTGTTGACCCAACATCATCATATGCCTGCCTTTTACCAACTATATTGGGGTCGGCTTCCAGTCGAACCAGATGCAGCTGAATATAAGTACCTATATTACATGGAGCGACAGAGGAGCTTGTGTCTAAATAATTATAGCTTACAGGCCGATCTTCCGGGTTAAGCCACGCTTGCCGAGGTTGGTCCGTGGATGGGTGACCATCTGTCATAGCTTATTTCCTCCGTGCCTCGGAAAGCACGTAAAGCCGTTGATCCCGGCTGTCATTTGTAGATCTTTGACAGTCGTCAGTCTTACCATGGGGTATGGTATTTTGGTGGGTAGGAGGTAGCGTACTTTTTGTAGATCTGTTAAGTCGCTACAGTATTACTCAGTTACTGGGTTGTGGAGGTCCGACAGGCAGTCGTTCCATGTAAAATATTGATATCCAGTTGAATCTGGTTTGACTGGAAACCGACCCCAATATAGTTGGGAAGAGGCTAGGCAGATGACATGGAGCGACTGATGGTCGAAACGTTTGGGTCATGGGGTCCGAGTGCATTCTTAAGAGCGCGTATTCTGATAGTTTGCAACGTTGCAAACAGTTGTCAAATATTTACAAGTTTTAATTAATTTTGCAATTAATCTGTATGGAAATAAGAAATATGGCTCTGTAGTACACTAAACTAAAATTGAACATAGTTGATACATAGTTTTAGATGTAAAAAAAGTATTTGGAAACTTTCTTTTTTTTTTTTTTTTTTGAATATTTATTTGCAAACATGCGATCGGTTCTTGAACCATAAGCAGTTGTTTTAAAAGAGTGTTTGGCATGTTAGGCTGGCCCTCCCATTGTTAGGCTGCCTTTGGATATTGCTTTACTCAGAGTATATTATCCCAAGTGTGCAGTCTTTTAAGACGTCTTGTTGGCAGCGATTTACTTAGAGCCTGAGCAAGTCGGTTTTCGTGATTTATTATCCTCTCTCTGTAAGCTTTTGTCATAATTCTGATTTCCTCTTTGATGGTGTTAACTTTCAGATAATCGTGGATTTCATCCATTCTTGTGTACCATGGGGCATTCACTATGGCTTTAAGCACGCCATTTTGAAACCGCTGGAGTATTTCAGTGTTTGAGGTTTTTGCTGATCCCCACAGCTGTATGCCGTAAGTCCAGACTGGTTTTATAACTGCTTTGTAAATCAGGACTTTGTTATTGACAGAGAGTCGAGATTTTCTTCCCAATAACCACTCCAGTGTTCTCCATCTGTGATTGAGTTCATCACGCTTTATTTGGATGTGGGTCTTCCATGTTTGTTTACGATCGAGGTAGAAACCGAGGTACTTTACTACAGTATTGTGTGGTAGCTGCTCATTACCCAGTTTTACAGTAGGGCAGTCTCCCTGTTTAAGGGAAAATGTGATGTGGTTGGATTTAGCTGCACTAGCTTTGATGCGCCAGCTCTTCATCCAGGTATAAAGCTTATCCACGTGCGACTGTAGCTTACAGGAAGCTACTTCCGGGTTGGCGTCAGATGTCAGCACTGCAGTATCATCGGCAAAAGTGGCTGTCATTACAGTTTCCGATTCAGGGACATCTGCTGTGTATATCAGATACAGGAGGGGGCCTAGGACAGACCCTTGTGGGACTCCAGCTCTTATGTCGTAAAAGTCTGAGGTGGCATCATTAATTTTAACAAAGAATATACGATTTTCCAGGTAAGATTTCAATATCAGGAACAGGTTGTGTGGTAATGTTCTTTTCAGTTTATACAGCAGGCCAGGGTGCCAAACCTTATCAAAAGCTTGCTGTACGTCGAGAAACACCCCTGAGCAGTATTTTTTGCTTTCAAGAGTATTTCTAATATGTTCACACACTCTATGGACTTGTTCTACTGTCGCATGTCGTCTTCGAAATCCGAACTGGTGTTCTGGGATAGTAGCGTTTTCGTTTATGTATTTACTAAGCCGTTTTGAGATAATTTTTTCATAGACCTTTGACAGTACAGGGAGCAGGCTTATTGGTCTGTATGAAGATGTAAGGTGCGGTGGCTTTCCCGGTTTAAGGATCATAGTTATTTGAGAAACTTTCCAGATGTTGGGGTAGTACGAGGTCCTTAGAATAGCGTTAAATAGCGACGTGATGAACATTATTCCTTTTTTCGGCAATTTTCGCAATATTTCTGCTGTCACAAGGTCAAAACCTGGAGCTTTTTTGAGTTCCAAATCAAGGATGGTGCGACGCACTTCTGCAGGCGTGCAGCATTGGAGAGGGGGGCTTAGTTGGAGGTCACTTTCAAGATATGAGCTCACTTCGTGGTCAGTCATTTCAGTTCCTAGGTCCTCATTTGGGGTGAAGACGCTGCTAAGAAACTCCCCGTACGCTTCTGCTCTCTCTTCATCCGTTTTAGCCCATTTACCATTTACTTTTTTGAGCGGGTGCTGTGCTAGTTGTGGTTTTCTATTGGATTTTACAATTTTCCACAGTGAGTATTCATTTTTAGCAGGAGCTGTTGGCGTTAAGTATTCGAGATGTAGTTGCATTGTTTCATTCTCCATCTCAACTAGATTTTTTTTAAGTTCAGCTGCTGCTTTGTTGAACGCTCTTTTGTCAGCAGGGTGTCGACTACAGTGCCAAACCCTTCTAAGTCGTCTTTTTTCTAGGACTTGGCATTTGACTTTCTGCGGCAAGTTGCGATGAGTTTTAATTTCGGTAGATTTTTTGTCAGATGGAGTACAAGTCCATGCCGCTTTCTGTATTAATTTAGTAATGTAAGAAGTAGCACTTTCAATGTCTTCGTCGGTTTTAAGAGGAATCTTCAGGTCTAGATTGTCATTGAGGTATTGCTGAAAGGCTTCCCAGTCTGTATGTTTGTTATATAAGTATTGATTTCTTGATCGATTTATTACATATGTGCTCATTGTAACAATTACTGGCGAGTGATCTGAAGAGCTGTCGTGGCAGCTAGAAACTACCAAGAAGTAGGATGGTACCCCTTTGTAGACGAAGAAATCTAAAAGGTCAGGCAGTCTATTTGGGTCTGCGGGCCAATATGTTGGTTGACATGTTGTGAGGATATTTATACGGTGTTTGTCGATGCTATTCTTAAGGTTGCGGCCTCTAGTCAATGTCAGCCTTGATCCCCATTGAGAATTTTTTGCGTTCCAGTCTCCACCAACAATAAATCTGTTGCCTAGAGTTTTGAAAAAGTCGTTGAAATCCTCCTCACTGGTTTCGTGACCTCTTCTCTTTTTTGGCGGACAATAAATCGATGATATTAGGATAGGGCCTTGGCTATCATGCACCATGATTGTAGTAGATTGTATTTTTGAAGTTCTGTATTCAGGAATTAGTTGATGCTTAATGCAGCTTCTTACTATGACTGCAGTCCCAGCATGCGCTGTGTTGTCTGGGTTATTTGTAACGTATGTACAGTATCCGTCTAGGTTGAATGTTTTTTCATCTGTAAGGTGTGTTTCGGATATAAGCACTATATCAAGGTTCTGTACTGTAAAAAGTATTTTAAGTTCTTGTTTTCTGTCCAGCAGACCATTTATGTTCCAGCTTGCTATCCTTATAGCCATTTTAACGAACAAGTTTATGGACTATTGTTGTCAAGAGGGACATAAGCGTCCCCATTTGGTCAATTAGACGGTCTAGTTTTTCCGCTTGCTTTGAAATAATTTTTTCTAGGATAGTTGAGTCTCCTGTTATGGCTTGAGCATATGTTTTGGCTGATCCAGTGTTGGTGGATGGTTTTTCTGACAGGGTTGGTATGTTTCCGATAGTTGGAAAGTCTTTTTTTTCAACTTGTATCAATGGTCTTGTTTGCACTCTTGAATTAGACTTCCTTTTCTGAATTTCTTGAAATACCTTGCATCCCTTATAGCTGGCCGCATGGTCCCCAAGGCACAGTGCACATTTCGCTGGTTCATCTTTGGTCTTAGGGCATTCTAGCGTGTTATGATTTTCTGCGCACTTAACGCATCTATATGGACGCATGCAATAATTTTTCGTATGCCCATACTGCTGACACCTCTTGCATTGAGGGATGGTTTTCTTACGTTTGGGGTCTTCAATTTTGACAGATGTGTGGTAGATGTATTTCAGGTTTTTTATTTCACTGTTGTTGGGGCCTGGCTCAATATTAACGAACCAGGTTGACATTGGTGCTTTTGTTTGCCCATGTCTGGCGTTTATAATTTCACCTTTCACTATATTGCCAGTACTTTCTATTGCCTCTTTTACAGCTTCCATGGGTGTCGAAGGATGAAGGTTCTTGATGACGATACGGTATGGTCGTTCGTCTTTTGGGGTGAATGTGTGCACTATCAATTTCTTCTCTCGGACTAGTACCATAAGTTTTTTATAAGCATCAATGCTGTCAGCTGTCACACGAAGTTGATTCTTAGTTACAATTTTGAAAGAAAAGTGAGTTATGTTTAGAACCTCTTCAATCAAATCTTTGAGCTTGGTGACGTCTTTAATGCCATAAAGCATTAGTGGTGGAGGTTTGTTAGCTCTTGCTTTTGGTACCGTTTCTTGATTTTCATCTACTTTAAGTTCCGAGTATCTATTTTGAGTTGGAATTTTTTCCGGAGATGGAGTGGCGCTTAATCTCATTCTTTTGCGGCTATTTTGCATAGCCCAATCAGTCTGAGCAGTGCGTGCACTTAGGGATTTCTTGTTGTACTGTCGCAGTATGGGTATAGATTGCCACTCATTCTCATCATCCGAAGTTTGGTTCAGAGGATTTAAGTTGACTTTCGCTGCCTTATTATGTCTATCTTGATGATGGTTGGACGAATCTTTGATTTGGTTATTGTTTGTATTTTTCCCACCAGTAGCATTATTTAAACCGAGAGCCTGGTCAGCCACTCTCGTTATTTTATTTCCCTCGAGGGAGTTTATGATTTTGGTTTGGCAACACTGATCGATGTGTCATCTGTCATACTGACATCTTAGTAAATAATCAAAAAGTTGGAGGTAGAAGAATAAAAATTTTGGAAATTTGGAATGTCATCCGCGGTTTTTACGTACTATTTTCGGTCGAAAACCAGTGATTCCCGCAAAAATAACACTATCACTTGTTCCACGGGTGTTTATCTTCACTTTGGTAGTATTATAGTTCACAATATCACTGATAAGTCACTAAAACTGCTAAATTTTTAGGAGCACTTTTGCTTCCTATCAGACTTTGACAGCATCATTCATGGAAACTTTCTAAATATCTTTTTTACACCTAAAACGGTTACAACATTAAATTCAGTGTTTTAATTGCATTCCAGAGCCATTTTCCATATTTCCATACAGTAACATTGCCAAATTAATTAAAACTTGTTAATATATTTTGACAACTATTTGCGACGTTGCCAACTTTCAGAATACGCGCTCTTAAATTAAAAAAATATTCATAAAATTTTCAAAAATATCAACTTAAAGCAAGGTTTTGCAAACTTTTTTATGTGTTTTTTTGTTGTTAAAGAAATAAGTGTAAATAGAGAAATATATAATAGCAATCACTCACATCAAATGATACCTCATATGGCCGACCAGTCTGTCTTCGCTATTCATTCTTTGTTTGCATATATCACATTCATAGTCTCCCATGCACTGTAATAAAATGGAAAATAAGAGTATTTCAGTTATACTACTTTAATAACATAATTTATCTTCTATCTATCTTCTATAATATAAAAATGAATCGCAAAATGTGTTGCTAATTCTATTTTGTTGTGTTTGTAACCATCGGGCCCGGGTTTTAGACCGGGTCTTCCACCCGTGCGAAGCCGGGACGGGCCGCTAGTTTTTAATAAAGATTACCTGATTATGTTTCTCCATATGCTTATCATAACTGCCTTTGAAACTGAACCCCTTGATACAGTTTTCACATTTGTACGCAAAGTCCAAATATTTCGGGTCTTGTTCCATTTTAGCTCGTTCTTCCATACATTGTTCTCTCGTTATGTATATAGTCTTGATTCTTGGTATATCTGAATTTAAATACATAATATTTTATTTAAGAAATAGCCGCATAAGTCTTCAAAGTTAAGCCATGCTTGCTGAGGTTGATCTAAGGACGGGTGAACATTGATAATAGCGAGTTTCCTCTGTACGTTGGAAAGCAAGTTAAACAATAAGTCCTGGCTGTCATTTGTAGATATTTGACGATTTTGTCATTACTGAATCAGTCGCAGTCTAACAACCGATCTCGCCAAGGTCCAATTAATTACTGGGTTATGGAGTTGAGGGAGATTTGCAGTAATTTTTTGTATAATATAATCTAAACTATCACAAAACGCCATCTAGCCCCAAGCTAAGCAGAGCTTGTGTTATGGGTTCTAGACAACTGATAGACATACATAAATGTTACTAAATACATACATATTATAGATAAATTACACCCAGATACAGAACAAATGATCATGCTCATTACACAAACATTTGTCCTGGGTGGAATCGAATGGGTGGGAATCGAACCCAAGGCATAGCAGTCGGCCACTAGACCAACAGGTCAGTCAAAAAACTCGTGGTAAGGCCTCATTCGATAATGAGTCTTCCCACCTAAGGCAAAGCGGGAGGGACTGTAAGACTTGTACTGACTAATATCCATGGTGTCCTTCAATAGCCCTTTAGATTCCAGGGTAACTATAATTCAGTAGGTCAAGCAACCCCGGCAGGCTTCAGCCCTCTAAAGGGAACCGTGGAACACAACGCACCGTCGATCCGGGCATTTTTTTTACGACGTATAATCATCAAATGAGTAACGAAACCTCCTACCTCCTTACTGTCCACCGCCACCACGGTGTCCTTCAATAGCCCTTTATGTTCCGGGGTCACGGTGATGGAATAAGACCCGTGTCCAATAAGACCCACGGCCAATAGGACCCGCGACCGTCGGGCATGGTCCGAAAAACAATCCTGGCTACATAAACCTGTTTAAAGAACCTACCTCTCTTCAGTTGCAACATGTTTTCCTTTTTAATTTTACTTTTCTTCTTATGTTTATTCTTTTTGAGTGTAGCGCTGAGAGTCATGAGGTCCAGGCTCTCAATATCTTCCAGTAATTCCTCTTTCAGTAAGGCTTTCAGGGGAAATGTGTCTTCCTCATCTTTTACATCTCGGTATGAGTCTGGGAACTCTGAAAAAGACAATAAAGCATAATATAGTGTAATTACATAATAGGGTAATTTACTGCATAAATAATTTGTTACTGCATAAAAAGTTTGAATTTCTCCGTCTAACCACCATTTAAAAAATAGTAAGATTGACTTACCATCACCACCATTAATAAACTCTCCTTCCAGATGTTCCATATACTCCTCCTCCTTCATCTCTGTCTTGACCTGCACATCCTTACTCTTAGTCCGAGAGCACACAACAGAGAAGACCTCCTCTGCACTGTTGCCGTCTCTCTCTGATAGCTCTATCACATCTAATGGCACTTGTGTTAAGTTGACTAGTGGTTCAATCTGTTTGCGCACTGATTTTAATGTATCGTCCATTGCCTGGAAGAATTATATTGAAGAACATTTTGATTATCGGTTGTATCAAATGAGTCTGGTTCGGGAGGAAGTGTCAGACTTGCACTGATTAAAACCCATCGTGACTTGACTGATAGGATAGTCCTGTAAACCTACCAAGCACAGCCTTGAGTTTAGGTGAAGCCTGCTCAACCTATTCCGAAGACAGTGCAAAAAACTAGCAATAATGGTAGGTAGCGTATTACATGATCAATCACATTATATTTTAGTGTTCTATGAAGTTTAGTTGTATTTTCTGATTGTTGTAAATTTTAGCTTAGCTGGACATTAGTTTAAAGAAAACGGATTCTGATTGAGTCTTGTTGTTGAATCTAATCTCAAAAAACAATAATTTTTAGCTCAACAGACTATTGGCAGGTCATATGTTTTCATTTTTATTTATTTATATTTAAGCCAACAAGGACCAATTTACAAATCATAACATGAAATAATACATACAATCAAACACAGTCACAATATAATATTAAAATACAATTCAAAATAATACAATTTTGGCCCGTGGACACCTGATAAAAAAAACTTGTTAGAGTTTTTACTGTCTTCCGTTGCCAGACAGGAGTAGCGAGTCTCTGAGGATTTTTTTTTTTGGATGTGCTTACTCCATTTTAGGTTTCATATTATCTTTTCAGCGAGTCTGAAGCCTAGAGAGCAAACCCAATGTAAATAAATAAGAAACTGAATTATTCAACTTACATTCTGAAAGTTTTCAAATAGTATTTGATTACTTTGGACAGTCTGTATGAACTGCTCGGCATGTTCAGCCATTCTCTTGCACAGATAACACAGTAATATGCAGTCCATCTGTAAGAAAAAATCAACATATTAATAATACTTAGTTGTATAAAAATAAAACGGTTAAAATAATATTATTTACATTAGTCAAATGGTTTAAATAATATTATTTACATTAGTCAAGTTAGCATCTGAAAAATCTGTTTAAAAATCTAGCTATGAGAGCATGACAGCCACTAAAAGCGCCCCCCCCCCCCCCCCCGGTACTTCATTATGTGTTACTAAAAATGAGATAAATGAAGATTTACTCGACTAATATTGTGCAAACTTCACATAAATAATCTACTAAATAGTCTGAATACAACAAAAAGTGGCATTGATTTTTTTATATATTAGATTACGAAATTGAGTGCATTCAGCAACTGTGCTGTATGTGGCCTCTGAGCTTTATTAAACCAAAATATGGTGGTTTAATAATATTTCATTAAAACAAATAATCCCAGAAGAATCTGCATGCAAGGTCAAAATTGTTGCTTCCATGTATTGTAAACTTACTAGCCAATATGCACTGACTCTTAAGTCTTACTGCATTTTCTTTTTTTAGGATACAGAAGGAATAATTTTATTTTAGAACATGTAGCTCATCTCAGATATAATTGTTATATCACAGATATTGTACTGATATCATAATACTATATCAACAATAATGTATCGAAGAGGAATAAAGTTTACCTTCTATAAAATCTGGTTTTTCACGAAAAATACACGTAAACACGTTACCTGAAACATGCTCTTGAGAGGACCACATTGAAATGCATAGCTTTGTACATTTTTCTCTTCATTTACACACAAACATCCAAAACAATAATTCGATGTGCACTCGGGTTTTTCCTCCACGTTAGCATGGGTCCAAGTGACACTTTCACACATTTTTTACTTTAATTTAACCACAATGGTAAACTAATTAATCTCTTCTTAAAACAACTGTTTAATAAACAATAAAATTATATTCATTTATTTTCATTTTGTTAGCTTTTTTTTCCAAGTTTACATGTCGAATGTCACAACTCACAATCAAATGATCAACCAAACAAATAAAAGAGTAAGTGGTTATTAGAACAGTTCAATCAAAATTTAGTTTTATTGCTATCGGTTAACGGACTATTCGCTAAAATTATAGTGGCGTCAACATGCACTCTTCATTTAGCCGGTTTATTCAATCATTTGAAAGCGTTCGTTTCGTTCAGTAATTTAATTTCAAAAATTAAAAAGAACAAATTCGGGCATTTTTCAAGCCTTATTTTTGTGTGTGTTTTTTTTTTAAAGTTTCAATGCGTAGATTTATTAAAAACGGAATTTCGCTGTTGATACTATTTACTCAGAGTAAACTTATATGAGCGGAATGGCGGGAGTTTTAAAACATAAAAGTGATATTTGCTCAGCCGTAAACGCACACTCCGTGGACTCGATATGTTTTGAACCTCATCGCGAATGGTGCACACGTAAAACAATGATCTTGTGCTGATGATGATGTCAGATAACTCAGAAAGTCAGCAATCTGTTCAGAAACCTAGATAGGTACAGACTTCACATATCAAAAGTACATTACTTTTAAGAAAGTATCCTGGAAGTTATTTTAATTCTACAAAGAATTTCGAAGATATCCAAATAGAATCAGCAGGAGTTATCGATCTGGATGTAGTAGCCAATTCCGCCGCTGTATTGAACTATCGAGTGTCGGTCAAGAGGCTGCGGAGACGGCTCTGTGACGGAACATCGATGTGCACGTGAACCGACCACGTTACTGCTTGAACACGTAGCAAGACTTCAGAGGTAAACGTATAGAGTTGTTGATACCACATTTACACCTAGTAATAAGTATAGCGCATTGGGGCTATTTCGCATTGTCTCGGCGCTTCTCTGGTGGTTACCACTGTTGATTCTGGCTTTCAAGAGTTGCAGTGGTTTGGGAATAGTGTGTTGGGTTTGACCCAAAAAAAATCCCTCCTGCCCTGCACTGGATAGGAGGACTCATTTGAAGGTTTTACCACGCTAAAAAAAGTCTGATGAACCTTTCTGCTTAAATGATGTTGTGATAATGTGATGTTGCAATCGATTCATAAACATATATTAGGGTAGGATACGTTGATGTTCGACATTAATTATTTTCTTGTTCCGTTCGATAATTATCAATAGTAAGATTTTAGATTTTGAATTTATTTTTTCTCACATAAAAAAAAAACATGTGGTATCAACCAAGGGCGGATCCAGATTTTACATCAGGGGGGGGTCACCATGACGCAGACAGCTTGCCTCTGTAGCTAGCTATACTTTTTTTTTATCGTGGTAAAATCATCAAATGAGTCCTCCCAGGGCAGAGCGGGAGGGACTGTCAGACTTGTACTGACTAAAAGCCCATTATGTTCCGGGGTCACGGTAATGATATAAGGTCTCGGCGACCCCGGCAGGCTTCGACCCTCTGAAGGAGGGGCCCGGCATCATGCTGAACACTCTTTGGGGGCGCGTGGCACACAACGTGCCGTCGACCATGGTCATGGTCCATGGTCGGTCAGCGAGTAGCCCATTACCTCCTTGCCACCCGCATGCCCGTGCCTACGGTGGCCAGGACACCGTCTGCCGACGTCCATCGCCGTGGGCGTCTACTACTGCAGCTGGGGTGGAGGGAGGACGCTGTCCCTTTCCCTCAAGCAGCCCGTCTCCTCCTTCGCGAGCAATGGACTGCTTGGCAGAAAGAGGCGACCGCCTTCACATTCCCTCTCTCCCCACAGCATGGCCTCGACCAATGCCGGGCACAGACGTCTCCGCCTATCGGCGTCGTGAGGACACGGCGGCGGTGCTCTGCCCAAGCGGGGCAGTCCTACACAGTATGCTCCCACGTGTCCTCCGACGATCTTCACAGTGGTGACACCCAGGCGTTTCTTCCTTCCCCATCCGACACAGGGTACCTCCCGAAACTTTTCGTGTCCGGTGAGGACCTAAGTCGTGCGCTAGTTCAGGACGTCGCTCGTGACGCCTGTTTAGCCACTCCTCAAAGCGGGGTCTTACCGCCGCGATTGCGACGTGCCCGAGATATAGATATATATAATATTTTATAGAAAACGCAAAAGTGTGTTTGTCATTTTCACGTTGAAAACCGCTAAATGAATAAGATTTTCATGGGATCGATTGCATTGGTCCTCCATTGCACGCGACCAGGTACGCGGACGGAGTTACCGGAAAATCTAGTAATAACACTTTTTTTAAACAATAGTTAATTGTTAAGCAAGGCTGCAAAGTTGTTTTTGGAGGTACTTGAATTAAAAACTAAGCAAGGGAAGGCCTCTTCGCTCGCGGTTTAAAATATAGAGTCCTGAGCGTAGCGAAGTTTTCAAAGGTACCAGAGCCCAACGATCATAAAGTTATTTTGCGTCTCGTACCTTTGAAAACTTCGCTATGATCGCTCAGGATTCTATATTTGAACCACTCGCAATTGCAGAAGCCACCTATGACCTAGCCTGCCGCCCAGGGGGGGTCATTGACCCCCATGACCCCCCCCCCTGGATCCGCCCTTGGTATCAACAGCTCTTAATACCTCACAAGCAAATACAGTAGGAGTAGCGTTTGACCGCATCGTGCTCAAGTGCCGTCGACCGCCCCTCCCCCCAGCCCCGGATGCCAGCGAATCAGCACTGTTACGTAATAAGTTGCCAAGTAGATATTATCGACTTTTTTCTTAGAAATAAGGGTTGGTAAGGGATTATTGATTTCCAGGTTTAGGAGGTTCTCCTTATCTGAAAATAGACTGGAGTATACCTACCTACTCACCCACTAGGTACTTACAGTACCTTGTCGTTGTAAAACCATCAAATGAGCCCTCACACCCAGGGCAGAGCAGGAGTGACAGTCATACTCGTACTAACTAAAATCCACGGTTTCCTTGAATAGCCTTTTACATTCCGGGGTCATAGTAATTCGAAAGTCTTTTGTTGCTTCGGCCCTGCAAAGTGGGACGCTGTCATGGTGCTGATACTCTTTGAGGCGCGCCTATAAATACAACGCGCTGCCCGACCCGGGCATGGTCCATGGTCGGACAGCGAGTCACCCATTATTCGCCGCCCGCATGCCCACTTTACAGTCACATTCGTAGAAATCTTACCCCCTTTAGAAATGATGTCACTCTACCAAAAGGAGTGAGTTTTCTCTGAATCGTACACTCTTGCCTTTTTTCCATGCGGATTCTACTCACAGACGGCGAGTAGGGTGACTACTCGCCGTCTGCATCCCCGCACCTATTCTTTTTGATTAATTTCGTTGCAGGATTCAAGAGAGCTAAATTCAGTCTCGGCGCTTTTCTATTGGCCGCCACTGTTGCTTCTGGCTTTCAGGAGTTGCAGTGGTTTAAGAATAGTGTGGTGAGATTGTCTCAAGTAAAAAATAAATGCCGGGCCAAAGGTGGCCGGAAATCACCTCGCCACAACAGACCGACGCACGGTGGGCCGAAAATCGGCTTTCATAGACTTAGGCATTTTATTTTGCAAGTGCCAGTTTTTATGCCGGATATCACTTCTATTAGTTATAACAATATACAAAAATGACACCAGAATTGATTCTGCACAAAAACGAAGGAATTATAATTTTTTTACGAAAACTTTGTATGGAGCTAGTATGAAAAATCGAAATATCTCTAAAACGGCAGGGATAACCGTAATATCCTTATAGGGGGTTATAGTACTAATTATTTGTGATTTTTTGACATAAGTTACATAATGGTTGTGAATGCCGTTTTTTTTTAAAAAATCGTCAAAATATTTTCATTTATTTTTATATATGAAACGTTACTTTTAGTGTTTAAGTTTAAGATTTCAGAGTTTTAACAACTCTTAACATAAAATAGCATGATCTCTATAGACCTGAAGGACTAGACAGAAGTGTGTAGTATCTTGTAAGATTTCCAACAATACCAAATAGTTGAATATCAGTGTCAAAGTGGCCATGCTGTCGCTTCTTTTTGAAAGATAGGGGAATGAAATTGTTAATTGATCATACCCTAAAATTATGATTATAACATAACCGGACACATAATAATATCGACACAAAAGGAATTTTAAGACCTTGCAGAAGATCAAAATACAAAATAACATCTTGTGTAGTCATGAGTGAGAGACTAATGAGTCTGCTGACAAGTAATTAAGTAATTAGAATGATGGTTGTAGTCTTCTGATTCTAATGAGCCTAATATATGATTAAATGATTTGAAATTTCTCTCAACAATACCTACTCAGAACTGCAGTCAGCTTTGCGACTATAAAATCTTAGAATGGAAAGTTTAATCACCAACTTAGACTTGTTTGTTCTTCTAAAAAGTGAGTGTCCTTCATTTAATCATGAAGTATTGTTTAGTGCAATTGTGTCTCGCATAGGCGATTGTCTTTCTGCCGAAGATCAAGTAACTCTCAAAGAATTTTGCCGTAGATTCACGCGAGCTGCTTAAAACAGGTGGCAGAAATCTAAACGATTCTTTGATAATTTTAGAAATACGTACGGAGAGTGGCTGCAAGCCAATATTGATTGGCCGAGTTGCGTGCTTACTTCAATAAATCAAGAACCAACTGTTGATGAGATACCAAGAGCACGCTCAGTCTCTCCAGAACCTTCGACATCATCGACTGTTGGAACAATGACAAAAAGGTCCCGAAAACCATTCAAAGATCTGGGAAGCAAACAGAAAAAGAGAAGATCTAGTGAGCACATAGGCGATGATTCCTGTGAATTGGCATATGCAGCTGCAGCGCGTTTAAAAGAAGAAGGGTATGAAGATATCGCATCTGTAATCGAATAAATGATCAAAAATCCAGAAGCTGCCGTTAAAATCAATGAAAGCATTAAGAAACAGTGAAAACAGTAATATTTACACCAGAGAAAGCACTTGGATTACTTCTTTCACTTAAGCTTTCAAAGTGGCAATATATTACGTTGCGAGAGACTGCCATTCGGGAAGGTGGTAAGGATATTTACCCATCCTACTATAAACTGCAACAAACTAAGCTTGCATGCTACCCTCCTAATCTATCAGTGTCAGTTACTGATTCATCAGCTAGAATTACACTTCAAGCTTTACTTGACATCACGGTGAAGCGGATTCTTCAGTCTTTCTGATAATGTGGAAAATAAGCAGTTAAAGCTGATATCGAAGTGGGGATTTGATGGTGCTTCCAATCAAAGCCGATACAAGCAGAAAACATGTCATCAACCGTACATAAACTATTAATACACGGTGCTGACATAATCGAAAAAAATGATATTGTCCCGATTGGGACTCTCTCGGAAGAAGCCTCAGAGTCTCGAAACAAAGATTTTAGGAGGTTTTGGGAACATCATTCGCGGAAAAGAAGCAGGCAAGATTCTAATCAAGATATCCTAAATATGCTTGTTGTTTCTTCGGATCCTTTCCTAAGTGCACAAAGGCCGAAGTTAGATGCCAAAAGGAAAACAACCTTTTTTGCTGAAACTCTCGACCTAATACAGTTTCCGGAAACTGAGTTCGCGTTTGTAGGTGTATCCAATCTGGATTATGACTCGGAATTGGAGTCCGACAACGAAAGTTGTAAAGAAAATTTCTAAAATTCAATTATTTTTCATATGTTTAGTTAATATTTTCATAAATTATTATGCACTTTGATATTATTTTTGTTACTTCTGTTTTATTTAAATTACCTTTCAGTAAAAAGTATAAATACAGTCCATTTTTTTTATTAACCGACTTCAAAAAAAGGGGAAGGTTCTCCATTCGGTCAGTCGGTTTTTTTTTATGTATTTACATCGATTACACCGAGTTTTCAAAAAAAATATAACCGCCTTCAAAAACAACCACAAAAAAGGGTACAATAACCTACAAAATAACTTTTCTTTCACCTCTGTCTAGTCCTTCAGGTCTATAGAGGTCATGCTATTTTATGTTAAGAGTTGTTAAAACTCTGAAATCTTTAACTTTAACACTGAAAGTAACGTTTCATATGTAAAAATAAATGAAAATATTTTGACGATTTTTTTAAAAAAAACGGCATTCACAACCATTATGTAACTCATGTCAAAAAATCACAAATAATTAGTACTATAACCTCCTATAAGGATATTACGGTTATCCCTGCCGTTTTAGAGATATTTTGATTTTTCATACTAGCTCCATACAAAATTTTCGTAAAAAAATTATAATTTCTTCGTTTTTGTGCAGAATCAATTCTGTTGTCATTTTTGTATATGGTTATAACTAATAGAAGTGATATCCGACATAAAAAATGGCACTTGCAAAATAAAATGCCTAAGTCTATGAAAGCCGATTTTCGGCCCACCGTGCGACGCTCTGGACAAGCCCGTGGCGCATGCTGTTGGGTCGTGAGTCTGTGTGTCGCAAACAGGTCGTGTGTGGCTATATTCGAACTATGAAGAATATCGAAAAATGCTACAAGGAGACTCGAGTCCGATTTTGACGAAAACTAAAACAGCATCATTAATTACATTTTCGAAAAAAAAAATCTTGACTAGAAATCGAACACGCTGATTTTGGAAAAAAAATCCTCCCACAGTGTTACTATAAGTATTAGGTAGTGGGTTCGATCATAGGTCGCGCAAACTGTTATTAGACGTTTCCATTGCACATTTCTCAGAAGGTAGCAATCGGATGACGTAAAAAGATGTGATTTTTAAACTATTATGCTAGCCACTAAAGATAAATTGCCCAAAACGCTAATTATAACATCAACTTTGTCGAAAACTACTAATAATAATGCACGCTGCATAAAATCCGTCAAATATGTAGATAACAATGCGCATGTCACAAACTTTAAAACGCATCGGATGGTCATCGCGGTATTTTTTTGCCGCGTTCCGTCATTACGTTTGCCGCGGTTTCGCGACACCTGTCAAAATCTCGCGCGCTTTTTATCGTCGCGAAATTTAAAAATACCAAAACTTATAGTTGTAAAAAAGATAGAAGTTTTAAAAAGTATGCTCAATAATAAGTAAATTAACATGTTAATGTTTAGTGCTTGTAACTAGTTATGTATTCATACATAACTTTTTAAAATCAATCATTTATCTATGCTAGACTTTAAATACTACAAATTAATTAAAATAATGTAGATTAAATACTCGTACTATTACTTCGTATCAAATAGTATATCATTTTTTTAAAAAGAAGATATTAATAATAAAATTATGAAAAGGTAATTAATTTAAAAAAAAATACAAAATGGCGGCTGAGAGACTACTGTGGCTCACAACAGTACTTCTTCGTCTGTGGCTTGGAGCTACAGACCTTTGCTATGCTCAGTAAGTATACTATTAATTAGGATAATGCGATGCGCCCGTCCATACTTTGAAAATAAGTAATAACTTTACATGGTTTAATAGAGTATCTACCGTAGACACTTGTTTTACTGTAGATTTTCTTTTTTTGTTTCCCCAGGACATAAAAAATACAAAACAGTAAGTCATTACGTGCTATTTTTATGAGATTTCAATGTATGTAAAATGTAACTCTGTTCTAAATATGTTTATTTCGATGTGTATTTGTAAAGTCAACAGCGAAAGTCCGCCGAACCTTCGCTGTTTTTTTTTTACTTTATCTGAAACAATAAAATAACTACCAAAAAAAGACATTAATATAAAATTGCAACAGTACTTTCTTTGCTAATGTTCAAAAACAAAAATATATTTTATTTCACATAGATGGGCCTTATGTGAAATGGAGAGCACTTTTAAAACTAAAGACGACCTCGATTTTTATATTTTTGAAGGAACAACGGTAAAATGTTGCCTTCCAATTCCAAGCCATAGACTTTTGACGCTACTCAAAACCATGAGCCAAAACTGCAGGAATCCAATCTGCACCATTTCATAAAACAGTCGCAATCATAGTCTTTGCCAACTGTATTTCGTGGGTGTAAGACGAGGTGTGTAATCACCCTGTGTGTCATCCCTTCACCCGAATTGAACCTAAAGACCTCATACTCTGCAGTCGCGCTTCCTATTTGTAGAACAACGTCAGTCTATTGACACCTTTTTTTTTATTGAGCCATTCACAGTCACCGAATAATTTGTGCGAAACAAGCATTTTCAATCTTCAATGGCAGTGGGCATCATGATGAAAATGATGAAATATTTTAAAATCCTGCAAAGTTTATTCCGCACTGTTGTGCTAAGCCCACCGTACATTTGGTCCCCTATTCCAATTATTTGCAAAATAAATTGTGCGTATCGGTTCACTTCGGCAAACACAATAGGGTATTTTACTGCATAAATAAATTGAAAATCTATTTAGTCCGTCAGTAATAATATTGAAAAATAATGGAAAAGTTTTTTTTTTTTTTAATCAATGAATACTGACAAAGATAAAACGCTTCCAAATTCGGGAGTGATGGGGGCTTGTGACGTCATTACGCTTGTAAGATTGTAACGACCGAGTGACGTTTAGGCCGTTATCATACTAGCGGTTTGGAAGCGGCTGCGGAGCGGAGCGGACGCGCAGCGCATCCGTCGCGAACACGCCGCGCATCCGTCGCGAACACGTCGCGGACGCGTGGCAAATGCGTTACGTTTTCGTCACGTGTTTGTACACTCAGTAACAAAATGTATTCCGACGAGGAAACATTGCTGTCGACGTTATTACTTCGAAAACGCCGAAAACGAAAACGAAAGCATCGACGAATTTGGGAAGATCCATTATTAGATTAGGCTGAGGAAGTTTTCGCTGAGAGTTATAAGCAATATTCATGTTTTGATAAAAAAAACTTCTCGGCTAAAAAAAAATATGCATCTATAATCTGTATCACCTACTCTTATCGTATTATGCCAAATTTCAGCGCTGGAGGAATATTTCGAAAGTCTTCATACAAAAAATTCCTCGTTGATCTGAGGTGGGGCGGACGTTTTGGCGTTTGTTCGAGGCAGTACAAAATGGCGTCCGCTTTGCTGTTCGCGGCGATCCCGTTGCGCGTCCGCAACGAATTCGCTGCGCAACCGCGGCGTGTTCGCGACGCATTCGCTGTGCGGCCGCTCCGCCCCGCAACCGCTTCCAAACCGCTAGTGTGATAAGGCCCTTAGCCATTTTTAGAACCATTGTATCTTCGTTAATTTTGGTTTGCTTGGCAAAAGGAAAAATGCGGGTCTAATATTTTTTTAATATTTCGGACTAATAAAAAAATGTAGTAAAAGATATTTATAATAAGTCAATCGCCATCGTCATCATTTTTCATTCATCTCCTGCGCGTTTCTCATTTATTATTGGTAATGCTACTTCCATTTTTAAAAACGTTTTGTTTTAATCAGCAGTCCTTTTCTTGCTAACTTCTACCCCGGTAATGCTTCGTCCCGTCTCCGTGCTTCTCCTTCCTCACCCCCGTGCTAGTCCTCGACATTGCTTATCCTCACGTGCTTCTCACGGTCTATAATCCTCTCCACCTGTGCTTCTTCTACGCAAAAAAAGGGAGAAGCACTGCTGTCGGATTCCCGCACATCAATATTAAATTCACGCAATTTTCGCACTTATTGTCATAATGTCACTTCCTACTATTCTAACATGCCATTTCTTTGAACTTCGTCAACTATCAAACAAGTTCAGCATTCTGTATTCTCAATTAAAAACTCATTCGTTCGTTCAACCCGCACGTTTGTACTGAACCCACAGTCCCCTTGGTCCCCTTTCAAACTCTCTGTGGCAAATTACAAGCATACTAGACTTTTTGAAACGTTCCCTCAAGGTTGTCAACGCATCGCTTATCCCTTTGAGTACGTAACCACTTCCTATCGGACGGCTTTCTATGTTTGTCGACCCATTTTTAAATAGGAGAATGTAAAAATGTATGTTATACACGCCCTTGACCCACCTTTTTGTGACTGTAGAATATTATGTAGTTGTCAGCACTTGATCTTCACGGTTAAGCCGCAATTGCGGAAGTTTTTTTGTAGATGGGTGACCAGTTATCATAGCAAGTTTCTTCCATGCCTCGGAAAGCAGGCAAAGCCGTTGGTTCCGACTATTATTTGTAGGTCATTGACAGTCGTTAATGAGTCAGAAGCTCGAAAGTCTGACAACCAGTCTTGCCAAGGGGCTTGGGTTGGTCGCGGGACTTTTTTCATTACCGTGTCCCCGGAACATAAAGGGCTATTGAAGGACACCGTGGATTTTAGTCAGTAAAACTCTGACAATTGAGTCCTCCCAGCCCGGGCAGGGCTCCCGCCCTGACTCAATTGATGATTTTACCACTATAAAAAAAGGGGCTTGGTTTGTGGAGATCAAATAAGCTGGCGATCTATGTAAAAAGGGTGCATCCGGTTCGACTGGGCGCCGATCCCAACATATTGGGAAACGGCTCCGCTTTTTTGTTTAGCTTGGTAAAATTATTAAATGGGACCTAGCCCAGAGCGGAGCAGGGACTGTTAGAGTCGTACTTACGAAACGATGTTCCTTCAATAGCTCTTTACGTCCCAGGGTCAGGTGACCCCTTAAACCATATTTCAAATTTCAAGAAACTGTGTGTTAAAAAAAAAAACCCCGAAAGCTCCGCTGCTTTTCGCTGATGACTGTCTAAATAGGTGTTTGGACAGTTTTCTTGGCTAAGATGATGAGGAAAGGGCGTATCCGACTTTCAACTCGTTCGATGCCTAATGTGGACCATCTGCTCGTTATTTTTAAGTAGCTAGTTCTGCCTGCCATGAGATGTATCATGCTTCTGACCGTGTCGGGGCTCCATATCGTAGTTTATGGCCTACAAAACGTTTTCTTACTCTAATCTACATAGTTAAATCAACGAATTTAGGATTGTTTCAGTAAACTCAATAATATTTGTTACTACCTGTTTGCCAGCTTCACCTAACTGAAAATATATCCCATTCCCATAGGAATAAAAGTGAGGATAAAAAGTATACTATATGTTAGTCTAAGTTATAACTATCTGTGTACCAAATTTTATCCAAATCCGTTAAGTAGGTTGTGTGAAATACACAGAATTCTTTAATATATCTATGGTGAAATAGAAACAAACATCCATACCTCCTCACACACTTTTGCATTTATAACTACGCCTGCCACAAATTCAATTCAATTGCTATAACCACAAAAAAAAACGTCTAAACATAGTCGCTACCAAAACTCCAAAAATAAACTCAAAAAATACCTTTTTATTTCTGAAAACATTCCCGTAATTTCAGCAAACAAAGATGGCCATCAAACAATCGTTCTAATGCCTCAGTTTATTTCAGTCATACGCCACATGGCTTGCGGACTTTTCATTATTACTTTATGCATGATTTTTGGACAATACTGAAATACGGAAGGAAACGCTGGGATTCGGGAAGGGACAAAAATAAACAAAGATGTATAGAAAGTATTGAAACACTTTATTTGAGCAAAATCGTCAAAAATACTGAAAGTTTTAATGATGTTTAAAAACCTCTGATCAAGTTTTCATGATTTGTATTTTGTGTTTGGCAGAAAAAGTTATAAATAGCAATGTGAATCGTTTTATGACAAAAAAATCAAGACCTTTTTGGACTAGAAAAGGGTTTTTTTTAAACGAAATTAACATACCTACATAAGACGAAGCTTTTTTTATTTTTAGTGGCCTTTGCCTGCGACAGAAAATTATATACCTTTATGATCCAGGTTTTAATTAATCAGTGTGTCAAATTCTTCTAAAGAAGGGTCACGGTCCATACAAAATTTACCCAGCCCCGGCGCAAGTGAAATATATCTCAGTTTTTTCGTAATTTTATGTACATCAAATAACAGGTTTCTTTTTTTCAATTTCAGTGGCTAACTTAGTTAAATTGTTAAAATAAGAATAAGGAAGAATGTTAAAGTTCCTGTTCCTCGGGGTGTCTCATGCTGCTCAGCTCCTGTTGGTCATAGCGTGATAATATATATAACTTACAGTCTTCCTCGAAAAATGGACTATCCAACACAAACAGATTTTTTTAAATTCGAACCAGTAGTTCCTGAGATTAGCAGGCTAGGAATCGAACCCGCTGATCTGGAAAAACATCACATCCTGTATTATTACACCATTTGATAGTGATGCTAAAAAGGATCGGAGGATTTTTGTGAAATTGCTATTTTTCTTGTCTTGTTACTTTGAATTTACACTGCCTTGAAGATTGATCAGTTTTTCATTATTATAAGTTTTCCTTAAGTTTGCCGTATATGATTACTTCCCAGAATTTGATCCTTATTAGCAACACTATCAAATGGTGTAATAATACAGGGTGTGATTTTTTTCCAGATCAGCGGGTTCGATTCCTAGCCAGGATTACCTAGTAACCTGACCAAGGCACCGGTTCCTAATTCCAGGTTCTCTTGTCACCAGATCCACGCTGCTGACCTTTCAAGACCTGCTGCCGGAGGATCCTCGGCTGTACGACAAGATGAGGCCTCCGAAGATCAATGAACAGCCTACCATTGTGAACTTCCACGTCACCGTCATGGGGTTGGATTCTATTGATGAGACTTCCATGGTAAGATCGTCTACTCGTCGTTTTTTAATAGGGTCTATTCCCATTTGTCACCAGTGGGGACAAATGGGAATAGACCCTATAGAAAAAAATGATGATGAATGAAACTCTACTTCCAAACAACTCTAGTGTTTTAAATGTTGAAACTATTTCGTCCGTCAAGTATAGTTTTTAGGGTTCCGTAGTCAACAAGGAACCCTTATAGTTTCGCCATGTTCGTCCGTCCGTCCGTCCGTCCGCAGCTTAGCTCAGAGACGCCCAGTACATACTAAAAAGCTGTAACTTGGTGTAAATATACGGATTTGTTGTGCCGAAAAAGTGGTAAAATAAAATCTCATAAGTGTTATATTAATGCTCGACTCGCGTGTCCCACCCTCTACCAGCTAAACGGTTATGTTTGGGGGTGTGTAAAGATTCACAATAGTAGTGTATATAACGTAGTTTAAAGGAAAATTATCATGGCTAAGTAGGCTTTACAAGTTTACGAGTAATAGTCGACCAACTTATAAAACGTACTTGGATAACATATTTTCCTAAACAAAATGTATCGGAGAACATGTTTTTCAACTGCAAATTTTATGTAAGTTTGTCAACATTAACTAAGTTAAAATTAAATTCAGCGAATCAGTTTAGTTAGTTCACATAAGTATTTTGATGGGCAACTACGGAACCCTACAGTGTGCGTGGCCTGACATGCACTTGGCCGGTGTTTTTCTTCTAAATATGAATTGTCTCCGCGCCATGCTGAACAGACCATTAGCTCCAGCATAATGCACCATCACCAAGAGTACAAAGGTAAAGTAACGAAAACTATTCTGTCAACTCGCTGAGGTACTACGTAAGTGAGGGGGACGGGGTACTGCGTTGTGATTGGCTAACTCAAGGTCTGTTCTGTCTCATGGTATGTTTACGGCTCACAGGAGTGGTCGAAATAAGACGGTTATAAGACTTTTTTGCCTAATGTGGTGACAGACATCGGTCGCCTGTTATTAGGAGTCTAGTAATATATCGTCTTTGTTATTCCAATAATAAGCAACAGCTTTAAACTGTGTCATTGATTTACAGCCATCAAGAATATTTTATAAAAGACACTCTGTATTACTTATTGCTATTCGATGGTGTCGCTTCTAGTGATCGACCTCTGGGAACTAGACACTTTTTTTTTTATCTTGGTAAAATCATCAAATGAGTCCACCCGGGAGGCGGGAGGGACTGTCAGTCTTGTACTGACTAAAATCCACAGTGTCCTTCAATAGCCCTTTATGTTCCGGGGTCACGGTGATGATATAAGTCCCGCTTGAAGAATTCATCCTTTCAACAATAACTTAGAAAATTTTAGATGAAATGCAAATCTAGGTATATCAATGTTCCTTTCTATTTTTTCTAGACCTATGCTGCTGACATATTCTTTGCTCAAACATGGAAAGACCATCGCTTAAGATTGCCAGAAAATATGACTACAGAATACAGGTAACTATGAATAGATCAACCTACAATTTTGCTACAGATTTGACATCAAGATTTTATTTCGCAAAATGAAAAACCATTACCTAACTAAATTTCTAGATTTGAAAGCAAACATCTTTAAGAGCTCATGCATAATTACAGCTGCAAAGGCCGATCTTCCGGGTTAAGCCGCGTTTGCCGAAGTTTCTCTGTCGATGGGTGACAATCTGTCACAGCGAGTTGCCGTAACCCGGTTGTCATTTATGATCTTTGACAGTCGTTACTGTTAGTTAGAAGAAAATAAGTGTGACAACCAGTCTGACTACTCCCTGGGTATTCCCAGTTAGTGGGTTGTGAAGGTCCGATGGGCAGTCGCCAGCCATGTAAAACACTGATATTTAGCTGCATCTAGTTCGGCTGAAACCGATCCCAATATAATTGGTTATAGGCTAGGCAGATGACGTTTTGAAATTTTAAATGCTTTGGCAGGCAACTTCGGTTACATACAAAATACTAATAGAGATAGAGTGTTAATTTCCAGCATAAGTAATCAGCTATCATCTTCCAGGCTCTTAGAAGTGGACTGGCTAAAGCACATGTGGAGACCAGACTCCTTCTTCAAGAACGCGAAGTCTGTGACGTTTCAAACTATGACCATTCCGAACCACTACGTGTGGCTGTCCAAGGAGAAGACCATATTGTACATGGTGAAGCTGACGCTAAGGCTGTCTTGCGCCATGAACTTCCTGATCTACCCTCATGATACACAGGAGTGTAAGCTGCAGATGGAAAGCTGTGAGTAAATTTGTGTCATCAATATCATGTTCTAGCTCAACAGTGCTAATCCACGCATCCAGCATGGACCAGCATTGTTGTGAAATTATAGAATCCTGCGACTCGTTGCGAAAATTCAATATTGTGTACGTAACACGACCTACCTCATTTAGGAAGGCCTTAGGGCTGATTTTTCAACAGTCACATAACTTTTATATGAGGAATAAAAATGGTGGTTTGACAGCTTATCCATAGAAAATATGTCCAACCGTTATTTTTATTCCTGAGATAAAAGTTATCTGGCTATTGAAAAATCAGCCCTTTTTTTTATCGTGGTACAATCATCAAATGAGGCCTCCCACCCCGGGCAGGGTGGGAGGGACTGTCAGACTTGTACTGACTAAAATCCACGGTGTCCTTCAATAGCTCTTTATATTCCGGGGTCACGGTGATGGTATAAGTCCTTAAAAAATCAGCTCTTAAGCAACTTTAACTGTTTTCTTTTCTGTAGATCTTTAGAGGTGTCAACACTGTGGACGTAGTACTGTCTCCTAGTTTTAAATAACAAGTTTTATTCTACGGGACGGAATCAAACTTGAAATTGCAAAAACCTGTTTTTCCACTAACTTATTTCTTTAAATAAATAATCGTTTTCTTATGGCATCTTTAATCATAAATGAAATTCTAGAATTGCATGGCAAAATCAAATATTTTGTTGGGGTGGTAAAGTTATCAACTGAAATCTCTCAAAAATTTAGTCACCTAGAGAGGTGACAAAATTTTTTGGGACAACAATTCGCAAAACAACTGTTAGTCAGAAGCTCTATAGTCTGACAACCAGTCTTACCATGGGGTATCGTACCTATTACCCAGTTACTGGGTTGTGGAGATCCGACAAGCAGTCGCTCCATGTAAAATACTGACATCCAGATAAATCTGGTTTGACTGGAAGCCAACCCCAATTTACTTGGGAAAAGGCCAGGCAGATGATGATGGATCCTGCAACAAAATTAATCAGAATAGTGGAGGAGTAGGAAAATACGTAGTTTCCAGTTCAGGTGACTGACCAAATCCCTGTTCCTTCGATAACCCATTGCGTTCAATGGCCACGAAGTCCTTTTACGACATTCCCACAACCAGTTTTACCACAAAACGAAAACCCAGAACATCTCATTGAATTCTTTGAGCCAAGTTCAAAATCTATAGAATTAAACTTCGTGTAGCCATAAAAATATGTTCGAGAGGTCTCGAGGCAGCTCGTTATTCAGTCATTGTGAGCGAGTGGCTCTTAAGAAGCGCCGACACAGCCTCTCTACCATCTAATTATAATCTAAGTCTGACATTTTGTCGCGGAGCTTTCATCTTTTTGGATAGAATATTTTTAGAATGTTTGGTAATTTCGTGTTTACCTGCATTGTTGAGTTCGCGGGCGGCGAGTAAAGGGCAACTCGCTGTCCGACCATGGACCATGCTCGGGTCGACGGCGCGTTGTGTTCCACGCGCGCCTCAAAGAGCGTCAGCATAATGACGGGGTCCCCATCTAGAGGGCCAAAGCCTGCCGGGGTCGCGGGACTTATCATTACCGTGACCCCGGAACATAAAGGGCTATTGAAGGACACCGTGGATTTTAGTCAGTACGAGTCTGACAGTCCCTCCCGTCCTGCCCCGGGTGGGAGGACTCGTGATAATTTTACCACACTAAAAGTGAATTTAATTATAACTAAATATTCAACTGTCTTATTATTACTGGTCTTGAGATACAGCCTGGTGACGTGACGTGACGAACAGACAGGCAACAAAGTGTCAGTTATAGGGTTCCCCTTTAAACCTTGGGTTCGGATGGGAATTAATAAAATGTGACACAACAATGACCGTGACTGTTAAGATAGCAAGCGTTGGGCATTCAGACCATGGAGAGATTGGTGAATTGTTGAGGAGCTCGTGGCTAAATAATTACAGCCGCACAGGCCGATCTTCCGGGTTAAGCCGCGCTTGCCTTTTCTTATCTAGCATCTAGTTTCCTTCGTGCGTCGGAAAGCACGTAAAGCCGTTGGTCCCAACTGTCATTTGTAGATCTTTGACAGTCGTTACTATTAAAGTACGATTATTAATTGTAGTCAGTAAAATGACAGTAAAATGACATTTGTTCAATATAAAAATGTACTAAAGCGCCTTATTCACGTTCCATCTGCTGTACGTCCCGCCAAGGCCATGCACGATGCACGACGCAAAAACACCGTGAATAGGCTTAACGTACGTCAATATATTTTTTTAATCGTTTGCTGGACGTGCACGACCCATTTTTCATCCAGCGAGCATCCCCACCACCGCGAACGTCGTGCAGATGGACAGTGAATAACGCGGACGTACGTCAGAGCAGTCCAGCATCGTGCATGCTGGACCGTGTATAGGCTTGCTGTACAGCAGATTTAACATTTAGAGCTTGTCTCGAGAGAAGACTGCACGTGAAAATGTATAGTGAAACACTTTCAAGATTCATTGAAAAATATAAGTTCCGCACTTGCGTGTATTCTGTACGTTTATGTTAATTTTTTTTAATCCAAAATCTTTTCCTTTTTCTTTTCCTCTTTTCTGTTGCTGCTGACAACATCAGAAGAAGTCCCATTTTTTGGCGTTTTGTTAAAACTGCTGGCAATTTCTAAAACACGTCTTTATTAGTTCTATTGATTCTGCTCGCTGGATGCGTGCACGATGGTGTGTATGCTACATCCATCACAGCGACCTTGAGCTGACGTACAGCCGTGATAGATGGTGAATACGGCGCTTTAATTTCCTTGTATCAGTGACAGTTGCACTTGTCATTTTACTGACTACAATTAAAAATCGTACCTAAAGTACGATTCATCAGAAGCTCTAAAAATCTGACAACCAGTCTTACCACAAAAAAAAAGTCTTTGTCCATTTCGAAACCTTTAAAAATTATCTAAATATGAATTGACTTTTAGTTTCGTTCAGTAGTTTTTATTTTATGTCTATTTTTGTAGATATTTTTCCTTGTTAAAATTAAATGGCCGGACTGCTATGGGGACCATCATTACGGACAAGTGGTCTTTAGGAAGTGCTGACAGAGTGTCTCCCTCCTCTAATTATTATGAGCTTTCATCTAAACGTGATAGAGTACTTTTTGGCTCCTCTTTTTTGATCTGAGCTGTCAAGTTTAACGAGCTTTTCTACCTTGAGGTAGACCTTTCGTGGCATTTTCTTAAAACATCCTTTTATCATATTTGCTCTTTGTCGTTCAGGCTTGAAATGATAAATAACTCAATGGTAATTGCTGTTTGGTTTGGCTCTATTTAAGTAGATTACATTTTTTTTTTGAAAAATCCTTTTCCGTCTCCTTGAATTTCTCGGTCAATAACATTTTTTTTAACGTTCGCCACTATTATGTTTTGCCCTTACATCCGTACTAAAATGTTTTGTTTGCGTGTTACGTACCGCCTCTTTTATTACTCACCTTTTAAATCTTCTCTGGACTTTTGATTTTCATATACTAAGTCATCTTTCCACCTGCAACCGGTACCTGTGACATATAATTTGGACGAAATTACCTTTTAAAATCGCAAATTCAGCACTGAGTCTCAATACATCGAGCCCATTTTAATTCGCACAATAGATGATGTTGTCATCGCTATGTATTTAGTTGCTACATCGTTCGATAGATGGCGTTATCGCCTCAAGTCTCACTTTCTAAATCGCTCACGTCTCTCTTTAGTAAGTTTGGAGGGATGTTCCCTACTGAGTATCGTACCTACTACCTAGTAACTGGATTGTAGATAAAATGGACAGTTTCTCTGTAAAATAAAGGTGGCTGTAAGTGGGTAAAATTGGAAGTCAACAGGGATCAATTCCATTTTGTTATTTTGGTATTCTTCTTCTTCTTATGTGTAGTTAAGAACCTACATACAACCTACATACAACCTACATACAAAAAAAGTTATTATTCCTTCATTGTACAGGCTAAAAATAAGTAAAAAATTCCCAGTCCCATTCAATCACAAATACCAAAGGTACTCGACAAAAATACGCAAACATAAAAATCACTCAAAGACCCATAACCGAACAATAAGAGTTCCCACTTGAAACCAGAGTAAAGTTTGTCGTGTGATACAGAAAATTATCACATCGAGTGGCTTGTAAAATGTAGGCCAAGTGGAACAAGGGTAGACAAGCGGGGACAAGGGGGGACAAGAGGCTTGTCGTTCAAGCCAGGCCAGTCCTATCGCGAGATCAGGATCCTATAAATAGATGATGATGGTAAAACGATGCTTGTCAGCAATGCACTTGAGATGAGACTGCGTTTTCAAGTGGGCTGGTGTGTGTCAGATTTATGTTGGTGATAATGTTGTGTTAGATAATTTAAGAGGCTCTTTGAGTGATGTCTTGACGGCAAGGTTGGTGCAGTGGCTGAGCGATTGAAATGCTGCTCTGCGTGTTGTAGTTTCGATTCCCGCACGCAGCAATTATTTGTGTGATCTACAAGTAGTGGCTCCGAAACTGGGTTTGTGTATGTGAGTTTATATGTTTGTAAACGCACCCACCACACAGGAGAAATTGTTAGTGTGGGCCAACGTCTCAATATAAAGTACACTTTCAAAAATTAGACATGTCATCAGATAAATGGCAATTTTGGCAGAGTTATACTATTGGTTAATATTATGATTAGATTTGACTGTTTTAGCTTCCCCGATTTATGATATTTTTGAAGTCATTTATATGCAAAAATTAGGTAGGGAAGACCTACTTACTACTTACCTAGACAATTATCGTCTCCAAGGTACCATTCATCCATTGCGGCTGGGGTGGAGGGAGGACGCTGTCCTCTCCCTCACGCGGCCTATAGAGCTAAATCGGTTCAGTCAATCGCTTCAGCCAGATTTTGACGTAAATGCGAAATGAACAAACAAATTCACTTTCGAATGTTATCAAAATCAATTGAATTTATCTAAAGCTTATCCTTACTCTTGGTATTTCTCTTGTGACAAACATTTAATCTTACATTCACACCAGGAGCAACTAGTAGTAGATCATAAAAATATTTATACCGTGCGGGAATCGAACAGCAAAGTAGTCAATTGTACAAAATTTTAAATTTTATAATTATTGTGTTGTCAAAATTTTAACCTTTCTAAGGGCTGATTTTTCAATAGTCAGATAACTTTTATCTGAGGAATAAAAATAGCGATTTGACAGATTTTTTGTAGATAAGCTATTCCTGAGATGCTTTATCATTATCAAAAGTTTAGTCACCTAGGGAGGTGACAAAAATTTTGGGGACAACTATGTGCAATACACGATAACTTCTGAAAGCCAGAATCAACAGTAGCAACCACCAGAAAAGCGTCGAGACAATGAAGCTCGACGTGTCCCGGAGATTGAGCTTTACGTCTTGGGTCCTGCAACAAAATTAATCTATACATATAATAAAACAGTAAAAAAACTGTGTCTGTACATTGAATAAATTAAAAAAATAATAATTGAGGGGGATTCAGAAACAGTAATAGAGCACGAAACGAAAAAAAAAAATCTGTCTGTTTGTCTGTTTGTCTGTTTGTCTGTGTGTCTGTTTGTCTGTTTGTCTGTTTGTTTGTACACGCTAATCTTCGGAACTACTGGACGGATTTGAATGATTCTTTTTTTGTTGTATAGGTATTAAATCTGGCCAACACATAGGCTATAATTTATTTTGGAAACTTGAACACCTGGCGCAGAACCGCAACAGACCAGCTAAACTATAAGAGATACAAAAATGGTACCATAGCAAAAATTGTTTCACGTGATGAGCATTTTCTGCTAAGAGAATAAATTTGAAGATCTGGAACACCTGATGTGGAACTTAAACAGCCCAGCTGAACTATAACATATATAGGAATAACATCTTAGCAAGAGTTGTTCAGCCTGATGGGCACTCTCTGTTATCGTATAAAATTTGAAGATCTGGAACAGCTGATGTGGAACTCCAAGAGCCCAGCCAGACTATAACATTTATAGGAATAACATCTTAGCAAGAGTTGTTCAACCTGATGAGCACTCTCTGTTGTCGTATAAAATTTGAACATCTGGAACAACTATTGTGGAGCTCCAAGAGCCCAACTATACTATTACATATAAAGGAATGACGTCTTAGCAAGAGTTGTTCAGCCTGATGAGCACTCTCGGTTGACGTATAAAAATTGAAGATCTCGAACAGGTGATTTAGAACACCGAGACCCCAGCACTACCTATAACATATACAGGGATGACGTCTTGGCAAAATCATTCCGCCTGATGAGCACTTTTTGTTGATGTATAAATCAAAGCTATCACTAATTTCACTGTATATTTATAAAATAACATAAGCTGGGATTACCGTAGTAAGAGCCCTCTTTGAGGAGTGGTATATAGGCGTTACGGCGTCCTAACCTTCGGCGTGACGCAGGTCCTCACTGGACACGGATGTTTCGGGAGGTACCTGTGTCTTATGAGAAAGGAGGAAACCCTGGAGGACACAGACGAGCATACGGTGCAGGATTGCCCCGCTTGGCCGGAGCACCGACGTGTCCTCACAGCGGCGATAGGCGGAAACCTCTCGCGCCCGGCATTGGTCAAGGCCATCCTGCGGGGTCGGAGTGGGAAGCGGTCGCCTCCTGCTGTGAAGCAATGCATGCTCGCGAAGGAGGAGGCGGGCTGCGTGACAGTGTGTGTTTGACGCCCACGGTGACGGCATGCGCGGGCATGCGGGCGGCGAGTAAAGGACAACTCGCTGTCTTATCATAGACCATGCCCGGGTCTAAGGCTCAAAGAGTGTCAGCATAATGACAGGGCCCCTCTCAGAGGACCAAAGCCTGCCGGGGTCGCGGGACTTATTCCATGACCGTGACCCCGGAACATAAAGGGCTATTGAAGGACATCGTGGATTTTAGTCAGTACAAGTCTGACACTAAGGGGTGGGAGGACTCATTTGATGATTTTACCACGTAAAAAATATCTGGGATTACCTCCACGCAGTGAAGCCGGTAACAGTTAAGGACTCATTTTCGTTAACGATGAATCATCATCAAATGAGATGTTCCCACTGCTGGGACACAAGCCTCCTCTCTGAGAGAGGGAGTGGGCCATAATCCACCACGCGGGCCCAGTGCGGATTGGTAGATGTTACATGTCTTCGAATTTTTGGTTCTAGGACATGTCGGTTTCCTCACGATGTTTTCCTTCACCTTTTTAAGGGCAGTGGTGATGAAATAAATAAATAAATTACTCAAAGTAATGCGCCTGGCTGAGTTCGAACCCACCACCTACAACACGTAAGTCGGGACCGATACCACTGGGCCACCACTGCTCTAGCGATGAATATATTAACAAAAATTTTACTCTACTGGCCAATTTCCCATTATTTTTTTAATAGGACTCTTGGAGTTAGGTGTCAGAATTTTCAGATCTTTGATTTTGACGATCCCGCTGTCGCTGGCATAAGCAACAGGATCCGCGTACGAAGTCGCGGGCAGAAGCTAGTTAGAAAATAATAGTGGAGGAGTAGGAAAATACGTAGTTTCCAGTTCAGGTGACTTACTGACTAAAATCCTTGTTCCTTCTACAGCCCTACGAATAGTATTACGTGATATAAAGTTTCTTGTTGTATAAATATACACTACAGAGATTGAACTAGAACTACAAAAATTTACCTAAAACTAGAACTGCGTTCGTAATTTCACATTTTCATCTCAGTGAAAGCATTTCAGTGTCTCTAATGAACGAAAGAAATGTGAACTGCGATAATTAACGAGAAACCTTTGACTTTGTGGTGAAGAGTTATGCAGGCAGACAAAATGTTTTTTTTTTTGCTTTCAGTCAGTGAAAAATATGTGGTTTGAAAAATTTGAAAAATCTCAACCACGCGAGTGAAACTGAGAAGGATTTGGAACATTCATTAGAGTGCATAGATTGTGACACAGATTATAAAGTACACGAGACTGTCTAAACCGTGATTCTGGAACGTAAATGGCTATTGAAAGAACACAGTAAAAGTCTGTATATGTCAAAAAGACCCTGCCGCTCTATCGTGGGAAAAAAGCGTTCAATATTATACCTAGAACTTCGATCATTAATAAAAACTAGATACACAATTAGCGACAAAAAACGTCCTTACCAAAAGAATGACCAAATCAGGGATTGGTCTATCTTTTAGTACTAGTACTGTTCTGTTCCAACGCTTAATTATCGAAGACCTAAAAATACACTGTTGAACTTATACTAACAGGTGCCGAAAAATATTATGCAAATGAAAAGTAATTTTAGGTTTGCAATTTTGTGTTTGGATATTATACATTGGAGAAGTATTGTGTTTTCAGCGTGTGTGCTTGCTTTGTTGTTTTGTCTCCATAATCCTAATTTATGTTTGTAGGTAGTGACTAAATACACACACCATGCTAAAAATAAATAGCTTTTCTATGATGACAGCCCGGAGTAGGTAGATTGATTGGGGGCAATAACCTGAGACGTATTTATTAATATGGACTAGCCTCCGGGATTCCGGAATTTTAAGAGAGTTAGGAACGTAGGATGAACACATTGAGAGTAGGTATAAAGCCATCTTTATTTCAAACAGCCAAATCGGTTAAAAATCCCATCAGTACTGAAATGAATTCCCGGGAAAAAGGCTTATCCATGTTATGATTTCTATGACAGTTCGTGATCATCATCATCATCATCTCAGCCATAGAACGTCCACTGCTGAACATAGGGCTCCCCTTTAGATCTCCACATATACCGGTTGGAAGTGAACTGCATCCAACGTCTTCAGGCGACCTTTAAAAAGTCGTCTGTCCACCTTACTGGTGGACGTCCTACGCTGCGCTTGCTAATCTGTGGTCTCCACTCTAGCACTTTTCGACTTCATCGGCCATCTGCTCTGCGAGCAATATGGCCTGCCCATTGCCACTTCAGCTTGCTAATCCGGTAGGCTATATCGGTAGCTTTAGTTCGTCTACGGATCTCCTCATTTCGGATTCGATCACGCAGAGACACACCGAGCATAGCCCTCTCCATAGCTCGTTGGGCGACTTTGAGCTTTGAGATGAGGCCGATAGTGAAAGACCACGTTTCGGTGCCGTAAGTCATCACTGGTTAGGTACACACATTGCTTGAAGACTTTCGTCTTGAGGTACTGAAGTATGTCAGACGAAAAGACATTGCGTAGTTTCCCGAACACTGCCCAACCGAGTTGGATTCGGCGGTTGACCTCTTTCTCGAAGCTGGACCTACCTAATTGGACTACTTGTCCTAAGTGATACAAGTCATAAAATCAATCTACCTACTCCGGACTATGATGATGACCTACCTACAGGACTGAAGAGGTTGAAATGATGCACTCAATGCCTTTCCTCATTTCCACAGTATCTCACACGACTGACGACCTGATCTTCCAGTGGGATCCTGACGTGCCTCTGGTGGTAGACGAGAACATCGAGCTTCCTCAACTGGAGCTTGTCCAGAACACTACTGCTGATTGTACCCAAGTTTATTCTACTGGTAAGTTTTTTTTTTTATCAGGGTAAAATTATTAAATGAGTCCTCCCACCCAGGGCAGGGCAGGAGGGACTGTCAGACTTGTATTGACCGTCCGTTCCGGAGTCTCGGTTGCTGTTTAGTACCGCGACCCCAGCAGGTTTTAGCCCTCTGAGAGAGGCCCCGTCATTATGCTGACGCTCTTTGAGGCGCGCGTCGAACACAACGCGCCGTTGACCTGAGCATGGTCCACGGTCGGACAGCGAGTTAGCCTTTACTCGCTGTCCGCATGCCCGCGAGTGAGAACACCTAGAGAAATAATTGACTGTAACCCTAATACTTTACCTAGCCTTGAATATAAAACTTCTAAATCAGTCGAACTGATAGACAAACTAAGTAGATTCATTATATCGAAGACAAAGACACACTAGCAGGTCAAGAGAAATTAAGAATTACCCCTCAATCCGACAGGCTTGTTGGTCTAGTTAGGTTAGTGACCCTGACTGCTATGCCGGAGGTCGTGAGTTCGATTCCCATCCAGGACAAATGTTTGTGTGATGAGCACGATATTTTTTTCTGTGTCTGGGTGTAATTTATCTATAATAATATGTATGTATTTAGAAATATATAAGTATGTTCATCAGTTGTCTAGTACATACCCATAACACAAGCTCTGCTTAGTTTGGGACTAGATGGCGTTGTGTGATAGTTGTGGAATACTATTACTAATCACTCTAAATCCAGAATTTTATACCTCTTTCAACAACATAAAGATAAAAAAACTAGGTCATATTGCGGATTAATACAATGACGTTTAAGTTTTAACTGCTAATTCTGTTTGATGGATTATGCTCATTTTCTAATTGTTATCTTTTAATACCTTGATAATAATGGTTTGTAGAGGTTTACAGTCGATGAGTAATGGAGAGAGGTCAAATTTATTAAGACTGTTTGACGGTCAAGTGTTTAGGTAAAATCTAGAAACGGAACAGAAATTCCAAATTACTCATCGAGTAGGGACTTTTTATAATAACAACAGCTGAAAATTGTGTAAAGTAACAAGTTTATTTTATTTATTTATTTTCATTAAAACATACAATTGCTATTACAGGTAATACCCAAGCTAACAAAAGTAGTCATAAATTAGTTGTCTGCCCAGTAAGTGATTTTATGGCCTGGGAATTATAAGTCTTGCTTCAGTTACGTCTCCTTGGCATGAGTTTACAGTTTTTATGACGTAAATTGAAACTTTGACATTAATTTCAAGGAAAAAAATAGTTTTGTTCTTCTCACACTAGAGGCGCTGTTCCATTTTTACATACAATAAACGCTATAAACACTGGAAAGACGCTGTAAAATACTGAAAGGAGGTAGGACTAGGAGGTAAGGACTCTGAAATCTTGTGATAAGGTCTCACTCAATGCCTATATTTAAACCGACTTCCACAAATCACTAAAAAAGAAAAAAAATCGGAAGTCTTTTATTTGCGTCATTTACTTCTTAAAGACAGACTTCCAAAAAGAGTTATTTTCTACGTCTTTTAATTAATGTTTTTAAATTCGTACAAAAATTCACAATTTAGTAAAGTAGTTTTAAAAAGACTGATTGAAAAGTTGAAAATTAACATTCTTTATTTCTAGTGAGTCACTATGCGTAGGAAGACCTTACTTTTCACGAAAGGAAAATATTCTTTTTTGCCTTTTCTGATAGAACCGGCTAGAGAAGAAAAAAATGGTACCAAAGGCTAGTACTACTCTTTTTTTTACGTTCAAATGAGTCCTCTTGGACTGTCATGCTTGTACTGACTAAAATCCACGGTGTACTTCAATAGCCCTTTATGTTCCGGGGTCACGGTGATGGAATAAGTCATCCCGCGACCCCGGCAGGCTTTGAGGCGCCCGTGGAACACGAGGCGCCGTCGGCCCGGGCATGGTCCATGGTCGGACAGCTAGTTGCCTTTTACTCGCCGCCCGCATGCCCTAGTACTACTTACTCACTTGGAAGTATAGTTACATACTTTGGCACAAAAGTTGTAGGATTGCTCTCACCCAAGTTATAAATATTCCAGTAAAATATATATGGACCCTGAATGAACTCCATACGACCTTATTAGTGAAGAGCCTCAAAAAAGTCAAGTGTCTAGTACTCGTAATCGTCGTACCGTTTTAGACCGGATGTATGAATGTGGACTGTAGGTATACAGGTGTAAGGACCGTAGTTAGTCACCCTCTGTGGTTTTTGCCTAATTTTTTTTTTTTAGCGTTGTAAAATCATCAAGTGATGAGTGAAGTCCCAGGGCAGAAGGGACTGTCAGACTTGTACTGACTAAAATCCCCGGTGTCCATATCCTTTAATAGCCTTTTACGTTCCGGGGTCATAGTAATTCGTTAGTCCCGCGTCCCCGGTTGGCTTTGGCCCTCTGGGACTGATTTAACTGACACACAACTGACGTAAATGGAACACAACGTGCCCACCGTCGACTCTGGTCCATGATCGGACAGCGAGTCGTTCATTTTGCCTACCCTCTTGGGAAAAAGGCGTAAGTTCATTTAGTAAATTAATCAGTAAACTCTTGATGGGTTTTGTGAATGATTAATCAAGTTCTATCGAGTTCTAGCTTGATTAAGTTTGTTGCACCATCAATCAATCGTTAGAACATCATCAATCATTGTGGAGGTGCACCGTGTGTGCCGTTGACTCAGATCGCAATAGATCGATAGATAGATTTTTTGCTTGTCGCGCTGTTTCTATGGAGAGCAAGTATAGAATAGAAGAATAGAATCATTTATTCGCTAGAGATGATTTTACAAAGCTGTTATAATTTATGGCTGGTACAAAGACATCTCACTTGCAGTAGGCATTTTTTTTTTTTTTACGTGGTAAAATCATCAAATGAGACCTACCACCCCGGGCAGGGCGAGAGGTACTGTCAGACTTGTACTGACTAAAATCCACGGTGTTCTTCAGTAGCCCTTTATGTTCCGGGGTCACGGTGATGGTATGAGTCCCGCAACCCCGGCAGGCTTTGGCCCTCTGAGAGGGGGCCCCGTCATTTTGCTGACAGCTCTTTGAGGCGCGCGTGGAACACGACGCGCCGTCGATACGGGCATGGTCTATGGTCGGGCGGCGAGTTGCCCTTTACTCGCCGCCGCATGCCCGCGCCTACGGTGGCCGGAGATCATCATGCGACGTCCGACGCCGTGGGCGTCCACCACCGCGGGTGGGGCGGAGGGGGGACATTGTCCTCTCTCTCGCACGGTGCGCCTCCTCCTTCGCGAGCATGACTGCTTCGCAGAAGGAGGCGACCGCTTCCCACTCCGTCTCGGCCCGCACCTGCAGTAGGCATGCGAAAATTATAAGTTTATTACGCATGCATTACATCTTACATCACAAAATACAATTTGAATTTATGACAAAATAAATTGACGCTAATTACAAATTATACGAATGTCACATATAAAAAAAAGGAAATGTTAAGAAAATTAAGTTTGTCAAGGTAAACAAGGATACCAGAAAGGAGACATTTATACAGAGAAACCTGAAAATAGGGGTCCAAAAAAAATTGGTACCTTGTGTCGTGAGGTATTCGAATCATCCCCACCCCAAGTATGTTCCGCGACTTTTTTAGTTTTTGAGTTATGCTGTTTTTACTCATTTCTGAGGTTTTGGAAATGCCTTGAGACTCGCCATCTTTTTTGAGATATTTGTTTTGTGTTTTTCATTCGTGAGTTGTCTAAGCATTATAATCATTATAAGCATAAAACAATTTCCTCCTTCTGCGAAGCAGTCATGCTCGCGAAGGAGGAGGCGGGCCGTGAGAGAGAGAGGACAGCGTCCTCCCTCCGCCCCAACCGCAGTGATAGACGCCCGCAGCGTCGGACGTCACAAGACGATCTCCGGCCATCGTAGGCTCGCTGTCCGGCCATGGTCCATGCCCGGGTTGACGGCGCATTGCGTTCCACGCGCGCCTCAAAGAGTGTCAGCATAATGACGGGGGCTTTGACCCTCTAGAGGGGGGCTCTAAAGGTCCAAAGCCTGCCGGGGTCGCAGGATTTATCTCATTACCGTGACCCCGAAACATAAAGGGCTATTGAAGGATACCGTGGATTTTAGTCAATACAAGTCTGTCCCTCCCGCCCTGCCCGAGACAAACAAAGAAAAAGCAAATAAGGTAGTCTCACAATATTATCCTTGTTTCAGGTAATTTCACATGCCTTGAGGTGATCTTCAAGTTGAAGCGGCGGCTGGGGTACCACTTGTTCAACACTTACATACCTACGTGCTTGATTGTCATTATGTCTGTAAGTTAGAAACACATTCAACATCAGCTTGTAATGTTCTCGCTGCTGGGACACAGGCCTTCTCTCTGAGAGAGGGAGTGGGCCATAATCCACCACGCGGGCCCAGTACGGGTTGGTAGATGTCAAATATGATCGAATTTTTGGTTCTAGGGCATGCCGGTTTCCTCACGATATTTTCCTTTACCGTTATGAGAGCAGTGATGATGAAATACATTACACAAAGTAATGTGCCTGGTATTGTGGCCCAGTGGTCCGGCATGTCCTAGACCTAAAAAATCGAAGATATGTGACATCTACCTACCAATTCGCACTGGGCCCGCGTGGTGGATTATGGCCCACTCCCTCTCTCAGAGAGGAGGCCTGTGTCCCAGCAGTGGGAGCATTATAGTCTGATGATGATGATGATTTACCAGATAACTAAATTTACCGGTGTTGCGCGTAGAATTAGCATGCTGAGGAAGAAGTGGGCCGGCCATGTGGAGACCTAGTGGGCAAACGTAGTGTAGGACGCCTCGTGGCAAAATGATTCGACGATTTGAAGAATTTGGGGGGCAGCGGGTGGATGCGGACTGCTCAGGACCGAGAATGAACAGCTGTTAGCTGAAGAGAGATTACTTTCAACATCACGATGACTAATCCACACATTTTTGATCAAGAACCTAAATGCCTCTCTCCTTTTTTCTGTCCTTCAGTGGGTATCATTCTGGATCAAGCCGGACGCTGCGCCGGCGCGCGTCACCCTCGGCGTGACGTCACTGCTGACGTTGTCAACGCAGCACGCTAAGTCGCAGGCGCAGTTGCCCCCAGTGTCCTATCTAAAGGCAGTGGATGCCTTCATGTCTGTCTGTACTGTGTAAGTAACATTTTTAAGATTTCTCAATTCCCAAAATTTCATTCCCTAATTTACAATAAATTAAACGTTTCCCCACACTAGGATTTTTTCCTGTATCATGGGTGCATTTACAAACATAGAAACTCACATACACAAATACCCAGACCCGGAACAACTACTTGCAGATCATACAAATATTCGTTCCATGCGGGGATCGAACCCGCGACATACTGCGCAGGAGTCGATAACTCAGCCACTGCGTCAACCGTGCTGTTCAGTGTTTAACTTATTTATGGCATGATCTTTTTGAGTTGTGAATCAAAGCATTTATTTCAAGTGAGCCATTTACAATCATTTTTTCAATTGTCGAAAGACATCATGTGCCTAGCCTTTTCCCAACTGTATTGGGGTCGACTTCCAGTCGAACCACATGCAACCGGATATCAGTATATTTGAATTGTAGAAAGACAAAAAAGAAAAATACTACTAAAACAAGGCTTAATAACTGTGAAAGTACTGTAGATTCCAAGTCGTTGATATCTGTGGAGATGAATGGGATAAATTTTCTGTAAATATATCAAACAATAGCTGATCCGTGCCAACTTCGTTGGGCGGTAAACATTACACTTTCAAACATATCGTGCGGTGTTCCTCAGGGCTTGATTCTGGGCCTTCTTTTATCTGAATTTTGATCTTTTCGGGCTTGAACTTGTTTTTTATGTAGATAAAACGCTGGCTATGTCTCGGGGATCAGGTACAGGGATTCAGCATGGCTAGCTATGACTGCAACATAGCAAAAAAACGCAAAAAATCATGAAATATCATGAGAAATTATACAAAAAGTTATGCTTATGAGCATAATTACCTATCTCGCTTAAAACTTTGAAGAATAAAAATAGTCTTGGCAAACTTAATAAATCTATAAGTGAAAAAAGTAATAGTTTTTACTTTTCTTGACTAGCTTAAGTGACTTTTGACTGGCCTGTTGGTCTAGTGGTTAGTAACCCTGACTGCTATACCGGGGCCGTGGGTTCGATTCCCACCCAAGGCAAATGTTTGTGTGATGAGCACGATCATTTGTTCTGTGTCTAGGTGTAATTTATCTATAATATATATGTATTTAGAAATATATAAGTATGTTTATCAGTTGTCTAGTACCCATAACACAAGCTTTGCTTAGCTTGGTAGGTACTGGATGGCGTTGTGTGATAGTTGTGGATTATTAGTTTAAGGCCGAAATGTGGAGAAAAGGTGAAAACGAAACAATTTCTTAAGCCAATTGCATTTTCTTTATTCCAGATTCGTGTTCATGGCTCTAATGGAGTATTGCCTTGTTAATATCGTTTTGGGGGATGGAGCTAAAGTTAAGGTGAATATTTTTCATGTTTTTACGCCTACTTTGCTTTACCATTGCTTTTCACAGCTGCTCTTTTCTCAAGTTATGTAATAATACCTAGTTCTCATTCCATCACACTCAATCCAAAATGTCGGGATATGCAACTGCGTGGAAATAACGAGGTATTCCCATTTGAGCAACTATTTCCAAAGCACTTTTTTAAGAGCAATTTTTTTATTCCCGTTTGAGCAACTTGTCAAAATTGTGACGAGTTGCTCAGTCCGGAATAAAAAGTTGCCCCTAAAAAAGGTGCTCTGGAAAAAGTTGCTGAAATGGGAATACCTCGAAATATCGGGAACTCAAACTAATAACATATCACAGAATACATCCCGTAAGTGATATTTTAAATGATAATAAACCGCGATAGCTTAAAACAGTGTTTATCACACTCGGTTTGTTCCAATAATAGCTATCATTTTCATTCTCCGAGTTTTCAGTATTTGAGACGTAAAGTAAACTGGAACTTTGACAATTTCAAATTGACAATTTTCAAGGAAAAAATTAGTTCCTTTTTCGCACACCAGAGGCGCTGTTCCAAAACAATAATCAGACGATAAGATAATGATTATAAAATGTAATACTTTTAAAGACTAAATCATTTGAGTATAAAATACTAAACTTAAACTAGACTGTTTAATAATATGTTTAAAAAATAAATACCAGATCCGCATGAATTTAAGCTAATGATTAAATCTACTAATAGATGCTATCTTATTTTCCAGGATGCCCAAGAAGCAGCCAAAGCCAAGATGCGAGCGATCAGCATCGATCGTTTCTCCCGGGTTTTCTTCCCGCTCCTCTTCTCAGTGCTCAATGCCATCTACTGGATACACTTTGCGCAGTACATCTGATGGACTTAGATGTAGCTGTTCTGTTGGAACTTTGTTACTTGCTCTTCATCATCACCATCATAATATTCGTCCGGAGTAACCCACTGCTGGGTATAGGCCTCCCCTTTGTTTTGCCATATCCCTCGGTTCTGTGCGTCTTTCATCCATCAATTCCCCGCGATCTCGTCAACCCGACGGGCTTTTGGGAGGACCTAGTTTTTTTGGCCGAAACTTGTCCACAATTCGGTCAAAACCATACTCCATCTGCCGTTTCTGCGTTTAGCCAGATGCCCAACTTCACTTGAGGCGTATCGCCCTATCCCCGACGTCATAGACTTTCGTCCGTTACTTGCTCATTCAACATTAGAGAATTATTAGCGGCACCTGCTGTCCAAGAGGATCATGTTTTTTTTCCCCGAAGTGTCTTGTCCTACTGGCGGTCAGAAGCCTTAGAAGTGTCCAAACACGGCGTGAAAGGTGCGCGGCAGCTACGCGCGGCATTCGCGGGATACAAATTTGCCGCGCGGCTGGTTTAGACCTTTTGCGCGGCAGTGCTGCGCGGCATGTCCGAGACACGCGTGCTGTGCGACAACCACTGTTGTCGCAGAGCTCGTGCGTGTTATCTATTATATTTCGTGTTGTTCGCAAATAAAATTTGATTCCTTTTTGATTTAATTAGACCCAGTTTAAAATAATTTAATGATTGACAAGATAGTTTTTAAAAGAACTGAATTACGCGTTTCATACATGTTGGATAATTACGAGAGCAACTTAAAAATTTGTTTTTTTTTTGGTCAGATATCTTAACGATTATGGTGTCAAATGAAAGGTCTAAGTCTAAAACTATTTTATCAGTTTGAATCATGTAAATCGGTTCACGCCTTTAAGAGATAATTAAGAATTAGTATAGTGGAAATATAATGAGTCAGGAAATTAATAATAAGTACCTACTGTTATAAAATGTAATAAGATTAAACTTACCACAACCAGTGACATTACTTGTTTTTTCTCTGTTTCTCCTCCCTTCTATAAGAACTCAAAAGACTTCATTTTCAATTATAAAGCTGCTTTTGGTTGTCCGATTTTTTTTGTCGTCTAGTATCCCATAATGGACCATGGGAGCCATATATTTCAATAAGACGAATTGCTGTTTCGTTATCCGTTTTACTTGATAAAATACGACAACCATTGGCATTGTCCGTCCAGACACAACCATTGGCGAACCAACACTAACACCGTTCGCGGCAGGGTGCTCGCGCAGCAGGTAGCTCGTGGCTGCCGCGCGTGACAGTCGTCCAATCAAAGCGCGGCGGGCCGCGCGCGGCAGCCGCGCTCGATTGCCGCTCGATATTTGGACACACCTTTATCTTAGACACTCACGGAATTTTATCTTATGCCAATCATGTTTAATTCCTTTTTCTTCTCTGCCCACGTACAGATAGCGTGCGAGTTGAATGCAGTCGGGGTCTGAGGTGAAGAGCCCCCCGCTACCCGCACGCCCCACCTCACGCGCCTGCAATGTAGTACTGTGCCATCCTTGTCAACAGCACTACCGCATTCCTAAGCTCTGCATTCAACTCGCGCGCTTAGTGTACTCTATCTCACTTCTGGACAAAGACCTCCATTAATTCCATATTTTCCGAGACTTGCGTCCTTTTTTTTTTGCGCGTCGAATGAGTCCAACCACCCGGGCAGGGCGGGAAGGACTGTCAGACTTGTAGTGAATAAAATCCACGGTGTCCTTCAATAGCCCTTTATGTGCCGGGGTCACGGTGATGGAATAAGTCCCGCGACCCCGGCAGGCTTTGACCCTCTGAGAGGGGGCCCCGTCATTATGCTGACGCTCTTTGAGGCGCGCGTGGAACACGACGCGCCGTCGACCCGGGCATAGTCTATGGTCGGGCAGCGAGTTGCCCTTTACTCGCTGCCCGCATGCCCGGACTTTGCGTCCTTTACACGTAGTTTAATCTAATACGTTCAAAGAGTTTTAGATTCGTACTTCTTTTTCTTCTCTGCCCTCGTACTCTATCTCACTTCTAGATAAAGGCCTCCCTCCATTCCTTCCATCTTTTGGACACTGCATCTTCCTCATAGTTTTACCTTGGCTACCCTGCTCTACCCTCTGGACTATTTTGCCTAGTTTGTCCAACACTTCTGGGATGTTACTCATGGTATCACTATAAATTCATATTGTATTTAAATATTAAGGGTTTATCTTTGTTCCTCTTAAAAATCTTTTCGTAAAGTGTGTTTTAAGACTTCATTCATTTGAATTTCACAGAAATAATTATGACCTACTCGCTACCTTGTTAATTTTTCAATTAAGTCTATGCCATAGTGTTTCTAGGGTAGGGTAGTTAGATACTCTGAATGTAATTGTATTATGAACGCAGCCGAAGCTCAAATTCAATGCTTTTGAGAACCGAAACTTGTTGCCAAAAGTTTATTTCAATGAATACTCTTGAAAAAATCTTATGGAATGATTGCACCAAAATAGTGTGCAGCACATTTGTTGGCTTCACCTGTGCGCGATCATTTTCACTGATCAAATTATAGCAATGTGCTCGTACAAATTACAACTTGACAGCTGTCGTGTGTACGTACAATTTGTTCTTGATTAGGCGCGCCCACACAGAGCGAGCAGCCTCGCGAGGTAGTTTCCTCGCGCGGCAAATGCCTCGGGAGGCTGCTCGCTTTGTGTGAGTCCACGAACGAAAATTTGTGCCGCATACCTGTGGAAGCGCATCTTTATAATAAGCACATCCTTTTTCGTCTTAACATTCTCATACATTGTGTTACTGAATATTACCTATGTTGATTACAACAACATAATTGCAGAATCGTCGCGTCACGTCGTCGCACCGCGTCAAGTCTCGGTATGTGCTGACCCTTAAGGTTTTAATTACTTATTTTTTTAAATTAGTTAAATAATTAAAAAAATAAGAATTACAGTTCATTTTAACTTTAATATGATCTCTTGATCATAAAAAAACACGATCTCAACAAAAAAAATATAGTAAGTTTAGTTGTTATTTTATTTTTTCGTTTGAGAATGTTAAGATTTTATAAAAAGTGGAATAATTAATTAAATTATTTATTGTACAAAGAAAGCGATATCGAAGTTATAATTAAAATCGTCACAATCGTAGAAAAGAGACGGTTTTGAAAAAACTGCGAAAAACACTTTTTAGTTTATTTGGATGTTAAATCATCAAAATATTATAACTACTTAAGAATAAAAACAAAATATAATGTGGATTTCAAAATAAACAGTCGGTAAAATGACGGATTTGCTAAGCGCTCATAGTAAAATGACGAGTGTGTGTACTCGACTTAGTACGACGCGCGGGGGTCTCCCGCCGCCCCCACCCGCTCCCGACGCATCCGTACACTCGTCACTGTTCGTCGAATTTACTCACGCGTTGCACCGGTTTTGTTATTTTCGTAATTATTTGCGCTAGTTTAACATAAAGAAGCTGTTTATTTTGTTTCGCGCCTCGTTTTTGATATATTAATGTTAAATAGTGTGTTAAAATGAAACCAGGAAGATCAAAACATATGATAAAACTTGCAGTGAAAACAAACAAAGATGCACAAAATACGAATTTTGCTCATGAAGAGCATATTGATGATGAAGACTGTATTCCAGGGACTCCAGGTAAGTTAGTAAATAACAAATTAACATTATTTTACTTACTCTTGTGTTTTATAAAACTTTGCAACGTAAATTTAAGTAGTCCGTAGAAAACCGGCGGTTCTGATTCATCCGCCGGTTTACTACGGAATGTTATCGATACAAATTGAACGTAATTTTTATTTAAAAAAAATATGTTTCTATCGAATTATGAAGTTATTGTTGTGTTTGTATTAAATTTAACAAGATTTGAGTTTTTGTGATGTACATTACTATATTACATTTTTCTATGGACATGATAATGACGAGTGATCACAACCGACGATATTTTGTGTACACGATTTTTTATCTAAGGGTCGTATTTGACAATCCCACTTTATTCTTGGAACTAAAATAAACTTCCGCCTTTATTCTTTTGTCAAAGACCATTTAATGTAAATTAATTTAAAATCTTTTTTAGAGAGAAATATTCTAATTTCAGTAATAATTATTCGTATTAGGAAAAAAGTTAATTTTATTAATTTTACCCATACTTTTGTATCCTCAGACAGTGTTGACGTTGTTAGTCACTACTATTGCTTCCAGACACCAATATTTTTTTAAACTAAGTATAAACATTGTGAAATATGAAAATTCATTTTTTTTTTTCAGGATGCCAATCGCCATTACCTCCAGGAGCACGCACCGTTATTGAAGACATGCAAGAAATTTATGACGACGTGTTTTCAGACGATATACACGGAAATAGCAAGATCACAACATCAACAGCTGATGAAGAAAATATGAACCCGAACATACAATCACCAGCTGCTGCTGCTTGTCTTCTAAGAGAAGATCCTTTTATGACCGAAGCCAGCAATGCGTCTCCAAATATACTCCCATCAGGTAATCAGCAACGTGTCGCGTCTTTCTTAAATAGCAGCTCAGCTCCAACCCCGTTAGATATCACGACCTTGGTGCCAGATTTATCACCTTTCCCTCAACCAACTTCTCCAGCTGTTGACAATAATGGACAAACACCTATGCCATCACCAGCAAAAAACCATGGTGAAGTATGTAACGATTCTTTTTGCTCTAAGCATGATAGCGATATTTACAGCAACTGTCCATCAATAAATACAGCAGTATCTTCGTGCCAGTCTTAGATAAAGGACCCTATAGATATGCACTTGGCGTAGCCACATGAGATAGAGAATACTGACGTCACGAATGAAAAAAAAATGGGGAGTGTAGTCATACTGCAAACTTTTACCCGACTCGCGGGTAAATTATTATCACGTGTGATCGTTAATAGTCGATGTGGTCAAAATAATAATTATGTCAAAAGAATAACCTGTTTACTATATCAATGGCCTTTCGGTGAAGGAAAACATCATTGCATTTGACTTTTTCCCTTTAATCTGCCTAATTACAGTTCATATTCGCATGCAACAAACGGGACAAGTCGCTACGTGTCGCGGGATGCCGACGGGGATAAGTTTGTGTGCAAATATGAACTGTAATTGTACCTTATTGGACTAAACTTTGAGAACCTAAAATCAAATGAGATGACACGGTAAGTATTTAAATTTTCCAAAAGTATTTCATAAACCCGGCCGAGAGTTGAAATTCGCAGTGCTAGATTTAATAAGTACATTTTTTATGAGCCACTTAACAAAAAAGATGTACCTACTTAAGGAACGATAATCCTGGTTCTTTTCTCTCACTATCACTTTTGCAGTCAATTACACTGCACCGCACCATTTTAAATATAGAGATTAGAGAAAAGAACAAAATAATGCCGATTGTTACTTTACATCTTTTTTCTTCTCTTTCTCTTTCGTGAAAATATCAAGGAGTTTAAGATATAGGGAGCGCGTTCTTCCTACTAGAAAAACGAGCCCAAATCGGTGACCTTGGAATGAATGAAAGGCACACAGCTCTGCATTCTGTTTCTTTCTAATAGAGTGTCCATGATACAATACTTTGAGGATAATATTAATAATATAGTGTTACAGAAAGTACTTATAATATTACGACTAAGTGAACTGTTTTTGATGATTCTCTTTTTGTTCGATGAAATATAACTGTCATTTGGTATCATTTCAATTAATATTGAACCAAACGTTCAATAGTTTTTGTTGACTGAGCATTTCTTATTGTGTACTTGGACACTGGATGATGTTTTACCGGTATTATGGATAACGTATTTGACAAGAATTGGGGTTGAATATTTGAACTAAATATGGTAAAATAAAAGTTTAAAAAAAGTAAAAAAACCGCCTTCGAAAACCACCACAAAAAAGTTTTAAGGGGTATGCACCAACCAGCCCACAAAATTTCAAAAAAGAACATTTTTTACTTAATAATTATAACCAACAAAATGAACAATACAACGCTCGTAGTTCATTTTTTTTTGTTCCTGCGCCGAGCCGAGTTCATAAAGAACTCGGAGGGTTGTATTAGTGATTTTGATGATTATAATTCCGTAACTAGATACGTCTTACAGCCGCGAATAATATTTTACGTAACACACAACCTAGCACTGGCCTGCAAATTGCAAAAAACGCAAGAAAATTTAAACGCGGGTTGATTGAAGCTTTCACCTTAAACAACTTATCTTTAGTTAGATAGTCAGTGGCCAAAACTGGCTAAGTGCGAGTCGAACACGCGCACGACGGGTTCCTTAGTATTATCTATGTAAACGGCAAAAAATTATGTATAATTTTGTTTTTTTTTCTATTGCTATTCATTGAATGAAAGGTAAATTGCAGTTTACGATTTATGACGTATTAAAAACTACTTACTAGGTCTCATCACCTCGCTCAAACTAATTTTCTGAAAAGTTTACATGTTATATTGATAACACAGTTTACATGACAGATTCGAGTAGGTTCACTTGCTGTATGTACTACAGCAAGTAAACCTACTCAAATCTGTCAAATTTTACCAATAGAATATTACTCTTCCGCTATTGTAATAAGGTTGAAAGGTTGATGTGCTGGCATTTGTACATAATATATTTTTTTTAGTTTTATCATTCTATAATTTTAGAAAATGCAGGAGCCACTCTTCGTCGAATTATCATACTATTTATTTTATAACTGAGACCAATTTAAAAATTAATCAAAGTTAGAAACTCGTAAAGTATTAAAAATAATTAAAATCAACTGTCACATTATCTAAACGTAAAACGGAACAACCTAGCACACCTAACTTAGATTATATATCTAAAATTACTTTTTCTTTAAAGAGGATAAATCTCGGAAACCAGTTTATATTGGTCACCCTACAAACGTCACCAATGATTTGAATTTGACAATATCATAATGTTGCCATCTTAAACGTTAAATACACCTCCTAGTTTTTTGGGAAACATTATTGGATTTTTGTGTTCTTTTTTTTGGTTTTCTTAAAAATATGAGTAATTAAAATACATTACAGAATACAAAAACTATCATAAGCTGTAAAAAATGTAATATAATTGTACCAATATGCATCTAAAAAAAACTTTAACTCAAAAAGTTTCAAAATATTGGTAAAGTTTTTTATTTTGTGTAAACATTTATCAATGCCAGAAAGAGAAAAAACTCCTAGCTGTGTGCCTCTCTTGCTTAAAAACTAAGGCACGGTTTTAATGTTAGAAGTACTCACTCCTTAAACTCCTTGGAAAATATCGTTAAATGCCACACAGACTACGTATTTGTTAGTGCCATAAACGTGAACGTCGTGTACGTTTTGTCAATTTGTTTTTCTTTCTTGAGGGCAAGAGAGAAAGCTATAAAGCCATCTCGTAGATAAAAAAACCTACATGGCTTGATAACTTCCATCTCTTAATTTTATTTTTAACACAAACTGCTATTTGATATGCATATAAATCCAGGTGTTAAGTAAAACTACAGTTTCCGTAATACTAAAATTTTGTTATTATACATTTTATGAGCTTAGCTAACAATAACAAAAAGAGATACTCATTAATAAATTATCGTACAGAGTTACAGACCTAATTGCCCGGGAAATGTAATGCCTGAATCTGGTATCCCTAAATACGCCCTACTTGGCCAACTTGTTTCGCTAATAGGAGTGGCGGGCCCTGGAAAAACCGGCTACGCGCTGAGAGATGGAGATAGCCATGCTCTGTCCTTTTTCTTCTTATGCGATTTGTCGATTTTATTTTTCTTTCTTGAGGGAAAGAGAAGGAACTATCAAGCGTTCTATACCCTTCTCTTTCTACGGTGCCAGTCGTCTCCAGCTCCTTCTTTTCGATGCAGAGGTAAAAAACGTGGCCGAAATTTTAATAGTTGGAAGGAAATAATAAGAAAGCGTCTAACAAATGAAGGAAAAGAATATGTCTCAAAAAAGGGCATTACTGTACCAGCAAAAACTATACGTAGACCTTGCTCATGTAGATATAAATGTTACACTATGTTGACTCTCGAAGAAAGAAAGGATGCATTTGACAAGTTTTGGAAATTAGGTGAACGTGAGAAACAATGGTTGCATATCACGCATTATACTACAAAACAGAAAAAGAAAAGGGGTCTTCAGAGAGATTTAAAGCATAACCGTCAATTCACATACAAGTATTTCTTACCAAAGGACTTAACAAAAGTAGAAGTTTGTAAAACCATGTTTTTGAATACATATTCGATTAGTGAAAGATTAGTACGGACAGCTTGGGATAAATACGATGGAAGCACTTCGATAAAAAAAGATATGAGAGGGAAACATAAAAAACATAATCGGATCGTTGACGATGAAATGGTAAAGTCAGTTTGTGCTCATGTTAATTCATTTGTACCAGTCGAATCTCATTATATTAGAGCAGCATCCAAAAGACTTTATTTAGATGGCGGCTTGAGCATCGCTCGAATGTTTAGATTATATAAAGAATGGCCGGAACTTAATAATTATTCAAATAATGCTTCTAGTCTTAGACAGTACAGAGACATAGTTAACACTCACTTTAATTTAAGTTTCCATGTACCCAAAAAGGATACTTGCGATCAGTGCCATAGTTTTAAACAAACACAGAATCCGTCTGACGATGTCATAGAGCAATATGCTAAACACCAAAACAGTAAAACTGTATCCAGAACTATAAAACAAAATGACAAAACTGACGCCATTAATTCTAATGGGCGCATTGTTTGTGCTACCTTTGATTTTCAAAAGGTTTTGTCATGTCCTCATGGGCAAATGAGCATATTATATTATAAGCGCAAGCTGTCATGTTATAATTTCACTGTATACGACATGGCTGAGAAAAACGGTTACTGCTACATGTGGGATGAAAATGTTGCCAAACGTGGGGCCAACGAAGTAGCTAGTTGCTTATATGATTTCATTAAGAAGTGTGCATCGAAGGGTACAAAAGAATTTCGATTTTGGTCTGACAATTGTGCAGGCCAAAATCGAAATCGAATTGTTTTTTATATGTATGCTCACGCAGCAGCAAAAGAATTTGATGTAACTATTATTCATAGATTCCTAGAAAAAGGGCATACGCAAAATGAGGGGGATTCAGTTCACAGTGTGATAGAAAGGTCCGCTGAGCATAAAACCTTATATACTCCTGAGGAATGGAAACTACTAGTACGGTGGGCTAAAGTAACAGGGGACTCGTATGAAGTCATAGACGTAACTCAGTCGACAGTTTTCGATTTTAAAGCTCAACTCAAGAATAAGAATTGGATAAAAAATATAGATAACAACAAAGTTACTTGGACAGCCATAAAAGAAGTTTGTGTCGATGGAACTGAGAGTAATAAAATTCGTTATAAATATGCATTAACCGATGAATACATGACGCTTGTACTTAGAAAGGAAACTAGAAATTACAATATCCCAACCTTATGCAAAGCTTATGTGTGCCCAATTCCAATCAGTAATGATAAATACAAGGATCTTATTAGTCTTTGCGATTCTAAGATAATACCTATTAAATACCATAATTTTTTTAGAAGTTTAAGTCATGGGCGTAATGTTTCTGATAATAATACAGAATCCGACTGAATAATATATTGTGCAATGACATTGTTTTTTATTTATATTTTTTATTCAATTTATTTTTCTAGTTACCTACGTAATTGTTCCTATTTTTTGATCTCATTTATAGTGATTTTTTAGATTCTTTTATTATTTCTTACCTTGGTCTTATTTTTACTAAGACCTATATAAATAAGACATACTAAGATATAATTGTGATATTAATTGCTAATAAATAATAATGAGTACCTACCTTATAAAGTATAATTTTAAGTAACTATCCTAAGATTCTACAGTACGAAAGTACTAGTTACTGTTATGATTATTAAATTAAAGTTAAGCTTTGTGTTCAGCGTTTAATTGCTGTTTTTTGTCTATTTACTTATTTTATAATAAAAAAAGAAAACACCCTACATAATACAGTGACTTTTATTTAAGAAAAGCCTACAACACTAGTTTTACCCAGCTCGCTTCCCACATTTAGTACCTATCCACCTATCTAACTAACCTAACGACTTACCTACCTATTTTATGTATCTTATCTACCAACTTACTTACCCACTGTTCAATATAGATAACACATCCGTCAAAATATTTCTAAACAAGTTCACAGAACATGATCGTAAAGTAACATCCGTCATTCTATCAACAACAACTTTCCGAAGAACAACGTCGGATAGCACTATGTGACTGTGTTGACTCCGAAGTAAAATGAAGCATGTGATTTTTCTCGAAAACCGTTAAATTAATAGTTTTAATTTTTATTGCATCTTAAAACTACTGCTTTCAATTAGATATATGTAAATTTTCAACCACACAGTTCAAGTAGTTCAAAAGTAATGTCGAAAAAACAACAAAAAATATTTAAAATGGCTGCCCTGTAAAGTTCAACATATGTCAGATCCGTCACTGTTCTACGATTACGACGAAATGTAAAATGAAGGGTTGTTGTACATTTCCTACAAAGTTAATTCCCTACGAAAAATAACTATTTTTATTTTGATAACTGTGAATTCGCTACCCTGCTTTTTTACGCTTGTTTGCTGTAAAAATTAAGAGACAGGTCTCAGAGGACTGTTCCGTTCCTGAGTTTTTTTATAAAAACCAAAATCCTTGCTTGCTATTAGGTAGGTACTACTTTTAGGGCTAAAAATCAGCCCTAATACTCGGTTATCTTGTCAAAGTTATCCGAGTCTTTTTAATTTGACACATTTTCTATAGATGAGCTGTCAAATCGCTACTTTTATTCCTCAGATAAAAGTTATCTGACTATTGAAATAGATTTAAAAAAATCTAAAAATCCACGTTTTTAAATGTCCTAAAAATAAGAAAATAACCCTACGGGTCTGAGAGAGGGGCCACTCAAAACGTGGGGGCGTATCTTTGCAAGTTACACCCACGATCTATCCAAGAAAAACGTGGGAAAAATCAGACCTAAGGAAAATAATGTCAAATGAAGATATAAGTATGTGACAACACTATCGAAATCTAGCTCTGGCGAATTAAATTTCAAGAGATTTAAAAAATGTGGCAAATTAAGTTTTTGGCAAATGTACAACAACCCAATAAAACTTTTATGTGAACACGAAAATAAAATATGATCCGTTTCAAATGTCGTTTTTTTTTAAAACTTTGAAAGCGGTTGATGGACCAAAGAAAGATTGTTTTATTTAACCAACTTAAAAAAGGGGGAGATTCTGAATTCGACTGTACACACGGCTACACATCAAGCTATAAAAAACCAATTTGTCTTAGCCTCGCTTCGTGAGATTTTTACACGCAATGAACGGTCAGCTAACACTGGTTTGTTAGCTGACCGCTCATTGTGCTTACTTCGCTCCGATATTTGCTCCAAATATTGAAAATTATGAATATTTTTAAACTACTATAAAATTTACTTGATGTGTTATTTTAAAGAATTTGGCTTATTTCACAGGTTGCATAGGGTGGTTATAGTGTAATTTTAATTTATTTTTGACAATTATCAATGAGCAAAATTACACAATCATGTTGTCGGGTATCTTTTGTTCTAGTAATATTTTCTATGTAATCTATATTGTTTATTTAGAGAACTTTCAAAATAATTACTTATTAGATAAACTAACACGTCAGAAACTTAAAAATAAGATTCCATTATATATCTGAGGGCACTTGATAGTGTTGCCGCCGCTGTAGCCGTGAAGTGTCCGTCACACTCTCCATGCAGAATAGTCAACTGTCTCTCAATCATCTCTTGGCTTTTATCCTCCCTCTCCCTCCTTCTCCTCTCCTCCTCTCTCTTCTTTTCCCTCTTTCGAGTGCCATCACCAATTTTCACATCATTTGAAAAGCAACCTTCTTTACTTTGGAACACAAGAACACGTTTTATCCAGTCGTTGCGCAAAAACTGAGCGTGGCCGAAAACGCTGCAGCTCGTGACTATAACGATAAAAACATTTATTTAATATGTTAATGGTATGTTTATTCAAAATTATCAAACTAAAATTATGTACAAAAATAAGATAAAAGAAAAAACATTCAAAGGGCGTCAAAGAATAAGTCCACATCGCTGTCAACGGGAACAGTGCCCAGAACGCTGGCAGCATTGCCACGTTGTATGGCAAATGCGGATTCGTTGGCCTAGGAATAGGCCAGCCCTCTGGTCACCTGAAGAGTCGACTAAACGCCTGGAGATATCCTTAAAGATGTTTCAACCTGAGTGGCGTAGCGTCTAGCGGGGCGTCCAACAAGTCGTTCAGCGGAGTGTGCAAGCGGTCAAAGAGCATTCGCCCATTGTAGTGACCTCAGTGCACGCTTAGCGTCTCAGCCATAGGACGTCCACTGCTGAACATAGGCCTCCCCTTTAGATCGCCACATATACCGGTTGTAAGCGACCTGCATCCAGCGTCTTCCAGCGACCTTTATATCGTCGTCTGTCCACCTTGCTGGTGGACGTCCTACGCTGCGCTTGCTAGTCCATGGTTTCCTCTCTAGTACTTTTCGACCCCATCGGCCAACTGCTCTCCGAGCAATATGGCCTGCCCATTGCCACTTCAGCTTGCTAATCCGGTGGGCTATATCGGTGACTTTAGTTCGTCTATGGATCTCCTCATTTCTGATTCGATCACGTAGAGAAACACCGAGCATAGCCCTCTCCATAGCTCGTTGAGCGACTTTGAGTTTTGAGATGAGGCCGATAACTATAATAAGTAGCGTTAGCCTAGGTTCATTATAATATAGTACGCTTACTCAGTTCATTCATGAGATCAGCAGCTTTGAATTTATTTAAAGCTATGTATTCAGCTTCGTAGAAACTCTTCATGCAAAACTGATCGATCATGTATTTGTCTTCTTTTTCCGAGAACACGTTACATCTTCGATAAAAACGTGCAAACATCATATAAATAGTCCTAAAAACGTAAAATAAGTATATAATTATATTCCAATTGAATTTTAACACAAGGCTTCTATTTTCAATAACGGTTAACGCGTATGATTTCGTTGAAGGACACTGCCGCAATGATATTATAAGTAAAAAGTTGTAGATACGTTATACGCGCTCAGAAAGTGACACGCTCAAATGTGGTCAATTGACAAATCTTAACTATATTTGTCTCTTTTTCACTCGCGATGCCGTCCTACTTTAGCGACTAATCGTGATGTAGTGTGCTTTTGCATTATTTAGTTATTCATGTGTGCGTTAGTGTGCCGTTTTTAGGGTAGGTAACTTATCTTTTCATTTATAATATCATTGCACTGCCTTATCAGGCGGACGTTGCACGAAGCAGGCTGTCGATATAACAAACATACAACGATGAGTTGGAACGTTTAATGAGAAGTGGCAACGCCTGCCGGAGTCCTGGGACTGTTTAAGCAGGTATCCACCTGTTTTACCTAGTTATTTGGTATTGCAGTTTTTTTCATTTTTTTAAATATTTTTTTTTGGCAGAAACTACGAGTACTTTATTCAGTAGAAATAAAGTACTAATACTTTAAATGCTAATACTTCATAGGTACCTGTATGCCAACACATAGCCAAAGTCTTCGCCCTCTTGTATCAGGTGTTTGCAGTGAGGAGTCGCCATACAGTCCAGCTGCGACTCATCGTTCAAATATAAATGTTCAGTCTGCGTCAATGATTCCATACACTCAACTGAAGACGCCAGATTTAATGCAACAATATTATTTCATTTGGACATTGAGGCTAAGAACTCACGGCGCGTTTTTCACCCGCGACCAGCTTCTGTAGAATACAGATATGTATGTAAAAAATTAAAGCACAAATCACGACGCGTTTTAATTACTAATTCGCAACCGCGGCGACTACGTTATCGCGCAAATAAGCGGCTTCGTGAGTTTAGAAATAAAACCGCAGTACTAACCGCGGCGGTCGCGGGTGAAAAACGCGCCGTGGGTTCTTAGCCTGACTGAGCACTAGTTCGGGCCGGATAACGCGCTTTCCAGTTAAAATATTAATTTGGTGTCATCTTACCCGTACTTATAAGACACAATTTTGTATAATAGTGTGTGTTAAAAATTATAATACTAGCTGGAAACCATTGTAAATAAATCAGATTTGAAGCGGTCGCTTCCTTCTGCGAAGCAGTAAGCTCGTGAAGGAGGAGGCGGGCCGCGCCGCGAGAGGGAGATGACAGCGTCCTCCCTCCGCCCCAACCGCAGTGGTAGACTCCCACGGCGTCGGACGTCGGCAGACGACCTCCGGCCACCGCAGGCGCGGGCATGCGTGCGGCGAGTAAAGGGCAACTCGCTGTGCGACCATGGACCATGCTCGGGTCGACGGCGCGTCGTGTTGCACGCGCGCTTCAAGGAGCTGGCAGCAAAATGACGAGGCCGTAAGGTTAAACGCCTGCCGTGCTCGCGAGACTATCTAAGCAGGATACCCTGGTGTATAAAAGGCAATTGAAGGACCACAGGTGAAAGTCTGAAAGTCCCCTGTGCTCCACACAGGGCGGGAGGACTCATTTGATTATTTTACGAACCTATAATTTGACAGGCCTGTTGGTCTAGTGGTTAGTGACCCTGACTGCTATGCCGGAGGTTGTGGGTTCGATTCCCACCCAGGACAAATGTTTGTGTGATGAGCACGATCATTTGTTCTATGTGTGGGTGTAATTTATCTATAATATGTATGTATATGTAGAAATATATAAGTATGTTTATCAGTTGTCTATAGTACCCATAACACAAGCTCTGCTTAGCTTGGGACTAGATTTGTGTGATAGTAATAAAAAAAAGTTATAAAGGTCTACTTTCACCTGGTTCATCAGCTCTTGTTCCAGGATTATTTACTCTATCAACATACTCCTCCCAGGTTCCATAAATATTTTCCAACTGTCTTTCAGTATACAACTCTGTTTTGTTCAGTAGATCTAGATTGAATGTATCTGGGGGCCTTCGCCATGAGGTTGCGTTGTAAAACAGTAGCCCCACTAAAAACGATCAACATGTTCAAATTACAGAAGTTTTAACCATAAAACATTATATTAAGAGGATATACCACGGCCGCTTTTCCATACAAAATACAAAGTTTTTTTTTTTTAGTGGCGGATCTATATAACACATGTCACTCACATACTTTCGTACTTTTACTTTCTTTCACATTGTCACGATAACATTAATAAATAATAGCGTGTAACAATACTCTACAACAGTGGTTCTTAACCGGTGGTCCGCGGACCACTAGTGGTCCCTGGAGGCATTCCAAGTGATCCGCGAAACCATCCTGATAATATGTGGCGTGACGCGAACAAGCATCGAAATCAGTTGGATGCCACTGCCGACATGCGTTTAGCTTTGAGTAGCACTGAACCAAGAATTCAGAAGTTAGTAAAGAGTATGCAGTTACAAAAATCACATTAAATTAAATTCTGTAACTTTGACCTTTTTGCTAAACAATAAATAAAGGAGTGCTTAACATAAAATTGTGCTTGTTTTCTTTATCAAACAATCCTTAATTTATGAAAACCAACTGGGTGGTCCCCGGCAAGACAAACATTTGATGCAATGGTCCCTCAAGACTAAAAGGTTAAGAACCACTGCTCTACAACATTATATGTTATAAACGCTCCCACATTGGTTGAACTTGTTGTATAACATCGTATAACATTATGTTCAATCAGTTAGGGTTTGTCTTTCGAGAAAGGTGGTAGTGATCCAATAATGGAGGCAGTGCTGATGTTATATAACAATAGTTATTTGTTATACAAGAGTGCAAAGTTGATTTTTAACCGCGTGCTCAATTTTGATGACCGAGCAAGCGAATGATTCTAAAATTGAATCACGAGTGCAACGAGTGATTCAAAATTAGAATCATGAGCGATAGCGAGGGAATCAAAAGAGCACAAGGTGAAAAATCTTTGCACTCGAGTGCAACACGTAACTTTTCATCCCACCTCAGCGAGGAAATGACTAAATGCAAAAACAAATAAAAACAGATGTACATTGTACAAACACAAGATAGGCTTTTATTTCAGTTTAGGTATTAGCTAAGACATTAATAAAGAACAGAATAATTTTTAAATTAAAACAAATAATACTAATAAAATAATAATAATAAAACTTAGGTAGTAGTTGAAGCGCGGGCATGCGGACAGCGAGTAAAGGGCAACTCGCTGTCCGACCATGGACCATGCCCGGGTCGACGGCGCGTCGTGTTCCACGCGCGCCTCAAAGAGCTGTCAGCAAAATGACGGGGCCCCCTCTCAGAGGGCCAAAGCCTGCCGGGGTCGCGGGACTTATTTCTATTACCGTGACCCCGGAACATAAAGGGCTACTGAAGGACACCGTGGATTTTAGTCAGTACAAGTCTGACAGTACCTCCCGCCCTGCCCGGGGTTGGAGGTCTCATTTGATGATTTTACCACGATAAAAAAAAAAAAAGAAAGTAGTTGAAAACTACTACCTAAGTATTAAGTTACTTATTTTTATCTTGGTTTGTCGTAACATAACAATAAGACGTGAAAGGAAAACCACACAAATAAAAGGTCAAACAAAGTACTGAGCCAAGAATGTTTCGGGTCTGAGATTTTAACAAAATAATTGTAGATTACGCTCCAAGGGGCGTATTGAATTCCGAAGCGATACTAAGGATTCTGGGGGTGAACCTCCGTCCGTAGCGCAGCGAGAAGGTTCAAGTGTTAACACCCGAAAGAAAAGAGGGAATAAAGTTAAAAATCCTTAGTGAAGCGAGGGATTCAAGTTAGCCCAAGGCAACGCAGCCTTACACCGGAGGAGCGTACTCTGCTTTCCCACCTGTGTACCACATCAAATTTTAAAAATAGAATTTGTTTCCTCGACAACCTTCGAACGTCAAGTGGGCACCACAGCAAGCGATCAGCTGTTGCGGTCACCGGCCGCCATTACTGCTGCTACTCTTTTGTTCATACGATGTTCTAAATTCAAATTTACTTTATTCACTAGAGGATAAAAACGGCTTTTACTCACTTGAGGATAAAAACAGCTTTTACGGTCAGATATCGAAGAGCAAAAGTACCCTTTCCGAGATGGGGGGATGAAAAAGTTATATTTTGTTATATCATATTGTAACCAGTTGTAAATCAATTTGTTAAATGAAGTTGTATAACATCAGTAACAATTTATTATAATATTTGTATCAATTTATAACTTTTGTTATAATTTGTTTACAAAAGTTAGTCTCTAACGTTATAGGTATAACTGCTGTGTGGGAGCACCTTACGAATAAGAAAATATTTTACTTTTAATGTTTTCCTCAGTTTCATTTTTTAATACCTTTGAGCGATAATGATCAGACAAAATATCGTTCATCTCAAATAGTTTTTCCAGACGTGATTGTATGGTAGAAGGAATATTCTTTTCTTTCTGCCGCGAAAGTTCTCTCAGATTCACTGCAATGGGAAAAGAAACTTTTAACTACAAAAAAGTTAAACATCTGTCCACGAGTGTTCAACACTGTTCAAAGAAAAGTGTTAAAAACGGCATTTGACGTTGATGAAAGATTTACTTTTTTTTATCGTGGTAAGATCATCAAATGAGTCCTCCCACCCCGGGTAGGGTAGGAATGACTCTCAGACTTGTACTGACTAAAATCCACGGTGTAGCCTTCAATAGCTCTTTATGTTCCGGGGTCACGGTAATAGAAATAAGTCCCGCGACCCCGGCAGGCTTTGTCCCTCTGAGAGGGGGACCCGTCATTTTTGCTGACGCTCTTTGAGGCGCGCGTGGAACACGACGCGCTGTCGACCCGGGCATGGTCCATAGTCGGACAGAGAGTTGCCCTTTACTCTCTGTCTGCACCTACGGTGGCCGGAGGTCGTCTGCCGTCGACGTCAGACGCCGTGGGCGTCTACCACTGCGATTGGGGCAGAGGGAGGACGCTGTCCTCTCCCTCTCGCGGCCCACCTCCTCCTGAACATGACTGCTTCGCAGAAGGAGGCGACCGCTTGCCACTCCGTCTCGCCCCACACCTCGACCTCGACCAATGCCGGGCGCGAGAGGTCTCCGCCTATCGCCTCCGTGGGGACACATCGTTGCTGTGCCCTAGCTGGGCAGCCTTGCACCATATGCTCTACTGTGTCCTTCGGGCGATCTTCGCAGTGGTGACACCCAGGCGTATCTTCCCTCCCTATCCGATACAGGTACCTCCCGAAACTTCCGTGTCCGATGAGGACCTGCGTCTTCCGATAGGTCACGAAGCCGTGACGTCTCTCCAGCCACTCCTCAAAGAGGGGTCTTACCGCCGCGATTGCGGCGTGCCCGAACCTCGGTTGCGACAGTCGCTGTCTCCATACTGCCCTGAGATCGCGCTAGACCTCTTCCCGCCGCTTTTGAATTTGGCACATTTGTTTAGACTAACAATACGAAAACTGGGCAGTTCTGAAAAACATACTTAAACATACAGGTCGAATTGATAACCTCATTTTTTTTTTCGTAGAAAGTACGTCATTACCGAGAGGTGAAAGTGCGATTCCCGATCTCGGGTATTTTAAAGCCCTCGTCTACGCCTCGGGTTTTAAACGGCACCCTCGGCGGTAATCGGTCACTTTCTCCTCTCGGTAAACAATGTACTATTTTTCTATCCTTACCATCCATTATAAATAATCCGAATTTCATATTCAAGTCTATATAACTTTTATGCTTCGTACAAAAATCGACCAGCTTTTCCAATGCACTTAAGTAATGGGCAAAATCTGATTGTGCTGGTAAATCCTGAATAATTTCTTTTTTGGCAATTACATTATGTTTTAAAACTAAATTCGGAATTATAAACACAAAAACTGAAATTAATCTACTTCTGCATAACGACATAATCAGTATCAGAATTTTTAATGCGGATTTTTGAAGCCAAGATGTTTATGTCCGTTCTGTAATGAAACTTGTCCAGTTAATTTTATCTATTACGGACGTGAAATTACCGATCAATTTTCAATTTCACGAGAGTTAATTAATATCAAACAATTTTGATTGAATTGATTAATTACTACTTGACAAACGTGCTTCATCGTAGATAGGGCCCGATCCAGTAATGTAATAAAAAAAAAGTAAGAAATTCAATTTCCTACAATTATTTTAATGGCAACTGGTGGCTCCCGACTGGTAAATAATAATTATGTTATGCTTTACACAGGCGCTACGCCTATTCGAAACACTTCAAAAACTTTTTTTGGGACCATTGAGCTATTATTACTACGTATAGAGACGACAACACGTATCACAACTGTGTCCCATCCAGGATGAGTGCGTGCGCACAAGTTCATTCAGTTGTTTGACAGCTCTGTGGCGTGCTCTAGGCGCGCGCCTGGATGAGACACAGTGGTGATGCGTGGTGTCGTCTCTACACGTAATAATAATAATAGCTCAATGTTTGGGACCTAAAAAGTCCCAGCTTTGCATTTCTGTGAAGGGAGTCATTCATCATCAGCTTATAATGTTCCCACTGCTGGGACACAGGCCTCCTCTCTGTGAGAGGGAGTTGGCCATAATCTACCACGCGGGACCAGTGCGGGTTGGTGGATGTCACATGTCTTAGAATTTTTGGTTCTAGGACATGCCGGTTTCCTCACGATGTTTTCCTTCACCTTTTTGAGAGCAGTGGTGATGAAATTAATAACACAAAGTTATACGCTTGGCGGAGTTCAAACGACCTACAATTCGTAAGTCGGAACCGATGGGGTGCTAAAACAGGAAACCTCCACGTGCGCCCGTGGACTGGAGTTCCCTCTGGGATATGTTCGGGGGGAAGACCAGTTTACCGAAAGCCGTAGCACTCTGGGATGCGCGCAAAAAGTCTCCCTTAGGCACTGTGCGCCTGCGGTCTCTTTGCCCGTATGCGAAAAGCCTGTCGTGTGGACGCTCCAACGCGTGTCCCTCTGATCAGCAGACGGCACAGCGGCGGAGGGGGTTTGCGGACGGTGAGTAATGGGTAGCTCGTCGTCCGAACAAGGACCAAGCCCGGGTCGGTGGCGCGTTGTGTTTCGCGCCAAATGCCTGCTGGGGTCGCGGGTTTTTCTTAACCAAGGATACCATGGCCCCGGAACGTAAAGGGCATTCGAAGGAACACGGGTGGATTTTAGTCAATAAGAGTCTGACAAACATGACGTATTTTGCGTTATTTTTTTTGCTTAGTTCATTTATTTTCTTTATATTCAATGTTATTTATATATTATTCGTTGTTTAAGTTATAGTTCGTCAGTTATTATAACGAGACGAAAGCGATTCTGAGAGCGAAAAGAAGAGACCACCTAGAGACTGATTCTGCTTATGAAACAGATGATGAAGATAAAGTTTCTACTTTGACCCAGCAGCACTTTTCAGACCAAGTAATGCGGCGATTTCTGGCCACCGTGGGGGTGCATACTGACGGCGAGTAACAGGCGATTCGCCGTCCGATCATGGACGATTCCTGGTCAATGGCGCGTCGCTTGCGCGTCTCAAATAGTTGTCAGCAGTATAAAGGGCCAAAGCCTGTCGGAGTCACGGGACTCACGATTTATCGTGACCCCAGAACGTAAAGGGATATTTAAGGACACTGAGGATTATAGTCAGTACGAGTCTGACAGTTCCCGCTCTGCCCTGGGTGGGAAGGCTCATAAGCCTCACTGCTAGGGCCATCTGGCTGACACCGGCGCCAAAAAGCTTTTACTGTGGTCCGTCGTTGATTGAGCAAGAGCAAACCCATTTAAAAAAAGGCTTTATTACATAAGTCTAGCCATTATGTGATATCACAATCTATAACGGCATTTTGATTCACCTTGTTTTAGGCCTAGATTAGCTCAGATTAATTTGACGGTCAACGTAAAATAGCCTTTCACTCCGATTCGAATCACCTATTTTTGTATAAACATCTTTTCAGACCATTCACTACCTTATCTGATACAAAATTAGACACACTTTCAATTATTTTCTTCGCTATAGTTGCCAAATCTGGCTCATTTGAAAGTCTAGATCCAATTTTGAATTTCCTTAATTTCTAGATTGACTTTTTTTGCTTCACTGCACAAGAATAGTTAAGTGCGGCAATAATAAAGTATTTTTTATTAAACACTTCACAAATAGGGTTTTTATGTTGCGTTTTATTTGTTTTTTCTATAATGCTGAGTTCGATCAACTATCCAAGATCAAGGGCACTAAGTATTTGTTGCGTAGAAAAGTTTGGTCTGCCCGACCTGGGAATCGAAACTGGAACCTCAATGCTCAGTCAATCTTGAGACCACTAAACCATGCAACGAGGCAGTGAAATGAATTTTCAATCAATATACGTACCTAATTACTTAACCAGTAAATTACCTATCCCACCAAAAACATACCTGTTAAAAAGGGGGGCAAGTTCGCATAAAAAAGGGTTGAAACCCAACCAAAAAAACTTGCTCTGCGCACTGCCGTGCGCTTAGATTTATTTACTAACATTATCCTGCTTTTGAGCTGCAAAACAGGCGAACAAATTACCAGCTAAGTACCTAGGTATTCCGAGTAGGTAATCCGTGTATGGTTTCATAAGTGTTGCCTACTGTAACGACGGACACGTAAAATGTATTACAATAATTATTGTGTGGCTAATTGTCTACCAAACTTATGCCTCAATAACAATGGGATGAATATCTTTTGTTTTTAAACGTTTTGTAACAACCGTGCCGCGGCCGCATTTGTTTCCTTTCTACACCTACTTAACTATGACCGCTCATTGTACGATAAAATTATTAAGTGTTGGTGGATTTCACGTAGCAAATCTCACCAAGTTTTCTTTCTTGCACTTCTGTAGCTAAGTACCTACTCAAATCCGAGTGATGCAAATTCATATGTCAGATGTGTTTTTGATAGGTTTATCAGATAAACAGAAGTAACATAGTCACATGTTTTTCACAAATTAATCTGATAAAAGCATTTATCATAAGTGCTACATAAGAAGCTAAATAAACATCAAATCACATGCGGAACGGAACGGAACGTTGATAAATCATGAGATTAGTTGCGTTCGGAATATCATGACGTTTGCGTGTCTCTCGTGCTCCGTGCTGACTGAATTTAAACAAACAAGACTTTTAGTTATATTGAGGACTAAATATAAAATAAACTCGATAGTGAAAATTAGATACGGTCACAAACAAATAAATAGATAATTCAGTTCAAGTTCATGGTCGCCATTCCAATCTTTTGAATGTGCACTGTCACTTGTCAACTTTTTGTCAACTCAACTTGTCAGTCGGTCACTTGATGACATTCGGTTTGAACGTGTGCTAAACGTATCCCGCCGGTACCCGAGCAATTTGCCTGATATTACGTTTATTCAACTACAAATTATCATATTCCTCTTGAACTTTAGTTGTACGTGTAGCGGGGAGATGGCCGAACACCGCCGGACACTGTGATTCTTTGCCACTGTTGTATATTTAGAAGAAAAGTTACGAAGCGCGGCGAACCGCTGTGTTTGCATTGTTTTGATAAATCAGTTTTCTGTGTTAAAGTTTAGAACACTGGTGATAATGAAGTTGTCTCACAGCAAGGAAGAGACCTCTGATGAGGAGTCGGGGCTTGGATACCAGAATACGTTGGTAAGTGTATCCATATTATATGCGCGACTTTCTATTTTCTAGAAAAAGCGTACTTACCTATAATAAAGCTGTTTTCCTAGTTTATGAGTTCGTTCTAGGCTGTCTACATGTTTGAAGAGAGCAATATCGTATTAAAACCAAGGTTTCTTTCATGGATTGTGCTGGAACAAGTTTGTTTATAAATTTTTACAGTTTATTTTGATACTTCTACCGCATTGTGCCAGTGATGGATATATGTAATTTGCAACTGCTATTAACGCCGAGAATCTTTTCTAATAAGTAGGTTTGACATCTATTTGGAATCCCAATATTTTTTTCTGATCAAATTACAAAAAATTAAATGTACTTACTACTTACTTGTAGCAATTTATCAACAATACTATGTCTATGTTATGAATTGGTCCTGGATAGACAATTATTTTAATACATATCATTTGATAAAAACAGGATCATTAATAGCAAGATTATAAATAAGGAAATAATTAAAACATCAGACATTAACAAATTCTTTGGTCTAATAACACAGGAACAAAGAAATATTTACATGCTCCAAAATAAGTAATTTTGAACACCAAAAATGTTTTATAGCATGAATAATACTTACACTAAAAATTAAATGACTGCCATCTTTAATTTTCTTTTATGACAAAAAAACTGCACCCAAGTATTGGTCAAGTACTTAACATATAAAAAAAAAAATTAGAATGTCATGTTTGAAACTGAGAAACTTTTAAAATTATTATTGTGATTTATAAAAATACTTCTCTATGAGAAAGGATATGCCGTTTATGACAAAATGATGTTTTTGTTTTTAAAAATCCCCATATTATTTACCTACGTACATTGCACTAAGCACTATAGTTGCATAACGCAAGCATTACGCTGCAGTCTTGTGCAATGTGACCTTTTAAATAAATGTTAATTAATACAAACACTTTCTTTACTTGTTACTTATTTGTGTTGGGTTTCTTACATCAAGCATTTAATACTTTGGATAAATATTGTAATTTATAATATACTAGCGGCTCATCCCGGCTTCAAATTTGAGATTTAAACTATCAAAGTCAAAGTCAAATCATTTATTCAATTAGACCATCAAAGAGGCACTTTTAAACGTCGCATAAATTAAAATTAAGGAAATGGGATGGGATGGGAATATCCTATCTCTCAAGTTGGATTGAACTGCACATGGTGTGCGAATTTTATTATAATCCGTTTAGTAGTTTAGGAGTCCATTGAGGACAAACATTGTGACACGAGATTTATATAATTATACTAGCGGCCCGTCCCGGCTTCGCACGGGTGGAGGACCCGGTCTAAAATTTGAGATTTAAACTATCCTATCTCTCAAGTTGGATCGAACTGCACATGGTGTGCGAATTTTATTATAATCGGTTAAGTAGTTTAGGAGTCCATTGAGGACAAGCATTGTGACACGAGATTTATATATATTAAGATTTTTCATTTTTATTGTAATCTGCTCTAGTCATGTTCAAATATTTAAGCTCGCATACAGAAACAGCCAGACGGAACAACTACTTGTAATATACAAATATTAGTTCAATGCAATGTTTAAACATGTTTTAGTTTTTATTACGTTGAGATTTTTCAAAGAGCTCTTCATTAATAAGTAACTCATTGAAGCCTTTCAAATAGTCTTGGAATTACTGCTATGTAAATGAAATTAATTTCTCATGACACAGCTGAAAGTAAATTCTCGTTCAAATATTTTTATTTGCATAAAATTTTTGAGCAGAAACTACAAAATAATGTCAATATTAATGAAATTACATGTTTGACAGCTGGGACTGTAGACATAATTCTATGGGTCCAGGGACTGTCTCAAATGGATGTAATAGGAGCCATTTTTTGTTTTTTGCATGGTAAAATCATCAAATGAGTCCTCCCACCCCGGGCAGGGCGACAGGGACTGACAGACTTGTACTGACTAAAATCCACGGTGTCCTTCAATAGCCCTTTATGTTCCAGTGTCATGGTAATAGAATAAGTCCCGCGACCGCCATAGCAGCGATAGACTTTATTTTACTTATTTAAACAAATGAATTTTCCCGCCCAGTGTAGGACGGTAGGGACTGTCGACGCATACTGACGAAAATCCATGGTGTTCCATCAATGGCCCTCCACATTCTGCGATCATGGTTTCCTGCTAAGACAGTCCAGCGATCTGCAATGCAAAGGGGAATAGAAGAAACTCTGTGGATTTTTAATTAGTAAGGGTCTGATAGTAACTTCCGCTCCACCCTGGGCAGAAGGTCTTTTTTAATGATTTTGTCCCCTAAAAAAGTATTAGGACAAAGAAGAATGGGCAGAAATGTATGGACCCCGTCCCTTTCCTTGTAACACTCCCATCCATATATCAAATAAAAGTACGTGAAAAGTGTATCATTTCAATGTATGACAGCAAACCTGCAAACTATAGGAGAAAAAAGTTATTGAGACTTTTATGTCAAAAGATGAATTTCGATTTTCAGAAGAAAACATTGCTCTTAGCTTTTTCTCATGATAATATGTGTATAGATCATGAAAAAGAGTAACATTGTTGACTTAGCGGCACCCACTTCTGACTCTTTAAAAGAAAATCATAGTACTTAGTAGTAATAATTGTATGAAAATAATGAATTTAAACTAGATTAGCCCTAATCTAAAGCCCTTTAGAGGCTCAAAGCTGTGGTAGGGGTACCGCAGGCCCTACTTAGAAAAACATGGGTATAAGACCGTCACATGCCGCCACAACCAAAACGTTACTCAACTGACTAACGAGGAAGCAAAGGAGTAAAAAAAAACGCCAGTGTACTATGGATGGTCGTTGAAGTCATTTTTTGGTTTCCTTTATTAGTGACCGAAGTGCTAACATTGTCTGAATAGCTTTTTGTCATGGTAATGATGCGTACCAACGCCAACGCTTGTACCCATCATTTCCATGTGAAAATCTATGAACATCGCCGTGTGGAGACACGTTCGTATAGAGTATATGGAAATATGTGGCACGACTATAATATCGCCGCGATTCTATCGATTGTGGAGATAGCGCCTTATTCTTTTTCAAAAACGCTATAATTACATATTAAAACTGACATTTTCCAAATCGATGTGTTCCATTATAAACTCTGTGAATCCCGGCCGATCTTCCATATACATATTCTCGTAATAACATACTATGACGAATTCTGACTCGAAGTAAAGATCGCGAACACGTAACACATAGTTGACGCCTGTCTTCTACTTTCATAGTCGACAAACCCAATCGTTAAGGCACAGAACCATGGACGAGCTGAAGGTAGTCCGAGAATCGGTTAAAGAAACTAGCAAGTTTTTTTTTTTGCATATCATGTGACATTTTTTTAATACAGTAATGTCAACGATGCATTAGCACACAGTATTGAGTATGGATTAATTAATTTAAGACATACATGACTTCTGCCTAACATTATGTATCGTTGATATTTTGACATAAAAGTCTCAATAACTTTTTTCTCCCATGGTTTACAGGTTTGCTGTCATACAATGAAATGATACACTTTCCAAGTGCTTTCATTTGATATATAGATGGAAGTGTTACAAGGGGTGGGACGTTTTGTCCATCCTTCTTTGATGATTTTTACACTCCAAAACTCACATAAAGAGAAAGACTGATTTATTGCTTTTGTTTGTATGAATGTATTGTACCAGTAAAACTCCCCGTTACACGTTTTAATGAAATGCTAAATAGGATGACTTATTCTTGTAACCCACACAGTTTTATTTTTAGCATGATTTGTACTGCTGTACTACATATTATGTTACATGACACTTGAACATCAATGAAATGCCGTCATCAAGGGTGAATCAAGAATAAATGCTACTGTAGGACTAATGGCATGTTATATTAGTGGACATAAGTCAAGTACTTAGTACTAAATGATACTTAAATGAGTACCTACCTCAAATATTAGCGACCCTGCCTTTTCTATCATCATCATCATCTAGTCCGTGGTCTCCACTCTAGCACTTTTCGACCCCATTGGCTATCTGCTCTGCGAGCAATATATATGGCCTGCCCATTGCCACTTCAGCTTGCTAATCCGGTGGCTTATGTCGGTGACTTTAGTTCGTCTACGGATCTCCTCATTTCGGATTCGATCACGCAGAGACAGTCCGAGCATAGCTCTCTCCAGAGCTCGCTGAGCGACTTTGAGCTTTGAGATGTGGCCGATAGTGAAGGAGCACGTTTCGGTGCCGTAAGTCATCACTGGTAACACACATTGGTTGAAGACATTCGTCTTGAGGCACTGAGGTATGTCAGATGAACATATGTCAAATAAATGATTAACGACACTCTAGGTAGAGTAGACGGGACTGTCAGGCTTGTACTGACTAAAATCCACGGTGTCCTTATAGCCCTTTACGTTCCAGGGTCTCGGTAATGAGATAAGTCCCGTGACCTCGGCAGGCTTTGGCCCTCTAAATGGGGCCCCGTCATCTTGCTGATTCTCCTTGAGGTGCGCGTGGAACACAACGCGACGTCGACCCATGGTCCATGGTCGGGCAGCGAGTCACCCATTACTCGCCGCCCGCATGTTCGCGATATAATACTCTTTAAAGTACTACTAGACAACAAAAATGCCAATTATGCTGTGAACATTATAGTAAACTGTAAGTATCTATGAAAACAAATAAGTCATTTTATGTTGAAGCAGTAAAAAATATTAGTGTCATGTTTTATTATTGTAATAACGAGTAATATAATGTACCAACACTTCATAATGTTTAATGATTTCAAGTATTCTTAAGAAGCGATAATACTAAAATCAATACTTGACTTATAAATTGTAATAAAAAACTATTAAATCGGAATGAAGTTTTGAGAAAAAAACTAAAAGTAACTTTTTTTTTTGTCGTTGATAGCTTCTTTTCGCGACGGACGTCGCAAGACGATCTCCATTCTCCGGCCAAGGCGCGGCCAATGGCCATGCGGGCTGCAAGTAAAGGGCTACTCGCTGTCCGACCATGGACCATGCCGGGTCGACGACGCGTCGTGTTCCATGCGCGCCTCAAAGAGCGTCAGCACAATGACGGGGCCCCCACTCAGAGAGGGCCAAAGCCTGCCGGGGTCGCGGGACATATCCCATCACCGTGATCCCGGAACATAAAGGGCTATTGAAGGACACCGTTGATTTTAGTCAAAACAAGTCTGACAGTAAGGGGTAGGAGGACTCATTTGATGATTTTACCACGTAAAAAAAAAAATGCTGCTCCCCTTGCTTGGTTTCAACCCCTCTACTCTGCTCCTTTTAGTCGAAGCGTAATGTTTAAGCCTATTTAAAAAGTGTTTAAACAGTGAACGGGTAATATCGCTAAATCTGGCGTCAATAGTTCAACGAACTCTCAGTTAACTCATGAAACACATATTTGCGCTACACTAACTTTCAACGAATGTTTGCACTTTTTTAGCGATCTTTTTTGAATTTTTTAAGTGTTCATGAACCTAATGGTGTCGCGGGACTAAACAGTGACCGTGGCACGCACCGGGGATTTTAGTCAGTAAAAGTCTGACAGTCCTTCCTGCCTTGCCCTGGGTGGGAGGACTTATTTTATGATTTTACCACGATAAAAAAGTGTCTATGAACGAACATGTCACACAAATACTCGTACTTACTACTTCTTAATGAGGACTAATCTAAGCAGTTCCTAAAATGTCCGCTTGGGCAGCGCCACTGCCTCTGGAGACCTGTCAAACTATCAAACAGATTAGTTTTCTTTGTCACGCCTCGGTCACGTTGTTACTAAATAATATACTATACATCAAAATAAATACAAATATCGCACTTATTGTACAATTTAAAGTGTTATTTGTCTGTGGTTGCGCAAGCGCAGGTTAGCTTATCGCTTACAAGCACTCGGGTAACCTATTTCTTCTAATTGGCTCCGTTTCTTAAGGGGGAACTCTATTGGACGTTTCTCTGTACAAACGTATTTTCCGCTGTTTTGCTTCTAAATCAATGATAGTTTTTTTTCTAAACAATCAAGGTAAATATACGTGGCCACAATTATCCTTTCATATTTTTATCAATTTCACAGATTTTTGACATACTGATACTGCTAGTAGTACTAGTACTTCATCCCCGTGCTGGGCAAAGGCCTCTCCCCAAACTCTAGTTTTCGCGATCTAGGGCCAAAGTTGACCACTGATCGTTGGTTTTGTCCAGCTCATCCCACCATCTACGAGATCTGGGGGCCGATTCTACTAACTAATTTCTGTCACCATTGCAGCGTAACCGCGACTGAATCGCGGCTTTTTAGCGTTTTCTCATTCTGCTAACGAATAACGACCCAGAATAAGTTACGGTTCAGTCGAACGCAACGATCGATCGAGAGAACTGCTAGATCGTATTCTGCTAGCACAGTCGTGGCACAGTCGAAGACAAACGTCACATGTTCTCGCATTCTACTAATATTTTGACACTTGTTACGATCGCACCGGAACTGAAGTACGATGGTTCATCTGTCAAAATTAGCGGTTGATAAAATAAGTTGATACAGTGGAACTTTTGCAGGACCGATGTAGAACTTTTTTCATTTTTTTACCTAATAATAATGATGTTTTACATGGATTTCGTTGTACAGACACCGGAATCATTTTTATTTACAGATTTTCAATTTTGTCACAAGTGGAAGGTTTATATTCGATACAAAAAATAATAGGTACTTATCTGTACATTGTACATCTCATAATTATATTATAGTTTTTAGTTTTGTTATGTTGGAGGATATAAAAAAGGTATAATATTAACGATTAATAAAAAACACAAAGAAAGTATTTGGAAAGGAATTAAAAATTAAACAAGTGTTGACCTTGGTTATGAATATTAATAAAACTTTATTAATCTTATAATAATTTTTTAAAGTCAATCAAGTAAATCAAGTTTAATAATTTTTTAATGTCTCATTAAACCTATTAGTGAACATAGTAAGTTTTACACTACTACAAATATACCGTAAAACGGGGTGAATAGGGACGCAGGGGTGAATCGGGACAAAACTTTAACAGGGATTTAAATGTTGAATTAATGTGATAGGTTACCAACAACTAATCAATTTTATTTATTGATTAATACTACATTAATTTGAAACCTTGCTGGCAACATACCATCATAATTTTTCGTTAAAATCCACTTCAAAGTTTTGTCCCGATTCACTCCTGCGTCCCTATTCACCCCGTTTGACCGTACTTTATTAAATCTAAATATTTACAAAACAAAGAAATACACTCGAACAATAAGTAAACTAAATCACTAAACATAACAGAATGAAATAGGTCACAATAATTCTTAAAATGGATATGAAACAAACAATATTTTCGTTCAGTTATTATCTTTGAAGCCCAGAGTGTCGTGAAAGCCATTTACAGGGGCACCAGCATTCTCTTGAGTTAAATGAAGACCTCTGAAAGAATTCATAATAATGATTAGAAAATTAATGGCTACCTATCAATAAGTAGATATGCCTGCACATCAACTTACCTCAATCTGTCAAATTTCTGCATTCATATAGATTTTCAGCATTATTACAATACTGGAAATTTTACCAATTAAACATTAACATTGAATTTGCAAAATTTGACAGATTGGGGTAGGTTGACCTGCTGACCTACAATTTTTCATGGCACATCACTTTTTCTAATGATAACAGTTTAATATTTACTTGAAAACATACCTTAGGCCAATCTTTAGGTGTTCTTGTAACACCTTCAGCATTTACTCCAACACACTGTTCCCATAAGCGTGCTGTGGTACTTAGCTCGTCCTTCTCTGGACCGCACTTGTCACACGGTATTATTTTTATGTCCTTCCATGAACGACAGCAGAAGTTCAAGTTGTCGAAATGAGGTTGCCTTTGCGCCCTTCCATTCCATTATGCCTGAAAAATTCACGTATTTGTACACGAACGGTTGCACTGAAACTAAATCTTTTCCAGAAACTATAACCAATCTGCAAATTGTCACATATTTTTTTTTTTATTCTTAGCCAATTCAAGTGTAAGTGGGATCGTGTGACTGTAACCCTCAAGTGGGTCGTAAATATTAACTTATAATGGACGTCTCGCGCAACATTTCCTATGATAAAAACAATATGGTGCGACTTTTGACTTTACAAATAATTAGGTAATATTATAATGAAACAAATACTCACAGTAAATCAGTAATTTTGATGAAGTTGCAACAAAAGTTTATGCTTCCCGCTGTTTGTTTATATTTGGATCACTTTTGACATGATTGACATCACCAAGACGTTTCGTTTCACATCTTCGGCTTGCAAGAGAATTAAAATGGAACGTTTTCCTTACATTTTATTATTTAACCATTGATATTTTCCATTATTGTGTCACTCAAATGTTTTGTCATAAAATTTGAATAATTTGTTATATTTTAAAAACTTTGGTGGCACCTATTTCTATTTAGTAACATTCATATTTCATACTGTGGTATCAATAAAACATACTATTCGTCATCCTGGTAACACAGGATAACGTTCCTAGCACCGTCGTAAATTCCCGCTACGATTACGCATCGATTACGATCCCGGTGTAATGTAACAAATAGTAGAATAACTTTTTAGGTTGCCATTGTTTGGCGATAGGGATTGTACCGCTGCGTAATAGCGATAGGCTGTGTAATTTTGCAAATTAGTAGAATCGCCCCCCTGACGACGCTTTAAAACGCCTTCTGTCTTTGGACACAAAAGAAAATCATAGAAACGTACAATACAAAATTCTTTTAAATTTTGACGGTTTTTTTTTATCCGTCGTGTTTTGGAATGTTGGTATCATCAGCAGCAGATATCTCATTTAATCGCTCAGTCGGGAACAACTGAAGAAGAGTTTCTTCAAACACTTATTTTTCCTCTGTAATACAGGCTCAAAGCTAAAAGGGCTTTAGAACGCTGAACATCCCATGACCTGGTTCCCAACGACGATATATTTCTAGACTCCTAATAACAGGCGATCGATGTCTGTCAACACATTAGGCAAAAAAGTCTTATATATCCGTCTTATTTCGACCACTCCTGTGAGCCGTAAACATACCTTGAGACAGAACACACCTTGAGTTAGCCAATCACAACGCAGTACCCCGTCCCCCTCGCTTACGTAGTACCTCAGCGAGTTGACAGAATAGTTTTTGTTCCTTAGATCGTGCATGCGGAGTCTAGTAATATATCGTCGTTGTTCCAGATCAACAATTATTCCTCGTCATAAAGACTGATATGCTCTATTTACCACCTGATTCAATCCGTAGTCAACAACGGGAAACGATCCATTGAAATGGTCGTAGGCGATCAACTGCCACCTGTCACCACCTTTATAGCTTATGTATTTAGTTTTATAGTCACAATCTCTGCGTTGAACCACTTATTCGCTTTATTTTCTTAGATTTGATGTTTTCGTCAAGTGTTATCGGGATTAATGTTTATGTTTATAATGGCCCCTTTCCATTTGCGCGGACGCGTGTGCTTAGAAATCCATCTGCCCTCTTCATTTCCGTCTGTGTCAGTGTTAGTCAGTCAGTTCTCGGCAGATCCCTTTGATGCGTGGCCAAAAAACCGACAAATCACGGATTGCGGCAGGGACGCAGGCAGACGCAGACACGCACACAGATCTCGACAGATTTCGCCCTCTCCACTATGCGCGGATGCATCTACGGACGCGCTGCACGACGTGTCCGCGCAAATGTAGAGGGGCCATTAGATTCTCGGCAGAATGGCTGTGTATATTTCACCCGCCCGAAGACTCAACTTTAAAAGAAACCGAAGAATAGACAAAATGACTGAAGCGTTTCTCACGCTTCAGTCATTTTGTCTATTCTTCGGTTGAAAAAAACCGTTTCTGTGCTGACAGATGCCTGGATTTCTTTCGATGCCTGTCATCACACAGCCAGAAGGCGTCGCGGCAGACCTCGCTAAAGATGGCGGGATGAGGTAGACAAAACCAACGACCAGTGGCTCACATTAGCAATCCCAGATCAAAATATTTGGAAGTCACAGGCCTTTGGCTAGCAGTGGAGTGATGCAGGACACAGTAACAGTTTTCGTAGTTACTTCAGGCCCTATCTTTCTCTTGAATTAAACAATGTATGTCACCGCTTCCTTTTCTCTCGTTAATTTTTCTTCCAAATGTAATTAAGCATTGTACCGTTAATTATAGGAATTGAACTTGAAACCGCACCTTGAGCCATCTACCATCCATCCTTATTACAACATCCGTCAACGACGTGATAACTTATCTTATACTAACAAATAAAAGACCATAATTGTTTTGACATACTTTTAGTTGAACACAAATATTGGTTTAATGCTTTAGGTTACATTGACTTGGTTCTGTCCTCTATTTCAGAGGTTTTTCAAGAAGAGTACGTACTTATGTTTAATTAGCGTGGACTAATTGCTGCCAGAGCTTCATCTATATGACAAATATTCTAATCATGAGCGATTTCTTCTTCATTGTCAACAGAAGTAGTAACATCAACACATTAACAATGCTTTGCATCGTCATGATCATCTGCCTGGCTTTTTGCAATTATCTTTATTCCGATTTCAGTCTGACCAGATATTTAACCAATCTATCTCAGTATCTCTCTCTCTATTCTACCACGAGTGAATAAAGTTAGTGCAAGAATTTCTATGAAGAATTTTAACACACTAGTGCCACGCTCAACATCATCTTTGAGTTTCTATGCACGATAGAAATCTTCCTACATAAACTCTATTATTTTAAAGACTACGCGTGCAGTATTTGCCATGGAGTGACTCTCTGTTTGCCTCGACATAGTAGTATAGTATGTCATCAGCATAGCCTTTTTCCAATTGTGTTTAGCTTCCAGTCTTACCAGATTCTCTTGAACCTTGTTACTGAATTTCCATCACTGCTGAATTATGCATTTTGCATTGTCAAAAGCATTAGTCTGCCAAGTTGTTGATTTATACCACAAGTACGTAAAACCACTTACCTAAAATAGAAATCCCTCACAGTCGAAGCAAAACAAATTAGGTTGTCAAAACAACAACAGATCTCATTTGATGGAATTAAAGTTTTATTTGCCAACTGTTCCACTTCGAATTGAGATCGAGACAATAAAACGAAGGTATTTGCTGTATCTTCAGTAACGTTAATCTATGTCTCTATAAACACGCCATGATCATCATGTTTCTTCCCTTGAATTATAAGCTTGTGTTAATTGAAGTGTGTTTAATCATTGTTTGTCTTCTTAAGTCGTCGTTTAGATGGTGTTAGGTTTCGTCTCAATAAAAACGTGCTCTACTTTATGCGTTATTAAAAGGTCATCATTGTCTTCGTCATTTGCATCGAATACTGCTTTTGCGAATTGTGTGTTGTCAGTCGTAAATGATTTTTGCTTATAAACCTCGTATGACTAGGTTTACGTTGTGGAATCATTGCTATCTACCACTATCCACTTCAGGTTCACAATTCTAGATTTTAACCTCAAACCCGTCTTCCGCATCAAATCTAGATATTTTTGTCTAACTGCGGCTAAGTCAAAAGAAATATTTTAATTGCGACCTTTGCCTGTATGAGTATCTTCTACAGCATTTCTATGGATTCTCGATAACTTCTTTCTGCTGCAGTAACCATCACTTCTTCAAGTAGATTTGAAGCAGCATCTAATCAAACTCCTTACACCTTCGTCCTTTATCTTTTATAACGAATACGGCACCTTCTTCATTCTCTGATCTAGCCGTTTTAAACCGATCACAATCATCATTAGCCTTTTCCCAGCTAATATATTGGAATTAACATTCAGTCTTTCCGAATACAATTTTCTACCAGTACTAAACCGACCAACTGCCTATCTGTCCTTTGTAGTCCAGTTACTGGTCATGCTTTCAGGTTATTAGAGTTTCAGGCCATTGGCTACCTATAAAGACTGAAAGGTTTACAAAAGACAGCCGGGACCACCGTTTCAATGTGCAGTAAAATAGAAATATTGATTCTCTGCAGTCGGCCCTGTTTACATGCTCGCTTGGTATGCGAGCGTCTCCATATCACGGTTTTGATAAAATCAACAAACCAATGGTATTCGGTACACTCCGAATAGTTATCTTTCTTTAATTAATTTGGATTTTTCTTTATGGTTTTATATTCAACCTATTGTATAATTATTTTTGCCACTGTTAGGATACAGGATTGCCATTGCAAGATGTCTGTAAGTCCACCACTATGGCCTAGTGCATATTAGATGTCGTATCATCATAATTTATCCTTTTGAAGTCTACGCGTACGCAGTCGTATGTCTCCATTTTTGTTTTGTGACTAGGACTGTAGTAAGCTTCTATCTGTTTTATTTTTTGACAATTCAAATGCGCCTGCAATGTTTACGTTTTCCATATATTCTTTAATCTATGACTGTTACTGTCAGCCTGTATCATCCCACTGCTGGGCAAAAGGCCTCTCCCCATGACTTCCAACTATTTCGATCTAAGGCTAGTGTGAGCCACTGGTTGTTAGTTTTGTCCAGCTCATCCCGCCATTTTCTGCGAGGTCTGCCGCGACGCCCTCTGGCTGTGTCAGGGCTCCACATAGTGGTAATTTTGGCCTACAGTTCATTGGGCATCCGGCATCTTTTAATCTATTACCTCTTCTTTAATCGTCATGTCAGCAGTCACCTTTCTGGCAATATCATCCTTCACAAAATCGGTAATTTTTTTTTAAATTTTGCATGTCGCAAATCTTTGAATTTTTGATACTATATTATGCCGGTTTCTTAACGACGTTTTCCTTCACCGTTTTTAAGGCAGTAGTGATGAAATAATTTATTCGCCAGTTAAATGCTTGTCTGGGTTCAACCTCATGGCCTTTTAACCTGTAAGTCGAGACTTGTGGTTCTACACCTATCTTGTGTTTATATAAACACAGATTGTTTATATTATTTTTATGCTAAATGATTTGTTTATATTTTCTACTTCGTTCTCATACATAAACTTGATTGTTGTATAACAAAGTTTGGGGATTTCCTTCTTTTTCCGTTATTTGACTATTCTATGTGTTTAATAATCATATGATTTGCGGTTTTGGGTTTTTTCGACCAAACAAACAACTATCACATTCATCGAAGTGTTTATTAGAATTTAAAGCATAGGATCTCCATAGATCAGCTTGTTTTGACACACTCGGAATTTCTCTTGTATCGATCGTGTTTACAAATATTCAGACTCACATAGAAAAACACTTAGGCCCTCAACGTTGCGTATCTCGGTGTCAATGTGGTGATCATCAAGTAGCTGTCAAAAGTTAAATAAATTTCGTATTGGCATTTGCAATGAAACTGACAAATATGAATGTTCCTTAAAATCAACTATTCTAACACTGTTGAGGCACTCCACTCTTCAACTTAGCCTCATAACAGGTATCAAGCCATCCGAGTTCAGTGGACAATCGCAGCTGGTCAGTGACTATCAAGTTAGCCAATAGCCCTGCAGGAGGTGGATTTCACCCACCCTAGATACTGTCAAGAAAATGCGTTTGAATTTTGTCATTATTACGCGGAAGACAAATAAATACGAACGACCTTCACGTATCTATTGTATTATCTTACACATGTGAAACTGGATCTAACATATTATCTGTGGATCTTCTTAATGGTTTTATAGATCTAGTTTAAAATATAATTATCATACTCGCCTCTCGATCCCACTTCTGAGAATCTAGTATCAAACTAATTTATCCAAGGATTTGTGATAAAAATCACTATTTTTTTCGTCGAATAAATATAATAATTAAAATGTATTTATGGGTTAGGACATGGTCGCGGGGCTTATTCCGTCACCGTGACCCAGGAACACAAAGGGCTATTGAAGGACACCGTGGATTTTAGTCAGTACAAGTCTGACAGTCCCTCTCGCCCTGCCCGGGGTGGGAGGACTCATTTAAAAAGAGGAATATTTAAGAATAGGAAATTTAAAAAAAAATTGCACATTTACGATGATAATTATATTTCCAATATCACTGTTAAATAACAATATCTTATCATGTTATCACTTATCAGTTATCGTATCAGTGATCAGCTGTTACCAAGTCATGCAGAAGCTATGCACAACTTATCTTAGACATGCATCTAAACGGGCAACACTTTAACTGCGATGTACACACGGCTACACATCAAGCTATACAAAACCAGTTTGTCTTGGTCTCGCTTCGTAAGAATTTTACACACGAGAAACGGTCAGCTAATACTGGTTTTGTATAGCTTGATGTATAGCTGTGTGTACTTATGAAATTTCAGGCCAGAGGTTCTAAAACGGCCAATTAGCATATTCCAGATGATTTACTTTGTGATTGACATAGCCAATGACGTTGCTGGAAATGCGAGATTAACGCAACAAAATAATAATAATTCTAATTTTTAAATTTCGGCAATATATTTCATTTTTTATACGTAAACCAAAATTGACGAAGATACAACGCTTCTAGAAATTAATGTCAAAGCAGTAGCTAATTGTGGTAATAATAATAATAATTGGCATAATTTTACAGGCGTTATGACGTCACTAGTTTCCCACTCCCGTTTTATGTTAACTCAAGAACGGGCTCACCTAGCCAAACTAAATGTGTAGGCTTTGTTCGGACTATTTAGTAGATTATTTGAGTATGTAAAGTTTGCATAAAATCGGTCGAGTGGTTCTTCATTTATCACAGTTTTTGTAATACGTAGCGAAGCACGGGGCGGGCCGCTAGTTTTCCATATATTTGTGCAGTTAAACACCCTATTGTTGGCAATGTATTGCAGCTATACATAACAATAAAACTATTGCCCGTTTAGACTCACCTTAATACAATATTACATGTTAAGTACTGTTTTATATGACTTTTTAACGTTCACGCGTATTTATGAGTGTAGGTAACGTTTTCCTATTCATAACATAGCTTGCTATTAAAAATATTATGTCTTTGTTTGTATTTTAAATAGTTGTCGTAAAATCTTCAATGGGTGTATTCATGCCCAGATCAATGGCGCGTCGTGTTTCGCTACTGTCAGCAATATGACATATGGGGACAATGGATGCCAAATCGCCTGCCGGGGTCGCGGAATTGTCTTAACTGGTGGCCGTACCTCTGGAGCGTAAAGGGTTATGGAAGGAACATCGTGGATTTTAGCCATTACGAGTCTGACAGTCCTTCCGCCCCTTCATTTTGGTCAAAGCTCTTTGAGGCGCGCGTGGAACATGACGCGCCGTCGGGCATGGTCTATGATCACCCAATATAGTTACCTCCATCATTATAATATCCGTCTCTTCAAGCTAAAAGAACAATTCTAAGTATTATCTACTAGTGGCCCGTCCCGTTTTACAAAATATGCGATAAATGAAGAACCGCTCGACCGATTTTGTGCAAACTTCACATAAATCTAGTAAATAGTCCAAACAAAGCCAAAACATTTGGTTTGGATAGGTGAGCCCGTTCTTAAGTTATAAAAGTACAACGAAAATTGGCATTGATTTTATATATTAGGTAATTATAAAAAATGATGGCTGATTTCAGTAAAATATTCGACTTTGAAATGAGGCTGACCGTGTAACGATTTTCTTATCGGCATCAGCTTATAAATGTTCCCACTGTTGGGACACAGGTCTCCTCTATGTTAGTGGGAGTGGGTTGTATTCCATCACGGGGGCTCAGTGCGAGTTGGTAGATGTCACATGTCTCCGAATTTTTGGTTCTAGAACACGCCGGTTTCCTCACGATGTTTTCTATAGATTTCTATATGTCAAAAACTAAAGATGGATGGCTCACATCAGGAAATCCACTAACAACCATATCATCTACGTAATTGACATGACCATTACTACTGGTTTGAGGCGCCTCGTCATTAATCTACGAAAGATAATCCTTATCACGACGCAGGAAGGTATCAAAATCATGTGACTTACTGTCGATGTAATCGGGATTTACAACCATAAGTATGGATGGATTTATTATACAATGCACTCTGTGATTAGGGTCGTTTTCTTTTCTTTTTATCGCTCGATAAAGCATCATAAACAAGTTCGTACTTCGCTGGCACAGAAATCACACAAACATAAACGAACGCCTCTATCCCATAGCCCATAGGGTAGGAATCGTTGTGACCAGTTTTAGTCGGAACCCAACCCCCCTGAATTACTAGCCTTGGGATTAACATGGTCCGGCTAATTCCAAGCATATTGACAGAATTTAGCTAGTTATCTAGACAGAAAGATAGAAAGTTGTGTTCTTGACACCAACTTAAAACTAAACAATACAAAAAAAGTTATAAACAGAGAGTTGATAGTAAAAACAGAGGAAATAAAAAAAAAACTTAACAATTTAATGCCAAAGGGCCTCAGTTCAGCATATGCAAGATGGCAACGCAAAGGTTGCCAACCCATTCAAGTTTGTACAGGCATATTATAGCTTTTTAACCGATGGATGCCAGTGGCGAATTGTCGTTCGGCGTGGCGGTCTAAGGGCGAGGCCTATGTTTAGCAGTAGTCGTCTTCCGGCTGATGATGATGATGATGATTAAGTACTTATATGTAGCTTTTTGAAATTCTCTACTGTTCTAGTTAAAACGATGGATACGGACCTAATATGGAGCGAAAATCCCCTGATGTTTATAGCTGCGTAGGCTGTCGGAATGTAGAAGACTACAGTTCAGACACTGACAGTTTCCTATTTCCCAATTCACCAGGCAATGAACTCACTTCTTAGTAATTTCTCTTCTATCGTTTCATCATCATCATCAGCCGTAAGACGTCCGCTGCTGAACAAAGGCCTCCCCTATAGACTTCTAATAGGACCGGTTGGAAGCGGCTTGCATCCAGCGTGATCCTGTAGTCTTCATAAGATCGTCTGCCCTTGTGCTAGCTATCTTGTGCTAGCTATCTATAGATAAAATATTAATAATAAAGAAAATAAATGGCTAAACACTTTTGCTTTCACTATTACTTGAATGTCATTTTAAGTGACATAAAAACTAGGGGTTGTATCTGGACAAAGAAAAGATTACCAATGTACTGAGTTCCAAGTTCAACCCTCAGGGGTTGAATATGGAAACGTTTAGGGGTCGAACGCGGAAGAGGGTAGAAAATCTTGGGGGTTGAACTCGGAATAAACCAATTTTTGTATAGTTTACGATAGTCAATCTAAAACTTAACTTTGTGCTCCTTATATTGTTATTTTTCTTAAATTTTAATTTAAAATGGATCTCTGTGTCTGAAATAAAGTTATATTATTATTAAAACAAGTGCCTTCTCAAAGCTGATTGGTAATTGAGATCAATTTCCGTGTCAATGTTAATGGTATGTTACAAGTTTTTCCCATTCTCCGTACTGTTGTTGAATGCAGGTTTTGTTCTAAATAACTTCAATTCCGAGTATCAATAAAATCTTTCTGAAACTCTTAAGAATTTAATCTACGCAAGGCTTAAACCATAAGAAATTCATGGTCACGATAAAAGCAATCAATAAAATTTACATCAATACAATTGACCAGCGTAACTACGAAAGAAACTTCGCCTCACACTAGGAATTTCTTCTGTATCGTGGGTGCGTTTCCAAACGTAAAAACCCTCGTACACAAACACCTAGACCCGGAACTTTTTAGATCATAAAAAAAAGTTTTGTGCTGATCCCGAAAGGAAAAATATATTATTTTTATGATCTGCGAACCCAAGACACGCTGCGCTGCAGTCGATAGCTCAGCTACTGCGTCAACTGTGCCGTCAAATCACTGCATCTTCTGAAAGGAAACATCAACAGTGGTGACTACCCGAAAAGCGCCGAGAACGAAGTCCATCAAGCGCGGACGAAAGGGACTATCAGACTTCTACTCACTAAAATCCATGGTGATTCTTCAATACCCCTTCACTTTACATGGCTACGGTTACCTGTTGAGACAGCCCCGCGGCCCCAGCTAAGGTCCGGTATCCACCAAAGTGGAGAGGAGAAGAGATGTGTTTAAATGGCTGGCTTTATGCTGAACTAAACCTATTTGGCACAGCCGTGAGGCACACGGTACCTACATTAATTGTATTCGTAATTTTAAATTGTAATTGTGTGCTTAAGGTTTGCCAAATAAACGTATTTTCTTTCTTTCTTTCTGAATAACCAATCAGATGTCCTCTGAAGTTAACTGAAGCTAAGCGGAGAGGAGATGTGGTCATCTGATTGGTTATTCAAACACATCTCCTCTCCTCTCCGCTTTGGTGGATTACTGGCCTGATACCTGCCCTATGGAAAGTTGTCAGAATTTCAGGTCTATATCTACTATCACTATTCCCGTCCTCATCCAGTCATTCAATCAACCTGTCCCGACTGCATCCCAGACTTTCCTACAAGGCAGCATATGGTATTTCACGTTTTCCTCATTTATTACGCAATTAAAAAACAAACACGAGGAAATGTCAGTAAACTACATTGACATTGATAGCGGTCGAGATTATCTGGACGTTATCATGGCTCTGTTGATTTATGCTGCAAAATATGTCAGTCAGTTTGTTTGTTTGGTGGAAACTCTTCATCCTAAATGCCTTCAAATAAGACTCTTGAGTATGACTCTTAGTTATGCCAAAACACCTGGGGCGAAGAACAACACCCTTCAGCACCATGATTAAGTTAGCCCCCTTCGTACACTAGGCAACGCAAGTCTCCGATACCTTACGACTTTGGTATCCATTAATGCGTGCCTGTACGAACCTCTATGGATTTGTATTGCGATAATCACCTGGATACCAAAGTCGTAAAGTATCGGAGACTTGCGTCGCCTAAGGAGCTTAATCATCAATATCATCAGCTAGAAGACGTCCAATGTTGAACAAAGGCCCTCCTTAGACCACCTCGCCGAAAGACTGGATGCTTGAGACTCTCACCATATCAGCACACCTAGTGGGAGACCACGCTGCGTCTTCTGGTTTCACAGGCGATACCGTGACAAAAATCTAGTTCAGAACTCCATATCTAATCCATTTCGTTATCTTAATTTCCCAGGACGATATCACTTCTTATCAGATAGGATTATAACCGGATAGCAGTGAATTTTATGGAATTCTGGTCAATTTGACGATAAGCTTCATTGACAATAAATTTTATTATATGGAGGTGTCTTTAGACTGCCTTGATATTGAAACTGGAAGTTTGGGAATTAGTTATCGATGTGTTGTAAAAAGCAGAGTCAGAATTATTCAGCTTGTTTTATTTTTAAAGCGTTGAATTACTCATTGTCAGTTTTATAGATTTTGGATTGCATTGAAAGGCAAGGGCGATGATGGGTATGTCGGTGCTGATGGGCAGATAACCCTGAAACCAGCATCTGACCTTGTTTACTGTATGGTCTTTTTGGGAGACATGAGGCAAACAGTAGTGGATGATGAATGAAGAGATGCAAATAAGAGAAGCCGTCTGAAAGACCTTATCAATGGTATAGTAACGTAGACATTGAAATGGTAACTGATAGACATTATTATAAGAGGAAATCAAAGGAGTAAATAAAGTACCTAATACATTAATTAGACTAGTTATTTTTGAATAGTCTAAAATAAAATGAGGAAACAACAGACACTACACATGTTAAATATGAAAAGGCTTTATTTAGTTGAGGTTGCTTTCTTTATGGGAGCAGCTCATAAATAAGAAAATATGTTTTGATCCAATGACGATATACTTACTACTAGACTCCGCATGCACGATCTAAGGAACAAAAACTATTCTTTCAACTCGCTGAGGTACTACGTAAGCGAGGAGGACAGGGTACTACGTTGTGATTGGCTAACTCAAGGTCTGTTCTGTCTCAAGGTATGTTTACGGGTCACAGGAGTGGTCGAAATAAGACGGATATAAGACTTTTTGGCTTAATGTGTTGACAAACATCGGTCGCCTGTTATTAGGAGTCTAGTGATATATCGTCGTTGTTTTGATCCCAAACTAATTGACATAAGAGCTGGTAAGATGATAATGATGCTTGGCTACAAGAGAAGATCCAGTTAGTTACTCAATAATTATTTTGTGAAACGACCCGATTAAATAATGAAATAGGTGCGAAACTGAAATATCTTTCCATTTATTCAACACGATTGTGCAAACTGATTCTGAATTATTAACGGGAGCACATCTGTTGTGTTTCATCACGTATTCACGAGGATTGCGAAAGGTTAACCCTCTTTTCAGAAGCGAGACGAATTCATCAAATGAATTGAGTTTTGTTGAAAATAGTGTGAAATCGATATTTATAACTGTTAAACTATTTATAAAACTGATTTACATCCGATATGCCAAACGGATATTGAAGATATAGTCAAAATGTGGGGGGCAGGGAATAGAGGGACGCACTGTACCAAAATCAAAAGTCATTAATTCAAAATAGGCTGATTTATCAGCACTTTTTGAAGGTCATTTTTTATTAAGACAGTCCCCCCCTTCGAACCGTAGAAGTATGACAGAAATGGGGAGGAGGTATATCTGGCAGTGGGCGATCCCAGTCCGATAACACATGGTGCGGAGGAAAAAGGACAATGTGATGGTGAGAAAAAATTGGGATATAAGGTACTTGAACCTTACGATAGGCCGCACGAATTCGCATTCGCATGTTTCTGCGATGCGACGTCGCTTCGCATCGCATCGCAGTTGTGTGTGGGACCCCCAACTGTGAAGGATGAAATGAATACTTAATGATTAATAAAGGAGATGACAAGAAATAGAGAAGAAGGTATACTGCACTGAGCACAAATTAATTGGAATAAGGTTAACGTGTCTAAAACGGCAACTTAGCAATATTCCTAATAATTCACTTCGGGAATGAATACAAGAGAAACTAGCCAATGACGTCATTGGCTAGTTTCTCTTGTATTCATGCCCGAAGTGAATCATTAGGGATATTGCTCAAACCGATCGTTTTAGACATGCAGGAGAATGATGATGATATCGCAACTTCAGATCGAGTTGTAAAACTTTGCAAATGTAGACAAGAAAATGTTGTGAGACATTTTTTTGCTAAAGTGGGCGCATTTGACGTAGCTATGACGCACACATTACTACTTTTGTTCTCTATAAATTTTCCTTTTTTGTGTTTGGAAATATTTTTGTGTGCATTTTAATTTGTTATAGAGAAAGTAGATCTATTTAACACAGTTTTTTTATTTGTAAGACGTGCGTAACACACCCAAAAAAGTGCAGCATTCAAATCGCTACTGCACTTCACAATTCAGATCGTTTTGGCTAGATCTACAATGAATGTTGTTGTACCATCAAAATGATATCTGATTGCGATAACTTCTGTGTTTAAGCAATCAGTTAAATATAAATACACTTTTACAATCTATGCTCTTCACAAAAATATTTGTCCTGGGTGGAATCGAACTCACGGCCCCCGGGGCATAGCAGTCAGGGTCACTAACCGCTAGACCAACAGGCCAGTCGAAATTGCGATAGCGCGATTTGACATTGCGCGATGAGCATGCTGAAGTGGAAGTAGGCCAGCCAAGTCTGCATGCGGGCATGTGGACAGCGAGTAAAGAGCAACTCGTTGTCCGACCATGGACCATGCCCAGGTCGACGGCGTGTCGTGTTCCACGCGCGCCTCAAAGAGCGTCACCAAAATGACGGGGCTCACAGAGGGCCAAAGCCTGGCGGGGTAGCGGGACTTATTACCATTAGCGTGACCCCAGAACATAAAGGGCTACTGAGGGACACCGTGGATTTTAGTCAGTACAAGTCTGACAGAGGCCTCATTTGATGATTTTAACACGATTAAAAAAAAGTCTGCAAAGGGACAAATGTAGTAAAGGACTGGATGATGATTTGAAGATGATGGCTGATGAAAAGATCCGGACTGGCGCTTTTTAAGGGAGGCTTACATTCATCACGCCAACTGGCCAATATAATGATGCTAATTAATATCTCTGACCTTTTTTAATTTTTTATGTGAGATGGGTTTGCTTTTGACCTTAGTCTAGATCAGGAATGACTAAGAAAAGGTCGACGATGGAGCGAGCTTACCCAGAAAAAGCCTGTTCACTCTGACTTTGAAGAGATAAGGGTTGTATGCGTTCGGAAACACAGACGCAGGCAGAGAGTTCCACTCCTACGCTGTCCGCATTATAAAAGACGTTTGGAAACGCTTAGTGCGAATTAGTGGTATAGCAATAAGGTAAGGATGGTAGTTTACCGTGCGTCTAGATGTGCGATGATAGAAGGAGGCTGGTGGGATGAGGTCGTGGAGTTCCTGGGCACACTCTCCGAAGTACAGTCTGTAGAAGACCGACAAACAGGCAACTTTGCGGCGATGAGTTAAGCTATGGAGCTTGGCATTCACCAATTTTTCGTCGCCAACGAGCCTCCTAGCTACCTTTCGTGTTTTCCTGGTATCTTGATGAAGATTGTTATCACGTATGTCAGCTCCCCATGCAAGACCAATAGCGAGATGGTACATTTTTTTGCAGTTACAATAACAAGATAAGTGGCCGATTGTCGACTACAGACAATTTTGAATGATTTTATCATTATTTTAATGATAAAATTGAAGCTAAATTGCTCATGTACTTCTTCGTACATGTATTTCCGTATATAAAAAAATTATTACATAAATATGTTGTAGTTTTTTTGCTAGAGTGCATTTATTTATGGCATGAGAGAAGCGAGTCTGAAAAAGAATTGGTTTAATTCTAAATGCATTATTGCACGACAAAATAGAATTATGATTATCTTCCCGTTTCGAAATAACGTTTTTCTAATTATATTTAAAAAAATAGCTTTGTTAAAAGCGGTTAATATATCACAAGAACGATATAACAGGATAAAAAGTATCCAATATTATCGTTCCTTTGGGAATCTAGATTATTGACTACCTGTGTACCATACAAATTATTTCAGTAGTTTTTGTGTAAAATAATAAATTTCACACTTAAAACATAAGAAGAACTTTTTGTTAAAAAACGTTAAACAAAAATGTACGTCGTATGCTTCAAGTACAAAGCATAGAATATATAATTACAAAGTACGGTCAAATACGTAGAATTCGTGCTAAGTCCTCTGTTGTGTTATACCCTTATAATAGTTTTACAAACATAAACAAATAAATCACGTTGATTGCAATATTACACCAGTATCGTGTAATAACAGTATCGTATCACTTTCTGGCAAACATTTCTAACAACGCATATATCGTCCCGAAATCTGAACTTTGTGGGAATCGACCCACAGTCCTCCTATTACATTCATTTATCAGTACTACACCACAGTACTGGACACTTTTAACCGACTTCAAATGGGAGGAGGTTCTCAATGCGGTCGCTACTAAAAAGAAAAAAATAACTATGTTCCTCTCGGCTTCATGCCGTGTCAGGAAAAACCGTAGGTGGCCGAAGGTAGCCGATTTAGGAGACTATTCGTCTTCAACCATTTGCCATGCAATTCTGAATCTTTTGGGTCTGAACCTGGTGGAGTGAAAGGGATTGTCAGACTCTAATCAATGAGACCTCGTCCTTGATGGAGCAGACTGTCAGACTCTCTAAAATTCCGCTCAGTTCCTTGAGTTGCCCTGTAAGTTCCAGGGTCACAGTTACCTTTAAAACCAGTCCAGTGACCTCGGCAGGATTTTAGCCCCATGGGAAATTGCTGTGGGCTCCTTTTGTTGCGCTTGGAAAACAACGCGCCGTTGACCATTGGTCCATTAGTCTATCGATCCACTGGCCCATAGGTCGATAGCCTGGACCTGAAAGCCCCCATTAGTTCATAGGTATCTTGGACCTGAAAGCCCGCGAACTATATACCCCTACGTTCTTCAGCTATAAGCATACCTGTAGCTAACAATCTAACACACAGATAAGCTAAACGATAATTAAACATTCCATTGCGTTTCATGCCTTGATTAACTTGGTGTTCCAGTCGCTTTGTGGTCATGAACCGTGGCGATAAGAAGTAAATTAATAAACTCTTTAATATAATAAACTACTTCTTTTTAGTATTTGTAAGTCCCACTAAGTGTGGTTCGATGCCTGCCGGGGTCGCGGGACTTATTTCTATTACCGTGACCCCGGAACATAAAGGGCTATTGAAGGACAACGTGGATTTTAGTCAGTACAAGTCTGACAGTCCCTCCCGCCCTGTCCGGGGTTGGAGGACTCATTTGATGATTTAACCACGATAAAAAAAAAAGTGTGGTTCGATTCGAAGTGTTATTGGGTTTTTTGCTTTCGGAGTACAGGCGTGACGTTATGTTTTACATCGTCATCATCAGCCGGAAGACGTCCACTGCTGAACATAGGCCTTCCCCTTAGACCGCCACGCCGAACGACAATTTGCTACTTGCATACATCGGCTGCCCGCGACTCTCACGATGTCGTCGGTCCACCTAGTGGGAGGCCTACCTACGTTGCGTCTTCCGGTCCGTGGTCGCCACTCGAGAACCTTTCTTTCCCATCGGTTGTCAGTTCTACGAACGATGTGGCCTGCCCTTCAACTTGCAACTTACTTGTTTTACATACTTATAGCCTACTTCATCCTACTGCTGGGCAAAAGCCTCTCCTCTGTCCGTTGCGGAGCCCTGACACAGCCAGGTTTCATGTATTACTACAAAATATTCGCTGATACCTTTACCCCTGAAACGATATCACTCAGACAAAACAATTACTGGCATATTTCATCATTTCAAGGAAAACATTACTTGAAAAGGTCGCCTTACTGCAAATTAAGACATATTTCTTGTTATCGCATACTTATATATAAAATTTTTCCTTGAACTTAATAAAAACACCTCATTCAAGCCGGAAGGTTTTTGTGTAGTTATCTGAACTGTTGTAGTATGAAATTACTGGTTTTGTCTGCGCCAAAAATTCATTGCGTAAGCGTTTTTTTGCAGGCAACAGATGACTGTTATGCATGGATATCTTGACGCGTAGCCTTTTAAGCCCGAAATGATTGTTTCACCATCTCAATCAAAATCTGATCTATTTTCTTTAACAGCGTTTTGTGATTGTTGAACATGTTTTTTTTTATCGTGGTAAAATCATCAAATGAGTCCTCCTACCCCGGGCAGGGCGGGAGGGACTGTCAGACTTGTACTGACTAAAATCCACGGTGTCCTTCAGTAGCCCTTTATGTTCCGGGGTCACGGTGATGGTATAAGTCCCGCGACCCCGGCAGGCTTCAGCCCTCTGAGAGGAGGCCCCGTAATTTTGCTGACAGCTCTTTGAGGCGCACGTGGAACACGACGCGCCGTCTCACGACATCTGGGGGCCAATTCTTGGTTTTAGAGACGGTATCAAATTTTACTGAACTCTAACGTTAGCCTTCGACAAATGGCGAATTTGACATCCTCAAAATAGCAACTTTTTAAATTTGTCGAAACAATGACGTCATTAGAATTTTTGTAGAGTTCGACATCATCTCTAAAACCGAGAATTTGCCCCCTTTAAGATCATATCATGTGCCTTCTGCATTGTCTATTTTGATTCTGCAACGATTCGCCGACGACCGGTTCACCATTGGACGTTTGGTCGACAGGACGATTCACTTATTGTCGTTACATCGATAGAACCTTTCACCTAGGGACTTTTCGCCAACGGGACGATTCTAGGGACTCTTCGGATGACTTTTCTTTAGAAGAATAGGGACTCTTTTTCGATATCCAAGGATTAGCCATTGGTTCCTTGGAAAACTTTACATTTTAGTATCTTTCTACTGGCATTTTCTTTTCCATTCCCATCTTTCGACAATTCGAATCATATCCCGTTCGTTTAACACGTACACGTCTCATCAATTTACAGTCTCTTTGAAATTTTATTTCTCGGAACATCCGGTGGAGCTCAAAATAACCGTTTCATTTCACGTTCTCTTTCAGGCGCAGTTATACTCGTAGTTCGTAACACAGTTATCTAGTATGTAATTACTGTTAATCTGGGCCAGGCAGGAACTGTCGCGAATATAAAACTACTAAGTGTACCCGCAACTTTGCTTGTATTAATTTAGAATTTGATGATCAGATCGGCTACATGAGGAGCACTCATGATCTCATGAGTGCGCCTCCGTAATTGTTTTATTTCCTTGTTACAAACTTCAGTACTTATTTTCCAAATGACAGCCTGACAGATACCCTATGTCCGTTTCTGTACACCTGACATTATTTAGGCAAATTTCAAGATAATCGGTTCATTGGGTTAGGCGTGAAAAAGTAACATACCTACAAACTTACGTTCGGTGTTAGTCAATAGATCTGGGTCAATCTTGATGTAAGCACTTTTTTTGCTAATGCAGGTGGCACTATTTATTCTTTTTAGTTTTTGACCTAGTTTTTACTGTTACTCAAGATGTAGTGTTAATCTGGTCAAAAAGTATTTTTTATTTACGTGTTAAAATCATCAAATGAGGGACTGTCAGACTTGCACTGACCAAAATCCACGGTGTCCATCAATAGCCCTTTATGTTCCGGGGTCACGGTGATGGAATGGGTCCCGCGCCGGGTAAAAAAAGGATTGAAGCTGATTCGCCTTCCCAGGGTGATATGGTTGTACGCATGAATTACTCATCCAGTTGAACGTTATATACGAATCATGATCACATGTCTAACCTTATCAGTGTCGGAGCTACCTGAATATATAGTTAAAAATCTTATAATGTTCCCACTGCTGGGACACAGACTTCCTATCTGTGATAGGCTTTAATCCGCCACGCAGCCGGGTCCGATGTGGGTTAGTAACTGACTAACTTTGACATGTCTTCTAATTTTTGATTCTGGGACATCCGGTTTCCTCATCATTTTGACAGCAATTGTGATGAAATAAATTAAAAAAGTAATGCGCCTGGCTGACTTAAAATCTTAGACTCGTAAATCGGGGAATAGGTACCTCTTCTCTATCTGTATGTTAAGTATTTATTTTTGCTATAAATTCTTCAGAATCATTCACACGGAGAGTGCGCACATGTAGCAATCTGACATTATGATTGCAGAAAGTGATCTTTTGGCCTTTATCATTATCATCTAAAGCTAAGCTAAATAAGCGTAAGATAACACGAACATCTGTGGACCTAGGTCCGGGACCAAGCCAAAAGAGCGAACAGTTTTTAATACTTTCAACCTTATGCTTTTCGACATAAAGATGAAAATCTATTAAAGTATACAGAGCGTTTTCGTTCGTTCATGTAGATTTTCAACTTCAACTTTATACACTGTAGAATAAAGTTGAAAGTCTATTAAATGCTACAGAGCGTTTTTGTTTATCTTTTGCTTGTCGAGGAGAGCTGCCGTGAAAGCAATTCTGTTATCATTATCAATGTTCGTGATTGACGAATTCTTGAGTGTTTGAATGATTGATACTGAAGTGTTTTGTTACTATTAGTTAAGTGGATGCTTGCTTTTGACGATAAGAGGTAACCTTTATTATTATAAGTAGCAGAGATAAATATTTTTAATTAAGGACTCTTCTTTTGCTCTCTAAAATATGCTGATACCTTTCGTGGACTCCTTCCTATTTTACTTCACAAATATGACTTTAACCCTCAAAATACAAAGACTAATTGTCGACTGCCAGATATGACTTCAGAATATTGCTATTCTCCAAAACACAATTTCTGGTCAATACGACGAGGTCCTCGTCACAAAAATTCTAAACACTACTGACAGCGACCTCCGACGGTACCTTTTTTTATCGTTCTTAAATCATCAAATGAGTCCTCCCACCCATGGCAGGGCGGGAAAGACTGTCAGACTCGTCGCGTTTACCACTTCGGTGAAGGGGGGACACTGTAGACTCTCTCACGCGGCCCGCCTCCTCCTTCGCGAGCATGACTACTTCGCAGAAGGTGGCGACCGCTTCCCACTCGTCTCTCACTGACCACCGTCTCGCCCCGCAGCATGGCCTCAACCAATGCCGGGTGCGACAGGTTATTCTGGCTCCGCCTATTGCTGTCGTGAGGACACGGCGGTGCACTGCCCAAGCGGGGCTCCACCGTATCCTCCGGGCGATCCTCTCAGTCTGTCGGTACCTTAGTGAATAATTAAACTAGAGAATAGCTATTCAACACCATGATCGTCGTTCTTCCAACCAGAAATCAAGAAAAAAACAACCTTTATCTGATTTCATACAGAAACCAAAGCAATTAATAAGAGTGTCCATGGATTTTCTTGCCCGTTCTTCTCCATAGAGATCTACTCCTTGGAATGGGCATGTACGGTTCTTTCACAGTTTTTATATCTTGTGACTGGGACTGTAGCCCTATAACTTTTTAGTGTTTCATTACACAGTGGGTGCCGGATGAGCGTCGTTGCCGAGGAAGGCTTAGAAAACGCTGGTGTGACGATCTAGACGCATTTATGAGCGATTGGCTGGAGAAAGCCGCACAAAGGGAAGAGTGGAAGGTTATGGGGGAGACCTTTGCCCAGCAGTGGGACAATACAGGTTAACAAAAATAAACATCTTTATTTGTCTAAGACAATTCAAAAGTGCCAAAAAAAAATCGGGTATTTTGATTTTTTTCTTGATATAAAAGGTAAATGAACTCAATTGACCTTGATTACGTTAATTACGCAATGTTTTATGTAAATTAGTAGACGTTGATGACCTGACCGTTTGCTGCGCATATCGATGATAAAAAGTGCTAAAATGAGCCGGTTCTAATTTCTGTAATGAAATAAGTAACTATAAGACTTTAGTGTCAGTTCCGCCTAAGTGTGAGTCGACGGTTTTTCCTGATTTTTCAATGATAAAAATGGTTAAGGTGAATACTCCAACCAGCCCGCGAAATTTAAAATTTCTTGCGTTGTTTTTGCAATTTGCAGGCCATTGCTGGGTTTTATGTTGATTAAAATATTTTTCGCGGTTGTAAGACGTATGTAGTTACAGAATTATAATCATCAAAATCACCAATACAACCCTCCAAGTTCATAAAACACTAGGAACAAAAAAAAATATTGTGTGATTTGGTCTGGCTGGGTAGAAGTGGCGAAAAAAACTCCCCTGAAATTGTAATAGAACATACTTCTAAGAATTCTTAATAATGTGTTTAATAGGCGACACGCCGTCCGATCATGGACCATGCCGGGTCGACGGCGCGTTGTGTTTCACGCGCGCCTCAAATAGTGTCAGCACAATGACTGGGCCCCTTAGACGGCCAAATCCTGTCGGGGTCGCGGGACTTGCGAGCTACCGTGACCCCGGAACGTAATGGGCTGTTGAAGGACACCATTGATTTTAGTCAGTACAACTCTAAAAGTCCGTCCGGCCCTGCCCTGTGTTGGGAGGACTCATTTGATGATTTTACAACGATAAAAAAAATTAAGCCATACATAGTAATTATATTATTAAATCTAAATAATCTCAATAAGTATGTACCTCTAAGAGAAAACCGATGGCGATGACTAGATTATGCAGCTGCGCATGCGCAAACATTGGCTATAATCAAAGACTAATTATATCTTGTCAATATTGATTCAATAAAGATTGTATTAACGAGGAACTATGGCCGCCTGAACAAATATGTCTTTATGTATTTATTAATTTAACAGTATAAGTATATGCACATTCATAATGAAAAAAGTCATGCTTAAGTCTAAAGACTTGGGAAAACATTATCTATTACATTTGTGAATCCCTTTCGGGCAGCTTCTTAAAATATTTCGTATATAGACATACATAAGTGCCAGGAACACAGCACACGTACTCCCATTCTTGGGCAGCATTTGGACAGGTGTAAAGGACGATAAAAATAATCATGGAGACAAAAATCAAGTCATCGACAAACAAATGTAAATAAACCAGGAACCCCTGGGTAGATTCTTAAAATATTTTGTATAATGACAGACATTAGTGCCAGGAACCTAGCGCACATACTCCCATTCCTGGGCAGCAATTGGACCGCCTTTGAGCAATCTCCTTTATGAATTAGTAACAGAGAATAAGCGCTCGTTCAGACACGGCGGGAACCGCGCGATTATAGAATCGCATGGAAATCGCGCGGGTCTTATTTATATGAGTTAGTTAGTAATCGTTCAGACATAACCGCGTGGTTAATCAAGCCGCGCGGTTACCGCAACCCAACCGCCAGAAAATAGAATCGCGCTGCTCCCGCGCTTTTCTATTACAATGGAGTCTTTACTTCGCGTTCAGTTGCGTTGCGGATACCGCGCGGTGAGCACGTCACAGTTCGTGAGTTCGCCATGGATCGTTTCGACACTGAACTATTTATTGATGAGGCGGAGAAGAGTCCTGCAATATGGGACATTCAGTGTGATGATTACTCAAATAAAATTATCAAGAACCGAGCTTGGCAAGAATGTTACGAACTGACCATGTACTAGTCGGTCACGTAATATTGGATGCACCCAATACCGCCTTTTTCTTTTCTTTTTTTTTAAGGAGCAACCACAGTAAACACACTTCTTCGTCGACCTCCATTTTGAAACTGACGCTAACCCGCACGAAATCGCATACTAACCGCGCGTGTCTGAATAGCTTCACAATTTTGCGGTTTGAAACCGCGCGATTCGTAAACGCACGATTCCCGCATGTCTGAACGCAGGCTAAGTCTTAAAATAAAGGTAACACTTTTCTTCTGATTATGTACACATGTTGTCATAACGTGGGATTAAACGGGAATAAAAAATGAGATTCATCGGGATTACCTAAAAATGGGATCCAAAAGTGGGATTTAACGGGAATAAATCCAAATAATCGGGCATCGAAGCGCCATCTATCGGCACAGAACTGTGTCACCCATGATGTAACGCTATTTATTTGTATTGTAAACATCTACATTTGTTTGCATACTCTGTTCTTATCAGCTGTGACCTTCTGTGACGTAGACTATTACTTATACGAAGCGACTTGGTGCGATTCTTTTATTTTTAATCAGTAGATGGTCAGCACGAGCTTGTGGACGGTGAGTAATCTGTAGCTCGCCGTCTGATCAAGGACCAGGCCCGGGTCGACGGGTCGTCGTTTTTCATGTGCGCCACATGGAACTGTCAACAACACGGAGCTTCTCTCTGCTCCACCCAGAGCAGGAGGACTCATTTGATGAAAACTAGCTTTTGCAGGTGTCTTCGCCCGCTTACCCTTTATGCTTATGTCGAGTCCATATAAAATGTATGACAACTACAGGAAAAATGCGCCGGAGGCGGCGTTTTGTGATTGTGACCGGTGGCCCGTGTGCTCGCCCTAAAATCCATGGTGCCTTCAATAGCCCCATACGTTCCGGGGTCTCGATAATGAGATAAGTCCCGCGAACCCGGCAGGCTTTGGTCCTCTAGGAGTACTGTAGTTGGCCGATTTAATTTTCCTGGTGTAGGTCTTTTGTTGATCGAAGTTGCAGCTGTTTATCGGAAATTCAACCTTATCGGCACGTACTAAGCAGGTGAATTTCTCATTATCATTACTGTCTTCGTTTACAACATTTACTAAGCAATAAAGCCTAGGATGCACTTGAACAGTTGCAATGAGTAGTGTCCTATCTGCTATGAAAGCAAAGACAATAGTATTAATGGACAGGTCTACGGAATGGTCTACGTTATCGAATACCGTTGACCGCGGTAACAGACATATCCTGACGACATGCTTATGTTTACTTACTACGGATGAAGGCATTGCTCACTGAACGAATTATAAACTCGGCTATGAGGTAGGCGATCTCTTTCCGAAAAGGTGCAGCATTGGAAACCTTCCTGCAAGGTGAACGAATGATCTGGTCGAAGAGAAGAGAGTGCAATAGAACTCGCTTGACTTCTCAAGCGAGTTCTGTTGCACTCTCTTCTCTTCTACCAGATCATTCGTCATAGGGCCGGATCATTTCTGATGATACTTGGTTAGACTGCGTTCCCATTGAGGCGGAGGGGAGCAGAGCGGAGTGCGATGCAATCACATGGCTTTAGTGGAGAAGATATGCGGATTTCAAGCCTTGTGATTGGTGAATCGCCCTCCGCTCTGCCCCGGTCAGCCTCAGTGGAAACGCAGCCTAAAGACCTAGTTGAGCGGAGCACACTGTCCTGTTTTTTTGTTGTCTTCCAGCTGTTATAATGATGAAACGGAGTCATGTTACACTGTTTTTATCATGGATTATGTTCACTCCCTCTCTGTTTCTCGCAAACAGGCAGTTTTCTCTATAATAGAGACCTTATATGATAGAAAGAGTTGAAAAACATTGTTAGCTTCGTCTTTAAATGTATTTTTGCTGTGAAACCGGTTACTCAAACAGAACTGGATGAATTGAGGAAAATCCAGCATTTCCAATTAAGATTTTGATTGTGATCATAAGCGTAATTACCCAGAATAATAAAAAGACCAGGAATACCTTGTCTTATATTTTTTACTAAGATTAAAATCTAGATTTAATTTTATAGGCCAACTCAGTTAAGTCGCTTACACATTATCGACTCGACCTGATGAAACGCGATGCGTGTTGAGTCGAATCAAATGTATTGTTTTCTATAGACCAGAATCACACTATGAACATCCGACACGACGCCATGCGTGCACATTTGATTCGAGTCAACACGCATCACGTTTCATCGGGTCGCGTCGCGTTTTAATAATGTGTTTCCGCCTTAAGGTGGATGCATAGTAGTAGCCCGCGAAATTTAAATTTTCATGTATTTTTTGCAATTTGCTTATCAGTGTCAAGTTATAACTTGATCAAAATATGATTCGCGACAATAACAAGTTTAGTTTTATATACAAGAATAATCAAAACAGTCGCTCCATTCACTCTCACAAATATTTGATCAAAATTAGTTAGATTTCGGATTTTTTACCAAATTTGAGCTAATCTTTGTGAGCGGGACTGGAGCGAATGTTTTGATCATTCTGATATGTAAAGTTATGCTTTTTATTGTCGCGAATCATATTTTGATCAAGTTATAACTTGACACTGATAAGCAAATTGCAAAAAATACATGAAAATTTAAATTTCGCGGGCTACTACTGAGCATCCACCTTAAGGGGACTGCTCACACCAGCCCGTGAAATTCAAAATGTCTTGCGTTTCTTGCAATTTGCCTGCAAATGGCGGTAAGACGTATGTATTTACAGAATTATAATCACCAATACAACCCCTCAAGTTCATAAAGGCCTAGAAAAAAAAATCAGAAACGGTAATTCCTAGAGCTTTATGAACTTGGAGGGTTGTATTGGTGATTTTGATGATTGTAATTCTGTAACTACGTAGGTCTTACAAAATTCAAATTCAAATTATTTTATTTAGGGACAACTGGATCCACGGGTTAGTACAACAAAAAACTTACAAAAACTATTGTTAGTATTAAAATGACACATACAAAAGAACACTCATTAAATAAATAAACAAAAAGAAACATACAGTAATAATAATGCCCCTGTGCTGAGACATCCCGCCCCCCAAACTTACGAACAGGGAGATAGTACCAACCTAATGGATCACCAGACGGACGAAATGCCTCAACACAGGTGCGCGCACATCTTCCGCTATGGTTTTCAGGATGCTGTTGTGACTCCCCCGCACCCTCCTCATCAGTGACACAACTTTTTTCCGGATGATGGCATAAAAGTCGTCCGTATGAGCCTGTGCAAACATCTCAGAGGCACTACAGAAGCGAGGGAGTCCCAACATCATCCTGAAAATATTATTGTATTGGATGCGCAGGGTGTCCAAGGAGCCGCTTACAGCCGCGAATTATATTATAGTCAACATAAAACCTATTGTCTGCAAATTGCAAAAAACGCAAGAAATTTTGAATTTTGCGGACTAGTTGATGCATTCACCTTAATACATGTCCGCGTTAATGTGAAATAAATGACCTTGTAGATGTTGGACAATAAATTATTAAAATACCTAGAATCAGCCTTAATAGGTGAAATAGAAATAAAAAGTAAACTTGATTTGCATGTATTAGCATTTATTTATATGGACAAGAATTCAAAACAAATCTGTTCTAATATTTAAATAGGTTTTTTCAACCATCTGTGTTTATTATTTTTCATGTTTGTTTATTTGCTCATAATTATAAACATCATCACACCTGAGGCCTTACCATGAATTCTTATCGCGATCCTATTTAGGCTGTGGGAAAGAAATGACGCTATACGACTTGTATGGCTCTGTCTCTTTCCCAAAACCTAAACTGGATCGCTAATAAGAGTTCATGGTAGGCCACCTGTTTTTACCGAAGGTTGGAGAAGATGAGAAGATGGATCAGGTCAAGATCCATCAAGAGGTACCCTTAGCACGAGTTTTCAATCTTTTACTTTACAGCAACTTTCCAGTATTTACAGCATTTCTCGTATGAAAATATGGAACAGCGCCTCTGGTGTGCGAAGAAGGAACCATTTTTTTCTATGAAAATTGTCAATTTGAAGTAGTCAAAGTTACAGTTTACTTTACGTCTCAAATACTGAAAACACGTGCTGACGGTACAGGTCAAGAGGTAGGGCACTGACTGACGCCGGTACTGAATGGAAAACAGTCACCTCCGTCCGTTTCAATGAGGGATTTTCTTTTGATTGTTTCCCTAGTCGATGGATAGATGGCGCTGAAGTCGGTATGTTACTGCAATGAACGGAACGTCGTCTTTTTTTTTTTTTTCTTTATTGTAATTTTGAGATCTTAAAACGTAACGTACATGTCATGTCATTGTCAGTCACATCACATCACACCATTGGCATTTGGAAATAAATAACTACAAGGAAAAAGAAAAAAAAATCATTGACCAGTCTTTTTAATTTATGAGTTTTCCACGCCATAAAGAAAATAAGCCAAGAGAAAAAGAAGAGAAGTCTGTGCCTCGTGGATTTGTGCAAAAATGAAGGCATAAATTTAGTAACGTAGTCAGTTCAACGCCATCTACAGAGTTCTTGGAAACTACTTTTTTTTTTTTAATTCTCGAAAAAGAAAACTTCTCATTCATTATGTGCACTCTAATCAAGTGTATGGATTGTAACAGTGTGTCTGTGTGACGTCACATAGCCGAGATTGTAGTAAAACTATCATCTGGTTTACACGCTTGGTTGATAAAGAGATTAGTTTATCACACTTACTTTAATTTATGGGAATAGCTCGTAGCTCAATGATAACAGCCGGTCGATTTCCAAGGTTAAGCTGTGCTTGCCAAGGTTGGTGTGTGGATGGGTGACCATCTTCTATAGCGAGTTACTTCTGTGACCTGTAGAGCATGTTTTATTATACCGCGGAACGCAAAGGATAATTATTAAAGTGTGAAATACCGGAAATACCCTCCCGTTTCACCCAGCGGGGCTATTGCTTTCTCGGTGTCAATGTGGTGACCATCAAATAGCTGTCATGATCATTTCTTCTGTGTCTGGGTGTAATTTATCTATAATATGTATGTATTTAGAAATATATAAGTGTGTTTATCAGTTGTCTAGTACCCATAACACAAGCTCTGCTTAGCTTGGGACTAGATGGCGTTGTGTGATAAAAAAAAATGAATTGGTTTACATTCAGCTATTGTTGTATTAAGACCTACCTTGGTATAAGTGAGGTCTGTATAAGGTGCGCATGAGCAAATAAATAAAATATCATTGAACAAGTGCACTACTCTAAAGTGAGTACTGCATTCTTGTTGACGTCACGTCCTCAACTGACATTACAACGGATCCACTTTGATTCACAAGTTTCCTGTGAGAAGTACTTTGTTTCTTTTTATTTATAAATTGTGAAATTTCAAGAGATCATCGTCTGCCTAGTCTTTTCAATTTTGGTTTCGGCTTCCAGTCGAATCAGATGCAGCTGGATATCAGTGTTTTACATGGAGTGACTGCCTATCTGACCTCCACAACCCTGTAACTGCGATGCGATACCCTTAGGTAGGACTCGTTGTCAGACTTGCGAGCTTCTCACTATAAGTAACGACAAGGATCTTGGAACACAGCAGCTGATAGCCGGGACCAGGTGTCTTACCATGAACTCTTAAAGCGTGAGTCTTTAGGCTGTGGGAAACAGATGGCGCTAGATGACTTGCACAGCTCTGTCTCATTCCCGTAGCCTAAACTGAATCGCGTTAAAAGCTCGTGGTTAGGCCTCAGGGGCTTTACGAGCTTTCCAATAGATAGACCTCGTTATGTCGATTTGCAGCTATATCCAGTTGCCCTGAAGACCCTTATCAATGATGGTGATCGTCATATAAGGTGAACTAGGTTAAAACCAAGTAGGTAGATCAGAAAAATCGTTTTTACTAACCACCTAACCACCACATAAGGAAAACTCTGAAAACGACATGTAAGTACTGCATATCGTGGGGTCAAATCTACATAGATATTATCACCAGGTAAATACCCCGGGGTATTTGTGAGACAAGCTTGTCTAGATAAACCCAGTACCTAGTTATTTCAAGTCCAGGTAAAATCAAGGTCAGAGCGGCGCTTGCGATTATTACCCTCTTCAGAATTTTACAATTCATATTTATGTCTTTACAACATTGATAGCCCAGGTTTGTGATAACGTAGGAATGTTATGACGTAGTTCAGAATTACCTAGCGCGTCATTGCGTTGTGAATCTATACCTAGGTATTTTTATATTATACCCGCATGGTGTAATTGAAATAACCTAAAACTTGTCCAGATCATTGCCCTCAACGTAATGGCATCAGTTGACAGGGAATGGCAGATAGATTCCTGTAAGAATGAGCATCTGTTACGTTCAGTACACTTTTATTCGCAGCTTCCACTTAATAGATAACTTATTTCGCTTTTACGTCTTCTATCACCAATGAGATAGTTTATTTTAGACCTGGCTGTGTCTTAACTTCAGTTCCGATCACGGCTTATGGAATGTGATAACTCCTCGATGAGAGCCAGTTCCATACAAGGAAACGAAAAGCCTCGTATGGAACCCGTCCCAATGGTCCATACGTGGCCGAAGCGGAAAAACCTTCAAAAGACGCCCGGTCTTTGGTAATTAGACCAGGGAGTGCAGGATTTGTACGTCACTAAACACCCAGGATGACGACTGTCAGCAAATAGTGCAGGGACCTCTTACAATACCAACTTCAGAACCCTGTGCAACGCCTGGTACGGCATATCATTTGAAAGACTGAAGGTGTCTTTTCTGAGCCTCGTAGTATACGACTGCTCAGGCCCACTGCCCACGGACACTTACTCTGTAATAGACCCTTTACAAATTTTGGAATTTAATTACATCATACGGGCAAGAGCTCTAGATAAAGGTGCTTGTACACGGTGCATGTAACTGGAGTAAGAACTGGAGCAAGTAAAGGTGCGGGTTACCCGCGCGAGTAACATGCGCAAGCTACTTGATCAAGCTACTCGCTTGTACTTGTACATGTTTCAAATGACTGGAGCAAGTAAAGACGAGTAAAGCACGCGAGTTAGTTGCGCGGGAGGCTCGCTTTGGTACATGCTCAATTCGCTGGACCCGCACGTTTTTTAATGGGTGCTTGTCACGGTGCATAGCTTGAGCATGTTGACGCACTTGCACGGGTTACATGCAGCGTGTATAAGCGCCCTAAGCTTGGCTTAGCCAAGTTGTGGGACCTAACGAAAACCTTGCTGGTAATAAGTAGCTAGCCGTCTGATCAAGGATCAGGGTCCGTTCCACGGCGCGTGGAGTTCCACGCGATCCTAAAGGAGCTGTCCTCAAACTGGCGGGACCCCAATAGGGCCAAACCCCTGAACACATAGCTTTAAGACAGTAAGACTCTGATAGTTCCCTCCATCCAGAGTGGCAGGATTCATTTGAGATGTGGCTAGATAAGAAAAAAACGAATGACTTCCCTAAGTGGATTGTTCTGGATGACCTATAATGTACCCACTGAGGTTTGATTGATATAAATGACAACCTCTTTGGGGGGTCACTGTACTCCTCAATATGGTAACTACACACCCGTAGTCGATCAAATGTTCCTTACTTTTTACAAGTTATTATATTAATAAATAATCCTGCCCTATGTGCGAGATTCATTTGATAATTTTAACACGATACAAAAATTGTATAGATCTATCTCAGATTAAAGAAATAGGCAGATAGAACGCTCCGAACACGCGAGTGTGTCCACCAAAGCAAATACGTTTTTTATTTTGAATTTGCTTTAACGGACACACTCGCGTGTTTTGAGCGCTCATTTGCCTATTTCTTTGATCTGAGATATCTATCTTCACTTTCTATGCTGGCACTAACTCAAACCTACTAGGTATTTCCATACTAGGCAAACATAACTAACTAGTTTAAGGAAAACCGATTTTAACAGTTTAGGGATCCTAATTATATAAAGTAATGTAGGTACCTACGGGTATTGCAAGACTTATGTTGCGGTTGTGAAATGAGGAAAATACAGCCGTAACAACATTAAATATTAAATAGATTTGATTCACATTTTATGTAGTAGGTAGTGCTGAACGCTACGAATTCGTCAAAATTTGTAACTACCAACCACGATATATTACTAGACTCCGCATGCACGATCTAAGGAACAAAAACTATTCTGTCAACTTGCTACTACGTTAGCGAGGGGGCGGGGTACTGCGTTGTGATTGGCTAACTCAAGGTCTGTTCTGTCTCAAGGTATGTTGACGGCTCACAGGAGTGGTCGAAATAAGACGGATATAAGACTTTTTTGCCTAATGTGTTGACAGACATCGGTCGCCTGTTATTAGGAGTCTAGTAATATATCGTCGTTGGTAGTTACATACATACATAAACTCACGCCTTCTTCCCCCGTGAGGATAGGCAGAAACTACAGTACTGTCAGACTCGTACTGACTAAAACCACGGTGTCCTGCAATAGCCCTTTACGTTTTAAAGTCACGGCTACCTGATATGACAGTCCCGCGACCCTGGCAGGCGCTAATTTCGATTGATTCTTTGTATGTAACTAATGAACGACTGAATTTGCATATCCGAGTCTTAAATATTCAATCAGAATCAGCCGTCAAAAACTCAGGAACGGGATTTGGGTTGAGATTGAATATTAATTTCAACACACGGGCGTCTGACCACAACCCCAAAACGCCGCGCGCCACCACCGGCATATTTCTTGTAGTTTTCATACATTTTATATGGACTAGCCGCACACGGTTGGCGCCGGTGGCCGCCACACTCTAGCCGCTTCTAGCTTCTCGTGGCGGCGTTTGTGGCTGTCGCGAGTGGCTCGTGTGCGGCGACACTTTGTATGTTTTAGAGCGTTATTATGTTGACACAGACACACAAAACGTAAGCATACAACAGACAAGTGACATTGCTATCTGCATGTCCGCAATATCAAACAAGTCTACATACTTTAACCTACAGAAATAAGTGCATAGACATGACTATAATATTAGCTGAACAAGCATAACAATATTGTTTCTTCACAGAACACATAGTAGCTATGTAAATATCATGTGTTCCAATACTTCCAATTAGTTCAAGCTTGTATAATTATTCAAATTTTATCTGTCGTGGCGCTTCTGAGATTTGAAAAGGAAGGATGTGTCCATTATAGTTAGAAAATTTGCAATTACTCGGTTCATTTGCTTTGCTTTTTTGATGGATTTTTGTTTAATAATATTTTGCCAAACAAAAGAATAGAATATCTTCGAGTTCTGCTGATGACCTGGTGAATGACGGATCTTGCTGGATGCGGGAAGCGTAAATTATAGGGCTGGCCGATATGGCGACTTTTGGGAGACCAAATGCGTGTCTTGGCTTATTTGATGCTAATGATAATAATGCTGATAGTAAAACTCTTATTCTCTTCAGCCAATCACCATCGACTTCTGGATGTAAGCCCTCCCAAAAGAACGCCAAATAATTACTAAAACTGGTGACAATTGATTGCCTAAAATAAATTCTACAAGTCTTCCTATAAAGAAGTAGTATGACAACTTCTAACTGAATTAGAAATCTATTGGAGAGGCTCATGTTCAGCAGTGGATGGCTGATATGATTATGATGACACTATCATACTGGGTAAAGACCCTCCCCCCAAGATGTCCCTACAGATGTTGTCCTGGGACAACTCGATCCAACTTTCACGGTATTCGACGACGGCGTCTCGCCACCTGGTTCTAGGCTGTCGTCAGCGGTACCGATCATCACAAATCACCCGTAGTGGAGACCAGCAGTTTTACCCAGCAGCGGTCAACGGGAATGCGACCACTTCATCTTGGCAGTCTTCTTGCTGGCATCCAGTATGCCTGCTTTGAAACACAGCGTGGTGTTACGGACTCTGTTCTATGATTAAATGGCCATCATGCAAGCCATATTGACACAAAGGTTAGCTGGTATAGAATATGCCTAGTGGATTTACGTCCGTCTATGTAACACTGTTTTTCATGAAGATTTAAATAAGTACAGAAATAGGTAGACAATATACACTGTAAAACAATATATTTAAATAAATAGTCAAAACAAAGTGTTATTAACAAGTCGTTTACCTGTCAATCACTAATTATAATGATATAGGTCGATGTCCAAGGTAGCATAGTTGTTTATTTACTAGTTTTATCATGTATAAACTCTGGGGTCACAGTTTGTATGTAGTCTACACTTAACCCTGCCACTGCTAACGGTTCTCTGCTGTCCTCGGTGTATTCCCATTAACCCCGTTACATTTTTCCGCATTGAATAAAATAATTCGCACAATTCGAATGAAATTTCTTATTAAAAGTTGCTCTCGCTGTCTCCATTGCTTCGTTCCGTTAATGGGGACATTGGGAATACAACCTTTTCTCTGCCGACAACAGTAGAAATTCTTTTACAGACTTATTCAAAATGATTCTGGCCTTTCACCTTTCAGATAACTATCCCCTTTTTTGGGGTTAGTGAAAATTTTTATAAATGTACACTACTACATTTGTAAACAAGCCTTCTGGCTATGAAAAGAGGCATCTATCGTTCTGAAAAGTGAATCAACTATGGGTTGGTGCACTGGCTGACCGTTGACTGCATTTCCGCACGAAAGAAATATCTGTATGTTCTACAAGTAGTAGTTCCGGGTCTGGCTGATTGTGTATGTGAGTTTAAATGACGAAGGAGTATTAACCAGTGTGAGATGTAGGCCCACACTGGCTAATTATTTAAAGTTTTAAAGAGTGGAAGAACTACACTATACTTTGTGGCATACAATTGGACTTCCGAAGGCAAATCAGAAAAAAAAGTCTGTAATTGCAGCCACAAATAAAGAAAACCTTGAAAGCGCTCAAACTACTTCAGTCTGTCAAGTCTTAAACCTTTTCAAATTGACAAGAAGCTTTTAGTTTTAAGAATCTTATCACTTAAAACTAAATAAACTGTAACAGTCGCATCTATAATATCTTCTCACGAGTCATTACAATTACTCTAAATCATATTGTTTGCGCACACGTCTTTCTCTCCAGGGAACCTATCAAACATGCATTTGACGCTAATTAGTCCCTATTGTGATATAGTTTAGTAGTGAGCTTGCGCGTGAGTTGATTGTTGTGGAAATGTGTTTATTTGTGATATTGTTTTTGTGTTATTTTTTTGGTAGGTACGTTTTTTTTTTTTAATTTTGGCATTTCAAAAAGTGACGGACGAGGCGAAATTGAGATGCGTTTGCCCCCGGGTCGCATGCAAGGGTTAATAGCTAACTCAAGTCAGCAGTTTTGCTCGCGTTAGTTGAAGATTATCTCTAAAAATTATTACACTAACAAAAATTTTGATAGATGCCGTTCGTGGAATAGGTTAGGTGCCATTTCAGTGGGTGCCCTATGTGGAATACCTCGCTATAAAAGATAGCCCTTTGTTTTATTACAGACTAATCTGTTTCTTTCATGCAAATCTCCACTCTACTTTGAAGACCCCGAATGGGTTGTATGCGTTAGGAAACATAGAGAAATGTAGTGAGTTCCACTCATTCACCGTGTCCCATATCAGTATACATTCGTAAATATACTCAAAAAAACAATTTTCAGCGTATTACTGTAACATGCAGAGTTTTCAGCGTCATGGTTTAGTCTAAACTAGTAGTCGGCGTCACCATATTAATTTTGCATTCCCTAATCGTTCTTTAGGGCACTACAGATGGATTTTCAATATGTTCGATACAGTCAATGACAAAATCATTAAGTACATATTTGACAGCCATTTGCAACGTTGCCAGCTTTCAGAATAAGTTTCGTCTCAATATTTACAGTATCAGGACAAAATTATATGAATCTAAAAAATTAATTAAACTAAAACTAAACTATCTACTAAATAGTCCGAACAAAGCTTAAACATTGGTTTGGATTAGGTGAGCCCGTTCCGTTAGCCCTTTACGTGCCAGGGTTACGGTTACCTGATGAGACAGTCCCGCGACCCTGGCAGATAGAAGTATAGACTAAGTATAAGGTTTGCTCTTGAGTCTAGTTTTGTTCAAAGGTGACAGAGACTAAGTCTACGATGGAGTGAACTTACCCAGAAGCCACCCTGTTTTGAAGACCCCGAATGGGTTGTATGCGTTAGGAAACAAGAGGAAGGTAGTGAGTTCCACTCCTTCGCTGTCCGCATTATAAAGGACGTTTGGAAACGCTTAGTGCGAATTGGTGGTATAGCAATAAGGAATGGATGGTAGTTTGCCGTGCGTCTGGATGTGCGATGATAGAAGGGGCTGGTGGGATGAGGTCGTGGAGTTATTGGGCACACTCTCCGAAGTACAGTCTGTAGAAGACCGACTGGCAGGCGACTTTGCGGCTAATAAACTGCTATGACAACTTCATATACTTATTTGCCATTTTCGGCAATGACCTCCCCAATATACCAAAGTGGTAAATTGGGGAGTACCAAAAAATAGTCTGAAAGTTAAATTATCAAAAAATAATTCGACCTTTATTATGTAATCTAAAATTGACGATCATACAAGCTTCTAAATCTGTTGAATACCCTATTCCCTGCCTTTTCATGCATCAACAAAGCTCAAATAAGGGCCAAAGGTGGCCAAAACCTCGTAATATAACATTACAATACACTACACTAACTACACTAATAAATCATTCAAGAAAATGCTGATTGCCACAAAATGCTTATTGCGAAAATACGAGTAATATTTACAAACAATAAATGAAACGTACCAACCAACGTACTGCCCTCAATAATCATAAAACGTATGACACTTAGTTATTCCGCTTGCGTCAATTATAGGAACTGTCCTATTGTTTGATATTCATAAATTATACACCGATGAAAAAATGTTTTGCAATAATAGAGAATCGCCATTGACTGCCACCTCTCTACTTACTTTCATTTTTTTCTTTGTTCGACATCTTAGGCAGTCCGTGTAGGATGTCGCGGAACTGTCTTAACTGTGACCCTGGAACGGAAATAGCAATTGAAGGAACACATTTAATTTTAGTCATTAGGGGCCGTCCATTAATCACGTGATGTTTTTTTTGGCTTTTTTATAACCTTCCCACCCCCTTGGTGATACATGGTGGGGTTAGTACTACCCCCCACCCCCCTTCCTATATCACGTGTATTTTTAGTACCTAAAAATGTTGTTACTGTTTTTAAATATTCACAAAATACAGGTTTGGGTATAATCTAATTTTATTAAAGGAATTAAATCTACCCAGTGACTTGTGAAAAAGAAAAGTGTATTGTACGCGTAACGCCGCTTTTCGGTTAAGTATCCCGAAAAAATAAATACACGTGATGTATTACTACAACCCCCCCGCCCCCCCTGTGATATTTCGTGATTTTATATGTATAGACCCCCTCCCCCCCATTTTGAACCTCACGTGGTTAATGGACGGTCCCTTAGGAATTTGGCAGTCCCTTCTGCTCGACTCGGGCGGGAGTACTAATCTGATGATTTTACCACTTATAAAAAATGGCTACCTACATCACTAGAAGTTGACCGGCGAGACAAATCGTTCGAATTGCTATGTTATGCAAGCGCGCTTATTTTGCTGACAAATACTGCGATACTTTTTTTCTTCGCTGTACAAACCAAAAGATTATTCAAAGAATTCCGTTAACGATGTACTGTATTAACTAATAAGGTTAAGTTTACTATAAGTTAGTTGTGAGGGATATCCTCATTAACAGTAACTGTGAATCATCTTCTTTAATTACGTTAAAGTTAGCTTTTTTTTTAAGCGTGGTAATATCATCAAATGACTCCCGCCTTGGGATGGGGCGGAAGGGACTGTCAGACTCTTACTGACTAAAATCCACCCGTGTTCCTTCGGATGCCCTTTACGTTCCGGGGCCGCGGTATCCTGGGTTAAGGAAAAAACCTGCGACCCAAGCAGGCATTTGGCGCGAAACACGACGCGCCACCGACCCGGGCTTGGTCCTCGGTCGGACGGCGAGCTACCCATTACTCACCGTCCGCAAGCCCGCTCCGCCGCTGTGCCCTCTGCTGATCAGAGGGACACGCGTTTGAGCGTCCACACGACAGGCTATTCGCATACGGGCAAAGAGACCTCTTAGGCATACAGTGGCCTAAGGGAGAGTTTTTGCTCGCATCCCAGGGTGCACCGGCCCGAAAAACTAGTCTTCCCCCCGAACTTATCCAAGAGGGTACCCTCTTGGATAAGTTCGGGGGGAAGTTCCAGTCCACGGGCGCACGTGGCGGTTTCCTGTCTTAGCACCCCTAGCTTACCTACTTAATGTCATTAAGGCGAAAAGGAACCAAAAAAAAAAAACAGAATAAGTCATTCCTACACCTTTATGAACTTGGAAGGTTGTATTGGTGATTTTAGATGATTATAATTCAGTAACTACATACGTCTTACAGCCGCGAATAATATTTTGATCAACATACAACTTAGCACTGGCCTGCAAATTGCAAAAAACGCAAGAAATTTTGAATTTGGCGGGCTGGTTGGGCATTCCCCTTAAGGGCTTAAACACATAAACCTGTTACGACGACGCAGCGTGGCACGGCACGGCAACGTGGCGTGGAAGTCCACGTCATGGTGACGTGGCGTGGAACTTCCACGTTGAGCGACGTTAATAATCACGTCATGACACGTAAAATTGCAAAACAATGATAATTTTTCAAACCAAAATTAACAACAGGTTCTTGATTAAGCTTTTTAGTAAAACATTGATTAATTAGCCCAGCTGTGGCGAAGCTTTTCAAATCCTTTTCATCATAATATCAGCCGTAAGATGTCCACCGCTGAACATAGGCCCCCCCTTTACACTTCCAGTAGGACCGGTTGTACGCGGCCTGCATCCAGCGTGATCTTGTGGTCTTCATAAGATCGTCTGCCCACCTGATGGTGGCCAACCTTTTAGGATTTTATTATTATTGGCCAATAATTACGTCCTATTGGTCCATCACACGAGTCATTCAAATATAGGTTGTCACGTGTCTCAATCAGTTGATCCTCAATAAACTATTTAAGATTGACCCCACTCCAATTATGATCACAAGGACTTTGTAACCAATAGTATGTATTTGTTACGTGTGCGACAGCTGAGTGTAGGATCTCGGGTTGATTGCCCAGGTCAGGCAACTAACCTTGCCCGGCTTTTTCCATTAGGAATTTTTAGTAGCTGCCCGAAGTTGGACCTAGAAGAGAAGGTAGCTGCCAATATCGGCAGAGAAAAGCCATTTGCGTGGGACATATTAAGGCGCTCCCTTACCGCGAGCATTCACCTGTAATGTAACGTTACAGATTGAAGCATTTCATCGGTAAGAGAGAACAATCGAGCATCACAATGCGCACCTTGTTTCAAATCTGTACTAATTGTACGCGAATGCTCGTTGGGAAAAGGCTAGGCAGATGATGAGGACTATTACCGTGGCCACGAGCTCCTCAGTCAGGGAGATAGTACTGTAATGAAATGCTCAAAGTGGAATCTATATTGTTACACTAGCTGTTCCCAGCGGCTTCACCCGCTACAACTCAAAAATTATCCCACGGGAACATAAAATCGGGGTAAAAACTATCTTATGTGCTAATCCAGGTTATAAACTATCTGTGCACCAAATTTCAGCCAAATCCGTTCAGTGGTTTTTGCGTTAAAGAGTAACAAACATCCATCCACACATACAAATTAGTAGGATAATATTAGTAGGATTACTCGTACATTTGAATGCTCCCGGTGAGAGAGCGCCTTTTAAGTGCACAAGTGTGTGCGCAGGTACAGGTGCACTCTCTGTTCTTTTACTCTCCTAGTCCGATTTGACGGCAATCCGACCCGACCGTGCTTTTTTTTACGTGGTAAAATCATCAAATGAGTTAGTCCCGCCAGATGAGACAGTTCCCTCCCGCCCCGGGCAGGGCGGGAGGAACTGTCAGACTTGACTGACTAAAATCCACGGTGTGCTTCGGTAGCCCTTTGTGTACCGGAGTCGCGGTATACGTATGTCCCGCAACCCCGACAAGGCTATGGCCCACTATAGGGGGTCCCCGTCATTGTGCTGAGGCGCGCGTGGAACACAACGCGCCGTCGACCCGGGCAAGGTCGGACAGCGAGTTGCCCTTTACTCGCCGCCTGCCCGAGCCAATGTACCGTGCTACGAATAGGGAGAAATGTAGAAAACTCACAAAAACCGCAACCAACCAGGCAGACTATTCATGACCACGTACGACTAAGAAGAATCCAATGATAATCTACCAAGAAACCCTCAAGGCATCCTCAGATTGTAATAAAAGAACGCGTCATATCTAAAAGGCACTTAAAACATCTCAGACTCCTCCAATCATTGAATCAGTTTAATGAATGGACTGGATATGGCCCGCGCTCGCACCGACACTCAAGACGAACGGCCGCACAATTTGCATAGCGTTTCCGCTGTTACAATCTGTATGATCCACAGTTTCATTGACACATGTACTCCTTTCAAGTGGCTCTACTTGGTGGGGATTACTTTATCGGCTGTTATGAAGAGTATCTTCAGTGTTTAAGGGATTATTTTTAAAGTGTTTGAAAACCTATGCTCGTTTCTATGCGACAGCATTAAGAAAAAAAAAAACAACAGTCATACGAAAATAGTATCCACACGATAATAAATATGATTGAAAATTTATTAGCGCCAAGAATTTCTTTTACTGAACGTAATTTACAAGTGGTGACCAGTTGGAGTTCATTGACGCTTTTGTTCTTATCGTGGTTGCATTAAATGTGTCCTTAGCGAGCCAATTGAGGCAAATATTATAGAAAGATTTAGTTTTAAATTAGCGAGGGCTCTCATTTCGAATGGCCATGGTTATTACAGTGTTTGGGCAATTGGCTTCTGCTCTGCAAGTTACGGATTCGATGTCCACGCCGAACAATTAATAATATTTGTTTGGCCTACATTTATTTGTTCTGGGTCTTGTTGTGTATGTGAGTTTAAATAACATAAAAATCTTAGGATGAGGTAACGATACTTAAAGAAATAGACAGACAAGTGATCCTGGCAGCAGTCTTGTTTTTAGAGGATTTCAGCTTATCAGACAGGAGAACTGACAGGCAATCGCTCCATGTAAAATACTGATATCCAGCTGTATCTGGTTCGACTTGAAGCCGACCTCAATATAGTTGGGAAAAGGCTAGGCAGATGATGATGAACTTATCAGACAGCCAAATCAGGATCTATACTTAATATTATAAAGCTGAAGAGTTAATTTGCTAATCTCAGGAACTACTGGTTCTAATTGAAAAATATTTTTGTATTGGATAATGCATATATCCAGGGAGGCTATAGGCTAATAACATCGCCCTAAGGCCAATAGGAGCCGAGTACCGGGGGACCACGAAGAACAGCTAATCTACTAAAAAAAATCAGTAAGGTATTAGCAGTCCACACACAGGGTCTAATGCATCAATAAATATTATAATGACACCACTTGAATGTGAGGAAGGAAAGTGAACAAATCAAAATCCAGACATCTACAGCACCTAGACTAATATTATCATACGTTAATATTCAAACTTACTTCTTTCCTGTAAGGTGTATAATTGTATATTGTGGCATTGTTTGGCCCAAGGCGGAATATAGCATTTGTGTTTTAAAGGTTAGGAGCATAGACATAGAGCGTGGATCGCCTAAAATTGTTATTCTATCAAGAAAGAGAAAAACAATTATAGTGACATCTGTCTCTTTCTTGTAAGTTGTAGATAAAGGAAAATAATTAAGGAAATAGATTATCCCACTGCTGGGCAAAGACTCATTTATTTTTCTTTTTCTAGAGAATATTGCAAGTTTGCGCATTCTCTAGAAAGAGACGTTTAACGTGGTAAAGTCATCGAATGAGTCCTCCCACCCTGGGCAGACTGTAATTTATAGTTTTTTTTTTTTTGTATAGGATAGTCTATTTATCGAGGAAGCCTATAAATCACTCTAACGTCCGGCTACGACCAATAAGAGCTCAGCAGCGATTGAAACCGCGGGTAACAGCTAGTCAAGAGACATTTTTTCCAATTTTTCTAATTTATTTTCCAGTTAAAATTGATTGATGTCTATCAATACCTTTGCAACCTTCGACCTCGCGCTTGAGGAAGAATTACGCGTTGAATTCCGATGGTAATGGTCCTTGTTTTAGGCTAGACTATAGTGAATTAATTAGGAACTAAATGTCTTCGAACGTGTCATTAGCAGCGTGATGTGATTAATTAATTGATTTGAGCTATTCTCAGACTTTGGCGCCAACTTTCCTTGATGAATGACCTATGTCAGGGTAATACAACGACGATATACAGGGTGTTTCTTTTAAATTGGCCAAAAGGGAGAAATCCTGATCCATAAGAGATACGGGAAAACTTTCTTAGGAACCTTAAGCTCTTTTTTGATGTTGACAATTTCGGCGTTTTTACTTTTTTGGTCAAGTGTGAGTTGTCCACAAAAATGAGTGAAATAGGCCAATTTTTTTTTTAATGCCTGTCGACTCGGTTTCATGTAAGGATCATTTCATTGTATCGGAATAAAAAAATCGGGACGGCGGAAGTTGGTCAAATTTAGCAAAATATTTTTTCATACAAATTGTATGAACGAAAAAAATACCAATTTTTTTTATGATGTTTTTTGACTAAGTTTCATGTAGGGATCATTTCATTGTATGGGAAGGAAAATGTGAGAGCAGCAGAAGTGGGTCAAATCTAATGAAATACTGAGTACTCTAATACGTTTTTATGCTCTGAGAAGAAACATTACTGTACCTTTGACAAACTTCCATTGTCCAGACATTTTCCTTCCCATACAATGAAATGATCCTTACATGACACTAAGTCGAAAAACATCATAAAAAAAATTGGTAATTTTTTCGTTCATACAATTTGTATGAAAAAATATTTTGCTAAATTTGACCAACTTCCGACGTCCCGATTTTTTTCTTCCGGTACAATGAAATGATCCTTATATGAAACAGAGTAGATAGGCATCAAAAAAAAATTTGGCCTATTTCACTCATTTTTGTGGACAACTCACACTTGACCAAAAAAGTAAAAACGCCAAAATTGCTAACATCAAAAAAGAGCTAAAGGTTCCTAAGAAAGTTTTCCCGTATCTCTTATGGATAAGGATTTCCCCCTTTTGGCCCATTTAAAAGAAACACTCTGTATTACTAGACTCCTAATAACAGGCGACCGATGTTTGTCAACACATTAGGCAAAACAGTCTTATAACCGTCTTATTTCGACCACTCCTGTGAGCCGTAAACATACCTTGAGACAGAACAGACCTTGAGTTAGCCAAACACAACGCAGTACCCCGTCCCCCTCGCTTACGTAGTACCTCAGCGAGTTGACAGAATAGTTTTTGTTCCTTAGATCGTGCATGCGGAGTCTTGTAATATATCGTCGTTAGGGTAATAACTGCGACGGTTGGCGCAGTGGCTAAGCTAGTGAACTGTTGAGCTGCGTGTCCCGGTTACAATTCCTGCACGGTTCAAATAATTTATGATCTAAAATAGTTGTAGTAGACCAAGACTCACAGATCTGGGGTTTTGTGATGTGAGTTTAAATGTGTATTAATAAATCATGATTACTGTTGGTAAAATTTTATTGGGAAGGGTTTCCGGGCCCTCAATTGTTTAAATATGAGCCTGACCTTGAATGCCCAGACAATCAATAATTTATCCAATCAAAATCTCAAATACTGTTTACAGTTCGTTTATGGAAAACTTTTAATAAGCGCTACATCACGATTATACATTATCGTTTTATAGTGGAAAGAGCTATGCTCGCCTCGGACCTTAGATTATAGAATGCTTAGCTTCTATAATAATCTAATCTATAGCTAGCATATAATCTAGCTTCCTAGTAGACTACTGCAAATGGAAGCCAAAACCACGGATGGATTGGATGTCATATATTTTTTGAGAAATTGCTTAGAGCAGTTTGATTAGTGGTGTAAACTACTACTAAAAATCTTAATAACATCACGATTATACATTATCGTTTTATAATGGAAAGAGCTGTGCTCGGGGCTTAGATTAAAGAATGCTTAGCTTCTATAATCTAAGCTATAGCTAGCATATAATCTAGCTTCCTAGTAGGCCACTACAAATTGAAGCTAAAAACACGTATGGATTTTTTTGGATGGATTTTAATCATGGTTTTTTTGAGAAATTGCTAAGAGCAGTTTTTTGAGAAATTGCTGAGAGCAGTTTGATAAGTGGTTGAGTAAACTACTACAAATCCTTTTCATTTTCTGAACTTTATAGATATAACTAATTCATTTGATCAAAAAAATACCGCAATGTAGTGAAACTCGCATGCGAGTCCTTACTCCGTCTAAATGAGGCTTTACATACCAACAATACTTAATGACACGAAAATGTATTTTTTTTTAAATTAGGTGTAGGTAAATATTGCCTTTAACGTGATCAACGAGTGAAATAAATACAAATAATAAATGTCACTTTTAATAAAATTTAATTTTTACTTGGCGATCAAGTGATCAACTCGAGATTTGCGCATACGCATCGCGCGTCTCGCCTCTCTCAAAGGAAGAATCATAATGGGTAATTTGTACGCTGGTAAGGGGAAGACGTTGTACGTTTTCAATGCACGGTACGGTACGAGATTTTCACATTATTTTTTTTCCCTAATTTCAATAACATAATAATTATTTTCACTTACTTGACTTTGTATTGTCGCAGGTTTTTATTTTAATTCATTTTTTTTTATTCAAAAATTTATTCGTCATAGCGTATTGCTTTGTAAGTAACGTAAGTCGTACTTTCAAACTTTATAAACACAGTACAGATGCCAGCAGGTCAACATACCCGAATCTGTCAAATTTCGATAAGATTAGAAATGTATTAAAGAAAGACAGATGAGGTAGGTTGAGGTGCTGATGGCGTCTGTACTTAAATATTTAAATTTTCAAAGTAAACAAATATCTAAAGTTGGTATCAAACAATTGAGTTCTTTATGATGTAGTTTAATAGTTTATGGATGTCCCACTGCGCGGCAAAGGACTGATTTCTTATAGAATAAAATAATAACTTAATGATGAATGAATTATAGTTTTTTTTAACGTATGTTAGAAGTTAGAACACTGATTTATTGTGATAAAGCATCAAGCTAGACAAATAGTGGGAGGCAACGTCATCCAAAGAACAGGGTTTTTGGTATTCAACGACAGTAAACCATAATTACCTTATTTTTATTTTTTTAATATGGGGTCTATCGGAATTACGTAAGGGAGACCGGGTACAAAAGCGGGTCGTAAGTAACAAACGTTCTGTAGGTTTATCAAATGCTCGAAACGTCGCCCTACTGAATGCAAGCGGGTGGAGCGACGCCGCGCCGGCTATCTCCTGTAGTAGGGCGACGTTTCGACCATTTTAAAAACCTACAGAGCTTTTGTTACTTACGACCCGCTGTTTCTTTAGTACCCGGTCTCCCATACCTCATAATGTTTTGTGGGATCCAACACCAAAAATGCAACGGATAAATGCGCAAAGCTACTGCCTGGAAACAAATGGCATCTTCTGCCTTATGTCAAAATTAAACCTCTTCATAACTTACAAGTAATAATAAATTCGAAAAATGGAAAATTTAGACGAATAAAAAATACCTAATATTAAACACCCTGACCGGAAATAACCACTTGCAGTTCATTTTAATAATTTGTTCCGTACAGGCAGGCATACCCACGACACGCAATGCAGCAGTTGATCGTTCAGCCACGGACACCAACTGAGCCGTCATTTCACACGTACAATAATTAATCTCAGCAAAACTTCTCTTACGTCACGTTACGTCATAATATCGTGTCGTGTCGTACAATGGACACGCACACTACGGTATCACTCACGGTCGACTATTACTTCCTCAACTCATTGCGAGCAACGTCTCGCGGCCTGGCAGAAATGCTCTCAATGACTCAATGTAAGTGATAGTGTAGCAGACATAATCTAGAACAAAAAGAACAACAGCGCCATCTATGCTGAGACTGAGAAACTAAGAAGTCTACATCGCGCAATCAAAGTTATCCTCGACATATAATATTCCGACTATGAATGTCGGGCAGAAAGCCCACCAGACACAACACCCGTCTGGTCGGAAGGTACCTTCTTTTACAACGGGTATGGAAGGATGTCGCTGGGTGATCTCCGGCCACCGAAAGCATGGGCGTGCGGACGGCGAGTTATGGGCGACTTGCCTTCCGATCATTTTGTCAATACTCTACATTGATCTGTAATTTTCACTCTGACTCTTCGTGACCCTTATCGTAATCGTAATTAAACCAAAGCTGGGCATAAAAGATAGTAAACCCATTATGTGAAATAACACATACATGTATTATATGTCAAAAGACCTGAGGCTCGGTATTTTATTTTGATGGTCTTGTACCGGCAGATGGGAATCGCTACTCTAGATGAAGGATAAATTGTTTGCATTTATTGATGTTTTCGAATTTGCTTATTACGTAGCAATTATATTGTAGGTACTGCAATATCGGGAAACTACTATTATTTCCTTGTTTGGACAATTTTGAAATTAAGGAAATCAATACAAGATCGATAGTTATCACAGTTAGTTATACAATGTTGGCACAAATTAATGGGTTTCCTATGTTACATTGTAATTATTGTTTTTATTTTTCTGCGGTTTTTTTTTTCTTGTTTAGTTGGTGTCTTAGGTGAAGTCCCTTTAGTGCTTATACCGAAGATAATTGAAGAAACATTACAGATCTGGTCTTAAAAGCAGTGTGTATTAAACCGTGAGTACCTACCTCATCTTAAGTAATTTTTGCGTTAAGTGATGCTGCGTAAAACTTACATTAACTAATATAAAAAAGGCGATAATTATTTTAAAAACCATTTATCCGTTCATTTTTAAAGACATTTATTTATAATTAAAAACAAAATGAAGATCGCATGCGATCAGATCACATTGTCTCCGCCGATCGTGTCGCCCAGAACGCAGAACAACACATAGATATAAACTGTCAAATTCTTTTTTTTTCGAGATGACTGAACTGATTTTGATAAATAAGCACGACATCCTACTATATAAATAGTAGTAATATCCTACTAATATTATAAACGTGAAAGTTTGTATGTATGGATGGGTGTTTGTTACTCTTTCACGCAAAAACCACTAAACGGATTTGGCTGAAATTTGGTACACAGATAGTTTATAACCTGGATTAACACATAGGATAGTTTTTATCCCGATTTTATGTTCCCTTGGGATAATTTAGTAGTTGTAGCGGGTGAAGCCGCTGGCAACAGCTAGTGTGTAAACAAGTTATTACCGAACATTTTTATAATTTTTTACATAAACATAATTGTCCAAATATAAAAATACAACTCGTTAAGGATTCAAAAAACCTTCAAAGCAATCATATATTTATTTATCATGGCCCTTAATTTGCAAAGGTACAAAGGATGTTTCAACAAAATGTATACTAATGAGTTTAATCGCCTGAGCGAAGATAAGGGGCGATAACCTAACGGGGCCCTTAGAGGGTCAAAGCCTGCCAGGGTCGCGGGACTGTCTTATCAGGTAACCATGACCCTGGGTAAATGGCTATTGAAAGATCACCAATGAATTTAAGTCAGTAAGAGTCTGACAGTCCTTTCCGTCCCGTCTTTTTTTTATCGTGGTAAAATTATCAAATGAGTCCTCACACCCAGGGCCAGGGCAGGGCGGGAAGGGCTGTCAGACTTGTACTGATGATCCACGGTGTCCTTCAGTAGCACTTTGTGTAACGTAGTCGCGGTATACGGTGTGTCCCGCGACCCCGGCAGGTTTTGGCCTTCTAAAGGCGGCCCCCGTCATTTATGCTGACGCTCTTTGAGGCGCACGTGCAACACAACGCGCCGTTGACCCGGGCATAGTCCATGGTCGGACAGCGAGTCGCCCATTACTCGCCCTCCGCATGCCCGCGCCTACGGTGGCCGGAGATCGCCTTGCGACGTCCGTCGCCGTGGGCGTTCCGTCCCGCCCTAGGTGGGAGAAGTCATTTAATTAATCTTTTTATGCACCTGCAATGTTTTATGTCCACAACCTTTGGTTGAGCGGTAAATAATGCTAGAGGCATTAATTCCGCCTATGTATATTTGTGTAGCATGATTTTTTTTATAGGTAAATAATTTTTTTATACCGCATTAAAAAAAAGAGAACGGCTAAAATGGAGTTCACTCATTTTTTCATCGTTGTTGCCGATTTCAACGCAAATTAATAGCCAATTAGCAACATTTAGCAATCCCATAAAAGAAAAGCTAACTCATGGACCATAGCAACTCGCATCCGTGAAAAATAATCACGTGAATTCATCACCCCCGTCATTACGCGCCAATTATCGAGTTATTAGAGTTGGGCTATCGATAACCGATTTTGTTATCGATAACGGAGGACGCTCTAACTGTTACGGTAAACTGTGGTAATGTGTGAGGCTATGATAGTAGTTTTAGGGTAAGGACTGAGATCAGCGGAGAGCGATTTTCAGGTGGAAAATTGAAGTTTCCAATTTTCCCGATCGATTAGGCTGAGTACCTAATAACCCAACGTTTAGCAACACGTCGTTATATTGATAGGTGCTTAAGCGGGAATAAAATCGTTGCTCTAAACGTAGGTGACTTAAAACCGTTGTTTAAACGAAAATATCTGCTATTTTCGCCAGTTATGAGTTGTAGGTCGGGGGTTCGAATCCCGCCAGGCGCATTACTTTGTGTAATTTATTTCATCACCACTGCTGTCAAAACGGTGAAAGAAAAAATCTTGGGGAAACCGGCATGTCCTAGAACCAAAAATTCGAAGATATGTGACATCTACCAATACGCACTGCGCCCGCGTGGTGGATTATGGCTCACTCCCTCTCTCAGAGAGGAGGCCTGTGTCCCAGCAGTGGGAACATTATAGGCTGACGATGATGTGTCCTATTTAATAGAGGGCGAGCCTATTGCAATTAACGGGCCCAACTCTAGACTTCGTAGCTGCTACTGAAAAATTCCCGAAGGAACTCAGGACTTCGAGTTCAGTAGTCGCGCTTGCAATTACTCAACCAACGAGACGTTTAACCGATGTTGATAACATCAATCAATTTCAAATCTAATTAGATTAATAGTTTTTTTTTTACGTGGTAAAATCATCAGATGAGTCCTCCTACCCTGGGCAGGGCGGGAGGGACTGTCAGACTTGTACTGACTAAAATCCACGGTGTCCTTCAATAGCCTTTTATGTTCCGGGGTCACGGTGATGGTATAAGTCCCGCGACCAGATTAATAGAGTTAGGCCCTTCGTTCACAAGGCGACGCCAGTTTCCGATACCTTACGACTTCAGTATCCAGGCGACTCTCGCAATAGAAATCCATATACGTTCGTACACATGCTCGCGACGCGCGACGCCAATCGCGCGCTACCTATCTGTTGACATCGCCGCTACTTGAGTCTCCGATGATCCGATCCTCAAGATGGCGGAACATTTTATTTACCATTATTAATTATATTCACACAATAATGGGTTCCGTAGCATATTCTTGAATCACTTTTGGAAAGTAATTATTTTAAAATCTTAAAAAAAAATATTCACTCAATATTCAATCCTCGTAATAAATAATTTGGTATGCAGTTTAATAAAAAAATTGGAAGAGGGTTTTTTTTCTATTTCATTGAATACAATTGATTACGAATAAAGTATTATATTTACAATCCTCACAATAAGCATTTTCATTTGATGTCACATGATGCTGTTTACATTTTGTTTTCATTGTTGTCCCTCCGATGTCTATGTTGTTTTAAGATCATAGGAATACTGTGAATTTTCTTGTAATCTATATACAAAAGACTTCTATTATTTGTATCTTTTTCATAATTACGAATATACTCAGTATTTTCGGAGATAAGAGATAATACAGAAAACACAATTGAGCAATAGAAACTGATATGTTTGGAAATGGCATACCTACCTACTTTACTGTTCTAACTTTATTCAATAGATAAATGTTTACAACTTAATCGGTCAAAAAAGTTCACAGAAAATAAACGTGAAGGGCGGACGGTCACACAACTTATCTTATAAAGATTCCGTTTTTTCTTTCGACCCTAAGGATCCCTAAAAAATATATTTTGACGTCACAGTCATGTGTCAGACATTTTATAAATTCATAATCTTGACCACCCATCATGACCCTTTGACGCGGCGCTAGTGTCTATGTCGTTACATCAAATTGCATTATAAAATTTAGTTCCACGAATTTTCCGCAGGTCCTGAGTAGTAACGAAACTATAGTATCGGCAACTTGCGTCGCGTTGTGTACGAAGGTTCGTACACAACGCTATGCAAGTTTCCGATACCTTACGATTTGGTTTCCAGGAGACTATCGCAATACAAATCCTTAGAGGCTTATTTTGGTGATGCGTCGCCGACTCTAGCCACGCGCTACTCCATTTATCAAGATCGCGGATACCCAAGTCTGCGCGATTTATAACCGACGAAAAATTTGTATCTAAGTATTATTTCAAACTTTATTATTAAACATCTTTGTATCTGAAGTAGAAAAATATCCTTGTTTGTATCATTACAATTAATAATAATATTATTCCACAACTATCACACAACGTCATCTAGTCCCAAGCTAAGCAGAGCTTGTGTTAAGGGTACTAGACAACTGAAAAAAATACTTTATTATCTAAATACATAAATATTATAGATAAATTACTCTCAGACACAGAACAAAAATTATCGTGATCATCACACATACATTAAATGTCCTGGGTGGGAATCGAACCCACGACCTCAGGCATAGCAGTCAGGGCCACTAACCACTAGACTAACAGGCTTGTCAAATTCAAAAGAATATTCTAAATATATTATGGAATACTTAAGCTTTTTTTTTACATGGTAAAATCATCAAATGAGTCCTCCCACCCCGGTCAGGGCGGGAGGGACTGTCAGACTCGTAGTGACCAAAATCCACGGTATCCTTCAATAGCCCTTTATGTTCCAGGGTCACGGTAATGAGATAAGTCCCGCGACCCCGGAACATAAAGGGCTATTGAAGGACACCGTGGATTTTAGTCAGTACAAGTCTGACAGTCCCTCCCGCCCTGCCCGGGGTGGAAGGACTAGTTTGATGATTTTTTTTTACCACGCAAAAAATCAAGGGGCAGGAAGATGATGATGAAACTTCACTGATAACAAATTAATAAATAGCACCTAGTACCTACCTACTTACTATAACAGAGAATTCTTTTTTTTGTATATTTTATACAAAAGAAATAGAAAAAAATGGAATAAAACTCTTAAAAAACACGTGAAACACGAAAACAGAAAAATTCTATCTTTACCTGGGGATTGAACCCATGGTCACCACCATGAAAGTCAAAGCATAAACAAATCGAGCTACCTTGTAGCAGAATCGCGCGGCGAAATTATGAACCATATTCTTCCTCAATATTTTTGCATGAAAATACATTTTTCTCCGCGCCAATTTTAAATTCCAAAAAATTGAAATTGGAATGCGCCCGCCATTTTTAAAATTAACAGCATTTATTTTATGCAATGAGATGTACATTTTGTGATTTGTACAATATATTATTAGGGTTGAATATAGAATGGTGGCCGAATAGACGATTTGAGTCTTACGACTTGAGTCGCTGCTGTGTACGGATCATGCGCTACTAGAGTCTATCCGATACTCCAGTCGAATACCTAAGTCGCGCGACTCTAGTAGCGCATGATCCGTACACAGCAGCGACTCAAGTCGTAAGACTCAAATCGTCTATTCGGCCACCATTCTATATTCAACCTTAATAATACATTGTACAAAACACAAAATGTACATCTCGTTGCATAAATTAAAATGCTGTTAATTTTGAAAATGGCGGGCGCATTCCAATTTCAATTTTTTGGAATTAAAAATTGGCGCGTATACCTACGGGAGAAAAACGTATTTTCACGCAAAAATATTGAGAAAGAATATGGTTCATAATTTCGCCGCGCGATTCTGCTACAAGGTAGCTCGATTTGTTTATGCTTTGACGTTCATGGTGGTGACCATGGGTTCAATCCCCAGGTAAACATAGAATCTCTTTTCGTGTTTCACGTGTTTTTTAGAGTTTTATTCCATTTTTTTTCTAGGTTTTTTTTTTTATAATTTTACTGCAATGCTGATGACCGTGGACAATTTCAGATTTGAATAGGATTTTTTTTAATGTTTTCGTTTTTCTAATTACTTTATTTTTGTCGTATGTGCAAGTACATGACGAAGCTGGGTTAAAGTAGTAATGTTTGTAACGAAACCATAATAATATTTTATAAAAGTGTAAAAAGTTTGACACCATGCTCGATAGATGGCGTTGTCGTCGAGTTAGATCGCGCTATCGTTTGGTTACATCGATTTAGTAAAAGCAACTGTGGTTTTATTTTGAACCTCATAAGTGTTCACATTAAGATCAATATAAATAATTTAACATTAGAACTAAAATAGTAATAAACTAGGTCTAGTAATTTATTTTTTATTCGTGTTACTTTTTTTAAACTTCTATGTATTTTTTTAATTCCTTCATTTTTTTCTATTTGTTTTGTATAAAATGTACAAAAAAAAAAAGAATTTAAATTGTCTGTTAAAGTAAGTAGGTAGGTACTAGGTATTATTTATTATTTTGTTGTCAGTGAAGTTTACAGTCTCATTTATTTTTATCTTATACCTAATCTCGAGGCTAAATAATTACAGCCGCACAGGCCGATCTTCCGGGTTAAGCCGCGCTTGCCGAGGTCGGTCTGTGGATGGGTGACCATCTTTCATTGCGAGTTTCCTCCGTGCCTCGGAAAACACGTAAAGCCGTTTGTCCCGGCTGTTATTTGTAGATCTTTGACAGTTGTTACTGTTAGTCAGAAGCTCTAAAGTCTGACAACCAGTCTTACCATGGGGTATGGTACTACCCAGTTACTGGGTTGTGGAGGTCCGACAGGCAGTCGCTCCACGTAAAATACTGATATCCAGCTGAATCTGGTTCGACTGGAAGCCGACCCCAATATAGTTGGGTTCTCCCAACTATATTGGGGTCGGCTCTCGGCTTCCAGTCGAACCGAGTGTCATCATCTGCCTAGCCTTCTGGCTAGGCAGATGATGACACTTTTAATTTTCTATGTATTTTTCCCGAGCTAAGCTCGATCGACCAGGTACCTACTATTATGTAAATCACTTGTTATATTAATCATGACAAAAATAAATACCGGCCTGTTAAATCAACGGCCATTCCTATTACCGCCCAAGCTTAGGTATTCCATGGTAATGACGGGGCCCCCCTCTAGAGAGCCAAAGCCTGCCGGGGTCGCGGGACTTATCTCATTACCGTGATCCCGGAACATAAAGGGCTATGAAAGATACCGTGGATTTTGGTCACTACGAGTCTGACAGTAACGGGGTGGGAGGACTCATTTGATGATTTTACCACGTAAAAAAAAGCTTAAGTATTCCATAATTTAATTAGAATATTCTTTTGAATTTGACAAGCCTGTTAGTCTAGTGGTTAGTGGCCCTGACTGCTATGCCTGAGGTCGTGGGTTCGATTCCCACCCAGGAAATTTAATGTTTGTGTGATGAGCACTATCATTTTTGTTCTGTGTCTGAGAGTAATTTATCTATAATATTTATGTATTTAGAAAATAAAGTATGTTTTTCAGTTGTCTAGTACCCATAACACAAGCTCTGTTTAACTTGGGACTAGATGACGTTGTGTGATAGTCATGGAATTATTATTATTAATTGTAATGATACAAACCAGGATATTTTTCTACTTCAGATACAAAGATGTTTAATAATAAAGTTTGAAATAATACTTAGATACAAATTTTTCGTCGGTTATAAATCGCGCAGACTTGGGTATCCGCGATCTTGATAAATGGAGTAGCGCGTGGCTAGAGTCGGCGACGCATCACCAAAATAAGCCTCTAAGGATTTGTATTGCGATAGTCTCCTGGAAACCAAATCGTAAGGTATCGGAAACTTGCATAGCGTTGTGTACGAACCTTCGTACACAACGCGACGCAAGTTGCCGATACTATAGTTTCGTTACTACTCAGGACCTGCGGAAAATTCGTGGAACTAAATTTTATAATGCAATTTGATGTAACGACATAGACACTAGCGCCGCGTCAAAGGGTCATGATGGGTGGTCACGATTATGAATTTATAAAATGTCTGACACATGACTGTGACGTCAAAATATATTTTTTAGGGATCCGTAGGTTCGAAAGAAAAAACGGAATCTTTATAATATCAGTCGTGTGACCGTCGCCCTTCACAGTTAATTTTCTGTGAACTTTTTTGACCGATTAAGTTGTAAACAATTATCTATTGAATACATTTAGAACAGTTAAGTAGATAGGTATGCCATTTCCAAACATATCGGTTCCTATTCCTCAAGTGTGTTTTCTGTATTATCTCTTATCTCAAAATACTGAGTAGGTATATTTGTAATTATGAAAAAGATACAAATAATAGAAGTTCTTGTATATAGATTACAAGAAAATTCACAGTAGTCCTACGATCTTAAAACAACATAGACATCGGAGGGACAACAATGAAAAAGATTGTAAACTGCATCATCTGACATTAAATGAAAATGCTTATTGTGAGGATTGTAAATATAATACTTTATTCGTAATAAATTTTATTCAATGAAATAGAAATAGACCCCTCTCTCCCAATTTTTTTATTAAACTGCATACCAAATTAAGATTTATTACGAGGATTGAATATTGAGTGAATATTTTTTTAACATTTTAAAATAATTACTTTCCAAAAGTGATTCAAGAATATGCTACGGAACCATTTATTGTGTGAATATAATTAATAATGGTAAATAAATTGTTCCGCCATCTTGAAAGTCGCAGAAACTCAAGTAGCGGCGATGTCAACAGATAGGTAGCGCGCGATTTGCGTCGCGCGTCGCGAGCATGTGTACGAACGTATATGGATTTCTATTGCGAGAGTCGCCTGGATACTGAAGTCGTAAGGTATCGGATACTTGAGTCGCCTAGTGTACGAAGGGCCTTAGAGTCAGTTAGAGTTTCTAATAAAAATAGACATGTATTTTTTTATTTAATTGAAACAATTAATGAAATTATATATATATATACAGGGTGAATTTTTCAACTGGGCGTGGATGGCTACTTTCGAAACTATGAGGAATATCGAAAAACGTTGAAAGGAGTCTCGAGGCCGATTTTGACGAAAGCTAAAACTGCATCATTGGATTTTAGAAAAATCAAAAATCCTGGCCAGGAATCGAACCCGCTGATTTTGGAAAAAAAATCACACCCTGTATTATTACACCGTTCGATAGTGTTGCTAATAAGGATCAAATTCTGGGAAGTAATCATATACGACAAACTTAAGGAAATGGCTGATTTTTATAAAATTGCTATTTTTCCATGATACTTTACATCTACTGAGCCATAATTTATTCGAAATATAAAATGTTACTGTTTTCAATGTTTCTCTGGATTTGACGTTATAACAATCCCACTGTACTTAGCAATACGACATTATTGAGTTGAACTAAAAATAGCATTATTTTAAAGAAGAAACGGTAACTTTGTTTCAAATACAGTCTTTGCCTTGAAGATTAATCAGTTTTTTTGTAATTATACGTTTTCCTTAAGTTTGCCGTATATGATTACTTCCCAGAATTTGATTCTTATTAGAAACACTATCGAACGGTAGAATAATACAGGGTGTGATTTTTTTTCCAAAATCAGCGGGTTCGATTCCTGACCAGGATTTTTGATTTTTCTAAAATCCAATGATGCAGTTTTAGTTTTCGTCAAAATCGGCCTCGAGACTCCTTTCAACGTTTTTCGATATTCCTCATAGTTTCGAAAGTAGCCATCCACGCCCAGTTGAAAAATTCACCCTGTATATATATACTTTAATTTTTTTTATTAAATGAATATTCACAAGGGTAATACGCTTCGAAAATCAGTAGTAGGAGCTCGTGGGGGCAAGTAAACGTACTTGCTTGTGACGTTTTGCCAATTTTAAGAGAGTCGTAAGTTCGTCAATTTTGGTTTACGATAAAAAAAAAGAAAAAATACAAGTAAATTATTTTATAATAATCTCAATGTACTTGATCAGTTATACAGGTTAACTTATATTTCGAATAGAGTCATCGCCTTTTCTTAAGTTTGCCGCATATGATAAATTCCCAGAATTTGATCCTTATTAGCGACACTATCGAATGCTGTAATAATACAGGGTGTGATTTTTTCCCCAAAATCATTGGGTTCGATTCCTGGCCAGGATTATTAATTCTTCTAAAACCCAATGATGCAGTTTTAGTTTTAGACTCCTTTCACCATTTTTCGTAGTTTCGAAGATAGCCATCCACGCATGAAAAATTCACCCTGTATACGCTATTAAATAAAGACAAGTGTAGAGAGATGATGACTAAATTTTTCGAAGGAAAACTAAATCCTACTGCAGAGATATTTCATTTCTAAGAAGAATACTTAATGAGTGATATCTTTAAACTACATATAAAAATATTGTTCAATGATAACAGTGTTGTAAGAAATGAGTAATAAATGAAGTCTCGTGCCTTTGTAATTAATAATGTTATTGCACCTTGTTCATGTAAATAGATTTTTTATCTTTCCTTCTTCGCGAAATCTTTTTTTGCACTATTTAATTAGGATTTTTACATAATAAATACTTGGCCGCGCGGTTGACGGTGGCAGAGCGATTGACTGCTGCGCTGGATATCTTGGGTTCGATACCCGCACGGTTAAATTTTTGTGGAACCTTAAAGTAGGGAAAAAGGTGAGAGTGTGATGAATGTATGGCCTGAATACATAATTATAGCCTTTAAAAAATATCAATATCATTAAAACTATAACCTTTCTTTAGATTTGCCTAATCGGATAGTAAAAGGTCCTTCGACGAAATAAAATACCTGCCGATATTTTTTTGGTTTATTATAATTAGATGAAAATAAATAAGTACCATCTTTACAAATTATTTGTACTTCCATAATATATTCTTTAAATATAAAAAAATGGGATTTACAATCAAAACTTTAAGTAATAAAAAGGATTTTATTAACTAAGATTAGATCTTAAATGATTTAGATGATATCATAATTAAAAATAATAGTATTCTTTTAAAATACTCGTAATTATTATAAAGTTTATTTGATCCAATAAAAAATATAAGTACCTACATTGTAATGAATTGCGTCTAATTTGGATGAGAATCTGAATTAATTATTTAATAAATTGCAATTAATTTATATATTTTTAAATAATATTTAAGTATGATATATTCGTAAAATTTTATAAAATAAAAATAAATAATAATTTCTCATTCAAAATTCATAGGTTATTTCCCGAATGAAGACGAATAAACTATTAATTAATAAAAAGCCGTTCTCACAACAACAATTAATATCACGCTTATACAACCTGTTTTTTTTGATATCCCATAACTCTAGGGTATGATTGAGGCCATATCAAAGAATCAACTGGCATATGAGTTATGTTCCAAACCTTCGTTATTTTTTTTTTTCATTTTTCATACAAAATAATTCGGCAAAGTCACGATTATTAATGTAAAACACCCTTACGTGAAATATGACAACGTCGCATTTTCTTAGCTTTAAATATGAATGATTGGTTTGAAATAAATGTAACTTACATCCACAAAAAACTATAAATTACATTGCTAAATAATTTCCCAGTGCTGGGAGTCAAGCTTCTTTCAGAAGACACGACCTGAACAAAAAAAATGTCAACAAATTGTTACTTAAAATCACGCATTCTTCCAGACAGATCCACCTGCTACGATCCTTACTCCATTCGCCTCATCCACATTCATACATCTGGTCATACAAACACCCCGATTGCGTGTACTATGCAATTACTGAACCCTCACAAGCCTATCGTCATAAATCTGCGCAGACGCAAGTGTCAGTGCGCCGCCTTAGTTTCAGCTTCAGATGCGCGCGGGAGCACCGCATCTCATTAGTTTAGTTCACCTGGACGGGTCGGACGGCCGCTAAGTAAATAACCGGCATTTTTTCCAAAAAAATAATCGAAATTTAATGCAATTTCAATTCTGTGTGAGAAAAAATAAGGTGTAAATTTGATCGTCGAAACCCTTTTTCGAAAATTTTAATTTTATGGTTTTTGGGTTTTGAGTCCTGTGTAGTTTAGTTTACGGTGCATTTTGGAATGCTATGCTCCTTTTTGGTGATGTGAAAATTTTTGAGCTGGTGGAAATTTATTTTTAGTGATAGTCACATGGATTTTTTTATCTTTTTTTTTTGATGATTGATTAGGTATACACTCATAAATCATCCGTATCATTAATGTAATTTTAGCCTAATTGGCGCCTCACGTTAGGAAAATTCACTGTAATAACTTCGCAGGAAAAAATTACATATAATCATAGCCATTTTTCTAAAAATCGCATGTATCACAGTACTATTTCGCAAATTGTGCTGTAATAATACACTTATTTGTCATATTTTCCTGTTTTTTTTTTTCTAAGTTTCAAGCTAAGTTTGATATTATATTCTGGCTTAGAATAATTCATAAAAATAGATACTACTTATTTAGTTTTTTTTGGTATACTAAATAAATATCTAAACAAAAATATACCAAATATTTTTAACTATAACATAAAGGACATTATCCAAAACAATAATAAATTAAATAACTTAAAAATCTTACCACACATAAATCCGCATTGCAATTCCAATTTAACTTAAAGTAAACACTGAGTTCGTCCCCACTAGTCCCCACAACACAACTTTATCACTCACAGTCCACAAACATAATAAAAACAAAACATAACAAGTATAAAATATCCCCATTTACATATAAATTCGAAAAACTACACACTTTAATAAAACGTAAAAAGACCGATTACATTTTGGCATAACTTAAACCCGCACAATTTTCATTCAACTATTTATAAATTAGAATGTTTTTTTTTTTCTTTTTTCCAATGCGGTTCATGCCTTAATTTTAGTACCTACATTTATTGCTCTCCTTAAGTGAAGAGTCACTTCAACTTAAGAGTTTAATACTTTCTTATAAATGTACTTCATTGATAAAGACACAAAAACGAATAAAAATCCTCCTGAAGTCACTGCTCGGTTTAGCTCTTCCCTTTCTTCTGTCACTTTCCGGTTCTATGCGTCCCTTGTCCCTTATCCATTTTCTCTTAGTTAACGTAGTAACTCAAAGTCATCTTCAGTTAACTTCAAAACGTATAGATTTCTCCCCAGAAAAATCTGGCGCAAAATACATTTGTGAAAATGACACCTCCAAATAAAAAACACGAAACTTAGTCCTGTGGTAATTATCACAAATGTTGGCTTTGTCGGGAAATGCCCAACTGCTTAAAAATGGACTAATTCTTAAAATTTAATTTAAACCTGCGTTTTTCTCAACTCACAAAACATTTTCGCATAATTGTCATTTCCGCTACTTCTTGAACCTTTAGCCAGCCAATACTAAGTACTAGTCTCTTTCAAATCCCACAATTTTAATGATTTTAAGTGTCATACATAACTCAAGTTTCTTACGACCACGAGTAATTTTCACTTAAAACCAATTTCCATCAGCCCAATCGACATAGCGCGCAAAGCTCCGATAAAATAATCCTCCTCATAAATGTGGTGATACCAAAGTGGTGATGAAGTGGAAACGCCAAACCCTGGTGTCAGGAGAGACCTCCGAGGATGAGATCGGACACAGCTACTTGAGCACTTTGGTAAGTTATAGATGATAGAAGATGGCTTCTTTGTTTAAGCTGGTGCTTAGAGCCACAATTCCTCGGATTCTTGGCAAATTTGGTAGATCTAGGAGCCACGTTACATTGTTTAGTTGAAAGTAAGAATCACTGTATTATACGCCTTCAATTTTATGAGGAGGGATGAGACTCTATGACTAAGAGAGTGATGAGTATGAATGTTGATGGATGGAGAGGAAGGGGAAGGCCAAAGAAAAGATGGACGGATTGTGTAAGGGATGATATGCATGAAAAAGGAGTAAATGATACGGTGACGTCTGATAGGGGAGAATGGAACAAAAAAACGTGTTGCGCCGATCCCAAGTAAAATGGGATAAGGGCAGGAAGATGCTGATGAATTTTAATCTGGTCCATTTAAAGTCTTTAAGACCGTGTTAATGTAACCCTTCTACTATCAGACTTCTAGACATATTGTTAATTATCATCCATACCTAGTTGCTTTTCCACCGATGCGCTTTCAATCTTCCCTCATAATTCGCACAGGAAAGGAGTGGAACTCGCTTCCTGCGTCGGTGTTCCCGAACGCATACAACCCGAATCTTTTCAAAGTTAGAGTGAACAAGCTTCTTCTGGGTAAGCTCGCTCAGTCGTAGACTTTATCCCAGTCACTTTTGTCCTGGAGTAGAACCAGAGCAAACTGACCTAAAATAAAATAAAAAAATTACACATTTCTTAATTTCATGTGTTTTTTCGGAAATTTCTGATAACTGGATGCTGATGATGGCTCAACTATTGTTCATCTTCTTAGTGGTGCTCAGGTCCTAAAATCTTCTTGACTTTGTTCTATTTTATATGAGGTCAGCGAAACATATTTTTCTTCCATTCTCCCCTGTCAATTGCCATACGGCTATGCTTCATGCATTTCATTCTTTAGTTTCTCCAATAGGGTTTCTAAATGTTTTACAAATAAATGCCTTATAAGTAAAGAAATATAAAATATTACATCTGCAATTATATATCTACTGCTGCCTCTTAAATCTAAAATTAAGATAAAAATTATCTTAATTTCGGTTTGTGTAATCATCTAATCAATTCTAATTTAATGCACGTTAATGCATTCGAGATGATGATATGTTTTTAATTTGTAAAGCCATCTCATCACGTGAGACTTTATTATATCATCATTGTAGACTTTAAAGGCTCCTCTGAGCCTCTAAATAATGCGTCATCTGAAAGAAAGTTTACAATTTGTCACATGATAGATTTCCTTAAGAATATCCAAATATTTAATCATTGGTGATGGCCTTTTTCATGTCCTCTTCGTGGTTAGATTGTAGTGTGGGCCTATACAATATGTAAAGACAAAAAAATTTGGACTGACATGACCTACCCAAATCTCAATTCGGCAATAGTCGTCGCCAAATTGGAATCGTTTTGTCATATACTAGTATTTGACCACTTTTTTAAATATAAACTAAATTCTCTGAAGTGTTTGTATCTAACACTGCTGTGACAAAAATTGCCCAAAATAAAGGAAAAATTTGCCCAAACACACAGCTACTAAAAATTTCGGGGCAAGAAGGGCCAGAAATTGCCCAAAATAAAGGAAAGATTTGCCCATCAATGGGGCACAGTATAGACTGCTAAAAAAAGATTCTTTAACTTTCCTCCTAACCCAAGAATCAATTTCAATCCTGCCAAGAAACCAAGAGGTCATTGCATTTACAATAATCCTCCTTACGTAATAGTAACAATTTCTGCGGGATTTATGCCAGAATGGGATCAACAATTGCGTCTGAGTAGTATACGCCTGCGGGATCGCCTACGAGCTTCATATTAACTGGTCTGCCAGCTGATTCTTACTACTTGCGCGTAAGGAATGTGGCTGATTAGCTGGGATTACAAAGAATCCTGAGAATTTGTGCTGGAGAAGTATTTAGGGACTTATTTTATCCAGTACAGCATTTTACGACTACAGTAGGGTTATGATTTTGACCGGTATCTTCATCTTTTCCCTCATAACTTCTGATCATAATTTGACATATGTGGAATCGTTGGAAATTTCTTGATCGAATCTCAAAATAATTATATAGTAAGGGATCATAACTTCCAGCCTAGCTGCCTACTCACCACAGTTACATAACTATGAAAATAAAATCTTGTTTCGTACTTTTTAGGTATGTTTTCTCATGATTACGGATAAGTAGGGGTCCTGACTTACGTACGACTTCTACACCAGTTTTGATTCCAGGCAGGGACAATATTTTGTATACATGACGTTTTTTACCACATCTGAAACGATGCAGGGAAACGTCATAAGGAATCCAGCATGTCTCAGAACCAAAAAGTCTTAAACTACAAATATTACAATCCTGGATTCTACGATGAATTTAAATGCTTAACTATGATAAGTAGCATAAGCCCGCGACCCACTGCTTGGCAGCCCATTCATCAGCCGTTTTGCCTTATTGTTTTTTTTAATGCTAGACTTCTAATATTGCCCATAACTGACCTCAAGAATTACTTCCGCAGATAGTAGTACATAAATAAACAAAAGAAAATACCAAACTCTTCAGAGTATGAGTTAGACGATAAAAGCTTTGACACAGACTAACACAAAAGCGATCAGAACCCATTGAGCTATTACTACTACGTATAGAGACGACACCACGCATCACCACTGTGTCCCATTCAGGATGAGTGCGCGCGTCTCGAGCACACCACAGAGCTGTCAAACAACGGAATGAACTTGTGCGTGTTGTCTCATCTTGTATGGGACACAGTGGTGATACGTGGTGTCGTCTCTATACGTAGTAATGATAGCTCAATGTCAGAACCAGATTTTTTGTAAAACAAAGGTACACAATATTTGGGCGCTACGTTTTGCCATAAAAGGCGTACAAATATTATAGATAGAAATTATCTATACATATATCGATAGATCATGTGACAAATAAATAAATGTCAAAACGTATAGAAATCAACATGCACTAATTTGGAAAGATGTCCAAACAAAAAGATTGAATATTTCATTAGGGAGATTAATGTTGTTGCATATTAGGCATTACTAAAACCTGTTTTTTCTGTTACACAAAAAAGAAATATAGTAGGCCATTACAAATCTAGATAAATGATTCAACTTTTAAATTAAGTTGGGTTTAAAGAAATTTATTTATCCAAAAGAACATTGTTCACTTACGAATAAATATACAGTTAGAAAAATGTTATAAGTTAATAGTTAAACCATTGAATTCCATTCTAATATCCTTAGGGCTCATTCACATGGAACCCGTCATCGGCGATTCGAAAAAAAAGATTGCGTCATGCATGACGGATGGACGTTCTCATTGCATAATTTTACAATTTTTTTTTTATTTTCACGGATCTGTTACAAATATTCGACGACGCGATTCGTGTTTTTTATTCGTGGATAATATGTCATGTAAGATTTAAGCAATTTTCTGCATGTTTATCACTTTTTAACGTTATAACAGCTAAACCGATTTGCAAGCAACTTTGTACATGGCTAGACTACAACCTAAGGAAATAAGGTACTTTCATCCCGTGGGATAATTTCTGTTCTCATACTAAAACGCGAACGAATTCGCAGCCAAGAGCTTGTCATTGATAACATTTTAAGTATAATGACAGAGTATTATTGCTACCGCAGATTTTATATAGGTACATTATATCTAAAAGTAATCAATTTCGATACTAATCCAATACTCAATAATTACAAAAAAAATCAAGAGAGTTTTTTTCCTTCTTTTTTAATATACAACGCATCTTGATGCGTTCGATATTTAATCCGGTACAACTGTTTTCGAAACTCAACCGTTATGTCTTTTTCAAAATTTAATTGAGTGCTTTGATGTTTAAGTTTATTTTTATGGTTTTGTGAAATCCAAAATTCTTCGGTCTTCGAACCTTAAATACTGGTTTCAATCAATTTCTGGTTTAAGCTTAATAAAAGACTTATGATGTGATTTTTAATATGTCGAAGACCTTTTTCCTGATTGTTTTTTTGTTAAAGACTGATCTCTTAAAACATTATAGTGGGAAAACATTGCGAGGTAATGGACATGTCAAAGTATGAAACAGTTGAAAACATTTTATGGGTCACCAAATCACCAAACCACTCTGGGAGCCTTAACTGGGAGACTTTTAAGGTCTAAAATAACTCTCAGGGGGGAAAAGAAAAAATCAAAAATAGAAAATCAACACGATTTCTAATCATATGTGAACGTAGGTACAGTCAGCATCAAAAGTTGCTGACCACATTCAGATTTTCAAAATCGCTGTACACCGTAATAAAACGTAATAGTACGGTGTACAGCGATTATAAAAATCTGATTGTGGTCAGCAACTTTTGATGCTAACTGTACATCGTATTTTTGACGATTCGTCAATAACGGATCCTGTGCGAGTGAGCCTTTACAGAAAAGACGCTTGTGTCCCAGCATTGGGAAATTTGCTTTGTCACTGCACCGTTTGTCGGAAAAAAAAGATGATACATTTAATTAGTATTGTACTGTTAACAATAAGGAATCGCAGATTTGATAGATTTTTAAGGTGATAAGACGTCATCATCGTGATCATCGTATTAGAAACCTAACACAACTTATGAATTAGCACTTTTCGATTTGTCTGTGCATGCGCATCTTTCCGGGCCTGTGTCAAACTCTGATAAGATTATCTTCTTCTTCGATTATTCCTTTAAATAATAAATAAAAATAGCCCGGGTGCAATCTTTACTGTATTATCCATGTTTTATACATATAAACCTTTCTCTTGAATCACTCTATCTATAAAAAAAAACCCGCATCAAAAACCGTTCTGAAGTTTAAAAGATCCAAGCATACATAGGGACAGACAGCGGGAGGCGACTTTGTTTTATACTATGTAGTGATATGCTTCGCCCAAAACTCTGCCACTTTTACGGCACTGGTCATTTTGACTTGCCTGTTGGTCTAGTGGTTAGTGATCCTGACTTCTACGCCGGGGGTCGTGGGTTCGATTCCCACCCAGGACAAATGTTTGTGTAATGAGCATGATCATTTGTTCTGTGTCTGGGTGTAATTTATCTATAATATGTATGTATATGGAAATAGATAAGTATGTTTATCAGTTGTCTAATACCCATAACACAAGCTCTGCTTAGCTTGGGACTAGATGGCGTTGTGTGATAGTTGCGGAATATTATTATTATTGGTGGCCTCGGACTGGTCCCTTAGAGTACAGGTGGAGCTACTCAAAGAACAAGTGAGAAGATAGGCCATCGTTTGTGATGAGGCTCCACAGTCCCACTTTTCTTTATCACAGTACTCCCAATGGACCATGTTATGATGAAAAAAGCCCTTTCATCCAACTTCCTCATAAAATAACTTAGAGGTTACTTAGGTACTGTTCTTAGTTATGTCCTCCACTACACAAAGTTGTGAAAGTTTGTGCTGATGTATGGATGTTTGTTACCCCTTCACGCAAAAAAAACTAAACAGATTTGGATTCAATTTTGGTATATAGATAGTGTATAATCTGGATTAACACATGGGATATTTAGATATTTATAGTTTTTATCCCGATTTTATCTTCCCTTGATGAGTTCTAGAAGGCAAAGCCGCTGGCAACAGCAGGTAAAATCAAAATCAAAAGGCACCATGGCTTCATATTCATACATTTTGGTCATTACCTTTTATGTTGTCTCCGTTTTTCAAAATTCACTTTACATTGAAATGAATTAGCAAAATGAAAATAGTTAAAATCACATGACTTTCATTTGTGTTAAAATTTCCATTGGAATAGTTTTTCCTTGTCTAGTAAATAAACATATTATTTTGCTATTAACATAAGTTAGTAATTACCATAATTGAGAAAAATTTACTCCTATTGTTATTTGGACAACATAATCGAAATTTTAATATTTATGAATACAAAGTATGTTTTGATATTTGTAACGAACCCATAATTTATTGTAATGGGTACACAATAAGTTTTTTTTTTTTCTAGTATTTAAGCAGAGTTTAATTAACATGGAAATTAGTATGTCTAATTGGTTAGAAACTTGAATATAATTGTAATTTTTAAACTGATGAATATGCAAAAATTTAAAACCAAATACATCCATTACTTTTTTCATTATATCTTCTCCGGTTTTATCTGGATATATTTTTTTATGTATTTATTGGTAATAGATAATATCTATACCTAGTTCGTCGGTTTTTAAATTCATTTTTTCGTGTTGAATGTCGTACGAGTTTTTTCTAGTGTTGGACTATTAATTCTCCCTTTTTCTATTTAATAAACACCTACATAAAAATTGAGACCTGGAACAACTACTTATATGTAGATCATCGAAGTATTTGTTCCATGGCATGCAGTTTTGACTGCGCCAACCGTGACATAAAATATACTATGATACAGGCTGAATTTTTCAAATGCGCGTGGATGCCTGTAGGCGGAACTAGTAGTTTTCGTCAAAATCGGCCTTTCAAAGGTTTTCGATATTCCTAATAGTTTCGAACATAGCCTTAGGCACGCCCAGTTGAAAGATTCACCTTTTTTTATTCATTTATCAGTAAGATTGTCACAAAACTCAAAGATTTACATGCACTTATAAATAAAAGCCAGTTTTTACAGTAATCTCACCTAAAACCTGTTTAGGGTCCAAAATCAGGGGTCACAAACACATCCTTATTATTGGAGTGCAAAAAAAAAGGGTTACAAAATGTATATTTACTTTAAAAGTTAAAGTTTTGTTTTCGCGAACTCGATTGAACTTTGCCAAGGTGATCTTAAGAAACTTTTTGTTATAAGGGACTTAAATGATACTTACTTATTTATTTTGTATGTTCGTAACTCAGAGGTCACAGTCTCTTTTAAAGTCCAGACATTGTTCAGGTCATACGAGGACAATGCAGGTGTCTGAGACGGTCTTTTGAAGAAAGAACCACACAGATTTGAGTGGACCTGTCCAGCCAGTGCAAGCATTTGTCGTTGATCGTGTAGCTCGACTCAGACCTCAAGGAGCTCAACTTGAAAAGATAAATTAATAAAATCTTTGTCATGTTAAACATGATGATTTGATATTTATTTCTGTTTACACCTACTTTTTACGGTCAAAACTTAATTAACGATCAATAAAACCGTTTGCAGGCATTTTTTTTTCTGAAAAATAAATAAAAGCCAAGACTTCTGAAAGCGGGGTACCGGAACTGCGGAAACGGGAAACCCTTTGCCTGGTAAAATCATCAAATTAGTCCTCCCACCGAGGGCGGGACGGGAGGCACTTACAGACTCATACTGACTAAAATCTACGGTGATCGATAAATAGGTAGCCCTTTACGTTCTAGGGTCACAGTTACCAGATGAGACAGTGCCGTGATCCGAAACGAGACTAAGGAACTGCTAAATGCTATTGAAGGAACGTAGTGAATTGTAGTACAAATCTTAAGGTGCATCCACACACATTAGTCCCGACACGGCAACGGCACCGTCACGTTACCGAATGAAAGTTGTTTGGAAATATGCCTGATCGGTGACGTGACTGATAGATCACGAGCCGGTGAATGGCCGGTAACTGACGTGTGGGAACAAATATCATATAGGAGTGTAGAAACATTTTGTTTTTTAAATCGTGACGTCATGAGACGGTGACTGATGAATTCAAAGGGCTTTATAGTCCCTTCCACTTCACCCAGTGCGGGAGGATTCATATAACAACGGAAAAGAAAAAAAAAGAATTACCAATTCTAAAAAAGATGATGATTTCAGCCTGAAATAATGATTGATATAGTGATGATTATGACTCAAGGATAGGCACATGATCAACTAAACTATGATTTACCTGCAGTACTGTACGCTAATATTGCCATTTTAAGTGGTAACACTAATTATTCATTGTCAGTGATTAGCACGAGATCATGTGCTGATTGCTATTTCGTGTCGCTCGCCAATTTGAGTGTGGAGTGTGAAATTCAGGGGTGATACTGTCGAGTTTTTTTTTTAATAAAAATATCTCGCGGGACTCATCAGGTAATCGTATCTCTGTAAGTAAAGAGCTATTGAAGGATCACCGTTGATTTTAACCAGTACAAGTCTGACAGTCCGACGTCCGTCCCATCCCGCCTTGGGTAGAAGGACTCATTAAACCCACGATAACAAATGTGAAAGTCTGAATTTTTTTTTATAGAAAAGATTTACAAACTAATATGCGGCTCTAAAACGAATATTTAGCAATATTCCTATTGATACACTTCGTGAATGATTAGCCAATTCAAAAACACGAACTGAATCATTGGAAATATTGCTCAAAGTGCTCGTTTTAGACCCGTTGAACTCGTATGATAAATTAATACTAGTCTTTAGCTAATAGCCTTGTAGCCCCACACGAAGAAAAAGAACAATTAGAAAATATCTAAGAAAAATCATCCATTAAATGTGGGTAAGAAATGATATTAAAGTTTCCTTGAAAATAAATTACAAATCGCAGTTTGCAAAAAGCCAAGTGGAGTCTGACCGTATTAAGTTTTCCAATTATACTTAAATTGATGATTTTGTGATTTTTCTCTTCATAAATAAAATATGGCGTCCGATTACCTATTTGAAAGCTTTCTTACCATTTTTGGTATGCTTTAATATCAATTAAACCTTGGAGTAAACCAAACTCAAATATTAAGGTCTGTAAAAAATCATTTATTGAACGAAATGTGTTTTATTTTATGATGACTATAATTTTTAAAACTTTTGGGTTTAATATTTTAACTCTGCTTTTTGGGCATTTTTTTAGTTAATATTTATGATGTAATAAAAATAATACGAAAGTAAAGAACAGTGGCAACCCTGACAATTTGTTCAGGTCAAGTTTATGCCAACTTAAGATTTGTCTGCATTTTTTTAATATAAGCAGAACTTATTTAATACTGCAATTAACGATTTTTTACTCTCATTACCAAGCAACAGGTTGAAAATTCAACAATATTTTTAGGTATTTAAATATTTATGGCACGATTTTCAGTAATCACTGAACCAATCAACCTGAAATGCATATACATTGTCAGGTGTACAAAAACGGACAAAAGGCGCCTTTTAACCCGAAACAAAATACTGTTCCTGAAAAAAAAACAACAACAATTACATTTTTATACTTTTCAGGTACTAGATAGCGCCACTTGACGCCGAATTGATTGTCAAATTCTAAGTTAAGGCGAGCATAGCCACCGACAAAATATGTTAAACATTGAAATGCAAGTTACAGGTAAGTACTTACTACTATAGTACCTGTAACTTGCCTACAAATTCAAAGAAGAAAAGCACATAGTGTGCAAAGTTTCTGTACTTTTATCTCTTAGTAAATAAAAAAATATTTACCAAGGCAATCCCGTCTATTTATCAAAAGTTTATTCACTTTATAGTAACTGTTATAATATAAATATGACGCGTATGACATATCGTGATATTAATAACAATAACACATAAATAACATCATATGACTGTTATCTTTAGGGAAAGTGATAATTACGAATCAAAGTGCAAGACTTTGTTTTGTTTATAAATAATTAATTATTGTAATTAGACCTACGTCTAATGTGTTGCCTAGTGCTTTATCTTGTAAGCTATTGCATAGCTTTTATCGCGAGCTCAGAGCGCGGCGCGGCACGGCGACCGAATCAAGAAATTCTCAAAACCTAACGAAAATACCTGACACCACGCATCGTCTAACGTCGTTTCAGTTCGGGAGACTTCGGCAATCATAAAAATATCCGTCATAGACAATTTACTTTTTCTTACTGATTCTAAAGGGCCAGCTACAAAAGGAGTATTCACAATGAAACCTACTTTAAAAATTTTCGTACAACAAAGAAGTTCTTTATAACGGTAGTGCACCACAAATATTTTAAATAAATGATATTCTCGTTAAATATACGCAGTAGGCGATTTTTTTCTCTTTGTAAAAAAAATATATATGTTATGCAATAGTTTCACCGCGGCAGTTTCGGGAGTGCCACATGTATTTTTTTATTTAGCGATTCCTGGCCAGGATTATTGATTTTTCTAAAATCCAATGATACAGTTAAGTTTTCGGTTAAAATCGGCTTCGAGACTACTTTCAACGTTTTTTGATATTACTCATAGTTTCACATATATTCTGTAATCGTGCGTGTGCCTTGCAACGGACTTGATCTAAATAACGGACAAATGATTGCCGATGAGTTTATTATGGCTTGCTTATGTAAAACTTGACGGAAGTCGTGACAAGTCTTATATACAGTAAATATGTGCAATTGTGCGTTGTCTTAGCAAGGAGACTTGGTTGATTGTGTAGTGAAATCGCAAGGATTTTAGAGATTTTCATTTTAAATGGTTAACTTTTAATTTTGTGATCAAAAATGTCTTAAGAGCTTTCATAGTCAAACGAACAGAATGTGTTTTTTTTAATGTCGTTAAAAAAACGAATTTTACACATTGAGCTATTATTACTACGTATAGAGATGACACCACATATCACCACTGTGTCCCATCCATGATGAGTGCGCGCGCACAAGTTTATTCAATTGTTTGACAGCTTTGTGGGCTCTAGGCGCGCGCACTCATCCTGGTTGGGACACAGTGGTGATCCGTGATGTCGTCTCTATACGTGGTAGTAATAGCTCAATGATTTTACACATTTTGTTTCGCTCCACACAGGGCGTGTGGTCAGTTACGTTCCTTTCTTTTAAGATTAAAATTGGTTTATTTTGAAAACCATTGTTAACAAAGTACAGCATACCATTTATTTAGTTTTCTCTTCAAAAAACCTGCTTGAGCCAAATAATTCTATGTCCTCAAATAAATTTCCAAAAAAACAACCTTTTCGGCATTTTTAGGACAAAACCTGAATTATGCTCCAAATGCTCTTGAAACGTTGCTGATGCTATCTCGACTTCACACAGGGTCGAATCAGCTCACGTAGGTAAATAATATGCACATTATGTGAAATTTATTGATAAGGATACTATTGTTATATACTTAATTTTTGGATTGGTCAAGTGATCTTGAAAAGGGACATATTTTTTTTACTTTTAAAAAATGTTGCCCCACACTAGGATTTTCTCCTGTGTCGTTGGTGCGTTTACAAACATATAAACTCACATACACAAACGCCCAGACCTGAAACAACTACTTGTAGATCATACAAATATTTGCACCGTGCGGGAATCGAATCCGCGACACGCTGTGCAGCAGTCCATCCGCTCAGCCACTGTACGAACCGTGCCAAAAAAATAAATGACATAGTAATATAGTGATTCTGAGACAAGGTCGATGATGGAGCGAGTTTATGTAGAATATGCCTGTTCATTCTAACTTTGTTATTTAGGATTAAATACAATGAATTATCAACCATTCTAAATTAAAAAAAATCACACGCGTGTTTAGAAGACCAAGAGTTGCGGTGATATTGTAGTGCGATTCCAGAACCGGAAGTACCTTTTGGTTATCGAAACGCTCGTTAAAAATGCGTGCGATTGCGCAGAGCTAAAAGGATCAAATACGTACCTACTGTCAAGGAGCTGTGAATACGGTATCGTACGATACAATAAATGACGGTACGACCTAGAAATAACTATTTCCTCCAACAATAAAAATCCAGTTAAAAACAATAGTAAACATCTAAACCGCTTCAAACAGGTAAACTGTCTTCTAACAAAGATAAATGAGCTAATAATTGTCACTACTCCAAGTGACATTAAGACACAATTTTTTAGCTTATTGTAATAAAGCAATTAGCTTTCAAAGCATTTAATTCAACAGTAAAATTTTAATTGTTTTACCGGAAAGGAAAATGGCAGTATTCCTTTATTTATTCCATTGGTTTCAAAAAGATACTCTTTTTCTACATGTACCAATGAAAATAAAAATGTTTTGTTTTTGTTTAGCCTACACTGGCCCACTGCTGGGCTGAGGCCTCCCCCAAGTCTTTCCAAGTGTCCTTGTCCAACGCCATTGCGAACCAGCCCTCATGGTACGAGTCCAACTCGTCTCACCACCTCTTTCTGGGCAGGCCTCGGCGGCGCCGTCCATCTCCAGGCACCCACTGAGTGGCGGCCTTCGCCCAGCAGTCAGTATTCATGCGGCTGCCGTGACTGGCCCAGTCCCACTTCAACTTGGCAGCCTTCCTTCCGACGTCCAGGATGCCCGTTTTGGAACACAGCGTGGTGTTGCGAACTCTGTCCTGTCGTTTGATGCCCAGAATACTGCGTTCCATTGCCCTTTGGCAGACTTCAATGCGGAACCTCTGCGACTCGGTATGCGACCAGGTCTGAGCATCGAAAAAATAATAAAAATCATAAATTGGTCCTTTCATCCCGGGTGTTCCATCGGAGCGGGGTCTATAGACCAACATTCTGTGGTGACGGTTGAACGATGCTACTGGTAGTGGTAAGTTTAACCATTAGCCCATGACATGGGGGACGTGGAATTCCCCACACACTTGCGACTACCATCCTGTCGGAGTTCTGTGTTTAGGCCTTTACCGATAGAGCGCGATCTATTCTATCGATGCGATCTCTGTAAAGGCAGATCGATCTGACGTCGGCATCAAATCAAATCGTTTATTTCAACTAGGCCAATTACATGCACTTTTGAATTATCAAAAGACATAAAATAAAACTAAAAACTCCTCAAAGCTACAAAAAACAGACTTCCATAAGGAATAAGGAACCCATTTAACCAGTTAAGATTGTCTAAACAGGATAGCCGAAGCCGACAAACCGTAATAATGGCGACGATTCGCGCCAAACACGCGATGTCCTAAGGTTAATGTCAATGTAACATTATGTACTGTAATGCAAGTTGATAAGTAGGTCAGTTCTATAGAGACTATTATCAATAGTGATGGTTTAGATCTTCAGTGAACTATTAGTCTTTGTAACGATGATGATTTAAGTGATTTAAGAGACGCTGAAATCAATGTTGAGTGAAAAGACGTTTGAAAAATTTGTGATTTTCTGTGTGAAAATTTTGTGAAGGGAAAGTAAGGGATACATAGTAAGTGGTGTTGATATTTGTGGTAGAGGTAAGGTTTTAGACGAAAAACCAGCTAGACCATAATTACATTTTCATCAAATTAAATCAGAATTCATTGAGTCTTATAGGAGTTGCAGAAGATAAAACCCTTGTTTTAGGGGGTGGATAATCGTCTACTGACTCCTCTTTGATTGGAGGGGAAAGGACACTCGAACTGGTACTGGCTTAAAATTACCCAGTTCCTTCAATTAGCTTTTGCATTCTGAAGCCGTGGTAAACTCAAAAGAAATTCCCACTAGGACTGATAGATTTTCAATTACCTAATTGGAGAACGTCCAATTTTGGGTAAAAAGAGTACGTGTAACATGTAAAAGTCTAAGGATACAGTTACCTCAATAAAGATGTTTAACACATAGAGCTTAAAGCACACAGAAACGAGACCCCCCTAACTCATTACACAGGAAACCTCATACGAGCAAACCTAAAGCCATCTTGGAAATCTGACTCCAACAATGGTTCCAAGGACATCCAATCTAATCCTGGCTGTAGTCCAGAAAGGCTACACCATAATCCCTTGGAACCTAACACCAACAAATGAGAAGCCATTGGCCACTGTCGCCACTTCACGCGAGCCAATTGCGGTAATTGTGAAATTTACTTCATCAGACGGTATTTCCTTCCTCCCACTTGTTGAACAATTGTGTAATAGCTGAGAATTAGTCCAGGTGTTGCGTTTAACGCTTTATCTTTGCAACTTGATGCCCAGGATGTGGTTTGTCCGGTGGAAGCTGAGCTGGAGAGGGTTAACTAGTGGTTAAAGGCTGGTGAAGGAAGTGCTGTGTCTGCTGTACGTCCTGGTCCGCAGTTTAAAGTTTTGGGCAGAATCATTTCTTGTGGGTTTTCCGTAACACCTGACCCAGCATCGTTATCAACATCTTGTTTTGTCTCATCGTTAAATCAAAAGACGTTGGGCCGTTTAGCTTAGACGTGGATTATGCCACATATTCTCCAGTGCTTGCTAGTTTCCAAACCCTTGCAACAATGCAGCTGTTTCAGATATGATAGAAATATTTGAATGAACTGAAGTCCAAAATCACATGGACTTTAGAAACTATCATGTCTTATTTCTTTCTGGATATGGATATATTTTATGGTATAGCATCGTAGTAGTCCCATGGCTGGAATATAGCTCCGCTCTTGTTATTTCCTGTGAGCTACCCGTGGTCTCACTCATTTTCAAAAATCCCTATTCTGGATAAAATGGATTTTCATTCTTTTGGACATGCTAGTTAACATATCCTACCAAATCCTGCTTCACACTATTTGGTAGTCTGACATTTGCTACCTACTAACAGGGTACCTAGGTTTAGTAACATGATCCCCACAACCTAGGTGGTAATCGTGGTATGCACCGCGTCCGGTAATGTCAACAAACGTTGCTAATGTAATTGTGTCAGTTAAATTAAGCTAGATCGGTCTAACTGTGGGAACCAGGTACTGGGAGGAATGGCTTAGATTCTTGTTTACCTCAGAATTAGAAAAACTTTCGTAGCAAATGTCTGCCTTTTTTTACGTGGTAAAATCATCTTATGAGTCCTCCCTCCCAGGGCGGGACGACAGGGACTGTCAGACTTGTACTGACTAAAATCTACGGTGATCCTTCAATGCTCCTTTACGTACCAGGGCCACGGTAACCGGGTGAGACAGTGCCGCGACCCCGGCAGGCTTTGGCCCTCTTAGGGGTCCCCGTCAGATTGCTGACAGCCGTTTGAGGCGCGTTGAACACAACAGGCAGTCGATCCGGGCATGGTCCATAATCAGACGGCGAGCCACCCATAACTCGCCGCCCCTACGGTCTTATCGTCTTTGACTTAAGGTGCAGAAAAAATTATATCGTGGCAGCTCGTCGGCGAGTAATGGGTATCTCACACAGTCCTACTTATCAAAGATTAGGTCGGAGTTGACTAAAGAAACTGTAACTAAGCGACGTAATTGTAAATAATGAAATTATTGTTATTGAAAATAGCAAAACTAAAAGTACTTTATTGTACAATTTACTCCAATAACTGAAAGTCAAGGTTGTCAATAATAAGATCTAAATTAAGAAATAAATAAGACGTAATTAGATTTTTTTTCAAGGACAATATCCACCATTAATTTGCGGTCAACTGATAATAATGTTATACCAGTACTATTAAGTATTCTGTGGTTATACTAGAAATAGTGTGTACAGTAATTTATTTGCAAAACCACAGAAATGGATACTTTTGAAATGAAGGAACTGCATCGTATCTTAAGGTATTGCTTGGCTGCTGTATTCTTGCCACATGCGTATTACAGAGGCTGTGACTGATCATTCGATCAACGTAATGCTTATGAGTCTATATTTTGAATATTAGCTGCTTGCCGTCCAATCAAGACCCAGGCCCGGGTCGACAGCGCGTAGTGTTCCACGCGCGCCTCAAGGAGCTTTAAATATTAGGACTTCGTCTGCAGCAAGGATTGCATTAACCTGATGCTACTACCGCAACCCTGAGATTCCGAATGACGAGAAAAGAAAGAAACACTAACCTGGATCTGGAAAGGGCAGGGAATGAAGGTACCGCTTCGCTCAGGACTTGAAGGGCCGGCCGGCAGGAGCGTGTATTCAATATACTCTTCAGATTTTTCTTGATTCACATCACCAGAGGGTTACGGGAACTAATCAGTCAATCACTTGTTGGCGAAGTCGGGTTATTATTGATTTTCACATTTATTTTAACGGATGATCTCGGGAGCTGTTACGCGTGGCCGCGCGCCAATTTGCTAAGGCCCAAAGGACCAAACGCCTTCCAGAGTCGCGGGACCGTCTTACAAGGCCACCTTGGCTCTGGAACTCAATGTGCAACCGGAAGAAAGGGCTGTTCAAAAAGTGTTAAATTCCTGCCTAATTTGATTTTGGTAGTTCCTGCAGATTAGTAGGTTTTTGCTGAAACTGCACCTTTGACATAATTTGATAATTTTCTTTAATTTCATAATAACCTAAGATGGTAGTTTGTGCTTCCTTATCTGATTGCAAGTCACGGAAACCATATATTTCCTTGTGCTATTAACTGATTTTCACAACAAGATTGTTCTGTGGCTATAAATAATCTGGAGGATGAAATTGTAAATGGAGATGTGTTGCGCGGGAGTTTGTTGCGACAGTTCTTGACATCTAAGATTATCGCTTTGAAGTCCGTCTATTAACCATAGTCGGGAGTAGGTAGATTAATTTTATGTACTGGCCTCACAAAGTGTCTTAAAAATAATAAATATAATAATATTCCACAACTATCACACAACGCCATCTAGTCCCAAGCTAAGCAGAGCTTGTGTTATGAGAACTAGACAACTGATAAACATACTTATATATTTCTAAATACATACATATTATAGATTAATTACACCCAGACACAGAACAAATGATCGTGCTCATCACACAAACATTTGTCCTAGGTGGGAATCAAACACACGACCCTCGGCATAGCAGTCAGGGTCACTAACCACTAGACCAACAGGCCAGTCAGACGGTACAGTTCAGACTGCAACGATAAATGTACAAGTGTGTATGAGAAAAACTGTACAGTTTGTTCGATTTTCCTCATATAGACTTGTACATTTATCGTTGCAGTTTGAATTGTACCGTCCAATCGTAAAGATTTTTCGCAAGGTATGTAGCTGCCATAAGTTTATCGTTTTGAAATCTGTCTGTGTATTATAACCATAGCCTGTAGTAGGTAGATTAATTTTATGTACTTGTATCACGAACTGTCATAGAAATCATAACACGGATAAGCCCTTCTGCCTGGATTTCGTTTCAGTACTTAGGCACGGGATTTTTAACCATCATCTGCCTAGTAATTTCCCAATTATATTGGGGTCGGCTTCCAGTCAAACCAGATGCAGCTGGATATCAGATTTTACATGGAGCGACTGCCTGCCGGACCCCTACAACCCAGTAGGTAACCGGACAATATAATACCTCATGGTAAGAGTGGTTGTCAGACTTTAGAGCTTCTGACTAACAGTAACGACAGTCAAAGATCTACAAAAGACAGCCGGGACCAACGGCTTTGCGTGCTTTCCGAGGCACGGAGGAAACTCGCTATAACAGATGGCCCATCCACAGACCAACCTAACCTAACCTAACGGGATTTGTGACCGATTTGGTTAAAATTTGAAATTAAGACAGGTTACATACTGGATTAACACATACATTACATTTTATCCTGAAAAGTTTTAAATTTTCCACGTGAATAACTATAACTCTACTTTTTTAAATGCGGGCGAAGCCCTATATCAATCTACCTACTCCGGGCTATTATTATAACTTGAAACTTGAAGAAGATGCTGAAGTAGATGCCTGATTTCAATAAATGCCCAAAGAAAAGCACATTGTTGAACTTTCAGGATACAGAGCTGAGCCAACTTTGATTAATTGAAAATTATTGAAACATCCATTTCGATGACGCATGGTGCCTTAAAATTAATGGAAACGGAAGTTATATTTTAAAACGTACTTAAAACAAATGAAAAGAATTTGATTCATAATATTTGAAGAATGAATTTCATTTAATTCGTCCAGTGACAAAAAAAAAACTAGAGTGATATTTTTTTTTTTCATTTACCTTCTTATCTTGGTCTATTTACCTTTAAATCAACATTAGATTATGACATCATTAAATGACCACTAAATTCAAATGCCAATAAAAAATCTGCACTTTTGCAAACATATTAACTCGTAAATTAACAAATCGTGCCTGAACACAAAGTCATGTGATACATTTTCATAATATTCACATAAAAACGTCATTATATACAACTTATTTACATAAGTCACATATGTATGTAATTGCAACTATTATGTGGATTGTATGCTGTCGAGGATAAGTCGTGTTCAGACGAGGGCAGTCGTGTAGACAGTGGCTTGATGTTTCTCTTGTAATGCTAAGCTGAAAAGAATCGCTGATGCTGTTGTCTTTAGCAAGGTTGATGCTAGGATATTACAAACTTGTATATGCTGCAATAGGCATGTTGAAGGCATCGATAATTTGACTGGCCTGTTGGTCTAGTGGTTAGTGACCCTGACTGCTATGCCGGGGGTCGTGGGTTCGATTCCCACCCGGAACAAATGTTTGTGTGATGAGCATGATAATTTGTTCTGTATCTGGGTGTAATTTATCTATAATATGTACCTATGTATTTAGAAATATATAAGTATGTTTATCAGTTGTCTAGTACCCATAACACAAGCTCTGCTTAGCTTGGGACTAGATGGCGTTGTGTGATAGTTGTGGAATATTATTATAAATTGCTTTAATTTGTCCGTCAGTAAGAGTTTTGAAAAATAATGGATACGTATACGTCTTTTGTTGAATTAATGCATATTTACAAATATAGCGTCAAAATTCGAGAGTGGTTGCTCGTGACGTCTGAAGCTAATAAAAACTGTATATGCTTGTGAAGTTTTGTCAAAAACGCGTTATTAATATTTTTTTATCTTCTTCAATTGTGGTTTACTTAACAGAAGAAACAATACATATAATTTTTTTTTGTTAATTAATCTAGGGCTCTAGACAGACGGACTGCAATCCACCCGCAAATTGCAGTTCGGATGCAGTTGACACGACTGCAAACCAAACGTGCAGTCTTATTGCACGCCGACTGCAATTGAACTGCAATCAGCAGTTGGATTGCAGTTGAAATACGGTCCGTCTGTCTAGAGCCTAACCGACTAATTAGATGTTTTCAGGACTAACCAAAACTTTTTAAGGACAAACAGTTTTTAGCGGCTATCCTACTGGCTTCCTATACTGTCTGTTTACTATCCCCGTGTAAAACAGCCTTTATCCTAAGCTCGTGACTCCAACATTTACCAGTGTTAATTCAGTCGTAAGACCGCTTACGTAACGATCTGTTATTGTGCAAAGATGTGTGAGATTCAATTACTTAGATTTTAATCTTAATCACATCCGTTTATTTATTCTGAAGAGGATTTTATACTAATCTAACCTTAGGAAGTTGATGGATTTTAGTATACGTTTCCTGATTAAAATCTTTCATTGGGTCAAATTGTAATTTTTCGTTGGGGGACACCTTTTAATGATGAAGAATTTTTCTGTAGCAGTCACCGAACAAACTATAGGACTTAAATATCAGTGGCAAAATGAAGGTAGATGCTGCCTAACACAATGATATTAAAAGTAAAAAGGTGGCCTAACACTATTTTTTAGCGTGGTATTTTTTTTCAAATGAGTCCTCCCGCCCTGGGAGGAAAGGATTACTGGGTAGACAGACTGACTACATTCCAACGTGTTCCTTCGATTGCCCATTACGTTCCAGAGTCACGGTTTCCCTTTTGGACAGTTCCGTGACCCTGGAAGGCTGTTCTAACTCTTCGGGAGCGTACAGACGTGTTATATCTTAATATATAAATCTCGTGTCACAATGTTTGTCCTCAATGGACTCCTAAACCACTTAACCGATTATAATAAAATTCGCACACCATGTGCAGTTCGATCCAACTTGAGAGATAGGATAGTTTAAATCTCAAATTTTAGACCGGGTCCTCCACCCGTGCGAAGCCGGGACGGGCCGCTAGTACCCCTATATGTATGAAGGTACAATTGTGGTCTTCTAACTACCCGTAACCGCTGCCAAAGATCTACAAATGAGTCAGGATCTACGGTTTAACGTGTTTTTTGCTTCAACAGAGAGAAAAGGAACTATTTCTCTGAAACAATTACTAACCTTATAACTTTTACCAAAATCAGGGTTGTCTTAATCCAGCATTAATTTCTGGTCAGGGTTGTTCTTTCTCGAGCTTTTCGCTGGGGTCACTGACACCGCGTGTGACGTCACAAGCGCGTGCGCACCGATGTTGCAGTTTTCTTATTTAACCTTGCTGCAACTAGTTTAGCGACTTCTTATGCAATACGGAGCTTATTCATGAATTTTAAACAAGATTTTTTTGTGTTTATTGGGATGGGTTGAGTGGAGTGAGTCATTTGTCCGGTTATGACTAGATTTTGTTGGATTGCTCGTTCTGAAATATACAACAGTAACTTTAGAAACAATAACCTCCTTCTGAAGCAGTTTAATAAAAATAAATAAAATTAAGAAGTAAGATCACCAACTTACTTACAACGACTTTGGTTTCTAGGCGACTATCGCAATACAAATCCATAGAGGTTCGTAAAGGGCTATTAGACATAGAACCATCCATTTTGAAAGATAATTTCCACATGACTGAATGCCTTAGTTATATTTTCTGCCTAAAATTGTAGCCGTCTAGCAATAATGTCATCCCCTTATAACACTATAAGATCAATTTCTTTACACATCATGATTATCTTCCTGCCCTTATCCCATTTTACTTGTGGTCGGCGCAACACGTTTTTTTCTTCCATTCTCCCCTATCAGACGCTACTGTTTCAGTTACTCCATTTTCATTCATATCATCCCTTACACAATCCATCCATCTTTTCTTTGGCCTTCCCCTTCCTCTCCATCCATCAATATTCATACTCATCACTCTCTTAGTCACATGAGTCTCATCCCTCCTCATCACATATCTATACCAAGACAGATGATTCCATTTCATTTTTTCTTTAACAGGTGCTACTTTCAAACTTCCTCTTATAAACTCATTCCTTACTTTATCCATTCTTGTCACTACACAATTTGAGATCAATTTCTTTACACATTCTGCCAAAATTTACCTGAACAACAAAGGTACACATATTTTCCTAAACCCTGACACAAATACTTGAACATACACTACCGTGCAATAAAAAGGTACCAGCCACTGTTTGCTAAAGAATTTCAAACAGTATACACATGTACATAAGGATGAGGGGATTAAAGATAAGACTTCTGACGTAGAAAATCACGTGAAACGATTAAACTTTACCTTCATTGTAAGGTAAAGTTTGCACGGATTAAGATTATCGAGCGCACTGATTTTCATATATTTGTTGAAGATAGTGATGTTGGCAGACCTAAATTCGTGGATAAAATAACCAATAACATCTTTAAAGATAGTTACAGACCAGTAGCAGTTGAAGACAATATGACTGCAACGTATTGTTCGTAATGTATTGCAATAAGTAATAGAATAGCATTTGTAGAAGACAAAATCACTGATGGGAGACAAGCGTTCTTTCTATGACGAGGAGCTGGCTCAGCCAAAACAAATAAGAATAACAGTCAATCAGAGAGAAAGAGATTAGAGGGACTCTGTAGAGACAACAAAATCTTCGCCAAATACGATGGACGCTAAGATAGACGAAAAACTAGATGCGAAATGTTGCAGTTCTTGTTCTATCATTGACGACAATTTTGTCGTACCAAAACACAATCCTCAATGCATTCTTGCAAATCATTTTACAAACAAAATTATCATTCTTGGAAAATAACCCGTATATCCAGGAATTCCCTGTAGTCTGGACATTAAATCAATAAGCACGCAGACTGAGCTATAAATAGTCCATCCCACGCATCTAGTAGACTAATTACGGTTTTAATTCGTAGTACTACCACAGTACTACTTAGTACGTAACCTTTATTATTAGTACCGTTCAGTTGTGTACTCTTTGGACCAGATTTTCTTGGATAGCTCAGATTTTTTCCTTTAGAATTGTTTACTGGGAAATTTCTAAAAAGCTGGTCTACTGCTAGGGAATCTTTGAAAAGGTTCATTCTTGACAAGTTATGATCAATGGAAATGCAATCAAATAATCGAGACAAATGAAATGAGAATCGAATAGTTTTGGAGGATTTCAACTTCACTGAGAATATGCGTACAGTTAAAGAAAATTTTGTTGATGTTATCACGAAAGCCGGTACAGAAAAAGTTCGAAATGACAAAAACTAGAGCACTGAACAATTTATTGATGATGAAGAAACTATCTTGATAAAAGGTGGAATCGAAATAGTATTAACGGGGTATTCGGAGGATGTCCATAATAAAGCTTATTATCACCACCAAAATAACGATAAAGAACCAAAAAAAATCTGATTGCGAAATCAGTAATCATGCTTGAAATATGTATGGGCGTCATCGTCCTCTTTTGAAGAAACTGGTCGCGCTAGCTGCCTCCGGTTTACGACGACCCTCGAAGAACTGGACTCGCGACAAACCTGCAATAATATAACTGGTTTTTCTTTTTTCGAAAAGTTGAACAATAATAATGTCCTTTGCCTTTAGGTCAAAAAAGCTATCTCATCAATATTTTTGTATCGTGCAGGGTTGTATTCTGGGGCCAGATTTGTAAAAAGGATGCACTAACGATGTTTACGTCCTCTGGAGAAATAATTCTATCAGTGGTTATAAGGATACCTATAGACATAATTGCCTCTGATAAATAAGAATGTGGCTTTTAAGAGCGAGGGAAGATATAATAAACGATGTACGGACTTTATGAAAGACAATATCATGACAAAGGAATTAATTCTGAAGTGACGACGAAACATGAGATGGGAATCCAAATGAATTGGTGAGGTATTCCCATTTGAGGAACTATTAACAGAGCACCTTTTTAGAGCAAATTATTTATTCCCGTTTGAGCAATTTGTCAAAATTTTTACGAGTTGTTGTAATTTGGTACAGTCGAATGATGATGATGAACTTACCCTTGAATAAGATACAAGACCAAGACTGATGACAAATGTTACGTATATTTGTCTAAATAATTTTCAATAGCACATAATCCATGGCCCGATTTCAGAGTGCCAATGACCAATGCCACGGTACGCTAAATAAGCCACTTAGCATTTCGATGCGACCGACCATCAGCGTCGTTTTGGATGAACTTTGTTGTTGTCATAAATAATTTCACGCCTGAATTATTTTATTTATGATAAGCTCGCGTTGGACTACCATCTTGCCTGATAGCAATGATGTGGTCAGCGAAGCACGGTTGCCTAGAAGTAGAAAATCCCTATAGATTGAGCATGGGATTCTTGTTATCACGAAACCTTGATGAGGTTAACATAGCAACTTGGAGAAACCACTAGCCAAATTGTAGCGAAATGCTTTGCTTTCTTTCTTTCTTTCATTCATGCATGGAGGAATGCTATGCCTTGGTGATTACTGTTTGTGGCATCGCATTGCTGGGCAAAGATGTTTCCCCAATTTAGTGGAACACCTAGATGAATTATGGTCTTTGGTTCTGTCCAGCTTATCCCGCTATTTTCTAAGCAGTCTACTGTCATACTTTTTGGCTGTCAGGGCCCCACATAGTGACCATTATGTTATTGGAACAACTATTTGTGTTTTTGGATTTTGATCATTACTAGTCTAGGTCTGGCAGTCCCTTCCGCTCCACACTGAGCGGGAGAAGTTATTTGATGATTTTACCGTCTAAAAAGCCTTCTGCTATCTATCAAGCGCAAATCTAGACTTCCTGCTCATTGGTAATTTCCAAGAAACGTCTGAAAGTTATTTTTAGAAGCTGGGTGATGAGTTGTATACCCGCACTGATGAATAAGTGGCACTGATATCTGGTTCGTGTTGAATGCGTCTTAATTATAATTGATCGCACACCATGATTGGTCTAATAATAAGTATTTAAATTCAGTTGTTGTAAAGTTCTCTCTGAAAGAGCTCGTTCGCAAAAGTTTCAGTATTTTCTTGGCAAAACTATGCCTCGTACTAGTTACAGAAGAAGAGGGGACGCTGCAACTGGTATTGCAGAAATTGTGGTCGTGGAAACTGTCTACTATCAGGTGGGCTATCTAACCTTACAATACTATTATAAGCAATCAAATATAAGCTAATAATTTCAATATCATTCTCATTAAGACTAGCTCACTCCCTCAGGGTACTTCGAGAGATGGAGGCAAAAACAAGAGTCGAACCATTTGTTTCCATTAGGCTATCAAACGTACAATTAGAATGGGTTTCATTCTATCCATGTGCAATATTGAAGAGTAGAATTGGATGATAATGGCATGTTAAATGGATGGATATGCGGGAGAGTGGAGTTCCCACGCTAACTCTTTTAAAAATGTTTGGATATTACGTATTTCAAATACATAGTTCATTTAAAAAGACTATAAATTAATGAATACCAAGGCTAATGATTCCTTTTAACTCTGATGTTGGTAACGTACGAACGATCGCGTATTATAGTGAGAAAAAGTAAATTCGTACGCGCCTCTGACGTCAGCCACGCAGTATATTGCTATATAAGTGTATAGAATACTATGTACCTATATTGGTAAGAGCGACTGACGTAAGCAACTTACACCGGGCGTTGTAACAGGAATTCTTAGGCAGAATTAAATTTAAACTTGAGGCTATTGGGGGTTTCCCCTTAGATGGAAAAAGCCTGCCGGGGTCGCGGGCCTTTCATCAGGTAACTGTGGCTCTGGAACGTGGCTATTGAAGGATCATCGTGGATTTTAGTCAGTGCAAGTCTGACAGTCCCTCTCGCCCGCTCTGGGTGGGAGAAATAATTTAAGAAATTACCTCAATAAAAAAAGGCTACTGGGGTTTTCAAGTCTTCGTATCGCTGGCAGTATTCATATTTTGCTAGCTCAGATCATCGCCATGTCGGTATATTGCGCAAAAGTCAATATTGCTGCATATTTTTGGACTAACAGGGCAAGATTACGGTTAATCAAAAAATATGTTACTTTTCGGATTTTTTAATACACGACACTCCTTTTTTGAGCATACAAAAAACTCGGCTTCTTCCCAAGGGGTTTATTTTTAGTGCAATCATCTAAAAAATCTTAATTGAGTGACAAAAAAATTTGAGTGACTGAAATTGCCTTAGATTCAATTGCTCTTTAGTTCCCCGCGTATTGCTAACACACTTAACGCTAAACGAATTTAAATCAAAGAAGTATTTTTCTTAGATTAAAGATGACAAACACTATTTTTTAATAAGAGAGTGATGAGTATGAATGTATGCGGATGAAAGGAAGAAGGAAGCCAAAGCAAAGCTTGATGGATGACTTAGAAAATGATATGAATTACAAAATAAATTAAACATTAAAAAAAAAACTAGGTAATAAATAATTTGGAGCGGTCCACCGAACGCGACGTATTTTTTATTAGTTTTTACTTTTTAAAGAGAACTTGGTTTGTGTGGTCGGGGTTTTTTAATTTATGTTTTATTTTAATAATTTTAAGTACAATACTTAAATCATTTATAGTGCGAGAGTAGTACTCTTCGATTAATTCATCAAGATTCCCTGTTAGTGCGCTTTTCATTTGATAATTCCCTTTCAGTGCGCTTCATTGATACCCCACTCGAGTATATTTGCGCAGGACCCTCGGTACTTCCACACTGTCCACTTTGGCCCTGGATTTAAACTGTCATGGGAAAGGCCTTGACTCACAGTGGGATGATGTGTGCTAGGTAATCGTAGTTACATTCTAGAAATGGAATTTACGAACATGAATCTACTACATTTTTTTTACTACCAATCACCAGACCCTAACTATAATTGTAGGTATAGAAATATTGCTCCTCGTAATTGACAAAACAAACAAAGGAATCTTCGTTCTTGTTGGCTGATGAGGGATGAGACTCGTGTACAGAGATGATTTGCAGAATGTTGATGGATTGAGAGGACGAGGAGCCAAGAAAGCTGATGGATTGTCTAGGGATGAATGAATGAAAAAGGAGTAAATGATACTGTGACGTCTGATAGGGAGAAGTGGAAGAAAAAAGTTACGTGTCATACGAAAAAATATAACTAATACATGTCGATTGGACCTCCTCCTTTTTTTTCGTTAAAAACGTGTTGCACGACCCAAATGGGGGGAGGAAGATCATGACTAATCCATATTTGTTCCTACTCATGTGATTCACAAAAATCGCGATTCACGTGAAAGCCACTGTCCACTTACAACACTAATCCATAGATAAGCCAATAAAAATCAAATACTGATCTTATTATCGGATAGTGAATAAATGACCTTACATATCTAAGTGCTCAATCACGTATTTTCCATGTCCTACAAACATTTTGTTGTATTACAAGGCAATTTGACAAGAACATGTGTTTCCGATAATTTTGGCCAGATTTTTGTTATCTTTGCATGGTTAGACGTCTCAAGGTGGTGTGTTGGTCAGTTGGCGCAGTGGCCGAGCGATCGACTGCTACTCTGTGAGTCGGGGGTTCCATTCCCGATAGCGACAAATCTTTGTCATCATCATCTTCCTGCCCTTATCCCACTTTACTTGGGGTCGGCGCAACACGTTTTTTTCTTCCATTCTCCCCTATCAAACGCCACCGAATCATTTACTCCTTTTTCATTCCATCCATCTTTTCTTTGGCCTTCCCCTTCCTCTCCATCCATCAACATTCATACTCATCACTCTCTTAGCCACATGAGTCTCATCCCGCCGAATCACATGTCCATAACAAGACAGACGACTTCCTTTATGATCTACAAATAGTTGTTTCTGGTCTGGGTATTTGTGTATGTGAGTTTCTGTTTGTAAACGTACCCACGACACAGGAGAAGTCTTATCTTGTGGGGCAAAGCTTAAAAAAAATAGCAAGAACCAAAAATAAATAGAACCCGCGACTCGCAAAGGAGACGAGGAGCTCGTGGCTAAATGAGGAGCTTGTGGCTAAATAATTACAGCCGCACAGGCCGATCTTCCGAGTTAAGCCGCGCTTGCCGAGGTTGGTCTGTGGATGGGTGACAATCTGACATAGCGAGTTTCCTCCGTGCCTCGGAAAGCACGTAAAGCCGTTGGTCCCGGCTGACATTTGTAGATCTTTGACAGTCGTTACTGTTAGTCAGAAGCTCTAAAGTCTGACAACCAGTCTTACCATGGGCTATCGTATTATTACCCAGTTACTGGGTTGTGGAGGTCCGAAAGGCAGTCGCTCCATGTAAAATACTGACATCCAGCTGAATCTGGTTTGACTGGAAGCCGACCCCAATATTAGTTGGGAAAAGGCTAGGCAGATGATGACTCGCAAAGGAGACGCGGGCTCTATTCCCGCATGCAACAAATTTTTGTATGAGCAGTTGATCGTGCTTGGCTGTTCTTGTATGTTAATTAAAATGTTTGAAAACACACCCACGATACAAAAGAAATTTCTTGTTTTTAAACAAAACATTAAGAAATACTGACTAACCGACTCAAAAGTCTCAGAATTAATTAAAAGTGGTTAATAGTTTAATTGAAGTGTTTTGAAATTGGTAAACCAATCATGATCATTTCCCAGGATTGTGATGATGGTCACTGTTTACATTCAATTCATTAATATATAACTAGCATCCCGCCGCTATAGGATTCCTAAAAAAAATTCTACGTGTATATCTTGTTCTGACAATAACGAACACAACATAAAAAATATTCAAATTGGATCCGAAACTATGGGCGTTTGTTTTGTATTTGGTAAAGATTGTTTTGTCAATTATTAGAAAGAAAGAAAAAAGGTCATAAAACAGCTTTATTAAAAAATAACATACTTTCCATGGGACCGTTAATTTATAATAAATTGCCTGAAAAACTGAAAGATCTACCAATAAACATGTTTAAGAAACAATTAAGTAAACTATTGCTGGAGAAATGCTTTTATACAATTAAAGAATTCTTAGATGACAAAAGTACATAGTAAGATTTCGATTGATTATAATATAATTAATTATTGCTGTTTTTTGTTTTTTTTTTTTTTTTTTAATTAAAATAAACTATGATTATGTCGACATTTATACATGATTTAACAGTAAACATTATTTTGACATCAAATATATTTATGACATTTCTTCTTTTTTATTTTTATTTTATTAATTTGTTATTATTATTTGACCTATGTTTCTAATAATAATTTGTATTGGTTTTATGTTTTTAATAATTGCATTGGTTTTATATAAAATTAAACTCGCATGATAATTTTTGCATGCCGTAAGGCAAAATGTATCGGGACAATTCAACTTATTAGCAAAGGGACCACGATAACGAAAATCGAAAAAATATAATAAACACGAAAAAAAAAAGAAAAAAGCTTAAATCTAATACAAAAACTTTTGTGTGTCTCACGACTCTCACGGTTGCGCCAAATAGGTTCAGCAAAATGGCGAGCAACTAATGCTCGACATTGGTTTTCAACTGGACCTGTAATGATGATGTTACGGATTTGAATCAGTTTTGTTAATAAGTTCAATTATTAAGTAGCATGACCCAAATGGGCCGCGAGAGAGAGAGGACAGCGTCCTCCCTCCGCCCCAACCGCAGTGGTACACGCCCACGGCGTCGGATGTCGGCAGATGATCTCCGGCCACCGTAGGCGCGGGCATGCGGACAGCGAGTAAAGGGCAACTCGCTGTCCGACCATGGGCCATACCCGGGTCGACGGCGCGTCGTGTTCCACGCGCGCCTCAAAGAGCTGTCAGCAAAATGACGGGGCCCCCTCAAAGAGGGCCAAAGCCTGCCGGGACTTATTTTCATCACCGTGACCCCGGAACATAAAGGGCTATTGAAGGACACCGTGGATTTTAGTCAGTACAAGTCTGACAGTCCCTCCCGCCCTGCCCGGGGTGGGAGAACTCATTTGATGATTTTACCACGCAAAAAAAAAAAGCATGACCCAAATAGCTGGTGAAAATCATTTGCATTTTACACTTTGTGTTTTCTAAATGATTTTCTCAAGATTCTTTGACCTCAATAAATTAATTCTTTAATCTTGAAGTTTAACTGCGATAATACTTGTAAGCCCACCACATATTAGTCAAAAGTACTAACTAGGTTATAAAACTCAAATATTGGTATTTTCCGATTTGTTATTATCTTGGCTAAACACGAGATAATCTGATAGCTTCTACAAACAGAGCCTGGATTCAAGGCTGTCTCAAACTAATTAGCTTTTCAGTATTTTTACTTTTTTTGTGTGAAACAGTTGGTTTAAAAATGTAACTGAGTTATAAACTTGTTAAAAGTTTAATTGTTGAATAAATAAGATGGAAATGCAAGAAATCGTTGAAAGAGGTAGCAGGGTTGTGGTCTGTAAATAATATTAAAAAGCTGAAAAGTTTTTTTTGTCGATTGAACGCTCTCTCATATATATCTAATAAAGTACTAAGTATATCTCTTCAACTCTGATTTGGGCAACTCGCTGTCCGGCCATGGACCATGCCGCGCGACGACGGCGCGTCGTGTTCCACGCGCGCCTCAAAGAGCGTCAGCATGATGACGGGGACTATAGAGGGCCAAAGCCTGCCGGGGTCGCGGGACTTACTTCATTACCGTGACCCCGGAACATAAAGGGCTATTGAAGGACACCGTGGATTTTAGTCAGTACAAGTCTAACAGTCCGCCCTGCCCGGGTAGGGAGGACTCATTTGATGATTTTACCACGTAAAAAAAAGAACTCTGGTTTGAATTGAAAAAGTATTGCTGTATTGGACGGTCTATTTATCGAAGAATATAATATGTTTAAAACGCTACGACTAAGTAGGAGCCGAGCAGTGGGGTTGAAACTACGGGAACAGCGTCCTTATTGTAATTGTCCTAAAATCTAAAATCTTTTGTCAGCTTATAGCTGTCGGTTTGCCGGGGTTACTGTATACTCTGGATACCGTTCCTGGAACGCTAAAGACATGTGAAGGAACAGGGTGTCTTCGATTTTAAGAAGTTAACAATAATTCTTTTTTGGTTTTGCTTTCCATTGTGTGTTGTTAGAAATGTGTGTAATCGTAACGTGTTTAGGTAATGAAACACTTAGGTAATTATTATGCTTTATCTTTAGGCGTTAATTTACACTATATACCTGCAGTTGCAAATTACAATATCTTCATTGATTTTTGAAGTAAACGTTACCTATAACCGAAATTCCATTAAAAAATTAAAAAGAATGCAGTACCAAACGAAAAATAACCTAAACTCTTCTTTTTTTTCTAGATGTATGGTCGCTATCAACGCGACCTAAGCGAAGCAGCAAGAGAAGAAGCGAGAAGACTCAGAAGGTTACGGAAGAAGAGGAGAAAAGACGACAAACTCCGGCAGAAGGAACTAGAAGCAAGCGGCAAGCACAGACCTAGAGGGAAGTTCTTTAAAGTATTAGGTGAGTGTCCAGTCTATTTGATTTTAAATGTTTATAACTAGAGAGCGGATTACCTATAAGCAAATGCATATTTCCCCACAAGGTTGCCTGTTTGCCCACGGCAACGAACGATTTTCGGCTACCTTAGGTGCGGGCGTGCGTACGGCATGTAACGGGCGACTAGCTGTCCAATCATGGACCATTCCCGGGTCGACAGCGTGTCCTGTTCCACGCGCCTCAAAAAGCTGTCAGATCAATGACGGGGCCTCCTTAGAGGGCCAAAGCCTGCAGGGGTCGCGTGGCTAAAGAGTAACCGTGTCGTGGAACGTTAAGAGTTATTGAAGGACACCGTGGATTTTAGTTAGTAAAAGTCTGACAATCCTTCCTGCCCTGCCCGGGGTGGAAGGACACATTTGATGATTTCACCACAATAAAAAAAAAGTTGCCTGTCTGTCGGACTTCGACAGATTGTACTTGGCCAAAGAACTCCACGACTCATTTTATTAGCCCCCATCTTTATTCGTACATCTCCATCTTTCTTACCTTGTTACTATTCAACCAATTCACACGCACCGTTTCCGTCTTTTATAGTGCGTTTAGCAAAGGAGTGAACTCTGTATCTGCTTCTATATTTCCAAAAGCATACAAACCTAATCTCTTCAAAGTTAGAATGAACAGGCATTTTCTACATGAACTCGCTCCATCATCGACCTTTTGTCTCCGATATCCACTTATGTACGATGTCATTTATTTTATTGGCACGGTTCGCTGCTGCGCTGCGTATAGCGGGTTCGATTCCCGCATCGAGGACTCATTTGATGATTTTGCCACGCTAAAAAAACCTCTAATTCCAACAAGCTACAGTTGATAGTAAATATTCACGTGCAAGAAGTTTGTCGCAGGCTATGTTTGGAGACACACGTTCGCTCGTCTGGGCGAGGACTGGGTGTTCCTGGCTCTGCTGGGCATCATCATGGCGATCGTCAACTTCGCCATGGACAGGGGGATCGCTGTTTGTCAGAATGGTAAGATATATCTTTATCACTAAGTTGATTGTCTATTTTTATATACCTCGCGACGCTATTGACCTTCATGGTCCTCGTATAACCTTTTCTACATTTTTATTGTCTGGACTTTGAGACTGACCTCTGAGTTTGTTTCGGCTGTTTCTTCTCAGAGTAGTCAGGTACGAAACACCGGCCCCTTCTAGTTTTATGAAAAGACGTGTAAAAGAGTTGATATAACCAACTTGCATCATTTAAATCTATTGCTTAACGGGTTACTTTAAAATTCACAAGCTCTCCGACATTGATTCGACCAGACCCCTACTTGATAAAGCAATGGTAGATGGGGTCGCGGGACTGTCTCACCAAGTAACCGTGACTCTTAAACCTAAAGGGCTATTGAAGGACACCGTGGATTTTACTCAGTACGAGTCTGACAGTCCCTCCCGCCCCACATTGGGTGGACTTATTTGATGATTTTACCAGGATAAAAAACAGAGGTAGATGTTCCTGAATAGAGTTTGCGGATTAACATTAGAAGTAATTAATTCGGGTTGGTTTAGTTTCAGACCCGTAGCTTTATTTTTGGATAACGGCTAATTGAATGTCTTGGCCAGTGCAAATTCTTAAAACCGCTTAAACAACATGAACGATCATATATTTGTTTAAACTTTCAAAGTTTCGTTTCTTCTATTCTTTTTTACAATCTATAAATACTCGTTGTTATAATAATTGAAGAGCTTATTTGTTACTGATTTCAACTATCAATTTACCTTTTCATGCTTACATTACTAGACGGAAATAAGGTAAATATAACCACCTTTTTCTTACTTTTCGGGGGCACATATCTTCGGTCGCCAGATATTATTTAGATGTTAACTAATGCTGTATTTTCCAGCCCGCATGTGGATGTACAATGACCTGGCGACGTCCACGTTCAGTCAGTACGTGGCGTGGGTGTCTCTGCCCGTCTGCCTCATACTCTTCGCTGCTGGATTCGTGCACATCGTCGCCGCACAGAGCATAGGTAAGATAAGGGTTTGAGTTTCAAGCTGACTGATGTCCTGATCATCATCATCCTTCTATGAGGCCGCTAGGTCCCTTCTGATTGAACTGTAGCCCAATTTCTATAGCTTTATAAGTCACCTAGTACGTCCAAATTAAATAAAGAGAAGCGTAGACAGGCCTCCCACTAGGTAGACTCACGACAACGGGCAAGAATGGATGCATAATTATGGCGGATGGTCTAAGAGATGGCCTTTCTTTGTTCAACAGTGGACGTTTTTGAGCAAAACCACTCAGAGATCCTTGATCCATGAAAATTAGTTGCTCTTGATTGCATTCAGAAAACTACTACAAATAAAAAACACTAGTCCTAGCTTCTTTGGGATTTTTTAGAGGTTACTTCTAGGCAAGCATACTTCACCGTCAACCACATCTTTGCTTACCATCAGGCGAAATAGTAGTCAAACGGGAACCTATAATAAAAAAGTCAATTTCTCTGACTTCCAAATCATGAATTTTATAATTTACCCCAATATTATTCTTCCACAGGTTCAGGTATACCTGAAATGAAGACGATACTCCGAGGAGTACATTTGAAAGAGTACCTGACGTACCGAGCGATGATATCCAAGATCGTCGGTCTGACTGCCACGCTGGGCTCCGGGCTACCGCTGGGTAAAGAGGTCAGTATTATGGAACTACACTGCTTCAAGCATAGTCCTATTTAGAGTGGAGTATACAACAGAAGCCTGTCTTATCCACTGGGAAATTATAGGACTGTGAGACTAGACTAGGCCAGGATCAACTGCCATCTATCTATCTGGAAACCTGTCCAGAAATCTACTATGGAACCAGGTGGACCGCTATGGATACAACAGTTATCTGGGGCTACTCTAATGAGAACCAGAAAACCTTAGGTTGATTGTGGAATCCTGGGGGTATTACAACGTCTTAATACCAGGCTTGTTCCAGTGAGTGAACGAGATGGCGCTAGACGACTTGTATGGCTCTGTTACTTTCACTCGCCGGAATATGCCTGGTTTTAAGACGTTGTAATACGGCCCCTGTTCTGTATGTATGTCTACCTGCACTCGGCGGGTCATGTCCAAAGCGACTGCTTACTGTTTTAGTGTGGGCTTTATGGTCGAAGGTCATTTTTATTTAGGGATACGTGACGAAAAAGAAGTAGAAAGATTCGGAACCACACAATTGCTATGACGGCTTTATATATCATCAAAAGCCTGCTGCTGTTAGAACTGATACCTCAAGAGATGTTCACCGATACTTCTGTCATAAAAGTTTGTGAGGATGGATAAATAGATGGATGTTTATAACTCTTTCATAACCACAGAACAGATTTGCGGGTACAAGCAAACATTTTTTAATAATTATTCTTAAACAGGGCCCATCAGTCCACATAGCATCAATGGTAGCCACACTCCTCTCGAAACTGGTGACGACCTTCCAAGGGATCTACTCAAATGAGTCCAGGACTAGTGAGATGTTGGCTGCAGCCTGCGCTGTGGGTGTGGCCTCGTGTTTCGCAGCTCCTGTTGGAGGTAAGATCATGAGTTTCAAGAAAATAAGAAGTGGTTTTGAGAGAGGAACAGCAGAATGTTAACAGTCACTTAGCGTTTCGCATCAGCTTGGGATTGGATGCGCCAAAAGTAGATTCGTCTATAAAAAAAAATGAAAGCATTTATTCAAGTAGGCCACTACAGGCACATTTAATTTAAAATGGTTATGGTGCTAGAGTCCCAGTCACAAGACAATATAATAACTGTGAAAGTACTGTAGATGCCCGTACCAAGAAGTAGATCTCTATGGAAAAGATTGGGCAAGAAACTCCATGGATACTCTTTTTCAATCGCCAAAACTATTGCAGAACTTTTGTTACATCATTCACCTAGTGATGGTACATTACGTGAGAACGATGTAGCAAGCAAAAAGTGTCCCCGGAAATATAAAAAAGACAATTAATAAAAAAAAAAAAACAATAAATTAAAATAAATCCTTTAGCCACAGCATGTCTTGCAAAGTCTCAACGACGATATATTACTAGACTAGATACACGATCTAAGGAACAAAAACTATTCTGTCAACTCGCTGAGGTATTACGTAAGCGAGGGGGGCGGGGTACTGCGTTGTGATTGGCTAACTCAAGGTCTGTTCTGTCTCAAGATATGTTTACGGCTCACAGGAGTGGTCGAAATAAGACGGATATAAGGCTTTTTTGCCTAATGTGTTGACAGACATCTGTCGCCTGTTATTAGGAGTCTAGTAATATATTGTGGTTGCAAAGTACTAATCAGCACGATTATGATATATATGACCTAGTTTGAAAGCAAACACTTGCTAAGACAGATTCAATTGGTTATTGAAATTTCATTTATTTATGACAATTCAATTGAAGCTGCTAGTCGATTTCTGAAGACTTGTTTTAACTGGATTCTTTTTGCCGTTAAATGGTAAAACTGGTAATAGTAGATTGTATGACAAGGGGGCAAAATAATATTTTTGCTCGAGTGACGTACGTTGAATCCCTGGTTACGTTCAGGATTGAGTGATACTCTCTACTTTTCATCACCCACTATGAGAAAATAAAAACTCCACTCCACTCCCTCACTCACTCACTCACTCATTTTACGTGATGCGCGGATATACAGGGTGAATTTTTCAACTGGGCGTGGATGGCTACTTTCGAAACTATGAGGAATATCGAAAAACGTTGAAAGGAGTCTCGAGGCCGATTTTGACGAAAACTAAAACTGCATCATTGGATTTTAGAAAAATCAAAAATCCTGGCCAGGAATCGAACCCGCTGATTTTGGAAAAAAAATCACACCCTGTATTATTACACCGTTCGATAGTGTTGCTAATAAGGATCAAATTCTGGGAAGTAATCATATACGGCAAACTTAAGGAAATGGCTGATTTTTATAAAATTGCTATTTTTCCATTATACTTTACATCTACTGAGCCATAATTTATTCGAAATATAAAATTTCATTGTTTTCAATGTCTCACTGGATTTGACGTTACAACAATCCCACTGTACTTAGCAATACGACATTATTGAGTTGAACTAAAAATAGCATTATTTTAAGAAGAAACGGTAACTTATGTTTCAAATACAGTATTTGCCTTGAAGATTAATCAGCTTTTTTGTAATTATACGTTTTCCTTAATTTTGCCGTATATGATTACTTTCCAGAATTTGATCCTTATTAGCAACACTATCGAACGGTATAATAATACAGGTTGTGATTTTTTTTCCAAAATCAGCGGGTTCGATTCCTGACCAGGATTTTTGATTTTTCTAAAATCCAATGATGCACTTTTAGTTTTCGTCAAAATCGGCCTCGAGACTCCTTTCAACGTTTTTCGATATTCCTCATAGTTTCGAAAGTAGCCATCCACGCCCAGTTGAAAAATTCACCCTGTATATGACCTAGTTTGAAAGCAAACACTTGCTAAGACAGATTCAATTGGTTATTAAAATTTTATTTATTTATGACAATTCAATTGAAGCTGCTCTTCGTTTTCTGAAGACTTATTTTAGCTGGATTCTTTTTGCTGATAAATGGTAAAAGCCTTGTATTTAAGAACATGTTAACTATCGTCATCGGGCCATTTCCGGCCGCAAGAGACGTCTAAGGCGTCGAAAGTCGCGAAGCGATTTCCCGCTACCTTGGGCTAGGGCTTGCGAACGGCGAATAAAGGGTAGCTTGCCGCCTGATCAAGGTCTGCCCGGTTCGATGGCGTACCGTGTTCCACGAAGGCCTCTAGACCCCTAGTCCCCTAGGGGTCTAGAGGCCAAAGCTTACCGGGGTCGCGGACTGTGTGAAGAACACCGTGGATTTTAGTCAGTTCGAGTCTGACAGTCCTTCTTGTCCTAACCAGGGTTATAGTACTCATTTGATGATTTCATAATGAGAAAAAAAAAATGGTCGGTTTTGGGCCCTTGTTCTCCAATTTAAATTTTAGACAGTAAAGAAAACCATACTATGCAAGAAATAGAAGCTAAAATCGTTTGTTTGCAGGTGTGCTGTTCTCCATAGAAGTAACGACGACGTACTTCGCAGTACGTAACTACTGGCGGGGTTTCTTCGCTGCCTGCTGCAGTGCTATTGTAAGTAAATTTTAAAAGGATCCTTGTTTTTAAGGGTGTGGCCAGCCACCTCTGGGAACACCGATCTCTCACTTGGCTTTGGACATAATACAGAGTAAAGTTTTCAACTATACATGGAAGGATATATCCAAAACTATGCGGAATATCTTAAAATACTGATAGTAGTTCGCGGAAGATTTTGATGAGAACTTAAACTGCATCATTAGATTTTATTAAAACCAATAATCCTGACCAGGAATCGAACTTGCTGATTTTGGAAAAAAAACACATGCTGTATTATTACACCTTTCAATAGTGTCGCTATAAAGATCACATTCTGAGAAGTAATATTCTGGGGACTTCCCTCAGTGCAGAACGGATTTTGATATGCTTTAGCTTAGATATAGTTTATTAGGTATGAGGACGGCGAGTAATGGGCGACTCGCTGCCCGATGAGGGACCATGCCCGGGTCGACGCCGTGTTACACGCGCGCCTGACAGAGCTGTTAACAAAATGCCGGGGCCTCCTAACGTAAGGGGCTATTGTAGGACACCGTGGATTTTAGTCAGTACAAGTCTGACAGTACCTCCCGCCCTTTTTAGTGTGTCATCCCAAGACACACTAAAAAGACGTACTTAGCTTATTGTTTAGAATAACACATAGGATACCGTTTATCCCCATATAACGTTCATGTGGAATAATGAGTTATATGAAAGCGAGGTCGCTAACAACTAGTATGACAATAAATCAGTGATTGCAACTTTATGCCTCCATTAATAGACTCATTCATTAAAGTTCACGTGTACGTAACGTTATCCAGAAGTGATCGACATTATTCATTTGTTTAACTAGATCAGGGTTTTTCAACCTGGGGGTCGCGACCCCCCAGGGGGTCGCAAAGCCTCTTCAGGGGGGTCGCGAAGCTTTTATAGGGGAATTGGAAAAGGTTGGAAAAGCTAGTTTAAAAAGATATATTAAGGCGCTACCTCACCGCGAGCATTGACCTGTAATGTAACGTTACAAATTCGAGCATTTCATCGGTGAGGGAGAATATAAAAATGAGCACTGTATTGGATTGAATATTTTTATTTGAGAAAAATAAAATACATGTAAAAATATCCAACGGGTAGGGGTCGCGAAATATTTCTTCATACAAAGGGGGTCGTGCCATGAAAAAGGTTGAAAACCCCTGAACTAGATCATCAAGTATCAAATATGCGCGCGCGCTCATTAAGATTAATTGGCGAAGAAATTCTGCGCACGTGCGGATAGAATGGACTGAGAATGATGTCCAGAATTATGAACTTTTGAACGACTGAATAATAGGACGAAAAGTCTAATAGAACGGGTCCGAGTGTGTATACAGTACTCCCAAATTAATAATGCGCATGCAAATCTTCGCTAGTTGTCGTATTCCCGGAAACACCCGAATCATTGAATCGGAGAGAGCCCTAAACAATGCACTTGCATTTTGCACTTTGTTCGAAAGAAACAGGAGTCAATGTCATATGTCAATTCATGTAAAACAATTAAAAACAATTCGGGTGGTTGGCGGCTGTCGCCGGTCAGTCAAAGGTCTGTCAGTCGTCTTTATAAGTTGGTAGTAACTGTACGTGTTCTCTCTGTGTGGAATTATATAGAGCTGCTATTACACACCCTTCTTGGTTTTGTTAGATTGTAGCATATTCGCAATCGTGTCGCTTTCCTCGCTATTTACTTACATCGAATTATCGAATCAATTTCGTTATTGATAAATCAATATTTATCTCTTTTAGCACAAAACACATAATTCTACTAAATTATGCATGATGAAAATGCACTTAACCACTCTATATACATATCGTCTTCTGACGCTCGAGGAATACGACCGTTGCCGAACAGTGACGAAGATTTCTATGCGCATTATTAATTTGGGAGTACTGTACGTTAGTTTCTTTTTGTTAGTTTAAATGCCAATGGACATCATATTCTTTATTTCCTTTTATATTTTTGTTAACACATCCATAAATCAGGAGAAATTCCAAGTGGAATATGTATGTACATTTAAATAAAAAACACGTGCTCATAATCCTTCCTCCATGTTCCAGATGTTCCGCCTCCTGTCAGTCTGGTCGGGTGCGATGCCGACAGTGAAGCCGCTGTTCCCCACCAACTTGCCACAGGACTTCCCCTTCGACCCTCAGGAGTTTGCCGTTTTTGTGTTGTTAGGGTAAGTTGAAACTCGCTGTCCGATTAGGGACCATGCCGGAGTTTACGGCGAGTTGTATTTCACGCACACCTCATGGAGCTATCAGCAAACATATGGTAAAACGCCTACCGCCTGTTGTCGCGGTCTGTTAAAAAAGTTACTGAGGCTTTGGCACGCAGTCTGCAAAAGTCTGGATGGGGAAAGCCTACATTCAGGAGAGGACGTCTTCCGGATGATGATGATAAAAAATCTAACAGTCCCTGATCCTTCTACTCCACCCAGGTTTGAAACTTATTGGTGAGTTTAGTTAGGTACCAACAGTCACAGCGCAGTAGCTGAGCAATTGGACTGCTGCGCTGTGTGTCGCGGGTTCGATTCCCGCACGGAACAAATATTTGTATGAACTGCAAGTAGTTGTTCCGAATCTGGGTGTTGTGTGTGTTTCTATGTTTGTAAACGCATCCACGATACAGGAGAAATTCCTAGTGTGGAGAAACGTTTTATTTCCAAAAAGAAACATTATTCACTTTGGATATTTTTAGTACCTATGTACTATTAAGCTAGATTTACGAAGAAAGATGAGCTTTCTTACACTTTTAAAATATTAACCAGTAATTAACACAAATGTTACAAGTTTCATTTCGTAACAGTAACTAAGCTTTATTTCACTAAAACAAGGGTTATAATTACAAAACATATTTTTTTCTAATTTACAAAGTGATAAATGTATTAAATAGATTTATTTCTAAACTTCCAGCATAGTATCCGGTCTCCTGGCAGCATTATGGGTGTTCCTACATCGACAATACGTACTGTTCATAAGAAATACCAAGACACTGAGTAACTTTTTACAAAAGAAGTAAGTTATTATTTATATTATAATCTGTTTTGTTTATAATCTAAGGGTCAGCTCACACAGAGACGCGATGCGGCCAGACGTGACGCAACGATAATGGAAATATATATAATATCATGTCGGGTAGTAAATAAAGTTGACCCTAACAGCTAACACTTGTCCTTTAATTCTTTTATTATCTCTAAACACTGAAATGCAGATCTGGCTGAAAATTAGCGGGTTTAAACCAAGCCACACATCATGATTTTTATATGGTATACCATAATCATACCATAGTATATATCATTATTAGGAAGGCCAAAGAAAAGATGGATGGATTGTGTAAGGGATGATTCAGATATGAATGAAAAAGGATTAAATGATACGGTGACGTCTGATGGGGAGAATAGAAGAAAAAAACGTGTTGAGTAAAATGAGATAAGGGCAGGAAGATGATGAGATGATGATTATGGTAGCTTAATGTCTAACCAAGTTATTATTATTTTCAGCCGTTTCATCTACCCTGGCTTCATAACGTTAGCTGTGATGTCGATCCTGTTCCCGCCCGGCATCGGCAAATACATGGCGGCAGATCTTGGGAACCAAGAACAGGTAATTACTTGATTTTATCCTTAAAAACTCCATTATTGGCGGGAAAATGTGCATGGAATTTTGGCGCCGAGTCTTTGGGTCGATCATAACGAATTTTGTTTGATGGGAGAAAATAAATGTCGTCCGCTTTGGGATGGATGGAGAAGTTTTTGTTCCATCTCATTTTATTCGTAGCATAAGATTATACGAAATTATCGCGTAAAATATTACCTTCACCACCTTCTTGACTATTGGGTAAAAACGTGACAGTAAAATGTCAGTATTGTGCTGGAGGATTTCTGCCATGTTTTTTTCGAGCATACTACAATTGTATAGTTTTCGTATTATTTTTAAATCATATACTAGAAAAGCTAAATAATAATAAAAAAACAACAACTGCATCCATGGAATATTGAATTCTTTTCATTTTATTCAGAAAAAGCGACCCACTCCGTCTCCGCACGCGTGCAATCTCTACTATATTATGCATGTTACATTCATATAAACCTTTCCTCTTGAATCACTCTATCTACTAAAAAAAACGCATCAAAATCCGTTGCGCATACAATAGGGATAGACAACGGGAAGCGACTTTGTTTTAAACTATGTTTAGAAGATGTATGCAAAAACAAACACCCTCGTCTTATTTTTAATCAGGTTTCTAACAACATAAATATCTCTCCAGGTGCTCTCCTTATTCTCCAACTTCACCTGGACAGACGAGCTGACAGCGGAGCAGGCGTCCGTGGTGTCTCACTGGCAGACCCTCGAGGTGGACCACTTCGGATGCCTCATCATATACTTCTTCTCAATTGTAAGTATTCATCATCATCATTTCATCTCGGGAATTTCTTGCGATAAACGCGTCTATAGTATTTATCCTAAAGAACGTAGTTTGGAGTCCTCCTCGTGGTACTGTCTTAGCAGGTAACCGTGACCCTGGAAGGTAAAGGGCTGTTGAAGGATCACGATGGATTTTAGACAGTACAAGTAGGACAGTGATCCCGTCCCGCCCTGGGTCGAAGGACTTACGCTGCCTTCACATTTGGGCGACAGTCGCACTACAGACGCTGCTTATGCGCGGCTGTTCATATTGAATGTAAACGAATGGGCCCTAAGCGACTTCAAAAAGGAAAAGGAAGTTCTCTGTTGAACCCGTATGTATGATTAGCCGCGATTGGCTGAACCGATTTCGCGGTTTTCAGAAAAGTGTTAGGTACTTTCTGTAAGTTTTAGTACGCGACATATACAATATCGGATTCCATGCTGGTTCTGAATTGATTAAGTAACAAACATCCATTCGACTAAACAGTAAAATTTAATCACTACAGACTTTAAATAAAAAATCGATAACTTAAAAAATCGGTTGTACCCAAAACAGTCAATACTATTTGCATAATAAAATTATGTTTTACTAATATTCGTAAGATTTTTAATATAACAAGGGAAAAAGTAATTCGTTCTCGACGAGGATGGGATTCGAACCCACGCGTGCAGAGCACATTGGATTAGCAGTCCAACGCCTTAACCACTCGGCCACCTCGTCTTGTAATAAAATGTTTCAATTTAGCGTCCGCGTATATTACTGTATTTTTTTATGAATGATTATTAATGTTATACATCAAATCGATACCTCCTAAGTATAATGAGTCAACTGACATTATAGTAATTTTACAGGAGAGCGATTTGAAGGCAAATCGTTTATATTTTAATGAAATCAAATTAATTCGAAGTAAAGTAAATGTTTTTTTAATAAAAATTATAAGCTCTTCCTTTGGTATAAAATGATTTTGCTGATTTTTGTTTTTAAATGACATTTTATGTACATGACTGGGTATACGCCGGCGGGACTTAATAGTGAAATGGTTTAACTACCAGTTATATTCATGTACGTTGTCCATCAAAATTCATCGTTTACACCAAAATCACATGAAATATGATGGTCGTTTTATTAATATAATTTTACTTTTGTTTGTTTTCGGGGTTTTCTGTCTCACTTAATAATAAAATGTTGAAATTAAATCACTTGACTCATTATACTAGGAAAGTTCTTAGTAATGTTAACATTTGAAACCTCAACGTATACTGGTCCAACTTAGTTTACCGAGGTTTTTTTGTTCGTATTTTTTTTTGTAATACTTTACGATTTGTGGGATTAATAAAAGCTAGGAAGAAGAACAAGAATCGTAAACCAAAAAACAACTCATTTAGAAGAATCACAATGTATTTTTCGCCATAATTAAGTACCTAGGACTATCTTTTTAAGAAAATAGCTTTACTAAAAGGTATACAACTTATACAAATTACTATTAAAAAAATATCAATGTTCCATCATAGTTTCATAAAAAAAAAAAAATTAAAAAAAAACCCCGACATAAGAACCTGAATCCCTTTTAAAAGTAACGTAAGTTTAAGTTACTTTTTAAAGGGATCTTGGTTTTTATTTCAGGGGGCTTTTTGAAATTTTGATTTAGTTTTATTTCATACTTTTTATAGGTACATACTTATTATATATCATTTTATGTTGGCCGGTTACAGCACAAGAGACGACAGTTGAAAATACTGTGGATTACCTAGGCAAAAGTGCTTTCGCAAAAGGCCAAGCCTATGTAGCCATAAGTGGAGTAAAAACCTTGGATGGTGTAGCAATTTATGAGCTCGGCCAAAGGAAATTATTTAATAACCCACATGACAATAATCTTTAGCAGAATTGAAAAGACTGAGATGTATTAATTGACACTCTCACTTGACAATCGGATTTCCATGTCTCAATTTTCCCTCCACCAAATTACATATAAAATGAAGCTAAGAACACTCTCGATTAAGTCATCAATATTCCCTTTAAGTACACTTTCATTTGAGACCCCACTCTTGTATATTTGCAGACATTCGGTTATTTTTCCCCACTTTTACCCCCACAACTCGGCAGAACCGATTTTGATCAAACACATCTAAGAACACTCTCACGTAATTCACCTTTATTAAAAAAAAAACTTAACTGAAATCGCTGACAGACAGACACATCAAACTCGTAATACCCCTCTTTTTGTGTCAGGGTTTAATGTACTGACTAAAGTCCACGATGTCCATTAATTGCCCTTTACGTTCCAGGCCACGGTATTCGTTAGTCCCGCGACAACAAACGATGCTAAGAACACTCTCGATTAAGTCATCTATATTCCCTTTCAGTGCGCTTTCATTTATGACCACACTCCAGTTTTTGCAAACCCTCGGTTACCACTCCCCACTTTCACCCCCACAACTTTTAAACGGCTCAACCGATTTTCATCAAATATGTCTAAGAACACTCGCTGAATTACGTGCGAGTGTAATTTAATAGAAAAAAAAAAAACTAAATTGAAATCGCTTCATCAGGCCGTATGGTGCTACAAACAGACAAACAGACAGACACGACAAACTTATAACACCTTATAAATGACATCCACGATATAATTATTATATACGAATAATAATAGGTAACTTTACGAAACAGGATTATTACCTATTTGCGTGTGCACTCGCCGCCAATCATCGTATACTGAGCCGAAATAAACTTGTATTGTTGCGCGCCCCGTGTACACTGGTACAACTTTATTTAGATCAGTTTACAATGAACGATTGTAACTGATGTTGAAATTGATTTAGTATACGTGAAATTATCTCGGTAATTATTGTACTTTTTAATTTTTTCTTAACACCAACTTGAAGATCACGATTTATAAAGTTCATTTATGTAAAAAAATAAAAATACCTAAATTTGTTAGTTGACTCAGTATACTTAGGAGGTATCGAAATCTTATCTATTTTTCCATTTATAATGAATATAATAAATTGAAAAAAATTATCTCTGTGTCTGTAGTGTACCCGTGAGGTAATTTAATCAATCAGAATCTTTTTTTTACGTTTTGAGTTTATAGTCGAGTTTTGTTCTAACGACTTCCGATTTTTTTATACCCTTTTGTATCTAAAAACATTTTAGCTTTTAGACGTTGACGGTTTTTTTTTCTATTAAATTACGAGTAAAAATGATATTTTACACTTTTTGGTTCTATGTTTTTTAATGTATGTATAATGTGTTTGCTCTTGACCTTAGTCTAGGTCAGGAATGACTAAGACAAGGTCGACGATGGAGCGAGCTTACCCAGAAAAAGCCTGTTTACTCTAACTTTGAAGAGTTTACGGTTGTATGTGTTCGGAAACACAGACGCACTCACATTTTTGTGAATATTTTTTATGTGGTTTTAGACGTCTACGCTTCTTATTTTTCATTAAAGTTTATGTATTTGTTTTAATATTGTATTACAACACTGTTGATGGATGGAGAGGAAAGGGAAGGCCAAAGAAAAGATGGATGGATAGTGTAAGGGATGATATGAATGAAAAAGGATTAAATGATACTGTGACGTCTGATAGGGGAGAATGGAAGAAAAAAACGTGTTGCGCCGACCCCAAGTAAAATGGGATAAGGGCAGGAAGATGATTGTATTACTACACTGTTATCTGCCTACTAACCCATATGATTCCTCCCCCAGTTCTTCCTGAGCCTGGTGTCCTGCACGCTGCCGGTCCCGGCCGGTATCTTCGTGCCGGCCTTCAAGATGGGCGCGTCCCTCGGTCGGTTCACGGGAGAGGTGATGCACTACTTCTGTCCACTCGGCGTCGCGTATGGAGGACATATACAGAAGATATTGCCTGGTTAGTATCTGTAATACTTATATTATAAAGCTGAATGAAGTGTTTAGTTGTTTGGTTGAACGCGATTATCTCAGAAACTACTTGAAAAATGGTTCGAATTGTCAGATATTTTCTTAAGATTGCCGTATATACTTACTTCCAATCCTTTGTTTTTTTTTTCAAAATCTCTATTAATGTATTATTTTTTATTTTCTTCTTTAAAAAGTTCATTGGTCATTTTATAACTAAGTCAGCTACAAATCAAATACATTTATTATTCAACAAAACGTATAAAAATAGGCCAAGTAGTCGACGGAGCCCCGCTAAGCAGGGTTCCTATTTCTATCTGCAGGGTTTAAAGGAACCAAACCGAACATCGGGGTGCTCCCAAAACTTAAAATATTGCCGTGTTGTAAGATTCATGGCTCGGTTTATTTATTTATTTAAAAATCGTAGATTTTTGTAATAACCTGTTTATCTTAATTTCCAGGTGGCTACGCAGTGGTAGGCGCGGCTGCTTTCACAGGCGCAGTCACACACACTGTGTCCACTATTGTTATCGTCAGCGAGATGACTGGACAGGTAATGATCTTCATTTTATTCATACCTACAGCTTGATCAGCTAAGTCAGAGTACTTTCATCACTTGGTTAATGTATCAAATCAGTTTTAAATTAATTTAATGTGGCATCATGCAATTTTACCAACTTTAACACTAACTTGGTTGGTTGCTTCACTAGCGATCGATTGCTGCGCAGCGTTTGGCTGGTTTAATCCTCGCCCGGAACAAATATCTGTATGACCTACTATGTAATATTTATCTGGCTGCTGTTTGCACTTTATATAATAATATGTTTGTGAATGCATCGACTATACAGGAGTAATTCCTAGAAGAGTGGAGCAAAGTTAATTTATAATAAAAAAGTACCTAGTTTTGCGGCTATAAGGCTGAGGCGGAGTGAAGCAGAGCCACCAACACATGGCTTGAAATCTACATCTCTTCTCCACTCAAGCCAAGTGATCGGTGAATCACTCTTCACTCCACTCTGCCTCAGTGAAAACGCAGCCTTGAGTAGCTCGTCGTATAAGTGGCATGTTTCAGTACAGCCGCATTGGCCCGTATATCCGCGACCTTTACAACATCTTATTCATAAATGCTTTCATTATTGAAATTATATCAACATGCTACAGTCTTACCATGGCCTCGTTCCCTCCAGGTGACCCACCTGCTTCCAATAATGGCCGCGGTCCTGGCAGCCAACGCGACTGCCTCCCTGCTGCAGCCCTCCTGCTTCGACAGCATCATCCTCATCAAGAAGCTGCCTTATCTTCCTGACCTGCTGTCTTCAGCCAGCCGTGAGTACACAAAAAACACCGTAAAATAACTTTTCTTTCGGAAGACGGTCACTTAGCTTAAAGAAAACTTATTTTACACTTTTTTGTTTAATTTTCTTACGATCTTAAGAGACGGCCAGGACGTAGTTTTGTTCGCAGGCGTTTTGAATAATGCAATTCGGACTTTACTGCCTTAGAAATAAGGTTGCAATTTAAAAAAAAACTAATACAGAAACTAATACACAAATAGTTATTGCAATTTATTACGGTTTCGTGAGCTAATTTAAAAAAATCTCGTCTCGACGAGGATGGGATTCGAACCCACGCGTGCAGAGCACATTGGATTAGCAGTCCAACGCCTTAACCACTCGGCCACCTCGTCTTGTAGACGTATTCTACAATTAATAGTTCATGTCGCATCGCTCAACGTTTCAAAACCAGGGGCCTGAGTCAAACAGCATACGAAAGTAAACGACAATCGTTATCGTTCATCAGTCACCAATACATTTTCAACTTTATACCTCAGCGCGTAAAGTTGAAAATCTATTGAAGTTCACAGATCGTTTTCGTTTGTTTCGTTCGTTATCGATTAGCAGTTTTTAATAAAGTAACAGAGCTATACAAGTCGTCTAGCGCCATATCGTTCACTCACTGGAACAAGCCTGGTTTTAAGACGTTGTAATAAGGCGCAATACCAAAGTTGTGAACAGGCCGATCCGATAGCTTTATCACAAACAGACCTGTTGTGTTGTGTGTGCTGTCGTGGGTTCGATTCCCACCCAGGACAAATATTTGTGTGATGAGCATGATCATTTGTTCTGTGTCTGTGTGTAATTTATCTATAATATGTATGTACTTAGAAATATATAAGTATGTTTATCAGTTGTCTAGTACCCATAACACAAGCTCTGCTTAGCTTGGGACTAGACGGTGTTGTGTGATAGTTGTGGAATATTATTATTATATATTTTTGCATAAATCTTGAAACAAAAATGGGAGGAAAGTTGCAATAGCCAGTTTTCTAACATAAGGAAAAATGTTTGTTCGCAGGTATGTACGACATTTGCGTGGAAGACTTCATGGTGCGCGACGTGAAGTACATCTGGAATAGGATGACCTTCCAACAGCTCAAGGATCTGCTTAAGGAGAACAAGGTGAGGATACTATTTCGTTGTGATTTTTTTTCTAGTGTTCAAAACAGAGCGCTCGCCTCCTGCAAAGCAGTCAAACTCGCGGTGGAGAAGGCAGGCCGCGTGAGGGAGAGGATAGCGTCCTCCCTCCACCCCAGCCGCAGTGGTAGACGCCCACGGTGACGGACGTCGGCAGACCGTCTCGGGCCACAGTATGTGCGGGCATGCGGAAGGCGAGTAATGGGCGACTCGCTGTCCGACCATGCACCAAGCCTGAGTCGACAGCCTTTCAGGCAGCCTATGGTGCCGTTGCCGGCTCATACCTACCCAATTTTTTTTCGTCTTCTCCATTCTGGTCAGCATCTGTTACGCTATTTTCCTCTAAAACGCAGTAATCCTTAAGCTTTTTGTTAATTTATATAGTTCCTTTTCGATGCAAATCCATTTACCAAGGGTTTACCATCAAGTTTCTTGGCCATTATAAAAAAATGACTGTAAAGAAAAATATTCACCCCATTTTTTCCCCTCATCTCCACAGACTATCAAAAGCTTCCCTCTAGTAGACAGTCCGTCCTCCATGGTCCTCCTGGGCTCCATCCACCGCTGGGAGCTCGTGAAGGTCATCGAGAAGCAGGTCGGCCGGGACAGACGACTGCAGATAGCGGCGCTGTGGCACAGGGAGGCGGAGATGAGGAGACGAGATGAGGAGGCCAGGAAGAAGGTCAGGAGGCCTTCTAGGTTTGAGGTGAGTCGTAAACATCAGCACTTTTAGTTATATTTTTATACGCAATAACGCCTGCGTCGCGTCTTCGCAAAGATATTTTAACGAACGAAAAATTGAGCTGCGAGCAGGGTTTAAACCTGCGTCTTCTGGATAGGTACTCGAGACGCCTTAACCAATTAGGCCACCGCAACCACTAGCTCGTAGCTAAATTTCTCGCTCGCTTGTTTTTGAACGCTTTTTACACGTTACGCCATCTATTGGTAATGTTTCAAACTACTTACCAGAAGACGCAGGTTAAATCCTGCTCGCAGCTCAATTTTTCGGTCGAAAAATATATCAGCACCTTTATTGTGAAGATAGCTAAGTTGGGGTCGTTAAATACGCTCTGGGGTTCTAAAAAGTGTAACAATTGCTTAAAAAATCGTAAAATCGAGTATCGAATTAGAGAGACGTGCATTGTATCGTAATAGGATATTTTAATGAAAGAATCTAATTAGTTCGTCAGTTAGATAATCAAAAAATGTATTAGACTCTAATGTTTTCTTTAGTTGCGTAAATCAAAATTGTCGAAGATATGACGGTTTAAAAATTGCCAATACGTCACAAGCAAGTACCATTTTCAGTTGCTTCCAACTTCACGAGCCCCTACTTTCTTATTTTGATGCGTTATCTCTTTGTAAATATGCATTTTATAAGTCAACAAAAGTATGGATCCATTATTTTTCAATGCTCTAACTGACTGACTAATTAAGCAATTTCATTGATACTTTCAACATGCCTATTTAAAACATAATGATTCTGCTAAATTAGACTTTTTTGGGTGGACAGACGACCTTATGAAGGTCGCCGGAAGACGCTGGATGCAGGTCGCTTCCAACCGGTACATGTGGAGATCAAAAGGGGAGGCCTATGTTCAGCAGTGGACGTCCTATGGCTGAGATGATGAGGCTTTTTAATCTCCTAAGTTCTGATTTCCGCCGAAACTTAAAAATCCATCTATGGAATTGGTGACGCACTTTGACGCACTCTTTTGGATTTACAACGAACAAAGCATTGGGGAAGTGTTTCAAAGTGCTTAGTTTTATGCGTTTTTTATTTTCCAGGTGACTCCAGCACCTGATATGCTTCAAGTCCCGGGTACTGGAATGACCAGGGGATCCTCACTCACCACCAAGGACCAAGGAGGACTTATACCTGGTAAGTTCATTTTTAATAAAGGTTAATAGTTGCCGGATCACTTTGAATTGTACCTACCGACAAAGTAAGATCATGGCCCCTTTTGACAATAAATCGTTTGAATTCAAAATAACAAAGATCAAGGTCGTTACCATGGATATGTATGTTGACACAGGACTTAAGGGCCTATGCACACCACGTTTTTTAAACGCGCCGTCGACGCGCGTATGTAGCGATGCAAACGCGCGTTTGACACTTTGTATCACGACAACAAACTGCTCTGATGGACAAAAAACGCGCCGTCGACGCGCGTTTCCAAACAAAAACGTGGTGTGCATAGGCCCTAATTGTCTTTGAATATCAGTAAGAGAAAAAGTAGGTCATAATTCAAAGTTGTTGATTGTAACTACCGTCTGACTGAAATTTAATAGGTATTTAGTAAGTATGAAAGTATGCAACACTGAGTTAAAAAAAAAATACATGGAAATTTATTTTAGACTCTTTCATTATCTCCACCTCTTTATGAGTTCCTATATTATGTTCTTAACATTCTAGCAAATAGGTATGGGCTTGATAAAACTAGTCAAATTATTCATCTGAAACTGAGAATGAAGGATGGACAAAACGTCCCACCCCTTGTAACACTTCCATCTATATATCAAATGAAACCACTTGGTAAGTGTATCATTTCATTGTATCACAGCAAACCTGTAAACCATGGGAGAAAAAAGTTATTGAGACTTTTATGTCAAAATACCGACGATACATAATGTTAGGCAGAAGTCATGTTTGTCTTAAATTATATTAATCCATACTCAATACTGTGTGCTAATGCATCGTTGACATTATTGTATTAAAAAAAATGTCACATGATATGCAAAAAAAAATAAAAACTTGCTAGTTTCTTTAACCGATTCTCGGACTACCTTCAGCTCGTCCAGGGTTCTGTGCCTTAACGATTGGGTTTGTCGACTATGATAGTAGAAGACAGGCGTCAACTATGTGTTACGTGTTCGCGATCTTTACTTCGAATCAGAATTCGTCATAGTATGTTATTACGAGAATATGTAGGTATATGGAAGATCGGCCGGGATTCACAGAGTTTATAATAATTTTGAAAATGTCAGTTTTAATATTTACTTATAGCGTTTTTGAAAAAGAATAAGGCGCTATCTCCACAATCGATAGAATCGCGGCGATATTATAGTCGTGCCACATATTTTCATATACTCTATACGAACGTGTCTCCACACGGCGATGTTCACAGATTTTCACAAGGAAATGATGGGTACAAGCGTTGGCGTTGGTACGCATCATTACCATGACAAAAAGCTATTCAGACACTGTTAGCACTTCGGACACTAATGAAGGTAACCAAAAAATGACTTCAACGACCATCCATAGTACATTGGTGTTTTTTTTTACTCCTTTGCTTCCTCGTTAGTCAGTTGAGTAACGTTTTGGTTGTGGCGGCATGTGACGGTCTTATGGCCATTTTCTTCTAAGTAGGGACTGTGGTACCCCTACCACAGCTTTGAGCCTCTAAAGCCCCAATCTAGTTTAAATTCATTATTTTCATACAATTATGACTACTAAGTACTATGATTTTCATTTAAAGAGTCAGAAGTGGGTGCCGCTAAGTCAACAATGTTACTCTTTCTCATGATCTATACACATATTATCATGAAAAAAAAGCTAAGAGCAATGTTTTGTTCTGAAAATCGAAATTCATCTTTTGACATAAAAGTCTCAATAACTTTTTTCTCCTATAGTTTGCAGGTTTGCTGTCATACATTGAAATGATACACTTTTCACGTACTTTCATTTGATATATGGATGGGAGTGTTACAAGGAAAGGGACGGGGTCCATACATTTCTGCCCATTCTTCTTTGTCTTCACTTCACAAATAATTTGGGGACCACTAAAGAAGCTTCCAACAAAACGGTTTTTTTGGAAGCTTAGAGCAAATTCTTTTTTCTTTGCCCACCCTAGCATTTTCTTCGTTGTGAGTGCGTTAACAAACCGAAACTCACATACACAAACGCCCAGACCTGAAACAAATACTTGTAGATCATTCAAATATTTGATCCGTGCGGGAATCGATCCCGCGTCACGTAGCACAGCAATCCAATCGCTCAGCCACTGCGCTAACAGTGCCCGTGCATTTAGTGCCCAGCAAATCAAACCAATAAAACCTTTCTATCTCCAGCGCCAGGCCAGCTGTTCCGTCCGAAGTCGATCCTCAAGAAGACCAACTCGTTCACACTGACGCGAGGACTCTCATCAGGTGGAACAGCTCCTCAGACGCCCATCACTCCTCAACCATCTGTGTACACCACTGTCACTGGAGCTGAGACCAGGTAAGGCTATGGTCTTCATATTTTCATCTGTAAGCTAAAGTCCGGTCAGTAAGCAGAAAGAATTTCGTACATTGACCTTTTACCACACAGATGGCGGCCATTGCATGTGTGCAAGCGAGACTTATTATATTTACGCGGGAGTGACAGAGACAGGTAATTTATAGGTCAATGTACGTAATTCTTCCTGCTTACTGACCGGACTCTAGCTGCGAGTGGAACTCGAGCCCGCGTCTTCTGGATAAGTACTCCAGACGCCTTACCAATTAGCCTATGGAGGTCAGGAGTTCGAGTCCCACTTGCTATTGAATTTTACTTTCCTCATAACTCTTTACGAAAACGCGACGCATGGGTTGATATAATCTATAGCCCCTTTAAAATCCTAATTACTGAATGCATGCCATTTTTCTTCATGTTTGTGAGACCCCTGCTTATGGCCACGGAACCTCAGTTAACGTCCACGAATCTTTATGATACAACTTTCTGATGCATTCTACTGATTAATTATGGTTACAATTTAAATGCTCATCAATAATAATTCTTTTGCAAAAAATGCTCAAATCTAAAACTCGATTTAGCAAGATTTCATGGATGCCGCAAAGTTCAGTTTGGTTAGGTTCCTTTAAACCTTGCAAACAGATAAAGAAGCCCCGCGAAGCAGGACTTCCCAGCTTAGGTCGTTTTTTTATTATTACAGAAAATGGTTAATTTCTACATAATGATACACAATTTGTTGAGCATTTATACAGGTATTTGGATTGTTTGGTTTTCTGGTACCCGTTTAAACACAAGCCATTAATTATGGCTTAAGAGGAATTTGGTCAGGTAAAATCTGTCTTTGACCCCCAGGCTAATATACTTATGTATTATTTTTGAAATCCTAGGATTCGAGCAGCTTTCGAAGCAATCTTCAAGCGTTCATCTCTGCTGCAAGACGTGGAAGGAGGTCTACCTGACCAGCTCAGTCCCGGCTCACTGCCCAGGAGTCCGTCCATCAATAAGAAAGTTCAACTGGTATGTATCATATCTACTTAACTTTTTTTTGGCACTGTTATTGGTTACTCGTGTTAAAATCATCAAATGATCCTCTCACCCAGAGCAGGAGGGACTGTCAGACTTGTACTGACTAAAATCCACGGTGTTCCTTCAATAGCCGTGTACGTTCCAGGGTCACGGTAATTTGTTAGTCCCGTGACCATCACATCTACTGACCTATGAAAGGAAATAGCGTTCTATTCGTGTTTTTTTTGGGAAAAAATAAAGGTATTTTAAATACTAAAAAATAGTAAGGCATATTACATAAAAAAACTTTGAAATATTTTCTGATTGTACAGTTCAATGAAAAATACATGAACATGTATTTATCATGACGCTAGATAAAATACAGTACAAAATAATAAAATCTTCTTTTCCTGTCCAGCCTCGCGAGAGAGTGTGTGACATGTCTCCCGAGGACCAGAAGGCATGGGAGCAGATGGAGATGGCCAAGGAGATCGACTTCGACCGGATGCTGCAGATCGCACGGAAACGGGATATGGTAAGTTCAATAAACCTAATTTTTGGCACTCGTTACGGGTAATTAAATACCTGAAATTCTAACGATCACAAAATAATAAATGCATCTGTCCACCCACGAGGTGGGCAGACGATCTTATGAAGGCCACAGGATCACGCTGGATGCAAGCCGCTTACAACCGGTCCTATTGCAAGTCTAAAGGGGAGGCCTATGATCAGCAGTGAATGTTTTACGGCTGAAATTATGATGATGATAATGAAATACATTTATTCTGCCGCGAAAAACAAGTCATATTTTTATGTTAATTTTTGGGAAACGTTTAGATTTTTTTTATCGTGGTAAAATCATCAAATGAGACCTCCGATCCCGGGCAGGGCGGGAGGTACTGTCAGACTTGTACTGACTAAAATCACGGTGTTCTTCAATAGCCCTTTATGTTCTAGGGTCACGGTGATGGAAATAAGTCCCATTATTTATGCCCATTATCTCTCACAGAGAGGAGGCCTGTGTCCCAGCTTTGGGAACATATAGGCTGATTATAATGATGTCATTGTTCTATCACAGCATCCCGACGATCCAGAGTATGAAGATGAGAACCTGTACATCTGTCACATCGACCCAGCACCATTCCAGCTTGTTGAGAGGACCTCGCTACTCAAGGTAAATTATTTAAATCATTTATTTCAACTAGGCACAGCACTTTTGTATTATCAAAAGACATAAAATAAAATAGTACAACAATATTTTTGGACCTATAGTCCTAGTCACAAGACGTTGAAACTGTGAAAGTACCGTAGATGCTCATTCCAAAGCGTAGATTTCTATGGAGAAGAATGAGCAAGAAATTCCATGGACACTGTTATTTAATCGCCAAAATTATTACAGAATCTTTTTTAAATCATTAAACTTCAGATAATACATTATGTGATAACAATGTTAAGTGTCCATAGTATGTATAAAAAAGACAATTCAGAAATAAAATAAAACGTAAATATTGAAATTGACCATCGCGAGAGATGACCAGTCCCAACTTCATGCACCCGTTCACACATATCAGCACCATTCAGCTCAACTATTTTGAAGGGAACTAAATGATACGGGACACGCGCCACCATCAGCGAAATATTCGAGTGAGCATGACATTCTCTCAACCGCCAAAGGTCGTTCAAGTCAATAAAATGTTTTAAGATGACTTCCTCTTTATGTGTGGAAAAATGTTCACTAATAACAATGGTTTTGTTTCTGTTCATAGGTTCACTCGCTGTTCTCGACGCTGGGGGTGAGCAGAGCGTACGTGACAGCTATAGGAAGACTAATTGGAGTTGTTTCATTGAAAGAGGTAAGTTTGGAAAATAAAGACAACACGTATAAAAAAACCGATGAAATGATAACTTCCTCCTTTTTCGAACTCTGTCAAACGTGAATGTAATGGATTCAAGTTAGCCCAAGACAAGGCAGCTTTACTCCCGAGGAGCGTACTCTGCTTTTCACACCTACTGCGAGGAAATGAATTCGATTTTTGAAATTTGATGTGGTACGACAACCTTCGAACGTGAAGTTGGCACCACTGTAAGCGATCAGCTGTTGCTGCCAGCGGCCGCCATTACTGATACGACTCCTTGGTGAAAGTTTTCATACGGTTTTCTTTGAGGTTCCAAATTCAAATCACATTATTCCCACGGGAATAATGAAATTCAGTACAATATTATTGCCCGGCTCGAGCGAGAGTGAACAATGACTTGCTTTACATTTGAAATTTATGAGCAAGAAGTGTGAAAAAAAAAAGAATAAAAACAAGAGAAAAACAAAAATTAATACACAAAAATAAAAGTAAAACAAAACAAAAAACATAAGACAATTTAGTCCTGTGCGAGGCCAAAAGGCTCCTACCTCAGCATGTGCTGTGACATTTAACTGTCACAGCGCTGGTTTTCTGTCAATGTTGTGTCTGTAATGTCAATGTTACATTATCACGGCCTCATCACAGCTCCACCTTAATCGTGTTCACTTAGGGACTTTACTCATGGCGCGACTCGATATCGAATTGCATCGATTGACGATATCGGTCAAATATCACACAAGCGTCTGGTCGAAGAAAATGTATGGACAATCGCTAGTGTTTGCTAATGGAGTCGCATGGATTGACGATATCGCTCACAGATCTGCTCGATATCGAATTGCATGTACGTCCTAATGACAATGCATAAGATTCTGTGTTCGAAATTCGATTACGCAACTACTCGTCACTAGCGACATCTTTTGTCTTTTATTTGCAGCGCCTTTATGTCGTAGTAGTAAGGTGGATTTTCGTAGTTTACGGTCGAATTGTATCGCATCGCGTCATTAGTAAATACAGGCAACTTAAATTGGTAATCTACTCGATATCGCACGAATGGCGTCGCGTCGCATCGCGCCATGTGTAAAGTCAAGTCAATCGAATTGCATCATTATATCGTAGTAGCAAGAATAATTTTCTGTTAAGTAGAAGTTGCAAATTGCACGAAGTTTACAGTTGCAGTTACGGATTACAGTTCATATTTTGCATGCAACTTACGCATAGTTACCTCCGTCGGCATCCCGCGACGCGTCACGACGTGTCTATGCGTAAGTTGCATGAAACTGTTATTAATGTTGATACATTTAAATGTTCTTTACCATATTGTAAAATGCCGCCCGGCCCGGTGCGATGCGAGCCGGTTGGTCTAAATCCTACCTTAGTGTGTGTGAACAAAAAAAATCTAACTCCATTTTTCCCTCCCCAGCTCCGCAAAGCCATCGAGGACGTGAACTCCGGCGCCCTGACCCTGGCCACCCGGCCCGCGCCGCCCGCCTCCCCCCCCGGCTCCCCCCCCTGCTCCCCCCCCTGCCTGCTGAAGGTGTCGTGCTCGCAGCCTGCTCCTCCCTCCGACAGTGAGACTGCCAAGCTCACCACTGCAGTGGGAGACCATTGAACGACGACAGGAAGGATACTTGGACTATGATTATGTGACGGGTAATTGATCATCTATGTAAAGTGGCAGGAATTTTAACTCAAGGTCTAAGGCTTTGGACATACAGAAAAGACGTAAGACCCCTCGTTTACACCAAGGTATAATACATGTATTTGTCATGTCATAGACTTCAGTGTAAACGCAAATGTGTTTTATACTTGTATAAATACTTTTTGGCTACACAGTGTGGAACGAAAGAATGTTTGAGATTAAAGTTTGAGACACTCTCAATACATGTATAAAACAAACAAATTATGTTTTGACAAGTATTCTACGAGTTATGTATGAAACTAGTATTTAACTTGTTTCTTGGTATAAACGAGGGGAAACGCAGACAGCACAGCGTCTCTTTCATACAAAATGGATAGAAGCGTCGCGACGCAAAATAAACAGAAAAGTCGGGTCCCGAGCGCAACTCTTTTACTTCTGCGCCTCTCCTTTATACGTCCTCGTCTTACGTCTCTTCTGTCTGACCTCCGCTTAAAAGGGCCAGTTTAGAAATATTATAAAAAATGGAATATCTGATTCTATTATTCGAGCAATACATGTCTGTCACTTTTTAAGCCATAATGTGTCAAATCACTGCCCAGTTTTGGCGATTTTAAACTAACGCTGTTTAAGCATAAGACACAAATTCAAATGTGTCTTATGTCATTTGAAACTGTTTAGTCATTTGCGACTTGTAATTGAAGAATTATTGAAAGGTTTTGGAAAAAATCCCAGGCTTTTAAGGAAACTTCAGTTGATAAACCTTTTGCATATGCAATAAGACAATTTCTCCTTATTCATAAAATTGTGTTACTGAAAATTACTGTAGTCGTTGAAACATCATTATTTTATGGATAAGGATTTAAGTTCCGTATAGAATAATTGTAATAATCCATTTTCTACTATTTATTAAAACATTTGATGTTACAGAATTATTTATCTAAACGAGTTCAGAAAAAAAAATCCTCCTAAATCTGACTGATTTTTTCAGTTTTAAAGCTATAGAAATAAAGACAGTAATATAATAAATAATAACCATAAATAAGGCTAAACGGTTGAAAAAACCGACCCCGTGATCCATGATTGGGAAATATTCCTAAGACGAAAGATCTTGAAATTGGGAATATTCCCATTAAAAAGTTCTTTAAGAACTTTTTTGGTAAGTATTTTAGTTTTTAGTAGCTAATGTTTGAGATTTGAAGCCATGGAATATTGAAGAAAGTGGTTTTAAATATGACATATTTGGTTTTAAGATAAATTACGTAACATACTAAAACTAGATAGGTCATATTTACTACTAAGAAAGTTTTTAGCTTAGTTCTTGTAGCAAGTTCCTTTATATCGTTATGTTAGTAACACAATATTCTATGGCTTAAAACACCTGTGATGGACTTAAAGTCGAAATTAGTGTGATCAAAAATTACTCGTCAAAAGATTAGAAAATTGTCGATAGGAATATTCCCAATTAAACTATTTCCCATTAATGGGAATATTTCCCATTGAAGAACGAATGAATAGAGATTTTTTCTCACTATGCATAATTTAAGACTTGTCAAGCGAAGACATATCGAAACGATTATAATTATTTTACATTATTACGTAAAATATCTGAGGCTCTAGCATAGTTTTCAACTTATTGTAATTTTTTGGTCATCACCGACTTTGACGAAGTTTTGTAATGACGTTTAGACTATCAAAATTCGTACGATGGAAGACCTCATGGCCAAATAGTAACAATATTAACTACATCATCTTCAAGGTTAAGCTACTCTTGCCAAGGTTGATCTATAGATGGGCAACCATTACCGTACCATTAGCCATTACGGAACGTCATTTGTCGATCTTTGACAGTCTATAGGTAGTGACCTGAAAGTCTGACAACCAGTCTTACCAATAAGTATTTCCTAGTACTAATTGGGTTGTGAAGGTCAGATAGGCAGTTATTCCATATGTACTGTCTTTCCGCTGAATACGTTAGACTAGAAGCCTACCCCACCATAGTAGGGCAAAAGCCAGAATAAATCACTATAGAGGCTATTTTTCAATGTCAATACGAAACTTATAACAAAGTCTATTCAAGATACTATGCGGTACGATGAAATTCATGCTAGGGCCTCAAAGAAACGTCACAATTACGTAACTCTTTATGTTGTAGGTAATAAGGTGTATTTTTGATAGATATTTTGATGTATATGGTGCTTTCTAAAAGAGATTAGTAGTGTACGATTATTATGAGAACTTAAAAAAATATAATCCTGCGTTGCTGGGCAATGTCTGTGGAATGAGCAGGGCCGTAGCTAGGGGAAGGCATCGTGGGGCAGTACCCTGACAAATGTTATGACAATTGTAATAAGTAATGACGAAAAAAAATACAAAGAAACGTGAATGAAACATTTGCTAAAATCATTCACGCCCGGGCTCATGTTATCATGACCGGCTCCGTGATTTAAAACTTCATAATTTCTGGATCTCTTTCACCAGCCTGGAAAAAGACGTGTATGAATGAGTTTACATAAAATTATACGCACCGATATTTTTAAGCCTCTGACAGGGCACAATCCGTGGATAGACCTTTACTCTCAACTTTAATTTTTAACTTCCCAATTTCGTTTTTGTTCCCGATTTCTTCAATGCCCTTAATTAATTAACCATCAGCGTCGATGCCTCAAACTCAACCCTAGATACGGCCCTGTGATCGAGCAATATTTATTTATAATGTTTTTAATGGGATAACTGCCAATTATTCTTTCTTTTGTCAGTGAAAAAATTGCTCGTATGTCTACAATTGCTCGGTACGCGTACAAAACGAGCAATCATACTATAAGTATATTGCTTGAACTAAGTGCCTTAGACTTTCGATATTTTTTTATGTACAGGCTGTTGAACTGTTTTTTTGTTATAAAAAAACTATTTTTACTAATTTTATCAAAACTTGACTTCAATAAAAAGTGAAAAAAATGATCACATACACTGATTTTGTTGACGCAACAAAAATTTGTGTTGCCAGTAACAAAATAATTTCGCCATTTTTTGACTACTGGTCACACAGAAATATTATCAATAAAAGCAACGCCTGTACATTATTCTAAATTAAATAACCCCAAGGCTTGTGATCGTCCATTCATTCCAAAAGTGTTGTTTCTTAGCTATTAAGTTATAATTATTAATAATTATTGTAATTTAATATTACTTTTATCTCCTAGGAGTCTTATACATTTGTGTCCAGCTTAACTTTTTTTGTAATCTGGATTTGTTTTTGATGATGTTCATTATTTAGTCCACTTTTTGAATAGATCTTTTCCCCCCCTAAATTCTAATATATGATCTAAAAGTCACCCTACTCTTGCCCTTATCCCAATTATATTTGGGGTGAGCCCAAGATATCTTCTGGAATTCAAGTCTTGAAGTATGGGAAATCGATGTTCGTCATGTTATAAAAAAGAATTGGCGATCACAGTATGGACAAACATAAATTCATAAAATTCCAGGACCATATCTAATAAAACTGACAGACGACATTTAGACAATTTTACAGGCTTTTTTTATAAAATCAGCTTTACTAACTTTTTTTAGACAAATATGTCGTTTTGTCAGGTTTATTAAATATGAACTAAGTAACCTACAGTTTTGGTATTAGGTTTGAAGACTTTGCTATAATGGGGAAGGCCAGTCAAAGCTAATTGTAGATGGCGCCACCATAGCTTAGTCCTAATCCGATCACAACAAATGTTTGGAACAAGCTATACTAGCGCCATTAGTTTCCCAGTTGCCATCCCCTTTGACAGCATGTATGGAAGATCTATTCTTAACTGAGGACTCATTATTGCATCCTTGGTGGGAATTATAACAACTTCAATTAAATATTCATAACTAGAGGCTATTTTAGATATGAAAGAATATAGATAACCATGAAATACAAACCCAGTATATTGTAGTGCCATTTATAATTTGAAATAGCAAAATGTGCCATAAAACGATTGGCGAAATAATACAGTGAATATTATAAAGGCATTCACTGCTTTTTATCGAAAATACAAAAAAGAAAAACCATATCAATGTGATACAAGGGTTATTAAACCGAAAAAAAAATCACGAATCGAATAAATTTTTGATATATCGATACAAAATCCTAATCGATTAAGTATTTGTAGGTATCGATTAATATACAATGTTACATATTTTTTTATTATAGTTACTCTATTAAAATCATGTTTCATAATATACCTAGTGAATGCCTATTGCTAAAAAAAGTTACTTGTAATTAAAAAAAAATGGTTGTAACAAACATATCTTGTGCATCCGTCCTGAATTTATAAAAAAATAAAGTTGTTTGAAAGAAAGTAGAACGTGCAACTGCTAGTGATTACTTTTAAATGACATTGACAGTGATTTAATAATATCTTATATGTTTTGTTCAGCTTGATGAAACGTAGTCGCGTATCACTATGGATATCATTTTTATGATAAATCATTTTTTATATTCCATGGGTCCATTTTCAACGAATGACTTAAAAGACAATTTATCAGGTATTCTACACACTTGGATGGAGGCATTCGAATTTGTAAACAGCAAAGCTGACTCAAAGCAAATGTGTAGATTTGCGTATATGTAATTACAATAGTACACACGACGCGAAGCTGCGCGCACATTTCAATACAGTAAATCAAAATCTAACTTTATTTAGTACACGAAAACATACAGTACCCTTAGCACGAGTTTTTAATCTTTTACTTTACAGCAACTTTCCAGTATTTACAGCATTTCTTGTATGTAAATATGGTGTGCAAAGAAGGAACCAATTTTTCCCTTCAAAATTGTCAACTTGAAGTCGTCAAAGTTACAGTTTACTTTACGTCTCAAAAACTGAAAACTCGTGCTGACGGTACAGATTTCACCGTTAACGTGACGAATCGTGACGCAGTGCGGAAAGATACAAATTTCCAATATCGTCGCACCACTTCGCGTCTCGGTGTATACTGACCCTTATTATAGTATTTTTTGCCGCCCGGCTATGCTGATATTTACTGAATCGATCAAGTGTGGCATGCCTAATTTCTCATTACTTTTCCTCAAATAAAAGTATATCCTATCTAAAAGAAATCGCTAGCAGTTGCATACTAGATGTAGACTCCATAACTTTTGGACATGCTTGTATCCTCAAATTCTGTGATTTTTATAATTATTTAATGATATACAAGAAATCGAGAGTGTTGTCTGGTCACCCTCTTTATTTAATTTATGTTTTATTTCTGTTCGGGTGAAGTTTTTTAGTTAATTTTAAAGATTGAGTTTCAATTTAATATATCTTGATCGTTAAAGTTTTAGGAAATAAAGTCACGAGTCATTTTCAGTATCCAAGGATAGTATTTATACTATTAGTTTTCCAATTTTACTATTCGTTTTCCAATTTTACTATTCGTTTCCAAATTTTACTATTCCTTTACAAATAAATTTTGAACAATCAATTTTCAATGAACTTAATCACTTCACCCGAACAGAAAATGTTATAAAAAGTATTTTAAAAAGTGAAGTGATGGCTTGCAATGTGAAAGGAAATGAATGTTAGAAATAAGAAATAATTTATAGACGTGCCCCTGCGCAGGGCTGTAGTATGAAGATGCATTTCTATTGTGATCTGTTGCTATCGTAAATAAACATGTTTCGTGTCGTTAACTAATTTAATTGTTTTATTTTAAAAACACAAATAACTTCCTCTAGACTCCGCATAGATGGCAATCTTATATAATCATACTTTGTAGTAAAGGAAAGACAAGCCGACAGGAGTTCACAACATTTACACATACACAAACAACCCGACCCGGAAAACCACTTGTAGGCAAAATATATGGAAAATAGCTCTATCTTTGTCTATGAACTTAAAATAGAGCTAGGTACCTATTTAAAGCGGCTTCTATTTAATAACATTATTGTTAACTATAATAATTGGCCACAAAATTATCAATTCAGCCATGTATCAAATACCCAATGTATTTGATACATGGCTGACTTGATAATTTTGTTTATTTTTGTTTGATCACTAAATATACAAAAATATGCCAAGCCAACGCGTAGTCGACGGAGACCCGCTGGGCGGGACTCCTTTTTCTGTCTCCAGGGTTTAATGGTACCTTATCAAACCGAACCTTGCGGTTCCCTCAAAACTAAAAATGTTTCCGAGTTGTAATATTCGTGGCTGTGTTATAATTGTGTGGCTTGGTTTATTATTTCCCACTTAAAATATCTTCAATTTCTTCCATGTCTTAGGTATGAGACGGAGTTCAGTTAGTGATACTTTCCTGAAAATGTATGGAGATAAGAAGCAAACGACAGATTAAAAAAGAAACTTATTTAATGTTTTATATTTATCTCAATATTTTTTCACTAATTTCGGACTTAAACTATAATACTTAGACACCGTTGTGACGAAATCAATGAATAACTGGGACACGACAATATTTAAGTACATTTTATAAAAACTCCTTTTTGATATAATGAAGAAGACAGTGCCTTTAGAGCAAATAATCGAAAAGTATTTGGAAACACTTTGAAAAAATAATGGATGTTATTTTGATGAAAATTTAAGATCAAAAATACTAAATACATTGAAAATAAAAAAATCGTAGCTGTCTTAATAATCTCATTTGAAATTGATATTTGTACTAATTATAATAAAAAAATGTCGGTAAGAAACATTGAGCTATTACTACTACGTATAGAGACGACACCATGTATCACCACTATGTCCCATCCAGGATGAGTGAGCGCGCACAAGTTCATTCAGTTGTTTGCTCTGTGGCGTACTCTAGGCGCGCGCACTCATCCTGGATGGGACATAGTCGTGATGCGTGGTGTCGTCTCTATACGTAGTAGTAATAGCTCAATGGTAAGGAATAGTATTTTTGACCTTAAATTGAATTTACTAACTTAAACTATAGGAACTAAATCTTTGCAGATATAAATCCTTAATTAAATCCTAACTATTATATATTTTACAAAAAGTTTGATAATTTATCATACTTAACATTTACATTACAAATAACGTAAATATCTCTTTTTATAATACGAACTTTAATATACTTTAATGAAAGGGAAGACGGAACTTTGGACAGACTTAGAAAATCAAATTAAAATATTTGATCGAAAATTTTTACAATGTGGCGACTGGTCGACAAAAACTTCACTTTTTACTATAAAAGAAAAATAGAAAAACATTAATATTTGCTGAGAAGTAACTTCAAAAAACTTGTGAACACAAAAATATAATAATTCCTTTCAAAATTATTATTTTAAAAATCATCGCAGAATTGGTAAGTATATTAAAATTCAAATACACAAGAAACATGGCATGTCATGTTACATTTTACAATATTATAAATAAAATAAATGCACTGGTTATCGTTAAATAATAATTAATCTTACAATCACAAAGTTAATTACTAAAATTACTACTGAAGGAGATAGTGCAAAAAAAGTTCGAAAAAGATACAAAATCTAGAAAATGAATACTATCACAATGTATTTATTAAATGAAAATTAATTTGGTTAAATATAGAGGTACAGAAACATAGGCATCATTGTTTAGTATTTAATTTTAAATTTTAGTGCAGTTATTAATTATGTTATCCTCCTAAATGAAAGCTCACACTCTTAATACTATTGCTCTTTTTTTATCACTATCTCCTTCAATCGGAAACATTTATACGATATCACATTTTGCTTATAAAGAACACATTACACAAAAATGCTCAACTTAACTTAGTATTTACACACACACACACACAAATAATTACTGTCATAATAATATAATAAGACTATAAAACACTTGATCTAATTAATGTCTGCGTTACCACTGAGAAGAAGTGGACCAAGTACAGGCCCTAGCGCAACCATAGATTTTTTTGAAGAAATCTCTATATCTGTATATAAATTCAACTACTTTCTTTTCAGGATAATTAGATGACTTAAGTCCCTTTTGCCATGGATGCGCTAATAAACAATAATTAGGTATTGAGCTCCAAAGATAACAGTGCTATAAGTGTCAAAAGCTGACGTTAAAACAGTACAACCATAATGGTTTACATCGGGGCTCATTTTACGTGCTTCCAACACGTATATTTTATTTACCACTATGTTTATTTAGTCCTTTCACATACTAGCATGTCTAGCTAGTGTATCTACTTCTCACATACACCCACAGGACTCTACTACCATGTTTGGTAGAGTCTTCTGCGTCACCGTATTCGTGGAGTCCATGTAGAGTAGCTGTAGAGAGCTGAACGTGGTCGGAGCGCAGCAAGGCTTGAACTCCGCCTTTCTTTCCGTTAACGTGTAGAAGTATTTCTGTAAAGAGGAAAGCATTATTAGAAATCGATTGACAAAAGCTTAAAAAAACAGTATAGGATTTAAATTTTTAAATGGCCCGATGTTTTTCCGATCTTCGTTCATGATACGGTTTAAAGGAAGTCTATGGTTCGACAAAGCATTTTTTCAAATCTTAATCATATTTTTACACTCTAATCTAAAACTCATCAGCTTAAGGGTAAAACTGATTACTATTGAAATACATTAATGGTGGATTTATCAGATTATATCACCAGCTCATCAAAGACCTGTTTTACTGATTGCATTTTGTTCCATTGATGATACGTGATGATCATTAAAAGTAAACAGAAATCAAAACTTATGAAACTTACCCTAATAACATTATGATGATAGCTATCCGTATTCGTCAACGCAGAAATTGGCGCACAGGAACCCTTGCAGAAGTAGGCATGATAGCCGTCAGGCTTGATGATCCAGTCATCCCATCCCAGCTCCTTAAAGCTGACATACAGGGGCTCCCTGCAGCACTCGCTGGTGGTGTCACCGCATTCTAGGGCTCGGCCCCGGCGGCGTTTACCAGCGTACTTCGTGTACAAAACCAGGAATGGCCGGTGTTTTTCATGGAAGGAGAGAGGCGCGCGGCGTAGCTGTTGAAAAGAAGAATTTATGGTAAGTTATTGGAGTGATTTTTAAAGTTAGACTTGATTTGGAAAGAGATCTCACAAGTGTAACAAGATAGGTAGATGACGATCTAAATTTTTTCTTAGTACTGGAGCCTTACCACGAGCTCTTAACGCGATCCAGTTTAGGCTGTGGGAAAGAGACAGACCTACACAAGTCGTCTAGCGCCATCTCTTTCCCACAGCCTAAAGACTCACGCGTTAAGAGTTCATGGTAAGCCACCAGTCCGTTATGTTACTTGTTAATCCATTGATAGCTTTCATTTTCATTCAATCAATACTGGAAAACATTGTCAAGCAACCAAATTACCGTGATCTCATTGCACTAGTTCCAGAATGTATTAGAAGTAGGTGGGCAATCCTCAGGGTATTAACTATAAAAATGTGATAAGATTTGCCTTTTTCATTAGCAGTTTTCTGGATTTAGGTACTCAAAATTTACCCCTTAAAAAATTTAAAAAAACAGCAAAAATATCATAAAAAATTAATAAGATTCTTACCTGACACGTCCTACACGCCACATGCAACGTATGCAGCCTCTCTCGTCCCTCCAGCCAGACCCTCACCGCCCACGCGAGTTCGACCCGCACCCAGCCCTCTCCTATATCCGTCTCCTTGATGGCAATAGGCTTGGTCTTCTTGAACTGCTGCTGGCTATCCCAATGGGCTGCTTCTGATATTACGAAGGTTTGATTGTATTCATCTAATGGGTCGCGTTCCTGGAAAAAGGGAAGGGTTGGTTAGATATTTTATAACTTCGTCAACAATAAGCCATCCTGCCCTCATTTCATTCTACTTGGGATTGGTGTAAAATCATCACATGATTCTTCTACCCAGGGCACCTCCGACCGAAAGGATGTCAGTGTTACTTAATCCACGTTGTCTAATACTGTTCGGGGTGTGTTATTAGCTTCTCAAAATTCGTACTGTTGTCTTTTGTCGGTATTAGTCTGTTCAGGGATATTATTTTATATAAATTCTGAGAAATTTTATTGAATCATACCTTATAAAACCACAACTCCACCACACTGACTTCTTCAGGCTCCACATCAGGAGGTAGCTCGAACTGAAGGCACTTGAAGGGATATCGACCTGACGTAAGACATTCACCTGCAAAGAAGAGAAGGCGTTGGTTAGACTGATAGACAACTTACCAAGATATCTAGGCTGAAATTTATATAAAGGAAGATGGAAATAGAGAAAAATAAATAACGAAAGATGGAACATAGACTAAAATAAATTTAAATCATGTAAAAACCTCAAATCAAATAAAATTCGTTGGTAACTTGGTTGTAATTACCCAGTGAGAAATCGAATAGGCTTGGCAAGATCAGATAGGAGGTCACTCCATGTATAATTCTGGTAATATAATGAAATTCATTGGAATGGAAACCGATTCCCTTAGGAAGATCTAAGAAGATTAAGACCATTATGATGTTTGGTTACCTAATTGAAGGTAAAGATGCGAGTAATAACAATCTAAGTTGAAACAAAGGTCCTTTTGAGTTTAAGATAAGTATTTTAAATATCTTATCCATACGCAATAAAGCCCGCGTTTTCTTCTATTATACATAGTGACTTGCCAAGATAACATTTGCAACAAAACTGCAAATTCATTCATTTAATTCTAATGAACAATTAGCGGAAAATCGATTAACTAATACTTGCTTCTGGTGTTATTTAACGGTTTCAATTACACGTGCAGCAGATTAGAGAGTTATTATGACCGTATCTGAATGTTCAATTTAAAATTTATTACCAACCAATTAGGTTTCCTTTATTATGTAATCAATTTAAAGATTAAAATAATTTCCTTTTTGAATACTTTCTCATAGTAACCAAATTAGAGGACTTATTTTTGCAAAAAGTACTAAAAACGTAACTACTCAAGCACGTAACCAATAGATAATTTTTTATCTGTTTATAAATAAAGAAGGTCAAACCGCAGTTTTATCATCAATAACATCCGTGTACACCTTTGAGGTCCAAAAACCGAATAAAAAGAAAACTCGGATACACCAGTGAGTTAAATCAATATCAATATAACTTAAATTACCTGTTGTACAAATCTAAAGTAAATAATTATCTCAAACACACGATAGGTACATAAAATACACGGTCTGCGTGACCTATGTTAATTGGACCAAGGAGCGACCCTTGGGGCACTCCAACTGATAACAAGACAACATGTGTAGGTATATAATCGTTTTACCCACGATACTTCTTTTTATTATACGTAAGAATAATATTGTTCAATAATTTTTACATAAAGTTATTGAATGTTTGATAAATTAGTCAACTTTTCGTGATTGATACAATCATTGGCTTTGCCTGGAATTTTGTTTACATAGATAAGATTTACGTGACTGAGAACAGTTTGCTAAGAGAATTAAGTTTGGAGCAATAATGTAAACATTTACTCGTAGTTTTGTATGAAAGAATTAATTAATATCATTCATAATTGAAATTGCACACTGCCCATGGATATTGCAATGTAGAATGCGTTTCTGTAAAAGCACAATTCATCATTTCCTCTTGATTTTTATACTGAATATATCATTATTATTAAATTAACGAAAGGATGGTTGGTTAAGAGTCAAAACTTGACAATTTCTAAAATCCTTCACGATTTTGTAAATATAAATGTATAATTACAAGATTAAGGGTATTTCTTAATAAAGCGAGTTCGATAAAATAACAACAATGTAAGGAAACAGCAACACAAATTGAGACAAAGTTATCTAACAAAATTCTCTTATAATTATACTGGAAACACTGATGATTCAGACTTATATTATCATCACTTTCATCAGGAATTCCAAAGTCCACACGCAGAGAAATATAACGATGTATCTTTAGATATGATCCGCATCCGGTAAGAAGGTATAGATAAGGATGACTCGAGTGATGCTACAAATAATGTAATCTATATGGAGGAGAGTCACTGAGATGTTGAGCTGAGAGGTCAAACATAAGTACCTGTTTGTGTGGCTTATAGATACAGTTGTTTTGTTTGCTGCCTTGAGAGTCTGTTCTTATTTCAGCCCTTTGCCCAGGACTATATGATTTCTTCCCATTAGTTCATACGTTCTATTTTGTAACTGCTAATATTGTTGGACTATTGAGACAAAAACCATTAGTTTTATCGTAGACTTGCGTAATAGAACAAGATGGAACACACCCATTTTTCAAGCGGTGTGTCTCAGCATGCATACGATAGAAACTTTAATCTACAATTAAATGAATTTACTACTTGCTGAGATTCTATATATTTTAACCTTGAATAGATCTTGGTTTTTGCTTTGTTACAGATTTTTCTTCCTGGGCTCACATGTATAATTAAGAGATAGCATAGTAACAACCCTGGATCCAGACATTGTAGTACATGAAACACCTATTTATAATTTAAAAAGCTACTGTACGTACGTATATGTGCTACATACTAAGTAATTACGACGAGTTCACTCTGATTACTACTTAGTTCAGGTTCAGCTATGTGAGAATCGGAATCCTATACTTAATTTAAGTATACATTCTCTGGTTGCATCATAAATTGCTCAGCTATTATCATAATAGCACCAAGTGCATGTTTTTGCTTGTAGCATCCATGATTCATGTTCAGCCATTATATCACGAACGGTGTAATCATGGGACCTATCATTGGATAGGAATTTCTCTGTTACACATTCTTGTACTGTGTTTAATCGGTTACCTGGGTTAGTTTACTTTTAGGTTACACTGAAATCACTTATGCTTATACAACCATGTTGTGTTCCAACAGATGTTGAGTGATATTTATGGTCATTTTTTTTGTCTTTTACGCAATTATGCAAAACAAGCATACGGCTGATGGTCTCATACCCTTACTCATACTCTTACTTACTCATACCCGTATTTCAGGCTCCGGTGTTCGCAGACGCGAACACCGGAGCCTGAAATACGGGTATCGCTTTCGTGTTGTCGACCGTGCAACTTTTTTGTGTGAAGAAAGTAGGAAGGAGCATGCCTACTTTCTTACAGGGATATGCCGACTGTTGAAGTGACAATAAGCAGTTTCGGTGTTTGCTTACATCGTAGGTCACCCCGCTGTCAACACAATCACTCAAAACGAAGCAGCAAGAAAATCTAAACTTTTTAACGACGTTTCACGTCTGAAGTTCTAGTTGATCATCTTCATCATCATCTTTCTGCCTTCCTTCACTTCCTCACCTGTCAGTTTTTGTTTCATAAATTATCATTGCATACACAATTCATTGGTTTTGTTTCTTCTTTATCTTCCTCTCCATCCATCCACATTACTGTTAATTGTTATATATGTTACCGGCCAAACCCGATTTCAGGACAAACTAGTTTGGCCTAGGCTAAACTAGTTTCGACAGAGTCCCGCTTTGCGGATTTCTTACTACTGGGTGGTTTTAAAAAAAAGAACCACGAAGAGGATGGCGGGGTCTTTCAGACCCCGCCATCCTCTTCTAACCTAAATTGTCCGAGTCGGGGTGCCAGCAAGTCCCTAGCTTGCAAAAAACTAGTTTAGCCTAGGCCAAACTAGTTTGTCCTGAAATCGGGTTTGGCCGGTAACATATATAACTTTTTGCTTTTTAATCTGCTGTGTATCAAATATGGAGCAGTTTTTAAAATTACGTTTTATTTACTTTAAATACCTACCTATGTATCACGAGTAACAGAAACCCAATAAAAGATGATCTTTAAACTTCCTTGTTGACAAAACTCACTATTTTCGTTACAAGATAAAAATTCTTAGTAAATATTGTTCGCGATACAAGAGATGATACATTGGTTATTAAAGTACCTATATTTAATTAAGATAATATTTAATTAATGTATTTACTTAGAAATATAGTTAATCAATAAGTTTTTTTTCTACACGAGGGTAAACAAGATTAATTGGTATCTATTCAATTATTAATAAACTATTTGAATAGTTATTATTTTAAATAATTATGATTTGTTTTATACTAGTTTTTAACTCGATCATTATAAACCTAGATTTTGATACTAAAATGAGTCATTATTTTTATTTTATTACTAGTTTGGCTACACATAAAATTATGCAAATTTACACGTTCATCTAACATCATGTGGATCTTGAAAGAACAGTTTTTGTGTTTGATTCAATTTACTATACAATTAAAATAGTTAGGTGGTATTGAAATAACATGAAGCTTTATCTTGACTCAGGCATGGTATCTAATGCTAGCTGTTACCAGCGACAATACCCGCGTATTTGTTGGAAATTATCCCACGGGAACATAAAACGGGATTAATATTATCCTCTGTGTTAAGTTTATAAACTATTTATGTACCAAAATTCATCTATTTCTGTTCAGGAGTTCTTGCGGAAAAGAGTATAAAACATAAGACCATGTATACAAACTTTCTTATTTATAATGTAATATTTACACAATTTTATATTTATATTATAGTAACCTTTTTTTATATTCTGTATATTTTTTTTATTTTTTATTAATTTGTTTATTTGTACTTTACTTTATGAATTTAATTAGTACTTATTGTTTTAAGACAGAAAACATAATTATTTATTTTCTTATTTGTAGCTACTCTTCTTTGTATTCTCGATCATAAAAAACAATGCCATCAAACATGCACATATAATAATCGAATCAATTAATTATAATAATAAATACAGTTGTCTCTTTTAATTAACTTAATTGACTTGAAATCGTTTTCATAAACAAATAAACAATATAAAAAAATCGCAGTTTGGATAATATGCGACAGATAGTAATGTTCCCATGTGAATAAATATGGCCACCTTTTTTTTTAATTTCTTTATAAACATAACCTAGATTCAAGGTGGTTCACCGGGACCCCGGAAACCTAAAGGGCTATTGAAACACCGTGGATTATAGTTCATCATTTGATGATTTTAACACGTAATAAAAACCAAGATTCATTTTTTTTATATTGCCAAGTTTCATGTTTTTAATATTACTGCTACGTCAAACGGGTTGATTAGGGCTGCGGGGTGACTCGGGACCAAACTTTGAAATGGGATTTTACGAAAAATTCTGATGGTATGTTGCCACAGTTTTCAAATTAATGTATTTTAACAATAAATAAATGAGTAGTTTGTTTGGTTACCTATCACATCTTATTCAATATTTTTATTCCTGTTAAAGTTTTTCCCGATTCACCCCGCGTCCCTATTCCACCCCGTTTTGGTACTTCTTCATATATTTTATATTCTTTAATGGCAAAAAATGCCAAAAAAGGGAAAATAACAATCATAAAATGTAATGAATCGGAGGTTTTTCCGTGGAATGAATCTGATTTTTCTCCCTTGTCATCTCAGTATCAAGATACTTTACCTCTCGTTCCCAATCATTATTTAATTATAATGCGAAAGTTTGTGAAGATGGAGGTATGACTGTTTGTTACTTAATCACATCAGAACAGCTGAACGGATCTTGATGGTAATTGGGTCAGGTAGGTTATACGTCTAATACGTTATGTAATTACGAGTATACATGAGATTCATGTTCATAAGATATATGACACCTCATCATTAGCCTATAATGTTCCCACTGCTGGGACACAGGCCTTCTCTCTGCGACAGGGAGTGGGCCATAATCCACCACGCGGGCCAAGTGCGGATTGGTAGATGTCACTTATCTTCGAATTTTTGGTTCTAGGACATGTCGGTTTCCTCACGATGTTTTCCTTCACCGTTTTGAGAGCAGTGGTGATGAAATAAGTTACGCAAAGTGATGCGCCTGGCGGGGTTCGAACCCACGACCTATACAAGTCGTAAGTCGGGACCGATACCATTGGGCCACCACTGCTCCTTATGACACATGTTTGACTCTAATATTAGTATCTTCAGAACGGCAATTAAGGCCATTTATTTTCGCTATTTTTGAAAGCTTTATATTTAAAAGGTTCATCGCACACTGTTTACGGTCGTACATTTCAAAAATTGCGTATTTCAAAAACGCATTCTGCTCTGTATCTGTCAACAAACCGTCCCTTTTTCTGCATTACCGTGGTTCTTATAACTAATATTTTATATACATTATATTGTACATAGGTACAGTACATAAGTGAGCGGCTACAACCGAGAGGTCACGTTTATCTGTCACGGGACACCCGCCCGGCGCGTGATCAACTTCTTTAATAATAGGTGCTTAATAGATAAAATGGACGGCTTCAGATCACTGTGTTATAGTAATCATTTACTATGATGTTAAAATTACTGTTTTATTAGTATTATGATACTAGTTACTTTGTATCATTTTATTTGTACATATTTGTTTTTGCTAGTGGTAAAGGCCCGGCAATGCACGAAAGTCGGTGGTAGGCCTCACAAGTGGAGGTCGCGGGACTGCCTCATCAGATAATCGTGACCCTGTATAGGATTATTGAAGGATCACCGTGGATTTTTGTCAGTACAAGTCTGACAGTCCCTCCCGCCCTGCACTGGGTTGGAGGAAAAAAAAGGAAAAATAATATCGCAACTTCAACTTTTCTCCGCGGCTTATAGGCCGCCCGGTTATAGGCTATAACCGCTTCCAAGGTATCACCTAACTAACTTTATACCAAATATTCTACTATTTTATCAAAATTACAATGTAACTATTTCATGAAATATAAATAAAAGAAGAAACGCAAAATTCAGATCAAAATTACAACCAAATTATGTTAATGCTAAAGAACCGCAAAATGAATAAATTGGCACAATATAAAAAAAGTATGGTTAGTTACTTTGTTTGCTACGACTGCTACGAGATTGAAGACTACGTGCTACGAGCGCTACGAAAAACTCACATAATTGTATAGAATTTTTTAGTCGGAGCGTTTTTTTTAATGATTTGATCGATTTCTCTTTCTTTAACCTGCTAATTTATTTACAAATATTGATTTTAGTTCAACAAACATCATTAATTATCGTTTTTACGCCTCAAAACTAAAGACCTTATAATTATATACCAATGAGTGGCCCTCTATTGTAGAGTTTATCAAATGTAACACGACTCGTGATATCTCTCAAATTAAATTAGTTTAATTACCACAGTTCAGGGGTCAAAGCAACAGTTTTTTATTACCTCTCCCGTTCTACTAAGATATAATTAATTAAAATTTAGTTCCGTGTCATATTCAGTTTTTAATTAGTGGAAAAATACTGAGTTTTCAGTTAAAATTTAAAAGGGGTGCTTTCTATTAAAAGCTAAATGTTACTTTATTCATATCATACTCATTATATTTTATAAAATTTGAAATATAATAAGCGACTAAAATCTCATTAAATCCTAACTCTTTCTGAATATAGATTGACTAGCTGCTGCCAGCGGTTTCACCCGCTACAACTCGAAAATTATCCCACGGGAACATACAATCGGGATAAAAACTATCCTATGTGTTAAGCCAGGTTATAAACTATCTGTGTACCAAATTTCAGCCAAATCCGTTCAGTAGTTTTTGCGTGAAAGAGTAACAAACATCCATACATACAATCTTTCACGTAGTAGGATATAATAGAATTCAGAAAATGTTAACGATTCGCAAAGCAGCTGTTTATATTTTCAGAAAAACTTATAGGTAACAGTTTATAATTTTAAAATTTTAGAAATAAAACACTATTTAGTTTAAACATAAAGTGACCTAAAAGAGCATGATAGATGGCATGGGACTAAGCGCTTTCAGAAAAGCGGTTATTATTTTCAAATAAAATGGCATTTATAATTAATTTCATCATAATGTCGCATTATATATTATCCGTATTTTTTTCGTTAAAAACGTGTAACAAGTTTTTGCTTCACATAATTATTAATTATAGAACAATACCTACATGAAATCATTCACATATCTATTTTCTCTCCGAACGATATCTTATCATGAAAGTAGGAAGCCACACATGCGACTAATTACTTCAGGTCATAGTACACGGACAACTAACTAACTGCGACTAATAGTATATAATTCCATATAATTATATAGCGTATAATTCCATAATTATGATTCATCATCATCATCAGCCAGAAGATGTATGCGCCCCCTTAGACCGCCACGCCGAACGACAATATATATATATATATTTTTTTTTAATTTATTTATTCTGGCAAACTTATATAAAAATTAACATTTTCGTTCTGCCAAACTGCAGTACAGTTTGGCGGCAGCTTTCATAATAGGGAATTTGACTGAAAAATCGATTTTTCCTTCAGTTAGATCATCATAAAATATTTGACATGTATTTTTGGTTTAGGCGAATTAGGGCTAATTCTCATTTGGGCAACCGATTCTCTATAATGGACTACTTCTCATTTTGGCTACTTCTCATTATTGTTACGTAAATCAAAATTTACAAAGAAACGACACTTTTAAAATTATCAATACGTCATAAGCAAGTAAGGATTTCACTTGCTTTTGACGTAAGTATATGAAATACACGCGGGTGTGGTCGCAGTGGACACGGCTTTTTTTTTCTTGGCCACATCTCTGAACAGTTTTCAAAATAAAGCAAACAGCTATACCACCTAAACATTTTTTATAGAAAATATATAAATAAGTTAGCCTTGTAATATAAAATTAAGTATTCAGTTTTTACCATGCCAAGAAACTAACTTATTATATTTTAAAGCGTATATACCTACATTAAATTAATCCGAGCGAAACTATTTTGAGATAATCCGGTTTGGCATTTACGTACTTAATTGAAAATAGTTACCAAACTGTCTGGAAACTTTTTGTGGTCGTTCAATTTAATTATAAAGTATTTTGGGTGGAGGTCATATAAAAATAGCTACATATTTTTGGGTGGTAATATCATCAAACCGTCCCTCTACCCAAAGTGACTATCTAATTAGATTGGAAGTATAGAACACAAGCATGAATATAAAACTGGGAAAAGGCCACGCAAATTAATGAACCTCAAAATGTGGGGAACGATATAAAAGAGAGGAGAACTCGCGTATGCGTGGGACCTCTACTAGCTCGCATAAGACCTGGGTTAAATCAGAGCCCATTAAGCAGCCACCCGAGGCCTGTTTTCCAGCAATGGACTACGTTCATTATAGGACGATCATACACAAGCTAAGGCGCTGTACATAGCGAACACTTTGTAAACGTCTAGATTTTCGTCGCAAAGTTAGCCGTATCTGTACATACTACAAGCCAGGAAAAAATACAGTGTATAGTCAAATGTATAAAGAAAAGACTTGAACAAAAACCATTTCCAAAAGTGGTCTCGTACAACGAAAAAAAAATGTAAAATACGGCCACGAAAAAAAAATTTCGTCTAAAATTTCGCAAATTTTTCAGCGACAGCCATTATATTTTTTATGACTATAACAGAGGCTTCATAGACTAAAGACATATCTAATTTTTTTCAACTAAGAACTGTAATTTTTTAAATATTCAACCAAAACTGAAATTTCTTACATTTCTTCTTACAAGTTGCCCCCACGCGCTTCACCACCGCAGCATACAGCGCCTTAAGCGAATAAATTATACTAGCTACTCAGCTTTCTCTAGAAGAATAAGTAAAGTCAACTTTTTATCAGAATAAATTAATCTTTGCCTGTTCTTTAACACGAATTGCGTCTCAAGTCTCATTGAGTAATCGCAAAATGCAAACAATTCACCTCTTTTACTACAAAGTAGTAAATATTTGTACATATCACCGATATACGGGTCGGGATCCAACTTTTATCTTTTAACATAAATTATTATATTCACATTATTTTGTTTCCCGTGTAGGCATAACACCATCTATAGTCAACATTCTGTTGATTCATGCTGATGATTGATGATTTTTTGTAAAACACCTTTCCTTCATGTTAAGTGGTTATAGATTTTGTGGAATGAAACGTAAGTTGAACAGCTCTACTTATTTGATTTGTTCAATAAGCAGTGGTAGATTTAGCCTCAGATAAGTTAAAAATAGTATACTAACCTAACTTGGAAAAAATCGCGCAATGAAAACTATAAAACAAGAACAATAATAAAAAATAAATTTACTTTTTATTACATAGACTACTTATAATAGATACGTTGTGTATAACCAGGGACGTTTCTAACGAAATCTCATTTGTCATGTAATGATTAGTAGTTTAGAAGTTATGAGGGAACAAACAAACATACATGCATACATACCGGTTAAAATCATAACCTTTTGGCTTTGCCGTAGTCGGCTAAAAATTAGAAAGCTCAGTGACATTCTGTCACTGAATTAGGGCTTTTAGTGATAAAATATCACTGAGACTAAAAAAATATTTATTTGTAAATTCAAAAATGCATTTTAATAATCTCATTGAAACAAAAAGTTTCATTTTGAAATACATTGTAAAAGTAAAACATTAATTGAACTAATGTTAGCTACGAGTACCAAAAACTTCGCCGATTGAAATTTCAAACAACCTCATTTTTCAAAAAAACGATTTTAATGCATAGCTTTACGCCGGACAAACGGGACTATGCCCGGGATTAATATTAATTAATACAAATACCGTTCATTTGTTTTTGACGGCTGAAGATTAGGATAGGAAAATTCAGACAGAGATCCAACAGAGATGGATTATTAATTTCCAGAATCAGTCCACGGAAAAATAGACAGACGAATAGAAAGATTTATTTAAAAAGCTGACTATGTCACAACCCGTAGACTAAAGTGTCTACGGGTTGTGCCATTGTCCCACAATGACAATAGTTGCTTGCGTACAGCAGACAAGTCGTCGACGACGTCACAAATCAGTAAGTTATTCTGTTATTATTTTAGAAATTGTTTATCATAAATGGAGGCGTGAAATATGTCTGAATGACGTCCCTCTGACGTAGAAATCGCTTGTGACGTGTCAACCGATATTAAATCATTTGCGTACGTCATTAGAGATTAATTTGTAATAATTAGCATATCGAGACAATTGTTCTATTTATAACTCGTGCGTTAAAATGTATTATTAGAATTTGTTTGATAATATTAGTGACTCATACAAAATTGTCGCGTCTGTGAAGGAGAAATAACGTTTGTAGCCTGAATGACTGAAGAAAACATAACATCCACTTTTGTATGGCTAGATTACAGATGTATGAATGTGGATGAGGTATATGGAATAGTTAAGGGTCGTAATAGGTGGAATTCTTTAGGTACTGCCTGTTCTCCTCTAGAAAAAGGTCGTAAGGTTACGTATTTTATAAAATCACGCATCTTTTCTTCGAAACATGACTACCGAAACATGAGCAATTCTATTTCTATTTTACCATAGAATAGACAAAGTTATTTCATATAAATCATTATTTTTTGTACATGTAATTATAACAAAATTTACATTAAAAACATGAGATGTTTTTTCTAAATTCTGTTTTTTTTGTCTATTTTTCCGTCGACAAAACCTTTTCTACCGTGTTATGCATGCTACTCGTGCTAGAGACAAATACAATTCTTCTGAAAATGAATTACTGTTTAGTTAATTGTATTAGTAAAAAACCTCTCAGCATATGGTTTTTCCGTTATGTAAACCAAAGATGGTAAATAACGAGGTCCATAAACTTTTAAAATTGCCGTTAACAAAACGGATAGTGGTTTTGCATTTTTAAATTGCAGTGTTTACCTAATTAATATTCCATATGTTAATTTTATCAATCTGTTGATGATAAATTAGCTGTCTTTTTCTAAATATATTAGGAACAGCACCGAAGGCGCGACTGGGTAGTACCCCAGGTAAATACTGGTAATCGTAAAAGAATACAATCACATTCTAAGAAAATATCAATAACAAAAATATCTTGGATTCTTTATATTTATCGGTATTTTTGCAGTATTATCAATAGGTCAATCCCCCGTGACGGATCAGACAAAATATCCACAGACACACACTGTCGCGTCGGATATTTTGTTTTGTTTGCTTTGAAATTTATATATTTTAAGGTATCAGCAACAGCTACATGGATACAGCCGTCAATTACTGATAAACCAATCCACGAAAATTATAGTCATTCTTAGTTTTACTATACCTACATTATATCAGCTAAAAATACAGCTTGTACGAAAATGTTTAAAGGTTTAGTAGATCTAACTCAACAACTTTTTCCATAAAACCAACATTGAAAAAAGAAGACTAATATTCCTATTGTTAATTTGGTCTAATAAAGTTTAGATTTGTAATTTAGATTTTAATTAAATACACCTATTACATGTCTTAATTTAGTCAGACCATAAATTTAATCACTTAATATAAATTCTAGACTTACAAAACCGACAAAATAGTTCAACTTTGCATTTAAAAAATCGTGACCCACCTGTTATACTTATTTCTTCTACAACTACTAGTTCAAAGTCCAGTTATTAATTTTTAGCTAAGTTAACAAAACCTATAAATAAAATGACCTTAACACACTAACACGCTGCCATGGCGTGCTGAGCCGAGTACAAAGTTCGATTCCTGACCGAGTACAGTTAACTTGCTCGGTAAGTGTTTGATATTGTTACATCATCTTATTGAGACCTAATTATAATAGCTTAATTATACATTTAATTAAGAAAGATTACGGAAAGTAGAGTAATGTAATGAGGCGTACTTGTATGACCTGCACGCGTTAAATTACACATCATCATCATCATGGAATACCTTAGTTTTAGGGCTATATGAAATGGGTGATGAGTTGCATAACTATATAAGGTAGGGGTCTTTTCTATCAAAAATAGACTAGGTAATTCATTTTCATACAATTTAAATTCTTTAAATTAAAAATTGCACGAACCACAGACGATTGAAGAACAGAAACGTTTTTGCTTAGGACGATATGAACCCTTCTGCATTTTGTCATTTTGTCTATTCTTCCGTCGACAAAATCTATTTCTACTGTATCATGCTACGCGTGAAAATATAAGAACGTAGGCAAGACGAAAAGAGTGTGAAAAGATGGGCATGGGAAAAGGAGTAAGTTTATATTATATCTTTTTATGAATATCTCAATTTTAAAAGCAATCTATGTTGTAAATATTTAACGGTCATAATTTTAAGAAATTAACATTGTAAGAGTTGCAATAAAATTTTGGTAAGCCAATATATATAGTAAAAGCTTTCTTTGTTTAATCAGAACGCCCTTAAGTATCTAATTAGAATTTTTTTATAGACCTGTATGTTTTTTTTCTGTTTATCTTGATAACTAACTAGTTGCCAACTCAAAAAATAAAATAGATCAGCAAATTAAGGAAAAGCAATGACAAAATCGAAAAAAATATTTTCTCCATTTGAATTATTTATCGGTTACTGCAGAAATAAATGTTATCCTAAAAGAACGACCACAACTTCTTCAAAAATAACGCCATATTTTACGAGGGAGTGAAATACATTAAAAGAAATGCATTTAGTCTATTAGAAGTAGTTCTACCTATATTGCTGATAACCTTACCTTAACTGTTCTTTTTTAACTTTAATTTAACATTTTTTTTTTGTTAACATCAAAAAATTGTTCATATCCAAAATAGATAGTTCAGCTTACCTTCAACAGGGAAAATAATCTTCTGCTCAGTTCTGCCGTAATAGTCGTCGAACTCCGGTGGCTTGTTGGTACCCTCGCTGAGGGTCTGCCCCTGCGCCACCGGCATGGGCAGGCTGTTCACCGGCAGTGCCACCGCCGGCTTCTTACTCAACCGCAACTTCTTCAAGATCTGCTGCTTCACGAACTCGAGCCGTACCTCCGTCAACTCCGTAACACTCAGGTCCCCGTTCGCGCAATTCGCACAACTACCCAACATCTCCCCTTCTAAACTTACAAAATTACTGACTAGAACAAACACGATCACATTGATTAATTTACCCATTGTGGTAAATTCCTACGTCGCAGACAATTGAAATAGTGCAGGAGATCGAGCCGCATGCGGGCGGTGACTGAGACGGACTGTGCGCTACTGACACGCGTGAAAAACACACGGATTAATATATGTGCGTGCGCGCAGGTTCGCTCGCACTGGGGGTGTTCCGCGGATAGTTTTTTTCTTCTCCGTTTATCGGAGCATTGTTCGTGTATCACCCCGGAGGTCGTGGCGTGGACAATGGACTGGCGTGATACTCTTACTTGTAATAAATCTTCGCTTTCACTGTTCATATTGTGTTTTCCTTTAGTTTGTAGCTCTTATATCGATGTTTTGTTGTTTGTGTCGTTGTCTCTCTCTAGTAATGTCCTGGGGGACAAAGTCTCGGCTCGTTGAAGATGCATCTGTGTGGCTTCTGTGATGGGCGACAGCGTTTTGTTTCTGTTCTATATTTCTTTTGAGAGTAATGACCTCTAGATGTTAACTACAATGTTTATTGTGAGTAAATGTTATGAGTGAGTTATTCTTACTTAGTAATTCAGAGCATTTATTGAAATTGTATGTAGTGCAGTCATCTGCTATCTGTTTTTGCATGCATAGTGGACTCCTTCCCGAAATCTATAAATTGTGTATTTGAGCGATTGCTATTTCTTTACAAGTGACATTTTTTGTTCTTAGTCCTGGTTCAGGGCTTGGGGTTCTAAACTTACCGACTACTCTTATGTAAAAATGAAGAATTTAAAAAGTTATTATAAGATTGCTGGCATTCTTTGGCAAAAACACTCATACTAGAAGTGAGTGGAATCCACCTCCCAACGGTCCACCTAGGACAAAGGCACCATTTGCTACCTGTAATGTCCGAGCGATCCCGATTGCAGTGGTACCCTCAACAGAACCGCCTAAATTTGAAATGTCACTTACGGCATATCTTCCGTGATTATTCAAATAAGGAATCTGCACGAAAGATCTCCCGTAAGTGACATTTTTATTTATAAATGCATAAGGAAACCGTGATTTTTTAAAACCGTATTTAACAGAACCACCTTCCTCATCGTCCTTCCATCTAGTTCCTTATAAAAAGCTGGTGACTGCTCGCTTCCCCTTCTACCTCACTCCCCACTCGGGTAAGCAGGTCAAACAGTATCTCACAATATGGTACGCGACCTAAACCGGACTCTACCGGCGAGAGAGTTGCCTCTATCTGTCTATTCGTAGAGACGTGTGGTTATCGGTCGACAGTTCCGGAGTTACGGCGTCCGGGGTTGAAGGTTGATTGCATCCCCATGGAAATACCGGAGTAGATAAATATAATCATACAGTTATAATGCTATGAATTAGAATGATTTGATTCTTTATATTTTTGTTTGTAATATAATTATAAACTCTAAAGCTTCTGAAACGATATATTATAATTCTCTCATACGCCATATTTCTTTTTATACAACCAGTTTTTTTTTTGTCCTAATATGGCACAACCGGTAGACTACCGAAGAATAGATCATTTGATTTTTTACATTTTAAACATGCTTTTTTTTGCGCGCTAAAATCATCAAATGAGTCCTCCCACCCCGGGCAGGGCGGGAGGGACTGTCAGACTTTTACTGACAGCGAGTTGCCCTTTACTCGTTGTCTGCATGCCCATTTTAAACATGCTTAGGACAATAAACATCTTTCTACGTTTTGTCATTTTGTCTATTTTTCCGTAACGCGAAACTCTTTTTTACGGTGTCTTACTCCACGATAATTTGCAGGCATGGCAATTCATGTGACCACCGATTGAATTAGAGGGCCACCCCAGATATTTTACAAAAAAAATTAAGAGTGCAAAATGCTGTAGCAACAGGTAGGTATAGTAGAAATCTCTCCTGGAAGAGGCTTCCACCAATCCAACGTGATGAAGCGGGAAGAACCTCCTTTTGGGACACGCCTATTCGCTGTGATAGGTTGCTGGTGTTATCAGAAAAGATACCACTATTAAATATCTACTTGTTTTTAAAACTTATTCTTGTAAAAGAATTACCTAATTACTATATTCGTTTAATTACTGAGAATTTTACGAAATTATTGAAGATTTTTGAGTCGCGCCGTAACGTTTTTGCTGTTTCCCCCCTTCCTAAATGGTGCTACCCAAGATTTTAAGTTTTCTATTTTTATTTAAATGTCACACGTAGGGTAGGTATGTCTCCTCAAACAAACAAACAAGAATCAGAAAAAGGTTGCCAAATTGGGAGAACAAAATATAAATGACTCTCAGACACGACACGAAGTGCTTGTTGAACTTGTAAGCGTAGCCCCGTAAAACTTAAAGGAAAAGGCAAGGGTTGCCCACTTAGGTGATTTGAATTGCTTTTCATTTAATTTAAATACAAAAATGTATCGTAAACAAGTTGTTTGACCCTCTTCCTGCCTTTGTAATGCATCGTAACGTTTTCCAGGTCCCCAATCCTCCCAAATTGGGTTACGTAATACTTGAACTGCCCCTGAACAGCATTTGGATGGATGTTTGCTATTTGATGGATAACGACGATCGAATGGATAGGACCTTGATAAAATTTTATTCTGTGACAGAAAACAGTCTAGAAGGACATAGGACATTCAATGAATTCTATATTTTAATAATCCATTTCATCATTCTCTGTTATAATCCCGGTATAAAGTTCCCGATCCCGGGTCACTCATGGCTAAGGCCGGCCGCTTACATCAGATTTCCTGATCAGGAATCCTGATCCGTTTTTCGAAATTTGTACGGGAAGTTATACAAATGTGTGTTACTTGCACACACATTTGCATGAATTCACTGTGTACGGATAGAAAACGGATCAGGATTACTGATCATGAAAACTGATGTCAGCTGGATGGAACTGATGACGGCCGGCCTAAAGCCGCTGGCAACAGCAGGTTCAAAATGGATCGCAAAATGTGTTGCTAAGCTCATAACTCGAAAACGGCTGAACCGATTTGAATAATTCTTTTTCTGTTGTGTTTTTAACCGGGTTTTAGAGGACTTCCACCCGTGCGAAGCCGGGACGGGCCGCATTTCATAAAAAAATACCTATACTTACTCGTAGAATAATTTTATTCAAGCTCAGCTGTATTTAGATTGTTGGCCGACCCTAACACAGTTAGGACCAGAATCGGCGGCTGATGAAATCGAAAGGTATTTTACGTGATTTGTTTACCGTAGATAATATTTATTTATACAAGTACCCTCAATCCCAATATATGGGTCAATATAGCGTTATCATAGCACTTTTTTATAAGTTTTTTTTTTTTTATATATAAAATATGACTACCTCATTGTTGTAGGACATAATGTTATTGGTATTTTACATCAGCACGCATAGCATGGAACCGTAGAAACGAATTTTGTCGACGGAAGAAAAGACAAAATGACAAAACGTCGCAAGATTTTTACTGTTTTAAACAAGACAAGGTTTAAAAAGTAGGAAAAAAGAATTTTAAATATTCTTTAATGGTCATGCTACTCGTGCAAAAAACACTCGTATTGTGTAGGTAGAAATAATCTTGAAATAACTTCGTCTTTCTCGGTAAATATACTCGTAAGTATTACATGGAATTGGTCATATAACACGCTTCAGGAATATTTTAGTAGCTAATAGCCTAAAGATTTTGCTCTGTAAACGGAAATTGGCTCAGCTCTAATCTACCTGATTCTCTTATAGATGCACTGACGGTTGACCGAGAGATCGCATTTGACTCCGAGAGGACATTTGTGGTACACCAGACAAATAACTCAGACCTCCGCAGTGTCCTCCGAGCGGTCCACAATTGCCGACACCCGGGTTTTACTTCCCGCCGAATCCGACACAGGAAACTCCCAAAAATTCGTGTCGGGCAAGGACCTGCGTCAGGCGAAAGGTGCTGCGCCGTGTGTCGCGGGTTCGATCCCCGCACGAAACAATTATTTGTATGATCTATAAGTGGTTGTTTCGGGTCTGAGTGTTTGTGTATGTCAGTTTTTATGTTTGTAAACGGACCCACGATACAAGAAAAAAATCACCAGGGCGTGGGAACAATTTAACAAAAAAACCACTCCTCAAAGATACTTACCGCCGCGATTGAGGTGTGTAAATTGGTTCCCCTTAATAATTTTAGGCCCGTAAACTGATGGGTACAGTGAAACCATGAATTTCTTGCTTAATAGTACATTGAGTATAGCCACAAATCAGAAAAGTTTCAAATATTGCAAGATAGGTAGCAAACAGGGAGTTATTTGGCTAAACTCGGCAAACCGCCAGCCACCCAAAATATTTGGAAAGTGGATGAACCTAAATCAATAATACATAGGTACATGTACCTATATTTATTTAGGTACCATTTTATTTAGTTAGTCATTACTAGCAGTACCTAATGTATGCTTTTAGGGCAAATAACATGGATAAGTTCAATAAACTTAAGATAAATGTGACTCTAACGCGTAAAAAAATGAACTTGATGCCTCGAAGTTTGTGCATTTTATTTGTGGAAAATATAAAACAAACAATTAGTACCTATCCTAAGTAATCATAAAGTGTTTGACTACTTATTTCATGTAGATGTGAACTTAAACGCGTTCGGCTAGGTAAACAAAGGTATATTTAATTAATACCAGGATTATATTTTGTACATAACCTTAGCTTAAATTGATCATACAATAGGAATTGAGAATGAGAAACAGAACGAGCACATAACTGATGAATTTCGTAGTCAAAACAAAACGTAATGTTTTCGTGAAACTACGTTTTTTATAAATGTGTGAGCACACACAGTCTTTTACGTAGGAATCGAGAGTAGGGGCTATTTTTTCTTCCTTTTTTAGCTTCAGTTTTCAGTGGTTTCCTCACAATGTTTTCCTTCATCGTTTTGAGAGCAGTGCTGATGAAATAAATAAATGACACATAATAATGCGCCAGGCTGTATTCCAACCCACGACCTAAACTCATAAGACGAAGCCATTAGCACTGGGCCACCACTGCTCTCAACAACAATTTCATTGCAGATTGCAAAGGTGAATGACATTAAACTTAGGTATGGCTATAATTGTAATATCAAACATCAATAAATTAAAGCAAATATTTATTAAATTTACAGTAAAAACCACATGTGAAAATCAAACAACTAAATATTTTTAACTTTACAAAATAGTCAGATACCTATGTGTTTTCAAAGTCATTGCATTCTGTGCGTAGATATACATAAACCGTTTTACCAAAAAAAAAGTTTAAGATGTTAACTGATGTGTTCAACAGATGTGTTGAACACTTTTCTAATAAAACTGTCTACATCAAAATGGCATTTGACATTGCTATAAGGGCTGTTTTGCAGTTACACTTTTTTTAGACCAAGGTTCAACCGCACCCGTCTTACTAAAAGAAAGATATGCATCTATTAAACCAGGGTTTCTTAAAGTGGTGTCCACGGACCCCCTAGGGGTCCGTAGCATGTGCACTAGGGGTACGCAGTAGGTCAGCTAACCCTAACCCTTAACCTATTTACTGGGAAATAGTATCGTCGCGTCAGCGTCATCACAAAACATGAATTAATTGAAAAAAGACTAAACTTCTAAGGCAGGGTTTGTTTCATGTTTGACTCTGATAGTCTGATCTGTTCAAAATATTCTTTGACAGGGGTCCGTGGAATTATTTATATTGTGAAGGTGGTCCGTGACTGCAAAAAGTTTAAGAAACCCTGTGTTAAACATTTGTCTAAAAAACTGTCAACGTCAAAACGACATTACACATTGAAATAAGGGTCGTTTTGCAGGTCGCGGGACCTATCCCATCACCGTGACCACGGAACATAAAGGGCTATTGAAGGACACCGCGAATTTTAGTCAGTACAAGTCTGACAGTCCCTCCCGCCCTGCCCTGCCCGGGGTGGGAGGACTCATTTGATGATTTTACCACGTAAAAAAAAGGGTCGTTATGCAGTTACACTTTACAGTTTATGTTTTTGTAGTACGAGTAAGAAGGCAGATATTTATTGTTTGAAAATGTTGTTTGTTTCAACTAAATGTAAGTTGTAATTATTGGGTAGGTACATAATTACGTGCCCAAGCCTTCGGGGATTACAAGCGTGATAATTATTTAATTGATTGATAATTTTTCGACGCCCTGTAGTTTAATCGCATCTTTAGTTTTATTTCGATCATTTTTGTAAAATTTTTACCTTTATTTTTAGTTTTTAAATGTAGTATTTTAGTAATTATTTAGGTTTATTATGTTATAAATACCTTAATATTATTAGATTGATTGATTGATTTGACCAATTTGGTTCCACTTCCGTTACATTTTACAAAATCTACTACAGAAGCGATAGGAAAGATTTTACAAACTAAAAAATAAAAAAAATAACCAGTTTAATTCAGTAGTCCAAGATAACGGCTTTATCTAAATTATTTAAAATGTAAGTCAATCACGAGGTTTGAAATTGTGTGTCATGTCATGCGGTGTGCGCATGCACATCTTTTTGATGATTTGGTATTTTTCTACTGAATTTACCATTCTATGAGTGTAAGAAAAAACTGACAGAATGGCTCCTTACTCTTTGTTATGAAGACGTTGAGGAAATCCTGCTTACATTATCATGAATTTGATTCATACATAATGTACTCACATAGACACGCAACAAAGTTATAAGGGTTATGCAAACATTAAACAACCATCCACATCCACACAAACACACACACACACGTACACACACACACACTCACATATACATACATACCCACACACATACACACACACACAGAGAGAGAGTCATGTACACTCTCTCTCTTCTCTTTTTCTTTATTTTTCATTTATGTTAGTTTTTAAGGCACTATACTGTAATATTTTGTTAGCCTAGTACCTATGTCTAAAATTATTGTTACATCGGAAGAGCGAGGCTTTCCCAACACAAGTATCATCTGATTACTTTCTGGGAAGCCCCGGCAACATACTTGTAAAGACTTATTGAAATAAATACATTTTTATTTTTTATTTATTTTTATTTTAATTTGTTTCGTGAAATTTTGTAAGTCGTTTCAGTAGTTATTTTTCGTTTGAAACGTCTTAAAGTAATATTGCAAGGATATGTGGGTAGGAATTGCAGATTATGGCTTACAACATCACGCTTGTAATCCCCAGAGGTTAGGCAGAGGTGCATCTAATATTATACACCAACATTTCGCCAGTCAATAAAACCCGTGGTTTTAAATTTTTTTTTATCTGCTGAATATTCTTAAAGAGCTTTTGTAACTCATCACCATATATGGATTTTTTCAGGCATCAGTAAGAGAAAAAGACATCCATACTCACAATTTTTGTAATTAATATTAATAGTAGGTAGTAGTAAGAAGTATAAATGGATAATATTTTCCAAGGTAGGGATACCTACCATGGAAAAGAATCTTATAAATATATTCATTCCGAAAAAAAACAGTTGACAAAATCATCGTAAAGTTCGTCAAATATTGCAACAGATATCCTTCAGGAAGTAAAAAATAAGCTCACCGATATAAATATAGATGTACAAACATATTGACCCCGCAGTTATCAGTGCACAACTAAAGAATGTTAACTATATCCGTTTTAGTTAGGGTTACCAACTTGAATTTGAAAGTCCTGGAGGCCAATTCTCGGTTTTAGAGATGGTGTCGAACTCGACAAAAATTTGTAATGACGTTATTTTTTCGACAAATTTTAAAAGTTGCTATTGATGGGGATGTCAAATTCGCCATTTGTCGAAGGCTAACGTTAGAGTTTAGTAAAATTTGTCGAAAAAAAGACGATGACGTCATTTTTTCATAAAAGTTCCCCAGGTTTGAACCAATGAATTAGCAAATCCAATTTTTCAATTAGAGTAATTTTGAAAAAGAATGGATATCGATTTTAATTCTTTGAATATTATGTTACAAAAATAAAACGCATCGAAACTTGAGAGTCAAATATTTTTTTATAATCTATCTAACGTGTTAATTACATTACAGGTACCGGGTGGCGCAGTGACTGAACGATTGGCTGATGCGCTGCATGTTGTGGGTTTGATTCCCAGATGGGCTGTTTGTTCATAGAGAAAAACAGTGCACATAGAGATTGATAGTAGGTATTACTACTACAACGGGGGAGGCCTATGTTCAGAAGTGGACGTCTTCCGGCTGATGATGATGATGAATGAGATTTACAAAATACAAAACGCTTACCTATGAATTATAATTACCAGATGACAGATGTAGTGATATCTTCATATACTATTACTTGTCTTATTGAAAACATAGAATTAATTCTACAATCGTGAGCGGAGGAAGGAATAACAGACTTTTACTGACTAAAAACCACCCTGATCCTTCACTTGCCCTTTGCGTTCCAGGGTCCTTTAAGGTCATTCCCGCTTCCCTGATAAATGTCAGAATAAATCCTAGCAGACGGTAGGCAACCCTATATGTGGATATATCAGTGTAAAATTGTTTGCAGGTGGCATCTGATGTAAGATTTATCTCAAAATAACCAGTATGATGCTGTAATAACCAAGGGTCATCAGTCATGGAGCGGTAAATAAAGTGTGCCAGAACTGGTAGCGAGTGGATCGCGCAGTGATTGAAACTGTTGCATCATTATTTTTTTTACAATGATTTGATATCCCTGTGTGGCGGAATTGTAAGCAAATGTTGCATGGATGTTTATTTTGATTTTGTACATATTTTTTTTAAATTATCAATGTTGGAAATTTCCGCAGGAATTAATCTTTAATATTATTGAGAATAGGTAAGCTTGTAATCAACGGACAATATAATTCAAATAAAAAAATATATAAAAAAATCTTGGTAAAAAATACTGGGACCTAGTAACAGTGTTCCTTTTTTTAAAATAAAGTAGCCCCTCACTAGGAATTTCTACTGTATCGTGGGTGCGTTAGACAAACATGAAACTCACATACACAAAAACCCAGACCCCGAACAATTACTTGCAGATTATACAAATATTTGTTCAGTGCGGGCATCGAACCCACGACACGTTGCGAAGCAGTCGATCACTCAGCCACTGCACCAACACGTGCGAAGTCGCGTGAAGAAAATGGTTATTTTTTATCTCATTAATTGCACCGGTAACTGAGCAGGTAACGGTATGAACTAAATATTTAAATTAATTTGGTGCAGGATTTGACAATTTGCATTATTTAACGGAATTACTACCGTAATTTTAAATCAGGTTTCTATTTAGTTTAATAGGTTATACCTATTAAAAATCTATGTGTTTTTCTAGAGAATGTGCGATATCTATGAAGTTCACGGGAAATACGGTCAATTTTAAAACTCTTTTTTTTAGTAACGTGTTAAAATCATCAAACGAGTCCTTCCCCTTGGTTTTTTTTTCTTTTTTTTTTTACGTGGTAAAATCATCAAATGAGACCTCCCACCCCGGGCAGGGCGAGAGGTACTGTCAGACTTGTACTGACTAAAATCCACGGTGTCCTTCAATAGCCCTTTATGTTCCGGGGTCACGGTGATGGTATAAGACCCGCGACCCCGGCAGGCTTTAGCCCTCTGAGAGGGGGCCTCGTCATTATGCTGACGCTCTTTGAGGCGCGCGTGGAACACGACGCGCCGTCGACCCGGGCATGGTCCATGGTCGGGCGGCGAGTTGCCCTTTACTCGCCGCCCGCATGCCCGCGCCTACGGTGGCCGGAGATCGTCTTGCGACGTCCGACGCCGTGGGCGTCCACCACCGCGGGTGGGGCGGAGGGAGGACCTTGTCCTCTCTCTCACGCGGCCCGCCTTCTCCTTCGCGAGCATGACTGCTTCGCAGAAGGAGGCGACCGCATCCCACTCCGTCTCGCCCCGCAGCATGGCCGCAACCAGTGCTGGGCGCGAGAGGTCTCCGCCTATCGCCGCCGTGAGGACACGTCGGTGCTCCGCCCATGCGGGGCAATCCTGCACCGTATGCTCGACTGTGTCCTCCGGGCGATCTACGCAGTGGTGACACCCAGGCGTTTCTTCCTTTCTCATAAGACACAGGTACCTCCCGAAACATCCGTGTCCGGTGAGGACCTGCGTCAAGCGGAAGCTTAGGACGCCGTGTCGTCTCTCCAGCCACTCCTCAAAGAGGGGTCTTATCGCCGCTATTGCGGCGTGCCCGGCCATCGGTCGCGACAGTCGTGCCCTCCATACTGCCCTGAGATCGCGCCGGAGCTCTTCCCGCCGCGCCTCGACTTCTCGAGGCAGCGGGGTCACGCCCCGGCGCTGCGCCTCCACGCGCCATTCATAGACGCGCTGGAGGGCAGTCGCCTCCAGATCCCAGGGCAGGTCCTTCCCCTTGGTTAGAGCGGAAGGAACTATCAGTCTTATACTGACTAAAATCCACGGTGTTGCTTCAACAATAGTCCTCTACGTTTCAGGACCATGCATACCTTTTTAGACAGTCCCACGACCACGGAGCCAGAAGCAAAGCGTACCTCAGGAGTTACGCTCAGCCTTTTTATTATTCTTTTCTGTTAAATTTCGTTTCAGGATTCAAGACAGGTAAATTCATTCTCCGAGACACGTTGAGCTTCATTGTCGCTGGTGATTCTGGCTTTCAGGAGTTCCAGTGGTTTGAGATTGCCCCAAATGAAAGATTTACCTACCTACTTTTATCACAAACTAGCTTCTGCCCGCGACTTCGTACGCGGATCCTGTTCGTTTATGGATAAAAAGTATCTTATGTCCGCCTCCTGGCTCTAAGCTACCTCCCTACCAATTTTCAGCCAAATCTGTTCTGCCGTTCTTGAGTTATAAGTGGTATAACTAACACGACTTTCTTTTATATATTTAAACTAGCTTCTGCCCGCGACTTCGTACGCGGATCCTGTTCGTTTATGGATAAAAAGTATCTTATGTCCGCCTCCTGGCTCTAAGCTACCTCCCTACCAATTTTTAGCCAAATCTGTTCTGCCGTTCTTGAGTTATAAGTGGTGTAACTAACACGACTTTCTTTTATATATTTAAATAATAATATATAGATAATTGGTCTAGCAACAAGTAATGAGTTTTGATGATGTACCTATCACCATCACGCGTAACCTCTACTGATTAGTGCCACTTCATTATAATTAGTGTTATATTTTATTTTTAGGTACAATAGTTTAATTTATCGCAGAGGTTATAAACGGTGAAACACCCAGCGATATGTAGAATTTGGCGTTGAAAAGTAAGGAGACAATTGTGCAACATTTTATTGCTAACATTAGCTTAAAGTGCTGAAGAAGTTAAAACCGGCTTTATTAAAAAATGTGCTGATAAACTTGAGTATTTACTTGTAAAAAGCATTCCTGCGAATGTTACATTATAGAAGAACAAACGAGAGCGTTTTCACAAGCTTTCTATCGAGTGTTCCGACGAGCTTTTTTTCGAGCCGACTATCATCTTCATGAAGAAAACATTTTTGAATACCTACCTTCGATCACAGCGTTCGTTTGAAAAATCGTCAAAAGGTTAGTATAGCCATGTTTGGCTCCATGCTTGGCTCCGTTCGTTGTTCAGTTCGCCATAATTCAAAACGGCGAATGCTCGATGTTTTGTTACAGTGAATGCTCAAGTCTATTAACACATTTTGGACTAAGGGCAACATTTAAAAGGAAGGAGGAACGGAATAGGAAGTGGTCGTCTCCTTTTGAGAAGCAGTCATGTTAGCGAGGGAGGGAGGGAGGGAGGGACAGGACAGCCCGGACCTCACAACTTTCACGCCGCGGTGCCGTGGGGGACGCCTGGCCACCCCAGGACACATGCCCATAATGAGTGACTTGCCGTCTATCATGGACCAGACCCGGATCGACAGCGCGACGTGTTCAACGCACTCCTCAAAAAGCTGTCATCAATATGCCCCCTCATAAGGCCAAAGCCTGCCGTCCCGCCCTAATAAAAAAATACTACAAAGTCACAAGTCATCTCAGTCTTACGAAACTAAGAGGGAGTGACCTATATTCAGCCGGATTCACGCTATCAAGTACAGTAACGTACAGTAACTAGTTCACTATCGTAGTACGGCACCGGCGCGTGTGAAAGGTCATGGTGTGTCGTCAGACAACGCCCTCGGGACGGACATGTGACTAACATGCATCGTGATAGGCATCCCTTATTGATCTCGCTTTCGTTCCAAATGTTATCTTTAGGTAAGCACTCCAAAATTTTGACGGCACGTTTGGTGCAGTGGCTGAGCGGGTTGGATTCCCACATGGAACCAATATTTGTATGATCTGCAATTAGTTGTTCCTGTAATGGTCTGGGTGTTTGTGGTGGAATAATCAAATAAGTCCTCCCGCCTTGGCTGGAGCGGACGGCCGGGTCTGTCAAACTCGTACAGACTAAAAATCTTACCTGTTCCTTAAACCAAGGGTACTTTTGATGGTCCTACGACCACTTATTTCAACAACTGCACCGTCAAATCGTGATGGTAAACATCGACAAAAACCCGCCATGACCCAGAACCAAATGTTCGAACATAATACTTAAAAAAAGATAAAATATGTCATATCTTACAACACGCATTGGCAGAGGCAGGCGCCTCTTACATAGAGGAAGTATGGGTCCTAACTGTAGGAAAATTAAAAGTGACTATGTTTATATGCATCGTAAGGAAACCGGCATGTCCTAGAATCAATTTTAAGACTCTTAGGGCGTCTACCAACCCGCACTGGACCTGCGTGGTGGATTATAGCCCACTCCCTCTTACAGAGAGAGGAACCTTTTTGTCCCAACAGTGGGAACATTATAGCCCAAAGATGACGCTTATACTGAAGCAGAATCATCGTTATGTATTTTTCTTTTTGTTTTATGTGTAAGAGCGAGAGGCATATAATAACAAAGTATTATGCAATCTCATTAACGTTTAACATAATACCTCGACTTATGTAACTAAATAATATGAACAGTCATTCTCTTATTATGTATTGTAGATAGTATCGTAATTTTTCACACTTACTGACAACCTAAAATAAAACACAAATTAAACAAAATTTTCCGGATTCCGGCAATTACAAACATTATATTATTACAAAGGTGTGTAAATCATGGAAAATGTGTACTTTTCAATTATGGCTTCGGCAACAAGCGGCTCCTTCTTACCAAATCTTGGTGGGAAGGAGCAAACACCTCCTTTCGGAGGCTCTACGCTGGAGTCGTACGATCCATAACCCTGTACGGATCCCATGTGCGACTTTCTATGAGGAGACGACCAACAAGGCTGGTCGCGTGCCATACTGCATGATTTCCGACGAAGCGGCAACCCCTCCTTGCCGGATTCCCGTTGTGGTATGTGGGCGATCTCAAGGCGGTATTCCTTCACCGTTTTTAAAGCATAAAATACACAAAGCAACGCGCCTATAAGGGTTCGAACCCACGATGCACAACTCATAAGTCGGGGCTTTTACCACTAGGCTATCATTGTTCTGAAGTGTTAAATATCTTGGGATATTCCAGAACTTTTAAGAATCATTATATCTAATAGAAATACCTCGTAATTGGACGCTAGGCCTTGCTTACATTATCAGATCCCCCCACATGTGATAACCTCTCGCCAAATATTTATAATTAAGAAGGTACATAATATAAATAAAACATAATTAAATACATATTATTCCACGCGTGGCAAACACGTGGTATTTAAACGATAACTTTACTCACCGGTTCAAATATTTTTAAATCAGTCTTTTGGGATTGCCGAGCTAACAGGAAAAATTGTTAATAATTAGTTTTACCCGATAATTAAACTATTTTTTGGATAGGTGTGTCATTTTCTTATTTAACTAATTGATCACAAATAAAATTCAATTACTTCATCATAATACCATGGTAAATATGAAAATTTCTGATAATTGTGTAGACATTTCAAAACCATTGAACACTAGCGGCCCGTCCCGGCTTCGCACTGGTGGAGGACCCGGTCTAAAACCCGGTCCCGATGGTTACAAACACAACAAAAAATAATTATCCGAATCGGTCAAGCCGTTTTCATGTTATGTCGTGACAACGGAAAACGGGTTTCATTTTTATATATATCGATTTCAAACAGGAATTAAAAATTATACAAAAAAGTCAAGAAGAGAAATGAGTCCTACAGGACTATGAGTCCTAATGTCGTACACGACGCCAAAAATTTCGTTGTCATCAACAGTCCAATATTTTCTTGATTCTAGTCACGTTGGGGTCAACTTCCTATCTCACTAGAAGCGGATATCAGTTGTTCACTGAAATTCTTGCCATTTGACCTCAACTACACATTACAACTGCTTGGAAACTGGCGGAATCACGATCTGGTTTGTTACGTGTATGATTTCTTTCTTGTCGCAAGGTACTTTTTGACTATTTAACTACGGCTGCTCTGCATGACGAAGATACAAGACAAGAAAAATTAAGACCTACAACATTAGAGCTTAAATTGCTTCATGAGCGAATGAGCTGTTACACAGCTGTAATTTTCAAACACTTTAATGAAATTTTGTGTTCTCGTGGTCCAAAAGTCTCCAATTTTTCGAGCTTGCTACACTCGCTATTCTACAAAAACTTACTGAACTTTGATCAATGCCTACATTTATGTAAACGTCTCATAATCTAGCCTTTTTTGAGGGTTGGATTTGCATCTGTGGAAAGTCCTATATCAGTCAGATAAAACGATATATAACAATGATATACAAAAATCGACTAAGGTTAGCTGAGCAGCTTTTGGATTCAGGAACGAACCCCTGGATGAAATTACACAACTCTCAAGTCATATCAACGCATCTACGAACCTAGACTGGTAGGAGAAGTGATCAAGATTACGAAATACAACATCGTCATTCGAGAGGATGGGTTTCAACTGTCAAGGGCCTGGAATCCAGTGGTTCAGATGTGTAAAAGTCGAAAAAATGCCATAAAACTTTGCGAGCGGATACAGTGAGTTTTGTGTGTTGGGAACAGTATAATGTTGTAAGTGACTTATGTGACACTGGTACAGTACCCTCAGCTCGAGTTTTCAGTAAATGAGACGTAAAGTAAACTGGAACTTTGCCACTTTCAAATTGACAATTTTCAAGGAAAAAATGGAACAGCGCCTCTGGTGTGCGAAGAAGGAACTAATTTTTTCCATGAAAATTGTCAATTTGAAAGTGTCAAAGTTCCAGTTTACTTTACGTCTAATTTATTGAAAACTCATGCTAAGGGTACAGAGTAATCTTTGGTACAGATGTCGATAGCAAAAAACGAACAAGAAGGAGGGTAGACTGATTTGTCTGCTCATAAACATCCACCCACAATTATTTTAGTTCATCTGTGATCATAGTGCTAGCAACATCGCCGAAATATCGGAAATTAAAAACAAAAAAAAAAAACATAGTAAATATCCGGTTTTAAGTTCTAATACTAGTGTTAGTGACATTAGTTTAAAAACTTAGACCTACAGGCGTTTGTTTAGTCCAGTTTTATGTAGGTAAGTTGGAATTATTTCTAAAAGTGAAGTGGTTCGAAGCAACGTACGCAGAGTGTGGGAGCAATGTGTTTTCTCACTGCCGCCGGCGTCTGATCGTATCGCATTCAGCCTATAAGCGAAATTTCAAATAATTTCCTACAACGAAATATAAAATTGTATACCAACGACGCATGTGGTGAGTACATTGCCGACAATTGTGTGAGAGTGGCCGCATACACACATTTTCCGTATGCGGAAACCTGACAACATATATTTAATACTGAGTTTTGTATGTGGCGCACAGATATATTACCCAAACTCAGCCGCGCTAATACAAAATACAGAAAACGTAAGGTCTGCGTTAGTATCACGGAATTTCGAATCGGAATTCCACATTTGGAAAACATATTCGGAAAACTTGTGTATGCGTTCAGCCTAGAGCACCCACGATCAAGGGAAATTAGTAGAATGTCCACTCTTGTAATTTCTCGAAACTAACAAAATATTAAGGACTCAAAAAAAGGAAAATAAAACAGGAAAGAAAGGCATAATATCTTGACAGCTTGAATTTCGTTTTCTCACTGATAAATACGTGGGCGTTTACTATAAGACTTATCTGTAATTTAACGTTCCTACCTACCTATCGTAAAACTAAGTTAAATAAACCATTGGTTACGCCCCACGGCCTCACGGGACAGCGCGGCGTGCAAATCACGTACTGAGCGCGTGCGCATGCAATCGCGGAAATTTGGCCAAAGTAAACATCGCAATTTTAGTACGATAGATAATAATATTCTTTATAGAAGAGGCCTTTAGTCAAGAATAGTTTTGCACCGTCATTGGTTATAGATACCTATACATTTTTATATAAAGTAAGCATATACATCGAATCCATTTTATAGTGAGTCGAGTTTGAGGCAAAGAATCTATATCCAGTGCTGGGACACATGCTTCCTCCCTGCACGCTTCCTCTCTGTGAGAGAGAGCAGACATTTAGCACTTTGTTTGAAGAACTAAATACTTATGCTTTTTTTAATTAAGTACTAGGCATTTGCACCCCCAAAATAACCTAAAACATTAGCTTATGTTCAACCAACCTTAATTTTTTAAGCTCACACGACTATCTTAATAAATGTTTTTTTTGTAATGTGAAATATAACAATTAATTTCAACATCTTATACACAATTAGTAAGCATTAAAGCAGCTACCGATTTATTATGATTTAATTAGGGTGTGATAACCGCGGGCCAGTCATCGGGAGATAAGATGGCGTGTGCTCTCGATATAGATGCTGAAATACTGAACTGTGTCCGGATCATACCAGCATGTCGAGTATGCTGGAACCTATAACCTGGCCATCGACAAAGACATCGGTGGCTGACCTGGTCACGCGAGTGCGACTGAAATAGTTAATATGTTGTTTTTTTAGCAAGAGCACTTGAATTGAAATCTGAGCAAGAAGGATTCTAGGATTTCAAATACCTATAGAATCCTGAGCGTAGCGAAGTTTTCAAAGGTATGAGACAAAGAATAACTTTGCTGCCGAGTACAACACACAACTTTCCACCTTACTAAGCGAGGAAATGTAATGGAAGACCTGTTCGAATTTTGTACAACACTTTGTGCTCTAGAGCACAAAATGGAGTTTTGCGCTCAGATTTTGAATGAAAAATAGAATCTTTCCGAGCGTATGAGGTGCGTGTAGCGGGTTCGATCCCCGCACGGTAAAAATATTTGTATGCTGTGCAAGTAGTTTCCACGATACAGGAAGTAATTGCTAGTTTAGAGCAAAGCTGTATTAAAAAAAATGGATGTTTGTTACTCTTTTAAAACATAGACTACTGGCCGAATTAGTATTACTTTTCCATGGATATTTTTTATCGAACTTTAGGCAGACAACGCCGCGGAAATAGTCTAGTAAACTAAACTAAACTTGATACAGACAAAAACGTGAGAAGCCATAATACAATGTTTTTATAACAATATTGACTGTAACATTAAAAAAAAAAACTACTAGTCATTGTTTTATCGCATCACTATTAAAATTTATCATTTCGCACGGTGCGTGCTACGTATTTGTGTAGCATTTAAATACAATGTAACTAATTATCTTTATTAAATATTGCATTGCATTATGCAATATTATATACGCAGCTTTTAATTTCCGTTTTTACGTCCACGCGTCCCGCCTCCTCTTTCACTAGCATGACTTCTTCGCAGGAGGTGCCTGCTTCCCATTCCGTCTCTCTCCGCAGCATGGCCTCGACCAATGCCGGCCGTGAGAGATCCCCGCTGCCTTTACTCTACCTGTAACCTGTGGTGATGGCTGAGTAATCCCATTGGCGGTGGTAGGGCTCATCAGGGTCACCTGCCTCGCGTACACCATCGGAGTCCAGCAACAAACAGTTTTTACTATGTTCCGATCTGGGTAAGCTCGTTCCATCTAAGATAATACAACAAATAGATCGTGAGGCTCTAAATATGGGGTGCTAAGACAGGAAACCTTCACGTGCGCTCGTAGACTGGAGTTCTCTCTCGGATACGTCCGGGGGAAGACCAGTTTTTCGGGCCGGTGCACCCTGGGATGCGGGCAAAAACTCTTCCTGAGGCACTGTGTGCGTAAGGGGTCTCTTTGCCCGTATGCGAATAGCCTGTCGTGTGGACGCTCCAACGCGTGTCCCTCTGATCAGCAGAGGGCACAGCGGCGGAGCGGGCTTGCGGACGGTGAGTAATGGGTAGCTCGCCGTCCGACCGAGAACCAAGCCCGGGTCGGTGGCGCGTCGTGTTTCGCGCCAAATGCCTGCTGGGGTCGCGGGTTTTTCTTAACCCAGGATACCGCGGCCCCGGAATGTAAAGGGCATCCGAAGGAACACGGGTAGATTTTAGTCAGTAAGAGTCTGACATTCCCTTCCGCCCCACCCAGGGCGGGAGGACTCATTTGATGATTTTACCAGCTATAAAAAAAAACAAAAGGCTCTAAATATAATAATTGAAATAAAAACAACAAATAAATCGTATATTCCTGAGTCACTCAAATCAATAACAACATTAATTGCAAAATTATTCACACGCAAAAAGCATGATACCCCCAATCTCACACGAGAATATCAATCGAATCAATAAAACAACTATTTATATTGATACTTTAGGCGCCAGCATCCAATTATATACGAAATATCTTAGTAATCTGTAGTAAATAAATTAAAAAATGGGGTCTCATTAAAAATGTGAACAACCTCTTTTTATCTTGAAGTCAGCGGTCACGAAGACACGCGATCGATGAGTGATCAAGACCGTCTACGATATTAAAACTATGTAAGGTAGGACTTTACTGGTCGTGGGACTGTTTTGAAAGCCCACCGCGGCCCTGGAACGCATAGGGAAACTGAAGGAACAGTGTGGTTTTTAGTCAATCAAGTTTGACAGCCCAGACCAACCAGGGCGGGTGGATTCATCATTTGAAGTAGACCTTTATTTCAAAAACAAACTTTGTCAAAAAAACATGATAATAATTTTTTAAATTAAATTAGTTAACTTAATTTGTGATGGAGCAATTTATTTTTATATTTTTCTATTTATATGTTGTTAAAAACACATTTCAAAAATTGATATGAAGATTCATTGTTTGGTCTTAGATTCCGAGGTATTATTATTAACCTTTCGGCACTCCACTATCTTACAATGTCAAAAAGAAAAGCTAGGAGCTAGGTCCAACAAAATAAAAGACCTATCAGTTTTTTTAATAAATAAAGTTATAAATGTAGGTGGAAAACACTTGATTTCATGAAAATAAGTAATAAATGTTAATTACAAGATAGCATAACTATAATGTTTATCAAAGACTCCCCAATCAAGCTGATAAACGCTTAATTGAGCTATTTACCTACATATAATTATATTATAGGATTCGGTTTTACCACATTATGGCATCTATTAAGTTGAAAACCCTCAATAACAATTTTAAAGAGAGGAGTAAAAGTCCGTTGTCTATTATATAAAAATCAATTGCTGTTCGTTAGTCTCGCTAAAACTCGAGAACGTCTGGACCGATTTGGCTGATTTTGGTTTTGAATTATATATTTTGTATGAAAGAGACGCCGAAAAGACATAATGCCACCGCCCCGTCTGCGTCTTATGTCTTTTCTATGTGGCCCGCGCATTTGATGGCCTAGCTCTCTAAATATCAAACATCTGATGGATATTTGGATCCATCCATCTGATACATTTAATTCTCAATATCATTCAAGATACCTTACATCATAATATTCCATCGTAGCCCTACTAATTTACAAATTCCCACATAAATGACGCAAGCTATATACAGCTGATTTTACTGACCATTTTGTTTACATACACACTTATTTCTCTCATATTTAAATTCACGTGACTCTAACTTGGCAACACAATCTATTTACTTATGAATTATTAATATTCATCCGAAGAGGACAATGCTCTCGGGGATTCGCTTGTAATCTCTCTTAGCGAAAGGTTCATAACCCGAATTTGTACTCATTTTTTTATACCAGTTTGTATGCAAAATCAGTGTACATACATGAGAATTTTCCATTCTTGTATTTATATATTCCCGCTGTGTGATTTGAAGGCTTGTCTGTGATTATTATCTAATTATTTACGAAAGTATAAGAGTATCAAACATTTGCCTTATACTACTCGTAAAAAGCAAAATAAAACTTTATGCCTAAGGCTTAAGTGTAGACATTTGGATGTCTCGTACAAAACCAAAGAGACCTGTATGCGTAGCAACTGAATAAGCGCGTAGCTGCGTAGAAGGCGCGTAGCAGAACCTGCGTAGCAGCGTAGGTTTGCCGTAGCTGCAACCAATCTGAAATGTAGGCGTTGCGTAGCAACGTAGCTTTGCTGTAGCCGCAATCTTTACGTACAAAATGTACTAAACGCACGCGTAGGTAGGCTGACCATAGACGCCCGCAATCCAGTCACTGCGTAGGGTTTTCGTAGCAGCGCAGCCTCGCCATAACCACTACGTCGGCACTACGTAAGAGTTACGCACGCTCTTATATAAATGATTTGGAGAAAAATACATCGATGAAGTTTGATATAAAATCAATTTATTTTGCACTAGTTATACGCGCCTGTCCCACATAATTTCAATTTTAAATTAAAAGTAATTAGTTAAACCAACACATTGGCAAAAGAATAACGGACTAGTTGTATTGATTTAAATAAACAATATTAAAAAAACAATCAAACCGAATGTTGTTAAACCGGTCTTCAAATAAACAAATATTAATTAACGGTTATTAACACCGTTTTAATTATTCATTCCGCTATTCACCCTATATTTAAGAATACAAATATTTAATGGCAGATAACCGTTCTTTTATTCTTTTTCAAGGTAAAAACAACAGAAATATACACTAGCGAGCAAACGTACGGAATCACTTTTGGAATTGATCCGAAATAGCTTTTTAAATAATTGCGTGATTTGAATGAATTTGGTAACGTTTGACCAACAGTCGTTTGGTCCATGAACAACATTTTTTTTCAAGCATTCACTAACGAAAAGTTAAGTGGGCGAAACGTTCGTGGGTACTTAATAGTTATTTATGATACTAGTGCGGTAAGTTGGGTTTTTACAAAAGAGTAGAAGAATGTAAGCGCGAGACGAAGTCGAGCGCTTACCATATTCACGAGTTTGTAAATACCAATTTCTGCTCGTGTATCCAACGGGGCGTGCCCTAAAATAGGTACTTAGGTGAGAGTACTTAATTTACCGCACGTTCCGTTCTATGGTGCGTAATTTTAACTTTCGAACAATGTATACGGCTACGGCTTTGTAAATGCAATTTTCGAGGAAATGTGTTGAAAAAATACTTTGGATGAAAAGTTCATGGGTTAAAAATAATGTTGACCAACAGTTCATGGACCAATTAAACGAATGTTGGTCAAACGTTTCAGACTCCAATTTAAAGTACCTTAAAATGGTACCATTTTTATTATTTTTAACTAGTTACTAAGTACTCGAGATCGCACGGAATCGAGTAAGTGTTTCCATACTTTTGCTCGTTAGTGTACCTATTTCTAAGTTCAACGATTACTTCACCTCTGTTTGTCATCGCAATGAACTCTCAGATAAATAGTTGTTATTTTCTAAAAATAACAAAATAACAACAAACTTAATCCATTTAAAAAGGTTACTAACTCTGTGACGGCAGTGGATCTATATGAGAAATTAAGTGAAGAAAGAGTTTGATAAAATAAATGGGTCATTGTTTATATTTTATCGTTTTGTTATTGAGAGGTTGATGACCTCGGCAACTTTATTCGTAGCTTTTTCTTTAAAAAATGGGGTTGGCTTCATAACAAGTTAGGGTTGAATACTTATATTAGGTACCTACCTATCGGTCATCAAAGTAACCAACGTGCAATGGTTTATTGCTGTTGGGAAATTGTCGTTAAGAGCCCTATTACAAAATGAAAGAACACAGTTTCTGTCAATTTGACATCGTGATGCCCCCCGCATAAAAACAAAACACAATCAACACAGCTACGCCTCGTATACCAGGATGAAAACAACATGAGCTTTTGCCACTTTTCTTTCGAATAAACAAAGTGAGATCCCGGGCTTCTAGACACTGCTTATTTTCTTAGTTACGAATGGATAATATGATAAATGTATACCTAGCAAAATAAAATAAGGGCCACTCATTAAATTACACTTTAAACAAGTATAACTCTTATACTGATCGATTTTAGCGATTAGACCGCCCACTGTGAAATGGATATATTTGTAATTTAGAAGGTGTGCATTTTAAAGATTATTCAATTCCATTCTATACGAGTAAATAATCTTGTTAGGATATCTTTCAAGTGTTCATTTTGTTTCTTGTGACTAACTGGAATTCATAACTTATTTAATTAGATTTTTGAAATTATTTAGAACTTACGATTTGGTGTTTAAAAATTTCTCTCAAACTTTTTCTTGGACTTATACATCAAACCGTCATTTATGCCATCCATTTAGAGACATAATTATGGGCCGAAAATGAGCCACTTGTGGTGATTAAGGTGACATAGATAAGGAGATATAGCCAGAAGAGGTCGGTTTTATGGTCGAATATTCCCAACCAGTGTTTAATATTTTAAACTGGTGTCAAGAGACAAGAGTAATATCACCAAACGCCGTGATCCAGGAAGAAACTGAGTAAGGCCCAAGAAGACCATCATGTTCGTTAAATCACGCAAAGAGAACGATAAATTTACTACGCGGATCATAAAAACTCAAACTATTTTGACTGGGCTTCAGTGTTTCTTATACTGGGTCACTGCTGGTTTCTTTTTTAATAAAGACAGATCTTTCAGAGTGTACTCTTGAAACAGAATGTTTCGGTGAGCTCTAAATTAAGTGCTCTGGGGTGGTTATTCTGTCTCGCAAAACTGAGGTTACACTTCCTAACGAAAATTGCGTAGAAAATGTGGTACAACTCCACATTATTCCATTCGCATAGCAAATAGTAGGATAGTAGGTATCTGAGTTCATCCACGATCAATCGCGACTAACAGTGCATAGATTCGCTTATGCTCGAATTACGATGCTACAGTTGGTCACTTAGGCTTTTTACCTGATTTCTATTGAAATGGCATAGAAAATGTTTGTTATTTAATCCAGAACATTTACACCTTTAATACAGGGTTTTAGAGAAATTAAAAAAAAACTCTTTGGTACATTGAAAACGTTATTTTTTTCGATTTTATTATTTAATATGAAACCTGACACATTCCTGTAATTTCTCACTTTTCATTCAATTTCGTTTATTTTTACGATTTATTGGAATGCTAACTTATTTTTTGTATGTTTTGTTCGGAGTAGTACCTGTTTTCATGAATAAAATTCACAAAATAATATCAGGCGAAAGAACCATGGCCGTTTGAGTGCTTGAACTTCAATGCTGCTAAGACGTGAATTTTTCCGCAAAAAAGAGCCAATCCGACCCGGTTCTATCTTTCTGAGGTGCAACCGTAAAAAATTACAGACCATGTTGACGTTGCTGGGGTGCCGTTAACATCGACCCCGAATATTAGTCCACTTTTTGAGTTGGCTGCGAAAAAGTTAGGTATCCTAGTCAAGCGGTACTTCACGCCTGAACAGTTGATGAACTTGTATAATGTTCAAGTCTGGTACACGGAGTGGTACAGGTTGGCCAAATCCCAACTCGATGCACTTGCAAAAGCGCCCGGCATTGATCGAGGCCACGATCGGCGGGGCGAGACGGAATGAGAAGTAGTCACCTTCTTATGCAAAGCAGTCATGATAGCGAAGTAGGAGGTGGAACACGTGAGGGAGAGGAAAGCCGCGTTACCTAAGACGCCGTGAAGCGATTTCCAATCAGGGAGGTAAGCCTTGGAGGGCCGGAGCTTGTTGTGGTCACTGGACTGTCTCACCACGGTGAAAAATACAAATACAATGCAGCTGCCAAAACGAAATACCGCAATTGACTGGATGCCGAACCTGATAAAAGACTTCAACTCTCTTCGATGAAACCTAATTACAATCATTGATGAAAAATAAGAAGCTGTTCCATACATCCTATTCGATTTTTTTTCTCATACTCTGTAACATTATTATAATGCGCGTTACTGTTCTCTTATTTTTATTTATTAACACTTACTGCATACAAGTAAACATTGTATCTACGATAAGGCAGACTTACTTAATGCTTTTGGTTTTTATAGTCCAGTCATTAGGGACGAATTAATTTTAAAAAAACCCCGACACAAAAACCAAATTCCCTATATAAAGTAAAAAACAATGAAAAAAAAACTGGATTTTAAAGTACCTAAGTATGTAATGATAATTCAAAAAAATATGTCGCGTTGGATCGCTCCAAATTATTTATCATCTACTATTTTTTCCGGTCCCCTTTTATGACACGAGTGCCTCAGAGAAGTTTAAAGGCAATGAAAATCCACAACAAATGGTATTTATTTTTATTCTGTACATCAAATAGATATAAAGTTACAAGAGGCAGAACGTTCAATATTCATAAAAAAATAATCTACACAGCTAACGAGTATTTTGAACTTGATTTAGGCCGCTAGAAATCGTATTTCGTGCTTACAATTATTATCAACTAGCTGCCCCGGCAAACTTCGTACCGCCTCTTGTTCTCACCTTTTGAACCTTCCCTGGACTTCCCAATATAATTCAAAACTAAAATCAGCCAAATCGGTCCAGCCGTTCTTGAATTTTAGCGAGACTAACGAACGGCAATTGATTTTTATGTATAAGATTATTTGCATTATGACTTCACTAACATCAGTGCATTGAAGGCTTTGTATGAGGCTCTTGTGAGAAGTCATCTCGAGTATAATGCGGCATCTGGAGTCCGAGTAAAATAAAATATAAAAACATGTTCGAACGGATACAGAACAAATTCGTTAGATTCATTTATTTAAAATTGTATGGAAGATACCCGGGATACCCATTGCTATATCCTACCCTGTGTTCTGTCTCGGTATGGTTGGCTATTACAAATAAGCTATTATAATTGTTGTTTCGAATATAGGGAAAATACAATCAACACATTTATATGTTTACATTGCAAACAGATCAGAATTAAATTAATTCAAAATATTAGCTTGTACCAAAAAAGGTTGGTCGCGCTATACTCTTGGCGATTGGAAATATTCCTGGCCACCACTCATGACCTGCGGAAAATTAGAGGTACTTCATTTTTTATATGGAATTTGATGCTATGACAAAGATACTAGCGCCGCGTCTAAAGGTCATGAATGATGGCGTGTATTTTAAATTTTAATGATTACGTGACTAATGTCAAAATGGTTGCGAGCGGTACGTCCTCCCTCTGAGAGCGCTCCGCGCTGTCTAAATCACACGTCTAAATCAAAGAACAAACCGTTCTTGGTTTTATATTGAATTTTGTCGTTGCATATTTTAATTATTTTATACTATTAGTTTACTTTTAAATGCGCTAATTATTTTTTTCATGCAAGCTAACATAGTAAACTTAGTTATTGAATACTTTTTGATTGAATATTCAGTAAATATTGATAGATAAAAAATATAATTTCGGACGAAAAAATGTCAAATTCTTCCTGTTTTCCAGAATTATTTTTGGTGTATTTCTGAATGAAAAATAAAAATCTGATTAATACACTCCAATTATAAACTTTCAGATGTACCATGGACATTTTCAAATGTTATTTTACTATTATACATTCTATGTAATTCAATTCAAAAGTATGACAAAAAGTAGAATTTTATGAAACATCCTTTGCAGAGACAAGGTTTTTACACATGTATGTAAACAAATCTAAAAATGTTTTCAATACACTCCACGCAGAAATAATCAAACTTTCTCGAGTATATATTTATTTTTAATTTGTGGCCATATCCTAACCAGAATCAGGTTAAAAACCTTGCACAAAAACAAGGAAACGTGTGATAGCCCTCTTTTCCAGGGCCGTGGTAACTAATTCCAGCAACTATGTCAGCCGAATTGGGCTGGTCAGTTGTGTTGACAGCTGTTTGAGGCAAGAAGCGTGTCACACAACGTGCCCTCAACTTCTAGGGACCTGTTCCTTATCGAACGGCGAGTTAGTACGCAATCCCTGACACCCGGGGCGTGAAAAGGACAATCACGCTCGTCCCTACACGATTCGTTTACTCTACACTACACTAGATTATCTCCTGCGCAAGGTGGTCAAGAAGATCCCTCAGCTCAATGTGAAGCGGAAGGGACTTTCTGAATATACTGACTAAAGTCCACCCTGTTCCTACAATTGCCCTTTGGTTTTCAACTACGCGTTATCCTCTTAAAACATTCCTTGAAAACGGGTATGTACATGTGTCTGATGTTATAACTCCAACGCACTAAGAATGGATATTGACGGAAGGACCTACAAAGTTAAACGTTACGTAGGTGGGGTGCTAAGACAGGAAACCTCCACGTGCGCCCGTGGACTGGAGTTCCCTCTCGGATACGTCCGGGGGGAAGACCAGATTTTTGGGCCGGTGCGCCCTGGGATGCAGGCATAAGCTCTTCCTTAGGCATTGTGTGCCTAAGCTGTCTCTTTGCCCGTATGCGAATAGTCTGTCGTGTGGACGCTCCAACTCGTGTCCCTCTGATCAGCAGAGGGCACAGCGGCGGAGCGGGCTTGCTTGCGGACGGTGAGTAATGGGTAGTTTGCCGTCCTACCGAGGATCAAGCCCGGGCCGGTGGCGCGTCGTGTTTCGCGCCAAATGCCTGCTGGGGTCGCGGGTTTTTTCTTAACCCAAGATACCGCGGCCCGGGAACGTAAAGGGCATCTGAAGGAACACGGGTGGATTTAAGTCAGTTAGAGTCTGACAGTCCCTTCCGCCCCACCCAGGGCGGGAGGACTCTATTGATGATTTTACCACCTAAATAAAAAAAAGGTCTAGTAGGTACTTTACCTTTTCAGTCAGCGACCGCATCAAACCTGTATATTATGTTTAGGTACTTACGCACACATCAGTTTACTATTTGCACTATGCGTGAAATCCCAGCAATATCATCGTACATCACGAGACAAATTCGGAAATTTTAATTTTATCAAGAACGTGATTATCACGATGTTTGATCACGACGAGAGAAAATATTTTGGCACAGATTCGTGGTTATAAATTATTTTTTTCCTCCTTTTGTGTGAATTTGTTTAGAAGATAAAATATGACAGAGAAATTGCGCAGTGGATGTGGACATGAAATGCTTTTTGTAACACGATACAGCTGAGTGGGTTTTGTTAATATTTATTTATACTTACTCAAAACAAGTATGAGAGAATCGTAGCAGGTGGTGTTCTGTAGTTAGTGTGTGCTCCGCCAACCATCTTTGGGTATATAGGTGAACGCACCGCAGTCTCCGCAGTCCCCGCAGTCATCGTTTTCTTACCGCTTCTGCGGCTACTGCGATGCGGGTGAGTGTGCGAGGTTGCATACAACTTCATTTAAAGAATTCGTTATGCGAAGACTGCGGCGCGTGCGCTGCGGCCAAGTCTGCGTTCACCTTAAGGCTTGATCTTATGTGCGAAAATCACGCATAAAATAGTATAGCGACAGCGAGTTGGATTGTCTATGGGAATGAAAGTCAACAAGATCTGTTGTTGACTTTCATCTTTAATTCGGATCCTTAATTAATCATACTGTAAGGTATTTTTCGTCTTATTAAAATTATTTTTACCCTTTTATGATCGCCATAATGAAACAGTGGTTCCGTGTATCCAAGTTTTTGGGTAGTTAAAAATGAAATAAAAGACAAAACTTCATATAAAACCCACTTTATTTCTTCTCTATCTCCCTTAGTAACCTCTGTAACTGTACGTAATACTATTATATTTACAATATACACACTTCAACATATATCAAAATAAATACACAGAAAAATAATGTCATTTGATTTCGATATGTTATACTTATCATACAAAATTTCTCAAATTAAAACACAATAACTAACAGCCATGATTGATAATCTCACAATTATGATAAAAAATACAAAATAATAAAAAAAAGAAATAGAAATAATATTTTTAATTAACTATTAAAACTAAATTAGAGTAACTGGTGATTTTTTATACAGGGTGAAAATTTATTATTTAGCAGGATACCCAATGTAAGACTCCCACAATTACCAACATGGAATCGGCTAAAGCCGGTCAAAAAGCCTTTATATCTACGTAATAAGGGCGTTACTAATACCATTCGCAACGGCTCGGCTCGGACGACGCGGCACGACGCCGGCCGAAGACGAAACGGGCCTTACGCCTTCAGATGATCGGCGATAAGTAAAGAAATGTTTCGGCGATCGATAAATGTGGGAGCAGCCTCAGTCGCGTCCCACAAAATAATTTAATATGACCCCATAAATTCATGGACATTGAAGAAGATGAGTTTTAATCAGTAAGGAAACAGAATTATTTCATCATTTACTTAATTAAGTGACGATTATATGGTTCAAAACTAATTATAATTATTGTGATGCAAGATGCTGCGCAATTTATATAATTAGAGTAAAATTAAATGGGTCAATTATTATAATTGTTTACTTCTGGTTTTAAATAAAATAATAACTAGTATTTTCCTCAAAATATTAACAGTATGGAATGTTGTAGTATAATCTCATAACTTTCAATCTCATATAAAAATTCCTTACTAATTAAAACCCATTTTTTCGTATCTCCCAAAATTAAAATTGATTTAAAATACTTAAAAATTCGGTTTCATAAACCTCGCACACACAGTTTTCATTACATTTTTTTTTTTTTTTTAGCTTGGCAAAATCATCAAATGAGACCTCCAACCCCGGGCAGGGCGGGAGGTACTGTCAGACTTGTACTGACTAAAATCCACGGTGTCCTTCAGTAGCCCTTTATGTTCCGGGGTCACGGTAATAGAAATAAGTCCCGCGACCCCGGCAGGCTTTGGCCCTCTGAGAGGGGGCCCCGTCATTTTGCTGACAGCTCTTTGAGGCGCGCGTGGAACACGACGCGCCGTCGACCCAGTTTTCATTACATAACATCACGCCTGTAATCCCCGAAAGGTAAGCCCGACATGTACTTAACAGTACACTCATTTAAATCATTAAAAGTACAGGCAAGTGCTGTACCTATGGACGCTTTTACCTGTGGACACCGTTAATTCTGGCGAAAACAACACGGAAAAAAAAGATGGCGATAAGTCATATCTGTCAACCATAGACAAATGCTTACGGTTGCGTTCAAATTAGAATTTTAGTTCTTGCAACAGCGTCGAAATATCGGGATCTCAAAACAAATAATAATCACGGAAGATATCCCGTAAGTGACATTTTAAATTGTAGAATTTTAGTATTGCCCGTTTTACCTATATTATTTATGGTTTCCCATAAATTAACGGTGTCCACAGGTGCAAGCGTCCATAGGTACAGCACTTGCCCTTGTAATATTTTTCACAGTTTTCAGCAGTTGGGTATTTGACACTATCAACCAATAATTTCACAACACAATTTCTCTAAAATATCTATGTATTTCAAGCCTAAAAACTGTGAAATTAGACTTTTAGTAGCTCTCATCTGCCTAGCCTTCTCCCAACTATATTGTGGTCGGCTTCCAGTCGAACCAGATGCAGCTGAATATCAGTACTTTACATGGAGCGACTGCCTATCGGACGTCTACAACCCAGTAACTGGGCAATACGATACCTCATGGTAAGACTGATTAACACTATTAACCAATAATTCCAAAACACAACTTCTTTAAATAATCTATTTTTAGGGCTAAAAAATTTCTTAATAAGATTTTTAGTAACTTTGAAATCAATCAATTCTAAAATCATTGAGTTTTCTGGTTTGTGACGTCACAATTCGCTATATTTATATAAAATCTATTGGGAGAATTGTAGCAGCTTTTTAAAAATATGTGAATGCATTGGTGGTGTCAAATACCATTATCATCATACCGTATGATATATTTTAAAAGACTTCAGAGGCATTTTTAATCAGAATACCTAATTGTGTTTAGTTTGTGTTAAAACAGATAAAGGCAATTTTTGATTTATTATATTTTCTCCTATTATTTATAGTAATAAAAACATTAATTTCATTAAAAAGTAACTGTAGTTTTGGGCCCAAAATTAATTTGATTCTTAGCTGCAATTTCCTCTTAAATCTTTTTTTAGCGTGGTAAAATCATCATACGAGTCCTCCCCCAGAGGGCATGACAGGAGGGCCTGTCAGACGTGTCCCGACTAAAATCCATTTTGTCCTTTATTAGCCATTTAAGTTCCGGGGCCACGGCAGCTCGTTAGTCCCGCGACACCGGTCACTTATCATAACTGCCTTCAAATACCGTTAAAATGAAAATTTTCAAATTGCGAAGTGTTAAATTAATCTACTCTCTATAATTTCTGGTATTTGCTACTATTTAGTTTAATTATGTGGTCTTGTGTTTGGTCGGAAATATACTTATTGCTAAAACAGTTGCCTCTTCTAGTTGCATTTTTTATTCTATCACTTTGGAACCCAAACTTTTTGCCGACTAGTCGTTAATTATTTGCCGACAGCAAATATACGCGACTAGTCGGCTTTACCGACTATTAGTCCTAAAATAGGCATTATGGTTTCAAATATAGGGTTGTAATTGCATTACACGAGTTAGTTGAACTGCGTTTTTTGTGAAACTTGCTTTTTTAAGATTTTCTTTGTCTCTTCATACCTAGGTGCTGCCATGTTACCTGGTATTGGTTGTAATTGAAAACGGGCCTTACACCATCAGATATAAGATTCAAATTGCATTGGAAGATCATTTTGGTTGAATTGAGCCGTAATATATCTTTAAAACCTGTTAATCTATCTTCATGTTCTTCAACCCTACTTCTTCCTGTCAGTGTTCAGGAGTTGGAACTGCTTCTGTGGTGGTGGTGGGAGTGGTGGCCGTGGTGGCGAGGGTCGACAGTGCTGTGGAGACGGTGGTGATGGGTGCTTCTTTGTCCAGGGGTCTGTACGACCAGTTGCCGCAACCGTCGAATTCTAGTACGTGGGTGTGGTATTTCCTGTGGAAGAAAGGTTATTTTGATTCATTATGTTTGTTGTTATTGTAAGTGATTGTACAGGATTTCTTAAACATGATTGTCATTTGAGCCAATGGTTACGTTTTTTTTTTGGGGTTACATCAAATCAAAAGAGAAGAGATTTATTAGATGCAACATTTTTATTCAAGGTTCTGCGATATCAAATTGACTGTCCGCAATTGTTGAGCAGGTTCCAACTTCGAGTGCCTACAAAAAACCCACGATCTCCTATAACCCCATTACGTCCTCCTTTGCGCAGAACCGTTCTGGGCGCGAACTCTCCTATACCCCGTCTGTGCAAATTATTAAACAACTGCAGTGATCTAGTCGATGTGCACTCGGACTCACTTAATAAGTTCAGAAGTATTATAATTAATGTGTGAAATCTTTCTGTGAACTTGTTTTTCATGGTTACTTGTTTGTCTATAAATTCAAGAATGTTTTAGATAAAAATGAACGTTTTTGTTTTAAATATAATTCTGTTTAATTCCATTCTAACAATGTTTCCGACTGATTTTGATTATGATTTTATTTTTATTTCCTTATGATTTATCCGTATGAATTTAGTTCGATCAAGTTGTAAATTATTTTTTAAGTTTTTTAATTGTGATGCTTTTTTGATTATTTTGTTTATATTCTGTCGAATGTTAATTTTGTTATTTTTAATATTTGGTTTGAATTTGATTAACTTTTGATTTTATTTTTATTATGATTTTAATTCAATTAGGTTTTCGATTATAATTTTATCTCGTTCTCAATTGTGTTTCTGCCTGTGATTTTAATGTTTTATTTTAATTTTTAATTTTAATTTGGCCTGAGGAGCCTGATTGTTCTGTATGTATCAAATATCCTGTAATTTTAATTTTAAGTTATTATATATTTAATCAGTATTTAGTGCATGATGTGCTTACCTGTAAGAGATTGATACACTAGACCCTATTTGAATCAATGTAACCCATAATTGTTTGAGTGTACTCAATTGTTGGTGAGCCAAATAAATAAATAAAAAATAAAATAAAATCAGTAGCGGTAGGGACTCCGGGGTCGAGAGTCTAAACAGCTACCGTGACCCCGGAACGTAAAGGACTTTTGAAGGACACCGTGGATTTTCGTCAGTACAAATCTGACAGTCACTCCGGCCCGCCCTGAGTGGGAGGACTCATTTGAAGATTTTTACCATGGTAAAAAAAGCAGAACGGACTGTTAGACTCGTACCAAATAAAAACCAGTTTCTTGAGTTGCCTGTTTCCTTCCAGGGCCACTGTACCCAGTGGGGTTACCCTAAATGTGCTTTTATGCATTGAAACATCACAACACAAAACAGTAAAACACAAAAATGTACTTAAAAAAATACAAAAAATTCGTTTTAGTTATCGTCATTTCAACTTTTCCACGGTTTATAAGAAGTTTTTTATCGGATTGTATAATGAAAAGTAAATGAAATCTGTTATACTCACCACACACTAGGTCGATGTGTGATAGACAGCAACGTGATACCCTCCTTGACAGCCTCTTCGTACATCACGACCTCCGTCTCCATGGACACGGCGCTCGTACACTCGTCTAGTAACGCGTATACAGGCCTGAGAACAAAAACAGTGTTATTAAGGTATTTGACTGAAACATCTAATAAGATTTTCTTTGGAAAGAAAATTTCGAATCGTGTGCTCCGGATTCAGTACATCCGACGCTCTTTTCAATCGAGCTAATGATATAATCTTACCTAATATGTCGAATTCTTCAATCGATTTCTAACGTCTCAAGGTTGATGTGTAGCCGCGGTTCGAATTCGCCTCGCATATGTGGCAAATTCTTTATTGCATTCATGTATTAGGTTTAGGTGTTACAGAAATGTAGTAGTTTCAACATGAAACCCGGATAGGGCACGGCAACATATAAATAATATCAATTACATTGACAATGCAAGGAACCAGTCACTTGGTGTTACAAATTTTATTAACAATTTTAAAGTAGGTAATTATCTTAATATATATAAATCTCGTGTCACAATGTTTGTCCTCAATGGACTCTTAAACCACTTAACCGATTATAATAAAATTCGCACACCATGTGCAGTTCGATCCAACTTGAGAGATAGGATAGTTTAAATCTCAAATTTTAGACCAGGTCCTCCACCCGTGCGAAGCCGGGACGGGCCGCTAGTTATACTATATGGGTTTAGTATTCATAAAATATTAAGATCTAATTAGTCCGTCAGTTAGACTATAAAAAAATATTTGATTCATATGTTTTCTTTTGTTGCGTAAACCAAAATTGACGAAGATACGACAGTTTTAATTGGCAAAACGTGACAAGCAAGTGGAGTTTTCATTTGCTTCCCGGATGGCCTCGGTCGGTTGCCGGAAGGCGGGTAGACCATTCGGTGACAACTCGTTGCTCGCATGCTTGGCTTGCATATTTGCTGCGTATTGCAAACGGGTCCCGAGTCCGGGTCCATCCGTGGACCACCTGTCGACATCAAGTGAAAGCCGTGCGAAGAAGGTGCTGGGTAGCTCTAATGAGCTGTGGCCTTTAAGGTACGTAAAAATGTTAAACCGGATACATTGCAAAATTTGTTCTTCTCTTACCTATGATAGAACATCCTGGCCATGGCCATCCTCTGCTTCTCCCCGCCCGACAGCGTGGCCCGCCAGTCCCGCACGGCCCACAGTCCTCCGTGCCGCGCGGCGCACGCGTCCAGCCGCACCAGCTGCAGGATGTGCGCCGCGCGACGCTCGGCGGCCAGGTCGCCTTCCTTGGCCCGGGACGGGTACGTCACCTGGTCCATCAGGGAGCCTTGGGACATGTAGGGCCTGTGGAAGAGAGGAAAATAATGATGAAATCAAAGCCGCTATCTCACTGGCGTTTTACGAGGATTGTCGTCTTTCCAACGTCAATTGTACTTATTGTTAACAACATCAAGTTTGTTAACAATAAGTACAATCACGCCGTCCTGCTCTGTCCGTGTGGGTACGAGCGGGTGCTGAAATAATGTGCGCAACCTTAACGTCACAATCAACAAACGTTAAGGCTTGCTACGCGACGTCAAGACGTGGCGTATTTACAGCGTAGGCGCTGCATAGGCGTGCTGTCGCCGGCACATGTGCCGTCAGAAAGATTCGTCAATATACCTATACTATCGTACATACGGCGAATCTTGTATATTTTAGTTATTTTCACAGTATAATGTCGTTATATGTGGTATTCTACTGTGGGGACGGGCTGCAAACATCGAGTCCTATTTTTTTTATTCTGCAAAAGTGAGCCATCCGAGCTATACAGGGTGTTTCTTTTAAATTGGCCAAAAGGGAGAAATTTGCATCCATGAGAGATACGGGAAAACTTTCTTAGGAACCTTTAGCTCTTTTTTGATACTGATAATTTTGGCATTTTTATTTTTTTTTTTTTCAAGTGTGAGCTGTCCACAGAAATTAGTGAATTTCACCAATTTTTTTTTTAATGCCGTTTGACTCTGTTTCATGTAACAATCATTTCATTGTATCCGAAGAAAAAAATCGGGACGGCGGAAGTTGGTAAAATTTTGCAAAATATTTTTTCATAGAGATCTACGCTTTTGAATGAGCACCTGCGGCACATTCACAGTTATTATGTCTTGTGACTGGAACTGTAGCAACATAACTATTTTTTTTTAACTGTTTTTATTTTTCGCTTGTACTTTTGTTCCTACTGCTGTACACATTCGCTAGGTGAAATCTAAGCGCGTCTTTGCTATGGGTGCCACCTCGTGGCGTGCTTTAAACATTTCTATACATTAGGGCTAATTGTTCACCGCCTCGCGATATGCTAAACGCTAACAGCGGCAAATTCGTAAACGGACCGTTAAAAGAATTGAGAGTCTAGTTATGTGACAAACGATAAACGCAAAACGAAACTGTACACTCTAGAATGACTCTAGGTCCAGAGCATAAAGTTGAAATCTGTAAGAACTAATTACTACTACATAGTTTTAATCTAACAAAATACAGAGTCTTTCTTTTAAATTGACCTCAGAAGAAATCAGCATCCATATGAGATACGAAAAAAAATCAAAGGAATCTTTAGTTTTTCTTTCATTTTGGCATATTAATTTTCTGTTGTCCACAAGATTGAATAAAATAGACCAAAAATCGTGACTTCGGAAGTTGGTCTTTACAAAAAAAAAAAATCTAACAAATAGTATGAATTAAAAAAACATTATGATACTACTTGGTTAAGTAACATGTAACATGTAATAGTAGATTACGCACCAAGGGAGTAAAGCATTGCCTTACGTCACGGGCGTATTGAATCCCGAAAGGACACTAAGGATTCTGGGGTGAACCTCCGTAGCGCAGCGAGGAGGTTCAAGTGTTAATTCCCGAGTGAAACGAGGGAATTAAGTTAAGAATCCTTAGTGTAGCGAGGGATTCAAGTCAGCCCAAGACAAGGCAGCTTTACTCCCTTGGTGCGTAATCTACTATTACATGTTACATGTTACTTTACTCTGCTTTTCACACCTACTGCGAGGAAATAAATTCGATTTTTGAAATTTGATGTGGTACGACAACCTTCGAACGTGAAGTTGGCACCACTGTAAGCGATCAGCTGTTGCTGCCAGCGGCCGCCATTACTGATACGACTCCTTGGTGAAAGTTTTCATACGGTTTTCTTTGAGGTTCCAAATTCAAATCACATTATTCCCACGGGAATAATGAAATTCAGTACATATATTATTCCCGGCTCGAGCGAGGGGGAATAATGTCATGCTTTACAGTAGGTTTGCCTGACGTATAATATGACATTTACGAGCAAGTAGTGTGAAAAAATATTTGTTATCCCCCTGTTGGCCAATTTAAAAGACCCTCTATATTTTTAGACAATTTCTTAGCTTGCCGTGGCAGTCTTGTAACTGAATGATGAAAGTACTCACCTCTGTGGTATATAGAACATGATGGGTCGTGACGTACAGAAGCCAGTGTCAGCGAGGTTGGTCTCGTCCGCGCAGTGTGCGCACGCGCATGGTCGCGGAACGTGCAGCTCGCCGCCGAACACCGGCCATAAGCCAGAGATTATGCGGAATAAACTGTGGGAAAATGTTCGTATTAAGGAGATTCCTTCGAAGTAGTCCGTAGATTTTTACTAAATCTTTGTAGCTATTTTCACAACTATGCAAATGGAGCCTATGTTTTGATCATTCTTCTTCAAGAAAATTTGAATTTCGTGGGCTATTTCGAAGTAATCACTTTAACAATAAGTGTTTGTTCGGGTGATCGTGGAGGACATAAAGGCATACATTTTAATTACTTAGTAGACATTATATTACTAGTAGAGATAAAAGCAAAAAAAAATTGAATCCAGAACGCAGCGAGCGATCCTTAATATGAATCCAGAGCGCAGCAAGGCTCTCTCGGCCTTAAAATTTTAGTCCCTAGAGATTAATGAGCTAGGTATTTTAGTCCCTTTATGAGAAACTAATACCAATCTCACCTAGACTTGCCACATCCATTAGGCCCCACAATAAGTAGATGTGTCCCGGGCGCGATGTCCAGGGTCACTCCTCCCGCCACCACGTCACACGCCGGCGTCACTATGGGCACGCCGCGCAGGCGGATGGACTGGTCCGATGTGTAGATTATCTTGCCTGGGGAAGGAGAGAAGTAAATGTTATGAAGGGAATATAATTGCTTATAGATCTAGAACAAGTATTTTCACTGTAAGACGAGAAAAGAATGAAAAATTTGATCTTGTCGAGTATGACTACGATAGCATGAATTTTGTTGGAAGATAATTCCATTGCCAGAAGTACTTAACCAACGAACTTTTAATTTTTTTCGTGGTAAAATCATCAAATGAGTCCTCCCGCCCCGGGCAGGGCGGAATCGACTGTCAGACTTGACTGACTAAGATCCACGGTGTCCTTTGGTAGCCTTTTGTGTACCGGAGTCGCGGTGTACGTATGTCCCGCGACTCCGGCTGTCCCGCGACCCCGGCACCAACGACCTTCTAGTTTAATACACCAGACATCTTATAAACATGATCTTCACAGTCATAATGTCCTTCCATGCCATCAGAACGCAGTACCAATTAGGCTATTGTAGCTCTACTCGTCGAGGCAGAATCTTTCATTCCTTTCCTGTTCTCAGTCAAATTTATCTTTCCTCAAAAAACACTCTAGAATTTAGTTTGGCAAGATCAAGATAGACATATTGATGATGAAGAGTTCTACCTTCCGGCACAGGCCTGTTGTCCTTGAATGTGACCTGGAAGGCGGCGTGCTGCGCGGCCACGTGCACGCTGCGCACACACTTGCCGCGCGCTACCTCTCCGAACACCACCAGCATGTCCGACACGCGGGTCGCGTAGCCTGCTAGGGTTACTATTTCCTGGGAAATAAATAAAGGATATCTTTAGAATATTGTTGCTTTCTCATGCGCATTGCTTTTAGATTTATATTATTGAAAAAAAGCAAAAAAGTCGTTTTCATAGTCGTGGTTATCGTAAATAATATTTTACATACTACACCCTGCGCCTACGCAACAGTATCAACAAAATCCCGCTACTTATAAAATGATAATTAATATAAGTTTACCTTATAACTGGACATGAGCCTCTCAATAGCGTCAGCGGCAGAGTTGAGGAGATTTCTTGACGTGGTCATGTATTCTGCTCGATCACTTATAGTGCTTCCTGAAACAAGAGAAGTCAATTGAGCATCAATACAATCATAAATGTTTCAGATAAAAAAAGAAGAAAACTGTTGTATATCGGATTCGCTTTTTGGATAAATAGGAGGCTTGCAGTATGTCAACGGTACGTGCGCCACTGAGGGGAGAGGAGGCGGGGCACTACCTCTGCCCCTACGTGGGCACCATTCTTAAATTTCCCACTAAATTAATGTAATTTACGAAAAACGAAATTTTTATCAGCCTAGGGCAATTTATGAACAGTCACATGTCACACAAAATTAAATGCGTTATTTTTATTCTATTTCATCCGTTTTTGTTTTTTTTTTAACATTTCTCCACACCAGGAATTTGTCCTGTTTCGTGGGTGTATTATTAAATATTGAAACTCACACACTGACACCCAAAACCTGAATTAACCAATTGTAAGTCATACAAAAATGTGTTGCATACGGGGTTCGAACCCGGGATACTCAGGAGGGCAATCAATCGCTCAGCCAGTGAGCCAACCGTGTCATCAATCTATGCTAATATTATAAAGATGAAGAGTATGTTTGGTTGAACGCGCTAATCTCGGGAACTACTAGTTGGATTTGAAAAAATATGTTTGTGCTAGATAGTCCATTTATCGAGGAAGCCTACGCTACGACCAATAGGAGTCGTTCAGCGGGTGAAACCGCTGAAATAATTATGAAAAATCACAATAACCTAAATAAAAAATCAATTGAACGTACCTTTCTGTCCACTGGTATGCGTGGCAGTCAGTATGGGCAGTGCCAACATGACCATCCCGGTCCCGGACCACACGTACTTCATACAGAACTGCTCCAGCATCACGTACCACAGTTTCTTGTTGAACACCGACGTCATCTGAGCTACCAGCTCCTTGTACGCCGATTGGAGCTGGCCCAGTTCCACCTGGAATGATAAGAAAAGGAGAGTTAACATTTTGTAATATGGTAAAATCTGCATTTTTTGATACAAAACTTGAATAAAACAATATTATACCATACAATACTATGTTAATTGTATTATACAGGTGTTTTACAGAGATAAAAGCTATTTTTGTAGTATATTTAACAATTAGCTAGAGAGGAAATTAAAATTGTAGTATTGAGCGCTTTTTTTTTGTTTTTTAATTATTTTAATCAACTTTAAACTGTAGTAATCACAGCCAGACAGGGGGACACGGCAGAAACCAGGAATTAGAATCATATCAAGTTCTACTAAAGGGCCAGAGCTCTGAACTGAAAACCAAGAAAGGCAATTGCTATGAATGCACGAAGTACAACTAAAGGATTAAGGAAAATCAATGGATTTTTTTAAGCTTAGTACCTAATAGGAATTTAGAAGCAAGCGGAGCGAACTCGAAAAATTTTGCGGCACGTCTCATATAAAGGCAGGCAGTTTTTGGTGAACTTTATTCTGTACCTAATTTGGTTTGCTATTACACAAATTTTTTACGTATTTATTAAACAATTTTGGGGTCATATTCTCACTGGGCCTGTACTGCGCCTATTTTTTTTTTGAGATAAGATCGATCAAAATAGCCAAAAATTCCATTCAAGCGTCCAAGCAACAGTTACCTTATGTCCTCCATAGAAGGCGACCTCCTCCGCGTGTGCGATGAGCCTTGCATGCACGTGTCGCAGGTTGGCCTTCATCCGCGCCTCCTCGCCGGCGAGCGCTCCGAACCGCGGGCTGAGCAGGCGCAGCAGCTGGCCCGTCATGCAGATCACTATCGTTGCTATGCTGGGACCTGAAAATATGAGGGTATTGTGTTCATTTCAGTATTGTGAACGAATTAAGGGTCAATTAAATGAGTCCTTCCACACTGGGTGAAGCGAAAGTGACTGTCAGACTTGTAGTGACTAAAATTCACGGTAAACTCTCAATTTTCCTTTACTTTCCAGGGTCGCGGTTACCGGATGACAGTCCCGAGACGGCTTTGGGCCTCTAAGGACCCATTAGATGGCTGACAGCTCTTTGAGATGCGCGTGGAATACGTCGCGTTGTCGATCCGGGCATAGTCCATGATCGGATGGCAAGTCACCCACTACTCGCCGACGGCATACCCGCACCCATGGTGGCCGGGCGACCCTCGTAAGTTGACGCAGCTTAATATTCACTTCCAAAAGACTCTATCACTTGAAGCCATGTCATGTGTTCTGTGATGATGGACTCACCAATAAATATGTTGCCCTTCATCTTGTTGGAGTAGGTGGCGAGTGTGAGCACGATGAGCAGCAGGTCGAAGCACGGCTTGGTCAGCGAGCTGTACAGGTGAGCCACCGACTGGGTGAACACTGACACGTCTTCTGTTAGCCTGGAAGAGGACAGTTAAGTATTTAGAATAGAGATTATGTAGGTCAGAAACCAGAAAATTGGTAAGTAGTAAAGAAAAATGTGCACTTTGTTAGTAATTGTAAAGACAGCTCATCAACCTACCCCAATTTATCAATATTTCCTAATCGAATATATCCCTTGAGTATTTGTGATAAACTTGAAAATCTACTATAAGACAGGTTGAGTAGCATTTTTAATCATCTAAACTTTATGTTTTTTTTTTTACTTTTTTTTTTATTGGTGGACGCGATATATTAAATCGCTTCCCGTCTTGAGCAATCGTAGCCTTCTCTAGATAAGAAGAGGCATTTGCACAACACTGGGACAGTAACAGTACATATTGAAATACAGTTTTAACTATATGGTATATGTTTTTATCACATAATGAATGGCACAATTTAGATCACAAAAAAGCGAAGCAACAATATAAATGCAGTCGGCCATCACTTACCTATGATCAGCATTTTCAATTCTAGCATCTAAATTGGCGACTCTATAGTAAGTCTGGTTCTTGAAGTACAGGTCATACGCGTGGTTGACCAGCCTCGTCCTGAAGGCCAGCGCCAGGCGGCTCTCCAAGTATCTGATCATGGAGTTGATGAAGGTGGCTGGGACGGCGATGCCGAACCACTGGAGGAGGAGGGCTGCGAAGCGCTTCATGTCTTTTTGGACTATGTGTTTTACTGGAAAGGAATGGGATAAAGATTGTGAGTTTTTGCTCTGCCAAATGCCAAATTCAAATTAATTTGTCAGTTTATATTAATAAATATAAACTAACAAATTAATTTGAATTTTGCCAATGGAGAATGCCAATGGAAAATAGAATTCCGGAACTCGACTTAAATAAAAATGGATCGCAAAATGTGTTGGTTATCTCATAACTCGAAAACGGCTGGACCGATTCGGCTAATTCTTGTTGTGTTTGTAACCATCAGGGAGAGGTTCAAGAGGACGAAAATCATGAAGTCAACCCGTGCGAAGCCGGGACCGGCCACTAGTCTATACATATAATAAAATAGTAGGAAAGTCAAAACTGTACATTGATTATTTTTTTTAAAGAATACTTGGGGTGTGATCTACAATCGATACCGAAGCCAAAAATATAGTTTTTAGAATTTTTGTCTGTTTATCTGTTTGTCTATTTGTCTGTTTGTCTGTATGTATGTCCGGGATAAACTCAAAAAGTACTGGACGGATTTGAATGATTCTTTTTTTGTTTTATAGGTATTAAGTCTGGTCAAAACATAGGCTATCATTTATTTTGGAAACTTGAACACCTGGCGCAGAACCGCAACAGACTAGTTAAACTATAAGAGATACAAAAATGGTGCCATAGCAAAAATTGTTCCACGTGATGAGCATTTTCTGCTGAGAGAATAAATTTGAAGATCTGGAACACCTGATGAGGAACTCCAAGAGCCCAGCTACACTATAACAAATACAGAAATTACGTCTTAGCCAAGTTGTTCGGCTTAATGAGCATTCTCCGTTGACGTGTAAAAATTGGAGATCTGGAACGCAATGTTGAACAACAAAAGCCCAACTAAACTTTAACATAATATACAGAGTGTTTCTTTTAAATTGGCCAAAAGGGAGAAATCCGCACCTATAAGAGATACGGGAAAACTTTCTTAGGAACCTTTAGCTCTTTTTTGAAATAAAATAAATATTCTACTGGCCAAACACACATTAATTATTAACCCGGGCTCTTGGAGTTGGGTATCAGACTTAGCAGAACTTAGATTTTGACGACCCCGTTGTCGCTGACATAAGCAACAAGATCCGCGTACGAAGTCGCGGGCAGAAGCTAGTTTAAAAATAAAAATTTACTCCCCCCCCCCCCCCATTTTAAATTCTTCAAGTATTATGCAAAATCTACAAGCTTCTCCAGAATTAAGAATTTATCTCTGTAGCTAAATACATTAAAATCGGTTCAGCTATAGGCGTTACCAATCTTATGTATAAACAATCTCATTTACGGAATGTTATGTTACTAAGATTTGTCAAGACCTGCTTATGATATTCTCTATCTGCCTTATTAATGAAACAAGAAGTAAAGTTACGCCAATGTTAATCCTTAAAAATGTATGGTTAGTCTTAAGATTATCCTGGTTGTAAGTTTAGTACACGTTTATTAAGGGTGTATAAGACTATTTAGTTCGTCGACGAGAATAGACGAACTATCTCAAAGTTGAGGACCAAAACAATTTGTTTTTAATAGGTACTCCACTAAAGACAAATCATTTCAGCGCTACCGTAGCGCTGAGTCTTTAAAAAACATCATTAAACTGGTGAAAGAGAGAACCTCTGTGATACAGTCAGTAATTTCATGAAAATATCAAAAAGAAAACAAGTGGTTCTTCAGTTTTAACATTCGAAGAATACTGAAAACATTTTGTTGAAATTCACACGAATATTCAATCAATACTACTGTAAAGAGTATTCATTGTAACCACTAACAAAAAATGATACTGTATTGTATCAGTAACATGTTCCCATCAACATAGAGGTATGTTGCTAAAACAATGACCTGACACTTTTGTTAAGCATTTGTTTTTTTTTTTTTCAACGGAACTGTTAGTTCTTAGCATGTCATATCATTTGTCTGGCTCAGGGGCTCTAAACCTTCTTACAATTCACTTTAAGGTTTAGTATTAAATGTAGGTGGCCTAGCTAGTTGATACCTGGTCTGGTTCAAAACTCCATGGGAACACGTGAATCTTTAAGTCTAAAGTGAGTTTGCTCTTGACTCTATTCTAGGTCAAAGGTGACAGAGACAAAGTCGACGATGGAGTTAGCTTACCCAAAAGCCTGTTAATTCTCTACATTTGAAAAGATTGGCTATTGTATGCCAATCTTTTCAAATCTTTTCAAACGCGGAAAACAGGCTCAGGGTTCTTTGTTCTACAGTCCTCCACTTCATCCGTTTTTACATTTAAGATGAAACGACTGCTCACAACCCAGTAACTGGGTAATACGATACCCCTATTGGTACGACTGATTTTAATAAAGCTTACACCTAAAAAAAAACAAATTCTACTCACCAATGGATCCTTCCAAAGACGCAACGTATATTGATAAGAACGTCCTTGTGAACAGACACAGCGTGTGCGCAGACAGCAAGGCAACCTCATGACTCCTGATTCCCGGCACCATGATCCTGGCGAGGGAGATCAGCTGGCGGAGGAACTCCAGGTTGAGGCCGGGTATGTGCTCCTCCTGTGATACTGATTGTGTTTCATCTGCATCCTCCTGTGGAAGGAGCTTGAGGGTAGAAAGAAATTTTAAGCAAACTTTTTAATTTTGGAAACAAATCTTCGTAATCGTGATTGATTGATTTCACATTTTTTTGCGTTGCGTGTTTTTTCAGCGTTGTATTATCATCAAATGAGCCCTCCTACCCAGGGCAGGGCAGGGCAAGGCAGGAGGTACTGCCATACTTGAAATTTCTAAAATCCAGTGTCCTTCAATAACTCTTTACGTCCCGGGGTCGCGGCAGTTCATTAGTCCCGCAACCCCGGCAGTAAAAGACCACCTTAGCAGAATCATAACATGAATAATCATTTTAAAGATGTTCGGCTCTTCACTGACTTTCACGAGTTAGTATGGTTTGTGAATAGTAAAGCAGGATAGTCCACTAGGCCCACCTGACGATGTGCGATCACCGTAGCCTATAGACGTCTGCAACACCAGAAGTATCGCATTTTAGAAGACCCCACGCTCATTGCAAGTACTTCTAAAGGCATTCTACAACCCAATCGTTCTCAGGAGCAAATATCTCTGAAACCGGGATGAACTGCAATCACGCTCGGATTGCAGACTACCCGTTAAACTACTTCTGGTCCAGAAAGAACAATGGGGGATTTGACAGGTTTTATCTTATCGATTTGAGAGAAGTTCATAATTCAGAGTTTGAAATACACAATCAAAAGTATGGAATCACTTACTCCGATTCTGCGTGATCTTGAGTACTAAATAACTAGTTAAGAATAATAAAAATGATACCATTTTAAAGGTTTAAGTGTTTACTTTAAATTGATACCAAATTCGTTCAAATCACGCCATTATTTAAGGAGCTATCCCGGATAAATTCCAAGTGATTCTATACTTTTACTACCTAGTGTAGGACTCAGAAAGCTACCAATTGTCTTGCAAATATGGTGTTAACTTACAATATTTTGTTTATTGTCAGTGTCGGCGTCCCCTCTGCAGAGCGCGCACTGCTCGGCGCCGCAGCGTCCCCCGCATGTATCGCCGTTTGCTGTGCCATTGTCCACGTTGTGTAGCTTGCCATTTTTAGTGACCTGGGAACAAAATACATTTATTTCGTTAAATATTCTGGATAAAAAAATGCATGGTTTTGTGTTTTAGCTTCATTATCTTCATCCTGTCGATACCACGATAGTCCTTTCAGTTTTCACTGCATCATTCTTAACCTATCAAGTTCAACAAAGCTTCAGTCCTAGTTACAAGAAAGTTTCAAAGTAATATAGTTGCCCATTAAAAATCGTGGATCTCTATAAACTCTATGGACGATAAAATTGAAATAGAAATTGGTGATTTCTTAAATCACCTCTCTAGTTTCACAGTCTGGGAGGAGAGAGAGGATTGTGTCGAACTCAAACCAACTAAAAACAAAGAGTTTTTCTTACAACTACCTACTAAATAAATTCACGCTTTTCCCAACTGGTATTGACCCAGTATTTACGGCGGATCCAATCTTCAACTGTGGTCTATCAGCAACTGCACGTTCTTCATGAAAATGCGCAGTAAATAAAAGCTTTTTAAAAAAAAAATGTAACCGACTTCAAAACCAACCACTAAAAAAGGGTAAAATAACCTACAAAATAACTTTTCTTTCGGAAGTCGGTGGTTTTATTTTTCATTGTCTTTTTTGCCACCGACTTCCGAAAGAAAAGTTATTTTGTAGGTTATTTTACCCTTTTTTAGTGGTTGGTTTTGAAGTCGGTTACATTTTGTTTTTAAAAAGCTTTTATTTTACTCTTTTTAGTTTAAATATTCAACCCAAATTCTTGTCAAATAGGTACATCATTTTCTTACATGTGCACTAGAATTTTGTAATCCGTAGCACCGTTAATAACATCGCTCATGTATAAAATTAGCTAATAAAATTCACTATCTCAAAAACTACTGAACCGATTTTGATGAAACTTGCAGTGTTCCCTCAGTTGAACAATACCTAGTATAACAAAAAAAGAATGACTTAAATCGGACTTGTAGTTCCAGAGATAAGCGAACACAAACTAAATCAGTTGATGCCTACTCCTTACTGATAAGGAGTTGTACCTTCCATCATCAGCTCAGCTACATGAAATTATGATTACCATACGCAAATACTTAAATTACTTCATAATATTTGCAAAAAACTATATGTGGGCCTATAAAATTTGAGGGTTGCCCTCGATTTCTCCAAGATCCAATCATCAGATCTTGACTTGGTGAATATGGGACCACTCCGGAAGCATCTCCTTTCGAACAAAAAAAGAATTTTGAAAATCGGTCCACAATCGCCGGAGCAATCGCGTAACAAACACACAAAAAAAAAAAAAAAAAAAAAAAACATACCGTCGAATTGATAACCTCCTTCTTTTTGAAGTCGGTTAAAAAGTAAAACTGCCAACTCTACATTTGTTTCCCACAAAGTGTAAATTAAGTACCAACCTTATAATTATTATTATTGTTGCAGGGAGGCGCTTGCTTCTTGTCCCTCGTTCCATACACGGCACAGGCAGCCAGTGCGACCCCAACTCCGACCCCCAGGGCTATCGAAGGCTGGACCCTCGACGCCTGCTCCCGTATCTTCGTTAAAATGGCGGGCATTTTCACAAAACTCTTCTTTCTATATAACTGTGATCATTTATGCTTATCTTCTAAGAGATCTTTTGACTTAAAATTTAAATCACAGTGGAATATGTTTGGTGATTTGTTTTAAGTCATTATTGTGATTTGTTTTCGTCCATTGTCCTGAAACAAAGAGAATGAGGAGGTTAGTTATGAAAACATAGTTTTAATAACAAACTTAAACGATAAGTGTAAGATATTATGTTTATTAAGGGTTCTGAAAATAACCATGGTACCTAATCTATCTTCTTCTATCTTCTATAATATAAAAATGGATCGCTAAATGTGTTGCTAAGCTCATAACTCGAAAACGGCTGAACCGATTCGGATAATTATTTTTTTGTTGTGTTTGTAACCATCGGGACCGGGTTATAGACTACCCATGCGAAGCCGGGACGGGCCTCTAGCATAAAATATTATGTAGTTACATTTGTCAGAGAACGCAATTGTATTTTTAAATGTCAATGGGGTTAGTGTAAACTTGAAATACAAGTTTGTGGGGTCACAATCCTCATCATCAATCCCACGGCCGCCATCTTGGAAAAAGGAGTACATTTTTTATAGTTAATCTGGCAAACTATTGTTCGCATAGAAAATAAGTAGAGACTTTGAATTTTTTGTTAGAAATTTTACTCTCTACAAGTTTTGGTCAAAGACCCAAAATAAAAACGAACATTTATGAAAATCATTAGATCAGCCCACTCCCTCTAACATAGATAAAGCCTGTGTCCCAGCATTACAGGCTGGTTAATTGTGGTATGATTGTAAAAAATATTTTATAGATTTTTTATAATTGATTTTAAGTATTAATTTTATGGGGTTTAATTAAAGTTGCGGATCTTTTCAACTTTAAATTATATATTAATGTAACGACTCATTACATTAATATATAATTTAATTGAGGCAATTAAACATGTTTTAGTACCGTGTTTTAATTAAGCAATGGTCTCATTGTTTCGTCTATTTTTATGGCAGTTGTTGTTTTTGTTTATTTTACCCGCAGCAGCGCTCTCTTCTAAATGTTCGCAAATCAACCACGATTGCTGCTATCGCATGTCTATGTATTGTTTACGCAATTACACAACTTAATATCTCATCCGTACACACAAAAAAATAATTAAACCGACTTCTTTTATTATTTTTTTAAACTTACAGAGCCGAGTAGCATAGCAGAAAAGGGGAGAGACCTATACAAAGCAGTGGGTGATTACGGGCTGACATAATGATGATCAAACACACATAGTGTTAAAGAGCTTTTCTTTCAGAAGTCAGTGGCCAAAGAAGTCAGTGGCCATAGAGCACTGTCGTTCGCACTGGGCTTCTCCCAGTTGTAATATCCCTTTGTGCCTATTGGCCTTGTTTTGTTCTGTCTCCTGCTTGCACGGAGGGAAATGGAAACATATTTTTCCTACTCCTCCACTATTCTTTTGTGATTAATTTCGTTGCAGGATCCAAGACAGGTAAATTTATTCTCCGGGACACGTTGAGCTTCATTGTCTCGGCGCTTTTCGGATGGTTGCCACTGTTGATTCTGGCTCTCAGGAGTTGCAGTGGTTTGGGAATAGTGTGGAGGGTTTGTCCCTAACAAAAAAAGGGTTGATCCTCGCGATTTCACCCGATCCTCAGCTCCTATTGATGCATAGCGTGATGTTGTATAGCCTTCCTCGATGAACAGACTATGCAACGAATAAAAAATTCAAATCGAACCTGTAGTTTCTGAGATTACCAACCAAACAATTTGTTCAGCTTTTTAACGTTAGTAAAGAATTTTAGATGAATTGATATTTATTTTTGCAAGAAGGTTAGTATAAATACTTTTACACTTCGTCCTTTTACAAACTACAACGTGTAACGTTAATAGCGCAAAACCTCTCGTGGGGTAACTCAGCCCATGTTAAGGAACAATGTTTGTTCTAAGACATTTGGAAATTCGCAAAAAAAAAATATTTTTCATACTGATTTGTACGAAAAAGCTATTTTTTTTTTTGCGAATTTCCCATATTCTTGGAACAATCATTTTTCAGTAACATCGGCTGAGTTACCCCACGAAAGCTTTTGCGCTATTAACGTTACACGTTGTATATGAGGCTGGTGTTTCATACCTGACTACTCTGAGAAGTAACAGCCGAAACAAACTCAGAGTCGTTATTTATAATTACGGTGGTAATTGTAATTCATTCAGTTACACGTGTATCTACAAGATAATCGTTTGAGTCAAACGATCAGCAAAAGGTCAAAAGATGAACATTATAAAAAAAACAACCATGTACATAATAAAGTATAATTATTATTTACTTATAAACTAAGACAAACTACAATGTATTTTTTGTTTCAATTTCAAAGTTGTTTCTATGCAAAATCTATATATACTCGTCAAAAGAAAATAGGGGCCACTTATTAAATTGCACTTTAATCAAGTATCACTCTTATTCTGTGTACATAATAGATGGTAAATACCTTGTTATAGTTTCTTTCAAGTATTAATATTGTTTCTATTGCAGAATTGGAAATTCATTACTTTTTTTAATTAGATATTTGAGATTTCTTAGAATTTACGGTTTGGTGTTTTTTATTTTTCAAACTTCTAACGGAGTTTTCTTCGACTTATACAGCAAGTAGGCTATAACGATTATTTAATCTCATAATGCCATTTATTCCGAGACATATGGATGCAAAAACAGCCACTTGGGGTGTTACCCTAATCCAGGGGGGACATAGCCAGAACAGGTAGGTCTTATGGTGGAATATTCCCAACCAGTGGTTCAGAAAGTTTGAAACTGGTCTCAAAAGACGGGTAATATCACCAGACGCCGTGATCCAGGAAGAAAGTAAGTAAGTAAAGCCTATGAAGACCAATAAGTTTGATTAACCGCGCAAAAAGAGCGAAAATCTACCGCGCGGACCGTACAAACTCCAGTGCGTTGAGCTACAGGCACCCCTATAATTGACTAGACTATTCCGAATCGACTCCATGAAGACTAACAATACTCAAGAAGATGCTTGGTTCTCCTCCAGTTAACTGGAGCGTATGGTGCAAATCGTGAAACATTTGCAAAGAGAAAAATGATTTAAGTGTTTTGAATGGGCTTCATTGCTTTTTATTTATGACTGCAGGCTTATTTTTTTTTAATAAAGACTGATTCATTAGAGTGTAGACAAGATCTAAACAACAGGTTTCAGATCTTTGCACTCTTGAATCAGACTGTTCCGATGAGATCAGAATTATGCTCTGGGGCGGTTGTCTCTATCACGCAAAACTGAGCTTGCATTTCGTAATAACATTGCTGTAACTGCTCAAAATTGCGTAGTGAATGTGGTGCAACTCCACATTATCCCATTTGCACAGCAACGAGTACCTGAGTTCATCTTCAAGCAGGATAATGGTCGAGCGAACACGACGCGACTAACAGTGCACACATTCGCTGACGTTCTAATTACGATGTTACAGTGGCTACTCAGGATTTTTACCTAATTTTTATTCAGCAGTTAAAAGATGAGTGCCAAAGAAAGTAAAATTCCCATCAACACCCAGCTGGATCTCATTAATTGTCTGAAAACCTGCTGGTAGAGAATCCCAAAGAAAATGTATGGTAATTAATCCTGAACATTCCACATCCATTAAAATGAGTATCACAGAGAGAACAGAGTTAAAAGAGAAGCTTTAAAGAACAATTTGGAACATTAAAGACGTTATTTTTTCGAGTTTTTTGATGTTTTGTGTAAGTTGTAACATTCCTGCAATTCCCCACTTTTCATTCAATTTCGTTTAATTTAACGATTTATTGGAATACAAACTTAATTTTTGTGTATTTCCATGTAAAATCGTTAATATTAATCAGATTCAGTCATTATAACTACTAATATTTAAATATAATTTATTAAATCGACAAATATCAGTTGGCCCTTATTTTCTTTTGAGTAGTATATATAAAAATGAAACCCGTTTTCCGTTGTCACGACATAACATGAAAACGGCTTGACCGATTCGGATAATTATTTTTTTGTTGTGTTTGTAACCATCGGGACCGGGTTTTAGACCGGGTCCTCCACCCGTGCGAAGCTGGGACGGGCCGCTAGTCTTAAATAAATTATAGAAATAAAACATGATTAGTCAAGACTTATTTTTTACCTACGTTTAACTAAATTACCTATTTGTTATAACATGTTTACCTGATAAAAAATATGTTGTTTATGATGTATTCGTTTCATTATTTCACAATAACATTTGACTATTATTATTTTTTGTAGTAAAATCATCAAATGAGTCCTCCCACCCAGGGTGTAGCGGAAGAGACTGTCAGACTCGAACTGAACAAAATCCACCTTGTTCCTTCGATTGCCCTTTACGTTCCAGTGTCAAGGTAACTTGCTTAGACAGTTCCGCAACCGATATTAATAAAATCGGTGTTCGATATTAATTAAATCCTTCTTGTGTCACAATATTATATCAGCATCCTTACAGTAAGGAAGGATGCTGCTCAATTAAAATGACTCTTAATTTATTTTAATTATGAAAACTTGTTTATTTGGGTGTTTTTAAAACGGAGAAGAAAACCATAGAACCATAGAGAGAAAACCGGTGCGAGTGTTTTTGAACTAAAAATTTGAAAATATGTGACACCCGCACCAAACCAGCGATACATTAGACAGACCAGCCAATACCCTGTTTGACAGGCAAAGCAAAAGGCCAATGGCGACACGGTAAGCGCAGTGGCTGAGCGATTGGATTGCTGCGCTGCGTGTCGTGGGTTCGATTCTCGCACGGAGCAAATATTTGTGTGATCCACAAGAAGTTGCTTCTTTAAAAAAAGCCTGTTTCCCAGCTGTGGGAACAGGCTGAGTTTGTTTCTACTTTTTGTAGTTTTGAAACTTCAATTCAGCAACCATTATCTAACATAATCTTACACAGACAACAAAAGCAATAAAAATAGCTAAATCATATTACAATAGCACAATAACAGCTACAGAAAGTGAATGGCTATTTAATGAATGCACACAAAGCGCAATGCGCACGCGCAGATCTATGCAATTGGAGCTAAACTAGCGCAATTTAGCGCATACAGTACGCATCCTGGGTATTGCGAAATGTTGCAGATGGTTATATTGCATTGGTACTGAGATAAATCTGTGGTTTTTTAAGCGTGGTAAAATCATCGAAAGAGTCCTCCCACCCAGGGCAGGGCAAGAGGGACTGTCTGACTTGTACTGACTAAAATCTAGGGTGTCCTTTAATAGCCCTTTACGGTCGGGGGTCACGGTCATTCGTTAGTCCCGCGACCAAATAGTGCATATTCTTGGTAAAAAAAATGACTGGACTGGTACTGCTTTTTTTGTATAGCTCTAAGTATTTTATTGTTTCTACAACAAATAAAAACATAATTATGTACCAAAAAAGAACCAGTTTTAAGATTATATAAAATATATATTATACACAGGCTTAGAAGATTCCAGCATGTCATTTATTTATATTGTTCAGTTTTTTTTTATTGAAATCATAGGTCACATTTTCGCTTCAATTATATATATGTTTTAATCTTACATTAAGTATACACAATTTGACAAGCCTGTTGGTCTAGTGGTTTGTGACCCTGACTGCTATGCCGGAGGTCGTGGGTTCGATTCCCACCCAGGACAAATATTTGTGTGATGAGCACGATCATTTGTTCTGTGTCTGGGTGTAATGTATCGATCTATAATATTTATGTATTTTGGAAATATAAGTATGTTTATCAGTTGTCTAGTACCCATAACACAAGCCCTGCTCAGCTTAGGACTAGATGGCGTTGTGTGATAGAACGTTGTAGAATATAATAATTAGTACAGCTTTACTAGTCCAAAAAACAACAACTACAGGCCACACAGCAATGACACAACACTGCTCACAAATGACATAAGAGGTCATTGATGGTCGGTTGAGTAACTTTTATCTCAGTGATCGATTACGTCGCGTTTAGACGATAGGCCCGTGTTAAATGGACATTCTGATGTTAAAGATACGTTTAGACTTGCTCGCTGTGACGCTGCGTATCATAATCTAACTGTAAGTAATATGGACAAAGGCGCGGGGAGCTTTTCTCTAAAGGTGGTCGCGACGTGTGCGCTGCTAACAGATGTGCAATCAGCCTAGGCTACAGGTAACAGCTTTGTGATAAAAGAGAACAGCATAGCGAGACCGGAGTAAAAAGCAAACCTATCCAAAAAAAAATGGTGGATGGCGTTGTCCCAAAATAGACGTTAGATACTCAATCACCTCAGAACTCGGCTGAACAAATCTTGGTAAAGCTGAGAGATAGTATTTTCTTGAATAACATACACACACAATAACACAATATGATCCTGTTTATTCCAGTAATAAGTTCCTGTGGTATAATTTCAAGGTACCACGCGAGCGAAGTCGCTAGCAACAACTAGTAATTAATCAAATATGAAGTACTGACCAATCTACATATACCCTAACAGTATAAGTTACGTAGACTGTCCGTTTTTGTCCAGAACAGACAAAGTTGTAAGTGACGAGTATTGATCTGTCTGGCTCTAGATACAGGATGTTGAAATTCAGTGTTTCAGCATCAAGCTACACAATCATGTTTAGCAATTGATGAAAAAATAATAAATTCGATAACACACTTGCAAGTTGCAACTATGTGTAAACCAGGTTTTGTCATAAATTGACGATGATGACATGTTTTGTTATAAGGATTTTTCACAATGAATATATTGTAATTTAATAAAATAAATAATTTGCATTTTCAAAAATGGTACAACATGCAATTATATTGATTTGTATATTTGTATCTATGGCAATAAATAAAACAATTAAATGATATTTTAAATTATAATGACATGACTAAAACCAATAAATCAAAATATAATATCACCTAGAACCTCAGTGACATTTTCTTTTTGTCTCCTGAATAATAATTTTCGATCGACTATTCTAGAAATGTTAAATCACAATCAACATCGAGATTCCCTACTCGATCACGATCACATTAATCATATGTATTTATTCAATATAATTTTTATCTTTCCATATTAAAAACCAGTATGATATTTTAAGCAATTAATTAGATTGATTTATTTAAAAACTTGCGTTATTTGTAGCCACTTTTGTTATAATAGCTAAACCACGACATAATAAAAGATTTTCATTGGCCTAAACTGCGTCGATTCAAACAGATAAAGGTAACTTTTAGTGTAACAAGGACTTAACACATCATTATTTAATTTTTAAATACCACAGGTCTTAAGCACGTTCCTTGCGGTACTCCTCACGTGTTTACCCTACTCGGCAACGGAACCTTGACCCTGACGTGACTCAGATACACTACAGACAATACTTGGCACCGACCTCTGCCACCAATAAGGATTTAAATAGGAAAAACAATGATATAAGCAGAAGAATACAATGTTAACTTGTGATAAACACTGTCAAAGGCCTTTGTTTGATCGAAGTAATTATTCATAACGTGTATATTCTTAATTATTTCTTAGAAATCTACGTATGCAGCATTTAAAAATGTTAGTGTGTTTCGCAGTAGTCTGCAATCTGATGACCTCGATATCTTGACGATTACTTATGAAATTATGAAAAATGCTGCAAATATGAATATTAAAACTATTGTTGTATAAGTAATATTACAATAATGAGATACGAATTAAATAGGAAATCTGCATTACAAATTCAAAAATTAACTCTTTAAATTACTAGTCGTGTGGCGGGTATAATTATTCGGTTAATTTGAATTATAATTTATTCCATGAAATCAATTAATAATAAAACTCGAGAGGATCAGCATTTGTAAAATAGAACTGTCCATGCCATTGCCATTTAATTAGAATTAACTTTTACATGTTGTAAAGGGTATCCGATTCCGGGGTTTGAGCCAGATGTCGGGAAATAAATCTAGACGCTCGGGTTGATGTGCTTAATGGTAAATGATTGTATGTCCAGTACATCCTAACTTCTAAAATTGTAAGAATATATTCATTTGTGTGAGTTATGCAACTGAGACAAGAATTAATCAGTTAGTAAACCTTGCAAAGTCAAAAAACAATTAAACAACACGTATGCAAATTATATGAAAATTAATACTTACAAAATAAAAATTATTTCAATAGAAACTATAATTTATTCCTAGCCTTTTTTAACTATCTATAATACAATCACGATTGAAGTTATTAATGTTTATTATTGTTTTCAATGATATGAGCAAACGCTGAGTAAACATGCAGAATTTTTTCCGTGTATGTAGTGCTATATTTTTACCAGAATTATGAGCTATTTGTTTGTTTATTGTTAAAAAACCTGTTTCTGGCATGTTTGAAATTAATGTTTGGATTTTGTTTCTTTTTAAAAAACTAATTTAAAAAAACGCGTCCCCGCACTGTGGGACTTTCTCCTGAATCGTGTGCATTTATAAACTTCAGAATCACTATTTGTAAAACATACAATTTGATCCATACAGGAATTAACCCGAGTCACACAGCGCAGCAGTTTGATCGTTCACCTGCTACGCCAATTATGCTGTCATAAATGAAATAAAAACGGATGAAGCTCCAACTGCCCAAGCTTGTGTAGTAAACTCCATTGATACATGATGGAAAGGTAAGGAAAAAGACACAAAAAAGCAGCGGAATTTACCCGTACCACATTGTGAAGAAGGACAAAATGTCTATAAGATTTCCTTTTAGACAGTACAAGACAAAATATGAAGGTATACCGTTCCAGTATTCTCTGACCCACAAATGTATAAGCTATCAGTGTAAAGCAGGATCAGTTTACACTGGTTTAGTTTGATATGTCATTCCAGTATTCTGTGACCCACAATTGTATAAGCTATCAGTGTAGAGAAAGATCAGTTTACCCTGGTTTTGTTTGATATGTTGTCCAACGCACATGAATAGAATGTTATTATTGTTTGACTTGTACTAAGTACCGTCATTAGTCTAGTTTGTGATAAGGAAGCTGTGGTCACGTGAGGTATTGTTTGAAATGAATAGGATGTTGCTAAATTAGATTTTTGTTCAGGGTTGTGAGGATATTTTGTTAGTGGTCCTTATAAATTGATGGCTAATGGATAACGAGGTCGCAAAACTGATGTAATGAGTAATGAGACTTGAACTGAAGGAATAGTTGGACTTGTAGTTTTTAGAATCTGACAGTCAATTCCGCTAAACCATTGGTATACCCCAAAAACAGACAACCAATAATTTTGAGTAGCTTCGTGAGTTAAAATGGCAATGAAATTATTATAACGACTAGCTGTGCCCGCGACTTCGTTCGCGTGGATGTCGGAAATTACCAATGTATTTTTTTGTGCGAAGCGTCGGGTAAAAAGGTCTCCCTCCAAAATCCCACCGTATCCCATCGTATCCCATCTTATCCCATCTTATCCCATCTTATCCCATCTTATCCCATCTTATCCCATCTTATCCCATCTTATCCCATCTTATCCCATCTTATCCCATCTTATCCCATCTTATCCCATCTTATCCCGTCCTGTTCCGTCCTGTCTCGTCCTGTCCCGTACTGTCCCGTCCTGTCCCGTCCAGTCCCGTCCTGTCCCGAGCTGTCCCGTCCTGTCCGTCCTGTCCCGTCCTGTCCCGCCCTGTCCCGTCCTCTCCCATTCTGTCCCGTCCTGTCCCGTCCTATCCTGTCCTGTCCCGTTCTGTCCCGTCCTGTCCCGTCCTGTCCCATCCTATCCCGTCCTATCCCGTCCTGTCCGTCCTGTCCCGTCCTGTCGCGTCCTATCCCATCCTATCCCATTCTATCCCATCCTATCCCATCCTATCCCATCCTATCCTATTCTATCCCATCCTATCCTATCCTATCCCATCCTATCATAATCATTAGATGAATTTTTATTTGAATATGTAGCAGAATCGAAGCTAGATCGCGCTATGAACTACGCGTCTTGGTGTGAACTGACCGTAATTTTACTTCTGAAACACTTTATATTCGAATAACTTTTGATAGACTGAACCGATTCCAATGAAACAAAAACTAAATTCCTCTCCAAGTTACGCTTAATCGTTGTGTATAAAAGTTATCTACATAAATTTCGTACATTTTACGTGATACCTGGACAAATAAACATACAAACAGACAAACAGACAAACAGACAAACAGACAAACAGACAAAAATTCTAAAAATGCTAGAAATGGGTTCTATTGGTTGTCCTTTAATACCCTGGCTAAATTTTTTGAGTTTTTTTTTAATGTACAAAAATAACTTTTCTACAGTTTTATTATATGTATAGATAACGAGTTTGATGAATTTACTGAGACTAAGTACTACAACTCAAACTAAATTAACCAATAGTTAGTTTAGTTTGAACAAAAATCTAATAAAGTTATTAAAATGGAAAATGAAAACATAATCGATTTTAAAAACGCTAATCTATTTCATGGACACATTAATCAAAAAGATGACAGTGCAGAAGGAAACACATTATAATTTGCATATTTTGCAATTTCAAGTGTCGACGATGTCAATAAAAACAAAATTGATACGCAATATAAATAATTTATACGTGATTTTTTAATAAAGGAATTTCGATTAGATAAGATTATAAACAACGTCATATCATTAAGTCATTCATCACGATTTGTAAGGTAACCGAGAAAAAACCAGTTAGCTCACGATAAATCAGCAATTATGACAAAACCACCTGTTTCTATAATACTGGTTGCAATCTATGGATATAATTTATCGTTATCAATTTCGTGATAATTTCAATTTTGGGTTGGTTAATATGAATTATGGTAACATACTGCATAACCTTCCTATACAGTGAAGACCAAAAGTCCATGAGCATTTGGGGTCTTAAAGACTTTTCAGGGTTTACTGTACAAAAAAGTTCTCATTTCAAAAAGGGAAATCTTCATTTTCTCACATGTCTATTAGTGAGTAATAATTTTTATCTGTCATTAAAAATCTCGGGTTTTCTTTACCTACGTCAATAGTTTTATGGTCACGATAAGTTTAACTTACGGAATTGACATAGGTCATCAAGAATCACGTATTGTTCTGAAGCCACTCTTAACTTATCAGTTTTTTGTCCAGTACGCGTAGCATGGCGATTCTATGTCTATTCTACCAAGAAAAGACAAAGTTATTTCATCGTTATTTCTACACAAGTCGACTGTTTTTTGCGCAAATATGACACCATTCGTACACTATTGAAGAAAAGAACGTTTATTTTCCATATTTTTTACATTACCATGCTTAAATCAATAAAAATATTTCTACGTTCTGTCATTTTGTCTATTCTTCCGTCGACAAAACCCCTTTCTACGGCGCCATGCTACGCCTGCAGCAGGGGTGTAATAAGCAGAGTTGATGGATAAATCAATGTCTTTTTTTAATTGATGAGCCTGAAGTTATAAATTAGAGAAAAAAATAATAACAAGTTGTCTTACACACCTACCAGCTTTTTGCTTCCTAGTTAAAAAAAAATAACTACTTCATTTCATACTTCCATAGATAACATTTTAACTTGGACTATAAAATCGAATTTAAATGCACAATATTAAGCCTTAATAACTGTACTAGATCAAACAATGAAGTATAGTATATTCAAACAGTTAAAAACACAAAACATTATTTACCATTCATACACTTCATTCAGTGCTATGTCTGATTGTAAACGTTGTGGTTCATTAAAAACCACATTTAATATTTACAAAAACACTCCTACAGAGTGTAAAACGAGCCAAGAATCAGGTGCCTAAGTCTGCTAATTTATAAACGTTACAATGGTCTCTCAATGGTGTGTTTTTGACAGTTTTTGTATGGCAAATCTGTCCAAAACTTACCATTGAGAGACCATTGTGACGTATATAAATTAGTAGACTTAGGCCCCAGGTCTCAGAACTGTCCAACCGGGAAACCGTGATCTTAAAAAAAATCATCACCTCCTAAAATAATCGGATAACAAATCATTGTTATCCGATTATTTTAGGAGGTGATGATTTTTTTAAGATTTTTCTTTTTTAAGACTTTCCAGCAACTCTGGCATCAGCCAGAGTTGCTGGAAAGTCTTAAGACTCAAAGTCAAGTCAAATGTTTTTATTTGACATAGGCCTATGAGACTTATAAACCGTCGACAAAAGGTGCTCGGTTCGGGTTGGTCGATTCCATGAAGAAGAACCGGCAAGAAACTCCATTGTTACTCTTTTAATAATATGGTATGTTTGGTACAATTTTTGAATTACTTAGATATGTAAGAAAAGCATAGGCCTGGTGACTGCAGCCTCACAACAGAAAAAAAGGGATGTGAATGTGACGATTTGTGATTTGTGTATGTGAGTTTCTATGTTGGTAAACGCACCCACGAGTCAGTACGAATCTGACTTGTTCCATCCGCTCCACCAAGAACAGGAGAAAATAAGGGTCTAAGAATAAAAAGCTACTATTGTTACAAAATATCATTTCAATAATCAATATGGACGTCAAGGTTTATTTACTCAACCTAAAGCTATAAATAAGCAAGATAAACAAGTAAAAACAAACATTTCACCATCAGACATGCATAATGGATGAAGTATTTAAGAAATTATTGACGAAATATCAATAAATAATGTGGTCCGTGTGAGCGATGTCAACAAACTGTAATGTTAGTATTGCATAGTATCAAATTAATGAAAATTTCATAAGATTGCCTTCACTAATACACGAAAAAGTTTAAGACAATAAATAAGAGAACGAAGAATAAGAGCCACCCAAGATAATTCATCATCATCCACTTGTCGTTGGCGCAACACATTTTCTACTTTCATTGTCCCCTATCGGACGACACGGCGTAATTTATATTTTTGAATCATTCCTTGCCCAATCCATCCAGCGGGGCTATTGCGTATCTCGGTGCCAGTGTGGTGACCATTAAATAGCTGTCAAAAGTTAAATTTCGTAATGGCTTTTGCACTTGCAATGTAAACGTTCCCTAAAATCAACTATTCTGACGCTCTTGAGGCACCACACTCCTCAACTTAGCCTCATAACAGGTATAAAGTCATCCAAGTTCAGGTTGACAACTGCTGGTCACTTGGTCAGTGACTATCAAGTTAGCCAATAGCCCTGCATAAGAAGAATACAGAATAAGGTTTGACCATCACTTAGCCCCGTTTTTTACGAAGTTTCAATATAATTGGAGCTCAGATAACACTGGTTCATGATCCTGCAACTGACCTTCCGTACTAATAGTCACATCAGTTTTATATATAAAAGAACCAGAGCGTACAATGTTTTGCACTATATTGAATACCACAATAATTAATTATGTCATTGTCTGGTTGTCTAGAATGTTAGCGATGTTCTTTTTAACTTTATGTGTCAGGCAGACCGCAGACGTGCTGATCCGTGATAATTTTGTTCAGGAAATAGGTAGTGTTTCCTTGTTACAAATGTTTTTTTTTTGTTCCGAGCTCATGGTGTCATTTCACGGCTGCGTTTCTCATAGCAACGTACAAGTTACGGAATTCATCCGTTTACCATTCCCATGTATCGTAGATTTTCGCTTCCCAACAATAATCACTTTTCATAACACCCGGTACGAACATTTCGCATAATATTGATCTGGAGTTGTTTACAATCCAACCTGACATTTCGTCAGACGTCCGTTATTGAACAGTGAAAGCGCCATCTGGCGAAGTTTGTTAGCAGCTTATCGATTCACGATATTTTAACATAAAGATCAAAACCTTTTTAAGTATATTCCATTAACACCTCCTAATATTTTTCAGTTAAAGGAAAACAAGCGAAATATAATAATTAAAATAAATTTTCTTCACGTGAAATGATTGGATTTTTCATTATAAACTTGCTATCTCATTAAACTTCGTCAAGGGATGCATAATTTATCTGTGGTTTGTTTGCGTGCATATGTTGACAGCTTAAGTTGTGGTTTTTGCCCGATTATAACGATATGGGGTGTTTTCCCCCATGAACGGGTAAGATCGCTTCATCGACACTTGCGAGCCTGATCATGGAGCAAAGCTTGAGGTGGAGCTTCCAGCTTAATAGGCGTCGGTCTGCGGGGGGGGGGGGGGGGGGGGGGGTCGTGACCGTGGACCAGAGTTGAGTTTTGGGTGTGGTTGTAGTGTTGCCCCCACGGGGCCGGCCTATTGGGTTTTTACGAAAATCTGGGAGAATGGTTGGTGCTTGGGGCAACCCGAACCCTGACCTCAAATCCGCTGGAGCGTCAGTAGTCAGCCATTTATCTAGAACAGCCTGGAAGCGCTCGCCTTAATCTTGCGACTAATTTAAAAGGAGTCCAAACGGCGTCTTTTCGTGGCGGCCAGCATCGAGCAACACGAGGCCACAGTCCAAGGGCATTCCATGCAGTAACTGAGGCCCATCGGTGATTCGCGCCGCCGCTAGGCGCAGAGTGCTGTATGAAGCCCAACGCGGACCCGTCCTCGAGCACGCCCGTTAGCCTCCTGCGAGACGACTGTGGCGGCTGCAGACCCCCGCCTAGCGGATAGCGCAGGCGTGACGGTATTTTTTTTTTACTCCTTTTTCCTTGCAATTATTCTACGGTTTATCTTAAGACGTGTTTCCTTGTAAACCGCCTCTTATAAGACCGGTGATTGAGGTGACCCCGGTTTTGATGTTGTAATTTTCTAAGTCACCGAATGTTTTGTGTAGGAACTTGGATTGGCTGACTCTTCAAGGTCCCTTGCGCCCATTAATTAATTTAATTAAGCAACTGTAATTGGAAGTTTCGGATTTTTTATTGATAACATTTTGTTTTTGTAGTCGTCATCGTGTGGATCAGTACACGGTTATCTCCAATTCCCCATGACCCAGCTCTTAATTTAAAAGGTTGAATGATTGTGAAACGGCTTAGCGTTTTACTGTCTAAAATAGTTAACACCAAGAAAAAGAAATGTTGTTTATTCACCATTGTAAGAAAAATTAAATTAATCAATGGTAACAATACAGGGGGTGTTTTGGCTAATAAACCGTTTGAGTGAAATTATTGTTTTCTCCCAATTCTTTACAACCGGGAGGAGAAAATATTATCTGTAACACCTTTTAATTTATTCCTATTCAAGGTATAGTTTAGTTTCGATTTGAATTCTATAGCATTTTAGTTCCTTGGCTTAGAAGCTTGTTCATAAGTACTGTGACATATTTTATTACACTAGGTTATGTGACCTTCATTTCAATTGATGTCATGATGAATCATATTTAGCAAACATCAAATTGTCACTTTCTATTCGAACTTTCAGAATTTCACTCTTTAAGATAAGATCTCGAGAAGTTTCAGAAGAATGTCCATCTACAATTGCGCGAACCAGTTTCACACATTACACTTTACTAACACAAAAATCGGTGTAGAAAACATGTACACTGCGCTATTGTTTGAGTCTTTCGTCCAGTAAGATTTTTTATACACACAAACCTTGTTATAATCCCTGTCGGGGGTGCCAAGAAGTGACTGGTTCCTGTCCCAGTTTGGGCGCCATGTAACGGTCAGGTCCCTTGTTTTGGGCGCCATGTAATGGGTTCTGTCCCTGGTTTGGGCGCCATTTATTGGGTCCTGTCCAGGTTGGGGCGCCATGGAATGGGGTCCTGTCCCTGTTTGGGCGCCATTGCAATGGGTCCTGTCCCTGTTTGGGCGCATTTGTTGGGCGCATGTAATGGTCCCTTGCTGTCCCTGTTTTGGGCGCCCATGCAAAATGGTCCTGTCCCTGTTTGGGCCCATTTGACGGTCCCGTTTCCCGTAGTTCCAGTGGAACACAGTCAACAGGATCGAAATGAATGTCCGTTTTCGAGACCGCCGGCCATGACGTTTTTTTGTTAAATAAAAACCAAAGTTCCCAAGTGTTTGTAAAAAATGGAAAGTCGATTCCAAAAACCAACAAATTTTTCAAAAAGCAATGGGGAAAAAGTTATAAGGGTTTTTGAACGTGGCCGCGCCCATCGAAACGCGGCGAATGGCGCGGCCATGGAGATCTTTAAAAACTAAGAGTCCCAGAGACTGAAATTTGGGAAATTACGAATTGAATTTGTAAACAATTGGTAAAAATATAGAGAAAAAATCCTGGGTTTATATTTAAGAGCTACAAGGCTAAAACCTCATGCCGCGCATGAAACGTGACAAACAACGGTATCGCCGAAGATCTCGCTAAAAAGCATCGCAGACGTCTGAAGTTTTTTGTAAAAACTAGATTTGAATTTGTCGAAACTAGTCAAAATACAACAAAAAATCCCTAGTTTATATTTCAGGATCTGTAAACTAAACCCGCCCCATGGCCGCGCCATCGACACCGCGTGAAAATTTTAGTGTTTCGCCAATATCTCGCTGAAAAAGCATCGCAAGATCTGAAGTTTTGTGTAAAACCGAGATTTGAATTTGTCGAAACTAGCAAAAATACACAGAAAATCCAGGTTTAGAAATTTCAGGAGCTTGTAACGAAAACGCCATGGCCGCGCCAATCGAAACGCGAAATTTAGTTTTTCGCTAATATCGCGCTGAAAAGCATCGCAGTACGTCTGAAGTTTTTTGTAAAACCCTAGGAGTTGAAACTACAAAAATACATAAAAATCCTAGGTTTTATATTGCAGGAGCTGTAAGACTAAAACGCCATGGCCGCGCCATCGAAACGCGCAAAATTTAGTTTTTCTTCGCCAATATCTCGCTGAAAAAGCATCGCATAGTCTGAATTTTTTGTAAACCTAGATTTGAATTGTTCGAAACTAGCCAAAAATACATCAAAAAATCCTAGGTTTATATTTCAGGAGCTGTAGGACTAAAACACCATGGCCGCGCCATCGAACCTGAAAATTTAGGTTTTTCGCCAATATCTCATCGCGCTGAAAAAGCATCGCAGAGGGTATGAAAGTTTTTTGTAAAACCTAGATTGAATTTTGTCAAAACTAGCAAAAATAATCAAAAAAATCCTAGGTTTATATTTCAGGAGCCCGTTTGAACCAAATCTTTAAAATGCGTCCCTTGAATATTCGATTAGGTGACCACGGGATTTAACCATTACAGAGAACTTTCCACCTTTTTTTATTAGAAATATTGAATCTGAAGGATCGGTGAACAATGAGAACAATAATATGGCTATAACTTTAAAAATCACGTAAATTAGAGATTGTTCGCTTACACTGAAGGGTATGAATGTCTTTAAAATCACATAAATTACAGATTGTGTGATTACACTAGGTCATAAATTTCGTTAAAACCACCTTGTGGCCAAAGACTACTTTGATCAAAAAGCCCTAACAAACAATACAAAAGGTGCGTCACACACAGCGAACAATCTCTACTGACTTGATTTTAAAGATATACAGGGTTGAATTTTTCAAGAACTGGTCGTTGAGGGCTATGTCGAAACTATGAGAATTATCGAAAAAACCTTGAAAAGGAGTCGCCGAGCCGATTTTGATGAAAACGAAAACCAATCTTGGATTTTAGAAAAATCATGACCTGGACAGGAATCGAACCCGCTGATATTGAAAAAAAAAATCACACCTGTATTATTAACAACAAACAACAAAAATTACACGTTTCGATAGTTTTGCTAATAGGAAAAAATCTGGAAAGTAATCTTATAATTATGGCAAACTTAGGAAAAAGTATATTACAAAAAAACGGATTAATCCTTCAAGCAAAAGTCTGGTATTTGAAACAAAATTTACCGTTTCTTCTCTTTAAACTAATGTCTATTTTTAGTTCACTCAATCATTTCGTTATTGCAAGTACAGTGGGATTGTTTAGACTCAAATCCAGTGAAAAGTGAGAAAAATGAAATTTCGGGACGTGGGGGGCCCCCGACCGGACAGGTTATATTTTGATAAATGATGGCTCAGTAGAAGAAAAGTACCTGGGGAAATAGCAAATTTTCCTACAAATCTGCCATTTCCTTACTTTGCCTTTCTGATGACTCCCAGAATTTGATCCGATTCGCACCGATCGAACGTGTAATAATACCGGATTGGATTCGCTTTCGAAAATACCAAGCCACGCCCATTTGAAAAAAGCACCCTGTATACCATATTATTGCTTTCTTGTTGGTCCACCAAATCCTTCAGAATTACAGATCCAATAAAAAAGGTGGAAAGTTCTCTTAATGATAATCCCGTGGTCACCCTAATCGACATATTCAAGACCATTAAAGATTTTGTCAACGGCTACTGAAATATACACCTATGAAATTTTTTTTATGTATTTTTGCTAGTTTTCGACAAATTCATCTAGGTGTTTTACAAAAAACTTCATACTCTGCGATGCCTTTTTCAGCGAGAATATGGCGAAAAAACTAAATTTTCCAGACGTTTCGATGGCGCTGCCATGTGGCTTTTAGTCGTTACAACAGCTCCTGAAATAATAAACCTAGGATTTTTTGTTGTATTTTTTTACGAGTTTTCACAAATTCAAATATATGTTTTTACAAAAAAAGTTCAGACGTCTGCAGAATGCGTTTTTCATTCAGCCTGGAAAAGGGAAATATTAGCGAGAAACTAAATTTTCAGCGTTTCGATGCGCGGCCTGGCGTTTTTAGAGTCTTACAGCTCCTGAAATAAAACCTAGGATTTATTTGTTGTTTGGTACTAGTTTTCGACAATTCCAATCTATGTTTTACCAAAAACTGCAGACTCCTCGATGCTTTTTCAGCGAGATTTCGCGATAACGTGTTGGGTCACCGTTTCAAATGGCGACGGCCATGAGGTTTAGCCCTTGTAGCTTTTAAAATATAAACACAGAGTTTTTTTCTATATTTTTACAAAGTGTTTACAAATTCATCTACATCTAGTATTAATCCCAAAATTTCAGTCTCGTCTGCGACTCTTATTTTAAAGATCTCCATGGCCGCGCCATTCGCCGGTTTCGATGTGCGGCGACCACGTTCCAAACCCTTAATAACTTTTTAAAACATTGGCTTTGAACAGAATTGGTGGTTTTTTGGCAAGCGACTTTACAATTTTTTTTACAAAATTTGGGGATTGTTTTTATTTAAAAAAAAACGTCGTGGCGCGCGGTCGAAACTGACATCGAAATGATTTGTAGAAGAAATATAAAATCAAAACTCTAATATCATCCTAATCATAACAAACCACAAAGTTATCATACTTCTAAACTCATCAACAAAACGGTTGGCCAATAATTATCCAATGTGAGATCGAATAGCCTCAACGACAAAGGCAAAGCAAACAGCAGTTTGGCCTTGACCGCCTCGCGGCTGCACGTTGAAGGCAATTATTTAAGCTTCTAATGCATGCAAGGATACGAAAGTTGGCAAATTAGTCGATGAGAGATAAGGGAAGAAATGCTTAAATTACAAGTAATGTATTATACGAAAACTGGATGTTTGTATGAAAATCGGGTTGACTCACAATTTTGGGAACCGTTAGCCTTCCTTTACAGCAAAGATGATTGTGATGCATTACATTATTTCGTATTCGATTGAAAAATAGTATCCATCCTTTAATGGGAGATTTATAACGGTCGATTTTCCGGCGTTAGTCCCTTATTCGGGTTTTCTTTTTGAACAATCAGCCCTAGTGCTCACTTCACACAGAGGTACTTGTTCAAGTTTTAAAGTAAAGTTAAAGTCCCCAGCGGCTTTGGGTACCGTTCTCTTTCAGTGAAGTACACTTACTTACTTATGCCTTATTACGAAATAGATTTTTGCATCCCCAGAATCTCTATTTTACAACAAAACTCTTTACTGGTTGTTCATTATTACCTTAGCAATCACAATATGAGTGATGAAACTCTTCAAAACTTTAGACCGTCTATAATAATTTTAATTTACCTGGTCCATGCTAATAATTGATTTATTTATTTTATTTATCGACAGGCTCCGTCTTTGACCCCTATCTCGCTGATCGTCCGCGTTTGATGTCTAGTTGACGATTTGAAGCACAACTATAGGCCTTTTTTTTTTGCGTGGTAAAATCATCAATTGAGTCTCCCACCCGGCAGAGCTGGAGGGGGGGGGCTGTCAGATTTGTATGACTAAAATCCACGGTGTCCTTCAATAGCCCTTTTATGTTCGGGGTCACGGGTGATGGAAATACGTCCCACGACCCGGCAAGCTTTGGCCCTCTGGTGAGGGGGGCCCCGTCATTTTGCTGACAGGCTCTGGGCGCGCCGTGGAACACGACGCGCCGTTCGACCCGGGGCACTATTGCCCACCATTGCCAAAAGAAAGTAAGTAAACTATTCACTCTTAATTAAAACACAGTAATAAAAATCAATATTCCATGCTTAATCATGAGCAACAAAAAAGAAAAAGTTGAATTGTTCCTTTTACTTTTCGAGTTAATTCTACAATTTTGGGTAAGACAAACACGTAATATGACAAAAGATTTTTTTTTATTAGCTCTACTTTTTTTTTATATGCAATGACGAAAATGATTGTTTTCAAAGAAAGATGTAAATATGAAATTGTTCGTATGTTTAGCAAAAATTTTAAGTGTGGATTGCCACTTTCATTAATAATATTTAATTAAAAATTTCAAAAACCAATTGCAAGGTGTTTAGTTCTTCAAAGAATCATTCTGGTTCTTTTGTTTAGCAAATAAAGATATCTAAATAAGATCACTCAAACTCCGATGATCAATTTATGCGGGTGATCATCCTTTTTCTTCTTTAAGTCAGTGTTCATGGTTCATAGGATGTTGAAGGCGCAGTTGAGTTCTTCTTCTACACTGTCTTCATTTTCTTCTTTCCAACTTATAAGTCTGGGTGTGTTGTAGGAACTGGCTAAACTGTCTGGATGTGGAAGAGGCGAGTTGCATGAGGGAAGATTTCGGGCTTATTATAACAGTTTTTATTTTATTTATTGACCATCCTGCTTTATAGACGGATTTAAGCAAAATAGCAATGTTCTATGTGGTTCGTGGGCTCTCGCCATATCATATTAGCACAGCAAAAAAACAACAAAGCCATGGATCGTTTTTTATTTTTTTTTCGCAACCATCTCGTAATTTAACTGCAACACGATGGCAACATATGTATGTGGAGCCCCATGGCTTGTTTGGTGTGTCCTACTTTCTACCAAAAATAATGTCCATATGCAGTCTACACAAGAGGCGTCAATTTGCGTTTTTGTAGGCAAACGTTATTTAGCCACAAAGTAACAAAATTGTAAACTGAATGAACACATTCCGTGAATGTTACTACTCTCTTTAAACAACAAAAATAGATGATCGGCCAAAATACTATAAAATGTTACCGCGTTACAGCAATAGTATGCAGGATAATAATGCTCTAATTACCCTTTTTTTTTTTTTTGTTTTTTTTTCCTTTCCGTGCAGATTGAAAAATAAGAATTTATAAACTATAAAAGTTAGCTTGATCTTTGAAACAAGAGCTAAGCGGTCATTAAATAGTCGTTTTTCATTTTTACATACAGTAGACGAAAAGACATTAGATTGGCTAATTTTGTCACCGAAAACAGTTTCATTGTTGACGAGTGAATATTTAATGCCATTATAAACCTACCCAAAACAGGAATAATAAATAAGAAAACCATGACCTTATTACTCTGATCCCGCAGTAACTGTCATTGTCACTTTACCTATCCATGTTATGTACAAAAAATCGCATAATTATCTATCAGTTTTTTACAAAAATGTAGAGTAATAATAACTTTGTAAAACGCAAACGTGTTTATCACAAGATCTGAGGCATGTTCAAAGGAAGTTGGCTTGACGCGATTGCTTTGAGCATGGTCTATAGATTCGATATTTTTTTACTGTGCCACCTTTCACTGAATTGATTTCACAGGTTATATTTGAGCTTTTTACAAGCACTGATCTGCGTGGTTAGTTAAGATTTGTAAGAACTTTCTTCCTAGGTCTCCATCTTGATTTTTGGCATATAACTGAACCAATCTGCCAATACGAATAAGCATTATAAAGCCAACTTCGATTACAAACCTTACTGCTTAAGTTCCTGCTAAATACTGATTCAATTTTTTGATGAATTGTTTATATATTGCTAGATACATATTTAAAATGGGTATGGACTTAATGCTTGCTACAATAAGGAATAGTGAGATGTTTGTTTGATGGGACTAAACGAGGACAGAAGCTTCTTGACGTAGGACCTCTATACATAACTCGCGCTTGGACTTTCTAAACAGGCTATCCGCGGCTGCATCGAAGATATGGATTTTAGTCAGTGTCCTGTCCGGACAATCCCTTCCTTGGGTGGAAGGCCACTCAGAGTGTGCGAGGACTCAAAGGACATTTGCCAAGCAATTCCTTATTATTATTTGAAGACAACCAGCTCTTTGCCAGCTTAAAACCGTCTGATAAGCCTATAAAGAATCTATTGTCGGGTTAGTAGTGGTAGTAACAATGTATAATTAAATGCATACTACCACACCGGCAAAAATTAGGGGAAACACAAAAAAAGGTCGCAATTTTGTCGAATCTCTCAGAATCGTCAGTGTTTACCATTTTTTAGGTTCTACCCTGCTAATATACGGCATTCGGACACTTATGCCAGGTTTAACAGTCCAACAGAAATTATACCCCCTAAGTGTTTCGGGTCAGTCCGCGCTTTTGAGTGTTCTTTGTTCTGAAAGTTCGTTTTTGCTGTAATTTTTGCTCTGCTCCATTTTGTGGTGTCTGTTATGGTTGAGTTTACATTGTATTGTATACCAAATGCGTGATTTGGCTGTTGTAACAGAAGGTCGCTAAAGCTGTGACAATGATCAAGGAAGGTCATTACTACCGACCTTCGTTCGTCCGAACCTTGGGTGAATTAATATCCATGATCCAAAGTCATGTGCAATGGTACAGACAGATTGGATCTAGTGTAAAGAGACTCAGACAAGTCAAAAATCGCGCAACGAGTCCCACAGATTACCTTTTTATAAGAATGCAAACTCTGAAAAATCGTTTGTAACGACTGTTTAGACCCAAAAACAAAAATTGGGCCTATGAATGAGACAAAAAACATTTCATAGGATTTTTTGAATCTCTGTTTCATATCTGACTGCAGTCAGAGAACCGCCATGGTGATAATTAAAGCTGTGTGGGCTGTCAAAGACAAGCCTCCCCACACCATAACATACCCTCCAATGTATGACACTGTATTGATAAAATTTGCGGGCTTCAAACGTTTTTCCTTGATATCTCCACATCCTTTTAGTCTCATTTATTAAATTTAAACCAAAAAACGGCCTTTCATCAACTAATAGAACTCGACTCCATTCATAGGACTAATCTTGTTGCTGACGAGCAACGCTAATCTTGCATTGCGATGATCTACAACAAAATTCGGAGCTTGTTTCTAGCGCGTTTGACTTCAAATCAACTCATTGTAACCTCTTTTCTCATTGTTTTATCACTAACGCGCACGTCCTGCACTTATTCAAGGTAATTTAGGGCCTGGACAGCCTTAGAGGACGATTTTTTCAGAGTTTGCATTTTTATAAAATGGTAGTCTGTGGGACTCGTTGCGCGATTTTTGCCTTGTTTGAGTCTCTTTACACAAGATCCAATGTGTCTGTACCATTGCACATGACTTTGGATCCTGGATATTAATTCACCCAATGTTCGACTAACTGAGCGGTATAGTAATGACCTTCCTTGATCATGTCACAGCTTTACCGACTTCTGTTACAGCCAAATCACTCATTTTGTATACAATACAATGTAAACTCACCATACAGACACCACAACATGAGCTAGAGCAAAAATTAACAGCAAAAACGAACTTCAGAACAATAATAACACTCAAAAGCGCTGACTGCCTAAAAACACTTAAGAGGTTATAATTTCTGCTGGACTGTTAAAACCTGTCAATAAGTGTCCTAATGCCGTTGTATTACAGGTAGGAACCTAAAAAATGGAAACACTAATCGAATCAACGAAAGATTTGACAAAATGCGACCTTTTTTAAGTGTTCCCTAATTTTGCCGGGTTTGTGTGTATTTAAAACCCTAAGCACGTAATATCAATCGTATCGGAATAACCGCCATTTGACATTTTGTCAGACGTCACATTGTGAAGAGTTAGGTGATACATGATTGGAATTAAGAATCATGATCATCATCTTTAGACTAGCTGATTCATTATGTTGAGATCGGCTTCGAATCTCACTCGTAGCAGATGAATATCAGTATTTTTCACGTAATTACTTCATAACTAATTTCAAAACACGCATTTTACTAAATAACGTCATTTTTTATCGAGATATTACTATAAAAAGACTTTTAATTGAATTGGTAGAATTTATAGAACTCCTTTAATGCATTTATTTAAGCACTTTTTTGTCGAGCACTTATTATTATCCTGTATCGTGGGTGCGTTTTACAAACATAGAAACTAACATACACACACCCAGACCCGGAACAACTACTAGCAGATCTTACAAATATTTTTTTCGTGCTGGATTCGAACCCTTTTTTTCCATTTCTTGATTTAGAAAGACAACAGTCAATCCAATTAGCATAATTATTTAAGTTCTCTTATGAGTTAGTTTAACTACTTAAGTAGTTTAAACTAACTAACGACTGATCTGAAGATTCCATTTCTTGATTTAGAAAAGACAACAGTCGATCCAATAAGCATTATTATTTAAATTTCTATTAAGGGTTAGATCTGAAGATCGAGAATTGACAGTTTTAAAAATTGCGAAGACATCCGTATCTCGATTGCATACAAAAAAATACCAGTTCGATTTGTTAACATTTTTTTTATTCTCATAATACATAATTAATTATCTTATAAGTCAGAGATTTATGAGTGATTATATCATGGGAATTTAATGAGGATGTTAGAATTACCAATAAGGGCAAAAAAACGCATCTAATTTAAATCTACGTTTTTTGCATAAACGTGTACCCATAAATTTTCTAGAAGAAAAAATAAAGATTAATGATGTAGCATGTAGACAGACCAGTCGTCCTCAACAATTCGTTTTTTTTTAAAGAAGGCTATATTTAAAAAAGAAATCATAATTTTATAATTTTAATAAGTAGGCGAAAACTCGTGTTTGGCGTTTTATTGACCGGTTTTTTTAACTTGTATTACTGAATATAATATATACAAATACATAATATATATTACGTCACGCTTTAATGCATGCGCCGAATACTTATGTATTTTTTAAAAGACTACATAGTTCCCTTTACAAGAAAAAATACTAACGCCTCCTTATAATCAATTATATTTGTTCGTCAATAAACAACAAACAAAATATTATCTATACATATAATAAAATAGAAGGAAAGTCAAAACTGTACATTGAATATTTTTTTAAAAGAATACTTGGGATGTGATCTACAATCGATACCAAAGCCAAAAATATAGTTTTTAGAATTTTTGTCTGTTTATCTGTTTGTCTGTATGTATGTCCGGGATAAACTCAAAAAGTACTGGACGGATTTGAATGATTCTTTTTTTGTTGTATAGGTATTAAATCTGGTCAAAACATAGGCTATAAATTATTCTGGAAACTTGAGCACCTGGCGCAGAACCGCAACAGACCAGCTCAACTATAAGAGATACAAAAATGGTGGCGATAGCAAAAAGTGTTCCACGTGATGAGCATTTTCTGCTGAGAGAATAAAATTGAAGATCTGGAACACCTGATGTGGAACGCCAAGAGCCCAGCTACACTATAACATGTACAGGAATGACGTCTAAGCAAAGTTGTTCAGCGTGATGAGCACTCTCTGTTGACGTATAAAAATTGAGGATCTGAAACACCTAATGTGGAACTCCAAGAGACCAGCTACACTATAACATTTACAGTAATGACGTCTTAGCAAAGTTGTTCAGCCTGATGAGCACTCTCTGTTGACGTATAAAAATTGAAGATCTGGAACACCTAATGTGGAATTCCAAGAGCCCCAGCTACACTATAACATATAGGAATGACGTTTTTTTTTTTTGCGTGGTAAAATTATCAAATGAGGCCTCCCACCCCCACTGTCAGACTTGTACTGACTAAAATCCACGGTGTCCTTCAATAGCCCTTTATGTTCCGGTGTCACGATGAAGGAAATAAGTCCCGCGACCCCGTCAGGCTTTGGCCCTCTGCTTTGCCCCCGTCATTTTGCTGACGCTCTTTAGGCGCGCGTGGAACACGACGCGCCGTCGACCCGGGCATGGTCCATGGTCGGACAGCGAGTTGTCGTTTACTCACTGTCCGCATGCCCGCGCCTATGGTGGCTGGAGGTCGTCTGCCGACGTCCGACGCCGTGGGACGCCTGTCCTCTCCCACTCGCGGCAGTGAAATTAGTATAGTGAGTATTTTATAAATATACAAATTATAAAATAACATAAGCTGGGATTTCTTCCAAGCAGTAAAGGGCGGCAAACAGTTTAGGACCGATTTTCGATGACGATGAATATTATTGTACTCTACTGGCCAAAAGCCATTATTTTTTTTGCCGGGCTCTTGGAGTTGGGGTAATAGACTTTTCAGATCTTAGATTTTGACGACCCCGTTGTCGCTGGCATAAGCAACAGGATACGCGTACGAAGTTGCGGGCAGAAAGCTAGTCTAAAATAAAAATAGAACATCTCTTGGTCTTTTTAGTCGTGCTCTATCATCGTATTATGCCTAGATTTTTTTTTTTTAATATTTATTAAAAGCATTTGACTGCGAGTGTCTCTGGGCCGGTCTCTTCACTTATGTATTCTTTAGATGAATGGCGTGTTATACCATGGGAAATGACTAATGTAACCTATTTCTTTTGAAGCGAATTGAGGTAAATAATGGCATAATAAGCCTTTGTCATGTTGGTAATAACAATTTATAGTATAATGTGGTGTTTTGAAGGTACAATTTATAAATGTCATCCGACAATCATTTGTAAAAGCCGTCACCAATTGTAGGTTATCTGTTGTTAGTCATAATTTCATGTTCGCTAAGGTTTTATAGATTATAGCAATATGTGGGGTAAAATGGTAATATATTAAATATAACATGCTTATAAATAGCCACAAATATGTTAAATAATTAACTTAATTTATTTAAACTGGGTTACTTAATTCTTCTTAACATTATAATAGAACTAGTTCGCGAAACGGCTTTTTAAATAGGTATCTGAGGACTTTTCCGCCTTTTCTGAATTTATATACAGAAGATTTAAAAATTATAAGCCTTATTATAAAATAATATGGGCGTCGGTTGGTAGCAAAGAAGGACACTGATGCACTCCATTTTACACAGGAAGTCTGTCTCCGGTCGCGGGACTGTCTCGAAAAAGACCGCGGTCCTGGTATATAAGGCCAAGGAAAGGAATACGGCTTCACCTAAAGCGGGACGACTCAATTGATGGTGTTCCAATATTTAAAAAAAAGCCTGAGTCCCGTCAAAAGGCTCGGTAGAAGGCAATTATTCACTACCAAACATATTATATCTTTGACTATAGCTGCTACCAGCGGCTTCACCCGCTACAACTCCAAAATTATCCCACGGGAACATAAAATCGGGATAAAAAGTATTCTATGTGTTATTCCAGTTTATAAATTATCTGTGTACCAAATTTCAGCCAAATCCGTTCAGTAGTTTTTGCGTGAAAGAGTAACAAACATCCATCCACACATACAAACTTCCACGTTTATAATATTAGTAGATAGTAGAAGTAGGATTTGTCCCCCTGCAATTTATTCTAAAAGCTTGTGAGAATATTATACATAAATAGTAGAATAGAGTACGTGATTACGAATCTTATCAAATACAATCATTCAAATGTCACAAAATAATATGTCAATCTCTCCGTAACACTTGACATCTCATTAATATTAATGAGTTAATTGATCATGGCAATTGTAGGTTCGTATGTTAATTTCTGTTACCGTCGATGGCGCCGATATATTTTTTGTACAGTATATATTTTTCGTAACATTTATGTCCTTACTTGGAATGTGCTTAGAATTTGGTGAATAAAATTAAGTTTGATAGAATAAAATTAAGTGAATATGGGTGAATGATTGACAGATATATTGGAAATGCTGGAGTATTACTAATCAGCTCAGTCTATGGCAGAACTCTGTTGGACATAGGCTTCAGCCAATTCAATATGGATATACTTAGATTTCGCATACAAGATAACCTGCGCGCCACATGTGTCATAAAGGCGCACATACTGAACACACACACACAAATATACAACGTGTAACGTTAAAAGCGCAAAACCTCTCGTGGGGTAACTCAGCACATGTTACTGAACAATGTTTGTTCTAAGACTTGAAAACCCGCAAAAAAAATGGTTTTTCATACAAAATGAAAAATTTATCGAGCTCATCACTATGAAATAGTATATTTTGCAACGATTGAATAAAGAGCGGATTTAAAGCGAGGGCCATTATATGAATCAAGAGCAAGCGAAGGATTTTAATGACTGAATCACGACCGTAGGGAGTGATTCATGATGATTGAATCACGAGCGAAGCGAGTGATTCAAGTATTTAAATCCTGAGCGACGCGAGTGATTCAGGCCCTCGATTTAAATCCGTTTTATTCAAGAGTTGCAAACGATACTTTATACCATGACTACGAGAAAAAGAAAGATTTGAGCGATAAAAGATATTCAACGAAACAAAATAAAGTTTTTTTTAATACCTAAGTCTGCTCCACACACACGTGGGTGCGAAGTAGTAAAATCGCTCGATCACTGCGCCAACAAACTGACGTTAAAATCGGAGCAATGGTTTGAATTAAGGGTAATTTTCATATTAGCAAGGGGGTTGTCCAGCATCGCGGTCGATGTCGAATGTACTAAAGTGTTCTAAATTCAAACACCAAAACAGTGCGTAAAAGACTACTTTTACGCACTGTTTTCCGTGAGTAAAAGTAGCTTTTTCGAGGGGGAATGGTATAAAATCTTTTTTTTTATACTGATATACATTTTCATTCATTTTTATTTTATTTTACTTGTTTGCAAACCAAAATAAAAATAGCTTAGTTATCTAAGCCTTCCTAAGATCACCATAAGCATTACTACATGCTTCCTGGGTGGTTCTATGGTTCTGTGGAAAACTATATCATAGTATACTATATTGTACACGAAATGTTAAGGAAATAATCACGCTAGTGTATTTGCCTTTACTATTTATAATTAAGTACAATTTTACTACTAATTACTACCACCTTACAAACCTACACTTGCGAGTGGGTTGTAGAATCAATCCCATCCCATCCCATTCCCTTTAATTTTAATATTCGACGTTTAGAAGTCTTTGATGGCCTAATTAAAATAAATGATTTGACTTTGCCTATATATTTTAAAGAACAAAACAATCAGAAGCGACTCCAACCCTGAGCAAGCCTTAAAAATTACTGTTAACCTAGTCATTGACTTACAAAGAGGGAATCAGAGGTTTATAGAAGACCTCTAACGAGAACCAAACCAACAATAGTAACAATAGATTGCCTTAATATATCATTTACGGTACAAGACTACCGTCACAGTGAAAGTGTACGAGATGAACAAAAAAATGGTGCCACGGTACTGGCACGCATTATTTTTTTTATCATTTTACCGTTATGAACATTTTGAGAGTTATTTTTGGACAGATTATTATGTAGAGGAGAGGTTTAGTAAAAGCTGTTTATTTTCACTTTTAAATACTATATCTTAGTGCTATATGAACAGGAAGAAAACCTAATCTGACTAATTTGTTCATTCGATACTCGTAGTGCCATCTGTGATTGATAATAAACTCAGTATTTACATGCTTTAGATCGACTTTTCTATACAAACACGAAATTATGCATTTTGGATATCTTGAAGTATCATACAGTTCCGAATATAAAAGCGGGCTAAACCATATAAATTAATAATAAACAAACAAAAATTTTATAGTGTCAATATTGTGCAAACACCAGCACATCACCCTACCACAATCTGTCAAATCTTTTTAATAGATTTTCAACCTTATCACAATAGAGGAAGGTTAATATTTGATTAGTATTAGGCAGATTATGGTAGGTTGACCTGCTGGCGTTAGTACGTTGATATAAATATCTGAGATGTATGCATCATTGACAAAGAAAACATTGTTAACTAAAATACTTTAAGGTGATTGCATCAACCAGCCCTAGAATTATAATTATCAAAATCACCATTACAACCCTCCAAGTTCATAAAGCGCTAGGAACAAAAAAAAAAACAGAAAAATTCCTAGGGCTTTATGAACTTATAGGGTTGTATTGGTGATTTTGATGATTATAATTCTGTAACTACATACGTCTTACAACCGCGAATAATATTTTAATCAACATAAAACCTAGCAATGGTCTGCAAATTGCAAAAAACGCAAGAAATTTTGAATTTTCGCGGGCTGGTTGATGCAATCCCCTTAAAGCCAGTTTGTTGACACTCTGTCAATGATATTGAATTGCCTTCAAAACATTGTTGACTCAGACATACAACAATCACGATTGTTAATGCTAACCGTTATGCGAAGTGTTATTTTACTGCGCATACGCAGGTTCAGTGAATCTTTGACTTTGTACGGAACTTAATCGTTTAAGGACTAATAAGTATTTACAATCGATATTTATTTAGGGCTTTGGTCATTTGGAAACTGAAAACATAAATACACTCTTATAATGTGCATGTCAAATAAATAAACCTAAACACACAAAATTACAGTCACATTATTAATATTATTATTGATTTTAACGGTGTAGGGTCCGCTCGCCCCTTGGATCTTGCCCCTTATGATTAAAATGACCAACTCGCCCCCTTCACTTTTAGATACGCTGACTCGCCCCCGATTGTTAATAAGTTAAAAGTACTGTTAGCAACACAAGTTTTTAAATATTTAAATAAATGTTGTTTGCTTACAACTTCGAGCGTCTATTCCCATTACTCCCTACTGGCTTTAACACCAGTGAGGCGAGGCTATTAGAAGCTAACAAAAAGTATTAGGCTAGCATGAGTTCAAGGTAGACTGTATTTAAATAATTCTAAAGTTTACCTGAAACTGCTTTGTTCTTTGTTTCTATCCAACAAAAGTACTAGGCTAACATAAGTACAAAGTGGTAGTAATATTTTTGGGTAGATATAAAGATTACCTGAAATTGTCTTATGCAACATTAACCAGCAAAAGTTCTAGGCTAGCATAGGCCCAAGCCGGTATGTTTTTATATGATTCTGGGTAGGTAGTTTATTAGCCAAATGTTTTTTTTTTTAAATCATGAACTGGGTCCGGGTTGGCTAAGGTTAGGTTAGGTTCGGAATCGACCCAGAAATATTAAAAAAAAATACCATTTTGAACTTATGCTAGCCTAGTACTTTTGCTGGTAAGTGGATGAACAAGATAATTTAAGGTAATCGACCCAGAAATATTTAAATAAATAACACTTTGAACACATGATAGCCTAGTACTTCTGGTAGTAAGTCAATGAACAAGACAATTTCAGGTAATTTTTCAACTTTGAACTTATGCTTGCTGATTACAGCCATTGTCTAATTGTCCTTATTTTCGCGATATCTTTAGTTTTTTTGTGAAAATGTGGTCTCACAAATTGTCTTACGACATAATACAACTCTCTCAACAGGTAGCACAAACCATCAAACAATCACAAGTATCACGACGAGTTTGTGAGATTACAAATATAGTTGACTAAAGTAATCAAACGTAGTGTTATTCTTACTGTATGCATTTTTCTGTCTGACTGTACCTTTCTTGGTTAAATTTCAATGGAAATGCCGCAAGGGGCGAGTGGGTACACCAAAATAATTATTTTAATGTCAATTTTCAACTCGCCCCTTCATAAGGGGCGAATGGGTACACCAAAATAAATAAATACGGGGCGAGTCGGTCATTTTAATCATAAGGGGCAAGATCCAAGGGGCGAGCGGACCCTACACCATTTTAACAAGTTGTCATTCACCAAATAATATTTTTTTTCCAAAATTCATCAAATTGGGTTCAGCGGTTCTGACGTGAAATTGTCTATGTTTGAATTCATTATGTTAGAAACAAAGACACTTGCATTTATAATAGATAAGATTAAAAAAAAAAAACTTTCACTGCACAGGATAAATTTTCCATCTCGGTGAATATGACGAAATCTGAAACTATTACGAAAAACTAAAAATCCTAAAATATAATTGAAAAGTTCAAGTCTCAAAAGTCAGTTGAAAAATTCACTCTGTAATTAGAGTATTAGCTTAGATTCTATTGTAAACCTTTTACAATGATCATCAGAAACATGTATATACCTCAAATAAATAAATCAATCAATCACTTGATAACAATACTGCAATATGACCATGGTTTCTATAAAAAGTAACACTAAAGAATATTAAACCCTATTTTTTTCTTTTAACTGTAATACAAAGACTGAGTTCAGTAAACTTTATAGCCTTTACTAAAGTTAAGTACACGAAATATGTTTATATTTGAACCGTAATAAATACATGTCTAAATATATTGATGGTTTAAGTAAATAAGAAGGCATTTACAAGAAAAATAATGTCAATAAGGTGATTAATTAAACAGCCAACTATAAGGTATTGGAGCCATAAGTCAATTGAACATAATTTTTATGAGCTGTCAAAAACGCGACACTCCCATAGATTTTGTATGGCAAAAAACTGTGAAGTCATTACTAAGTAACTCAATGATCTTACTTTAATTGCAACTAAAGCAACAGAGCAAGTCTTCCTAGCCCACAAATAAAAGCTGATTATGATGACGATGATCGGAGCTACTAAAACTCTAAATTAGGTTTTTTTTAAAGTTAATCTGTTTTTTGCCTTTAGAGAAGGTGTGTTTTGGAATGATTGATCTATAACAGGGTTTTTCAACCTGTGGGTCGCGACCCCCTGGGGGTTCGCAAAGCCTCTTCTGAGGGGGTCGCGAAGCTTCCCTTAATTGCAACTAAAGCAACAGAGCAAGTCTTCCTAGCCCACAAATAAAAGCTGATTATGATGACGATGATGGGAGCTACTAAAACTCTAAATTAGGTTTTTTTAAAGTTAATCTGTTTTTTTGCCTTTAGAGAAGGTGTGTTTTGGAATGATTGATCTATAGCAGGGTTTTTCAACCTGTGGGTCGCGACCCCCTGGGGGTTCGCAAAGCCTCTTCTGAGGGGGTCGCGAAGCTTCTATAGGGAATTGTAAAGGTTGGAAAAGTTACTGCATTAAAAAGAGGCACCGCGAGCACACCTGTAATGTACTCGTAACTCGTAGCATTTCATCGGTGAGGGAGAACAATCGAGCGCTCCTTGTATCAAATCTATACTAAATGTGCGCGAATGCTTGTCAGTCAGGGAGGTAGTATTGTAATGTAATGCTCAAAGTCGAATCTATAATGTTAAATTACACGCGAATGCTTCCGGTGGGGGAGCGCCTTTAGGATAAATGATAACTAAAGGTTAATTCGATTTTTTTTTATTTTCATTTGTTTTTTTTTTTCATTTATCAGAACTCTAATTATGAAAATGAGTAACTGTGTTGGGTTGAATATTTTTGTCACAAAATAAATTACATGTAAAAAAATCCAATGGGTAGGGTCGCGAAATATTTCTTCATACTAAAGGGGTCGAGCCATGAAAAAGGTTGAAAAACCCTGATCTATAGTGTCAAAAGCCTAAAAAAATTACTCATCATAATAATATCTTAACAATGATTGGGTGATAAATATGAATATCTTCGCAAAAACATAGAATATTCTAGAAATGTATGAATATCTCAACTGATTCTTACATAAGTATGTTTCATTGGCCTTCATCTTCAATGAGAATAAAATTGCTTACGACTTAAGTTAAAATTAAAACTTAAAAATGGGAAAAATATGTATTGCATGAATTCGCCGCTAGAGGCGCCACTTAAGCGTAAGGTCTCTATAATATCAAATGTCACTAGGGTAAGAGCAGATCCATATTCTGGAAAAGAATCAAAACTTTTCAAAAAAAATATGATACAGTTTCAGTTTTCCTTAAAACGGCTTTTTTTTTCTTAACCTTGTATTTTTGAATTTGAAAAAAATATCCTGTATAATAACTACACGTTATAACAAAATCTTTTTATCTATTAATTTAACGATAGTCTTGCAATTTGACCAGTAAAAAACAGCCTGCTGAGCATCAATTTAAATAAGTACATAGGAATAATCCGGAAAGCAAAAACTCTAATATGCAATAAATCATGTAAAAAATATGCAAATCAAATAAATGTCTGCTCGCCAGCCTTGCAGTCGCCTTGAGAGATATTTCGTAACAGCTATATTAGCCTGTCTGGTTTCGTAACACTAGTTCCGAGCGTTGACTGTACCTTATTATAACTTGATTATATTTTATACTAGCGGCTTCGCACGGGTGGACATGTGGACACAAAAAAATATCCTGTATAACCCGGTCCTGATCGTTACAAACACAAAAAAAAAGAACCAACAGAACAGAATTACCCAATTCGGTCCACCCGTTTTTGACTTATGAGTTTAGCAACACATTTAGCGATCCATTTTTATATTATAGAAGATACAGGATGTTCAGGAAACAGTGAATCAAATTGAACATTGAAACATGGATTTAATTTTGATTACGAACACAAAAAGCGATCAAAACTTAAGATACCGTATCTTAGGTATAATGCAGAGTAAAATCATAAAATCAGTTCTCCCACCCGTGGCAGGACGGGAGGGACTGTCAGACTTATACTGACTTTAATCCACGATGATCGTTCAATAGCCCTTTACGTTCCACGGTCTCTTACTTGATGAGACAGTCCCGAGACCAACACAACTTGCATTAAGCAATTTTGTTACGAAACAGAAACAAAAACTAAACATAATAATATCCTGCACGTCATTATATTTTTTGTTGATCTTCCAATGTGTTAAAAATACACTTATTCTAACTGAATAATTTACTGTCATTTCAATACATCCTTAAATCATATTTAAAAAGAATTATAAACAATATATAATTTACTTAGGAAAAAAACAGGAAAGTTTGCTGTCATATCAAGTCTGCAAAATCATCACATACAAAAATAAAACAAATAAATTAAAAAAAAAGGTCGTTAGCTTTTTAAAACATAGACATGATTTATATATACAGCAGACAGTTATATGAAAGTCCTAAATAATTCTTGGACACACTGCAAGTTCATTGCACCTATTTAAGTTGCACAAATGAGAAGTATTTCTTAACATTTAATAGATTAGTATCCTATGTAGATTTATAGATGAGACTATTGAGCTATTTTACTACTACGTATAGAGACGACGCGACACCACGTATCACCACTGCGTCTATCCAGGATGAGTGCGCGCGCGCAATTTCATTCAGTTGTTTGACAGCTCTGTGGCGTGCTCTAGGCGCGCGCACTCATCCTGGATGGGACACAGTGGTGATGGTGGTTTATTCATAACTTCATGCTATTTCACATTGCAAAAACCTATTTTTATTTTAGTTCTATTACTAATGGAAAACCCAACAAGTTTTTGCTACACCGGGATTAAACCCAAAAACAAAAAAAAAATAAAGACCACTTATATTTCTAGTTTATATCTTCAATTACCGTTCTAGAATCAAAAACTTCGATCCGTTATTTTTTGCAATATTAATAACATAATACATCAAAGTTAAAAAAAAAAACTAATAATAAGAAAGGCGAGGTGCCAATTTAAATTACGTAATATTTTGCAAAAAAAAAAAGGATATTTATAGAGAGATATTAATACCGCACGGATAAAGAATAAATTATCATTTTTATTGCAATAGTGTAGCGTTTTTTTTGTTATTTTATGTTTGTGTATGTATTTGAGTTATTTATACCTACATGTAAAATTATTCTGATGTTAATTTCAGCCAGTGTGTGGATATTGCTGTGATAAGACAATATTTAACTTTGATAGACAAACAAAACATTTACATAACAATAATTATGTTTACATGCCCAAGAATGGGCAGAAATGTATGGACCCCGTCCCTTTCCTTGTAACACTCCCTTCCATATATCAAATGAAAGTACGTGAAAAGTGTATAATTTCATTGTATGACAGTAAACCTGTAAACTATGGGAGAAAAAAGTTATGGAGAATTTCATGTCAAAAGATATATTTCGATTTTTAGAAGAAAACATTGCTGTTAGATTTTCTCAATCTACCTAATATGTGTACAGATCATGAGAAAGAGTAACATTGTTGACATAACCGGACCTCAACCGGCACCCACTTTTGACTCTTTAAAAGAAAATCATAGTACTAACAACTACAACAAAGATCGCGAACACGTAACACTTAGTTAACGCCTTTCTTCTACTTCCATAGTCGAAAAACTGAAGGTAGGCCGAAAATCGGTTAAAGAATGCTGACATCATCATGATTTGTTATCATGTTCTTTTTTATTTTTTCTTTATATGTTTGTTTTGTGTACCGGCTCTCAAATAAACGTATTTCTTTCTTTTCTTCTTTATTTGACGGCAAACTCTACCATTACGCTCATTGATTAAATCCAGAAGCGGCTTCCTGGCATTTTTTAAATACAGAAACGTCAATGATGCATTAGCACAAGGACAGCATTGAGTATGGATTAATATAATTTAAGACATAAACGACTTCTGCCTAACATTATGTATCGTTGGTATTTTGACTTTCAAGGCGCAATAACTTTTTTCTCCCATGGTTTACAGGTTTGCTGTCATACAATGAAATGATACACTTTTCAAGTGCGTTCATTCGATATATAGATGGAAGTGTTACAAGAGATGGGACGTTTTGTCCATTCTTCTTTGTACTTAACGCCTTTTGATAAATGTTAATTTTATTTATTTGTTATATTATGTTTATAATTATTTGTAGGTATGGCATTACATGCATAATTTTGTATGGTATGTATATTTATACGCATAGTGGGCGATTTTACGAATGGGGTCATTCTTTTGGTATTTTCCACAAGCAAGCACAACATCATTTTTTAACGTCTGCAAATTCTCTTTGACTGCCTCCGCCCGGGGAAATTAGAAGCCATTTTTTTCAGATGATGCGCGATACACTATGTCAGTCGCTTGTAGGAATATGCACATTAACTCCATACTAAAAAGGTTTATTTTCGGACATACCTAGTCTAAGTTAGCTCTCTGGGTTACATTAATTTGTAAAAGTAAAAAATGCGTGTAAGTAATAACATAACAAGCGTTAGCTAGTGCATGTTAACATAATTGGATATATGTACATAAATGACGGAGGGTATTACCTACATGACTTATGAGTAAGAAGTGGAAACTTCGAGAAACAATAAACTTCAGATACTTATGTAATGGTGGCTTGTTTGTGGAACTTTCGGGCAGTTTATGGGTCGGTAACTTGGTCTGAGGGTTGGCGCTTTTTGGTGTGGCGTACGTTCAGCAGTGGACGGCAATATGCTGATACTAATAAACTTGGCCGTTTCTTTTTTAAATTTTCTGAGGTAAGCGTATACCTACCATTAATTTTGAGTGACATACACTTAATATTCCACAAAAAAATACATCTCAATCGGTTCAGCAGTTACGGGGCTCAGTGATAATCACAGTAGGCTCTACCGTTATAAAACCGTACCAAACCAACATGATTCACTTTTGTATTCACAAATATGAGTGTGGGCAAAAAAATCTAGGTTAAACCACGTATAACCGAGAATCGGAAGTTATATAATATTCGAAAGTCTAGGTTATTTGCTGTCTAACCTCATTTATGGAGTTTTAATAACAAGTTATTTTGGACTTATTATTGTATAAGCATTATTAGATAATTAAATATTTATTTATAGTAAATCGTTAGCGTTATGATGTCTGAATTTATTCATCTTTGAATCGGATTCATTTTATTTGAAGAGGTCAAAATAACACGTAACATGGCTGTAATAGGTACGTCTACAAAAAAAAATTAGTGCGTCAGTTGGATTTGCAAAAAAATATGATTATGACCAATTAAATAAATAAATATTCCACAACTATCACACAATGCCATCTAGTCCCAAGCTAAGCAGAGCTTGTGTTATGGGTACTAGACAACTGATACACATACTTATATATTTCTAAATACATACATATTATAGATAAATGACACCCCGACACAGAACAAATGATCATGCTCATCACACAAACATTTTTCCTGGGTGGGAATCGAACCCACTACCCCCGGCATAGCAGTCAGGGTCACTAACCAGTAGACCAACAGGCCAGAATTATTTTTCTTTTGTTACGTAAAGGTAAATTGACGAAGTTACGTCGTTTTAAAAGTTACAATTTTTTGTGCTTTAGTCTCAAGTTTTAATACGTTCTTTATGTCAATATTCAGATACAAAATAGTAAAAATGTGCGTGTTCATTATTTTTAAATATTGATGGAAAAGTAAACTTATCGACTTATTAACCGTTTACGTGGAATTTAAGGTTTGTATTAAGTGATACATGCCCATTGAAACGAGCAATTCAACCCTTTGGGGAAAATGACAAACAAAAAAAGAACAAGAGAATGGAAACCATCATCCTACGCTTATCTCAGCCTAGAAGAAATACAACAAAATCTACACATCATAAAAATTTTATAAGAAACAATAAGATTCATAGAAAATAAAAATAAAAAGATGTCGAGCAAACTAACTTTCACTGATGTGTGATCGAAGCTTCGAGATCAATAAGTGATGCTATAGAAAGTTTTTAGTGTTGCCACTTGGTATGTTCAATAAATGCATTTATTATGTGCATGTAGGACAAACTACAGTGTAGTGTGAACACTTACTCTTAAGTGCAATAGAGTTGTTAAAGTGAAGTGTGTCAGTATCATTTTAGTGTGACAACATTTTTAAAGTGTGAAAATTGAGAGTAATTTATACAATTCATATATTCAATGGTAACTAAAGAATGGACTAGTAAATAACTGATAGATAAAAAGTGTAACAATTGAAACAGTTGTAATTTGAACAATCTAATAAGTGTCAATGACCTATCAATAAATCTGGCTACCTTCCAAAGGAAAATATAAATACCATTGATACAAATAAGCAATCAAAACAACTCACACACAATTTATCCTTATTAAAAGAAAATAAATAAGTATAAGGGTCAATAAACTATCCAAAGGTCACTAAAGTCAAAAACTCCAAAAAAATAAAAGCGACCACAGTATCAACAAAAGCAAATAAATTAACAAATTACAAGAAATAAAACTTCACAGCAATTTCTGAACGAAACAACGATTCATACAATTTAAAAAGAAAACGACAAGAGACCATAGAGAAAACATTCTTTCTGACATTTGACCTTTTCAATAAGTTTATAGCTGCATCAAGTTCTGATCATCACTACTACCGGGTTCGAGGCTCTGTCCAAGGCTGAAAGGTTCGAAAGGATATAAAATGTCAATAGGTATATGAGCAATTCAAGAAGTATTTTTTATTAATACCCACTACAATAACACTTTTTTTTTTGTTCGGAAATGATTTCATAAAGGTGTTCCCTCACAGCGAGCATTCACCTATAATGTAACATTACAGATTTGAACGTTTCATCAGTGAGGGAAGACAATCAAGCATCACAATGCGCACCTTGTATCAAATCTATACTAAAACTAGCGAACCGGCTTCTCACGGGAGGATATGATGATTTTCGTCCTCTAAAACCTGGCCAAAACAAAAAAAGAATTATCCGAATCGGTCCAGCCGTTTTCTAGTTATGAACTTAGCAACACATTTTGCGATTAATTTTTATATTACAGAAGATAGAAGAAGAAGATGTACGCGAATGCTTGTCAGGTAGTATTGTAATGTAATGCTCAAAGTCGAATCTATAATGCTACATTACAATACTCCCGGTGTGGGAGAGTCTTTACATCGTAGTAATAAATAGAGTCAAGGAACTGTGGTATGACTTAGAGTGATTGGGTGGTATGCGGTATGTTACAGCGGTATTGGAATGCAAAGGGCAATTGAAGGAAAAGGGTGGGTTTTAGTCTAAAGGAGTCTGGCATTATTCCGCTTTATCGTGAGCAGGCGGACTAGCTTGACGGTTTCCCACGCAAAACAAGAAGGTTTTTTATCTACAGTGTAGCCTTTTTTCTAACTAGGTACTTTATTTTTATTTTATTTTGTCTTATCGTGGTAAAATCATCAAAATAGTCCTACCTATAGTATTGGAGTATACGGGCATGAGAAAAGCATTAAATGATTTAAAAAAAACGCATTGTTAAAACTCATTAAGAGTAATCACGGTTTCGGAAATACCAGTTAGAAACAAAAAAAAAAATAGCAATGAAGCAAAAAATACCCAAAAAATCAGAGATTACAAAGTACGCGTTTTTCATTACTGGTTTTGATAAAAACCAAAAATTACATGACGTGGTTTGTTAATTAAATTAATGTCAAATATTTTTCAATTCATGAGGGAGAGGTGAAAATTTTACGAAAAACTTTAAAGTTCGATGTTACCGAAAAATACTAATTTAGACACCATTTTGTAAATGTTGGGGCAAAAATGTTACAAATTAAGTCTAATATCTATCACCCATTTCAAGCAATGCACCCCTATTACAAATCAGCCTGTAAAGATACATATAGTCTATGTTCAACTATCACATCCTTCCTATACCCTCGGGCATGTTGAACTGCTAAGCCCTGGGGGTTGATAGTGAATTTCAATACATTGGGTCAGTTCATTCTCCTGTTCTGTGGGTCTCCGACTTTATTTTTGTCCTCTATATCTGTAAATGTGGTCGCGGGACTAACGAATTACCGTGACCCCTGAATGTAAAGGGCTATTGAAGGACACCGTTGATTTTAGTCAGTACAAATCTGACAGTCCCTCCCGCTCTGCCCTGGGTAGAAGCACTCGTTTGATGATTTTACCACGCTAAAAAAAAGTCTGTAAATGTATCATCTCACTAGTGGGAAAATCCTTCTCCCCATAATTCCAAAACTAGTTATTTCAAGGCATTCTATCCCTTAATTTTGTAGACTTGCCAGCCAAAAATTACAAAACTACATTTTTGAATATCAGTTTCAAAATTGTTAAACCTTGAGTAATTTGATTGTAGAATGTAGATAGTATAAAGTTAATATATTACCCAAGTATCTGTGGTGTGTTTCTTAAAGTTTCCTAACAGTAAAAGTTAGCATGAAACAGTATTTTATTTATGTTATCAAGTCTGCCAGTAGTTAAGTAATATTAGGAAATGATAGAATTAAAATGCTTAGAATTTTACGCAAATACCACTGTATGAATTTAGATCATATTTTGTAATTATATCAGCCTTTTTTTAGCGTGGTAAAATCATCAAATGAGTCCTCAGAGCGTCCGGCAGAGCGGGAGGGACTGTGAAGGACTACCTACTGACTAAAATCCACGGTGTCCGTCAATAGACTTTTACGTTCCGAGGTCATGGTAATTCGTGAGTCCCGGGACCAACAGCCATAATAAAAAAATGCCATTATCATTAGTGTTTACCGAGCTGAGACAAAAATACGTAATTTTGACTTTGATACTCCTTGGACAGTGCTGACTCCATTCTTATCATATCTTCAATCTTAAAACATGTTAACTATAATAATTAAATATAAATCATGAGGTCACTTAATCATGGCGTAATTTATATCCAACAAGTCGTTAAAGTCTAGAAAACTAGGTAAATAGTTAAGAACCAATATAAACGTGATGATGCATCCATACAGACGTCAAATATTGCATATTATATACTACGTAACATTTTACAGATACAGTTATTACGTAGTGGTAATTCTAATTTGGTGTTACTGTAAGAATGGGGTAATAAATTAGTGCATTTTTTCCGAATATAACGCAAAAGGAGAAGTATGACACTGGTGCAGAAAGATATTTTTGTATCCAATCATATCTAAAACAAAAAAAAAAGACTCCAAAGTCGTTAAATTTTGGTCGAAATTCGACCAAAATTTTGGTCGAATTTCGACTTTGGACGAGCTGATCTGTCAGAAATAAAACTAACACACACACACAGACACGAAACAGCTACATATGGACCATACAAATATTTGTTTCATGCGGGAATCGGACTTACGACACGCACCGCCAACATTCAGTCACTTCGCCAACCTTGCCATCCCAATAGTTTGGCAAAAATTCTAACAGAAAGATAAGATTTTGAACCGAAAAATATAATAGACCAAGGACAAGCAAATTAAGAAAACTGTTATAGACAAACGTAAATAAATAAACTCGATCTCGATGCGGATATACAAGAATAAGATACAAGTAAAACAGCTGGTTTACATCATTCTAGTCGTAAATGTCTTATTCAGAAGACTGATAAACAATAAAATACATCAGTTCCACGATATTTAGTTACTAAGGAATTCTTCAAATCAACAACTAGTATGAGAATAAAAATTTTGCCAGCCAGCATTTTGAAAGTGGGGCGATTGCTCGGGGGGTTTCTAGCTGCAGTAAACGTTAACGTGGCGGCCATTTTAAAGATAGATAGAATATTCCTAGAAATAACAGTGGAATAGAATCTATAATACATGCTTATTATGGCTAAAAAGGAGGTGAGGGTTAAGATAAGGAGTATGGAAGAAACACTGACCCCAAGTAAAATGGGACAAGGGCAGGAAGATGATGTCCATCCATTTGATAAAGTAATTCTGCATGGCAAAGTTGTGGTACCTGTTAAATTTGGCATAGAGATAGAGAACCTGCGTCAGGTATTTTTTCCCGAACGTTCCCCTATAATTTAATAAATGAATTATTATTATTTACGATCTACACGAGTGTGTATTCGGTAAAATTTATTATGTAATAACTCATGCTGTAAGAAAAATAATATTAGTGAACAAGATGGAAAAAGAGTGATAATCCAGGGAGTACATGACTCAGACAGAAACTGAAGGCATAAATAACTATACTATAATCATGTATATGAAATTGCTATTACTAGCCGCCAGAACATTCTACAGCTAACCACGATACTATGTACTAAAGCTAGTAAACCTATAAAATGTTTGGTCCAATCAAATATTAACATGAATTGTGAATGAAGGCTCTCCGCTCGTAAAACATTTACGATTATTTGTCAATGGTGCATTGAATTTAAATTTTCTAATAGCAGTTATAACTAATAATATTGTAACGGTTGGAAAGGAACTGCTGAGATGAAGAGTGATAGAGAAGTATGGAAGAAGTAGACATGCAACGACAAAGAATTGGGATTATAGGGAATGATAATAATATTTTATTTTTCGAGTGAGGATGTGATCTCCTTCTGGTCCGTCAGTCTTAATAGACCAAAGGTCTCTGACATAACTTTGGTTTTAAATACTAAGTCTATAAATTCAGGATTCCTCACGATGTTTTCTGTTAAAGACGTCAGTAATGTCCAGAAACTAGAGCAATTACTAAGACACATTGGTTACTGCCTGGGCTTGAACTCGCCACCCTTATGTACGAGAAGTCAGGTGCTAAACCTCTAGGCCATCACGAATAACATTGTTAGTTGGTTTCATATTCATGGATATTACAATTTTGATGTAACTATTATAAAGGAAATATCTAGGACTAGAACGAGGCAAAAGATAGAGCTGTTAAAATCTACATAATTCATCGATTCTAAACAAAAAAAAAAAACATTTTAATTAAAGAACACAAGAATTATGACGATATCACATTTTTAAGTCCAAAAGAGTTAGTAGTTGATTTTTTTAAAATTGAAGCAAATCGGAATTTTCTAAACGATAATTTATTTAACTCTTGAAGAACCAACTTAATAACATATCCGTAAAATGGAAACTAGAAAATCAATTCAAGGATATCGTCATGCATTATAAAAAAAATAATGACACACTTGTAAGTAGATCTTCAAGTAATAAAAGAAACAATAGCAAAGTAAGACAAGAAGGTCAGTTACTCATTAAAAATAAAAAATAAACCTCATGTTCCACTCAGATAATCATAATTACATTTATAATCTGTGGGAAGGCTAACAGCTGATACACAAAGAATTTTTAATCATTCTTGACCGATATTAAAGGAACGAATAATAATATCATGAAGTTTACTTGTGATTTTGATAATGTTACAACTGAACTATGAACTTCTAAATATAGAAACGTTTAGATGAGACTAGAAACAATCGTATCTATCAAAGTTATCAATCACAGCAGATTTTTCCTCATCAAAAAAACACAGTCATCTTGGCAACAGAGACAATTATAAACAACTGCAAATAAATAATAGATAAACTAATTAGGTACGTACCAAATACCTTGTCCAATAAAGAAAAAGAACACAAAATAGAACCACCACAAGCACAACACTACCGTACGGGTTCGATTTTCAAAACTGTTCGAATCGTGAACGGCAATCAACGCGTGCGACGCTGTTCGCGGCCGCGAAACGACTGACGTTCGAATCGACTCGAGACTTGAAAATCTCCGAATACGAAGCGAATTTTGATTTAAGTACAGTGAGCAACGTTGGTTGTTTTATCTGTAATGCCTCATTTACATTCAGCTGTAGTGAGCAGGGAAGTGGGCAGGGAAGTGGGCAGGACGAGTATGTAAACGTATACTTCTCATGCCACTGCTTAATGCCACTCGCGCTGCCCAGCGCTCCCCAAAAGAGCGGTTTTTATGCGGACTTCAAAGGACCGGCAGCGCGAGCGGTAGGGCGTGTTTACATTCTGCTCAAGCGCGACACGAGACATTCTGCAAAAGTTAGTAAATTCCCCAGATTCTTCACTATTCATCTCATTGAAAAAGTTTTTCATTACGTCTCTGAAAAAAAAGACAAATACATATAATGCCTCATAGAATTCTTCTGCATTATAAAATATTATCTTAAGCAGGTTGGTAGGACTTACAAAGTTCTATTACGATGAATAGATATCATCCACCATCTTCTACGACGTCTTTTCTTTTTTTTTCATTAGATTTATTTTTAACTGACGCACATAATTATGTATCGCTAAAGACACAGCGCGGACACTGCAAAAATTTCAACGTCTGCCATTGCCGGAATTTGAAAGCGAAGTGAGAGGCAGGGCAGTATGTAAACACACATTTCCTTCGATCCTGCCACAGTAGTATTTAGGGAATTATTGCCGGCAGCGCGAGGAGCAGCGATAGGGGCTGAATGTAAATGAGGCATAAGATTCCGCTATTGCAATAAAGAAGTTTTGGCCACAGAATGTTTATTTGCAGCCCTGTACAGCACAGAACTTCCATTGGAGTCCCAACGGTACCGCTTGGGTCCACAGCTCTACCAAAGCAAGCAAGCAAGCAACATAAAAATCAGTTCTGACAAGTATTTGTGCTGGAATCCTGGAATATCAATGTAAAATGATTCCCCTACCAGATGGAACTCAAGATTGTGATGGTTTTGAAGACTAAATTTTATAGTTAGCTAGGATAGGGGTAACTACTGATATTGAGATGACATGATCACCCTAATAAACTGCAATATGGACAAGAGGATAATAAAGATATTGGTTTCCAAGGACATAACTAACTTGCCTACCAATGGGCCAAGTAAACCACGTGTAACAAGCAAGGTCGTCACAATAATTAAACTTGTATTCACAAAATATTGTGCGTAAAACTAAGAAATTGACATCCTTCCAAAACTGGAAACATTAAAATTAATTGCAAATAGAGAATTCAATTGTAACCATTCAGCAATTACTGATATGAAAGAATTCAAGAATTTCGTCTTTGTGATGTAAGAGATTCAAATATGTATTTCGATATCCACGTAGCACGATAAGCTGATAATGATAGAATATTAATTATAATATCAGTAATTAACGGTAACTGATCTAAAATCGAAGGACGTACAGAAGTAGAGGTAATAATTGCTAATGCAGCTGGCCATTTGGCAGTTTTTTTATTTGTGTGAGATGGGTTTGCTCTTTACCTTAGTCTAGGTCAGGAATGACTAAGACAAGGTCGACGATGGAGCGAGCTTACCCAGAAGAAGCCTGTTCACTCTAACTTTGAAGATATTAGGGTTGTATGCGTTCGGAAACACAGACGCAGGCAGAGAGTTCCACTCTTTCGCTGTCCTCATTATAAAAGACGTTTGGAAACGCTTAGTTAGTTAAAAATTTACATGTGTTTATTACTGATTTGACAATGAACTTTGAAAATCAGCTAGATTTTATTAATTTTGAAGGTTCTGGGTATATTCCTGCGAATTCTGGTTAAACAACCTTAAGCTGTGTTACATAAACGATTCTTGGAAATCCAGTTGTTTTTGTTTATGTTATTAAAAAGTTTGGTTGACTTTGATTGGAGGATGTGTTACGTAACTTTTCGTCACTGTTTCCTCTTACAGTTGTATAACTTTACGAAAATTATATTCTTCTACAGTAATTTTAAGAAGAGGTAGTCTATAATTTTGGATTTTTATGTAAGTTCACAATCTTTATCAATTATGGGCATTACTTCAATTCTTTTACTAATGGGAACTTCATCTCAAGTAAGACAGTCGAGGTAATGTATTTTCCCATTAACTCTATACAACATGTAACGTTAAAAGCGCAAAACCTCTCGTGGGGTAACTCAGCCCATGTTACTAAACAATGTTTGTTCTAAGCCTTTTGGAAATTCGCAAAAAAATGGTTTTTCATACAAAATGAGAAATTGATCGAGCCCATCAGTATATTTTATTTTTGAGAATTTCCAAAAGTCTTAGAACAAACATTGTAAACACAGTAAAATGGGCTGAGTTACCCCACGAGAGGTTTTGCGCTTTTAACGTTACACGTTGTATATAAAGAACGTTCCCGTGGGATAATTTCCTTCCATTACCTGAGTAAAGAGTGAATCCACGGCAAAAGAACTCATATTTTTATTTTCAACTCGTAAAACGCCAACCATGAAATATCTTTAGCTTAGCTTTTACTTGGATGCATTATTTCGCTTACTCCGTTACTTGCTGTAAATATGAAGATTTATAGACGGTGAATAAATTACTTTTTCTAAATATAATATAAAACTTTTTAGATACTCTCAGAATTTAAGATACTCAGCCATGACGTCAATGGTCAAAAAACTACCGGACAGCAATACAAAATAATAAAAAATCTAACGGTTGACTGGGTTGATTTGGGTTTGAAGCGGAAAGTTTCTTAATACGATAGAGAACAAGAAATGTAAACAAAAAACTTGAAGAAGTAAATGCAAATGGAAGTGATTGCATTAAATTTAAAATGATTTAATAACAAGCAAAGATGAAACTACAGATTCGAATGACATACATGAGCTAACGGTTGTAATAGCCGAAAGGTTAGCTGGAAATATACTTAAAGTACACCCACATTTCGCCTGTTAATGTTGTAAGACTGAAGACAAAGATTACGAAGATAAAGAAGGAAAAAACATTTACCAAAGACCAACTTAAAAGTAATTCAATTAATTCAACGACTACTATTCTTAAGATTCTCAAAAAACAAAACCACATAAGCAGCTCATCTATGTTCAGTGCAGTTAATTCTAAGCCGTTTATGAACGACCTCATTGACGTCATAGCGTAATGATATATCGGTGGGTGTCGAATTGACGATAACGTCTTACGCGTAGTGAATACAGATAACTATGTTATAAGTTTGAGTTGGTTGATTCAAACGCACTTTGGAGCAGTGAGTGAGAAATTACAGAAGATCTGCTAAAAACTGCGACAAGCAAAGTAACGACAAAGGTAAAGGTATAAACAAAAAAGTAAGACTTTAGTTTGCCTGTTTTGAAGATGTATTAGATCATTACAACAATTACTTGTTATACCAAACCCTATAATTCGATTACGGCAAAAGTCATGCCAATGATCGTAGAAGCAGTGATTATTGATTCATAGGAAATTGCACATCCATTCTTGTTTGCATTTGCCTGCATAATTTTCACTATGATTTCATTTCATTGAACATGGCATTAACACGAGATTTGCATATTTACTCTACCTACGATGATGCATCTATCAAAGTGGTCCTTCTGCCCACATCTATATTTGTAACAAACTATTGATTTTCTTAATAACAGAAGAAACACGTGATGCATCACTAATGTCTCACTGACCGAGTCCACTTGTACGTATTCACTACAATGGAATCTGGTTTGTACTCGACACATCATTAAAGAGATTGATATTAATTATAAAATTGTGTTAAACAATATTGTTTGATTGACGTAGATGTATCAGAGCTTTGTAGATGAAAGAAAAATAAGATGTAAGGAATGATTTAAAAGATACAGATGTAAATAAATAATGCCGTGAGATGAATGAATGGATAGAAAAGAAAACTAATTGCGCAACCTCACTAGTAGGACGCAAGTAGAATGAGATAAAACAGTAAGATGAAGACGACGTAGTTGCAAAAAAAAACGAGTGAAATCTTTAATCTAATTAATATGGTGATCTAGCTATGGTTCCTTATATCACAAGACTAGGTCGTCGCAGTATTGCCAGATAGTGGGAAGCTTTGAATAGCTTCCTTATAAACCAGCAAATGGTAGGTTAACCTAAGAGTGGAATAGTTCAAGCAAAACAAAGAAAATAACTTTCTTTAACTAAGTACACAGAAAGCGTGGTAATGATTTAATCTTGCCACTTAATTCTCTCTTCATCTTGCTACTTATGTAATAGCTGATTCATGTATTGAAGGTATGTACAGCAAATACATAATAATTCATTCACATAAACCAACTCGACCTTTATGAAATAACAAAGTAAAATATCAACCAACAGCCGAATTTACTGTTGTGTTACTCAACCCAATTAGTAAAACAATTATTGTTTTATTATACCAAAAGGAATCTAAAGAATTCAGCAGCAATTCCAAAACGCAGGACCGCAGTGCAAGGCTACTTAAGCTACAAAATAATTCAAAACTCAGCGTACACGAATCAGCAAGCTCAACATCTGCAATTCTTTCACGTATATGTATGCGGTATATATTATGCGGTTTACTATCTTCTTCACTTCTCCCGCCCTTTTCCTATGTTATTCAGGATAGGCTTTTTTCTTTTCTTTCATTCCTTCCAGTCGCACTATCATAAACTCCTTTTTCATTCATATTACTGAGATTGAGCTGGTCACTTCCCTCAGCACCAATCCCATTTCACTTACGATGAGCTTTTTATTATTCTTCAAGTCTCCCCAGTCAGCCATCAAGCTATCATTTACTCCTTTCTCTTTCATATTATTGCTAGCATAGTCTAGTCTCTAGTCCATCCACCCAACCGAGTGTGATCCTTACCGTTCACGGACACAAAATGCTCGCATTTGCGTCGAATGGATTTAACCGAGCTTCTGACAGTCACGTTTAACCTATTTTTGGCAGAACCGCAAGCAACGCATTACGATTTGGAGATTTGCCTTAACGTAAATGTTGTTATGACTACATCTGCAGTTTTGTGGAGATCTTGAGATTGTAAATTGACGTCATGCATGCTCTTTGATGTAGAAAACTGAGTGATAGATGTTGTGGAATTTATAAAACTATTTGCAGATGGTGATGATGTGGTATAGAAAATCAGCAATAAAGGCGATTGCCAAGGCGATGATCAAGGTGCTGATAGTCAAGGTCGCAAGTTATCCCACAGGATCCTAATGACGAGCACTGTAAAAAGTATCCTGACTTTAAAAGGTTATGATGTCCCCGTGTGCCGTCATTATCTAAGTCCATTTAGATAGTGATGTCAGAAAGGCGTGAAAAGGTAACAGTAAAACAGACAGAGCTGTACTTCCGTATTAATAATATAATGGATGTATGGACATGGATATGACTAAAGGCTAAACGAGGGCAGTTAGAGTTAGTGACACGGATACCACATGAAGCGAAGAGGTCCATGCAGTAAATGAAAATAAAGCAAAAGAAACAAAACATGGAGGAAGCTACAATAACCTCTTTTATAGAACTACTTCCATACACTGGCTGTTATTAGATATCTCTGTTGTGTTATTAAGTGCTCAGTATTTTCTTATTGAACAAACGGAAACATGTTATTTTAAAATGATTGTGTCAAGGTTTTTTGTCTATGCATGTAAATATTTACTCAAAAGATTAGAGGAAATTCACAAATCAATAACAATTAAACATAAAGACTATTAGCTATTAACATCTTCGAAGTACCTACCTGTTTATTTTTTAGATTTGCTCTTGACTCTAGTCTAGGTCTACGATGGAGTGAGCTTGAAGCAGTCGTCTACGTCCCAATAGACGCTGCCTCAATAAATAGGTCAAAAACGAAAGAGGTTAAGACAACGGAGGAGGTAGAATACCCGCTCTGTTACAAACTTACCCAGAAGAAGCCTTTTTTCTAAATAACAACAATTTCGAGGAAGATTTTGGGTTTGGGCTTGGGAGAATCATTTGCTTGAAAAATTCACTTCTAAGCTCTCTTCTTCTTTCTTCACGAGAAGCGATGATAAAATAGATGGAGTTAGCCCAGAACAGTTACTTAGCCTGACTACAAGAGGCATACAGATTGGTGAAATCAAGAATGGGCACAGCAAAACTGACACAATAGAACTAAGTAAACCGATCCGCCGTTAATCATAAAGAAGAAAGCTTCATAAAATTCACACTGTTGTGTTAAATAACGGTCAATAAGACACAAAAAGAAGATGCTAATGCGAATGTTAGTTTAGTAAATATACAATTTGATCTGGCATTTTATTCTATTTGCAGTTTTGGCTTTATTCATCATCACATCGGTTGAATTTCGTTCATTGCTGGAGCAACACTTACAGGTCTGCTCCAAGCATTTCCCATCATCTCCTGAGTTTTCCGCATCCATTAGACTCCCGGTCTTAACAAAGCTATTGCCTTGCAGTTATATTTCTTCAGACACCTCTAATCCATCCAGGGTTTGTTTTGAAAAGACCTGTTTTCTTCTAATTTCCAATTTTCTAAGTTCAAAATTTGCATGGTGTACGGAATCAGAATATTATACCTTTTTATCAATTAACCTTTCAACGCTTCCTTCTGCAATGATACTTATTAACCGTTTTATCATTAATAAGACATTGTCTAAGACTGGGAACTACATACAGCTTCATTCATCTACTATTTAAGTAGCTGAGTTCTGATCGAACTGAATTTGACTTAATAATTAATTTTTCTGGACTCTACAACACGACGAATCTTTGGTTTATGGACACGCAATTTTTTTAGTCTATTTAATTCACATAGACTTCATCATTTAGAAAATTCTTATCAACTTCCTCTTATATACTCTATTATACTACTCACTATTACATGTTTCATTACCGTTCTAATCAGTTTCTTTTATTTTCTTTGCCTCAAAATAAAAACAAGTCATTACCGTGATGTAATTCTTGTCACCACAAATTGAACTCGTCATTACCAGGTGTATGTGAAGCTGTAATCTTCCTAGCATTTAATGGTCAATCAAGTGTAAACAATATTAAGAATTACTCATTTACGTCATCATCATTACCATGAGCATTCCGGGCGTCCGGCATTACAATATTGCGTAACGCACTTTTGTAGCACAAAAAAGGATTTTAAATAAATCCGTTTTGAAAGATGAATTTTCATTGAAACGGGTTGTTGTACGCTTGAAAAAATCGTAAGTTCGATTACGTAGGTCACGCGAAGAATTTTCTTGAATTACTAAACGGCATTGGGATGGTTAACTTATAACTCTTTGACTGGTCGTCCTTTAATTTTACATTCCATCATCATTCAGATTGTAAAACAATGTATTAATCGTAATAAAAGTTGGCCTCAGCCTTAACAGTGAGAACAAGTCTCTCAAAATCTAGAGTATATGCTAAATATAAAATTTTGCATTCTACTTTCCGTCCCTACTCTGAGCACACAATTCCTTATATTAATCATCATCAACCTATAATATTCCTACCAATGGGACACAGCTTAGGCCTTTTCCAATAAAATACCACATAACTACTCAGCTATTTTAAAAGAAAAATGTCCATTGCCAACTTAGTAGCGACCACTTCCAAAACAGTCAATACAAAATGCGAGTACAAAGTAAAATGGTAGCATATTTCATCATTACCAGTATTATTACCACACGCCATTACCGAAGTCACAGACCACACCTGATGTCCATTGTCTGTATCCATTAGTGTGCAGAACTTTAGTACAGGCCTTTCAACCTTACCTCTGTGAGCGGGTGACGCGGGGCGGTCAATGGTCAAGTCTTTAGTAATGTTTGAAACACACCACGAAACTCCTCCAGTAGCGAATTTGTGTGCTGACAAAGTAATTAATGTATCATTCGCGCCGCCAGCCGCCGCATAGCTCACCGCTTAGATCAAAGTCGTAATTCGGGAGAAAAAGCCTTGATTTACATGCGTCCCACATCATCTTCCTGCCCTTATCCCATTTTACTTGGAGTGGGCGCAACACATTTTTTTCGTCCATTCTCCCATATCCTTCCTATCCCATTCCTTAGACAATCCATCCATCTTTTCTATGGCTTTCCTCTTCCCCTCCATCCATCAACATTCATACTTTTCGCTCTTTTAGTCACATGAGTCTCATCCCTCCTCATCACATGTCCATTCCAAGACAGACGATTCTCTTTCATTTTTTCTGTAATAGGTCACTTTCAATAAGAAGCGGCGGGAAGCGGCCATACTGTACAAAATATGTAATAGTCGTTACATGATATTAACCCTTTCGCTTCGTCCTAGTTATCAGTACTGATTGTTTTGTCCAATAAGTGAGTACAATGTCCAGTTGTTATCTCTGAAATACGCAATATAATAGGATAAACGTTAGAATATGTGCGTGGAATAGTCTGGAATTCAATCGTGTGTAATGTAAATATTTTGATGGCTTACTTTGTTACTGCAGAGGTTATTAATCCTGAAAAACTTGCTGGCTTTCTTAATTCTTCAGTAACAGTAAATACTGAATCCCAAAGACGAAAAACTTAGCGTATTGGTTGACTGCCTTTATTTTACATAGAAAATAACGATTTACCATGAAGATGCGTAAGCGTCCTTTCAGTTTGCCACGTCAATTCAGCCTCTACACAAAATTTTTACTTTGTTATAGGCAAAAGCTAAACAGTGCTGCGGAACAAGAGTCGCCTTTCAGATTGAAAAATAAACTGAATTTTCTTACTAAAACGACTATTATACGAGATTTAAAAGATTATTAGTCAGAAGTTTATACAGATTCAAGACTTTATGGTGTTATTTAACCTATTTACATATAAGTTATTATTCCTAAGCACTTCTTACATAATTATAATAACAGCAATTAGTTCTAATTCAATTCGAAACATCAATTACGTATTAATTAAATAATCTCTACAACGAAATCAAAACACATTATTTACTAGCACGTGAGCCTATATAAAACACGTGTTATGTATTGAATAACAAATATTATAACATAGTCAGCTGAAGAAAGCAAAAGCCATTCAAACGACATTTCATAACCACGAGGCTTGCTCTAGTGATGTGACCGTACACTATCGATAAATTTTATTTTTGAGAGCTTAACTTTTGCAAGCTTATTGCTAGCAATAACTTTTATTTATGTAAGCTTATTGCTAACCTTATCTTTAATTTTTACAAGGAACCTTTTTTAAAAGTGTTTTTTTTAATTAGAATTAAAAGTTGACAGTAAACAAATCGTTTCAAAATGCAAAAAAATCAAATAAATTAATAATGATTTGATGTCATTGAACTAATTAATTAAATAATGCTAAAATTCTCAATGCAAAATTACCAATCGAGACATTAAAAGCTCTATTTGGTTTTAACAACAACCAGAAAATCAGTTTCCTCGTTTGGCAAAATTATAATAATATCTAATGTTTAATAACTTTTGCTAAACGTTTATGCAATTAGATGCTCAAAACTAGTAGATTAAAACTTAAGGATAAATCGTGGTTCTGCGCAATGTGATTACCCAAATACATTATCTTAAGTCGTTCACATATCAATTACAAGTATTATCACTGACCACTAATGAGCAATATTAGTAATTTAGTGCGCCATTAGTGTAGTATTTTATTGTGTTGTTAATAACGAGACAAATGGCTATAATAATTAGGTACTTGAAATTAATCATCATCATCTACCTAGCCTTTTCACAACTGTGTTGGGGTGGTGGACCTACAGTATAACCGCAACTATACTTTACCAGCAGCGCCTGCCTATCGACGTGTCCTCACGGCGGCGATAGGCGGAGACCTATCGCGCCCGGCATTGGTTTCGGCCATGCTGCGGAGCGAGACGGAGTGGGAAGCGGTCGCCGCCTTCTGCGAGCCGCGAGAGAGAGAGGACAGCGTCCTCCCTCCGCCCCAACCGCAGTGGTGTACGCCCACGGCGCCGTACGTCGCAAGACGATCTCCGGCCACCGTCGCAAGACGATCTCCGGCCACCGTAGGCGCGGGCATGCGGACAGCGAGTAAAGGGCAACTCGCTGTCCGACCATGGACCATGCCCGGGTCGACGGCGCGTCGTGTTCCACGCGCGCCTCAAAGAGCTGTCAGCAAAATGACGGGGCCCCCTCTCAGAGGGCCAAAGCCTGCCGGGGTCGCGGGACTTATTTCTATTACCGTGACCCCGGAACATAAAGGGCTACTGAAGGACACCGTGGATTTTAGTCAGTACAAGTCTGACAGTACCTCCCGCCCTGCCCGGGGTTGGAGGTCTCATTTGAAGATTTTACCACGATAAAAAAAAAAAGCGACTGCCTATTTTAACAACACATGTGATTACAATGCGCCTTAGAAAGACTGGCCTATAATGTTCCCACAGCTGAGACACAAGCCTTCTCTCAGTAAAAAGAAGAGGGCCACAATCCACTACGCGGGCCCAGTACGGGTTGAAAGATGTCACCATGTCTTCGAATTTTTCCTCACGTGTTTTAGTACTTATTTTTTTAATAATGCCTGGCTGGGTTCGAATCTACAACTCGGAAATCTGGGCCGATACCACTGAGCCACCTCTGGTTGTCTATATGCAAATGTTATCTTAATAATGAAAGGCTAAAAACATTGATCAAAGGTTGATAAAGATTATAGTTAATGGACTTTAATCTCTCTGTTATTGCATTTAACCTAATGAGGTCAAAGAGTACGCAAATTCATTATCAAATAATACCTTACTGATAACATTATCATAATCTTTGCATGCTTAGTATATCTATAATCCTTTTTGCGATCTCACTGTATTAATAAGGGCACAGTGCTCAACTTTTTTTTTTGCGTGGTAAAATCATCAAATGAGGCCTCCCACCTCGGGCAGGGCGGGTAATCCACGGTGTCCTTCAATAGCCCTTTATGTTCCGGGGTCACGGTGATGGAAATAAGTCCCGCAACCAACAGTGCTCAACTTATGAGTCTATGAATTAAAGCATATTATAGGGTTCCGAATTCCGAATGGACTCATTCTTTCATTCTGCGAGAGGCAGAGGACTGATATAGATCATTTCAAAATGTCACATGATTTCAGTGTAGTACATCCTTTTACAGATTTAAGAGCAGCCGTAATGAAATGTATAATACGTTGTAATGCAACTGCAACTCTTGGGCCACCATTACTCAGAAGCACGAAGTAGAAAAACTAAGTTCAGCGGAGTTCATGGTCTAGCGGATGATCCCATGACCTTGTAAACCACGATTTCCAGGTTCGATTCTTATCCCGTACAAAAAAACTAAAGAGCTATTTACGATTTTTTATTTTGAGGTGTATTTTTTTTAATTTGCACGTGACTGTACTTATCTACACAACTAAATACAAACGTTTATCTTATCTTTCCGGATACGGATAAATCAGAATAATTTAAATATTATTTTGATAATTACCTATTACGCATAAAATATGGAAAATGTGACTTCATGCGGCGCTGTATTAATTTTATTTCATTTTCTATTCTATCGATATAATACTGTTCGTCGCAGTGTCCCAACCCTAAACACGGAAGAAAACTGGCGAGCTTTTGTGTAGTGTACGGGCGCCGGTCAAACATCTTGTACACAAAGCCATAGTGCGGTATTACATAACCTTATGTGGGACATGGGAGAATCTATTTTCATTTTATTGTATAACGTTCGTAAACATTTATTGTTTGTTTCATTTAGTACGGTCACTAATGATATTATAAATGAATAGATACGTTACCTTACATGACATTCTATCTCCAAAAACGGCACACCAACGCACCCATGAATAACTAAATATTGCAAAAGCACACTACATCACGCTTAGTCGCTAAAGTAGGATTACATCGCAAGTGAAAAAGAGACAAATATAGTCAGGGTTTGTCAATTGACCACATTTGAGAGCGTATAACGTATCTACACCTTTTTACTTATAATATCATTGACTGAGACGAAGTTTAATTGGAAATGCTGCACTGGCAACAATTAAATTAGTTTTCAGGGCATGAGAATGATAATCATGGTACAGTAGTACAAAAATAATATTTGTACGCCTCAAAGGCCAAACATGACGATCTTTATGTTTACTATGAACACCCTGCATGCTTTGTATGTGTACTCATGTTTTCACAAATGAATAAATCTGAATGGTTTTACCTAACTTTTTGCTTGAGTAACAATGAGTTGGACTACTTGAGAACTTCCACCAAGTAATGACCTCGATAAAAAAAGCAAATACTGAATTCTGATTTTGCATAATTATTGTTGTTAGGAAACAAAACGAAATGTTAACAAATATCAAAGTAAAAATGCTAGATTTTATTTATGTTTGTATCGATATCGATACTAATCAATGTCCCATCCCTAAACCGCGGAACGAAAGCGTCAATAGAAGTGCGCAAACACAAGCTACAGGTCACTTTCTTGACACAGTCCGCTATTGCACAACTACATGTAGGGCATGGGAGATTCCACATAGATATGGACTATTTTGCAGATTTTTTATGGTATAATAAAGATAAAAGACGTCATTGTAGGACGTAAATGTCTATATTTCGTCAGATTCTGTGAGATATTGCCCAAATATTACGCGAAATATTTTTTAAAATGGCCGTGCAGAAAATTAATTAGATTATGTAGATTACTGGATTAAAAAATTTTATGATATGGTGTGAGAAATCTTGGTTTAAGTTACACGACTATGCCTACTATCGTGTTTTTTTTTACTTTACGCCTGCGACTAAGGTTTTTGCAAATCAAAAATTTTATAACAAGCCATAAAAGATGTTTACAACTATTATTAATTAGTTGTTAAAATCAAAAGATTAATGTTTAATGAGCTTACATGCCGACAGTATTAATAAAACATAAAATTAAGTGTCATTGACGTCATTCGCAACTTTTTGTTAATTTTGAACCTTTGATAAAGTTCAGATTTGAAAAGTAGTTACTAAGATCAACCAGGAATCAGTTATTTGTTTAAAAGTCAAATCTTCGCAGATTCTAAACGAGAAAATAAAAGAAGTTATCTAAATGCTTGCTTGACTTAAACAGAATATTTAGGCCCTGTTCTCACTACTCCGGTATCGCAAAAATGCCGAAATAGCTCGGCATTTTGCCGAATCAAGCAACATGTGAGCAGCTTCATTTAAATTGTGTCCCTTCTGGCAGTTCTACTAATTGCTAGCCGTATTCATTTGTTACTTATTTAGAATGCGCCCTCTATCGGAGGTATTCCACGAAGGGCACCTGGCACTTGCGAAAAATTTTGACAGGAGCCTTATGTAGAATAGATAAGCTGCAAGTTGCTCAGGTGCCATAGTCAGCGGGTGCCCTTATTGGAATACCTCCTCAATCAATGAGTTAACTCACTATAAGGCTTACCATACAAAAAGAACGCGAAAATTGTGCATTCGCGCGGCAGAATAGCTTTGGTCAGGAGTACTCAGAAGGTGGTCTGCGTCATGCATGGAATTCCATATTGTCGGTATTCTTTGAAAGAAATATGTACATGCACTGCATTAATATTCAATAGTTCCGAACTGTCAGTCAAGTATGCAAACGTTTTATATGCTTATGTTATGAATGAACCGGACGTTACGTCACTGTGTATCCCGTAACTGAAATCAGTGGTAGAATATAGTAATTTATGTGTACTTACATTGGTTTTGTAGTAACTGGTGGTCTTGTGATCCTGAAACAATAAAAGAAATTGTTATTAGGACATTTTTCCTTTGTTAAATCGTTTTTACTTACAGCACTCTTTTTGACGCTCATTCGGTTCGGTTTTATGAAATGTGCAGTGCCGGTCCGAACATGATTCAGTTTTAATCAGATTGTCCCGAACGGCTAATCTTTTCAGGTTAACATTCATAAGTTTTGGCAGTATTTGAGGAGCAAAAAAGCCGATCGGCATAAGTCGGCAATTGCCAGCCGAATGCGTGGCACTTGAGCAGTTCGTGATTCCCGAACATTCGGTTTTTTTCGCCTGACTGTGCCGATTAATAGCCCGTATTTTGCGTCGTTGCGCGCGGCAGCTGCGACGACGCAGTTAAGGCAGACCCGACCCGCTCTGTTTTCAAAGGGATTTTATGCATAAAATAATTTTATGCTTGAAATAAGACCAAAGGTCAACGTCCATTAATAACTCTTGAACAGCTGACTATTCCACCTGCTTTATATACCAGCAAGCTATATAAAACCAGTTTATTTTAACGTCGCTTTATATGATTTTTTCCCACAATGGCTTATAATGGTTCAGCATAACTTGATGTGTAGCAGTTTGTACAAAAAGCACGTGTCACCTCACCTTTAAAGCTTACAAGTACAACACGATGAACTTTGTAGTTATTGTTTAAATACACAAAGAAATGGGAAGTGAATATGTCAACTGAGACACGACCTTATTGTCTGAAGAAAGGGTAAAAGGTTGTTTGGGCTTTGTGCCGAAATGGTTTAGGTCAAAATAAAGTTAAATGGATAATTTATTGTACAGCAAAATTGTTTCATAACTCCTTTACAATAATCTTATAACCATTTTCCATGGGGACCATCGCCTTCTAATTGCTGATGGTGATAACCTTATAACAACCTTATTTCACACAGCATTTTAATTTAAATATGTTTAGTAGCACAATTGGCAAAGATCTGCAGCTTTCAGACCAATAGTCCTTGTGAAGTTTTGCGCATCCTAGGCAAAGGAGAAAGTTGAAGTGACTCCAATACTTCTTACTGAGTGGACTATATTTTGTACTGACTAAAATCCACGGTGCCCTTCGGTAGCCCTTTGTGTACCGGAGTCGCGGTATACGTATGTCCCGCAACCCCGGCAAGGACGAGTGAAGAGGCTAACTATCAAAGTATATTGAAAACTACTGATTGAAGACTCATGAAGACTATAAAAGTAAATCAACAATCAAAAGCCTGACCACAAATTGCGGAAACGATCAAGAACAAACTATAGCACCACAAAAACTTCATGACGGGGATGTACCAAAGGCAAATACTTAAAAACTTAAACAAATAAACGCACGCAAAGTCAATGAATCATTAAACAAAAATAATTATCTTCGGGTTTTTCGTAAAAATCGTAATGCAGATTGTCTGTTGACTTCGGCAGTGGAAAATTTTCTAAGCAGTTCATAACCTTCGAACTGGTTTTAGGAATCCCCGCACTGTAGGCCGTGAAGATAAACTGCATTTTGCACAAACATCTGAAGGTTTTGCAAATATTTATAACAAAGGTCAGATTGAATTAAACTTGCATTAAATGAGCCTCCAAGGATGACCAAAAGCAACTCAGGTGTAAAGCAACCAATCGATAGCTTACCAATTAATAATAAATTATGTTCGACAATGATCAGCTGGATGTGACTCGGAAATTTAAAAAAACGGGGTGCGAGAGGTATAAATCTTTAAAACTGTGCAGGAAAACATCGTGAGAAAACCAGTATATCCTAGAACCAAAAATTCTGATTTGAAATCTGCCATTACAGCCCAATTCCTCTCGTAGTGAGAATGCCTGTGGCCCAGGAGAACATTATAGGCTGATTATAGTCTATATCCAGTAGTGAACTGCTATATACTGATGGTAACGAATGCAATGATGATGACGATTCTAATAATTGTCACGGATAAAAGATTAGACATGACGAGGAAGACCATCTCCAGTTTTACGAATTGGTAAAGAACACGATTCTATTAGCAAAGACATCGATAAATGTAAAGACAAGTAGGCAACACGTTTTAGTTTTGCACGTGCGAACGTTTAACCAACTTGTTTAGTTGTAAGTGTTGTAAATAGGTTAAGTCAAATGCAATATTTGTAACGGTGTGAAAAAAAAAAGAAAAAAAAAAGAGAAAGAATATTGGGTTATAAAAGTTACCGTTATGTTACAAGTTGAAAATTAATATAGTAGGCCTTCAAACTCTCGGCTTTCAGCATTGGGCTATTATTTCAAGGACCTCTTGTCTAAAGGGAACCTATGGGTGATTCATTTGGAATAAAACGAATAAATTAACATTGTAAACGATAACTGTATATTACAACATTTAACACTTATACAGCTATAAACAGATTATGGAAATTGACGTAGCAAAATCCTGAGACCAGAAAGTTCTAGAAAGAGGACGGGCATCGGTGCCTGTGGTATGCAAAACGCGCACTGACTCTAGTTTGGCCAAAAGAATACAAGAGACTTACGTGGTACCACGATCACGCACTCACACGTTCACGATGTGACCCCGGAAGCCGTGGATTTTCGAGTAGAACGCCGGCGATGAAGTTGGTCTGGCATCACGACGGGATGGCGACCACTAAGGCCGTCAATCGTCCAGGATCTTCGACGAACGCCATCTGCCGGCGCACCACGTCGTGGGCGCAGGGCACCTCCCGCGAAGTCGACCAGGAGCACACGGAGAATCTCCCGGCTGGCAACGGCTTTGATGATCCTTGGGTTCGTCCACTGGGAGAGCTTCCCCAGCGGACAAGGCCCGCCGCGTAGGCCTCCCTTCGGAAGTTTTAGGACTGCCGCACGGAGCACGCGGTACGGAAGATTGTCATCGAGCAAATTAGGGCTGATGACGCACCTTGACGCTGACTAATCATCCATCGGGATATAAAGATTAGCCATATTTTGTAGCTTTTGAAGTTAGAAACCCAAGGAGAAATGAGAAGCGAACATGGCGCTATATTCAGTTCAGCTCCGCCCTCTTCTCGGCGTCGTGTAGATGAGTCCGACGGCACGCAACTTGCTCAAGCCATCATCTTTTCCAGACCGTTCGATCCTATCCGGAAATCGACGACCACGAACCGATGACGGTCCGTTCCACACGAAATGTTGACATTGAAAATGCTTAAACTATTTTTCTAATTCTAGTTTTAAAACAGCATAAACTAATTGACACTCTACCACATCCGTGACAGGAAAAATAACTCCCTTGTCGAGTTTATGTAGTTCACATAAAAATAACAAATATTTAAACGCTGGTGACTGCAATGGTCATAGACAGCCACAACGAGATGGAACGGAACGCAATTCTGATGGTGCGTTTACGCATCCGTATGAATAGCGAGGCGCGTGTGTAAAGGGAGTCTATGACATTTATTACATGATTAAGAATAAAACTAAAAGTGTAATAAATCCGAGAACCATTATTATATTTGGAAAGATCTTCCAACGAGGATCCCGAAAAGCATATATATGTCATAGTTCTGATCAACAGTTATTGCGAAATTCGACCGTCAAAATATCACATACCAGGCTGTATGGTCTAAGACCTTTGCCTATCCTCAACGGAATGAATGAAAAAATCATCATCATAGACTGTCAAAATGCTGATTATTGTCGAATTTTTCGTACATAATTATGAGACATGAATAGCGTTCTATCTCAAAGTGATTAGTGTTTCAGATTACCTGAAGCGTAAATAACCTATATACAATGAAGGTTATTTATTTCGAAGTGTAATTTATGTTCCAGGCTTTCATTGTAAAACTAACCCCAAAAAACGTTACTGTTCTACATCAATTGTGCTGTTATCAAGAAAGTAGCAGGATATGTTATCTAGCTGCTACAATACCCCTCTTCTCGGAAAAAACAGCCGTTCCACCCAGAGGAAAAAAATTATTCTTACAGCTATTGAAACGACTAACTAGATATGAAGTTATAATTTTATGTAAATATAAGGTATAAGCTTATTATAATTTTTATTTCTTAACCCTAAGCATTTTTAAACCTAACCTTTTTCAAATCTAAGCATTTTTTAAATCTAAGCATTTTTAATCCTATGCATATGTTAACTAAACTATTGGCTAATTGTGTATTAACTTATGAACTATTGATATTTATTAGGTAAAGTTATCAAATAATCCTAGTCTATTAACGGTTATAGTTATAACATATCTTAATATTAGATTTTTAAAATATAATAACCACAGTGCTGGTCGCGAAACAGTACTGGGAACTATATTTAGTACGTCACTGGAGTGACAGGCAATGCTGCAAATGAATATGAGTCGTCACCCAATTCAAAGCGAGCAATGTGCGAATATGTTTGTGAGTTAACGTCCTAACTCAATACCACAAAAAAAACTTTTTTTTCGATTGTGTTGAAAAAAGTATTGAACCGTTTTTGAAAAAAATAAACGGGATCAGGGCTATCAAAAGCCGCTGATACAGAAATAATCCAGGTAATTAAAGAAAAATAGTTTTTATTTTTTATAATAAAAAACTTTGTTTCAATTGTTCTGAAAAAAGTACTGAACCGATTCTGAAAAAATGAGGGTTATCAGAGCCATCTAGAGCCGCTGATACAAAAACAATTCTGTTCAGTAAAGAAAATAGTTTTTTTTTTTTGTGTTAAAAAAACTTATTTTTAATTGTTTTGGGAAAAGTACTGAACGGAATTTGAAAAAATTAACTGAATCAGAGCTGTCAAGAGCTACTGATACAAAAAGTATTCAGTTTAGTAAAGCATATAGTTTTTTTCTGAAGGGGAAAAAAACTTATTTTTAATTATTTTGAAGAAAGTACTGAACTGAATTCAAAAAAATAAAAGGAATCAAGGGTAGTGAGAGCCACTGATATAAAAAATAAGTCAGTTAAGTAAATAGTTTTCCCTTTTTATTAAGAAAAAAATTTTTTTTTTTTTTTTTTTAACTGTTTTGAAAAAAATTCTGAACTGACTTTTAAAAAATAAATGGGACCAGGGCTGCTAAGAGCCACTGATACAAAAGCAATTCAGTTTAGTAAAGAAAAAAAAATTTTTTCTTCCAAAAAAATTTGTCCAATAATGTGCAAGTGTAACACTGTGCAATTAATTGAAATTTAAGCATAAATAACACCATTTACTCATATTGGCACTTTTATTATGTCCTTGACATGATACTTTCCTATATTTCCTGTGTCTGTTTCCTCTAATTGGTAAACAACATCAGATAGTTTATCAACTACTTTACATTTGATAAATCTTGGTGCTAATTTAGCTGAGAAAAACTTTGCTGCGTTTGACTGTACAAAGTTACGCCTCCACACGATATCACCCACACGTAGCCTGAGCTCACGGCGACGCAGGTTATATCTGTTTGCATTCTGTTTGTACGCTTTGGTCAATGCGCTGCTTACACGTTGGAAAATATCTGCGAGTTCATTTAAGGAATTAGCTTTTTCGTTCCTATTTGCGAGCTGAATATCATCAATCGATTGTGGTGCGTTGCCCCTTAAGGTGTGCAATGAACCATCAGAGATGATTTCACGGCCTCTGGCGAGAAAATATGGTGTGTATCCAGTTGCTAAATTTATAGTAGTGTTCATAAATAGTTGTATTTGAGGAAGGAACCTAGACCAATTTCGCTGGTCCTCCTCTACTAACATTGCTAAGCAAGTTTGAATGGTTTGATTGTAACGTTCAACGGTGTTTGACTGTGGTGAATAATATGCGTTATAAAATATTTTTGGAATTGAATATTTTGTACAGAAATTCTTGAAATCTTTACTTTGAAAAATAGTGGCATTGTCACAGATGATGACACATGGTGTGCCCTCTTTTAGTATAATTTCTGATTCTATAAATGAAGTTACTGTCTTTGTGGTTGCAGTTCTAAGTGGATGAAGCCAACAATACTTGGTAAAAATGTCTACAATTGAAAGTATATAAATGTGTCCGGAATATGATTTAGGTAAAGGACCAATTGTATCGATGGAAAGTGTATGCATGGGACGCTCCACTTGTTTCTGGTGTGTCATGTGTCCGTGTGGTACATCGTTTGAGTGTTTGTAAGCCTTACACTTTTCACAGTTAGACACATACGACTTAACGTCTGCATTCATACCCTTCCAAAAATAGTTTTCTTTTATTTTAGCTAAAGTTTTAAATGTACCAGGATGTATTGCGGTGAGTTCATGATTTTCCTTTATACATTCCTGTACTATGTCTTGAGGTAAGACAATTTTCCAAGAATTTGCCTCATGTAACTTTGAAGAAGGTTTACTGAATCTATACAATGTATTATCTTTTATTTGATAATTTTTGTGAAATATTGGATTTGATTGTACATTTTTAAATAATTTATTGTACCAATCATCACCTGAATTATTACCTCCTGTAAATGTAACTGCATTGAATTCTGCCCTTGATAACACGTCAGGAACTACGTGCAGAGCACCTTTCCTATGACGTATTTCAAAGTCGAAACAAGCTAATTGCATAGCCCAACGCGCTAAACGACCTGATGGGTTGTTTAGTGTTTTTAACCACTTAAGACACATATGATCTGTTACTAAAATAAAGTGGCTGCAATCAATATAAGGTCTAAAATGTATGACTGAATCAACTACTGCTAACAGCTCACGCTCAGTTGTGCTATAATTTCGTTCTGTTTTTGAAAGTAAACGGGAGTGAAACGCTACAGGATGCTCTATACCGTCAATTTCTTGAACGAGAACGCTACCAATGCCAACCGATGAAGCATCTGTATGAATCTGAAATGGTATTTTAAAATCAGGACATGCTAGTACTGGTGCTTGAGTGAGAGCTTCTTTAAGTGATATGAAAGATGTTTCTGCTTCACTACACCAAGCTATTGCCTCTTTACCTTTTCTTTTACCGATTAATGCTGTCATTGGTGCTATAATTGTTGAAAAGTTATTTACAAATCTCCTGTAATATGAGCATAAACCTATAAAAGCACGTAATTGTCTAGCTGTAGTTGGTCTAGGGAAATTTCTAATACAGTCTAATTTTTTTGGATCTGTTTGCAGACCTTTCGAACTTACAACATAACCTAAGTAATGTAATTCATCTTTGCAAAATTCACACTTATTAAAGTTTATTGTCAAACCTGCTTGCTTTAATGTTTCCAAAACATCGTTTAATATATTAATATGCTCTTTAAATGAAGAGGTGGCTATGAGTAGATCATCACAGTACCCAAAAATTTTTTCACCATATTTATGTTGAAAAAGTGAGTCAATCAAACGTTGCATATCACAACCGGCGTTACATAAACCGAAAGGCATTCTTTTAAATTCGAAAAGTCCCCTGTTAGGTACTACGAATGCGGTTTTTTGACATGAAGTGCCATTACCGTCTAAATTATCTGAATCGCAGAGTGGTAGTTGCCAGTAAGCTGCTGATAAATCTATTGAAGATAGATAACGAGCGCCTTTAAGGTTGTCTAATATTGAAGATATATAAGGCAATGGATAGGAGTCTTTAATAGTGACGTCATTTAGTTTTCTAGCATCTAAACAGAATCTAAGTGAACCATCTTTTTTTTGGTGTCATAACAACTGGATTTGACCAAGGTGATTTTGATGGTGCAATCACGCCTAGTTCTAACATTCTGTCCACTTCATCATTCAGTGCTTGTAATTTCACTGGTGATAAAGGGTAGTATTTTTGTTTTATTGGCGAACCAGTTGTTACTATCCTATGTTCAATTATATTAGTTTTTCCTAATCCTTTTTCTTCAGTACTAATGGTTTTAAATTTATCAATTATTTTTCCTAATTCAATATTTTCTAATGGTGATAATTCACTTTTTGATGTTATACCGCACGGCTTATTTGAAGTTTGTGGGTGTGTATCTTCAGTTTTTCCCACAAGTTCTATGCTATGGAAATTAAAATAATTTAAAATGCCGAATTGATGTACAAAGTCCATACCTAATATGAAGTTATCTGTTATTTCTGGAATGACCATAAATGCTATTTCCCAATTTTTATTTCTAAATGTTACTGGTATTGTCATTACTCCTATTGTTTGTACTTGTGACCCATTGGCACACTTTGCGCTCCAGTTTGTTGGTGTTATTTGAAATCCAAAATCTAAAAGTTGTTTATGATATCCGTTACCAATGACGGAGAGGTTTGCACCTGTATCTAAAAGTCCTATGTAAGGTATGTTTTTAATTAAAAATTCTACAAAAATCCTGTTATCTAATTTTTCACTTGATGAACCAGGAGTCACCGTACCCAGATGTTGTTTATTCGAGCAAGAAGCAGTCACTCCTGGACGTTCTAGTTTTTTGAATTTTTAGTTTGGACAGGGTGGGTATCTGTGGGTGGGTTACATTTTGAACAACGCGATGTGATTACTCCCTTTGTCCCACATTTAAAACATACAATGCCTGGAATTGATCTGCATTGTTTGTATGAATGACCGGATTTCTTACATTTCTGACAAGTAATTACTAAAGTTTCCTTTTTCTTGTACTGAGTGTTGACCACAGTAACTTGTTTTTGACCCTTGATAGGCTTCGAGGAAGAGTTACCTGATGTGGTAACTGCATATGCTTCATAACGCTTGCCTAATGTTATTAATCTGTCAATGGTCTGAATGTCATTGACTGCTAGCAGTTGTGCATATGTTGGTAATAAATTATGTTTTATAATCTCTATTAAAGTAGCCTCAGATAAGGGCAATGTTAGTCTTGAATTTAAAGTTTGCATATCTAATACATAAATATGCAATGGTTGTCCTAAGTTTTGTTTGTGATCCCTAATCTGTTTTTCCGAAATAAAATCACTGTCGAAGGATGAGAAAAATGTTCTGAATTTATTTTGCAAATCTTCCAAGGTGACTACTGAGTCTCTAATTTGCCTATAATAATCGAGTGCTTTGCCGCTCAAGAAATCTGAAAAACATTTCACTATTTTCTGCTCAGGTACGTCTCTAGTGCGCATGCAGTCATCTATTCGCAAGAAAAAATCTACAATGCTTGAGTCACCGGTAAACTTTAAATTCCACGACTTGAAATTGTCGTCACGTACTACATAAGTTACGACAGTCGAGTGTTCTGCTGGAGCCGATTGACTCTGTGGTGGGTTATGTTTCGTGTCACGGGATGTGGTTGACATTGCAGACTGTAAAGCCTCCTTACGTCTATAAGTTACATTTTGCGACTCATCCTCATTATCAGAAGTATTATTACCTTCTGTATCTTGGAATTTTTCAAGTGGTTCTGCCATTGTGACGGACACAAATACAAAAGTTTCAAAATTTTAAATCAAAATAATAGTTTGTAACTAAACAGTGCTTACATAAGGTGTAGCAAGTGACTATTGTGTTTATTAATTGAAATTATTATTGCAAGTACACAAATATTCTTTGAATTTTATGTTTGCAACTGCTATCAACTTGACATTAGCATGGAATGTTGCTTTGTTGATGATTACACTGATAAGAATGTAAACATGCACTCACTGTTTAGATACGGCACATAATGTTATTGCAATTCCAAATAACCTGTAAGACTTGACATGACATGTGAAAACAATGTACTAGACATGCAAAATGTGTTGAAAAATGTTAATCTATTAATACTAAACTGAAATTATTGACAAGAAATATTCCAAATAAATCCCATAGATTATAAATATAATAGATGTTCGGGCGCCATTGTAACGGTGTGAAAAAAAAAAGAAAAAAAAAGAGAAAGAATATTGGGTTATAAAAGTTACCGTTATGTTACAAGTTGAAAATTAATATAGTAGGCCTTCAAACTCTCGGCTTTCAGCATTGGGCTATTATTTCAAGGACCTCTTGTCTAAAGGGAACCTATGGGTGATTCATTTGGAATAAAACGAATAAATTAACATTGTAAACGATAACTGTATATTACAACATTTAACACTTATACAGCTATAAACAGATTATGGAAATTGACGTAGCAAAATCCTGAGACCAGAAAGTTCTAGAAAGAGGACGGGCATCGGTGCCTGTGGTATGCAAAACGCGCACTGACTCTAGTTTGGCCAAAAGAATACAAGAGACTTACGTGGTACCACGATCACGCACTCACACGTTCACGATGTGACCCCGGAAGCCGTGGATTTTCGAGTAGAACGCCGGCGATGAAGTTGGTCTGGCATCACGACGGGATGGCGACCACTAAGGCCGTCAATCGTCCAGGATCTTCGACGAACGCCATCTGCCGGCGCACCACGTCGTGGGCGCAGGGCACCTCCCGCGAAGTCGACCAGGAGCACACGGAGAATCTCCCGGCTGGCAACGGCTTTGATGATCCTTGGGTTCGTCCACTGGGAGAGCTTCCCCAGCGGACAAGGCCCGCCGCGTAGGCCTCCCTTCGGAAGTTTTAGGACTGCCGCACGGAGCACGCGGTACGGAAGATTGTCATCGAGCAAATTAGGGCTGATGACGCACCTTGACGCTGACTAATCATCCATCGGGATATAAAGATTAGCCATATTTTGTAGCTTTTGAAGTTAGAAACCCAAGGAGAAATGAGAAGCGAACATGGCGCTATATTCAGTTCAGCTCCGCCCTCTTCTCGGCGTCGTGTAGATGAGTCCGACGGCACGCAACTTGCTCAAGCCATCATCTTTTCCAGACCGTTCGATCCTATCCGGAAATCGACGACCACGAACCGATGACGGTCCGTTCCACACGAAATGTTGACATTGAAAATGCTTAAACTATTTTTCTAATTCTAGTTTTAAAACAGCATAAACTAATTGACACTCTACCACATCCGTGACAGGAAAAATAACTCCCTTGTCGAGTTTATGTAGTTCACATAAAAATAACAAATATTTAAACGCTGGTGACTGCAATGGTCATAGACAGCCACAACGAGATGGAACGGAACGCAATTCTGATGGTGCGTTTACGCATCCGTATGAATAGCGAGGCGCGTGTGTAAAGGGAGTCTATGACATTTATTACATGATTAAGAATAAAACTAAAAGTGTAATAAATCCGAGAACCATTATTATGTTTGGAAAGATCTTCCAACGAGGATCCCGAAAAGCATATATATGTCATAGTTCTGATCAACAGTTATTGCGAAATTCGACCGTCAAAATATCACATACCAGGCTGTATGGTCTAAGACCTTTGCCTATCCTCAACGGAATGAATGAAAAAATCATCATCATAGACTGTCAAAATGCTGATTATTGTCGAATTTTTCGTACATAATTATGAGACATGAATAGCGTTCTATCTCAAAGTGATTAGTGTTTCAGATTACCTGAAGCGTAAATAACCTATATACAATGAAGGTTATTTATTTCGAAGTGTAATTTATGTTCCAGGCTTTCATTGTAAAACTAACCCCAAAAAACGTTACTGTTCTACATCAATTGTGCTGTTATCAAGAAAGTAGCAGGATATGTTATCTAGCTGCTACATATTATACCTTGTATTGACAGTTCACGTCATCACCAAGTTGCGATTAGAAACCAGTTCTTTTGATACTGACTTCCAGATAAAGATAAGTGTATTTATCGTCCGTCTAGTCCTTCGATCTGTTGGTATACAGGTGTTTCCCCAGTATAAATGATACTGTAAGAACGGATCGCATTTGATCGTCACTCTTCCGATGCGAAGAGATGATGCATAGGAAGTCGAAACCATGAAGAGACCTAGATTATAATGATCATAAATTTAATAACCATGCCAAATTGAGTTGACTCTTAATAGTGTTGCTACAATTAAAATCTTCAAGGAATGGAAGCCAAGAGACAAAGTAAGCCAGGAAGGCAAATGCCATCATCGACCAACACCAGCAGCTAGTATGTGGTAAACAAAAGTTGCAAAGATTATGTTTGAGGAAATGATTATAATAAAGATGATGAAGAATACGCCCCTACGCATTAATCTGTTAACCTGGACAGTCTATCAAAATCACAATAAAATAATAGTGAATTATTAATACACATACATTTGTGCGCGTTGAATGCAATCGCTTATCCGGCAAGCTTTTGCAACCTGCGCTTGCGCATGCTTGACCCCGTTGTGCACCAGCGGCTTCTGTCCACTTTGGTTATTTGTAGAGTTTGTTAGTGTGTCTTCATGTTGGGTCTTATGTGACAAATAAGGGCAAAGCCAAAAAGATTTCATAATCGTTGCATATGTCAGACTTGGTTTTATTGGTGTTTGCACCAATTCCAAATAAATTGAAATATTGGAACAGAATTCTGTGAAAAATATGCGTAATGAAGAAGTGATGATCGCAAGCTTATAGATATAGAGGATAACGTTTTGCGCCAAAGTAACATGGGACAAGGGTAGGAAGATGATAATGGCGTGAATGATGATGATGATGATGATCATGATGAAGAATAAGCACAAATTGCTAGTATCGATAAGAAAACGATTGGTGAATAGGGAAGTGTTGATGTGATGTGCGAATAAACCTAATCAACTGTCACATGAAGTAACTATACACCCTTCTGTTGCAACGAGAAGCAGGTACTATGGATTTTATTGTAACCGTCCAAAAAATTGTAGATCAATTTCAAAAAGAACCCAACCTTGACATTTGCTACAGCAACGTTTATGAGGTGTCGCGAGACTTATAATAAAGCGAAAACTACACCAAATTCAAAAATAACAGTTACAAAAGCTTTCATATGTAATAGTAAATTAATTCATAGTTAATAAATAAGGTTATGTTCGTTTCTTCTTAACGAGAAGGCCAGACTAGAATGCTAATGTTACGTCATACTTGCCACACTAACTGGCCAGCATATTGGCACATTGGCCACATATTTCGAGATGTAGCTAGGAAGGCGATTGAGGGTATGGGAACGAAGGTTGGTAAGGTTGGTCTATGTGCCCATCCTCAAATAGCAGTAGATTGCAACATTGTAAGTAGGCACTGTATCGATTTCAAAATTTAATAGACGTAATGGACGCCGATACAAGCCTACTACGAGTATTATGAACGTTAAGGTAGGTAATGGTCGGCCGACGATCTCCGGCCAAGATTGTCACCATGATGACGGGGCTCCCTGATAGCCTCTAGAGGGCCAAAGCCTGCAGGTGTCGCGGGACTTATCGAATTACCGTGAAGAAGAAGAAGGCGATTGAAGGACACCGTGGATTTTAGTCAGTACGAGTCTGACAATATGGGTGAGAGAACACACGGACGGACACACAAGAAAATAAAATAAATAAATATTTATGATGAAGACAATAAGAATAAAATCGATTATATTAACATACAACGTATAAAGATAACTGCGAACGCTATTGATGATTATCTTCAGATGAAAGTACAGGTCAGCAATCAGGAAAATCCATATTGTTACATAAGATAGGCTTGACTGGAGGAACCAGTTTGTAAGCCTTGTTTGAGGAGATTGTCAACATATTACGAATTCATTCATAATAATGTATTTCCACCTCACACTTCCCTATTTCTTCGTCCATGCCTCACAAATTATGATTTGACCTAGTTTCGGCTTCACTAAAACCATAAAACATATGACCTTAGTAAACTTAATAACTCTGCGGAAGGAACATATTTTATTTTCTTAAAATTTAACCACCGTCCACCGCATCCGTTACAATTTCACCACGCAAATATTCCATTTATTTCCATCTCATAAAACTCAACTAGGTTTACAAGCATTGCGATTATTGTTTAATTAACCGTATACTATTATAATTACTAAACAAGGCATTGCTTAATTTATAAATGCGGACTAACAAGTAATTACTTATTCAAGACACTTGATAACAGTAATAAAATTATAGTTAATTATATGCAACGTAAGAGTTTGCTTAAGAACTGAAGAAATAATTAAAATACTGGTTATAGTTGCTAATTCAACTAATAAGGCAGATGTTACAAGTTACAACAAAGCAGGTAATGATTAAAGCAATCAGACAGTACAGATAAGCCTAATTGTCAATCAGAGAACAAAAGAGGGTTAGTCAGAAAAACAGGTCAACTGTCTGACGGTAGTTAGTAGTCTGTTAATAACTCAGCTAAATTCAGAAGAAAAACTAAATATCAACCTGGAAGAAGACTTCACGTTGATATACATAAAGAAAGTGGAAGATCATCAGGACAAGATGAAAACCCTGTAAGTTTTCGCAAACTTGTTTCAAGTTCAAGTACTATACAGGTACTCTATGATATACCCGTAGATACAATTTGCTATGCACGTTAACTCAGCTACAGCATTACTTTAGGCAAAAACAAATCCGTTTGCACACTGTCAACTGTGACCAAACATAATAGTCAATAACACTATCCCACAAACGCAACTGTTTGCGTATCCATCGCGACATATGAGTAAATAATCGTGTCTACGAAATAGCCCTTCACTGCACTGTCATAATGCTTCTATTCATTCCATGTTTAATATCAAGATTCCACGTCTGCCAAGCCCTTTCCCAACTATGCTGCGGTCGGCTTCCAGTCTCGGATTGGATGCAGCTGAACACCAGGATTCTTCATGGAGTATCTTCCTATTTGACTTCCACAATCAGGATGCCTTTCCACCAGAGATGTGCTACGTAGCTGTGCTGCGAGGATGTAAAAGCTGAACTACGAATCTATGTGACCGTTTCTGTGTTCCACTTGTGAAGACGACCCATAGCACGCATCTATAGCACGCAGCCATAGCACGCATCCGTATCACGCATCCATCCATATAAAAACACACATCTTAGTTGAATCCGTTTCCACCAGTGCTGTGATAAGTAGTGCATCCGCAGCAACATAGCATAGCGCAGCTCTGGTGGAAAAGCAGCATTAGTATTGGGTTATACAATACTCCTTGGTTAGACTGTGAGTCCAAATTCCGAGCCATCGATTTCCTAGAACGACTATCATAGATCTACAAAAGACAATTAGCCACAAGTTCCTATTTCCACTTTACTTCCAACGATAAAATTACTTATGACAGAAGCTTTAGTAGCTTCCATTTTATTTCCGAACTTATCTAGGTCATTTCCTTTCCTTGCCATCTTTTATTTCCTGCCCTGTCTACTTTTGTCGCCACATGTATGTTTTCAATCTAGCCTTATTTTTTTACATTTCTTTCTTGATCAGTGTTCAATCAACATAGCCTAGTAGTCCACTGCTGGAGCAAGATAGGCTGAGTTAACTGCCTCTCCCAGAATGCGTAAATAACCTTCTCCTCCGCTATGTGTTTAGCTTATCTCAATCAAGATTCGTTGCCGTGCCCCAAATTCGGCCAGGAGCATTCCATTATTATAAAGAGGAATGCCCAAAAATATATGGAGCAAAAACCCAGAATCGATTAAAACGACTTATGTGTGGCAAGGTAGAGTATACATACTATAACCCAAATTCAATGATAGTTTTCGATTAAACCATCACCAAGTAAAAAAAAAACGTAACTAATTGGCTGAACTTCTAAAAATCTATGACTTGTTTAAAGTGGTTTTACAAACGATATTGTTATGAATTGTGCTTGATATTAAGATAGATTTGAGAGTAAAAAACATTTACGTATCTACTGATTACATTTAAATCTATGTAAACATTATTTATCATCACTATCGCATCACTACATAATATAAAACAAAGTCGCTTTCCTCTGCCCGTCCCTATGTATGCTTTTATCTTCAAAACTCCGCAACGGATACTGATGCGGTTTTTTTATAGATAGAGTTATTCAAGTGGAAAGTTTTTATGTATATAACATGCATGATAAACTATAAGATACGAGTGCAATCTCTACTAAGAGATTGCACTCGTGCGGAGTCGGGGCGGGTCGCTAGTGTACATTTAAAAGTGATTACGGATTATTATAGGGCTATTAACTTAATACATGAAAACAACTGAATACATGCTACGTTCTTTTATCTTCTATATATCTTCTATAAAATAAAAATGGATCACAAAATGTGTTGCTAAGCTCATAACTCGAAAACGGCTGGAACGATTCGAATAATTATTTTTTTGTTGTGTCTGTAACGATTGGGACCGGGTTTAAGAGGACGAAAATCATCGTGTTCACCCGTGCGAAGCCGGGGCGGGCAGCTAGTTGATTAGAAAAATGATACATATTTTCTACATCTAAAAAATAGTGGAGTGGGAAGCGGTCGCCTCCTTCTGCGAAGCAGTAATGCTCGTGAAGGAGGAGACGGGCCGCGAGAGGGAGAGGACAGCGTCCTCCCTCCGCCCCAACCGCAGTGGTAGACGCCCACGGCGTCCGACGCCGGCAGACGACCTCCGGCCACCATAGGCGCGGGCATGCGGATAGCGAGTAAAGGGCAACTCGCTGTCTGACCATGGACCATGCCTGGGTCGACAGCGCGTCGTGTTCAACGCGCGCCTCAAAGAGCGTCAGCAAAATGACGGTCCCCCCTCTCAGAGGGCCAAAGCCTGCCGGGGTCGCGGGACTTATTTCCATCACCATGTCCCTGGAACTTAAAGGGCTATCGAAGAACACCGTGGATTTTAATCAGTACAAGTCTGACAGTCTTACTGATGGCCGATGGGGCCGTAAGGTTCTCGAATGGAGACCACGCACCGGTAAGCGCAGCGTAGGAAGTCCACCCGCTAGGTGGGCAGACGATCTTATGAAGGCCACAGGATCACGCTGGATGCAGGCCGCTTACAACCGGTCCTACTGGAAGTCTAAAGGGGAGGCCTATGTTCAGCAGTGGACGTCTTACGGCTGATATGATAATGATGATGATGAAGTCTGACAGTCTCTCCGTGCCCTGCCCGGGGTGGGAAGCCTCATTTGATGATTTTACCGCGATAATAAAAGTCCAAAATATATGTTTTTTTTTATTTACATTGCTGCAGGCAATAGATCAGATATTCTGCTAGTTATTACAACAATAACCAAATAGGCCAGCAGAATATAACAATTCTATATAGCAAGGCGTGTGCCGTCCTAGTTCCTACACAGAAATTGTTATTATGCTCCTGTCTTGTTTGGTTATGGTTTTCCGCAAAACTAATAGCGTATTTATGACCTCTTATTTAAGGTCTATTTAGATGTTCATAAATTATTTTAATCGACTCTGGGTTTTTTTTGGGCATTCTTCTTTATACCATTCAAGAGTTGATTTCGATTCAAAGATTTCAACAAACTTTAATAACATAAACGCTAAACAAAATAGCCTATAGCAATAATTGCACACCTGTATCCTGTATAATATCTACAATATCAATCATTATACCTCATAGGTACCTTAAGGGCCTAACGGCCTACCATTCACCATTGCCCAACCATCTAATCTAAACGATATATAAATGTTTACAACTAAAACTTTAGAAACCAAGAATATTTCACAAGCTGCTGATAAATAATTCAGGAGTTACGTCCAATTTCCGAGTGAGTGGTCTGTATACTTCCTTTAGTATGGATGTTGATGGTGCAATGCACCGCGAGTTTTACGATAATGTAAGAAACTACTAACATGAAGTTATACATTGAGAAAACTAGTTAATTTTTTAACAGGAGTAAGAGAAGAGTGTTTTGCGGTATACAGAGAAAAATATTTTGGTATTGGTTAAATAAATGAATAAGAGAAATAAGCGTCAAGATGATGTAGGTGTAGAATGAAACACAGTCATTCTTAGACAATCGACTCTCTCTCTTGTCTAAAATAATTACTTTTCTTTTTAGACAAAAACAAAAGAAAAAAACGTCTCCTCAGCAAAAGCAATCATTAACTAAAAGATTTTCCTCATACCCTCCTCATGAATCAAGATTAATGAAACCTAAATTAAACATACAATATTTGTTCAGCACATTCTTGATCCTAGTATCTATAGATTTACCAAGTTCAATGCTAAATCTTCTGCAAATATGTATGTCGATTTAATGGCTGCTTTGATTTTTCCGTGTCAGTATTATCAATTTAGTTATCATTTGTAGTGCAAAGGTTACGACCATTGTGTCATGACATGTGATAGCTAAGTGCATGAGGACTCATAACATTATTGTATTGAATGAAAATATTATAATTTAGGTCTTCACTGTGTTTGATATCGCATGACACATATCGGTGGAATTGCGATTGTAAACGGATGCCTATTTTGCAAAGAGTGCAAGACAGAAAGTACAGAATGCCACCTCATCGTATCAACCTTAAGGCGTCCACTGCTGATCATAGGCCTCCCCCTTAATGCCACTAATGCCTGAATGCCACCTGCTACGATCTTTACATATTCTTTTCACCTAGTCTACTTTCATACATCTGATCATATTTGCTATTAATGTGGTCTTGTCTTGAGACTACTACTCATGCAACCTTTCTGAAGAACTTCACAACAATGTCTTCAAAGGGTTTCCTCACAAGTCGAAGCCACTCACACCTACCTTGTCAATATATTTTTATCGTCCGGAACGCGTTACGCGTACAGTGTCTCTGCTTAATAAATTCAAAATTAATGAGAAAATGTCCAAATTTAACGTGGAATTGGCATTTGCCGATTTATTGAAGAAGTTGCTGTTGTTAACAACGAAAGTAACAGCTCAGTCGTCAACAATTGAGGCGCAAAGCAAGAAAATTGAAGAACAACAGTGCTTAATTCAAAAATGTACAACGACCATTATTGAGCAAAAGGAGGTAATTGAAGATCTATGCGCAAAAGTTGAGGTCTTCATTAGCACGGCACGAGCTGCAAAGAGCGAGACAGCGAGCTCCAAAGACATGCGCCCGAAAGAGATGAACATAGTGTCAGAGGTAGTAGTGTCAACGATGGACAATGTATCGGAACGCGCGCGACGAGCGGAGGAGCGAGCCAAAAATAAGGATGCGTCTATGCTACTTGAGCGGCAGCGAGTTGACAAGGAGACGAATGTTGTTACAAATATTCAAGCATGGAAAGTGGTGGCAAATAAGAAGAGAAAATCTAAGGCTGATCTCAAGGTCGTCGGTAGGGGCGGCAACACACAAATTTCGGCATTTCAAGCCATTGAGAAGAAGAAGTTTTTGCATGTGTGGTCTCTTCATATTGATACCTCTGAGGATGCAATAATGGAACATGTTACAAAAATTTGTGACACTAATGATATTAAGGTGGAGAAAATTATTCCAAAGAGCAAAAGAGACTATTCATCTTTCATGGTGGGGGTGCCCGAGTCTAAGTTTGATTTATTAAACAATGCTGATAGTTGGCCATTGAATACCCAATTTAGTGAATGGATGTGGTTTCGGAACTATCGAAAACCCTCGGAAAAGTCGGAAAACAACAAGTAATTTTGTCCAAGTATTCTACCAAAATGTGCGGGGCCTAAGAACAAAGACGAAGACGTTTTGCGATAATTTATCGGCATCAATGTATGATATCGTGGCGATAACCGAAACAGGACTAAATGCATCTATACATGATGGAGAACTAATTCCGGCTGGATTCAGTGTATTACGATGCGATCGAGCGGATGGACGCAAGCAGGGAGGAGTACTGTTAGCGGCTACATCGCGGTTTCAACTGACACGCCTTCCCATCGTTAATGTAGCCGCGGCCTTATTCGAGATAGTATGTGCCACGGTACGTTTGAGTAGTGACGGTTTGCTTCTATTTTGTGTTGTTTACATTCCGCCAAAATGTAATCATATGGAATATATGCATTTGTTTCAAATAATAGAGGAAATATGTGTAAAATACGAAAAGGTTCTAGTGATAGGTGATTTTAATTTGTATTCAGCGACTCTGGAGACAAATAGTTATTTTGAATATGTCAACGCCTTTTGCGGATTTCGGCAGGTAAATGATGTACTTAATATTAATAATCGTACGTTGGACTTAGTGTTGACAACATTACTACCGGATACCTTTAAGGTTCGTTTGGCCGATGAACCATTATAGAGTAAGAGCCCGTGAACGCCAGACCTACGGTATTTCATAAAAGCTGAAACTTTGTCAACGGATGCTCCCAACAATGGTAAGAACGGTGGCCAATTATGGAGTTTGGGTGATGGTGGCTTTGGCAGATAGACGGTACTAAAGGTGTCAAAAAAAAGAGTTTACTTACGTCATAGTATAAAAGCTGATTTTTATATATAATACTTGGGTAATAAGTAGATGATGTGTCCTCTTTAGCCAGACACTTTTGATGGTTCCAACCCCTTGCCAGACACCCTTAAAGTTCACGAAATTATAATTTTACTTACGTTATAGTATAAAAGCTGATTTTTATATATAATACTTGTGTAATAAGTAGATGATGTGTCCTCTTTAGCCAGACACTTTTGATGGTTCCAACCCCTTGCCAGACACCCTTAAAGTTCACGAAATTATAATTTTACCTACGTTAGTTGAACGCGGTAATCTCAGGAACTACTGGTTGGAATTAAATAAATCTTTTTATGTTGGGTAGTCCATTCATCAAGGCAGGCTACAGGCTATATAACATCACGCCGTCATCAATAGGAGCGGGGCAGCATTGAACAATGTTTCAAAATCGGGAAAATGTATTCCATTTCGAGAGCTTCCGTTGCGTGCGCTGCATAAACGGTTAAAGTTACGCATAAATGATGTACTACGGAATTATTCCTCATAAAAAATTCTAAAATAAAGTCCGCAACAGCATATGTCTATCTTTTAAGTCTAAGTCACTGTAACCATTTTTTTTGGAAATCAATTTTGTTTTAAAGTTAGGCATTATTTGCGTATTTTCATTTATATGATATTAATCCTTATCCAAATAAATACGTTTTATAAAATTGCCTCATTTCTCAATTTACATCGTTAGACACTTTTTATGGTTCCAACCCCTTGCCAGACATCCTTAAAGTTCACGAAATTATAATATTACTTACGTTATAGTATAAAAACTGATTTTTATATAATTATAATACTAGGGAATTTCTTCTGAATCTATTGCCTCAAAAGTTCTTCTTCTCCTCTTTCTCTTCTCAGGTGAATCGTCTCTATTAGTAGGAACCGGTGCCCCAGATATTTCAGGTTCTTCAGATGTATTTATTTCGATGTTCTGATAAATGATTCCGACGGTATCATGTAAAGTGTCCTTCCCACCAGTAGTTTCAACGAATAGGTCAAAATTATCATAAGCCAGTACAGTTTAGGTGATTTTTTAATATTTTCAGGGCATAAACTCGACTTTTCAATGGAAGCATAGGTGGTTTCGATTTCAAGTTCTTCTACACTTTGATAGCTGATACAATGACCATATCTGTGGACTATATCTATAACTTTTCTGCTACTCGTTAAACTCTTCAGAGTCATACCCAGCATAATATGTTTAGACGTCTTGACTTGACCATTATGGATTCCATAAATAATATCTTGACAGTTAGACCGAACTTGACGAACACATTTTAAGCTACTTATTCGTTTTTGTCTAGAACCACCTATGAGAGTTGAATAAAAATCATATAATTCTTGCGGTATAGAAGCTTCTCCTGCAATTAAATCCTATACTGAAAGATTTTTAGATGGTAATTTTGTCTTGTCCATTGTCAAAATAGTTTTACGTAAGATTAATGCCGCTTTTTGTAAAACATTTTCCGATTTTAAGTTGTCGAATACTGTTTCGTCAATCGCCTTCATATAGTTGGGTGCTATTATTTTTTTATTTCGGATTGCAAAGAATTTAATATCTTTGTAAAACTTCTTATCAATTTTTTATTCGAGGTGTTGAGCAGTAAAAGTTTCATCCATTTCAATGAAGTTCTCTGCATAAATTATTTCTAACGAATCAGTATAAAATTCATGTAAATGAAGAAGAAAAAGATCACGATATCGAATGGAGTAACAGTGACTATGAAAATTTAACACTGATGTTAATAATGATAATTAATAAAATAACATTTTCTTTTATGCTCTATAATAATAATATATAATGTGTTTCATGTTATAGTAATGTCATCAATCTATTTTTTTATCCTTAATAATAACTTTATTTTCAAAATTTACATAGACTATCAGTTGAATGTATAAGTTGCTCCAAAAAGTTTATTTGTATAACTCATTCTAATCTCGAATCTCTTCTTTACGATTTACAATGTTTGTTTGGCAAGAGGTTGGAACTATCAAAAGTGTCTGGCTAATGAGGAAACATCATCTACTTATTACCCAAGTATTATAATTACATAAAAATCAGTTTTTATACTATAACGTAAGTAATATTATCATTTCGTGAACTTTAAGGATGTCTGGCAAGGGGTTGGAACCATAAAAAGTGTCTAACGATGTAAATTTGTCAATGTAGTTGTCAGACAGTTTCAAACAATGATACTGTCCAGCCTGAGGTAGTGGAGGATCCATCCCAGGCTGTGGATTTACTTCAGGACTGTATCCCCAACCTAGATTCAGCTAACATTACTCAAGAGGTGCAGCCTGAAATAAATGTAAATGATAGTAAATATTACTCAGTCATGTTTTCAGATAATATTGGAAGAGGTTTAGGTAAATTATTGAGTAATAACCTGAGTTATTCCAACCAAAATTATTGCATGCCGGGCTCATCCTTTAAGCAGATAATGGCATCAGTCACAAATAATGTTTATAATTGTGATACTGATATAACCATATTTGTTGGAAATAGTTCAAAGGTTAAAAAGAGGGACTTAACTAAAAGTGTTACTGAGTTGTTAAAGTTAAATTGTCGAAAAATAATATTGTGTGCTTTCCCCTACTACGAGACATTGTCAACCAGTCAAAACAATTATATTTACATGCTGAATAAGCATATACATTTTCTAGTTAGTCACTATAGTCACAAACTTATGTTTTTTTGATACCAATAGTTTCATAGATAAGCTTTGGTCAACACGGCATACAGTGTATCTGCCATATATGTACAGACACAAAATAGCTAGGCTATTAGGTTTTTATATTCACACGGACATAACTAGTATGTCTAAGTTTAGTAGTATAGGTATCACTGATAGTATTAGTAATAGTAGTAATATTAGGGTGGTGACCACTGACATTAGCATTTCTGCTAATAGTGGAGTTTCTTTAAACGAGTAAGCAAGACAACAGAAGATTTATTTACTAAAACCAAGATATCTTCTTGCTCACAAGCAGTTAAATGCAAAAATAGGTCAGAGCAGAATTCCTTGACAATATTTCACCAAAACATTCAAGGTTTCTCTTCTAAACAGCTAGAAATTGAATTATTTTTAGAAAAAACTAAGTTTGAAATCGTTTGCTTCACAGAACATTGGTTAAAAGACTGTGAAATGCTAATAAATTATGAAAATTACAATGTCGGCAGTTGTTTTAACAGAAAATCTAGGATACGTGGAGGTTCTTTAATCCTAGTTAAAAATAATATTAAATATAAGTCTCGCAATGATATAGTTGATCTTTCAGTCGAGCATAGCATAGAATTGTCTTGTGTAGAGCTGGATAAGCATATTATAGTGTGCGTTTACAGACCCCCAAATTACTTAAACTACTCTATATTTGAGTCAGTAATGGAAGACGCTTTGGCAAAACTTGAAACCGGTACTAAATCGATTATTGTCTGCGGTGACTTTAACGTTAATATTTTAGATAATAATGTAAATAGCAGTAGATTGTTAAGCCTATTCAAATCATTCAATTTGTCGAATGTGTTTTCAGAACCAACCCGTATTACCACAAATTCTGCTACATGTATTGATAATATTTTTTGTGGCTGCGATTACATAAATAAATCTATTGTCAATTGCCTACCTTCAGATCATAGCGGACAGACCGTTGCTTTCGCGTCAAATAAACCAGTACAAAAAATTATAATACAAGCTAGAACTATAACACCCAGCAGTTTAGATAGATTTAATAATAATTTAATAAGTAAATTAAGTATTCCTGACAATTTTACTCAAATAAAGGATGTCAATAAATTTTATGAAGAGCTTTTTAAGGTAGTGCATGCAGAGTTCAATAATAGTTTAAAAAAGAAAACCAAAACTGTTAACCCAAAGTTTATTTTCAGCGACTGGGCAACACAGGGTATTAGGAAAAGTAGGGAACGATTATTTGAGCTTTACGGCCTTAAGCCGTATATCAATACAGACAGTTTTAATAAATATGTTAGTACGTACTCAAAAATTTTTAAAAACGCTTGTCAGGCAGCTAAGTCATTATACATTAGCGAAAAGATTAAGTCAGCTGACAATAAGATAAAAACGGTGTGGAAAATTATCAATAATGAAACCAATCGAAATAAAAAGCATATTGATTTCACACTGGAGACCTCGCATGGTGTCGTAAAGTCTAACAAAGCTATTGCTCAGGAATTTGTAAATTTCTTTACTAGTATCCCAATAAGAACAACGGAAGCGATAAATTCCTCACCCTTGCTTTCTTTTAATTTACTAAGAGAAAACGTTCCAGCCTGTCCTATTGAATTTAAATTTAAGCATATAAACCCCGAGACAGTTGTGAAAGCTTTTAAGCAAATCAAGGTAAAATTAACCGAAGATCTGTGGGGTATTTCTGTCAAAGTTTGTTCCTCTATTATTGAAACTATTGCACCTTATTTAGCCACAATATTTAATTTGTGCGTAGATCAAGGAGTCTTCCCAGATCTGATGAAATACAGTAAGGTAATTCCGCTTTTTAAATCCGGGGATAGTAAAGACTGCAATAACTTTCCACAGTGTAATGTCGTACGGTATTCTGTTGTGGGGCAATGCCGCTGAAATTCAAACAATTTTTATTTTGCAAAAAAGGGCAATTCGGTCCATGTATAAACTAAGTCCCAGATTCTCCCTCAGAGAAAAATTTAAAGAGATTAATATAATGACTGTGCCGGCTCAGTACATCTATGAAAACCTCTTGTACGCACATAAACATATTAATCTGTTTAAAAAATACAGTGATTTCCACAATATTAATACAAGAAATAAGGACAAATTCATGGTTCCAGCTACCCGGCTCAAAAAAATAGGGGGCACCTTTAGATGTCAGTGTATACGTTTTTATAATAAGCTTCCGAGTTCTATTCAAGCACTAAGCATAAATAAATTCAAATCATTTATTAAACGTAAACTGGTTCAGAAAGCCTATTATCATGTTAACCATTATCTTGAAGACAAAAAAGCTTGGGATTAAGCTGCTCCAATTGAATTTACTCGCTGAATGTTGTTGTTATTATCATGTTATAGTATTGTAGAATGTCTTTTTTTTTTTTTTTCTCTTTCTTTTAGATTTTGTTTTTTTTTTTTTTTTTTTTTTTTCTTGTTTTGTTACATTTCATATTTTTACCACTTTGTCTGTATTTGTTATTTATTCCTTTCTTTTTATACAATCTGACATTTCTTATTTTTTTTTTTTTTATGTTTTTACAATCTGACGTGAGTTACTTTGTGACTTTGATTTTTTTATTTATTTATTATTTTTTACAATTTGACATGTTTTTTTTTCAATTATTTTTATCTTTTTTGTTTGTTTGTGTATTAATTTTATCATTGTGAATGCGAGGACGAATGTGGGGAAGTTTTGCTCTTGACTCATAATAATTGTCTGACAGTTTGAGTACTTTAAGCGGCCTACCCAAATGTCCTTTCTTTGGTATTGTTCGTCGTGTCGTTGAGCTCCTTGAGGTCTGAGTAGAGCTACACGGTCACCGACAAATGCTTGCACTGACTGGACAGGTCCACTCAAATCTGTGTGGTTCTTTCTTCAAAAGACCGTCTCAGACACCCAAATGGTCCTCGTATGACCTGAACAATGTCTGGACTTTAAAAGAGACTGTGACCTCTGAGTTTGTTTCGGCTGTTTCTTCTCAGAGTAGTCAGGTACGAAACACCGGCCTCATCTAGCTTTAAAAATATTGATTATGACGTGTAAAAGTGTTTTTTATAACCAATTTACAAAATAAATATCATTTATCATTTATCATTTATAGGCCCGTTTCCGTTCTGCCGGTCTTCAGCAAAGTGTTCGAAAAAGTTATGCTTAATCAAATGCTCACTCATTTTAACACCAATAAAATCTTGCACGAGAAACAGTATGGTTTCACCAAAGGGCGTTGTACGACTGATGCCGGTGTGACCTTATTAAAACACATATTTACTGCGTGGGAAGAAGCTCAAGATGCCATTGGGATCTTTTGTGACCTCTCGAAAGCATTTGATTGCGTAAATCACGAATCTTTGCTGATGAAACTTCAGCATTACGGTCTAGGTAAACTTGCGCTAAGATTAGTGAAATCGTATTTAAGTGATAGACAACAGCAAGTTCAAATAAATGGTGTCAATTCTACGGGTTTAAAAGTTGAAATGGGGGTACCACAAGGTTCGATATTGGGCCCTTTTCTCTTTTTAGTATATATAAATGATCTGCCCTATTTATTTAAAAACCAACCGGAAATGGTATTGTTTGCGGACGATACTTCCTTAATATTTAAGATGAATAGACGTGCCTCAAATGTTGACGACGTAAATGTTGCCCTACAGCAGGTCCATTCTTGGTTCACTGCCAATAATTTAGTATTGAATGAAAAAAAAACTAAATGTGTAAGATTTGCTCTACCGAATGTCAAAAGCAATGACTGTGACATAGTATTGAATCAAGAGAAATTAGAATTCGTCGACAAAACTGTTTTCCTAGGAATTACGCTCGACTCGAGGCTACAATGGGGTCCGCATTTAACATCTCTTGCAGGACGCCTGAGTTCAGCAGCATATGCTGTTAGAAAAATCCGTCAATATACTGACATAGATACCGCGAGACTGGTCTATTTTAGTTACTTTCATAGTATTATGTCTTACGGTATTTTGTTATGGGGACGTGCTGCAGACATCGAATCAATATTCATTCTGCAGAAAAGAGCTATTAGAGCCATATACAATCTTCGCAGGCGCGATTCTTTAAGGGAACGGTTTAAGGATATTAACATCATGACTGTACCTTGTCAATACATCTACGAAAATATCATGTACGTTAGAAAGAATCTGCATCTATTTGGTAAAAGAGGTGAAAGGCACAATTATAGTACTAGATCTAGGGACGAATTAGTTCAACCAGGTTTCAGGTTAGCCAAAGTAGACTCATCCTTCATGGGGTACTGTTTAAAATGTTACAATAAAATACCTCCCCACATACTTCAACTGAATGAGACGAAATTTAAAACTTGCATTAAACGCACACTATGTAGTAAAGCGTATTATAAGTTGGGGGATTACATTGCTGATAAAGATGCTTGGCTTAATGCTGGTCCTGCTCCACAACCATAGGGGGAAACCAGTGGATTAGCTTGTGAAAATATTGTAAAGGCTGTAACTATTTTTGCATTGTATAGATTCGATTCATTAGTTTTATCTTCCAGACTAGTTATATGCGTTCATATAATTGTTTATTTATTTTTATTTGACTTTATTAAGTCATTTAGTTTTTATTTTTATGTGTTTGTATTTGTTTTATTTTAAATTGATCAACGGACGTTATTGTCCTACTCACTTTAGTTTTTAATTCCTCTTCTTTTTTTTTTTGGACTTTTCTAGATAGACATTTGTAGGTTATCCCTTAATTATTTTTTTGAAGCGGATGAAGACTTTGCATTGTATAGAGTCAATGTGTCTAGTATTATATAGCGTCATAGCCAGCATTGTGTGAGTACCATGTACTTCAGAGCTATCTTTAACTAGAAACCTACGTCTTTCATTGACTTGAATGACTCTGGCGGTTGAGAGTATGTCATGCTCACTCAAAAGTCTCGCTGATGGTGGCATGTCTGTCGGATCATTTAGTTCCCTTCAAAATGGTTGAGCTGAATGGTGCTGATATATGTGTCATGTTCGTGAACGGGCGCTGTCAGTTGGGACTGGTCATCTCTTAGCTGCCATGGTCTATTTTAATATTTATAACTTTATTTTGAATTGTCGTTTTTATATTTACTATGGACACTAATAACTTGCCACATCGTTCTCACATAATGTACCTACCATCTGATGATGAATGATGTAACCTAAGATCTGTAATAATTTTGGCGATTGAAAAAGAGTGTCCATGGAGTTTCTTGCTCATTCTTCTCCATAGAGATCTACGCTTTGGAATGAGCACCTACGGTACTTTCACAGTTTTTATGTCTTGTGACTGGGACTGTAGCACCATAACTATTTTTGTACTAGTTTTATTTTGTCTTTTGACAGTTCAAAAGTGCCGGTTATGGCCTAATTGAAATAAACGTTTTGATTTGATTTGAATTGAGAAATGAGGCAATTTTATAAAACGTATTTATTTGGATACGGGTTAATATCATATAAATGAAAATACGCAAATAATGCCTAACTTTAAAACAAAATTGATTTCCAAAAAAATGGTTACAGTGACTTAGACTTAAAAGATAGACATATGCTGTTGCGGTCTTTATTTTAGAATTTTTTATGAGGAATAATTCCGTAGTACATCATTTATGCGTAACTTTAACCGTTTATGCAGCGCACGCAACGGAAGCTTTCGAATTGGAATACATTTTCCCGAATTTGAAACATTGTTCAATGCTGCTCCGCTCCTATTCATGACGGCGTGATGTTATATAGCCTGTAGCCTGCCTCGATAAATGGACTACCCAACATAAAAAGATTTATTTAATTCCAACCAGTAGTTCCTGAGATTACCGCGTTCAACTAACGTAGGTAAAATTATAATTTCGTGAACTTTAAGGGTGTCTGGCAAGGGGTTGGAACCATCAAAAGTGTCTGGCTAAAGAGGACACATCATATACTTATTACCCAAGTATTATATATAAAAATCAGCTTTTATACTATGACGTAAGTAAACTCTTTTTTTTTGACACCTTTAGTACCGTCTATCTGCCAAAGCCACCATCACCCAAACTCCATAATTGGCCACCGTTCTTACCATTGTTGGGAGCATCCGTTGACAAAGTTTCAGCTTTTATAAAATACCGTAGGTCTGGCGTTCACAGGCTCTTGGTCCATTAGTGGATATAGACGTGCAGCACCCACCGCTCGTTGTTAGTCTGACTACCGGAGATAAACACGGGGGGGCGCCTTTGCTAACTCCACCAAGTCCTTTAAATACTGGTTGTGATTATGGTCCGAGTTGGAATTTTAAAAACGCTAATTTGAGTTACCTTTACTATAATTTTCAATTAATTGATTGGGATTTGCTATTTGAGATTCAGAATGTAAGTTCAGCTTTGGCTTACTTTTATGATCATGTGAATAGCACTATTGATCTTTGTACTCCTAAACAGAAAAGAGTAGTAGGTAAAAATATCAAGACTAGAGTTTACCCAGAATGGTATACATCGGATTTAATATGGGATATCAAGTGTAAGTGGAGACATCATAAATTATTTAAAGTTACGTCATCACCAAGTGACTACGAAGTGTTTGCTAGGTACCGGTCAATAGTTAAGCGAAAAATCAACTCAGCGTACCAAGCGTATCAAAATAAATTGCAACTTAATTTTAAGGATGATCCTAAATCATTCTGGAACTTTGTTCGAGCAAAGCAATCAAGACGTAGTAAGCCGCAAATAACAAAGGATGGCATAGTATTGAGTGAGGAGGAGGCTGCTGAGAGTTTTGCGTCTTATTTTCATTCGGTGTACAGTGAGACCCAGCCGACGTTAGACCCGGTATTGGCAGAGCGCGCGGGTGGTGGAGCGAGCTCGGCGCGTGTACATGTTGACCACGTGAGTAAGAGGGAGTTGCTCGCGGCACTCCGGAAGCTTAAACCCAAAAAGTCGGTGGGTCCAGATGGAATTCCACCCTTCATTGTCAGGGATTGCAGCTCGGTCTTTTGGAAACCACTGCTGCACATTTTCAATCTGTGCTTACAAGAAGGACACTATCCAGATCAGTGGAAAATGACACGGGTTATCCCGGTACCAAAAGGAGGTTCAGGGTCGGATGTCGGTGGTTATCGGCCTGTGGCAGTACTGTCGGCGTTCGCTAAGGTTTTTGAATCAGTGTTGCACAAATCCATTTACACGCAAGTAAGCCCACTTCTGCATGATGCTCAACATGGCTTTCGAGAGGGTCGGGGTACGGGAAGTAATTTGCTGTCATTTGTGTCTTATTTGATGCCAGTAGTGGACGCTGGGGGGCAGGTTGATGTCGCATACTTCGACTTTCGGAAGGCCTTTGATATGGTGGATAATGACATTCTTTTGGCTAAATTTGCAGCGTTAGGTTTTACACCTCATTGGCTGAAATTTTTTTCGAGTTACCTTGGTGATCGCCGGCAGTACGTTGAGTACGCAGGGCACAAATCTAAACCATTTTATACGTTTTCAGGGGTTAGCCAGGGCAGTAATTTGGGTCCACTGGAATTCATTATTATGGTCAATGATCTTCCTGAGGTAGTTAGCAGGGCGAGGTGTTTGCTATTTGCAGACGATCTTAAAGTATTTATCTCGGTGGCAGACTCCTCTGACTGTGAGCGACTTCAGCGAGACCTGGATAAGGTGGTACAGTGGAGCCAGGAAAATAAATTAGTCTTCAATCGGACTAAATGTTGCGTGATGACGTACAGTCGCGCGCGTGCCCCGCGGCATAATACGTATGAGATGGACGGTGTGGTGATGCCGCGTGTCACGCAGATGCGGGATCTTGGAGTTCGTATGGTGTCTGAGTTGACGTTTCGCGAACATATTATAGACCTTTGTGGCAAATCCTTTAGAAACTTGGGTTTCATATTAAGACAATGTTCGGATTTTAAAAGTATAGCAGTAATTAAAATACTTTATAATGCTTTAGTTCGTAGTCATCTAGAGACAAGTGCCATAATATGGAATCCACATGAGGCAAAATATAATCTCATGATTGAGAAAATTCAAAATAAATTTACGAGATATTTATATTTGAAGCAATATGGGGTTTACCCATTCTACCCGTTAATGTACCCGAGTTTGTTTGTGTTGGGCATGGTCGGGTACACTAGGCTGGGGGTCAGGAGAGATGTCGCGTTGGTAAAGTACGTGGCGAGGGTCATTCGCGGGCTGGTGCACCACCCAGATGTGCTGGAAGCACTGCGGCTTTGTGTTCGTAACAGCGCGCCGCCGTCCCCCTTTGTTAGAGGTGCCAAGGGCTAGGACTAATTTATTGAAGTTTGCCCCATTGTCTAGGGCCGCACATATAATAAATCATATATCTTCGGAAGATATGTTCGACAGCCTGCCGAAATTTGTATCTGGCGCACAAAGAATCGTTGAAGTAGGAATACCTGTTTGATATTCTTTGTGCTATTTTGTAAGTATATTTTTGATTATTGTCTATAACATCGTTTTGGTATATCTGCTGTAAGATGTTGTAGTTATTGGTGTAATTAAATAAATAAATAAATAAATAAAATATTTTTTTTTAAGTCTCCTTTCACTTATCTTCTTGATTTAAAGTATTTGGTGTGGCCATATACCAAAGACTTTTGAATCATTGTCTCTGTATCCTCTTGTAAATTTTAAGTGGCTATTGTAAATTGTGGCAAAGTCATGGAGAACTGGGATCACAAGTACTGAGGATCAGTTCAATCTCGCGAAGGACATGAAGAAGAATTTCGAAGTGAGAAAAAATATTAAAGATTCCAATCATAACTTACCTATACGCTGAATTAGATATTTCCAAATAGATTACAAAATAACAATCTATAAGATGTGAAATGTAAATGGAATTAAGTAAAATATGATACAACGAGCAGCCATCGATTTTGTAAGGACCCGTTCTTTTGCAATCACAAATAAAATCATAAGTGTCTTTGATTCAGTCCGTCAACCACAAAGTTTTCTTCGTATTGATCCGGTATACTGGAGCACTATCAAAATTGGTCACGTTATCTGGTCAGCTTTTGGCCCACACATGCGTAGTTCGTCATCCTCTCGTCTAGTCTAAGTCACAGTTCCTGAAGACCAGCGCCGTACCGGACCTGTTTATATTCAGTTGATAGACTTTCTTGGCACAACTTGGAATTTAGCTTTACTACTTTCTAGCTGACTATCTAATATTTTACCACTGTATGAGCTTTTCGTCAATATAGATCCTGTCGACACAAAAGAAGAAGTCGATGAAATGAACGAAATAGATGAAACACATTTAATGATGAAAACGATCTATTCTTCACCAGATCTTTCAACACAGATAGTTTTTAATCTTTCTCATCTGCACGAAAACCCACACTAGATTAAAGCAATTGCTTAATTTAATAGCAAAATAGTTAAGACATAACTCATCCAAGGCCTTGAATTTGAACGTTTGCAGGATTGGGCAAGTAAGTAGGATATGAATTTAAAAAAGTTGAAACTAAAATTAAAAGTTTTGAAGTCACGTTTGTTGTATCTAATAATAGAATCAAAGTACATACTGCAATCAAATTATGTACTAAATTATAGCTTAGAAGATCAAAAGAACTTGATTGATGTTTCTTCATCAAGTTATTTTTAGTCAGTACAACCGCATCAAAAGAACGAAATTGCACCGTACTATCATAATCTAAGGATAAAACATTAATGTATCTAATCTGAAATCCTTCCATCCATCCAATTTCGAAACCATAAAAACAGTAAAGTTTCATTCCGGTTTTTTATCATTTATAATACGAAACGACCAACTGATACCAAACAACTAATAACTGATGTTAAAATAGTCCCTACTTAGATTTTAGAATTGAATCATCAGCAAGATCATTCTCTTTGATCTGAATCCCAAGATTATGAAATCATGGCGAAATTCCTTATTCTTCCAAATGTCTATAAGAAGTCAAGTTAAATATAAATTGCAATAAATCCTCATTTTACTTTTCAAAACCACAAAACCAAGCACCCCATTGACAAAAACAGCACACTTAACATTAATATCGATCCTAAGTACGCTACTGAAGTGAAACTTAAGAGAGAGGCGCTAATAAGTGCTTAACTTAGCGCCATTTCTACTAGAAAGTGGTTTTAACTGAGCCAGTTGAACTGGTGTCTAGTCCACGGCCTTGGGCATATAAATCATTCAAATTACTCAATGTCGGTCGTATGTAATTCTATGTGACATTTGACATCTGTCGTGGTTAGCTATAATTTGTGGGCATGTTGCAAATCGATCATGGAATATGTTAACAGGTTCGCAAATTAGTTAAATGTCAGGATATAACTTGACTGCTAGCTAGTGAACTTTCGAGAATCTAGTTTCATTAATCAATCTTATTAGTTGGTTGCAGTTTGAGTGATGGTTGTAAGCCTATCCTTAGTTGCAGCATTACCTAGTTCATCCGGTTCCTCGGTTTGGCGTTACACCTTTATAATACCTTTAACTGTAGCTTTATCGATTTCGACTTTTGTGTTTACACTGTATTCAAGTAACCCATTTGACTTTTAAGGCATCCGTTTTATATTTTCTTCAACTTGTTCAACCCTTTTTTATCTTTACGTGATTCAATCGCAATCACAGTTTCAGTTAGAGTCTTAAGTTTTCAATTCCACTACTTTAAACGTCTTGAATTTTGGCTTTATTATCTTCTTTTTTAGACTTTGTTTTCCTTTTGCATGGTTTTGTATTGAACTCAACCTTTAGAACGTATCTATAGTCATTCATATCTTCGTTCCCAGCCTTTTTTCCTTCTATATCCTGCTGGTCATTTCATTCATCCTTAGTCCACTTTTAATTCTCTTCATACAGGTCAAAATGTAGATCTCTAAAGTTTTATTTCCAAGCATTATTAACTGTTTTGCTTTCCGTTATCAATGATTTTATTTGTTTACATTATTTGCGTAAATATATTGAGGGAATAGGTTCATCGTACTTGTATTTACTTACATTTATGTATAAATTAGTTTTAATTAACCTAAAGTTGCTCGTTATGATTGTTGATTGTTTGGTCTTATTAGTTTTAGTACCGGTTTTGATCTTGTGTTTATTGACTCGAAGTTTTAGTTCTATGAACCCAATGTTACCGCTAAATAAACTAAATACTATGAATTCTTGTAAACAAACTGTGCGAATATTGTTAGTTATATTATATTAGCATTTTAATACGAAAGTTATTCAGATAGAGAGATGTTAGTTACGCTTCCAAGCATAATCTTTTGAATTCGTTTGAGTAAAGGCACACATATATTGTAACCTGGATTAATATATAAGATATTTATAATGTAGGATTCCGTAAGACAATTTCCGAACTCCCCGCAAACAAAGACTCAGTCATTAGCTAGTTTGTTATTAATGAACATCCTCCACTCGACAGCAACACGTCTTAGTAAAGAATCGTCTACGAAAAGTATACTTAGGTACTTCAAAAATCTTTGTCTACCGTTCAAGGACAAATTAATTAAATCTGTAATATCATTAGCGGCTTAACACACGTTTTCATCATCTAATGATAATAGGCTAATAGCCTAATGGATTAAAATCACGTGCCTATGCGATATTTGCGATTTAGTTTAGTAGAACCAAACTTATGTTCAGTATCTGAATATTATTATACGGCGTTTTTCTAGTGGTTGCCACTGTTGATTCCGGCCCTCAGGAGTTGCAGTGGTTTGGGATTAGTGTGGTGGGTTTGTCCCAAAAATATAAATATATCTGAATATACCCATTTGAAGTGTTTGTAACTCTGGAGAATTTGGGAATGTCTCTTATAAAAGTGGAGTGGTGCCATTCCACACATGATGGAATACCTGATATACAGTGCCCTGCAACAGCAGTTGGACTCAGACCTAACTCGTAGGTAAGTTATAGACCGATATTACCATAGATTACAGATGTCAGGAGATTTTAATAAAAGTGGAAATATAATTTAGATTAAAGAGACAGGACTTTAACAAAAATCGTTGTCGCACCGCTTGCGTAAATTAATAGTAAAAATCTAATCGAATTGTCATTTAGACGCACGATTTTTGCCGCACGGACTTGCTTACCGCAAATGAACCCGTGTGAACACACTATCCAGCCAAGCCTGTACGGCAAGCCTTGCCGGGGTCGCGGCACTGAGGTATTCCACTTAGGGCACCCGCTGACATCACCGTGGACTTTAGTCAGTACAAGTCAGACAGTTCCTCTCGTTCCACCCCGGACTCATTTAATGATTTTATCTCAAAAAAGGTATGACGGGGCCCCTCTATAGAGGGGCATAGCCTTGCCGGGGTTGCGGGACAGACGTATACCGCGACTCTGGTACACAAAGAGCTACTGAAGGCACCGTGGATTTTAGTCAGACAAGTCTGACACTAAGGGGCGGGAGGACTGAATTGATGATTTTACCAGAAAACAAAGGTGTGACAAGAAAAAATATTACTCACTCCAAGGGTGAGTCTAGAAGAGTTCAGAATGCGATATTTGTTTTTTGTCACGTAATCGCAGGCTTGTCAAAACCTTCCGCTTGAAAAAAGTTAGAAAAAAAGTTGATTCAGGAACAGTTTTTAAACACAGGTTTAACTTCTCAAGGTCTTTAGACTAAGTTAACTAAATCAAAATTAAATATAATGAAAAAATATCCGTCAGTAGCAAGGGTCTTTAGTCTAGCGTAGGGTTGCCATGCGTCCGGGTTGCCCGGATTTGTCCTAGTTTAGAGGGCGTCCGGGGAGTGTCCAGGGGATTTTCATTTGTAATCCAGGTTTTTAAAGTTTAAATAAATAAATAAATATTCCACAACTATCACACAACGCCATCTAGTCCCAAGCTAAGCAGAGCCTGTGTTATGGGTACTAGACAACTGATAAACATATGTTTCTAAATACATACATATTATAGATATATTACACCCAGACACAGAACAAATGATCATGCTCATCATACAAACATTTGTCCTGGTGGGAATCGAAACCACGACCCCCGGCATAGCAGTCAGGGTCACTAACTACTAGACCAACAGGACAGTCAGGACAGTCAGTTAAAGGTTGGGCCGACCGCGACATACGCACACTTGTCCGGGCACACTTCGCCATCCTCCCCACCCCCGTGCGCAGTTCTGGATTCTAAATCCGGGGCGTTCCCGGGTCTTGTCCTTGTTTTTCAAATTTTAGAGGTGGCAACCCTAGTCTAGCGTACTACGGATTTTCAGTGGAAAAAGAGATCAGCTAACACTGGTTGTGATACACCGATTTTTTTTTTAGCGACTGTTTCTCGTATGACCAATTATATAGACAATTTGTCAACTAATTTCGTCGTTGATTTCTCATTATTTCTCCATGTTTGTTACGAGTCAGTACAGCTTAGCAGTTGTCCGCTAACTACGTAATTACTAATGAAGGATGGGCTTGACCAAGATTTTAGACACACATTTGTCGAAAGCAACACTTGAAGAAAATAAACAACGCTATGTTAGGAAAGTATTGAGTAGAAAGTTAAGTGCAGAGGCAATGAACTTAAATAATTTGCTTTGAGGTCTTTTAGTCAGAGTGGATACGGCAAGCATGTTCCATTGTTGATCTCATCAACCTTTGACGAAAGGCGAGATAGTGGTCAATTAGTCATACGCGAGCTTATCGCTAAATAAAAAAAACTAAAATCTACTTTTAATGCACATGTGGAGGCACATGCTTTCCATTTAGCCAAGCCACACGAAACAAAACAACGTCATGTAGACATAAAAACATGCACAAAATCATGTCTTTTTCCTGGGATTAGGCACAAAATTTAGAGAGCCACCTGCTACGATCCTTACATACTCCTTTCGCGTCCACATTCATCCACCTAGTCACCTACCATCCGGATGGTCCGCCGATTGCGAGTACTACCTACTGTTATTTAGACGTAAAAACTTTTAAATAACCGTTTCAACTTTTTTAAACACACACTACCAAATGCACAAGAAACTGTCATGGCGTTCTGGTCGACAAATAACGAAAGCAACTACTGTGACCAACCGGTTAATGGCTTTTAACTGTTTTTTGGGTCATTATGCGCACTGCTTCTTGTACTTTAACTTCAAGTACACCGTTTGTTTCTGAGGTTTCTTTTCTCTATATTTGTTCTGACGCTTGTAGTGGCCAAACATTTAGACGTTATTTCAATATGCTGCTGTTGTATGATACAGCCAATCAACAAGACAGGAAATATTTTTTAAATAATTCTAGATCGAAGAAACATGATCTAAGCTAAAAAGCGTAGTACACATGAACGAGCACATTGTATCTTTTTGTCAACATTATTTTATGTCGAGGATCCAGCAACGAGCAAGATTAGTATCCCAAATTGCAATAACAGCTGAACTTTCAAAAATTGGAAAGATATGAAAATGAACTGATATGTCAAGCGTGATGACGATGGAAAAATGATGACAGGTATCTTCAATCATCTTCAATCAGGCATCAGTTCAATAAATCTGTGTTCTCTGGCCCCACCACCCAGTCATCACAATCACAAGGAGAGTATGAGATACCTGATAACCATAGTTACAATACAAGAGCTACGAGCCGACCCCAATATAGTTAAAAAGGCTAGGCACATGATGAGTTCAAACACAGAAGCTGTTACCTCCATCCGTATTTGCTCTAGCAGCTGGAATGTCTTCCGTCTACATATAACAATATTTATATCCTGAATACCATCACCTTACTCAAGTATATTAGACTACAAACCTAAGTACACAATTGAATAAGAGCAAATCTGCATCTGTTTGTACATAATTACTTGCAGTTAACTTGATGGTCCTTTGGCAATTGCAACATGGAGTGTTGCACGCAGGAGTGGAAGCCAATTAAGTTTATTTAAATAGGACGCTGTAAATTTATCGCTTGAGAGATCTGGTGGACTTGATGGTGTTGGCTAATGCTGGTTAATTAATAACCTATCTTGGTTGCAATCTTAATACCGTCTTGATGATTTCTTTGTCTTTAACCAATCAACGAGGTACTCTTTTTCCACATTGCGAGGTATTCCACATTGGACACCCGTTGTAATGGCACCTGAGCTAACAGCACCTTTACTATTCCACATACGGGTTCTGTCAAACTTTTTCGCAGGTGGCAGATGCCCAATGTGGAATTACTTATCTCCAATCAACGTCAGAATTTGCAAAAAGGAATTTGGGGGTTGAACATGAACTATAGCTTCTGAATACCAGTCTTGCTGATCTCAATAACCTTTCTTCCTATCGGAACTCTCCTCTTTAAATCCTATGTCCCAAGATCTAACTCCTAAGCAGCATGTATGTTACTTTAGACTAGTGTGCGTCAGACACAAGTGTTGCGTGGGTATCTTTTGACGCAAGTCGTAGGTCACAAACAACATTGCCCGAGGTCGTGAGCAGGACAGGCTCGTGCCAACGCGAGACAAGACGAGCTATAATGAATCGATGGCATGTGATAGCGTGCAGCTCATCATGTTCCATGGCGGGGGTATGTCATGATGTACAATGTCGGTCCATCACACGATACACGACGATTTGCACGCCATCAGTATGGTGTGCAATGCGTTTAAGAGTAATTTAGAACATGCAGTGTATAAAGCATGACCTAGTGTATAGAAGTTATACCAATTGGTTAACTTAAAGATTTTAAATCTTTAAGCTTAGGCTTAGGCTTTAAAGCCAATTTGAAAAATTACTAAGAACGCGATCAGCTAATGACTCTGACAGCTCTGGCTTGCATGATCGCGTTTGTTAACGTAATTCAACATTCAGCGTTGAATGCGTTTGTCTCAAAAACTACTGGTTCGAATTGACTTCAACGTTCATTTGATGGACGAAATTAGTTGCGCTTTTCTACACTAGAGGCATTTTCCATACTATTTACGTCGTAATACTTGCATGTACGCTGTACGGCTGTCGGCTAAATACATAGAATTCATACTAGGGCCTCAAAAGTGTATGCACCCCAGCCTACTCAAATGCATCGGCCCCGGATATCAGAAAATTGCATGCCATCGATACAGGCACCACGCGTCGTGGAGTATTTAGGACACACATGATTACTAGCAATACTTGGTAACTACATAGTATCTTTCTCAAGGATCTAGTTAATTGTTGGTTTTTGTAATGCAGTGTTTGTTTAACGCCAACTACACGACTTACTCCCAGTTGTTTAATCACTAGTTAAGTTAGCAAATACTTGGCTTAACTACTGATCAAATGAATGTCGCTTAGTCCAGTGTTTTTTTTTTAAAAATAAGAAGTTCAGACATATTCCGAGACTTTTGCATTAGTAGGTGTTTTAATTTATTTTGAAGAGCTCTGTTCAAATTTTTATTAAGACACGTATCTTGCTAAAGTGATTGAGGTTTTCAGTCAATTCGAAAAGAAAGGGCTTGAAAATTAAAAATTAATTAAATTTTCGCGACAATTTTAATAAAAAATACAAAACTTATATAATACGAGCACTCCGCCCGCGACTCCGTCCGCGTGACTTTCGAACTTTGATCCCCTCTTTAGTATCACTTACGTCCAAAACTGAATCCAAATGTAAAAAATTAAGTCTCTAAACTATGAACCCCAAAAACAACCCCTTAGGGGTCGAGTTTTACAAAAATTTTACCTTTTTGAGCATTTACGTCTTAAAATGATCTGGCATGCAAGATTTGAGACTCCTACCACTTGAAATAACAAAATTTCATACGAACTATCGACCCCAAAAACAAACCCCTCAGGGGTCGGATTTCGCAATATCCCGCCATAGTAAGCATCTACGTTCTAAAAAGACACCCTATGCAAAATTTGGAATTCCTAGCACATGGAATAGCGAAGTTTCATACAAACTATCAACCCCAAAAACAACCCCTTAGGGGCCGAATTTCGCAAAATCCGTTCTTAGTGCTCACCTACGGGGTATAAGAAAGACTTATGCCAAATTTCGAGTTTCTAGGCCCAGCGGTTTGGGCTGTGCGTTGTCAGATCAGTCAGTCAGTTTTGAATTTTATATAGATAGATAGATAAGATTGATAACCTTGTTATTATGTAAAACGGAATCCTCAGATTTCATAACGAAAAACAAACGCTGCTATCTCTGTATGTGCGACCTTTACATATTTTATGCAAAAAATCTGAAGGTCTTGCATACTGACATATTATTACTGTTCCCTTTTTATGTCAACACAATGTGTATTATTACGAATATGAGAACAGAACATAAGAATAGAGGCCATTGTTTTAATGTTATAATTAACAGAAAATCATGAGTGGTTTTTTTTCGAAGTTTATTATAAGAGTACTGCGTAATCATATTATTGTGAGTTACACTAATATTACAGAGGCAGAGACTAGCATTGTCTCTGTAGACACAATAGTTTCCGAGATATCGCCTTTCAAAGTCTATTTTTATTCAGAACTTCGCAAGTTCGCACTTAGCAGGGCACATCAGCCGGTTCCATGGCAAATCTTGTCCAGTTTTTTTTTCAGAAAGTGTCATAAACGGGTTTTTGTAGGGACATGATTATATTTATTTTTACGCAGTGTTTCCGAAAAAGCCTTAAATTATTTTTAGAACGTCCGTCCATGATATTATTCATCTACCATAGTCTCAACTTATCATCATAACATAATACACAGGTATTTTACACAAAGCATCATCAACCTTGAAACTTCCAATTAAAATCGACATAAATCCGTTGATTTTATAAACCATGGTCACTCTACATTCACAAATAGTAGCAGAACGGTACAAATTGTTTTAAACATACATTATTTGTTCGTACTAATGTACTTTACATTATTTATATTTATTTATTCATCCGGCACGCGATCAATGTGTATGGTAATTGTAACAATCAATGTTCTGCTAAATTATTCCAGTCCTACGATTTGTATTTCAATGAATGGAATCGCAAAGAGCTATATTTTGTTTTTATTTACGTTTGATGCAAAAAATTTACTTTTACATATTTTAGTTTCAAAGATCTTTTGCAACCAGCACCTTTCATAAAATTACTTTATGTTTCTTTATTATTCCGTTTTTTTTTTTACTTCTACCTAAATAACATCTCATTGTTTCAGTATTCAACTAATGTTCTTATTCATCCAAGTTCGCCTTGGCTCCATAAAACATAAGTGAAATAAAATACAAAACGTATAGTATTTTTTTGCTAGGTTTTTTTTTTCATATAAAAAGTATAGTCTGTTACAAGGCCTTATTACAGTGGCTAAATGGTTTTTGCACTTGGATATGAGATAGTTTTCGTAAACACCTGATTCATGTGGTTTTATAACTGCAGACCACAAAACCGCGACTATTTTGACTAAAAAGCTCCACTATAACTCAATGACATACCCATGTATGTCAGTTTCCTCAGTAGTTTTACACGCCAGTCATAGGGTTGAAAATCTGTTAAAACCACTGAGGAAATACGGAGCAAAAGTATTCAACAAATAAATTATGATAAAATCAACTTTCTGTCCACAGGGAAATACAAAATCTGAGGAAGGATAACCATGTCTTCTTGATTTATGGGGATATTTCTTCTGATGAGTGAAATAAAGAGGAAAGTATAATCATATATATTGTGTCACAAGGTACCTTATTGACTAGGATAGGAAAGTACGAAAGTACTGCCAGTAAAGGTTGACGAAAAAACGCATGCTGCTACGAAATCATGGCAGTTTTCAAAAAACGAACCAGTGAAGTGGGCAGTCGTGTGAATGAGTGAGTGTTTTGGGACAATTGCACTGTACCATTCCCAAAGCACTGCAACTCCTGAAAGTTAGAATCAACAGTGGCGGCCAACAAAAATTCGGCCGAGACAATGAAGCTCAACGTGTGCCGGAGACTGTCTTGTATCCTGCAACGAAATTAATCAGAAAATAATGGTGGTGGAACATACGTAGTTTCCACTTCCCTCCATGTCAAGCAGAAATCATATTTCGTTATTTGGTGTTTTATTTTTCACATAAATATCGAGCTTGTATAACAAATACTGGCATAGTAACCTGTAGTTATGTGTGTAGAAAGGTTTAATTCTAGAAGCATGCTAAATATCTTCATAGGTACATTATCTTTCCTCAGTTTAAAAAAAAACTTTGCCCCACACTAGTATCGTGGGTGAGTTTACAAACATAAAAACTCACATACACAAACACCCAGACCCGGAACAACTACTTGCAGATCATACTAATATTAGCTCCGTGCGTACGGGGATCGAACCCAAACACGTCGCGCATAGCAGTTCATCGCTCAGCCACTGCGCCAAGCGTGTCGTCTTATTGACACAGTGACCTGTAGGTAAGTGTGTAGAAAGGCCTAATTCTAGAACCAAGCCAAATATCCGTATATTCTGCAATGCGGTTTAATTTAACTAGAAATTGGACACCCAACAGCGGCACTATAAAGGTGAAAGGCTAGGTGTTCAGGGTCACGAAATAGACAGACTAAGTGTCTAGATATTTCAAAACAAAGCATTGTCTAGTCATTAGGTCGTCTACCTATCAGTGAGACTGGCAGATTACCTTATCTTACCTTTGATAAGCTTCATCTACGATACTTAACCGTCAATTATACCTACATGTAAAAAAAAATGTGACTTTTTTTTGTGACATAAACATAAATTGACGAAGATTCGCCGCTTTTAAAACTGCCAATACGTCACAAGCAAGTAAATCTACTTGCTTCTGACGTGACAAGCCGACTCTAGAATTAGGATGCGTTATAACTTTTATAAAAATTAAAAAAAAAAAAATTAACCGCCTTCAAAAACAACCACAAATAAGGGTAAAATAACCTACAAAATAACTTTTCTTTCGGAAGTCGGTGGCTTTGTTTTATAATTTCGTTGTCTTTTTGCCACCGTCTTCCGAAAGAAAAAATCGGTCCACAATTGGCGAAGTAATCGCGTAACAAACACGCAAAAAGTAAAGATCATCATGTCATCCAAGTAGGCGAAATTAATAAAAATGCTCACAAAATAAAAAGTACTGAACCAAATTTAATGAAATTTTTATGGGACCAAATTGCAAGTAACCTGCATCGAACAAAAAAGAATCTCACTAATCGGACTAGAAACCTCGGAGTAATCGATGTACATACATAAAAAAAAAACATACCGACCGAATTGAGAACGTCCTCCTTTTTTTGAAGTCGGTTAAAAATAGACATTGATTAAACAAAAGATTTTTTTAACAGCCTGAACTGTCCCACTGCTGGACAAAGGCCTCCCTCCATTCCTTCCAACGTGCACGACTTTGCGCCATCTCTTTCCAATTGATTCAAAATAAAATGTGTTCGGCACACCTCCACTCCTAGCAACGTAAACGCAAAAAGAAATGCAGTTTCTTCTTCACGTATTAATTTTTAATAGATAGTAATCTGTGTCTAGATAAAGATCTGGTTCCCATGCAAACCTTTTTGCAATATAATTTTTCGTTTAAACAATGAGCACCATTTATAACAATTTTTTTAATTTTTATATGGTGAAATTAATTGCTCATTAAAATGATTACAATCCGCAATGTAATTATTAAACCTTACGTTAACATTTTTGAAAAATATTCTTTTTATATTCCTTTTATTTTGAGTACAAAATCTATAGGTATTATTTTTAAGACTGAATGACGAAGACAACTCAAGTTCAAGACAGCTTAAAAGATTACTTGATTACTAAACAAGTTGTGGGAAACCTTTAAACTTCGGACTGTTCATTCAAACTTCGGACCTATATCTATAAAGTACTAAGATTGATTATCATAATACTAGCATACTTAATTTACCTTTATGATAACGAAAAGCAACGTCTGGATGTAGGATTAATTGATTAAAACGTAATGTGCAGTCGTCCTTTTTGTTTGAGATCCAGTATCGGCAACCAAATCATCTATTACGGGATTTGTGCACTACACGGAATTTTACTATCCGGCAGTAAGATTGAGGTATTCCACTTAGGGCACCCGCTGACAATGGCACCTGAGCTACTAGCACCTTATCTATTCGACATAAAGCTCCTGTCAAAATTTTTCGCAGGTGCCCTAAGTGAAATACCTCGTAAGAGATTTACATCATCTTTCATTGAAAATTCATTAACAGTTGTAAGAAATCGGACTGCCATGCCGGACGGTAAAATTCCTTGTAGTGCACAAGCGCCCTTAGGCTGTGTCTTATTTCACGGACGATCTTCAATTCCTCGCAGTCGGTTTGGGATAAATAGGGGATCAAATCAAGATCTACTCTTGCTTGTGAAGATTGTAATGAACAAGCTAACCACCTTATTACCATACCACCTTGATCCTGAAATACTTAACCAACCATGGCTAACAGGAGGACAATGAATTTTAATTCCGATTCAGTACACCGTGCAAAAAGCCTTACAGTGCAAAAGAAGTTCGTTCGGAGAATCCCAGAAAAATGGAAAACTTGCCTTGAATATCCCGTCGAAAGGAACAATGGGGGATTAGAAAAACATAGTTTCTACTTCCCTGCATATCAAGCAAAAAATCACACAGAAAGGAGAGTTCTTAGTAACGTACCGTCCAAAGTTCAAATATTTTTTCTTTGTGTTGAAAAACTTGATGTGTCATCAAAACCAGCCAACCATAAATATTGGAGACGAACAGACGGTAGTTAAGTACACCCGCACTCATAACCCATACCTAAAATGTACATAATTGAATGACTAACACCAAACCAACGTGGCCAAATGAAAATCATTCGCAACACCATCTAAACAAGGTCTAATTTAGCTGTAACCGAAACGATCTGTGCTTATGTACTGACAAAGAAACAAAGGAGATACTTACATTATTATCTTATCATTTCAACACAAAAGAAATTAATACGGCAACAAGAGTTATTTACTTAATTAAGTTATTATTGGTGTTGTTTTCAGACATTTTTTGGGGAAGACTTTGAAAAATTTAGGTTTCATTGTTTCGCAATTTTTCGCGGGATCGACGATTGTTAAATATTTAAAAATAAGGCAATTAGCCAGATTGTCAGACTTCCAAAATTACGACGCATTGCAATTCATATTTAATTTAGACTTGGAGGAGAGGACCGGTCGATAAGCTGACTCTTGGAGGAGGCGTTTTTTAAACGTGGTAAAATCATCAATGAGTTAAGAGAGTCAGTACGAAACAAAATTGATATTACGGGGGATCGGTGTGGAATAGAAAATAATTTATAATAAAACTGATCCCCTAGGGGATCAGTCTTTGGGGATCAGAGTGGAATAACTCAGTCTGACAGTCCCTCCAACCCACGATGTTCCTCAATAGCTCTTGACAGTCCCGCAACCTCGGCAGGCTTTGGCCTCTAAGAGGGGCTCCGTCAGAGGACCGATCGATTTGGCGAATCTTGGTGGAGGCCTTTGTCCAGCAATGAACGAATTTGGGATTCATTCAGCCATCAAAGGATTCAACCATCAGGTTGAATCCCAAACTCGTTCATTGCTGCTTAATGAGGTTTGGGGATCTTTGAAACACTTAATTGGCTCGCGTTTAGCGATTACTCGCCTGATGTGGAACGATAATGCGGCCAAGGGTAAAGCATGCTTGCTAAAGAACTCAAGTCACTCGAACCTTGAAGAAATCCAGATTAAAATCAACTTGAATCAGAGAAGCCAGCAACAAATTCTGCATAACTTAATGTAAGGCTAGAAAATGGACTTTGCCTAGCATAGCCTTTGCCTTACTATATTGGAGTCTGCTTCCAGTCTAATGTCTGGATGCAGCTGTATACCAGGACTTAACACGGATCGACTGCCTATCTTACTTCCACAACTCTCGTTTGCGTAAATAAACAATGCTGCAGGGAGCAAAACATATAATTAATTATTAGACATCTTGTGCCCTTGTCGCCAAAGTAGAAATCGATACGAAAATAAAAGGAAAATGATGTGAAGTCATGGTCACATTCCTGAACGAAAATTATCGTAAATTCTTTCGCCCATATTGTCTTTCCCTCTGAAATTCCATGACTTATCGAGTTTATTAATGGTGCCTGTCCCTTCAGTGGGGCGGGATAAGAGGCCAGACGTTATGCGGTATTAGTTTGTGTGGGGGCTCCAGAAACAATCTGTGGGATAATAAGTCGATCTTCTGTCGTATCGGCGCGGATTGTAGCTATAGGATAGCTTTTATATTTACGTAACTAGGCGGCGAAGTGGTAGCAGAACCGAATACCAGCCTACCCCGATTGCGTTGGCCGGGAATTCGGTCTCTTCCCGGTTGTGAACGAAGTGATTTTGGTATTATCGATGAAATTACGGTTTCCGAAGATTTCAATTGTTAAAAGATAAGGCGGAAGTATTTTAAATCTATTCCACATTTCGGCAAACATTTTATTTAGGTGTAATTTTGTTTTCGTGGTATAATCGTCTATTGATCTACACACCCAAAGTGGGGCGAGAGGAACTGTCTGATTTGTACTACTGACTAAAATCTATGATGTCATCCAATTGCCCTTTACATTCTAGGGTCTCAGTTACATGATAAAACAGTCCTGCGGCCCAATAATGAAATATATACTAACTCCTATTTTTTTATTTGGGAAACATTGCAAACTAGGAAATATTCCCGTGCTGTGGGTATATTTTCAATCATTTAAAATTCACATACACCAAAGCCAGACCTGGATTGACCTGGACAAATGCAGTTGTTCCAGGTCAATCCAGGTCTGGCTTTTTTATTGATATCATTCAAATATTTGATTGCAGAGCAGCAATCAATGGTTCAGCTACAGCGTATTAGTCTAATTGTTCCAAAAGTTTTAATCTATAAGCTCATGGCAACTGATTTAATGCTATCTACAGTCAGTTTTTGCTGATTACAACCAGCTGTAAGCTTGTGAATGTTTTTAATTCTTATTACACATGGCGATGGGCAATGATAGTGAAACTTTATCGCAATTATTAATACGCTTAGTAAGATAAAAACAATTATAATTTGATGTTAATTACTGCCAATTATCTATTATGTCCTTCCTATCAATTTCAAGGCTACTTAAACCAGGGGTTTTTTTTATATTTATATTATATATTATTATTATTATACTAGTGGCACATCGCTTCCTTTATGTTACTTAGGGTGAATGTAGTTTTCTAACGGTGAAAAAAAATTTGAAATCGGTAAAGATGTTTTTGTAGTTTAGTTGATGATGCATCTACGGTACTTTCACAGTTTTTATGTCGTGTGACTGGGACTGTAGCAACATAACTAATTTTGAAATGTTTTCATGTAATTAACGTAACTATTTTTGAACTGTTTTTGTCTTTTGACATTTCACAAGTGCTATAACTGGCCTACTTGAAATAAATACTTTGATTTGATTTGATTTGATGATAATGATGATCACACTTGAACACAACTTTTGCCTCTTTATAATATTAGTGTAGATTGGTTACAATAGGATTATCAGAATATTAGTTATGAGCAAATGTTTCTCCTATTAAGGCCTGTACCCAGCAGTAGGTGATCCCGGGCTGATTTGATGATGATGATGATGAAATGTTACTCCATACTGACACCTGTCTGAACATATCCATAGGCATGCAATGCTGGGTCAGTGGGCCATCTTATGGGGAATTCTGTTATTATTTAATAAGTTTATACAATAAAAAAAAAACATTTTTGACTAAGGAGAATTTTACTGTTACTACCAAAAAGAATTAACTTTGTTCTTTGAGCAGATGGTTAGTTTTTAATAAACCAACATTTGTTGTTTCTAATTTAGCATATTATCAAGTTTCTTCAATAGTTTATTGGTTTTAGGGGTTTAGGACAAAGACATTGCAGTCAAATCTGTTACAAAACATATTTAAAAATAAAATAAAATATTTTGGTGTATTTACCAACACATTCACGATTTAGTTTATTTATAACTAAAAGTATAATGTTGCGCAAACTGAATGTATTATTATTTACTGAATTAAAAAGTGTGTCTTTACTACATTTTAGCTCATAATTCACAATCGTAATAATGAAAACAAGCGTGGTTCGCCTCACATTAAGCAAGACAATTTACTATAAACTTTTATAGCGTTACATAAAATAGCACTAAAGTTGATCAGATGTTTAAAACTTTTTACAGAAAGGGAAAGGCAGCTATGCGTAATACTTTTATCCAATCAGATTCTTACCAGAACATAATTTGAATCTTTATGAGAATAACCATGGGCTTGACTTATTTATAAATGTATTAGATCACGGGCCACGGCCTTATGAATACAGTAATTTATTACTTACCGATGAAATGATCGAGAGGTACAGCAATACGCACCAAATTTAAAATAATTACACTTCAACAAAATCCTATCTCTAGGATTGAGAGAATATTTTGACACAAATATTACTGCGCTATCACGTTACACGACACACGCGCACGATTAATACGCTCTATTATTTATTATTTTACAATAACAAACAATGCAGCTGGCCATACAATGGTGCTTCTTGATAAAATGAAATGACAAAGTGACAAGAAGACAACACAAAAGCGCTGATTGGCAAACTGCGCATGTTCTAGTGTTGACGAATCAGGAAATAGAATTAATTCGTTCCGCCAATCACAGCTTTAATTTCCACTGACGTTAAGTTTAGAGTTAACAGTTTAAAAAAATATTAAGCCTATTTTACACTAATGAACCTTTTTTTATGATAAAATTAGGTAGATGTTCTCACCACCCACCCCGCCTCTTTTTGGATTAATAAAATGCAGGGTTTTAATGAATAATTGTAGTTTTCTTTCGTTGTTTATAGGTACAATCGGCCTTCACCTTCTACTAGGAAGGGTTTTTGCTATTTTTTATTTGTATTTCACATAAATTTAATAAATAAAGATCGCAATATTTTTTTGTTACGGACCCGAATTAGGGCTCATTCACACGATGGCACCGTGTAGGTAAATTCATGTAAATTGAATTTATAAGTCACTGCCACAGTAAAGCGCCGTATTCACCATCTGTCACGGCTGTACGTCATGCACGATGCACGACGCAAAAACACCGTGAATAGGCTTGACGTACGTCAATAATTATTATTATTTTGACGTAACCATGGCAATACCTTGGCGGGACGTACAGCAAGATGGAACGTGAATACGGCGCTTTAATGCCCAGCACTTAAAAAGAGAAGATATTTTAAATTGTACACAGGAATGCATTTGTTCAAGTTCAGTTTTTTTTTCTCGCCCATGCAAAAAGCCCAAATGGGAGCTAAAATCCCAATTTATTTGTAGGTTTAATGATTGATGTAATAAATCCATGGGTTTAAAGAATACAAAAGTAAATCATACGCAACAGTGTGAACCAAAGACAATTTCATCACAACGCAATCTTTCAAAAAAATAAGGGAAACTTACACTATCGTAAGTGTTTGTGTTATGTTTATTTTGCGCAATATAATCACAAATAATGCATAAATCAAAGAACAGTTACCTTTTTTCCTCGAGATATTATGGGTAAAATTATTAATTTATTAAGATTAGTAGTAAAATGATGAACTACAAATCTTATTGGATATTTAAATAATTGTATGTTCTTTTCCTACTGCACTTAATCCCTTTACCATTAAAGTTTTAGTTAATATTTTATAAAACATAAAAAAACACATACAAACATAAACACTGAAATTGAATACATGAAAACTGTATTCTGCTGAATTCGGAACGTAAGTAGCCGATCGAAGAAATCTCGATTCACTTTCGTCATGAATTACGTGCACTTTTTGTGAGTTTTGTTCTACTTTGAGTGTTTAGTTGTTATAATTATTTAAAATCAAATAAAATGCTTCTCTGATTTAGTCCGAAGCTTAATGATAACCCATCTTTGAAAATAATAATTTTACAGGAGTCATACATAATTTTTAAAACTCGCGCGTTCTGGTTCTCACGCCCAGTTTGACGTCACGGGGTTCTCGTATGAGCCGTACCGCACCCTATTTCGAGCCTATCCAAAGGTCGCAAGTACAATAATTTCGGATGTTGCTCGATCTTCAGTGGTTCACAGACGGTTCGTTTTCGAATGACTGTTTTTATGTGAATATTTTGTATCAATAGATGGCGTTGTAGTATCAAACTACACTAGCGCAGTGAACACCAATCACGTTCCAGGAACTTTGACGCAATTTGCAAATGGCCGTGAAAAGGACTGAACTCGAGAATCGAGGGTGTATGAAAGGCTAATGGTGGATTGTACCGTGATAAAAACTTGTGTTTAATTCTATATTCAGTGTGGTGCTGTGCAAGATACAAAATGTGCCAAAAAGTGAGAATCCAATCTTAATGTTGGTATAGGACGCGCCCGAAAACCGCTGGAGCGACGATCGAAGGGACATTGCTGACAGAAGGGTAAAATCCTGCTATCTTTTTTGCCTGATCGTACATAATTTCTTTGCTTACGTTCTGTGTTCTCGATGCGCAATAGTAATGTGGTTATTACGTGTGTATAATAGTTAAAAATCGTAGACCAAAGTCGTTATCCGTTTTGGGTGTATGCGCGTAGCTTCGCCGGTGCTAAAACGTCTCGTGAACCGCGCATTAGCGGTGATATGTGAGTGTTATTAGATTGGTAGTGTCACGTATGCCGCCTGTGGAGCGCTAGGACTTCGATTGAGGCTACCGGATGAAAGGATATTGAACATTTATTGGGAGAAGTGGGGGTGTGTACATAGTTATAGGTATGTATGAGAGGCCATGTAGCCACAGCCCTGTTGCTAGACGAAACGACATCGATTCGCAACTATAATCCGCCTTTTGCCTTACATTACCGCCAATATGCCATTATTTCAGTGTTTCGTGCGTAATCTATGTGTATTTTGTTGTAAATTGGGCTTTTACTATAGATGTAGTTGATAGATATGATGGTTTCCTTACTGATACTAATTAGAACGATAATTATTTTTGATCAATCGTGTTCCGTTTGTGATCCGAATTTGGCACATTGATTCTATTATTTCGAATACTTTCGACATAATTTGGTAGTCAGTGACTGATTACCAGTTTTCCACCATGTTCCTTACAGTACATGTTAAAATATATGGAGACTCCTCTCATCATTACGACGCGGATATACCGAATTAATAAACTAAGTGAGGTTTGGTGTGAATAATCAATGGTACCACACCCTATGAATCTAGTGACTTGTGTTCTACTGTCATCCAATTAGAAAAATAGCTATTACTCTATGCCTAAAAGAAAATCCCAGGTGCGGTCATCATCCAGCTGACATGATATTGTCAATTCTATCAAGAGGAAACTACATTACTGTAATGTATGAGTAATGCAACAGTAAAATCCAATAAATTATCATGAAATCCTGTCAATAGGCAGTAAAACAAGGAAAAATATGAACAATAGGTACTTACTAATGTGTGCGACACTTCAATCAGTCAAATTGACTGACAAAGTCCTCTGCATTTGAGATTTCCTCAAGCACCTGTTTTCTAACCTAACCTCCTTGGTAACAAAGTATATCCTGGGGTTCTAAATTGGCCAGTTTATCAAAAACATAAAAGAGAATATTCTATTCTATTGCTCATAGAAGTTAAAGAATTTCATTGCAATTCTCTATTGTTGCCATTTTTAGACCCCTTGACCACTATTACTCGCTTACCACATGCATGGATGGAACTTGGATTATCAATGAAATTGAAAGTGCTCAGGACATCGAAGAACGTACAAGACTTACTCTCAGTATCAACTTTTGGAATTTTTGGCCCTGACAACGATTGGACTTCTTTAGTTCTCCATTTATTGGCCCTGACAGCTCTTGGACTTGGTTGGCCTGATCATTCAGGGTAATCAGTGCATGTGGAACTTAATTAGTATACTGCTCTTGTTGTAATATATCTCCGGACATACTTCATGATATAATATCTGATTCATATTGTTAATTCTTGTTTTTTTGTAAACATTGCATGTTCACAATACTGTATCAATTTAGTTTGTCTTAGTGTGACTGTCTCTGCTTTTACCCTTTGTTTTGGTACTAATGCATCTGATAGGGATTTGTGATTAAGTGACAAAGAAGGAAGTAAGAAGGTAAATAGTGAATTCTTAAATCTCCTGTGCATCATCATCATTCTCTTGCCCCTAATCCTAATTCCTTTGGGGTCAGCACAACATGTCATTTTCGATACTTGTCCTCTAAGCAGCCAGATTACAGTACGCATGATGTTATTTATGTAAAAATATTTAATATAATAATTTGTTTCCTGGTGATTCATCTCCTACATTTGTTTTTAATTGACACTATAGGACTTTGATTTTGTATGGCTCATTTCTATCTTATTAGCTCTTAAAATATATGAGAAGGCTCATATCTGTTGCATTAGCTCTTAAAATGTAGGAGTAATGGCTGGACGACCATGGCCAAGAGCTACAGACACAACAAAACAGATACTGGGTATTAAAAAAGCTTCCTTGCTATTTGTCTTTGAAATGATAGCATGTCATTGACTTAAAATATTACCATTTCATGTCCAGTTTTTAAGTCTCATGTTTTTTGGAGCTAACAAATTATACCAGTTATTTTTAAGTGCAATGTTGACTACCATATTTTTTTTTAGACTGTCTCACATTAGTAATTTCTCCTGTATCATTTACAAACAGAAACTCACAAACACCCAGATCCTGAACAACTACTTCAAGATCATACAAATAAATAAATAAATATAAATAAATATTCCACAACTATCACACAACACCATCTAGTCCCAAGCTAAGCAGAGCTTGTGTTATGGATACTAGACAACTGATAAACATACTTATATATTTTTAAATATATACATATTATAGATAAATTACACCCATTATTAACATTATTATTTTAAATATTTGTTGTTTGCGGGATCAAACCCATGATATGCTGCACAGCAGTCAATACTTCAAGCACTGCTCCTACCGTACCATCAGAATACTTCTCTTTGATTTCTCATTCCAGTACTCACTTTCTATCCATATCACCTTTCATACATTGTATGTCACTTCAATTCAATGAATATTTATTATACTGTCAATACCAGGTCTGAATCACTGATCCATTCTTCCTCAGTGATTGTCTTAATAACAAAATATTTTCCTGTAAAAACATCAGTATAATATTCCCAATCATTGCTGACTATAGAGTTCTTTTTTGCATGGCAAGGTGGAATTTTCTTTTGTAATTAGTGAACAGATATACGTATCTATACCGTAAAGACACAAACTCTTTAGAGTATTTTGTTCACACAGAACAATTTTTTTTTCTCTCGCAATGGAATGCTTACAAACAGCCGGCATTATCAAACAGAAATGTGAATGTATGCTCTGGTAAAATAGCATGCATTCAATCATACAAGACAATCTTAAGATTTTAAATACCTTATCTGGTTATCAGCGTAGAACAGTCTTGAATTTTTCAAGAATAACTTTATGTAACATGCTTGTCTACTTGTAAAATGGTTGATTGCGAAGTATGGGTTATTTATAGTAAATCTGGGTGAGGGCTATGAAGGGTCTTTAATTGGTATGTGCCTACTTATACATATGATTTTATTGATTTGATTACAGGGCCTTGAAATTGTCTTGTAACACCCATCAAAACAAGCATGTTTTTTGCAAATATTGAGTAAAATAACAATGTCTTGCATGTACTTTCGGAATGGATAGCAAGGTGTTTGACTGAGTGTTGACCTGTATGTGGGTTTTAACCCACTATAGAGGATGAATTGTTAAAATATTAAACTGCTAGGGGGACGAGACTATTGCCATCAACAAGCATAATATTTACTTTTTGTTACATAGCAATTTGCCAGAAACACTTATCTTTTTTTACACATGACACAATGAGTCACCAAGGTAAATAGAAAGTATTTACAGACATATCAACACCACACAGTGAAAGTTTTTATAATGCTCAAACCCTGCCCATTTGACAGCTCAATTTGGTAAACTAAAATGGCATCATAACAATTTAATAAATATAAGCTGTTTCACAATGTAGTGCCATTTTTGCTGAAGAAGCCTGATTTAGATAGATACACATTTGTTTTAGAACAAAGAAAATCTAGACATTTGGTTACCTCCAACCCTCACTGGCCCTGTATGGCCAAATTGTTCACACCATGGCCTGTCCCCATTTTGCAGATCTCCGTACTAAAGCTTTTTGACCAATCATGGTGATGCTAGTGCCTAGTGCTAATAATAGACTAAGGGTTGATTTTTCTAATACTCAGATAACTTTTATCTGAGGAATAAAAATTGTGGTTTGACATATCTACTATAGATAAGTTGTCAAACCGTAAATTTTATTCTTCAGATAAAAGTTATCTGACTATTGACAAATCAGCCTTAATATTAAACTTATTTTTTTATTTATGTTATTTTTAAATGTCATTTTCCTATTGATTGGGAGTCACTGTACTCATTTCCAGGTAAGTTTCAGTGTGTCATTCATTTATGATGTATGTTGCAATAACTTTAGTTTATTATGTGGTTTTGTATTCTTTGGTGCTTGTAGACCTATGTAGTTGTGCTAATGTTTATGAATTGTGTTTTTTCAACAAATATACTAATATTTGTCTTTACCTAGGTTATTTTTATTATTATAGAAGATTTAATATTACAGAAGTATTTTCGACGTTTTTTTCACAACTGCCCAAAAAAATATTTCAGAATTGCAGCTTACATCGCAAGTTTCATTTTCATAAACAAATTGTACTCTTTACTTACATTTGTTGAAACATTCAGTCTATGTGAAAGGGTCAAATAAAAGTCAAAATGATAACATTTCATTATCACGTTTTCTAGTTCAAAAGTCCTCATTGATAGACTGATGTGTACATAAACTTTTTGTAAACAGCAAAATCAATGATATTATAAGTAAAAAGGCTCAAATGTGGTCAATTGACAAATCTTGACTATATTTGTCTCTTTTTCACTTGCGATGTCATCCTACTTTACTAATCGTGATGTAGTGTGCTATTGCAATATTTAGTTATTCATGTGTGCGTTAGTGTGCCATTTTTGAAGATAGAATGTCGTGTAGGTAACGTATCTATTCATTTATAATATCATTGAGCAAAATATTTTAAATGATAAATCTTTAAAACCTAGGTACAAGCAGAAGTATGTACAAGCCAAAATTGGCTGTCAAATTCTAAACCATCGCAAGTGAAGCTGCGGCCTAGCTAATACATTAAATAGTACATAATAATATTGTATGTACTGCAAGTACATAGCTTCTTACATGACCTTAATAAACTAGATTGACAAGATAAAATCATTACGTGTGGTGTTTATTATTCTGTAGTTGTTATTTACTTTTAGTTTAATATAGTTTTCTAATTCATAGTCATTTTTTTATTTAATTAAATTATAATTTGATAATATCTACAGTATAAAGAATAATTTTGCTACAATTGAATCGTCATCATCATATTCCTGCCCTTGTTACTTGAAGACATGGGAGAAACAAGACATGCAACACTAGTTCCCTTTACATATAAATGTTGCAAAAATAGTCAAAATTATTTATCACATAATATGTTTCTTTTTTATAAGAGCTTGCCCCTAATTAGGAATATCTCCTGTACCGGCCAGTATCGGAAGAACTACCGATATTAATTTGTTCCGTGCGTGAGTTGAACCTCTGACACGCAGTGCAAAATCCGATCGCTTAGTCACTGTTCCAAGTTTGTCAGCCAGCGTAACCAGCATGGCTTCCTATTATAATATTGCATCTCGTCTTCACATAATGTATTTAACATCAACTAAATGAATAGTGGAGACCACGGACTAGCAAGCGCAGCGTAGAACGGCCACCAACATGGTGGACAGACGACCTTATGAAGGTCGCCGGAAGGCGCTGGATGCAGGTCGCTTCCAACCGGTATATGTGGAGATCAAAAGGGGAGGCCTATGTTCAGCAGTGGACGTCTTATGGCTGAGATGATGATGAAATGAATAAATAAAAGGACTAACTACATACAAGATCGTATGTGCGTGATACAAAGTGCAACATCATCAGAAAATAAAACACAATGATGATCATCACTTAAGTCGCTACTAGGGCTATGTAATTTCGGTTATTATACTAGTTACGTATCCAATGGCTCAATGGCTAGTCTGTTGCCAGCGACTTGCTTTTTTCGAAAATTATCCCATAGAGACATAAATTCGGTATTTAATAGTAAAAAAAAACATCATCATCATCATCCACAGCCTGTCTTCACCTACTGCTGGGTATAGGCCTCTCCTTGTTTGTGCCATGCTCCAGGGTCTTGCGCCAGCCTCATCCAGGACACTCCCCCAACAATGTCGTCAAAAAACTTAAAAAAAAATAAACTAGCTGATCGTTGTTGTGGGGTCTCGAGGGTCCCCGTATAACACTGTTAAAAAAAAAACAATAAAATCTGTTAGCCATTTTCCCATGATATCAGACATACAAACTTTCGTATTTTATAATATTTAGGGAGTAGCTAAGGTCCCATTTGTCTCGGTAGGGAATTCCAAATACTCATTTAATATTAAGTCAAAGGTCATCCCAAAGGACTCGGAAACCTTAATTCCATAAGAAACCTTGCTTGAATATGTATTTCACTGGTCCAAGTTTCCACCATCTGCATTATGCACAAACCATCTTTCGCACTTGACAGCATTAGGAAGGAAGCTTCTGGAAAATAACCGCTCGCCACGTTGCACTCGCAATTTCCCGCGAATATTTCCAGTCTCGTCTACCGGTAACAAGGGACAATTTCCTCACAGAAAAGTCGCACTCTTCAAACCGAGTATCGATCGCTCTCCGCAGTCGCTTGTCCAACGTTGTTGCCATAAATTTTACTAGTCGTACGTTATGGTCGCGGAATTACCTCATTACCGTGACTCCGGAACGTAAAGGGCTATTGAAGTACACTGTGGATTTTAGGCAGTACGAATCTGACAGTCCCTCCCGCTCTGCCTTGGGTGGGAGGACTCATTTGATGATTTTACCACGATACAAAAAAAGTCGTACGTTATAAGGCGAATCAATCTTTTAGTTAAGCCGAGTTTGCCAAGGTTGGTCCGTAGGTAGGTGACCCTGACTATTATCGTAGCGAGTTTCCTCTGTGCCTCAGAAAGCACATAAAGCCGTAGATCTTAGACGGTCAGTTTCTGTTAAAGTCGGAAGCTTAAAAGTCTGGCAACCAGTCTCAAGGATTTTTTTTATGGAACAAACCCGCCACACTATTCCCAAACCACTTAAACTCCTGAAAGCCAGAATCAAAAGTGGCAACCACCAGAAAAGCGCAAAGATAATGAAGCTCGACGAGTCCCGGAGAAAGTATTACCAGTATTAACCAGTTACTGGGTTGTGAAGGACGCCAATCGTTCTATGCAAAATACTGATAGTCAGCTGTAATCGGTTCGACTTGAAGCCGACCCAACATAATTGAGAAAAAGCTGAGCACATGATGATGTCGTTACAAGCTTAAATGCAAGTACCGAGCGACCTTGTTTTCTCGTCAATGCGTGAAAAAGGTGTAGAAAATTGCCAACTGACGGGCATTCTGTACAGATACAGTTGAAATTCAAATTCCAATATGGCGTACATAGTAAGTGTATAAATAAAATGGAAGTAGACGTTTGTTATTTGAGAATACTGGAACCACATTTGATTATTTATGTGCCATTTGAGTGTAAACAGGTGTTTTATCAAGAAGTTTGTGTTCCGGATCACGGAAACTGATAGACAGGAGCTGGATTATAAATTGATTCAACTGCTAAGAATTTGTAATCTGCAATTTAATTTCCTGTTTAGCCGGATAAAGAGAGAAAAAAGAACGTACTTCCAATTTTCCTTGTCAATTCTTCTCACATCTCTATTGAGTATTTTAAGTGCGAGACAAAGCCGCAGCTCATACATCTCCATATTTTCCTCAAAAGAAATAAGAATTGCTAAACAAATCAGTAATTCTGGAAGTACCTATACCGTAACATAGTATGTAGAGCGCGATATTGTTTATTTGTTGATCGCACTTTAAATATTACATAACGTTACAGCGCTATTCCGAATAAGACTACGCTGTAGATTGAGGGAAAACACGTGAAATGTGTATTGCACTTAGAGTTTGCGTCGAGGGCAAAAACTTCTATGAACAACATTGGCATAAAATTCGCATATTGGGTACAAATGGGTTCATGCCCAAATAAATGTCCGGACGCTGGGAATAAACACTAATGTTGAAAATTTAACTGGGCAAAAATACCAAGAAAAAAAGCTTTTTTTTATACAAGTACATAATTTATTCAGTCATCTAAAACCCTTCATTAACCAAAGACCAGTATCAGTATATTGTCAAAATCATCTTATTCAATTCCGTGTTGATTTGTGCAATGATCCTGCTCCATTGTGATAGTTTTTCACTTGGATCGAAACGTGGATATGTAAATTAACAGGTTTCACACATCTTAAATCCTTTCTAAAAAAATCTTATAAAATTCTCCCTAGATCAAAAGACCCCATAAAATATTTTCGCCCAACACTACCTCAATTCATTCGTAACAATGATTCAAATCAGGTGCATTATGGCATTGTATGGGTTTCTATGGCGCTGGTGAATGGTCCCATTGTTCCAACTATGGGACAGGTGGCATTAGATGTTAATAATTCTTTAGTTTTTGTGTTGGGAAGACCGGTTCTTCCTGCAGTGTTCACTAAATTTGAGACTGACGGCAATTTTTCTGATATTTTTACTAGTTGTGTTGCCAGCGGAAATTATCCCACAGTACCGATATTTCGGGATAAAAAGTATCCTACGTGTCAATCCCGATTATACAATAATTATGCACCAATCTTCAACCAGTAGTTTTTGTGTCAAAAACTTTCAACTTGCAAACTTTCGCATTTACCACTTTAATGGTTTAACTCTACTTGACGGGGCCCCCTTATAGACCCCTATAGTCTTGCCGGGGTTGCGGGACATACGTATACCGCGACTCCGGTACACAAAGGGCTACCGAAGGACACCGTGGATTTTAGTCAGTACAAGTCTGACAGTAGGTCGCTTCCAACCGGTATATTTGGAGATCTAAAGGGGAGGCCTATGTTCAGCTCTGGACGTCCTATGGCTTAGATGATGATGATGTAGTGTGACAGTCATTCAAATTACGCCATTATTTAATCAGATCAATTCTTAGTAAGTTATTCCGTTCGCGGGACTTATTTCCATCACCGTGACCCCGGAACATAAAGGGCTATTGAAGGACACCGTGGATTTTAGTCAGTACAAGTCTGACAGTCCCTCCCGCCCTGTCCGGGGTGGGAGGACTCATTTGATGATTTTACCACGCAAGTAGGTTATTCCATAATTTTTGCTCGCTACTGACAAGACATCTATGTCTTACTCTCGGACTCCCCAGGAAGTCCAAGCAAAAATCTTGAAGTCCCAAAGACAGTGTTGCTTACGTCAATCTTTTTTCTTGCCCTACAAAAACTATGATGTTAATCGTTTTGCGTAAACATATAAAAAAACCCATTACAAAATCGATTACTGACCTCTGCAACAACCAGTTGACGGTGGAACTTCCTTATCATTTAAAGAAACTAGTATACCTACATGGTGAATTGTAATTCGATGTATTCCTTGAAAAGGACTAGACCTTTTTTTCAACAATTTGAACCCCGACAACATGGGGTCCAAACTGGCTGGTTTTGGAGATATCGAACTTAAAAGATTTTTCGAACAAATTCCACCTCTCACGGAAAGCACTAACTGTTCCCCGTAGTTTTAGCACCGCTGCTCGGCTCACGCACGTAGCCCGAAATTGTATAGCCTAATACAAAAATATTTTTCCTATTCGAACCAGTTTTTCCTGAGATTAGCGCGTTCAACCAAACAAACTTTAGAGCTTTATATAATTTAAATAGATTGATAGAGCTTATTTTGTTCAATAGAAATACATATTCACATTTTAATTTCAGCGACTTAACGACATTCAAAGCGAGCATTATTAACTCAATATAACAAAAGCATTTTTTTTTAATAGACCGATTATACCATACGAAAACTCCCAGTAACGTCTGCTCCCGAGCAAATCCTTCGTTAACCTAATTGTTCAGACACGGTCGATCGACGGTGCCCTACAAAATGATACAGACAGCTGTATCTTTAAACCGAGAGCCGTAACTCGCAGATACGGTATTACGCGGATCAACTAGTGGGTCGTTAACTTGCACCTGCCGTGTTCAACAGGCCAGTGCCATCGACCGGATCTAACCGATAAGGTTATCCATTATAACTGCGTTTCTTCCTGCGTATAAATAAACGTATGTGCCTAGATTGGTCGTATGCACCAAGACGCATTGTTTTTTGAATGCCGGTTAATTGAAGAGTTTCCTAAATTAAGCACGTTAAAGTCGTGATTAGAATAGTCGGGTTAAATTAGGGGACACGGGCCCAGTGATGGTTGGTAGATGTCACAAGTCTTTATTAGTAGGTATAGTATTTTCTTTGTTGTGCTCGGTTACCGAGAATATCTATAGATAGATTGATAAATCTTTCAGACAACTAGTAGAAATGCTGTTTAATGCTTATCCGGCAATAATTTTGTTGATAACTGTACACATTGTAACGGTTATCGAAGCAGCTAAAATTAACGATCTAGAAATAGTTACATGTCCATTAAAACGCTTGCAATTGAGGTTTATTAATGCATGCATGGCTCCTGCAATCAGCTTGAAGAACCATGTTTACATTACTTATTACCACGGACTGGTCAAGCAGTCAGTATATGCCTGGAGACTGCGTAAAGCAGTCAACCTGAACCTGAAGCACTGACTGCTCGAGCGGCGGTTCCGTTTATGTTAATACGACACGAACTCATCATCCTTACCTTGTTGCTATTCTACCAATTCGCAGTAAGCGTTTCTAAACGACTTTTATAATACGTGCAGCCAAAGAAGTAGAACTCTGTCTGCTGCTGTATTTTCGAACGCATACAAACCCTGATATCTTCAAAGAGTGAACAGGCTTCTTTTGGGCAAGCTCACTCCATTGTCTACTTTGTCTCTGTCACTGTCACCCCTAACCAAGAGTAGTGTCAAGTACAAACTAATAAATTCTCTCTTCTAATATATTTTTTTTCATCTTTTGATTTAAATTTTGCTCTTGAATCTAGTCTAGGTCAAAGAACAGACATAGTCTACAATGGACTGAGCTAACCCAGAAGTAGCTTGTTAAAGAGATTAAGGTTGTATGCGCTTTAACCCAATCCAATAAAGTTCTGATTCAAACAAAAAAAAAGTGAACCGATATTACATGTAGGCTAAATCTCTCGCTAACCTAATTGGCGGGATCCGGTCGATACGGTGGTGCCCTATTGAACGCTTGTCAGACCCAACAGGCTAATAGCCGCGGTTTTATTAACATGTCAATATCAATTTACAAGTTTCGGGGGTAAACTGCTGATGGCAGTTTTAAATGAAAAGTATTTATAGGCAGATATTTTGCATGAATGGCAAGTGTGTGGTTTTGCAAAGAGTAAAGAAATAACGATAAAATATCTCTATGCTGGGTAGAATAGATGATGACAACGACGATATATTACTAGACTCCTATTAACAGGCGACTGATGTCTGTCAACACATTAGGCAAAAAAGTCAAAAAAATCCGTGTACCCTGTTTCATCTCATTCAGCTCAGTAATTTTTCATAGCCATCCTCACAAACTTTCGCATTTTGTAATGTGCATGCGGTTGGTGGACCTAAAGTCTACGCCTTTTATTATTTCGCACTGAGATAGTGACCGAGCAGATTCTTACGTCTTATAGTTTAATTTAGCAATATTAGCACATCTAAGTGAGCTCTCAAATTCCTTGTTCTTCAAGTGGTCTAAAATTAAACACTTCAAACGTCCAGTTATAGCTATGCTAAATAATATTAATAGCCAGAAACTTTATAACTACTGCTACCATCTATTGTTATTACTTACTATTTCAAATGCCTATTGAATTTAATCTTATCGTTATCAATGATTGTAGTATAATTATGTTTTATTAAACCTTTCTTTGTTGCCATAGCATTACACATTTCTATGCCTGATTTTGCATGACTAAGAATTATTGGCCCCCCGATTTCAAACCGACAGAGTTTCTTTACATTTTTCATCCTCGTACTAATTTATAAGTTCAGTTTACAAAGACAGTATCATACTCGATCGATAGTAATTTTACGCTGCATACCTACAGTAGCAATTGATTTGATGGTAATCGTCATTTGAGGCAGGAAATATCAATTGATACCGATTCTGATAAGTATAAAAATTGTATGAGTCAAATATTCAAAGTAACTTGAAACTCCTTCATATAATTTATGAACATTATCATCATGCCGGTATCCCATTCAACTAGGGGTAACACAACACGTTATCTTCTTCCATTCTTTGCTGCCAGACAGATGTCTTTTACTCCTTTTTCTTCCACATCGTTCCATGTACAACTCATCCATTGTTTCTTTGGCCTTCCTATTCCTCCCTGTTCATCGACATTCATACCCACCACTCTCTTATCTTCCTCTCCATTATTTTTTATTGGCCAACAGCAAAATTCATTAATAGGAATTGGGCCGAAAAGCATTCGAAAATGCCACAAAATAGTTCCTCAAAACCATTCGTTTAGAAATCTCAACTATATTCAAGCCACTAAAGCTGGACTGAGGTCCTAGACTTGTTATTATTTTAGGGAAATATGTCTGGACACAAGCCAAAAAACTTCACAAAACAATACAAGGCAGAACAATAATGTTGACAAACCTTAAATAATAGTTTTACTTTTTGCCAGAATATAATTTTCGAAGCCACTTTACTTCCAAAAGGTGCTTCCTCGTGAGTCACACCCAATTTCAGGTTTGGAAGTAGTCGAAAATAGGTAGTGCCAACTTACACGCGATGGTTCTTTGACAGCTCACGAACTTTTGAACGTCAGTTTAGGGTAACAGGCTCTATTAAAGCGCGCGAAAACTTCGTTAGCTGTCAGAGAAGAGAACCACCCTCATTATTGCTGACAGCCACCTAAGTTCTGACTTCTTCATTTAGCAGAAACTTTGCTTCTCCGCATTGGTTTCCAAAATCTACAAGGATAGTTTTGTCAATCCGTAGAGTAATGGTCAGGATCATTAATTTAGTTATTGACCCAAATCGATGTATCCAGTTATGAAAGTTATTACCCATTTTATAACTTCTGATCCGTGTGGGATTGATAAACTGAGGTCGTTAATTCTTCGACCCAATATCCCAATTCCCTTGAGTATAGTTTCAGTCCGAAACGATCAAGTTTGGAGTCATCTTTAAACTATATTATTTTTTTAAGATTCAGCAGTTGCCACAAGTCCTACCTAAAGAACACATCAATATTTCTGTTCATAAAATCTTTTCCCAAATCAAATGCACAAATGGCTTTAAGTTTTTACCAATCATTACTCATGAGATCAACATAGAAACGCCCAATACAAAGTCTGCTATCAATCTCCGTGCCCCACGCACTTCGTTCGGAAACTGCAGGACCATATAATCTGTTCCCCCCTTTATCTGGGTCAGATAGCTTTATCCTGTTCTCTGTTGTCTTTTCTAAGATTGAAGTTGATTTTTCATTGTTCCGGATTTAGCACGGTTGCAAAACGATAGGACAGTTGGTTTTTTATTTGATGTTAATGTTTTGTCTCTTTCTCAATCTTGAAGTTTGAAACACAGGATGATGACGTGAATTTGTATGATTTGTTGAGGACAGTATAATCATTGTTGTGAGACTTAGTTGTCAATGAATAAATTTTGTCATGCATGATTTTTACTTGACCAAAATTTCAAGAACACAATCTTCTCGACTTGGTGATAATGACTGATCTACTGCACAAACAAATAGCAGCTGAAGAAGGTCTCACACAGTTTGCAATTTGTCTAAATAATTAGCATACTGACGACAATATTATTCCAGTACGCAAAACAAGACAGATGTTCTTTTCCTTCGATATCCATATTGATATGGAAATATTTCGAAAGTAGCTTCACGCACTGACAAATACAGTCAATGTCGAGCAATACAGTCAAAGTAGACAATTGTGTATCAGTATAACATCAAAGAGGCGTGAACAGTTAACCAGATTGCAACATCGACAAGATGCCATTTTCGATATGATGAATGATACCTTTCACTGTTTCATCTTTACAAATGCCAAATATCGAGGAGACATTTCCAGCAAATTATTTTTTCCTGTTCAGAATTTTAAATATGGCTTACCATTCAAATTCAATATACACGGTGTTCCTTCGAAAAACTTTTAACCGTTCTAGGGTCTCTGTTACCTATTTAGAGTTCCGCGAACCAGGCAGGCTTTGGGCCTCTATAGGGGCCGCCTTCAGATTGCTTACACTTGTTTTAGGCGCGCGTGGAACACGAATCGCTGTCGACTCAGGCCGATTTTGGTACTATACGGCGCTCCTTTTCATGCAACAATACTCCTTATTACCACTTAGTTACCTTATACAAACCTTGCAATACCACGTCCAAAATGCATACGAAAATACATTAAATTTTTTCCATCTAGATTGTTTTTGCTTTTAATCACCTTCCATTAATTCCTCAGCAATTTCAACATAACTTCAACAGTCAATAACCTCACATAGAATTGCAGACGTCTTGCAGTTGCATGCGCCTACGCCTTCCATTTCAGTAATATTTCCGGCTTACACGAGCGTTGATTGCTTAAATAACTCGTCGATTCGCTTAAAACTGTTGTTTTCATGCAACGTTACTATTTGCACGGTCTACTGAGCTGGTTAATTCTTGGGATGTGCGCAGGCGCAATATCGGATGTTGTGCTGTAGGTAGCTGTCGTAGCTGCTGATTTAGGCTCTTCTATTGGCTAAATGTGATGGGGAGGGTGGCTGGTGTCCTTACTTTGTGATTTATTGAGTAATACTGGTTGATGGCCTTTGAACTTCTTGTATTATGATGTAGTATATTTGGGCATATTTGTGGTGTGTCTATTTTATCGCTTTTGAGACCTTAAGTTGTCTATGACGACAATGCTCTGAGGTATTCTTTCTGTAGTGTTCCGAGTTAACTAATTATAGGGCTTTCTCCATAAAGCGTATACCAGAAGTTGGCTTCTCCTACTAGTTCACCTCACCTCAATTTTCCTGCGATTAAAACAACTGAATGAATGAACTGTAATTACCAATTCTTTGCCTTTACACTTTCGGTCTTTTCCATCAGTTCCTCTATATCAGTGGTTCTTAACCTTTTAGTCATGAGGGACCATTTTACCAAATGTTTGTCTTGCCGGGGACCACCCATTATGGATTGTTTGATAAAGAAAACAAGCAGAATTTTATAATTAGCACTCATTTATTTTGTATTTAGCAAAAAAAGTTACAGATTTTAATTTAATGTCATTTTTGTGACTGCATATTCTTTACTAACTTCTGAATTCTTGGTTCAGTGCTACTCAAACCTAAACGCATGTCGGCAGTAGCATCCAACCGAATTCGATGCTTGTTCGCGTCACGCCACACGCCACATATTATCAGGATGACTTCGCGGACCACTTGGAATGCCTCCAGGGACCACTAGTGGTCCGCGGACCACCGGTTAAGAACCACTGCTCTATATAATCATTCACTGGTGAGCCCCCTTTTATTGAGAGTAGAAATCATCAAATGAGTCGTCGGGATCCCTGGGTGGAGCGAAAGGGAATGGCAGACTCTTACTAAAAGCCACCCTGTTCCCTCCCATGCTCTTTCTTAACGCTTCGACAATAACAGGTATAATTCATACCTTTCAGGGATTTACAGACATGTAATGTTACGTGATGAGATTCAGTTGGTCACAAGTACCACGACGGAGGTAATTTTAATGACCTCGTAATTGATGGGAATCGGCTTATTAAAGTGTATTTATAAAAATTACTTAATTACAACTGAGATAATTATTGTGTAAAGATTAATACAAATGATTAACTTGTCGTTATCTTTGTCAGTTTTACAGGACACTAATCAGTACATGCTTTGTTAAATTGTTTTATCAATTTGTTTTGTGTGTAGACGTCTGTAATCGGTTAATGATTATGTGATAACCGATATTAAAATACATTGAACAAAAATGATAACAAAGATATTTTTGATTTGAAGTAAATATTATTAAATTAGGACAAAAAACTTCCACAATCAGGGAAAAGCAAACGTGATTCCCCCACTAAACTAGAGATTAAATATTTCAAATATGTCAGATCTCAAAAAACGAGAAAAACTAGAGTTTAATTTTCAATTAAAATTCTTCAATACAAAAATACTAGTTTGTGTCTAACCGACGCAACCTCTATTTATCAAATACTCACAAGCAATATTCTAATTTATATGAGAAAACTAGTTTCATTTGATTTAGTAATATTTTCCTTAAATAAATTGAAAGTAAAACTGAAAATTACATTTTTATTTGTCTAAGATTTTCAGTGAAGTGTCGAGTTTGAAATATACCACATCTTCTACCTTTAATCAATTCTGTGTTTAGATCTCTTTTAAAACTACCCAGTTTTCATGGCTTTTCAATTTATTTTGGCTAATAAGATCATTTGTCTACCTAGTCGGTAGTCTTCCCAAATTTCTCGATCCCATTTGTTGTCAGACTTGTCAGGCTTTTTCGTGACTACCCTCACTTACAAAACTTTCAAAAATAAAGCTTTATGTGTCGGTAGTTCTATTCATATCGATGACGTCACTGTATTACGTATTTCCCGCGGCTATGTCGTCATAGAACGCTGTAAACATAACTACCACAAGATATAAGATAATCACGTCATGATTTTACTACAGTAACATGAAATGAACATAAAAAAGTGTTTAGCTTTTTTCTTGCTACATGTTTTCGTCAATGACTTGGCTATTTTTCACTCAGACGTAGTTATTGGAAAGCTCACCTCTTCTTCAAAACTGCCTTAACTCCCAAGATTTATGCTACAATTTTCCTGTTAAAAATCTGATAAAGTGTCCTGAAAAATCAGATTTTTTTCTTTTAGTAGGATTGTTTGTCTGTTTAGTCTTAAGGCGCTCGCGCATTCACCTGTAATGTATGTGTATTGACTTCGAATGTTCGAATCTGTAACGTTACATTACAGGTGAATGCTCGCGGTGCGGAAGCGCCCTTATAGGTTATAACATAACGTCATTCAAGCTTCCAAATTTCCAATACATTTTCAGCGCAGACGTCTACGTTGAAACTCGTATTTCGCTACAGCTTTGTCTACACAAATTGGCCAATCAATTCAAGCATTACAATAAGCTATCTTTCTGGAATCGTGTTTAGTTATTTACCTAACGTTATTGGCGTACATCGTTCCCAGTTTCCACGTACAAGAGAGCTATCAAACTATATTTTTAGTAATTCCGACTAGCGGCGGGTTTCCTCGTCTTTTTCCCTAAAACTTGATTATATTTGTGTTTATATCTGCAGGAAAATGAACACCGTTTACTTACTCCGAAGCTTATTTCTTGTATCGATGAATCTTGAAAACGTCCATCAAAGAATAGGTTTACTTCTAAATTCTTGAATAGATTTTCCAGTAAAATGATGAAAGCCTTTTCTTAATTTAAATAACTCTGATATGAATAGTATGCTTAAACTTCATAATATAATCGTTCAGTCATTAATCAGTTTCATTTTATGTCAACAAACAAAATTGTTTACAGTCAGTGTTATTGACTCACACATGATGACGTAGGCAGGAGATCTTGGTAAGTTCAAAGACATAACATTGCTGGGAGTACTGAAAGGTTTCGAGATTGGAAACCAGTATATGATGTGTCAAAATTCGATGGGAAGGGAAAACCCGTCTGACATTCGGGATGAAACTTTTCCTTCGTAAGCAATCCAAGAAATAAAGAAATTCACTCTGACACACCACGTAAGAACGTACTAGTATATTTTCACAGTTTTTACCAAATCTCGGTATTGCCGTTGCGTTTGATGTGCACTAAAACTTAAATCTGTGTGCTCTTATATAAATGAGGAGATCGCAATAATCTTCCCAGCAGTAATGGGGGTTTCACATAGACCAAAATCTGCCTTCAAGCTCGAAACTCCTAAAAATACAAAGCTACTAAAGTTAAGACCGTCAATTAGTAATGTGGCGTGCGTCACAATTTTTCTTAGATCTGTCACGTCTTTCCGTACTGTCTGTCTGCCTACAGAGTAATTCAGGTTTCTGGAAATCTGATCGATAAATCTGCTATCCAATTGAATTAAATTGATTGATAGATAGAAATAGCATAGCATACAATCAATCGTTTAATTTAAGATACCAACTCTCTAAAATCAGTCATGACACAATTTGAATTTTCATTTCACAACTGTAATCTAAATATGGCCGACGTGAAATGAAAAGGCCCGCTAATAGCTAGCGCATAGGTCGTTCACCCAGCCTATCGATCGACTGCCTGTTTCGTAAACAAGTTGGCTGTAACTCTGCTAAGCATAGGGCCTCCAGGCTGACTTATCGATCCTGGGAAACCCTAGCAGGCCTACACATAATGCTATTAGTGTCGATTTGAATTATGCTCCTTTCCAATGTAATGTGTTAATCGGAAAAGCAGGTCTGGTTTGTAACAACTGCGAGGCAGGAAGTGTTTGTACGATGATCCAGTTTTCTGAATAGAATTCTGTGTCTATGGCGCCAAAATGTTCTCCAATTGCACGAAAGAAATCTTGCTCAATGATATCCAGTTTGGCAGAAATATTTCAGTCACGTTTTGGCTTTATGGACAGCTTATAGCCATACTTTATGGGGTTGGTATGGTCAGTCTGGTCAGAAATGGTCTCCAAGAAGCTTGAAACATCGTTTATTTACCAATTTCTTCCAATATGCATTAGTTCTTATATCTTACTGCCCCGTTTATTCGCACAAACAAAAGAGTGCGTCCTTCAGTACACCGACTGGGAATAAAAATATAATAAATATGTACGTCTCTTTCTAGTGATGAATTGATGTTCAGAATTCGGAACGAAGTTATTTCAGGGATGCTAAATTGACTTGCGTGTTTACTATGCTTGCGTTAGTAATGTTTTATGGCGTTTACTCAATTGCAAGTGTTGTCATATCTTTTATTGGATACGTTCTGAAATATTGTTTGTTTTGCAACTGTTGTGACGTGTAAATATTAAATTTTGCTTGATTAGTGCTAACGTGGGAGGTTTCCGATAATGATGACTTGTAGATTGTATTCTATTCATCGATTTTTTGGGAAATCTGCAAGCATTTTCAGCATTCCCAGATCTCCCTTTCCCTCCCTCACCAACTTTACTTCCATCGCGTTTATAGACATGTTTAATTTTGATGACGTCACAGCGTTATACTTCGCCTACGTTCGCACGTAACCGCAACGCATTAATGGCTCTAAACGAAGCGGAAACATGCGAGTATTGCGACCAAGCCGGGTTTTATTTCAACCGGTCACTTGTACGGTATCGACTAGACGTCTGAGCTATTATCAGACTTGTAGTGATTTGTCTGGAGATATGCGTATCATCAGAGGTTATCGTGTTAACGTCGTTGGGTGCTACATCGCATATGTTTATAACGTTATGCCTGTCCTTCTCAGGATTAAAGCTGCATAATTCACTGACATACGCGCATGTGTTTGTTGCTCCCTTGGCGGGCATTCTCGCTCCAAAGTTTATTGTGTGAAAGTCATCAAAAGCATTAGATATTCCTGTAATTATAACTACCAAGTATCAATAGACAAATGCATACATTATGGCTTGTTAAGAGTTTGCATTCTACTTCAAAACCAATCAGTTTTCGAAGCTTTTTTCCCCCTAATGCTTTTTCAATTGCAGCTAGGATTTCTTGTTACCTACAAACGTGGGTAGTTTATAGGTGGTCCTTAATTATGCATGCAGTTTAGCTCGGAATAGATTTACCGGAACTGTCTGGGGTGGTTTGCCACCCCGTTAGTTACAGCTAGCGACATATCATGCGTTGGACGGGTTTAAATATTCATAGGGGAAGGGTTGAAACCCCTTGCATTAACCCTTTTATTTGTAGACTACCCTACCTAGTACTTACTCCTTTTTCACCCGTCATAGTACTTTCTAGATCTGTATGAGAGTCGCGGGCAACTGATGGATGCAGATAGCGAATTGTCGTTCGGCGTTTCGATTTATGGGACAGGTCTTTGTTTAGCAGTGGACTTCAATGATGAAGGGCAAAATAATGAAAATTATATTCAGATCGAGAGACATTTTATAATATATACCAATTTAAAAAAAAATATGAACTGCTAAAAATATATAATTCCGTTTTACCATAACCGGGTACAAAAAGATAAAATCTTGCTAATTTTAGCTACATTCAGCTGATTACACTACTCAACACTTAAAAAATATCTGACCCAATTCATATTATTTCATAATAAGCTTGACCAATATAAAAATACTGTATGCATTTTATTTCGATATCACATCTGGTTATAGGGATAAATATTTTTTTTTTTTTTACCTACCTACAAAAGTTAAAATGCGGGTAGTCCGGAAACTTATTACTTTTGCAAATGGAACATAGTGCATTTGTTAGTATATTAACTGACTTCTAAAATGTCGCGAGTGTGTGTTAACAGTCCTGATTTATTTTGCTATATTTGTGGCGAGTTTACGCCGAAATCGAAAAAAACCACTTTCTGACTTAATTAAACAGTGCTATCAAGCTTATTTGGATGGATGGGTTCCTAAAGTGTGCTGCTTAAGATGTTATACATATCTCAATGGTTGGTGTAAGGGAACAACTAAAAAAATGCCATTTGGTACGCCAATGGTGTGGATGGAGCCAACGAATCATGCCGTCGATTGTTATTTTTGTTTAACGCGATTTTCGCGAAAAAATAAAAGTTTTATTGGACTGCTACTATAAAATGGGATGCAATATGTCACTTAAGTTGCATTTTCTTCACTCGCATTTGGACTTTTTCCCGAAAATATGGGATCAGTCAGTGACGAACATGGCGAACGCTTTCACCAAGATGTTGTTGCAATTGAAAAGCGATTTCAAGGCAGATGAGAGCCTGCTATGCTCGCGGATTACTGTTGGAGCCTTATTAGAGAGACCCCTGCTACTGAGTACAAGAGAAAAGCCAGCTACTCCAAAAAATCTACGCCATTTCAATTAAAATTACAATAAAATTATGGAAAATTCGTGATTTCGGACATGGATGTTTATCTGGACATTGAGATGTGATGGTGTGTGTATATTTGCATATTTTTATTACTTTAGTGGCAAGAAATAGTAATCACATAATGCGACCTCAGATAAAATCAAAAGTTGAAAATTTGTTGAGTAGTGTTACCATACTAAACATTCCAGTTTTAGAATGTTATCCGAGGTCACACCATTGCTGTTTTAAAACAAAAACAATTACACCATGATACCTATTGTTGGTAACCGATAAGCCATCTTTATACAGAATCCTTTTCCATTGTGTCACAAATTACCTTATAAACGCTTTTCCCTTGCTTTGCTTGCAACGTGTGTGTTCGGGTTTACCTCGTTTTATATTTTATCCTGCCGTAATGGTGTGAACGCATCCTAATTTGTAATTGGTAGGGGTGTGCGGCTTTGGCTTTATCGTAATTAGATTAGGGTAGATAGAAATTTAATTAGTTGGATGATTATTACTGATTGGGGCGAATTTCTTGCCGACGACGTCGCTGTCTCAACAGGGTACTGTGATCCTCGAACGTGAAGGGCAACTAAAGGAACAGGGTTGTTTTAAGTCAGTACCAGCCTTATAGTTCCATTTGCTCCAGCCAGGGTGGGAGGACTTATTTCATTACCCACTCCTATAAAGAGAGCATTTCGATGCTTTGACTATTAAGGCGCTCCCTCACCGGCGAGCATTCACCTGTAATGTAACATAAAAGTGCGCAATTTGATGCTCTATTGCCTTCGAATGTTCGAATCTGTAACTATACATTACAGGTGAAAGCTCGCGGTGAGGAGTGACCTAAAGCCTTACTTCATAAACACCCGCAGCCTGTCTTCCCTTCAGTCTCCAGTGGGCCTCTTCCTGACTTTGTGCAAGTCTCATCCATATTTACCACTTCTATGTACTACACAGAAGTCTGCCCATCTGGCCGCGTTCAACCCATGCTATTTCGGAATGGTTTTTCCAAATCTTTCTATTTTGGTATACCGGTCAACGGTCTATAAATTTTCAATATTAGATCTAAAATTACTTTTATAACATGGCCCACCTGTTAGACTGGGTTATCCCACTATTGGACATAGACCTCGCCCGACGGCTTTCAGTTATTTCGATATCCAGACCCCCAAATAAAAATAGACCAATGCTAAATCCACCGAGGTATAATAAGTGTCTAAACACACTATGCCGAGGATACGCGACGGAAGTTCGGCATGATTACGCCTGCAATGCTATTTGAATTACTGGCGACACATTATGCCGAAGTTACGTTGCGTTATAGCGTACAGCCGAACTTCAGTCCGGCGTAAGTTCAGCGAAAATTCGGCGGCAACGTATTCTGTAGAACACACATTATACGCGACCGAAGTTCGGTTCGATTGCAGACGGCTAAAGCCTCTGCAATTGCTGTTACTGTAAAATAGTCCATTTTTCGGGTTTCGCACCTCAAAAGTAATAACGGAATCCTAACAGGATCACTTTATTTTGCATTTGTCTGTCCGGCTGTTTAGATAACACGACACGACGGCGACGCCACGACAGCGTTCGAAACAGTGAATATACACACAAAATTGCGCAACTGAATTTCTGCCGCGTAAGTTCGGCACTTATGGTGGCTGTCATATCAGCCGAATACGTTGGAATGTAAAATCAGCCGCGGAACTTAGGTCGCGTACCTTTGGCATAGTGTGTTTAGACACTAAGATTATACCTGAACCTTGGGGATTGAAAGAGAATAAAGAGACTGTTTAAAGAGTATGCTTAGATGGTTCAGTCATGTTGAGAGGTAGGGAAAGGCCACCAAAAGGAATGTTTAAGGCAAATGACCAGGAGAAGGCGTCCTAGATAATCTTTTTAGTGAGGTTTTTGAAAAAGGTTTGGTGCATAATACTCTTAAGCAGTTTGCTTGTATGACCAGGTGTATGAATGTGGACGAGGCGAAATGAGTAGTAAGAGTCGTAGCAGGTGACGTTGTGTGGTTTCTTTTGACCGGAAAAAACGAGATGATCCATGGGAAAAAAGCGAGAGTTTATGTGTGTATGTTAAACCCACGTTATCAAATCTTGTGTAATGTAGGCTGGTAACCCTAAATTCGTAACGTAAACACAGTGAACGAGAACACTTATAACAATAACATGCGCAACTAATTTTAGACACTTACTGAATAGTTACAAAACTCTCATTTGATTTATGTACTGTAGAAATACGAAGAAAGTTTCGCTTTAATGTTGATTTTTGCTTTTATTCCTTGAAAATGTTGGTTGAAACTAGATTTTGGAGTCTTATATTCTAAAACCTATATTTTCGGCTAACATTTTCAAGCAAGCTAAGAAAATATCAATGATGTTATGGATTATAGTATCGGCCCCGACTTTAGAGTTGTAGATCATGGGTTCGTACCCAGCCAGGAATTGCTTTGTGTAAATTATTTCAACACAACGTATTTCAACCGGTATACCAAAAGAACCAGTAAGGGCCAGAAAATCAGGGATAATTATCATGTTTATTAGTTGTGTTGATTCTCCAATATTTCGTCACTATTGTAAGCGTTGTTGTGATGTTTGTAAACATAGCACCAAGGACAAGACCATGTCAGATTTAAAACTTACATAGTCAATTTGGCACGGTTAACGCAGTGGCTGAGCAATCGAACTACTGCGCTGCGTGTCGCGCGTTCGATTCCCGCACGGAGCAAATATTTGTATTATCTATCCGAGTCTGGGCGTTTGTGTATGTGAATTTATGTGTTTGTGTCCTGTGTCGTAGGTGCCACACAGGACAGAGAAATTCTTAGAGTGGGGTGTTTGTTAAAGAAAAAAAAAACTTACATAATTCCCAATCCATGTTGATATATCAGGGCTTATGTAACCCACAGGCCTATGTACGTCATCATCACCCACATACAAGTCGACCACAGTCTACCGGACTCCTATTACGTCTTAGGACGTTACCGAATTGTTTCAGTACACGTCGAGTTTGTTATCAAACAAACTGGCCGGGCGTGTTCGTCTGCCTGTGATTATGTGGCTGATTGAGGTACTGACTGTACATACTGGTTTTTGAGGCAGGATATCTGGATTTTGTTGGCAAAGTGTGTGAGTTGATTACATGTGACTCATAAGTGGAGAAAAGGTGTTACAGTGTAATATTCCACAACTATCACACACACAACAACGCCATGTAGTCCCAAGCTAAGCAGAGCTTGTGTTATGGAAACTGTGAAACAAGGGCATACAAATGCATGTTGTTATGTTAGCAAAATCCTCTTTCGTGTATTATTTCATACATAACTAGCTCGAAAGATTTTGGATTCAAGAAAAGTAGTAGATCTTAGTTTTGTTTACCCTACCCAACCAGGACGGGACGGAAAAGACTGTCAGACAAGTTCTAGTCCTACTGTTCATTCCTACATAGTTATTGCCGTTAATCTAGTGCAAGAGGATATTATAATACACAAGAGTGCTCATTAAGAGTGTAATTAACTTAATTTATGATGATACAAAAAATACAAGTCGTCCATCTCATCAAGCCTCGATCAAGCCATAAGAATCCTATTTGTTGATGTCATGATGGTGTCAAAATTTCCTGCCAAATAGAAACAAAACTAAATAATTTCTAGAACAATAGAAACCTTGCAACAAAACGTAACTTAACAAGGCACAAAATATAATCCCTAACATATAATTTTCCTAGTACTCACGTAATGGGACCGTCGCCATTGGCTCGTTAGCGTTGCAACTCTGACGCAACTTAGGACAATCGCTTTCGAACAATGGACGGTCATAATAACCCCACTGTGATATAGAACCTTGGGGTCCTTCTGCTTTTAACGGAGTAGTTTTACTATTAGTATGGGATTCTGGATTTTCATTGGAGTTTGGACAGGGTGATTTTTTTTAATATTTCCTCCGTGCCTCGGAAAGCACGAAAAGCCGTTGGTCCCGGCTGTCATTTGTAGATCTTTGACAGTCGTTACTGTTAGACAGAAACTCTAAAATCTGAAAACCAGTCTTACCATGGGGTATCGTATTACCCAGTAACTGGGTTATAGAGGTCCGACAGGCAGTCGCTCCATGTAAAATACTGATATCCAGCTGCATCTGGTTCGACTGGAAGCCGGCCCTAATCTATTTGGAAAAAGGCTAGGCAGATCATCAATAGTTCTGGAAAATATCCCAACTTCCAATAGACACGTTTTTTATTACGTTAGAATAATAAAGTAACAAATAGATCTGAGGAGTTGCTCATATCCACCCAATTTGAGTTCCTTGGAAGAGGAGAGTGCAGGACTTTTGGGGCAATTGTTTACATAATTTTCATAAAAAAACTGCTGATTCCCAGGCTAAAACCAGTACAAATAAAAGTACTTTTGGAGCTATTAAAGTTCCACAAAGTTCAAGGTCTTCGGATTCTTTTGTGTCAAAAATATTCTCAGGCAGTTGTGGTAAGTAAATTTAGCTCGTTCCGGTCTCCCCTTTAGGAAGCCGGATACGTTCTAAGAAATTCTCCTTCAAGAGAAAAATACGTTAAAGTTGAATGAACTTGAAAAGGCAGTCTGGTACTAAATGTCTCTCGGAAAGAAAGGACGAGCTTGATATTATTTCGTAGTGATCTTAAATCTGGGGGTAATGGTAGATTTTTAAAACTTTGGTTCTTTGGAGAATTCAGCTGGTTTCTGCGAGAAGTGTGGTTCTGGCTAATCACGACTTATTTTTGTTTTATTTTTTTGGCTGATGGTTAATCTTCAAATTACTACTTTAGATGTGGGTGGCTGGGGCAGAATGAAGTGTCAGTTTTATATTGACTAAAACCCACCCTGCTTTTATAGCATATTGGTGACAGCCATACGGCCTGCCTGCTGAAAAGCGATCACCGTAACCAATCGCGATCACCGTAACCGTAGAGGTATTGATTGCTTTCCTTCAAGTTCCAGTCTTTCAACAGCCCTTTGCGTTCTAAGGCAAGCAGTAAATCGTTTTAACAAATCTGCCAAGCTTATTTTATAACCTGAAACCCTCATAGAATCATTATAAATGACCCAGCAAATCATAACAAACTAAAACCTCATAACTATGTAATGTGTAACCCATGAAATACTCCAACAACATAAAAATAATTTAAGTGCAATGTTACTAACTAGTACACACGGCTAGTCGGCTACACATCAAGCTATACAAAGCCAGTATTAGCTGACCGTTTGTTGTGTGTAAAATCGTACAAAGCGAGACCAAGACAAACTGGTTTTGTATAGCTTGATGTGTAGCCGTGTGTACTTCGGCGGCTCAAGGAGCCATTGTGGCAAGAAACTTGAGTTTTGAGTAATAAACTAAATTGACCAAGGAGAACTCACTGAAAACATTTATTAACAAGGGAATTTTACGCTTTTCACAAAAGAGTGTAATAAATTGGACGATGATTTTGATTAGGAAAGCTTTTATTGTTCGCAAGATTCGTTGTACCAAAACTACGTTGGCGCCACGAAAAAAAAAACAAAGGCTTCTTTTGCAAATTTTAATATGTTTTGTTGTTTTTTTTGTTGCTGTAGTTTTACAACCAGCTAAGCGCTGAAATTCTCCATGAGAACGAAAAATCCCAAGAATACCATAAAACTCAATAGTCATGGCAAAAGCAAACATAATATATTCGTTATTAATGAGACACACCCCATTTCTACCTAGCCGTACTATACCTTCATTAAAATTTTCCGAATAATCAACTCACTAAGCGATTTGAACTACCAAAACTACCAGGAACGCATAAATTCCTAGTACACAGATCGATGTGTAAAACGTTGCCTGATAATTAGGACTCGCCCAGTCTAACCTCCCTTGCATCCACACGCATGCGTGATGACGACAGGCGTCTGTCAAACCCGCGCATGCGTACTACGCAACTGTTGGCCGCCGGTTTGGTTGCTGTGTGCATTCCTCGAGACGGAAGTACGGAACTGCATATATTAGGAGATCCTTGACCTCGGCCTTTCTAGGCCTTAGATCAATCTCTGATTGCTAAGGAATGAAGGTTTTATTTGGACTTGTTGTGTGTATCATAGATTAGTTGTTGTTTTTTTTTGTAGACTTGTAAGTGCTTCTCTGAATGCTTAATTATGTATCTGTTTATCGATTGATGTATTGTTTTTGGTTTGTTTGTTTTTGTGTTTGATTAGATTTTGTTGATTAGCTAGTATTTTTCGTTTTTTTTTGACAATAGGGCTCGGTACGATTTAGTGCCTTCTCGTTCGTCAGTAATCGTCTACATAGCTTCTGTATTGTTGTCGTCTGAACATTGACCATTGAATCTTAGCAGTTGATACGTCTGTCAGGTTGATTTTTATAATTAAATGGCCACCAGATACTACTTGATGTTAGTGAATAAAAGGGACGAGACATGTGACGAATGGCCTGCCTAGAAGAGTCGACTCGGTTACTTTTAGCCCAATAGGATAATATGTCTGATATAGTTTTTCTTCACAGAAGTCGACTACGGCATTTCTAAATGTTAATCATTAGGTGTAAACTCTATATTCCTTAATTAACATAAAATGTGATGTTGTTCCAGAGGTCGTTGCGTTGCGTGAAATCGGACGCGGCGCGCGGTTGTCGAGCGGTACACTAGCGAGGCAGAGACAAACCACCCACCATGAATGAACTAGACAGCCTGCGCCAGGAGGCGGAGACCCTCAAAAATGCTATTAGAGTGAGTATTTAAAACCTATTTTCTTAAATCGTACTCGAAAAGTAGGTTATAACATGCCTGAGGAGCGGGTTGAAAGTATGTAATAAGGTATAACTTTCAACCCGCTCCCAGCCCTAGGCAAAATCTCATTTAACTGACAGCTTTAAATTAAGAACCCGAACCGAAGTCCGAAGACCCAAGTCATATAAGGATCAGTTTCATTTAAAATTGTTTTTTTTTTCAGGATGCGAGGAAGGCAGCCTGCGACACGTCGCTGGCGCAAGCGACGGCGAACTTGGAGCCCATTGGGCGCATACAGATGCGCACGCGACGCACACTGCGCGGCCATCTCGCCAAGATCTACGCGATGCACTGGGGAAGCGATTCCAGGTAACACGCTAAATTGGTTTAATAAGGACTTCCCATAGTTATTATAGTATACCATAATATGCATGAATTACACTAATGTATCCTCCCGTCCTGGATGGAACGGAAGGGACTGTCAGACTCGTACTGAATAAAATCTACGGTGTTCCTGCAATGGCCTTTTACGTACTAAGTTCTCTATTATCTGTGTAGACAGTCCCGCGGCCCGAGGCTTTTTGCTCATTATGGCAGCCCCATCATAAATAAATACGCTCTTATGTCTTCAAGATCTAGAAAGTTCAAAAATTACGTTAAAACCGCTGTCTAAAATATAGTACGTGAAACAGACTATGTCTGTAGATCTGTAACAAAATCTTGTTCGAATAAATCTTAATGAATGAAAAATATCTTCAAGGTTTAACAAAAGATGTATAATCCAGCTTAGCATCTAATTTATACGAGTTCTTTCAAAAGCTTTGATAAAGAACATTATAAATGATAATACAATCAATCGACATTCCCTCGCTCAAAGGAAGTTAACACCTGGTCCCGGGCTCCCGGCACAGCGGAACAGTAACGCAATGACTCAACCTCATGACGTGTTCGTGACCGAAAATGTTCTGTATTGAGAGATGACATTGAGTTTTATGAACAGATCGTATCGTATACTGACCTATTTGTTGAGGAAAAACTTGTCATCGCCGTGACAGGGGTCTCTGGGACGTCACGTCAGCAGTTATGGTTTTTTTTAAGATCTTTGTAACAAAAAAATTTGGAGATTGTATTCTATAGCTATTTTTAGTTAGGCCAGAAATATTGCAATGCATTTTTTGTATGAGAAAACTGCCCAAAAGCGCTGTTTTCTATAAACACAGTCTTGTGACAGCACGACCGCAGCGCTCATTACTCATTTGATAATTTTCTAACTTAAAATTATGGTTGGGCAACTCGCTACCCGACCATGAACCATGCCCGGGTCAACGGCGCGTCGTGTTTCACGCGCGTCTCAAAGAGCGTCATCAAAATGATGGGGCCCCCTCACAGAGGGCCAAAGCCTGCCGGGGTCGCGGTACTTATTTCCATCACCGTGACCCCCGAACATAAAGGGCTATTGAAGGACACCGTGGATTTTAGTCAGTACAAGTCTGACAGTCCCTCCCGCCCTGCCCGGGGTGGGAGGACTCATATGATGATTTTACCACGATAGAAAAAAAAAACATTTACAATTATGGTGAGGCACAAGGGGCCTTCAGACTCGCATTAAGTAAAACTCATCTTCTTCTTGCAACTGCTCTTTGCTTCCAAGGCCGCGATAACTTGTTTAAACATCCCCACAATTCTGGAATCATTTTTACCTTAGAATTCCTTTAGTTTCTTAACTGAACGTAAACACAGAGTTTTACTAAGAAACGTACCCAGCTCTATAATAAATCTCTTATTTGGACATCTGTGACGCCCGCCCGACACAGCCAACAATAATAAATGCTAAATTTATCATCATTCCGTTTGTTTTGTCTCGAAACTTTCGTCTATTTCTTATAAATAAGTGACCGAGAATTTTCTTATGATTTTAGAACGAATATGACATCTTAGTGGGTTTGTTTGACAAAGTTAAAGAGTGAATTGTATTGTTGTTTAACACGTCATTTCTCTTTCGTCTTTCCTCCTAAAAAATATGGTTTAACGAGTCTTGAGAAATCCCCGAGTCAAGTCGTAACGGTAAAAAAAGGGGATTAGTCACCAAAACTATGCTGCCGGGTGCTAGGTGTCCATAGTGAGAATAAAAATACAGTCGTGCCACCGATATGAAGAAGGATAAGGTTGTTTACTAGACTCCTAATAACAGGCAACCGATGTCTGTCAACACATTAGGCAAAAAACTCTTATATCCGCTTTAATTCGACCAATCCTGTGAGCCGTAAACATACCTTGAGACAGAACAGACCTTGAGTTAGCCAATCACAACGCAGTACCCCGTCCCCCTCGCTTACGTAGTACCTCAGCGAATTGACAGAATAGTTTTTGTTCCTTAGATCGTGTATGCGGAGTCTAGAAATAAATATATCGTCGTTGGTTCACCTATATTGTCCCACTGCTGGGCAAAGGCTCTACCTTCACACTTTCTTAAATGCTAGATAGGCACTAGATTAATGTGTCCAGTATTCAGCTTTGAATCATAATAAATATACGTTTCTATTTTCTAATTCAGTTGCGTTGAAACAACAAAATGTTTTGCTTAAACGTCTTCTAATCACTGTACACGTACAGTAAATTGACGACACAAAGACACTGGCTCATCGCCGTCAAACTCAGAAACAATATCATAACAAAACGTATACTTATTACTCACTTTTCCTCCTGATAGCGAACGCCACTAACGTCATATATTTCCTCACAAAATGACAAAAACCATTTAAACCTTATTGTTAAAACTGTAAGGTTTAAAATTCAACTAACACTGCTTAGGCAAAGCAATTTGAGTCATAATAACTTCGGTTTTAGTATTTAACAAACTGTGACGTCAATTGGAGAAATCTTAAATGGCTTTTTATTAATACGTTAGTTAATTAGTGAATTACAATCAGAAGTTTTTATCTTGAGCGATTCGTTACAATATTTTGTTTGTATGTATGATAATAAATGAAAGGGTAATGACATTTGTATTGTAATTAACGGTGGAAATTAATAATCTAATTCGGTTGCTATCTTTATTTGTATTTGGTCGCGGGACTAACGAATTACCGTGACCCCGGAATGTCAAGGGCTATTGAAGGAAACCGTCGATTTTAGTCAGTACGAGTCTAAAAGGCCCGCTCTGCCCTGGGTGGGAGGACTCATTTGATGATTTTACCGCGATAAAAAAAACTTCTTGGATCTTTGTCTGTAACCAATGGGCGACCGTATTTGCCTATCCGAGTCTATACTACTCACCCTCGAATTACTGTGAACGTAGAAATACTGCCAAAAGATAAGGCATAATACTTCTTCATACAGGCTACTCTAGACACTATTATTACTCATCATCAATAGTAGACTATTATGCCTATCTATCCACGTGTTTATAATGCCGTCTACTATTTAGCGCATTGCTAGGGGTCGCGGGATCTGATTTAAGTAAAGGGTATTTAAGAAATGTGGATTTTATAGCACAGTCTGACGTCCCTCCCGCCTACCCTGGGTGGCCGTCATTAAAGATTGTGAAGTTTCACCACAACTCTGAAAGATAAAAAGCAATTGAAGAAATGGGGTGGGTTTCTGTCCATTCGAGTATGACAGTCCTTTTTTCTCTACCCAGAGCGGAAAAGGCGGTAAGTTGATGATAACCAAAAATAATTGTCAATAATGTATATCTATAGCGGCTTACTCCTCTTCTTTACCTATTGATCGCCGTTCTTTGGCCTCGATCTGATGCCTTAGGGAGCTTCCCCATCACGCGGTTCGTGCAATTTGCAATTTCTACTAACTAAAAATGAAAATCGTCCTTCCGAGTACGATATAATGATGCAATTCGATTGACTTGACCTTGTCGTGGCGAGCGTGTTGTTGTTTTTTCATCTACGCCGTAAATATAACCGCAAAACGTTTTATGTCATACGTCGTAGTGTTAAGGATGATTTTCACTTGCAATTGGAATTGGCTAGTTTCACGAATTACTAAACTAACTTCATATCTCTCCAACAGGAACCTGGTATCGGCGAGTCAGGACGGCAAACTGATTGTGTGGGACAGCCACACCACCAACAAGGTGCACGCGATACCTCTGCGCTCCAGCTGGGTTATGACCTGCGCGTACGCACCCTCCGGATCCTACGTCGCATGCGGCGGATTAGACAACATATGCTCTATCTACAGGTTAGTTTGATATGTGTAACATTAATTATAACTGCTGGGAAATTGTGACTCTGTTTATCTTGTAAAAATCGAGAAATTCCGGTACTTTCCGAATCTTTCAAGCTATTTGTGGAACCAGGAGCATACTCTATTTTTCTCTTTCTGATAGGGAGTGGGCCGTTATTTTACTAGAAGCCCGGGGTATTTGATATCACAAGCTTTCCATTTGTTGGTTCTAGAAAAAAAAAAACAGTTTTCAGACCTAATTTACATGGCCTATTTATGAAAACAGATTATGCTGAACTATGCTAAAAAACAATGACACTACTGAAGCGAACAACCATTGAATGTCCCTCAATAATCGAGCATTACTTAAAACAAGTTTTAAGCCTTTTGATTCGTTGAAACTACATAGTTTTAACCAAGGCTTGAATGTTAATGGATGTTCTGATACGGACGTTAGACACTGTTCAATATTTTTGTGATCAAAAGAAAGAATATAAGTTTACATATATTTGACAAGCCTTAGGCACACAATGTTGTCAATACAATAGAAATAAGGAAAAACAGAAAAGCCTCATTGCTGTGCAAAATAGGCTCTGTTCAGCTAAAAGCCAGGCCACAGGGTGCTTGACACTGGTTTTCAACTGAGCCTTGCATTTATTACAGATGTAAATCGGCTTTAAAGTGTGTAATTTAACATAATTCAAAGTTAATAGTTACATGACTCTTTCTCAAAAAAATGTATTAACCCTTGTACCATAACATTTCAGTTTGAAGACACGTGAAGGCAACGTGCGCGTGTCCCGCGAGCTGCCCGGACACTCGGGCTACCTCTCGTGCTGCCGGTTCCTCGACGACAACCAGATCCTCACCAGCTCTGGCGATATGACATGGTAAGCACCACATACCATTATTTGTGAATTGCATAGTTATTCAGCCTGTTCCATTCCTACTGTTGGCTGGAAGCCATAGATTATTTAAGACATTACAGAAAAGTCTGGTTAAGAAGTTCCTCTATGTTGATCTGTGAGATGCCACACAAAAAAAAACATTCCTACTGGTGAAAGCCAGGACTGCCTTCTGTGTTCTGGAATCTCTTAATCCACCACTATGACTCATATGGTGTGACAAAAATTTGAAATGACAGATTCCTGTTTTGAGTGCAGTGGAGATGAGATAAACGTCAAGCAAATTGCTACCTGCCTGGTTTAGAACGATGCGGAAGTCAGAGCCTTTACCTCTGGGCTGTCACTGGTCTGCTGAATATTACAGATGGTGATTTATAAAATAATTTCTGTCGAAGCATTACGCAGGAATTCCAAGGACTGAATTCCTCGTAAGGCAGACATTCCGGGTCACGGGACTGTCTTAAACAGGTAACTGTGACCCTGAATCGTAAAAGGCACTTGATGGGGCACTGTTCTTTTCATTCCATCATCGGCGGGAGATCTGACTTGATGAAAAAAAAGGATAAGTATTTCTGTGTGAGTTCTTACCGTAATATTGACCTGTTTCCTTTTCCCCCCAGCGCCCTGTGGGACATCGAGACGGGCCAGCAGTGCGGCCAGTTCACAGGCCACACGGGCGACGTGATGTCCCTGTCGCTGGCTCCCGACCAGCGCACCTTCGTGTCGGGCGCCTGCGACGCGTCCGCCAAGCTGTGGGACATCCGCGAGTGCCAGTGCAAGCAGACCTTCCCGGGACACGAGAGCGATATCAACGCCGTCACGGTAACTAGCACATCTATACTTTATTATAAGCCAACAGAACCTCTAAAAGAGAAATAATAATAATGTTATTTTAGAAGTTCGTTACGCCACAGGCTTCAATGATTAGTAATTTTCGTCTTTTCGCGAATTTTCGACTTAAGTCTAAGCGTTGGACGGAGCGACAGGTGCCGCGAATAAGACCTGTTACTTAGTGAGTACTCGCCACTGGGGCATCGCGGAGTGTTTGAAACATTTCTATACATTTGATCTTACCTCCCTCCGCCCTGTGCTAAGCCGATAGTTGTTAATTCTAACCACAGTTACCGTTAGTCACGGTTAGTCTACTGTTTTTAGTACACTTTTAATTTCGAAAACAACATCTAATGACATATACCATTCACATTCCAGTTCTTCCCATCCGGCTTCGCGTTCGCGACCGGCTCGGACGACGCGACGTGCCGCATGTTCGACATCCGCGCCGACCAGGAGCTGGCGATGTACTCGCACGACAACATCATCTGCGGCATCACGTCCGTCGCCTTCAGCAAGTCCGGCCGGCTGCTGCTCGCCGGGTACGACGACTTCAACTGCAACGTCTGGGACTCCATGAAGAGCGAACGCGCTGGTTAGTACATGAGAGCTTCTAGCTTGCTTGTAGCGTGTTAATAATAATCTTAATGGAGTCAACAGTTCATTTAGAGTAATTTTGAGCAACTGTTGGCGGAGTGACTGAGCGATAGATTGCTGCGCAGTGTGTCGTGGGCTCAGAACAAATATTTGTAGGACCGATAACTTATTATTCCCGGTCTGAGCGTTTGTGTATCTATTTTTGTAAACGCACTCACAACACGAGAGATTCCTAGTGTGTCAAACGTTAAAGAAAAGAAAGTCGGCCTGATTCTTTGCTTTGTTCAGCGTCCATCAGTTCTTGTAATGTGTAAACAAGATAATTTTAATGCTTCCGACCAACATGGTCATGTATAGCCTGTCTCAATCAAGATGGAAATTAAAATTAAGTTTGTGCGTTACTCTTTTATCATGCGTGTAGTCCATAAAGACTGTAAACATTATTGTTTATATCAAAGGGATGAATAGACGGAATATAAGAAATTAATAAACTGACATAGAGAAGGATCTTCAAAATGATAATAAATTTTCTATGTTACCTGAATAGCATAGCTAAAAATATCTAACCACTGTCTTTCCTTCACCCGCAGGTATCCTAGCCGGGCACGACAACCGCGTGTCCTGCCTGGGCGTCACCGAGAACGGCATGGCCGTGGCCACCGGCTCCTGGGACTCCTTCCTGCGCATCTGGAACTAAGACCACACCCCCCCCCCCCGCACCTCCCGCACCGCACCCCTCCCCCCGCCCCTCACCCGCTACTACCGTCAACTGTCAGTCTATAGCCTCGTTTAGACGGACCAAGAACTCGCATGCGAGTTCACTACATTGCGGTACTTGTTTGATCAACTCAATTCGTTGTACCTATAAAGTCCGCAATGTAATACAGCTCGCGTGCGAGTTCTTGTATTGTCTAATTGCGGCTTATGTGTAGAGGCATAGCTCTATGATATTTAGTCATGTAACTGAAATTAATTGGTCGTGAATATCACTTATTCAGCGTTAGAAAAAGACAGCTTTTCGATAGTTTGTCTCTTTCTAAAGCTCGATTAGTAATGTCTAGATGTCATTGAGCTATCTTCCTCTACCCCATATTAGCAAGGCTCAGTAAATATGTGCGGATGGTATGTGAATGAATCGTACAAGTTGATGGTGAGCCCAGTTGAACCTGTGACGACAGTTTCTAGTTTTATATTCGAAATCAAAAGCGGTGTGTGAATGTGTTAGCTTCTAATTTTGATAACTTACTCACTGTCGATGGTCCATGTATTTCCTTATTCGGTTCGACCATCGCAGGCATTGAGGTAACTCAATGAGTAACAAATTTCGTCGATGACCTCAAAATCAAAGGTCTTTATATTCTAAAGGGGCGGCTGTAACAGTTGTATAACTAAACCTGTATAAAGTCCAGTCATCTCATAGTTGTCGTAATAATTTCTGATCTGATGCACAAATGACTTCGTGTATATAATGTCGTATTGTGTTGTAAACTTTTAATATCGAAATCGGATAGAAATTGTACTGTATATCAGATAATAGCGCACGATTAGCACAAAATTTTACAAGTGCGCAGTGTATGAACGCACTAATATTTGTATCACAGTTAAACGCGCATGTTTACGCACAGAATAACGCGTCAAACTACGCACATTTTGAGAAAAGCGCATCAAATGATACAATACGACTCGGCCGCGTCTAACGGGACAAAACCCGGATAGAACTCGCTTTATTTATTTATAATTATAATTTCTAACAATATTAAAAGCATTTAAACAACTTTTAGGGAGGTATGTAGTTTACATTTGTGTGTTTGTGCAGAATGAACGCGCGTGTCTGAGAGCGTCATCACTGATCCATCGGTCACTTCATAACGTATATAATTATGTATAATTATAATGATGTAATGATATATTAACGATAGAAGCTGCTGACCTTTCCACGGAGGGGTTATGGCTGCCGGATTCATTTTCTGTTTATTGGTAAGTAGTTTAAAATGGTGCGCTTTGTTGGTATATGTTTGCAACAATATTTATTAACATTTTTGATGAAGTAAGCTTGAGGTTAGCTTATTCGTTCCCTTATGCTAGATTAAAGGTATAAAATGTACACCAAACGATTGGTAACCACATTTTATGACTCCGAAAATAGTTTTTAAGAACTTTGAAGGTCGAGAACAAAAGCTTCAGTCAGAATTCTGACATTATCACCATTGGATGTTAAAGGTTGCTCCTACAGTAGTTATTATTACGGAATAACTGGTCGTTATAAAACTTGGATAGCAGACACAAGTTCCAATTTATATTGTTGCAAACATATTGTTTTTATAAAGTTATTTAGTAGTCGATGTGAAGTAGCTTCTTCTATTCTTTTATACCATTTCTGTTAAATCAGCGAAACAAACGTCACTGTTATGATCAAACTGCCAAATATTACAATTAAATAATTAGGCAGATTTCTAAGAGCGATTATTCACGATAACTTTTTGCTGTGACACACACGCTATGGCGTTGGATAAATTAAGATGTATCCTTTCAATATCAGAATTAAATCGTTGGACAATTGCTGCAAAAAGTCTTAGTAGTTAATCGCTCTAAACACAATATAAATATTCTGAAATCGTAAAGTATCGCTGGTTTAAGAGCTAAAGAGGTCAAAAGAGCCATAGGTTATTTTTAAAATATTATGATAATTGTAAATTAGTAAGTGTAAGTGTGGCACATTAATGTATGACACGTAACTCTTTACGTTTCAGGTGACAACATCGCACAACAGAATATTATACTATCTAAAAAAAAACTATAATTAAAGAACCAAATATTAATTATAAATGTATCTATGCATAACTTATTGAATGAGAACAATATTTTCGTTCCTCGTCACTTTAATGTAATCCTAATGTGGTTGAGCTATTATATATTTAATATATGTTTTAGATTAGTCTTCACACCGGTTTGTTATAAGTAAAACGAGATTCTACTGATCTCCATTGACGAATAAAAAAATCATTTTTTGTACCTACATAAAGACGTTTGCACACGAACTCTACGCGTGAACCGCGCCACGTTATTCCGCACAACACGCCACAACATGACCGCTAGCCACTGCCGCACTGTTCGTGTGTGAACGTCTTTACATTGACGATCACGAATTGTAAAATGATATCTTACCTAGGCTTTAAGCGTACAATTACAATGATTTATACTTTGACATGCAATATAATTTATCTGTATCCAATAATAATTCGTATCATTATCCCTTGTTTGCACAGGAATAGGCTGCAAGTTGGAATTTTACATAAACATCGTTTTGAGTGAAGGAATAACTGGTTATTTGCGTAAGTTTGTGACGCTGTGTATGCGCGTGACCTTGTGGCCGGCACAACTTTACGCAATGTCGTAGATTACTTGTATAATTTGTATCATTCCAATTTGTATCCTATTCACCGAATGACGTTCAAACCGAGACTTATTCAGCAAATAGACAAAGTCGTAAATTGCTGAAGTTCCAAAACAGCGCAGTTTTGTGCAGTATCGTTAAATAGATGCATTTCTTTTCTCTCCATTCCTTATTTGGCGTAGTGACTATTTATTTCTCGTGTAAAAATTGTTTAAATGAAACGTACGTCTTAAAATTGAGCCCCTTTTGTGGCGATGAACTAAAAGCCATGTTGAAGGCTGTATGATAACCATTATAACTATTTAAAAATGGATATTCGCGAACCTATGATAAAATCATCAGTTTATTTGCGCGAGACTAACATCTTGACACAGAAATTGGGAAAAATAATAATAAAGTAATCATGCTTATTATTAACGGACTATTATAGCTTCAAGACAGTGTATTCTAGTCTTAAAAAAATACTAAAGATGGTAAAAAGTATAACTTTGAAAGAACGGCGTGTAGATTATGAGATTTTTGATCTTTTAAAATATAAGGGTATGGTATTATTGTATTGTTAGTTCTCGCGTGAAGAAGCAGGAAACTCACCATTATCATTACGCACTATTTTATATGTTTATACCGCTTTCACTATGATTATTCTGTTAAAACATATTTAATTTACATTGTAATCAAAACTACCCGCAGAATGTATGAAAAAAAATATTACACGTGACGTAATAATCTTATGAATATAATCTGTGTTGAAAGAAAGCCATTACAATGTAAACTAAATATATTTTCAACAATTCATAATAGTACTTAGTCCGTCTTACATTTTGAAACGTTTAAACTTGAAACATTTTCAATCATAGATGGTTAATTTTAAAATAAGCATAAACGGTAGCGTTTTTAATGTCAAGTAAGGGTTACCATGTTAAATGTTTCGTACAAGATTCGCTCGTATTCACATGCAGGCATGATATGTTATCCCTTAACACCATTACACGTGGACGAGACAAGATCAACCGTCGTCCTATAAGTTCATTATACTAGACTAAGCTAGCTTTAGGTACGTAAGAATTAATATACATGAATAAAAAATAGGCATTTGTAACTCGAACGTTCTGTGTTGCTAACTGCAAAAAATTCGATGCCAATATTTTCTTTGTATCACTTAGTTTATATTCGTTGCAGTATTTGTTGGGATTTTAAGCACAAAATATTTTTTATTGTTTGTCGGCTTTTTTTAATTATACAATCGATGGATGGTTGTCGCGCTATTGTTTTTTTTTGTTTAAATTAAGCCTTTTTGTCTTAGATAGGTTATAATATAGATGTTTGTATTAGGCAGACGAAGTCAGACGTGGCGACTGTGAGAGCTAATAGTATGATTTGGTTTCGAAAACAGAATAATCAATTTCATTTCTATAGTTTGTCGTGCTCAATTATCATAATATTTATATTGCACAAAGGCGGCGAAAAACTATAATCAGATTGAAATATTTTAACAATAAAAAGCTCTAAAGACAAACAGGTGAATAAATTTAATAAAAAAATGGCATATCAAACAATTGCTCCGCCATTTTGTATCGCAAAGTAAATCATCGAGTTATAATCATATTGTGTGTGAATTATTATGTTGATTAAACACGTTTTGAGGATAAATAATAATCTATGTTCACGCATGCATCTATTTGTCTATACGTAAGGTACCTAATTGCATTGTGGGAATTATTTGTCCAACGGACAAAAAAAATGGCCGCTACATTTAGGTGGGAAGTCGTACGAGGCACAGGCGACGAGGCGTACAGCCACACAGGCGACGTTGGACAAATAAATAGAATGTAATCTGAAGTTAGCTCCGGTCTGCTAGTTTTACGCCTAGGATAAGACTCTTTTTTAAATAATAATAAAAAAATTGTTTTCTACTGTAATGGCTTCTTTTCAGATCAATGTACGATAACTATAATAATATTATAGCATTATATGATATGTATTATATTATTAATGGATAGTTTTGATGGCTCATATTCGGTTCTTGTCTATTCAGACCAATTTTTCTCACTTTTACATCATATTATTGAATGGACTGCCATATTTTAACCTGTAAACTACTATATTATACTTAAAAAAATGAGGGATAACAGATGGTATAGTTATCAGGGATTTGGAATGCCTAATCTTGGCAGGGAACCTATTATTGACACGAGATCCTCGAATTTCTTTAAGACCTAATTTATCCCTGGATGTATATCATATTCCTTTGAAACGTGAAGGATTCGTATACCTTAGTTAACTTTTATTTGCTAGTCCGCGGTCTTTAATATATTTTTTAAAATAATATAGTGGTATAATACTAATTATAATGTATTGTGTAAAATATTTTTTTTAGTTATTATATCAATAAATTAAAATTTGTTTATTTTAATTGCCTCTTTTATTCCTCTTTTTTTGGATATTTCACACACAGTAAAGTACACGCCTTCACTGGGCAGTCCTAAAATTATAATACTTCCTATAATGATAAACTTTGATGCAGCCACGGGGGCCGCGCGGTAACGGTAAATGCCATTAATTTTCGCGATAGATTTTAATTTTTATATAAAAGTCTATCATCGCGAAAATTAATAGCTTTTCCCGTTAGTTTGGCCAAAGCACGACTTAAGTTTAATTAAAATATTTTTTTTTTAGATTTATCATAATTTCTTTTCTTGAGCTTAAATCCAGGTTTTTTTTACAAAGGACTGGGTACAGTTAGTAAGATTGACTAAACACACTAATCATTACACACCTTTAAGTTATAAACAAGTTGCGTGAACCAGCTCCGCAACTACACTAGCGAAGAAAAGTATGGAATCTCTTACTTGGGATAGCTCCTTGAATAACGGCGTGATTAGAATGAATTTGGTATCAATTAAAAGTTAACAGATAATCCTTTATAATGGTACCATTTTTATTATTCTTAACTAGTTATTAAGTACTCAATATCACGCGGAATCTGAGTACCGTAAGTGATTACATAATTTTGCTCGCGAGAGTAGTTGCGCCGACTCCAAGCATCATGGGACGACGCGGTTGGTGATCGGCGGCTGCTCTTCGTGTAGCCAGTTCGGTTCCCGCATGAAACAAGTATTTGTTAGACCTACATCACCTACATGTAGTTTTTCCGTGTCAATTACTGTTTTTAGTTCATGTAGTTATTACAAATTGGACAAGTATGAATATTAAATTATTATCAACGGCCGGTAAACTTGGCACAATGCGTAAAGGATATAAAGTATTATGTGCGCTCAACCTTGCGCTGTGTTATGATGAACTTAAAATAACAACGTTGCACTGAGTCATTTCAGAGAATATTCAGAAAAGTAGCTTTTAGAAGTGGTCGATGGCAAGGAGTGATAATTCCACTGTCTTCTACCAGGATATCCCACCTGTGACATATAATATGGACATATAATATCCTACTAGCATATAATATCTTACTAGTAACAACACAACTCTGTAGCAGAAGGCTTGTGAAAGGTCGTAGAGTCGTGGTTGGTTTTCCTGTAATAATTTAATTGCTGATGAAAACCACTCTGAAGCCAATAGTTTGCAAACTGCAATGTGCAACTCTCGTTTTCGCAAATGCTTCAATTTTGGAAGTCTTTTATGTTTTGGAGTTTTTGTAGGTCAATAAATTCAAACACCCAAAGGCGAAAAGGATAGCCGTTGCATAGCCGTCAATTTCATTTGGGCTCATCTGATAAAATGCGAACCACTCCTCAAATAGAAGAGGCCTTTGACCTAGTAGCATAGTAATTGTAACGCTCAGAAATAATGGCTTGGTGTAAATAATTGTAGACGGTATAAATACAATCAATTATATTTCCTTTCTTTAACAAATTATGAAGAGTCTCATGATATTATTATGCACACTCGTACCTTCCACGGCACACAGCTGACTGACGTGCAACCATAAAGTTACATGCTCTGTGACAACAACTGACACATCATTTCCTGTAAATAAGACTCCAGGCCTGATATCGTGGAAGAATGTGACGGCATGGCTAGCGGCTTAGCAGGCTTGCTAAATGGCTTTGGCATTGGCTGGCTGGCTGCCTGCCTGTCTGGCTGGCCGGCTGGCTGGTTGGCTGGCTGCCTGTCTGGATGATCGGCTGGCTGGCTGGCTGGCTGGCTATGGTGGTCCGACCAAGGCTAGGCTGCAGAGGCAATATCTTGCCAGGCGTTACATGCTAACTGGCTGCGGTTAACTGGCTGTGGCTGACTGGCCAAGGCTGAACTGCAGAGGCGATATCTTGCTAGGCGTTACATAATATAGTAAAGTCCGGGGTCGCGGGACTAACGAGCTATCGAGACCCCTGGAACGTAAAAGGCTATTGAAGGACACCTTGGATTTTAGTCAGTACAAGTCTGACAGTTCCTCCTGCCCTGCCCTGGGTGGGACGACTCATTTGATGACTTCATCACGTTAAAAAAAATGGTGCCAAGTAGTACTTAGGAACTTTAATGTGTCAGAAGTGAACCTTCTTCGTCTTATTATGACTTTGACATCGTGCGTACGCGCAGCTAGTTGGCATCAACTGCGCATTTCGTGCGTGTTTACGTGCGCCGCGCTGGACAATACTGTTAACTGGGTTATTTAAGTTATTTTAAATGCAGTTTAGTGTCGGTGATTAACAGTAATATGTACTAGACCGTGTTATTGCAGTTTCGTTATGTAACAGACGTGAGTTACACCGACTGAACAGATGCATCTTGCATAGGTACCTGATTCTGAAACCAGTACCCTAAGCACGAGTTTTCAGTATTTGAGACGTAAACTGGAACTTTGACAATTTCAAATTGACAATTTTCAAGGAAAGAAGAAAAGTAAAAGATTGAAAACTCGTGCTAAGGGTACTGAGCCCTTATCACGAGTTTTCAGTATTTTACTTTACAGCGTCTATCCAGTATTTACAGCGTTTCTTGGTAGGAAAAATGGAACAGCGCCTCTGGTGTACCAAGAAGGAACTAATTTTTCCTTGAAATTAATGTCCAAAGTTCCAGTTTACGTCACAATAACTGAAAACTCATGAAAGGCCTCAGTTCTAATTTTCACGAATTTCATTCTACCAAGAAAAGACAAAGTTATTTCATCGTTATTTCTACACAAGTCGACTGTTTTTTTGCACACATATGACACCATTCTTACACTATTGAAGAAAAGAACGTTTATTTTCCAAATTTTTTACATTACCATGCTTAAAACAATAAATTTATTTCTACGTTCTGTCATTTTGTCTATTCTTCCGTCGACAAAACCCCTTTCTACGGCGCCATGCTACGCCTGCTGGAGGTTCGTTTCTCTAGAGTCCTGACCACTAATAGCTTGGACCCTGTTCCCCATACCGGTGGGTATAGTGGATTAGAAAAAAGGGGTCTTTTTTTATGGTCAGTGGTGTCCACCCACCGTTCCTTCGATCAATGGGAGCGAGGAAAGAGAGCAGGTCTGCATTGATACCTTAGTAGTCGATACGGTATTCTTAGCGTATCGATGGCAATCCCAGAATTGGAACTAGTAAATTTAAAACTGGGATACTCGCTGCAGACATAAGACACGTCATTGTCAATAAATTCACAGGTGAACAGCGTCCAAACACCTGATGTAATACACAGGTAACTCCCACGTAAAGAAGGGATCTATTCTTAGCCCTGCATAGCATAGAATTGCCAAACATATCCACTTAGTAATACGTTACAGTCGTCACACTGTCTCATATAAGACGTGACATTTTGTCACCTTATTGTTGTTTATGAAACAAAAATGTGGGATATAGTTGGCTCTTATTTATTGCCACGCATTAGGTTTGTTTGTCATAAAATGGAGATGAGCGGAGCGGAGTGGCAATATCTCTTCTAATATCTTCGACAGACCTGTTGGTCTAGTGGTTAGTGACCCTGAATGCTATGCCAGGGGTTCCTAAGAAAGTTTTCCCGTATCTCTTATAGATGCGGATTTCTCCCTTTTGGCCAATTTAAAAGAAACACTCTGAATATTATGTTAAAGTTTAGTTGGGATTTTGTTGTTCAACATTGCGTTCCAGATCTCCAATTTTTACACGTCAACAGAGAATGCTCATCAGGCTTAACAACTCTTTCTAAGACGTCGATTCTATACAACGTGTAACGTTAAAAGCGCAAAACCTCTCGTGGGGTAACTCAGCACATGTTACTGAACAATGTTTGTTATAAAACTTTTGGAAATTCGCAAAAAAAATAATTGATTTTTCATACAAAATGAAAAATTGATCGAGCCCATCAGTATGAAAAACTATTTTTTTTTCGCAAATTTCCTAAAGTTTTATATTTTTACATTGTTCAGTAGCATTGGGAATATTTAATTAGGTACACAAAGCTTGTGTACCTAATTAAATATTTATATTCGAATATAAATAAAGTATAGAGTGCTTGTTTGACCCAATTCTGATAAAAATAATTGCAAAATGTTTTAAACGGACGCCATATGTTTCTAATTATAATAATTTAATTTGGTTTTCAGATAATTTATACCTACAGGTTCCATTCTTTTGCTTGAGCTTTTAATTTGCAAAAAACTGAGGCAGAGCCGTTTATAATTTGAGAAAAATATTCGAATTTAACCGCAGTCATTGTTCGAATATTGAAATCGGGCGAATATTCGAATATTCGACTTGCAAGCTCTATAAGGCTAACTTAAATGCTCAATTCTAGATTCGGACTAGGCATAGACTAGTGGGATCTCTCTTCTTAATTGCTCTGACAGTCCTGAGAATCGTGAGTGATTTATCAATGGGTTTGTTCCTTCTTCTGCTATGATCAGTAGTATCTGGTTACCTTGAGTTACTCAGATATTTCATGAGTTATAACTTATATCGGCAACCACACCATACTTTTTCATCAGAACCATGAAAACGGTGACCATGGTGACTGGTCGATCATCAATGGTCTTTTGATCTCTCCACTTCAATTCGTTCCAATTTTATAAAAAAGTAAGTATTCAGCAATAATATGTATTTGTTTAGTTCATACCAAGAAGATGCGAGTCTGTCACCGACCTAAAACAAAGATCTAGATGCTTATATACCTATAGCTAGCTGGATATCTACATGATTTAACGAATACATACGTGCGCAGATGCACGTTTATTTTATCACGCGTTTTACCGTTATGGAATGGGTTATTGTGTGACTCTGTGACTGTGTATTAAGCAGGTATAAGGTGTTATGGTACCATAGGTACAGTGAACTTAGCTCGCCGTCCGTACAAGGACCGGTCGGTACCTACCTACCTACATAGGTACAATGATATTATAAGTAAAAAGTTGTAGATACGTTATGCGAGCTCAGAAAGTGACGCGCTCAAATGTGGTCAATTGACAAACCTTGACTATAATTGTCTCTTTTTTTTCACTTGCGATGCCATCCTACTTTTTAGCGACTAATCGTGATGCAGTGTGCTATGCAATAGCATATTTAGTTATTCATGTGTGCGTTAGTGTGCCGTTTTTGAAGATAGAATTTCGTCTGGGTACGTATTATGGTACGTATTCATTTATAATATCATTGCCTACATAGGTCGAAACTGCGCGTAGTCGATGTTCTTCGCGCGCCTAAAGGTGCTGTCAGCAGCTGCTGTGGTTGCGGGATTCACTGCCGGGATTGCCCACAATTTTACCTAAAGGAGTTTTTAAGTTGTTGCAGAAAGGGCGATTTTAACATGTCACCGATGTTGCCGGTGACTATTGACAGTAGGTACTTAGCGAGTACTATATACCTAACTACCTATAAAGTTCTTTGATCTTAGCTCTTAATTATGGACCTTGTGGTGATAATACCACCTTTAATTAGTCATGATTTATCTGTGTAGACAAAAGGCATAACCTTGCAGGTGACAGGTGGTCGATGACTGGCTTTTTATTTATTTATTTTTTTATCGTGGTAAAATCATCAAATGAGTCCTCCATCCCCAGGCAGGGCTGGAGGGACTGTCAGCCTTGTACTGACAAAAATCCACGGTGTCCTTCAATAGCCCTTTATGTTCCGGGATCACGGTGATGGAAATAAGTCTCGCGACCCCGGCAGGCTTTGGCCCTCTGAGAGGGGACCCCATCATTTTGCTGACAGCTCTTTGAGGCGCGCGTGGAACACGACGCGCCGTCGACCCGGGCATGGTCCATGGTCGGACAGCGAGTTGCCCTTTACTCATTGTCCATGCCCGCGCCTACGGTGGCCGGAGATCGTCTTGCGACGTCCGACGCCGTGGGAGTACACCACTCGATGACTGGCTTACCATTTTTTTATTTACTTATTCCTGCGGTCTCTTTGGCCTCATTCTGACTTAGAAGCAAAGATCAGACCTAGAATGAAGTGAGGTTACCTAGAAGGAACTGGAACTCCTGCACAATGCACAATGACGAAACACAGTAAAAACTGTCACAGCTAAGACATTATGTCAAATTGTTAGTGTACCTACCATGCTTGCCGGGGTCGCGGGACTGTCTTATCAGGAAATCGTGATCCTGTAACGTAAAGGTCTATTGATGGAACACCGTGGATTTTAGTCAGCACGAATCTGACAGTCCCTGTAGCTAGAAGGGCCACGATAAAAATAAGTGTACCTCCCACTAACTGAAAGTTTTGCCTTTTTTACGTAGCAAAATCATCGAATAGCTATAAACTTTGGCCTGAATTAAAATTTATTATTTGCCTAGGTATAAGTCCCTATCTATAAGAAACATAGGTATGTACGATAGCGTAACCTTGGAGGAAAACCACGATTTCGACGTCTAACGATGTCGGTCTGAAATGTAAACAACATTGCATGAAAAGGCAAAACTTCAGGCGTAGGTACCTAAATAAATTGCATAACTGAATGGAAGTTTAAATCATAGATATAAGAAAGAAGGATTTAGACATTTTCCGTCTTACTACAAGAAAGATAAACGTGTGTTGAACACTTGTTTAAAAAAAATGTAAACGTCAAAATGCCTTTTTACGTTAATCTAAGGGCGCTCCTTCACCGCGAGCATTCACCTGTAATGTAACGTTACAAATTTGAACATTCGAAGACAATAGAGCATCACTTTTACGTTGCGCACTTTTGTTACTCTTCTTCTTCTTCCTGCCCTTATCCCATTTTACTTGTTGCTCACTTTTGTTACATTACAGGTAATTGCCTGTTACACTTTTTTTTTAAGACAGGCGTTAAATAGAAATTTATCTTATTGTAGTAAAACGGAGGTTTAAACAATTTAAACATTTAGATAGCTTGATAAATTCAGGTAGACCATTTTTTATGTGATCGGGAACTTTTTCTAAAGCAGAAGTCAGTCGCAATAGAATTTGGAGTCATCGACAGTAATGGGTTTTCCCGTTTCGTAACTGTAGCCTGACGTGTCCAAATTGTCTGGGCAAAACCCTCGCTAATCACCCATCTATCTTCGTAACGATTCCATACCAAGAAACATCCTTTTTATCGTTAACATTTAACTCCTAAAGCCTTTTTCTCAAAAGTAACCGTGTTCTTTTTTATCGTGGCAAAATCATCAAATGAGTAGGTACTCCCACCCATTACTGTCAGACTGTCAGGCTTGTACTAACATACATGGTGATCAACATTTCCTATGCCCTTACCTTTCCATGGTCACAATTACCTTATGAGACAGTCCCGCGACCAACGACGATATAAATTACTAGACTCCGCATGCACGATCTAAGGAACAACTCGCTGAGGTACTATGTAAGCGAGGAGGACGGGATACTCCATTGTGATTGGCTAACTCAAGATCTGTTCTGTCTCAAGGTATGTTTACGGCTCACAGGAGTGCTCGAAATAAGATGGATATAAGACTTTTTTGCCTAATGTGTTGACAGACATCGGTCGCCTGTTATTAGGAGTCTAGTAATATATCGTCGTTGCCCGCGACCAACCGGGACAGGGGAAGAAAAAATGCGATTGAATGAACACAGTTTAGGCACAAGCCTGTTTTGTAAGTAAGAGTCTGAAAATACCTTCCTTTGCATTACCTACCTACATACTACATCATAATCCTGAAAAGGAATAGAAGGAAGGTCTTTCATGTGTTAAAAATCGTAAAATGGTCTCATCATCATCTTCCTGCCCTTGTCCCATTTTACTTGGGGTCGGCGCAACACGTTTTTTTCTTCCATTCTCTGCTATCACAACTCACAGTATCATTTACTGAGCAAAAAAGGAGTAATTTACTCCTTTTTCATTTATATCATCCCTTACACAATCCATCCATCTTTTCTTTGGCCTTCCTCTTCCTCTCCGTCCATCAACATACAAGCACGCTGCTCGCGAGTACTTCTCAAGTACAATTCCTTGTTCTACGATTCCAATATCATGGAAATATCCCTGTGCCTATTAAACGCCATAGATTTACATGAAATCTGTTGATCCATGAATTGAATTCATGTTTGAATTGTAAATAATGCTAAGCGCGTGTGTTTGGATGTTGAAACTGCGGCGCGCCGTTCGCCGGACTAAATTAGAAGCTGGCAGGCGACTGGTCCAACTAGGGTGACCTATATTTTGTAGGTTTGGGAGACTGTCTTGGGATTTTGTATAATATTAAAGGTTTCTGTCTCGACAGCTTCAGAAAATTCTCATCGCTGATGGTAGTGATGGTCACTAACAGAAGTATATGTATAAGTACTCTTTATACCTAAAATATATATCTTGTTTCATTTAGGTCTTGGTTCTCTTATTCAAAAAGAGACGCCAAAATCATTTTTTTAAGCAAACCCAACGTGTTTTAATTTTTTGCCAAAAAAAAAAACGTTAAGGACCTAAACTTTTATCTTGATAATGTCGAAAATGCAATGCAGACCTAACTCACCTAACTTAAGTCGGTATTTTGCTTTTTCCGGTCACACTATACGCAAGAACAATGCTGTTAGTCATAAAACCAGGATGAACAAGCAAACATACCTGCTCATTGATTCTCAGGTGTCTTACATTATTTATTTGGATATTATTTCTGTCTTATTAATGCATGATTTGGTGTACATATTGTAGCTGTATGATTAGTTATTACCAAAAGGTACAAACGACTGCACTTCAAACTATACATAACTAGTTTATCTTGGCCTTGCATCGTATGATCTTTCCGCATAATGGATAGTCAGCTAATAATGATTTTTAGGGTTTTTAACTGAAAAAACCTAATTATTTTTTTATTGTTACAATAACCAAAATTAATGAAGACATACGAAACTTTAAAAAACTCCAATACGTCACAAACTAGTAGTTATTTTTTTAGTTCGAATTTTGGTGCGTTATATCTTTGTAAATATGCATTAATTTAGCAAAGGAAAAAATGCATGTCCATTATTTACCAAAACTCTATCTGGCGGACTAATTAGATTTATAATTTATTGATGATATTTAAATAATAGCAGCTGTGTGTAAAATAAGTACCTAGGTACATTTATTGTTTAGCCATAGACGATGACCTAATAAAGTAGGTAATAGGTATAAGTCAATCTCACGACCACGACTGATATACATACCTCTATTTTATAAAGAAACAAACGTTCGTTACAAGTCTGAAGGCACGTCTGCACAATGTCTTATAGGTTAGGTACCTATTCTCAGTACTTGCGTACTAACTTTGAGACTCATCGGGGTTAAAGTATTAAAATATTGCGCCATTCAATGGTTCATCATAACAAACAAAAATTTAAGTACCTACTTATTGTAGTAAAAGTGTAAGTTAAAACATAATACTAATTCATTCACTTTTCTATTCTTTTAAACAATTAAGTATAATTGACAAGATAACATGAAATTCCTAAAAGATAAACTTGAAGGCATTGAGCTATTATTACTACGTATAGAGACGACACCACGCATCACCACTGTGTCCCAACCAGGATGAGTGCGCGCGCCTAGAGCACGCCACATAGGTGTCAAACAACTGAATGAACTTGTGTAATTAGGTTTAATTATTTGAAGTAAAATATTGTCTAAAACATAGACATTGACTATGATTTAGACAATATTTTACCATACACATATAGGTCGTTGTACTTTCTTACAAGAATATCCGTGAAAATCCCCAAACCATGGTCAATACAGTCTGGAGCTTTTCTGCGTATTATGCAATGATGTTTCAGTACTTATTTTAGTTTGTGAGAAATCCCCGCGCGAAGCACACACCGCGCCCTAAATACGTACAAATACGGTCTTTATCTAACTAAAAATAAGATTCTAATTAGCGTGGATAAAATTAACAGTGGTAATCAAGTGCATTTTGGTATTAGAAGTGCATTTCTTGTATAAATTTTCCCGCGTAGGTGTTTGACAAGCGGCCATTTTGGTTTTTTCTTTTTTATTGTTTTGTTGTGTGGGCAGTATTGTTCCGGGTGACACATTTTGGTGACAGCCATTTATTAGTGGTGTATCACTCAAGAATTTAAAAATGAAACGCGGAAGACAGCCCTACATATATTTTCTTTGGCAACATAACCGGGCTTTTAAGCAAGCACTTTTAATATTATATCGTAGATTATTTAATAATTTGAATACTCTTAATGGTAGAAGAAATTCCTGGAACGAATTTATAAAAAATTGCCTTATTAGAACTTTTACACCTACCAGTTTTTGTTATTTATGACTTGCAACTGCGTACTATAAAATTCAATGAACCTGGATTTTCCCGGCAGTAACAAACCACAATAAAAACAAATATGACGTAAACTTACAAACGCTCGGACTATCCACTTATTACTTCTTTATTTACTAATTACAAATAGGTACTTTCAGAGGTAATACAAAACAACGCCCCTATGACAGGAGAATATTTAATATAACCTCCTGTGTGAGGTGTATAACCTCCGGTGTAACTCAACTTCTGAAAGATCCATATCTCAAAAAATACTCAAACAAATACGGCTTCACTACTATTAATGTATCATTCTAATTTTACACATTCTCATAGAATCATCGTCATACAGCATACGTAGGTGATAATTGGTGAAAGGAAGACTTTATCATCATGATTTTCTTGAACATACTATTACTCATAGGCACTTTTTTTTTTTTTTTTTTTATCGTGGTAAAATCATCAAATGAGACCTCCAACCCCGGGCAGGGCGGGAGGTACTGTCAGACTTGTACTGACTAAAATCCACGGTGTCCTTCAGTAGCCCTTTATGTTCCGGGGTCGCGGTAATAGAAATAAGTCCCGCGACCCCGGCAGGCTTTGGCCCTCTGAGAGGGGTCCCCGTCATTTTGCTGACAGCTCTTTGAGGCGCGCGTGGAACACGACGCGCCGTCGACCCGGGCATGGTCCATGGTCGGACAGCGAGTTGCCCTTTACTCGCTGTCCGCATGCCCGCGCCTACGGTGGCCGGAGATCGTCTTGCGACGTACGGCGCCGTGGGCGTACACCACTGCGGTTGGGGCGGAGGGAGGACGCTGTCCTCTCTCTCTCGCGGCCCGCCGCCTCCTTCACGAGCATTACTGCCTCGCAGAAGGCGGCGACCGCTTCCCACTCCGTCTCGCTCCGCAGCATGGCCGAAACCAATGCCGGGCGCAAGAGGTCTCCGCCTATCGCCGCCGTGAGGATACGTCGGTGCTCTGCCCAAGCTGGGCAGTCTTGCACCGTATGCTCTACTGTGTCCTCCGGGCGATCTTCGCAGTGGTGACACCCCGGCGTTTCCTCCTTTCCCATCAGCCACAGGTACCTCCCGAAACTTCCGTGTCCGGTGAGGACACTCATAGGCACTAGACTAAATCTTGACTCATTTATTATCTTTCCTCTGTAACTAACTGACACTTTGACATACTTAGCTACTTTTTACATTAAATTGACATCAAGATCCTGTCTATTTTACGCCACAAAAACGTAAAAAGTCAAGCCGCCCTGGCATTCAGGCGCCTTCTACGAAAATGATTTGATAGAGTTACATAGAAATATTGGTCAAAACGACTGCGGTTTATTAAGTTTTTGCTGCTATTGTTCCTCAAATCTTGAAGTGTTTGCATCTGTCAATGTCACAAACAAAATACTTGACAGTGTAATGACTTACGAGAAATAAGAACAAATTCTAGAAGCAAATGAATCATTTGTTTCTCTGCCAAACGATTTCTAACAAGTTTCACTTTTAATTACTGTTGTTAAGATTTATTGTGGTTTTGTGGTACCTACTTGTATCAAGTTGTTGGTAAAAACAGGCGAATGATCAAATGAATTAACAGTGATATACATAATTGGGTATATCTGTTATTTGAGTTAGGGTAGATTTTTTAACAGTCAGATAACTATTATCTGACGAATAAAAATGGTGGTTTGATAGTTCATCTGTAGAAAACATGTCAAACCGCTATTTTTATTCCACAGATAAAAGTTGACTGTTAAAAAATCAACCCTTAGATTACTATGGTTTGATCGCGACACTAATGTGGGACATCACTCCAATCTGAAGCTGTTCTTTTTTCTAAAACAAAAGTTAAGTAAACAACTATCAATTAATCCAATTTAACAGTTGGATAAGTTGTTTGGATAATTACCATGTAGGTCATAATTTAAACACAAACTGCCGGTTAGCCAATGTTATGACCTGCCGGAAAATAACAGTGGAAGGATACCATTGCAGTTACCATCTTTTCTGTCTCAATTTTGAAATTGACAAAGACATAGCGGTGTTCTAAATTGCAAGCTAATGCCAGAAAAGATTTTTGGACGCAGTAATAATTTTAAAATAGTAAGTAGAACAAGGCATTGTTAAATGTTTAAAAGACCTCTAAAACTGCATAAAATATGTGTCATATTCTTCAGCTAGTCAGTAGTCTAGCACCCATTGACATTAAACAATAGAAAGATAAAGTATTTACCTATGTTAAAAGTATGTAATTCTATTACATATTTTTTCCTTTATTCTTTTAGTTTACTTTCTTTAAACTAACTTTGGTAGATACCTTCTTAGTAACATCATTATTGTACCTTCTCTGGTAGATTCCCGTTGGATCCCATTTTTGAATCCAGCTTTTAATATTGCATAAGTATAAAAGTATCCGTAGTCCGTTGTTGAAAGATTCTATTGATGAAACGGATATAAACGAATCCTCCTGTCGGCGAATAGTCCTTAGGTTCACCTAAGTTTCTATCGATGAACTGGGCATAAATGAATCGTCGTATCGGCGAAAACTCAAAAGATGAAAGAGTCTATCGATAAAACGGTCATAAGTGAATCGTCCTGTCGACGAAACGTCCAATGATGAACCGGTCGTCTGTGAATCGTTGCAGAATCGCATTACTATTGTAAAAGTGGGATTCAAAAGTGGGATCTAACGGGAATAAATCAATTCTAATTCGAGTCGATGCAGCGTGATTTCTCGTTTCATTGTGTTCCATTGTTTTCTTCTAAAGATAAACAGCTAAAGATCACAGATGCATTAAAATCTTTCTAACTAAAAACACCATCACTTCCTCCATACGACCTACATCCTTGTTTAAACTATTTCATCAGTTTAAACAAGTATAAAGCCCGGTTTCCATTGCAAGCGGAGCGGACACATTAATGACTCAGCGGCTGAAAAGAGTAAAAATGAGCTAGCTCTGGGAACGTAAAAACTATTCGTTGGTGGAAATGCAAGTATGCAGTTTGCGCTTGCGAGTTTAACGAAGTCATTAATGGGTCCGTTCCGCTCTCAGTGGAAACCGGGCTTACCAATGTTTATTCATCCATGTTTTAAACTTTAGTCAACGATGATTCAACCAGACTTATTTGTTTAGGTACAAATTGTTCTAATAAACATTAAAACATTTTGTTAGTTGAATCTGACCCAGATTCGACCAGGTTAGAAGAGATCTTGGTGCGTTTTATGATTTATAAATTAAATGAGCATTTTGAGTTCATTTTCGTGGGTAATTTTTGTTGTTTATTGGACGTTAGTCCGTCCAGATCCGTGGCGAGCTTGCTAATAGGTCGATATTAATAATAATAACACACAACGCCATCTAGTCCCAAGCTAAGCAGAGCTAGTGTTATGGGTACTAGACAACTGATAAACATACTTATATATTTCTAAATACATAAATATTATAGATAAATGACACCCAGACACAGAACAAAATTAAATGATCGTGCTCATCACACAAACATTTGTCCTGGGTGGGAATCGAACCCACGACCCCCGGCATAGCAGTCAGGGTCACTAACCACTAGACCAACAGGCCAGTCAATATTATGTCAATATTATGTTATATATTGTTATACAATATTATGTAACTAGTAATCAGCTCAGACTTAACTAAACTTCAAACACGAGTGTCGTTTTCACAGTGAGAAAAGTGCGGTTTTCTACAACAACATTCGATAGGAATATCCATTGACAATCCATTTTTTTTTTAATGTCTATCTGGGCTCTACCCAGTAAGGTTACACGCGATAAAGTATTTATGAAATTGACATTCTACATTGCCATTTTTTTTACGTAAAAAAGATTATTCAAGACCCTTTTCTTTTTTTAAGCTTTTCATTGTTTCTTTTTTTCAAAATCCCAAAATGTTTCCCCAGATTATTCCCAGAAACAGCAAATTGTAAAACAATTACAAATACACAGCAAAAGTCGTAAACAGTACTGAAAAACATCTCAGACGCGGGCAGCAACTGAATTTTTCACAGAATTATTTCGGTACTGCGCATGATTTTCATTTACGTCAATACTAATTGTACAGACAAAATTGAACCTTGTTGCATTGTAATAAGTGATTGAGAGTCGTGTAGCTGAGTTTGGCATGGATGAAAGGCGGGTTGTGTGTTTAGATCTCGCGTCGTTTTGAAATAGTTGCGCTTGCGCCACATTGATGGAATGATGAATCGTGTGTATTTTCATGTTTGAAACCTTGATTCTAGTTTTCTTCTAGAACATTGCTTCAATCAAAATGCTAGAAATCAGTGCGAGCTTTAACCTGTTAGGTTAGGTTAGGTATAAATAGTAAAGCGAAGACCAACGAAGTGGGTAACAGTAATTCACCTCACGAGCAAGCTGTGCATGCGTGCAATATTACACTGAAATACAGTCATAAAGATATATAGTATATCTTTTTAGTATGGCTCTGATCTGATGAGGGAATCTCATAAGCAATACATACCATAATACCATAGTCAATTGGGTCATTTTCAGATTTCGATGTAAAATTATTAAGACAGTCAGTCATTGGCCACAAGGACATTCGCGTGTCTAACCGTGCGCTTTAAATTTAGCATTCATTTAAGTATCGGCTTTATTTCGTGAAAACTGGTAAGATTGATATGTTCACGACTTCAAGCACTCAAACATCTAAAAAAATAAAAAAGTATGATAAATCAATCCTCAGCAATAACCCAATTCCTCATGAATCAGAGTGCACCATCTCACAGGCAAACTTGTGACGCATATAGAGTTGAAAAATCGCATTCAATTCAAAGCCTGAGTGTTTTTCTAGGCCACGGCATGAGCAAAATAAACTAGAACACTTACACGTTTAACCGAACACTGTACGACTCATAAATTAATCTCTATTTTTTAATATTGCACTATTAAATTTCCAAGTTTTGATTTTTCCCAGCAATAATTCTTGTGTAAAAATAAAAAATACATCAGTTTGCTTTCCTTTAAACATTCGCCTAGTTTTCTTATAAACGGTATACATGTACAATCTTTACTAGCGGTAACCACAAATAACCTTTCCTAGATTCCGCATACAAGTCAACAACAACATTTGCATTTGTCAACAACAAACTTCTTTTTGTGCCATCTACATACAAAAAAAGCAAGCAAAATGTTGATTCTCTAATTAAGTTAAAGTCTAATGTAGCCTAGACTTACGGTTTGAAGTCTCTCCGATACTTCTGTTAAAGGAAAAGAGACTTAGAGAAACACATTCAAGTTTCTCGGGTGATCTTGTGTTGTCGCGCCATGAGGCTGTAGGGAGGCTAATTCTGGAAACTGTTAACCTTAAATCAATTCAAAGCATTTATTTCAAAAAGACCAATTACAAGCACGTCACCACGGCTTTAAAATAGTGTCTGGTCGACACTGATGCAACGAAAATCAAGAACAAAAACCAAATTGAGTAAAGGTAAATATTTTGACGTGTGGCGCGCATTATACGTTGCGTATGTACACTTGTATGCGGAATCTAGTGGGTGGTAGTAACCCAATTCCGCATGATGCGGAGTGGACTATCTCACAATCTGACAAGTGACGTATATAGAGTTGAAAAATCACATGGGTTTTCCAGGTCATAGCAGTAGTATATCAAACTAGAGCACTTAATTTCAATCGACTGCTTCTAAAACTAGTCATAAAACATCTGTTACTCTTTATAAATAGTTTGATGAGTCTATAAAATGTTAAACGGAAAATGAGTTCGAATGATATTAGTTGTTTCTATTTTTTCTGAATGTGATAGCTAAAATGTTATTATTTAATTAGTGGGTAACAAGGAAAGTTTAATTTTTAGCTATCGTATTCGGAAAATTTAAGTAGTCCAGGGGGACTACTACCTACTCCACACGATCTCAAACTTTCTCGAAAGGAAGAATGTTTTCATTCTTTCATAACCACTTTATTTACTAGACAAAATTACTAGTACCTACATTATATTTTCGTCGTAGACTACAAAAAAAAAACAGTTAGTTCATTCATTGTTAATTACTTGAAATTACCTTCACAGAATAAAACCACACACAATACCTCCATTTCACATTGTTTTCAACAATAACAGACATTAGTAAAATTACCCCAAAAGTCTCGTAGCACTGACGTAGCTCACGTAGCCGACTGCTACGACGCGTGACGTTTACATCGACTCCTGCGCAGCGGGTCACCGCCTCGCTGTCCGCTGGTCACCCCTCATTCAGTCACTGACAGTCCATTGATACACACGTCGCGGTACCGTAATATTTTAAATAAAAAACAAGCTTTTACCGGTTGGGAAAAAAGAAAAGTACAATCAACGTTAAAAATAACTTTGAAATCTTTCTAGAACGTGCTGACCAGAAAAAAAAAGTGACAGTGTAAAGTGAAACGAAAAAACTTAAGTCAAAATGATGACGATTAGCGAAAGTCAGTTTTCTTCAAACAAAATGTCGAGTATTCACAAGATTAACGACAGGATCGTTCATAAGGACAGCTTTGATGACACCAAGAGTTCTTCGAGCGTCAACAGCACCCTGATCACGAAGAGGGGATTCAAACCTTCGGACATGTACGACCCTCAGAAGAAGGAGTTCCTCACAAACCTCAGTTATAAGTTGTTCCCTGTAAGTTGGGTAAGTCATTTCTTATCTGATTAGTCGTTGGCGCTTCTAACACACGCGTATTTGGGTGGACACGTATACTGAGTAATTTATTTTGGATTATTTATTTATTTATTTATGTAAGTTAGCGTTATCAATGTTTGAGATTTGAGGTAAGAAAAAAAATGTGTCAGTTTATCTGTCATGCTCATCTGGGACATTTGTAACAGTGATGAAATATTAGAAACTCAAAACAAATTATGCCGTTTAGATTGATATTGATGACGCTAACTGTACCTAAAATTGATAGAAACAAAATTGTGTAAATATTACATAATTTATCAAAGTAAGGGACAACAACAAACATGAAACATTTAGCTCTATTCATATTCAAATTTTAACATACTACGCTACAGAGGACGCTAGAGGACTCGACATTCATCTTTGTCATTGTAATAAGTAATGATAAATCTTAGTCAAGACTGACTCATTTCTTAGAAATATGCTAATACATAGCAGATAATGTATACTATACAAAACCACAAAACAAATGTATAGAACTTACAATAAATAAAATGCTTTTCCATCTCAAGGTTGAGAAGCTGAATTTTTTGCATAAAAGCATGTGGTAACATATTTATGGATCTTATTTATGTTGCCTGTTGTAAAAATGATAGCTTTTCTATAAATTCTTAACTTGAATACCTATCAGCGCGTAGATATTTCAAAATAATTTCAGAAGTCCTTGTTTACTCTCCATTTGTGAGTCATTTCTACTTTTGTAACAATTTCAGTTTGTTTTCATGAGTTTTCCTTCCGAAAAACAAACATCTGAAAACAACTTCAGTTTTCTACGAAGTGTTAACACGATTTAATATTTCTGATAGAAGAATTATGAAAGTATATTAATTTACACAATTTTCTTTCATGAAACTTATTATGTTTATTATTTATTTATTTATGTTATTATTGATATTTATTTTTCAGTAGTTAGATTACTGACGTCACTAACTTTTCGGCAACGTTAAAAGTACGAAAATTAACCTAAAAATCGAAACTAAACTATATAATTACTAATATTACTACGACTAAACTGCAAAAAAATCTTACTTTTGAAGTCTTGTCTTGTTATTTTATGAACGAAAAAACCAGTGATTTTTAAATAGTTTTCTAAAAGTCAAACAACAGTTTTCTATTGCCAAAATAAAGAGGCAATGACCGGAGACAGGGTTAGTGCTACTAATGAGGTTCAGTTACCTTTGAGTGACATGTAAACGTTACTGACTGTACTTTGCTCTTTATCTGAAATAATTACTTGTTTTGCTATTTTTTTTTCCATTTGACAAGGGCAGATGGTTAAGAAAAAGATGAAAGTCAAATAATAAATATAATTTTCACATAATGATATATCAAACAAATTAAAATAAAGATTTTGAAAACACCTGCTGTTATAGTTCCATCATACATTTTTATATTTAGAATTAGCACTTCAGTAACGTATTAGCATTTTAAAATGTGAAGTTAAAGCAATATAAAAATATTTATCAGCAAAAAAAATATAAAGTTTAATAAAAAAAAAAAAAATTGTTTACACGAAAATGTTTTCTCCATGAACTTTTTACTATCTAAGGCTGAGAACACAAATTGATAATACTTACTATAAATTAACAGTCAGAAATTAAGAAACTGATTATTAATTCTAAAACCAACAAAAATTCTTCACAATGTAAAAGTTTCGTTACGAAACTGTTAAAAGCTCTACGAGAGACTATTTGAAGACGGACAGACGAACAGATTAACCTATATTAGTTTCCACATGTTGTTGCTAAATATAAAAGCGACTGGCAACACTGACGACAGACAAGCTCAAGTTACTCTACTTTTTATTACTTTGAGCTAAGAAATGAAGTTTCTAATTAGCATAAATTGACAGCTAATATTTGTGCTGAATGAATCACAATAATAATTTGATCACTTTGACCAAATCTGCTAAAACAAATTACAAAAAAACTGAAATTATAATATTGGACTAAATTATTACAAGGCATCGAAAAATTGCTCCTCAACACTGACTTATATTTATAAATGTTCAATTAATTGATTGTATAAAATCTTGGTTCCTCAAACCTTACAGACAGATGTGTTGCTGGGGAGTTTGTTCCGATACTTCTTCCCAGCCAAAACCCTAGGAAGAGTCGAAGGGTCTGGTGCTTATTTACCCGTGAGACTGGCGGCGATGCCTCATTGTATGATAATGTTTAGCCTCTGGACAACGCCTGGACAACACCAGCCCTTGGGCCACAAGAAGCGCCAATAAGTCGTTTTCATAGAGTTTAAACCTCAAACAGCTCGAAAAGATAGTTTAGCGGCAGTAGTTCGATTATTGTTTCCACTTAGTTTACGGTATTGACGCCGAATGAGGATCTCAGCATAGGCCTCACACGCCACAGTAGCAGCATCAGGACAGCACAAATAAAACAAATGCAAAATAAATAGACAATTTTGTTTATAGAGATAACACAAATATAATAAATACAATATGAATTTGTGTTCTTACATAATTATGTATAATTGTAAACTATTACTTACTTTTCAACACAAAATAAACGAATTAGGAAAAAACACTTTAAAAAAACAAAAGATATTCACATGTCTTTAGCGATTATTTAATACAGAAAACACTTCAAGCACCATTTCCCCAACCCAAAATGTCATACATCATAACGACCGACTTTTTTTATTGAAAAACCCATTATTTTAATAACTTAAGACTGGTCTGCTATACGTCAATATAATAATGACTGCAGTCTTCAGCACCAACGTTCCTTTGATCTCGACCATCTAAAAATAATTGTAATAAAAATAAGACATTGATGAATGCCAACATTCCTGGCAGTAATTGCTATACTCTTGCCTTCGAAAAGGCCGAATCGCATTGAAATTAAAATCATACTCACTTGACCTGAAGTCAGTCGCACGACGACCTTTGTTTTATTATTTTGAGATTTAATCTGTACTAATATTATGAAGAAGTAAACTTTGTAAGTTTGTTTGTAGCAACTAATAAGTATTTTGTGTTTGTAGCGAGTAATCCCTAGCCTGTCGGGCTCGCGGGACTTATTTTCATCGTCGTGATCCCGGAACATAAAGAACATAAAGGGACACCGTGGATTTTAGTCAGTACAAGTCTGACAGTCCCTTTGATGATTTTAGCACGCAAAAAAAAAGCGAGTAATCCCTGGGATTATTTCACCGGTAGAAAGCTACATTATTCTTGCCTATGGTATAGTTTATTTTTAAACTAGCTCTTCCCCTTATGACGGGGCCCCCCTCTCAGAGGGCCAAAGCCTGCCGGGGTCGCGGGATTTATTTCTATTACCGTGACCCCGGAACATAAAGGGCTACTGAAGGACACCGTGGATTTTAGTCAGTACAAGTCTGACAGTACCTCCCATCCTGCCCGGGGTTGGAGGTCTCATTTGATGATTTTACCACGATAAAAAAAAAAAAAAAAAAAAAGCTGTTCCCCTTCGTTTGAACCTCGGCACTTATTGTTTGTAGCGTGATGTTTTATACCATAACATGGTAACGAAAAAAAAAATTGTGCTGGATAGTCCATTACTCGAGAAAAGCTGTATTATAGCTTTTCTCGAGAAATGAACTATCCAACACAATTTTTTTAATTTTTTGAATATTTTTTCAACTCGAACCAGCAATTCCTGATATTGGCTCGTTAGATCAAACAAACTTTTTAGCTTTATAATATTAGCAGAACAATAGATTGCACCTGTGCGAAGCCAGGAATAGTTGTTAATTTTATATCAAGATAGTAATATTGAAGTTTTTTTTTAATTTTTCCTTTTTTTAGAAGTTTTTCTAAATCTGTTTTATCGCAAACACTGATGTCACTATAACATCTAAAGTTCGATTCCTGGGTTAAAATAGCCTTGTTTTGGATAATAACAATAATTTAACAACAAAAAAATGCATTACGAAAAAGCTAACACACGATAGGAACCAAGCCACAAATAGCCGTGATCCGAATTTGTTTCAACCGGGCATCGAACCCGTGTCACTCCGCACCTCTGTTCTTGGCCTCTGCGTTATTTAGGGCCCATTTACACATCACCGGCGCAGGCGCAGTTAAGACACTGTGTTAGTGTGACTTCAGTTAAAGAACGTTTGAAGACGGTTTATGAGGGTATGGAGTTTGTAAAAGATGTCTTAATTCTGCTTCAAAGAAAATTAGAGTAGAAAAGAGATTGGAGTTGTTTGGCTCTGATTTATTGTAACTGTAGGACATTACGAACAACCAGAAGATTTATCCGGCAACAACATTGTTTTTAAGGCCTTCATTGAAGAAATTGAAGTTTTTGGTCCCATCCTGAAAAAGCATAAGCATTATACACCAGTGTTTACCACTGCTTGGACAGATGACAGTGATGCGCGGGAGTACTTGGACGTCTAAGTGTTGCCTCAAGATTAAATGATCCTATCAAATAGATTAAATAATTCCTATAATTATTTATTTTTCTACGACTTAGTACAAAGTAGTGCCTTCTTTTAAAAAATAAGTGAAAAGCCAATAGAGTGCATGTCAGTAGATATGTTTACACTTCAAAAAAAATAAGTTACCCAGCAAAATATGGCCATGCCCTAACAGTAAGGGTTGCCAAAAATATAATAACGATTGTCATACAGAAATATAATTGACATGACATTGTGTGACATTATTTATGATCGACACCTGTTCGTCTGTGATTTGAAGAGAGACGTATTATCACGACGACTGTCCAAGTATCTAGACTTAATTTGTGCTAGTGATATAATTAGTTTATTTACTTATAGATAGGAGACTAAAACATCAGGATTTTCGTAATAAATATGTAAGTTTAATATTAAATCATTATAAAATACTAGCGGCCCGTCCCGGCTTCGCACGGGTGGAGGACCCGGTCTAAAATTTGAGATTTAAACTATCCTATCTCTCAAGTTGGATCGAACTGCACATGGTGTGCGAATTTTATTATAATCGGTTAAGTGGTTTAGGAGTCCATTGAGGACAAACATTGTGACACGAGATTTATATATATTAAGATAACCAATGACGAAAAGAAGCTACAATTAAGAGAAGTGGTAGGAATGGGGGGAGGGCTTTGTCCAGGAGTCAAAATCAAATTCAAAAATGTTTGTTGCATCAACATACTCGTAAATAACTTATTTTATAGTTACAATGGGGAGAATCCTTTTAAGCAAATAGTTTTTTTTGTAGATAGTAGCCCAGTAGAATAGAAAAAAAAATCGTATAAAATCTCCAAATAATAGTGAAAACTGCAAAAGTCCGTTGCGTAACATTTTTCATGGATTACTTTGGGAACTTTTTTTGGAGCACATTGGGAATGACCCGTTAAAAATAACAAAGATAACATAGAGACAAGTGATTTCAATTTATTATGCGTTTGGATGAAGAAGATGGAAAAGTGAATTTTATTTAATTCAGTAGATCTGAATTAAATACAATTTTGTGTTACGATTTTTTGTTTCTATGATAAAGTGCTTTCTTTAATGTTTCGAAGTGATGATGTATTATATCAGTACTGAATACACTTTTATTATAGTTTTACAGTAAAAAATAAATCTTGGAAGGTCATTTTTGACGTAGAAAAATATGTAATCTAAAATCGTAGGAAGTGGCGGTCGAATTGCAATTGTAAATTAAAAAGATGATACTATAAAACATTTTATATCGAAGTGATGAACAAATGTACTAAAATAAAAAACTTTTTTCAAAAAAAAATTAACCGCCTTCAAAAACAACCACAAAAAAGGGTAAAATAACCTACAAAATAACTTTTCTTTCGGAAGTCGGTGGCTTTGTTTTATTATTTCGATGTCTTTTTGCCACCGACTTCCGAAAGAAAAGTTATTTTGTAGGTTATTTTACCCTTTTTTGTGGTTGTTTTTGAAGGCGGTTAATTTTTTTTTGAAAAAAGTTTTTTATTTTACTCTTTTTAGTTTAAATTTTCAACCCAAATTCTTGGCAAATACATTATTTTCTTACATGTGCACTAGAATTTTGTAATCCGTAGCACCGGTGTTAACATCGCCCATGTTGTGTACATAAAAGAAAATTCCAATAAAAATCCCTATCTCAAAAAATGCTGAACAGAGTTCGATGAAACTTGCAGTATTCCCTAAGGTGAACGATCCCTAGTACAACAACAAAACAATTTTGAAAATCGGTCCACAATTGGCGAAGTAATCGCGTAACAAACACGCAAAAAGTAAAGATCATCATATCGTCCAAGTAGGGGAAATTAATAAAAATGCTCACAAAATAAAAAGTACTGAACCAAATTTTATAAAATTTTTATGGGACCAAACTGCAAGTAACCTCGATCGAACAAAAAAAAAATCACACTAATCGGACTAGAAACCTCGGAGTAATCGATGTACATACATAAAAAAAAAAAATAAAAAAAAAAAAAACATACCGACCGAATTGAGAACCTCCTCCTTTTTTTGAAGTCGGTTAAAAAAGTCAAGATCATCGTATATATGGCGTTTCAAACATTTCAGTAAAATTAAAAACACTGAAAAATGTAGCGATTTATATTGGTCCCCATAGTTACAGTCGCAATTTGAAAATAAAGTAAGCTTTACTTTTTTTATTTTACTACTATTTACTCTCTGAAACTGTAACTTTTAACTTTGTAAAGGTTTTTGAAATCCTATCACATTTTGAGTTAATTCGTTACAAACCAAAACACAAATCCTTTCTCTTTTAAAATATTAATAGCCTAGTTGGTGTGTTAAAAGTCTGAAATTCCAATCCACTTTGGATACTGTACCGTCAGCACGAGTTTTCAGTATTTGAGACGTAAAGTAAACAGCAACTTTGACAATTTCAAATTGACAATTTTCAAGGAAAAAATGGAACAGCGCCTCTGGTGTGCGAAGAAGGAACTATTGAAAGTGTCAAAATTCCAGTTTACTTTACGTCTTGCCTCATTTACATTCAGCCCCTATCGCTGCTCCTCGCGCTGCCGGCAATAATTCCCTAAATACTGCTGTGGCAGGATCGAAGGAAATGTGTGTTTACATACTGCCCTGCCTCTCACTTCGCTTTCAAGTTCCGGCAATGGCAGACGTTGAAATTTTTGCAGTGTCCGCGCTGTGTCTTTTAGCGATACATAATTATGTGCGTCAGTTAAAAATAAATCTAATGAAAAAAAAGAAAAGACGTCGTAGAAGATGGTGGATGATATCTATTCATCGTAATAGAACTTTGTAAGTACCTACCAACCTGCTTAAGATAATATTTTATAATGCAGAAGAATTCTACGAGCAGAATGTAAACACGCCCTACCACTCGCGCTGCCGGTCCTTTGAAGTCCGCATAAAAACCGCTCTTTTGGGGAGCGCTGGGCAGCGCGAGTGGCATTAAGCAGTGGCATGAGAAGTATACGTTTACATACTCGTCCTGCCCACTTCCCTGCCCACTTCCCTGCTCACTACAGCTGAATGTAAATGAGGCATCTCATTTACTGAAAACTCGTGCTGACGGTACTGTTCATAAATCATCTGTAACAGAAGAGGGCTTTGTCTTAAACTAAGACAGTTAACTGGGCAGGTATTAGAGTGAATAACTTCCGTGATAAAATAGCAGTCTCATAAAAGAAAAAACACATTCCCAAAATATTTCGTCAAAGAATCTTCTTAAAGAAAAACTCATAAAACCTTTAAACCAATCAATTAATGTTCTAACTATTCATAAACACTTTGGCCTCGATTTCTAGTAAAAATCAGTTTAATATAAATTTCGAAGCAGTCTGTGTTGCCAGCGCAGTTTGGAAACGTGCCAACCCTGACGGTAATCTACAAAACGTCAAAATGTAACCAATCGATTTTACACTTTACTGCTGTTGTTAATAAGTGTAAAATTAGGATGTGGAAAATGACAAAAGCATGATTTTATTGGCACGGGAGCTTTTTTTTTGTGGTGCAATAAATTGATAAACTAAAACTAAAAAACGAAAATAAATCCGCATTGTTTGTTAAAAATTAGTAAAAAACTATGTTTCGTGGAGCCTTTGGAAGCTCTTACATTATATGTAGGTAGGTAATGTTGCATTATTATAAAAGATTAGGGGTTACAAACCAAATTAAAAAGAAAACCCTAAATAAAGACAGGTTTTTTTTAAAAACTTATAAAAATGTGCAAGTATTGTAGCAAAATATCTGTATGTCTGTCCGTTTCTCATAGTAGCAATTATTCAGCACATAACATAATAGACACTTGGCATGATAGTAGGTACTGTGTCGTGCTGCGATTCTACCTACATACCTACAATTTATTTCTAGAAATATTTAGTGCTAACGGAAACAAGAGCAAAGACCTATTCTGCCTAGATTTATTCTGCCTATTTATTTCGTTAACTCGTCAAAAATATTTATAGATACAAAATAACTACTGCAAAAAAAGAGAAGACTCATAGTCTAAGTAGGAGTAAGTATATAAAATGTATTTTATTTTTAAAATGATACTTCAAACGAAAATAAATAAGAAGAAATTAACGTTATATTAAAAAAAGGAAAGGAAAGAAAAAAAAAATTTTAAAATAAACTATTTTAAAATGGCGTAATAAATGAAAAATCAACGACTTAAAATAATCATATTTTTCCAAAAAAGAACAGTAAATTAATAGAAAAAATATGCTAATCACACAGAATGATGGCGAATATTCCCGGGACCCCGAGGGTTTGGAGCCACTCGACTGTCTCACTGTAAGACGATCCCAAAATATACCCAAATTATACACACATTAGTTTCACAAATGTTGCCAGTGTAAATAAATACCATTCTCATTAGAAAACAAAAAAAACGGGCTAGTTTTGCGGCCATATTTTTTTCATGATTAGGAAATTTTTTTTTTCACGTTTTTATTTATTTATTGTTTTACTCACTATTTTACTACTCACTTACTAACTCATGATTTTGTTTTTGATCTCTAATTATTGCTTTCGCTTTATCTGTCTTGTGTTTTTAACTTTTATTAACTTTTTCTGTTTCATACAAACTAGGATTTCACCGTGTAAGCGAAATAGTCAATTATAACATTACCAAAAATCTTTAAAATTCGATATCTCCATATAGATAGGCTATATAGATAGTCCATCCTAAGGTTGTCTGGAAGATATCGCTTTTAGGGATAAGACCGCCTTTGTACCCTTAATATTGTAAATTTTAATTATAAGTTTGTATTCACTTTGGTGTACAATAAAAAAAAAATACAGTCCGTTTGAACCCCGTGTTGTCGGGGTTAAAATTGTTGTAAATAAGGTCTAGTATCACCCATTTCAAAAAAAACATCGAATTACAAATCACCCTGTTTAACATCATATATAGGAAATCCAGGTTCCTAACTCTTTAATATTATTATTGGTTATTATTATATAGGTATCTATTCCAAATTAAAAGTCACTAGGATACACCTGTTCTGAATGGACTTAAACAAAAAATAAAACTAGAAGTCAAATAAGAATAATTTTGGGTAGCGAGGAGAGCAGTGTTTTTAAAAAAAGTACTCTTATGCATCCATTATTACAGAATCAATTAAAATTATTTGTTAAACCAACACATCAATGCAACAGAGTCAAGTCCACAGTCCTGAAAGTTTCAGCGTAGCGTCGCAAGCGCAACATAGAGTCAAGAGCCAAAACATTTCATATAGAATGTCGTTGAGTAATGAGTAACATTTCTATATACCACGCGTTCGTCTGCCCTCAAGGACGATGATGTGTTCTATATTTTTACATTCTTATCTCATACGAGGGAACTACCAATATGGAGTGACCTTAGTTTGGAAATAGAAGAGTTTTTGTTATTGCGTGGTGAGGGAATTTGTTTATGCTTGATATTAAATACTAATGTTTAGGTGTTTACGGTTAGATTGGGTGCCGATCACAAAATAGTTTGCTTTTTTTTGGCACAAACCCACCACTCTATTCCCAAACCACTGCAACTCATGAGAGCCCGAATCAACAGTGGCAACCACCGAGCCGAGATAATGAAGCTCGACGTGTCCCGGAGAATGAATTTACCTGTCTTGGATCCTGCAACGAAATTAATCAGAAAAGAATAGTGGAGGCGTAGGAAAAACTTGTTAATTTATAAGTTAGTTTGTGGACAACTCACACTTGACGAAATAAATTAATAGGTCGAAATTGATAACATCAAAAAAGAGTTAAGTTAGCCTAGGAAAGTCTTCCCGTATCTCTTACCGATGAGGATTTCCCCTGTTGGCCAATTTAAAAGAAAGACCCTGTGTAGGTTTTATGTTTTTATTTTGCATGGGCATTGCAAGATAATAATTGACTATTTCGCCTGACAATTTAAATGAATGCTACATTTTTTATTAAAAGCTGTAGAGTTTAGATGCCGCGCTAAGAAGTCCTTTTGACGCAGCGCTAAGAGTCCGCGCCACGTTTCTAGTAATTTCTTTCGCGAAGACTCATTAAAAATATATTTCTACCAATTTTCCACAAGACTTGAATCATGGCGAGGACTCTATTCTACTTCTCCTAGTTTTAATAGAACTGGCTTATCTCTAGAATACTAGCTAGATCGTAGAAAAGCGTAGATACAACCCATTATAATGTGTAGTGTTTTTGAATCATACACCAGCTGCTTTGTCCAACGCTGTGTCTACGTCAATGAATACTTGTTCAGTTTTATTTTTATCTTTCCTTGAGAATCGAACCCAATTCAGCTTTATTCCACGTTTTTTTAAGGTTATAAATATTTCAAAGATTTCATTCAATACTACGAGACATTTATATAATCATTAAACTGTATGTGAATAATGCAAGTAAAGTAATTCCCATAAATAAATAAATAATATCATATCATATGTATACTATTATGTATGACTCTTTCATGTTCTGATGTATCCGTGCTTCTCTGTGATTTTGAAAGTATATAAAATGCTTATTAAATTGCAGTATTATTTTATCATGTCATATAGATAATCCCAAATAATTATGTGTTTAATCGTATAACGAATGTTGAACATAGTAATATTACCAAATACATAATCATAAAAAAACCTGATATATCATCATAAATATGATAATATCATCAAAAATATGATAACATCATCAAAAAACTTTATGAAAACAAACAAAACACGATGTGACCACAAAACTAATATCAGCACACTTGATATTCCAGGAGGACATGGAAAACAAACCAATATTAGTTGGAGACAAGGAGGTAGACCTGAACAAGATCTTCACGCCAGCACCTGATGCTGAAGAGCATATCATCAAGAAGGACCGCAAGTTTGGTAAGAAGTTTTTATTATTTGCTTTTATATTTGAAGGAAGAAATCAGTCCTTAAAGCACTTAAAATCCTGTAAAAATTATATAGGTACTAGATAAATAAAATAAATGTATGGCCTAAATATAAACCCATCCAAATGTGACAAACCCAATCGAACATGAATCAAAATTATATTGTGCAAAAGTAGAAATTAAAAAATCTAATTTGATGAGTAAAAACAATAATTTTGCCAATGATGGTAAACCATAGAAATATACGAACTCTTAAGGTAGATCATGATTATGCGTAGTAGCGACCCACTCCTATTTTTAATTTTTTGGTGAAATCCCATCGCTTTACCCCAAACCACTGCAACTCCTGAAAGCTAGAACCAGAACCAACAGTGGCGACCACCCGAAAAGCGCTTGTGAGCGTCAACGTGTCCCGGAGAATGAATTTATCTGTCTTGGATCCAGCAACGAATTTAATCAAAAAAGAATAGTGGAGGAGTAGGAAAATACGTAATATCCACTTCCTACCTAAATAATAAAGCAGGAGACAGAACAAAACAAGGCCAATAGGCAATAAAGTAACGAACACCACAAGACAATCTGTCGCCGCTATAAATTAATACACAAACATCTGCACATTTGAACGAGTTTTAGAATTTTAAACAGAATTGCTCAGTTCAAAGAAATCAGAATTGACTGATACATTTTAAACAGCATCTGGTAGCAACAGGCGGGATAATATTGCGAAAAACTAACAGTAAGGTGACGCATTCAGTTCTAAGTAATCAATTAAACCAAAGGTCATACCTAACTAATGTTTACGGCACCTGTCGGGTCACATAACCGCAGTCGGTCGCTTCCGTCATCTTATTCTAACCATTCACGACTTTGGGTCTAAGCTGTGAGCGGCGGGCGACGCGAATAAGACCTAAATTCTTTCTTTCTTTTTGAAAAACCTTGCCTCACATTTTGATTATATGATGTCCTCACACTAGGAATTCTCCTAAAATGTTGCAAGTCTGTTACCTTCCGAGATCCACCTAAAGGGGGGAGAAGGAGCTAGGGGAGAGGGAACTCGTGGTTGCGTTTACAAAATCACACACACAAACACCTAGACCCGAAACAACTACTTGCCGATCGTACAAATATTTGTTCCGCACGGTGGTCGATCCCGCGACACGCTGCGTAACAGTCGAGCGCTCAGCAACTGCGCCAAACGTGTCTTCAATTAATTACAATTATTTACTTTCGACTTCACCACTGACGACGCATCGTGGCATGTTTCAAATATTTCCCCGCGCTAAGTCTCCGCTCGCAGCGGCAAGATCGAGATCAGAGGAAAACAAGAAAAAAACTTGGTAAAGGACCATGAACCAAAAACCTCATTAATCTTCTTATTCACTGGAAACGAGATGCGACTTTCCAAAGTTCAGAATGAAATAAGCCAGACATTAGACATCTCTCTGGAGACCGCGGCGAACAGCTGTTCAATGTCAGCGCCATATTTGTTTCATAATGTTATTAGGTTGGCATTAGGGTTGCCACTTTCCCATAGTATAAAAAAATATTGCATATCTAAAGGTTTCGCGTTGTTTATTTTCGTTGCAACAAAATAAGTTTTGACAAAAATTCAATTATTCTAATCGACATCAAAGAAGGTGTAGTTTTTGAAATCGAGAGTACTTTTGCTTTTTTTTTTAATTTTATGCCCTATCATTTTTCAAGTTTTGCAACGGGTCTCCAGCATTTTTAATTCTTTTTTTTTACGCTACGTTCATTGTCATGAACTATGAGACAACAAACGTCGATTTTGAGTCTATATGTCACTTTTGTACCTATACTGTGGTTATATCCAGTGGATTCTGTGGAGAGCGAAGGAGTATTTCCTCACGAGCACATAAAGCCCTCCTCTCGGCTAACAGTTGTAGATCGTTGACAGTCGTTACTGTTCACCAGAAGCTCTAAAGTCTGACAACCAGTCTTATCATGGGGTATCGTATTATCCAGTTACCGAGTTGTGGAGGTCAGATAGGTGGTCACTCCATGCAAAATACCGATATTTAGCTGCATCTAGTTCGACTGGAAGACGACCCCAATATAGCTGGGAAAAGGCAGGCAGATGATGATGACGATCAACTATCATTACTTACTAGCTATTCCCCGTGGTTCTACTCCGGTGGTAGCGCGATTTTATATAGCCCTTAGCCTACCTCGATAAATGCACTATCCAACACGAAAAGAATTATACAATTCGAGCCATTAGTTCCTGAGATTAGCGAGTTCAGAAAAACAAATTCTTCAGCTTTATAATATTAGCAATGTAGATTTGGTCATTTTAAGCGTCGAGAGGCACCCCTACTTCTTGCAAGCTATTCCGGGATTAATACGCAGTAGCCACGATGTAGTTATTATAATTATATTATATGCTATTGTTCAACACGACTCCATGCTACTTGTGCCAACTGCTTTTGGTAATAAATGCGTGATTTGCGTCAGTGAGTCGCTGAGTCAGATCTTTTCTGATAACTGGAGAAGTTTGTCATCCGCTCGTAGAATTTGGCCAGAGATGTGACCTACTTTGAGTTACAAAAAGGGTGTTTGTTTTAGAAAATTGAGGTGGTGATAAAAGTGACTTCTATTCGTTTCATAGAATAGGATGATTTCAGCGCTACGTCTGCTACGTTGAAGAGCGTGTAATTTTTTTTCTGTAGATTAGACTTTATATAATAATAATCTCTGTTTCTGTGAAAAGTTAAAAATCTGTCTGATTTGGCTAAAATGTTTTTTTACCAAATGTTTTCTTGATTACGATAATGTTGAGTTCTAGAGAAGCCTTCGTAGTTCCTGAGATTAACGCGTTGTACGTTTATGTACGCGCTAATCTCAGGAATTACTGATTCGATCAGTCCTCAGAACAGTGTTGAATAGTCCATATATTGAGGAAGGCTATGGGCTGTAGAACATCACGCTATGACCGTTAGGGGGAGGGACCACGGGGTAGAGCTACGTACTACTTCTTACTATAGATATACAACAACGTGTAATGTTAAAAGCGCAAAACCTCTCGTGGGGTAACTCAGCGCATGTTACTGAACAATGTTTGTTCTAAGACGTTTGGAAATTCTCAAAAAAAAGAAAGATTTCTCATGGGCACGATCAATTTCTCATTTTGTGTGAAAAACCAATTTTTTTTTGCGAGTTTCTTTAAGTTTAGAACAAACATTGTTCAGTCACATGAGCTGAGTTACCCCACGAGAGGTTTTGCGCTTTTAACGTTACACGTTGTAGATGTTCAAGCAGGACAATCTTACTTTCGTAATCACAGACTCACTAGAGCTTCTTCGTCTGCTATCGCCGTACACGAGTGAATGCTGCCCACTCACCTGACGCCACCTATTCTTAGACAGATAGTAGTCTGACCTATTCTAATGACTATTGTTAGTACCCACTACTTGATGACACGTTCAATCTTGCGACATCTATCGGGATTTGGATTTTGTAAACAATATTCATATTGTTTCTTTTCTTATGTGTCTGGATACGTGGCAACCTCACTTATCCCCAACCTTGGGGAAGGGGGAACCTAGGGGGAGCTCACCGGAGTGGGATTGCTCGTGAAGGAGGTGGCGGGCCGCGAGCGAGAGAGGACAGCGTCCTCCCTCCGCCTCAACCGCAGTGGTGTACGCCCACGGCGTCGGACGTCGCAAGACGATCTCCGGCCACCGTAGGCGCGGGCATGCGGACAGCGAGTAAAGGGCAACTCGCTGTCCGACCATGGACCATGCCCGGGTCGACGGCGCGTCGTGTACCACGCGCGTCTCTAAGAGCTGTCAGCAAAATGACGGGGCAGAGGGCCAAAGCCTGCCGGGGTCGCGGAATTTATTTCTATTACCGCGACCCCGGAACATAAAGGGCTACTGAAGGACACCGTGGATTTTTGTCAGTACAAGTCTGACAGTCCCTCCAGCCCTGCCCGGGGTGGGAGGACTCATTTGATGATTTTACCAAGATAAAAGAAAAAAAAGGGTACCACGAACTCAAATAAATAAAAAAAAAATTATAATTATATATATATATTTATATCTGTAAATTTTAAATAAAACATAAATCTTAAATCAAATCCCCCTAAATAAATTAAAACAAATAATATTCTTATAAATAAAATTCTAGAATATTCAGCTAAAAAAATTAAAGCAAACCCCCCGGGAGCTCACAATATCCGGATGACCCAAATGTAAGGCCCTTCGTACACTAGGCGACTCAAGTCTCCGATACCTTACGACTTCGTTATCCAAGCGACTATCGGAATACAAATCCATAAAGGTCCGAACACAGGCACACGTCAATGGATATCAAAATCGTAAAGTATCGGATAATTGCGTCGCCTAGTGTACGAAGGGGCTAAGCCTCATCTGCGCGGCACACCGGTTTTTTTACATGGTCACGTGGAGCCCGTCTTCTACCGCCCAGGGCGGGATTGTAGGGACTGTCAGACTCGTACTAAAAAAAACCCCCGTGCTACTTCAATAACCCTTTACGTTTCGGGGCCACGGTTTCTTCATAAGACAGACGCGCGATCCGGAGACAGCGCCCAGAAAAAAACATAAAATTTCTAAATCTTTCTAGATTAAATAATTTCCTTCTAGGCAAGCGTGTTTTAACTTCGAAAGAGCCTTTAGAAAATTGCTGGCTTATTTTTGTCCCACTTTTTTAATCCCAAGAATCGAATAACAGATGGCGCTAATCCCAACTTTAATTTTCCAGAGAAAACATTCGCCTCATCAGCATTCTACGTGCCCGGCGTTCACCCTACAGTGAAGGAGCAGATGGACCTGGCGAGAGCCATCTCCAAGTCTTTGAGCGACTCCAGCAACCACATGAGCAGAGGCCAGAGCATGTACGTGAACAGGAAGAAGAGGTCCGTCAAGTGGGTGCATGAGGGACGAGGTATGTATCTTGGCTTTTTAAATTTTATGAGTGCTTTTCCAAAAAACTGCCGTAGTTGAAAGTAAGGTGAACTGATGGTTCTTATGAGAAGTCATAGTAGATTAATCATAATGTTATCTGGAGCTGTGCCATTATTATAAACATTGTAGGTACAGATCGCCATTCCGGACAACAATCGACAATCAATTCAATTTTTCCAGTACTTAGAGCTAAATTTTGAAACGCACACGAGTAAATCATGTCGAATACTCACCGAGACACTATTCGAAATTAGAAGCTAACCGTCTTACTAAAAAAAAGTTAAACATCTGTTGAACACACTAAAAAAACTGTCAATTGCAAAACGGCATTTCACGTTGACATAAGGGTCGTTTTGTAGTTTAACATAGATGTTTAACTTTTTTTACTACGACGGTATGTGTTTAGAAGATATATTTTATAATGTGCAATGACTTAAAAACAAATTAGTTCTTGTTGCGTGAAGTGAGCTCGTGAACTGGAACGAAATCCAACCACCACCAAAAGTACTACTGAAGTCGCTATTTAAGTGGCTTTTGGGTAGCAATAATACCTCACCTTTTACACACACACAAGCTTCATATTATAATTTATTATCAGTTTATTTTACATGTCATTGTAACAATTATTCCACCATGTAATCTTCGCAGTCTTAATAAAGCATGTAATTATAATAATCCGTCGCGCACCAGAGATTAACGACGGCAGCTGATATTGACAGATTGGTAGGTAGCCAGGCGGCCGGCCTCGGGGAATTCAGCATTATTTATAGGATTCAGAATGTTAATTATTATACACTGCCTAGAGTTGTTGCGGAGATGTTTTGAAGTCTGGCGATAAGAGATTTATTAAGTCATTTTGAAAGAAAAATACATAACATAAAAATATTAAACATTTGTATCTGCTAATTCTTTTTATTCTCGTTGGGGTTTTAGGGCCATTGAGTGATTGCACAAATCCAAGTCTGAACAATAGGGCAGTTTACTGCATAAATAAATTGAAAATCTGTAAAGTTCGTCAGTAAGTTAGAATAATGAAAAGAAAAGTTATGAACACGTTTTTTTATCAATAAATATTGACAAAGATAAAACGCTTCGAAATTTGAGAGTGGTGGCTTGTTTCGTCATAACGCCTGTAAAATTATACCGACCGAATGAAGTTTTGTGATTTTAAGAAGCGTCGTATGTACGTCAATATTGGTTCACGTAACAAAAGAAAAAATACAAGTCAAATGTTTCTTTTTCTTGATGATCTATCTTTCAAATTCGGGCATTTTTTTTTTATGAGTTAAATAGTCTACTGCAAAAACTTTACACACTGGCCAAGTAGAGCACTTACAAGCGTACTGTACTCATTATTGGTCAAGTACTAATTGTGCAAATCTTCAACGGCTGTTTTGTGAAGTTGATAATTTAATTAAACGAACAGACACTGGGGCACTATTGGTCATGTCTGGCTTGAACTTATTGACCAGTTCTTACTATTTTAACTAGCTTTTTGACACACTAAAGACTTAAGATTTATTCGGATTCAAGTATTTGAATTATAATTTGAATCTCTGGTTTGTATTTCCAGGTCGAAACACATCGAACGCCTGCTCCACCCCGACGCCAGTAGCGAACCACGACACGCCGTACCGCCCGCCATCTAGCTTACGTAACCAGAAAACATATCCCAAGTCGGCACTCAAACACTCCAGCAACCTTCCCAAAATGGAGCCGTTCCCGATCTCTCCTCCAACGATTACTGTACAGAATATTGATGTGCCAGTCCCAATGGCCCCTACGAAGTTGAATGATGTCTATGCTTCGCCAAAAAGCCCACGATTGCCTCTAGTTTGTGGACCAAACTTCAACGTAGCGCCGCGCGGCTGGGGAGAAATGTCAGACTACTACCGCCCAGTCGTACTAGATGGCGTTGGCGCGTCGACGCAATACACGGACTTTTAAAATTATTTAATTCAGATTTTTGTTAAATAATTTTAAGACTAAAATATTGTAAAGTAACGTGAACTTTTTTTATTTCAGTTTTATCTTCGATTGTTAAGTTATTCGTTTTTAAATGTCGTCTTTGTGGGATTTGTTAGGAGTAAAGAATTTATTATTTAAATACGTTGTAGGTATCTCATATTTATAATGAGCATAATGACTTTCCATTCTATATGCTTATTAATGTAATTAACATCAAAAACATCGAAATGTACTTAAGAATTATTTAAAATATAATTAAAGTAAGCATTTTAATTTTATCAATCTTGAATAATGACTATTAATGACTAGTTTTAGATTTACTTTAAATATAGTCTTTATTTAAACATTTAATGAAAAAAAATGTAGTCGAGTCCTAGTCATATTAAAGATAGAATAACTTTAAAACTTAAGTTAGTTTACACTTAAATAGTGCCTTGTAATGTAAAATATCTAACCAAAGATCTGTTGTACGTGATTATATAAGAAAAAATGGGATTACGTATATTTTACACTTTCGTGATTTAACTCTGTATAGATTTTTGTAATTTATAAAAGATCTTGAAGAAATAAATGTAGAAAAAATAAAATAAAATGGACTAGGTACTTAACGTTGCTAGTCGAGAAAAATAAATAATAATAAAATAGATATAATTTACTGTAAAGATAAAATAACTTATTTGTATGGAAAGTTGTATTTATTTGATGTGGACGGGTTCTATACATATAAGAACTTGAAGATCAATAAAGTACTTTAAAAACGAATACAACTTTGTGTCCATTGATTGTCCCACTTTTCTTTTATCTTGATAAAATCATTAAATGAGACCTCCCACTCATGGCGGGATGAGGGAGACTGTCAGACTTGTACTGACTAAAATCCACGGTGAACCTTCAATAGCCCTTTTCGTTCCAGGATTACGGTTACCTGATAAGATAGTGTCACCACCCCAGCAAATTTTGACCCTAAGGGGCCTGTCAGATTGCTGTGACAACTCTTGGTATATGGTCGCGCATGGTTCATGATCGTACGGCGAGTTATCCACTACTCGCCGGTCACATACCCTTGATGACACAATGGTTACCATTGTGTTCAACTCATACTTAATCCCCCTTATTAATAAACGTGGACTAAAGTTACGCCAAGGTTAATCTTCGGATTAACCATACATTTTTTAAGGATAAACCTTGGCGTATAGTCCACGTTTATTAATAAGGGGGAATAGGTTTAGATCCAGACTGCCTCCCAAAACATGCCAAATTAACTTTATCAACACTGTCAGTTTAAAGATGAAGGAAAACCTCATGAGAAATACGTATTTATTTTTCTAGGAAAATTGAATAATCCTGTACTGTACTAGACAATGGCAAACGATATATGAAAATGATCAGTAGTTGTAGCATAAAATGCGTTGGGGAATAACTCTACAGTACGATTATTAGTTGTAGTCAGTAAAATGACATTTGTTCACTATAGAAATGTACTCATAATATGTGGTATCAGTAACAGTTGCACTTGTAATTTTACTGACTACAATTAATTATCGTACTTTAAAGATATAGAAAGAAAGAAAGAAAAAAAAAAACGTTTATTGAAACATGCCATAAGTACACAACATAAAAAAGGAACAAATATTTACAAGAATCTTATAACTAAACCTTAAATACTGTGTGACTCACGGCTGCATCAAATAGACCCAGTTCAGCAAATGCCGGACAACGGGTGCCCGACGCTGACTTATAATGGAGGAATAGGAAAAAATAAATTAACTAATTTCCAGTTAGCGGAACTATTATGTAAGCCCGGTGAATCAATTACAGAGATGGTTTGTGTCATCTTGTCACAAAAACTATACAACAACACAAGGAAACAATAGTCAATTCAAAAGATACTTCAAGGAACACTGATTGCTGTTTTTTTTGGTATCATCAGAGATTTTTCAGTTGGTTTACCTTACTTCTTATTAATCCTTCCTATAGGCTATAAATATTATTTTGAAAGTTTGCTTGGATGGATGGATGTTTGTCTTTTCTTCCACGCAAAAACTACTGAACGGATTTGGATGATGATAGTTCCTATAACCTGGATAAAAACACTCTTTTTTTTGCATTGACTAACCAGCAAAGTACTAGGCTAACATAAATTCAAAGTAGTATTTATTTAAACATTTCTGGGTCGATACTATTCCTGCCGAGAATATTATTTTATGTATTTTTTTTAACGTCGGAGAAGTTTTATTCAAATTAATTCTAAACTACAAAAATAAATTAATTACACCTAATTATCTAGCCTATTACTTTTGCTTGTTATTATTGAACAAAACAATTTTTAGACGTTTTTCGTCCGACTGTATCGTTTTGGCATGAACATGTTCAACTTTATTTATGGATGGAATACAAATATTAAAATTAAATGCATCCGGCAACTGGGACCGCAGTGTCAGTTAATCGGTCCCAGTCGCCGGAAACCTAAGAGATCTACTTCTTTTAGGAGCTGAACGTTGCATGAAAGATGACAAAGAACTTAATAGATAATTTAGAACGTGATAGATACTAGTAAAGTCCCTAGGATAAGTATGTTTGTCTGAAGAGGTAATTTCAAGAACCTATCTAAGGAATGAGATATAGGTATTACTTTCATAAACTACTCAGGAATCAAATTATTATACCTACTTTTCAGTGGTAGCCATTCAACTGAAAATGATTTTAGAAAAAAAAATCTTGCATTATGAAAAATTCGATTGCGACCAGGACTCAAACCTGCGTACTCCTACTGGATGAAAGTGGTAAGTTGCTCGCAGTTAGAATTTTTCTTTCTACAATTAATCATACAATTCGCGACTCAGGCTATAATGCGTATAAAATATTTCTAACTCATTTCTTTGTGTGAAACTAAACGAATACACTAAAGAATCTACATAACTATAACACACCAAGACACAAGACCATTGGTTGTTGCAACTGTGCAGCGCAAGGTAACGTTGTGAAACATTTCACTAACACAGTCACTTAGAATGTTTTGCAAGGCACGATCTCTGGTAGATGTACGGTTGAACAATGATGGTTATAATTATGTAAAGGTTAGTTTAAGTTTAAGAGCTTGTGGCTAAATAATTAACAGCTGCACAGGCCGATCTGCCGGGTTAAGCCGCTTGCCGAGGTTGGTCTGTGGAGGGGTGATCATCTGTCATAGCGAGTTTCCTACATGCCTCGGAAAGCACGTTAAGCCGTTGGTCCCGGCTGTCATTTTTAGATCTTTGACATTCGTTACTGTTAATCAGAAACTCTTAATTCTGACAACCAGTGTTAGTTAATACCATAATACCATACCCCATGGGTATGGTATTACCCAGTCACTGGGTTATGGAGGTCTGACAGGCAGTCGCTCCATATAAAATACTGATATTCAACTGCATCTGGTTCGACAGAAAGCCGACCCCAATATACAGTTGGGAAAAGGCTAGGCAGATGATGTTAGTTTAAGTAACTTATAGCAAAAAAATATATTTATATGAGTTTTGGTTGTAGTGCCGCAGTGCGTAAAAAACCGAGTGAGCTAACAGCGTTTTATGGAAAGACCTTTGACCAGCTATGGGACAAACTAGGCAAAAAAAAAGACATCCTTAAGTCCTTAAGTGGACCCAACAATATCACACGGAAACACTAGCGAGCAAAAGTATGGAATCAGTTATTTGGATCCGAGATATCTCGTTAAATAATAGCGTGATTTGAACGAATTTGGTATCAATTTGAAGTTAACAGTTAAACCTTTAAATAGTATCATTTTTATAACTCTTAACTAGTTATTAAGTACTCAAGATCGCGCGGAATCGCGGAGTTAGTGATTGCATACTTTTGCTTCCCAGTATATTATCTGAAGCGCGCAAATCGTTTGGAGCAGTTCCTAAGCCCTTAGTTTTCTCTTTCTAGTTCCTGGTGGCTATAAATACCGAACATATAAGGATGAATGGATTAATTAATCGGTAGTTGTTATGAGCATTTGATCAATGACGCTGAGTTGTTAATGAGTGATCGATCGCGATCAATTGACGATCATTACAAGCTTGTGTAACGGGGCCCAAAGTCATAATTATGCAAATCATGTGAAACAATTGAAAGCAATTCGGGTGGTCGGCGGCTGTCGCCGGTCAGTCAAAGGTCCGTCAGTCACACGTCAGTCGTCTTGTATATTGGTGGTGACTGCACGTGTTCTCTCTGTGTGGAATTATAATAGAGCTACACACCCTTCTTGGTTTTGTTATATTATAGCATATTCGCAATCGTGTCGTTTCCCTCGCTATTTACTTACATCAAATTATCGAATCAATTTCGTTACTGATAAATCAATATTTATCTCTTTTAGAACAAAACACATAATTCCACTAAACTATGCATGGCATGAAGAAAATGCACTTAACCACTCTATATACATATCGTCTTCCGACGCTCGGGGAATACGACCGTTGCCAAACAGTGACGAAGATTTCTATGTGCATTATTAATTTGGGAGTACTGTAAGTGCACACTGCACCCACAGTAACGTCTGTATTGATATTTTCAAGCCTAGACGTCTGTCTATACCATGTCTATACTCTATCTATAGTAACCGGATTACGTCTATTGATTTCTATTCCGTCCTACCCTCTTATATTGAGTGTTTGCTTACGCCAAACTTCCACGTCAATGTCATGGTCAACTACTTACTCAAGCAACTTGGTAAATACGTTATTTCAGAAAGTGGACATCGTTTAGAAAGGTCAGGTGCGTCTGCGTATTACTGTGAAGGTTTTACTGTTTCAAATAAAACCAAAAAATTACAAGCGCTGATAAACGAGAGCGTCATAAGGACACATTATTAAAACGCGACGCGACCCGATGAAACGTGATGCGTGTTGACTCGAATCAAATATGCACGCATGGCGTCGCGTCGGATGTTCATAGTGTGATTCTAGTCTATAGAAAACAATACACTTGATTCGACTCAACACGCATCGCGTTTCATCGGCTCGTGTCGCGTTTTTAATAATGTGTTTCGGCCTTTAGCGAGCATAATGTCAAGTCTGACATATTCATGAAGAAGACATGGTTGACGACCATCGACTAGAGCGTTCGCTAGAAAGATCGTAAAAATGTTCGTATCCCGCGATGTTTGGCTCGATGCTCGTCTCTGCTCTTTGCCGCGCATACTTAGCGGAGGAGTAGAACAAATAATGAGGTATGCCACTTAGGGCACCCGCTGTCAATGGCACCTGAGCTACTTGCACCATATCTATTCGACATAAGGCCCCTGCCAAATTTTTTCCCAGGTGCCAGAGGGGGCGATTCTCGGTTTTAGAGATGGTGTCGAACTCGACAAAAATTTCTAATGACGTCATTTTTTCGAAAAATTTGACTGACCTCTAACGTTAACCTTAGACAAATGGCGAATTTGATATCCCCATGAATAGCAACTTTTATAATTTGTCGTTGTTATTAGAAATTTTTGTCGAGTTCGACACCTCTCTAAAACCTAGAATTGGCCCTCAGATGCCCTTCGTGGAATATGAGGTATTCCACCTAGGGCACCCGCTTCGTTGAAGATATGACGTGATTATCAGGTGATGTCTGTTGTAAAAAATAATTAAAAATATAATTATGATGTGGGTATGGATATAAAATAGATAAAAAGAACATTGTATACATGTATTCAATATTAAACAAGTACATTATCATCACCTACTTCAATATGTAATTGAATCATTTACATTATTAATCACTAGCTGTTGCCAGCGGCTTCACCCGCTACAACTCCAAAATTATCCCACGGGAACATAAAATCGGGATAAAACTATCCTATGTGCTAATCCAGGTTATAAACTATCTGTGTACCAAATTTCAGCCAAATCCGTTCAGAAGTTTTTGCGTAATATTATATATATATATATAAGTATGATTTTAATTCTTTACATTATTGAAGTGTTAATTCGACACGGAGAGTTTCTGTGTGCGAAAGGAATTGCTGATTAAATCGTCTATATTGATTCAGCTTTCATATATCTTCTTAAATAGACCTACATTAAACATGACTGGCGAAATATGGAAAATAGTCGTGATAAAATAATATAAAAATGTGGTACTATCACATGACTACTAAGTAATCATATTTACATTATTAATAATAGATATTACAGTCATCTTTATAAAATTCCAGAAAAGAATTTGGCAACTGCAGTTGCTTTACAAGATATTTTGCCTTGTTTTTTAACCGACTTGGAAAAGAGGTGGTTTTTAATTCATCAAAAAGTTTTGTTAAAGCATATTCCTCGATGTCTGGACAACACGCCTGGACCGATTTTGCTGAAAAGTTAAGGTCAATTCGTCTTGGAAAGATATTGATAACGGCAACAGGTTAGCACTAGAAATATTTACAGAATATTTACCTAGTTACAAATGTTTACTTCAGGTAAAAATAAATACATAAATTAAAATAAAACAAATGATTTTAATTTCGCATACAAAAAAAGTAATTTCTTTTGCTGTTTTTATAATAGTGCAGAACCGTTCGTGCGCTAGTCCGACTCGCACTCGGCCGGTTTTTTCACATTACATAACTAACAAAGCAAATGAAATTAAAGTTAGATAAAAAAAAAAAAACTAACATCTGTTGAAATAAATCGTAGTCTATCGGGAAGTGTTTCATAGCTTGCTCTAAAGACCGGTTTCAGGGCACACAATACATAATAATACCTACTAACTAAGGGTCAATACACAGTGAGACGCGACGCGACGCCTACGCTACGATACTGGACACTGTGTACCTTTTACCAATATAGTTATTGTTTTCTGTTTGATATTGTTCCTTTTAAATAGCATTACATAGCTTAGACATTTGGGTACATCTCTTTCACATTATTTATTTCACATTCATGTTATCAAAATATAGTAAACACACTTCTTTATTATATCTATGATAGTAAAACATTTTTAAAAGAGTAAGTATGGAGTTTCTAGCCTATTCATCTGCGTACGATATAATAATAATTATAAAAAATCCCATTTCTAGTCATTTCCTTTCATTTTAATATTCGACGTTCAAAAGTGCCTCTTCAATGGCCTAATTGAAATGAATTATTTGACTCTGACTTTGAATATGCACATATCTTTTCGTGAATTAAATATATGTAGTTACATTTTCAGTCGTTCTATTAAAGTGTACGCGCAGCGTTGCATGGCGTCACTTTCGGTGAAATGTGTAATGTGTTTGAAAGCGAAGCGTCGCGTCTTGTTGTGGTTTGACCCTTAACAGGCACATGGCACAGTATGGTCCACAGTGGGCTCACGTTAAAACTTATGCCAGTACAACCGTTGCTATCGGACAAACCACGCGTGTTTAATCAACTTGCAATAAAAACGACAAAATATATAGTGCTAGTGAAAATTATAACATAAAACTTTGTTTTTACGGTTCAAAATGAAATAATGTAAGTGTACTTTGTATTTCTTTTTGTTACTTTTTTCTTGTTTTGTTTTGTGTTCGTGAAAGAAATGGTAATATAACATGCTGTTACTGGGTTTCATAATACATTGAATATTTTTTGTTTGACTGTGTTTGAGTAGAAAGTTCCTATTGTTATATTTTATGGTAAGTTTGTTTAAAAACATGCTATTCGTTATCTGCCTTTTAGAAGTTGAAAGAGTGACGTAAGATAAAATTCGCAAACAAAAAGTTTTTTGTTTTTATTATTATTTTAATCCGCCATAGTTTCACTATGAGTATATAATAGAAGCGTATTATATTTCATGGTTTTTTTATCGATGACTAATGACAAAGATAAAACGTATCAAAACTTGGTAGCGACGAATCGTGACGTCACAGGACGTACTAAAAACTTATAGCAAGGCGTGACGTATTGTGAATTTTAATGAATAGTGTCGTATCTTTGTCAATTTTATTTTTTTACAGAAAAATTTGGGTCAAATATTTTTTTAATCTTACTGAGAGACTAATTAGATTTTTGCAGTAGGTACATTTGCCTAATAGCAGTTTTAGTATTTTTCGTCTTATTTTAGTAGGTAACTGTCAACTATGTTACACATAAATATGGCTGGCGTATTTAACGGGAATCTAGTGTTCATAGAATTATGTATTACTAGCTGCTGCCAGCGGTTTCACCTGCTAAAACTCGAAAATTATCCCACGGGAACATAAAATCGGGATAAAAACTATCCTATGTGTTAATCTAGGTTATAAACTATCTGTGTACCAAATTTCAGCCAAATCCGTTCAGTAGTTTTTGCGTGAAAGAGTAACAAACATCCATACATCCATACATACAAACTTTCACGTTTATAATATTAGTAGGATCCATACATACAAACTTTCACGTTTATAATATTAGTAGGATAGTAGGATTGCCCCAGCAACGGATGACATAATCAGATATCAAGAATTTGATTATAATATTTTGCATATATAATTATATATATATTGTATGACGCTATACATCTAATTCAATGGGGAACCGGGAATGTATGAGTCGTGCTTGTGTTATCAATGACAGTTAAATATCCTGTTTTACATGAATTAAACATACAAGACTAAAAATGCGATCAATATACATAGTAGCTACTTAATTCAATTGATTTAAAATCATGTCATCGTGTCTAGTACAATATGCAAATAAAAAAATATGAGATACACAACTGAATAATTATGATAAGTTAATTTTTTATTGCTTTTAATTTTGTAATGTTCGAACTGATCCATAAATAAATGTAGAAAAAAAAATCTGATCATTGATTGACAATTAGCAGTGAAAAATAAAAATTAAATAATCTTATTTCATTTTTTATTTAAATTACCGTTTGGTGCAAATTTTAAACCAAATTGAAAAAAAAATGGTTAAGAAATAAAAATAATTACTAAACTATTTACTTGTATTTAAATAGTTAAATACCTTGTATTGTTAGGGGCTTCATTTTCCGTAATCGAACTCGCAAATGATCCGGTATGTAATGTAAGAATATACGTTATCTAATATAACTTTATCTAAAACTGAATTTCCACTCCAAATTGTTGCGAACTAAACAAAACATGATCTTTTCAAGTTCGATATTAGGCAATATAATAGAAGGCCTCGATTAATATAAATACCAGTATATCACCTTGAAAAACAAGTTATAATTCGAAGATGTAATAGCATTAAGTATAACTAGTTGGGCGACCAAACTCTATTCAGCAGGTGAAATTATTGACACGGGTTTTTTTTTCAGAAATGCGACTTAGCTACATCGATTTTTTTCCTCGGTTAATTTGAGCTGTTTCAAGCAAATCAAGAACGTGAACGTAAGGTTTTATAAAAACCGTCACGACATTAATCGTTATGTCATAAACTAAAGTTAAATCGATCTTAGTAGATCCATAGTTTGGAAGGAGTACTTACCACTAAAATTTCTTGTGGAATGAGTCTGATCTTCTATCTATCTTCTATCTATCTATAATATAAAAATAGATCGCAAAATGTGTTGCTAAGCCCATAAACTCGAAAGCGGCTGAATCGATTCTTTTTTTGTTGTGTTTGTAACCATCGGGACCGGGTTTTAGAGGACTTCCACCCGTGCGAAGCTGGGACGGGCCGCCAGTTAATTATTATTTCCAAGTCTTTCCAAGGGGTCTCTAGAGGGTCAAAGAATGTCGGGGTCGCGGGACTTATCGAATTACCGTGACACTGGAACGTAAAAGGCTATTGAAGGACACCTTGGATTTTAGTCAGTACGAGTCTGACAGTCCCTCCAGCCCTTCCCTGGGTGGACATAATTGGGAAAAGGCAGGTAGATGATGATTTCCGGATACATCATTAACTGATGAACTGTAGAAAAAATACCAAAAAAATATACAACGCCATAAGTTCAGAATATTATATTCAAGGCCAAGATTTAAAAAAAAAAAACGGCAAAAAAGACGACAAAACGAATATGTAATAGCTTAATAATACGTTTATTTCAATGAGTAAGTAAATACTACAATTAATTGAGCAAAAGAAGATTTTTTTGTTACTACTACTTGTATATTTTTTTCCAAAACTATTTTCATGTCATAATTATGAGAAACATTGAAAAATAATACTTAACTTTGATACATAAGGTTTGTTTCAGAATGCACTTGTTACTGATGATGACTCTATGTATGTTTTATAAAGTTTTATTATGTACTTACTAAAATACAGACATCAATCAAGATTGTTATGTATTTAAGTTTTTACTGTGTATTTTGTCAAACTATAATTTTACTAACCCACAAAAAAACCACAACACAGTCATCAATTAATTTGATGTTTTTACCAGTTTTTTTTTCAGCAAAAAACCGACGAAGTGTAATATTAGTCTACATACCCGCATTGTTCCCGCATGGTGGATTCTGGTTCTGGCCCACTCTCTCTCACAGAGACGAGGCCTGTGTCCCAGTCATCATCATCATCATCATATCAGCCATAAGGCGTCCACTGCTGAACATAGGCCTTCCCTATAGGTAGACTTTCAATAGGACCGGTTAGAAGCGGCCTGCATCCAGCGTGATCCTCATGTGGTCTTCATAAGAACGTCTTCCCATCTTGTGGGTGGACGTCCTACGCTGCGCTTGCCGGTGCGTGGTGTCCATTCGAGAACCTTACGGCACCATCGGCCATCAGTTCTGCGTGCTATATGGCCTGCCCACATGGTAGTGCAACTTGCTAATTTGTTGGGCTATGTCGGTAACTTTCGTTTGTCTACGAATCTCCTCAATTCTTAGTCAATGGCGCAGAGAGACTGCGAGCATCGCCCAGTGTGTCCCAGTAGTGGAAGCATTATAGGCTGATGATGATGATCAATATTATAAACAGCTGTAAAAGATTCTCCTATATCTGTATCCTAGATCTAATCAATATCCAGTACGTACAAAGCGTTTTGCTATTATACTTTAATTGTGCGCGTACTTAGATAAGGAGTAGAATTCCCCAGAGTTTGTATTTCTTGACAGCTATAACCTTGTTGTCTTCAAGTCAAGAGTGAATAGGTTACTTTTAGGCAACTACATCTTCGTCAGCTATAGTTAGTATAGTTTCCTAAAAAGGTTTTTATCTTACTTATAATATCATTGGTCTATGTCTAAACTAGATGTACATATAGGTATTCTAAACTAGATGTAGAATACCCATGTGTATTTAAAACATCAGTGCTCTTCCGCTCTGTTATAAGCGAAATATAGAAATTAACTGCATTTCATCTCTATTCACGTCTTTGTAAATAAAGAAATATAATTAAATACTACAAAATAATGGTGCTACAGTCCCAGTTACAAGACATAATAACTGTTCTGTGAAGGTATCGTAGAAGCCCATTTCAAGAAATAGATCTCTATGGAGAAGAACGGACAAGAAACTCCATGGACACCCTTTTTAGATCGCCTAAATTTTTTACAAAACCTTTGTTACATAAATGCCTATACATAAGTCGGCTTAACCTTTCTGGATATTTCGGAAACTGGAATCTATAATACAAAATATGATAAAAACGGTGATAAAACGACTACTAAAAAATAAACGTTTTTGAGCAGTATTGCAAAATGGTCACATGATGAGGAAACTAATCTGAAACAGGTTTATTATGCGTAAAAGTAACTTTTAGAATTACAATATACAAATATAGAGCACACTTCTTATAAACGTGATAATTTTTTTATTTTTTATTATTTACGTGGTAAAATCATCAAATGAGTCCTCCCACCCAAGGCAGAGCGGTGTCCTTCAATAGCCCTTTTTGTTCCGGGGTCACGGTAATGAGATAAGTCCCGCGACCCCGGCAGGCTTTGGCCCTCTAGAAGGGGGCCACGTCATCATGCTAACGCACTTTGAGGAACGCATTGAAAAGAACGCGCCGTCGACCCGGGCATAGTCCATGGTCAGACAGCGAGTCGCCCTTTAGGCCCTTCGTTCACTAGGCGACGCCAGTTTCCGATACCTTACGACTTCAGTATCCAGGCGACTCTCGCAATAGAAATCCATATACGTTCGTACACATGCTCGCGACGCGCGACGCCAATCGCGCGCTACCTATCTGTTGACATCGCCGCTACTTGAGTTTCTGCGACTTTCAAGATGGCGGAACAATTTATTTACCATTATTAATTATATTCACACAATAAAGGGTTCCGTAGCATATTCTTGAATCACTTTTGTAAAGTAATTATTTAAAAAAAAATTCACTCAATATTCAATCCTGGTAATAAATCTAATTTGGTATGCAGTTTAATTAAAAAATTGGGAGGAAGGGTTTTTTTTTCTATTTCATTGAATAAAATTTATTACGAATAAAGTATTATATTAACAATCCTCACAATAAGCATTTTCATTTGATGTCACATGATGCAGTTTACAATTTTTTTTCATTGTTGTCCCTCCGATGTCTATGTTGTTTTAAGATCATAGGACTACTGTGAATTTTCTTGTAATCTATATACAAAGGACTTCTATTATTATATACTAGAAGTCCTTTGTATATACTCAGTATTTTCGGAGATAAGAGATAATACAGAAAACACACTTGAGCAATAGGAACTGACATGTTTGGAAATGGCATACCTACCTACTTAACTGTTCTAAATGTATTCAATAGATAAATGTTTACAACATAATCGGTCAAAAAAGTTCACAGAAAATTAACTGTGAAGGGCGGACGATCACACGACTTATCTTATAAAGATTCCGTTTTTTATTTCGAACCTACGGATCCCTAAAAAATATATTTTGACATCACAGTCATGTGTCAGACATTTTATAAATTCATAATCTTGACCACCCATCATGACCTTTTGACGCGGCGCTAGTGTCTATGTCGTTACATCAAATTGCATTATAAAAATTTAGTACCTCTAGTTTTCCGCAGGTCATGAGTAGTAACGAAACTATAGTATCGGCAACTTGCGTCGCGTTGTGTACGAAGGTTCGTACACAACGCTATGCAAGTTTCCGATACCTTACGATTTGGTTTCCAGAAGACTATCGCAATACAAATCTTTAGAGGCTTATTTTGGTGATGCGTCGCCGACTCTAGCCACGCGCGACTCCATTTATCAAGATCGCGGATACCCAAGTCTGCGCGATATATACTACTCAAAAGAAAATAAGGGCCAACTTATTTTTGTCGATTTATTAAATAATATTTAAATATTACTAGTTATAATGACTGAATCTGATAAATATGAACGATTTTACTTGGAAATACACAAAAATTAAGTTTGTATTCCGATCAATCGTTAAATTAAACGAAATTGAATGAAAAGTGGGGAATTGCAGGAATGTATCAACTTACACAAAACATCAAAAAACTCGAAAAAAAACGTCTTTAATGTTCCAAAGTGTTCTTTAAAGCTTCTCTTTTAACTCTGTTCTCTCTGTGCTACTCATTTTAATGGAGGTGGAATGTTCAGGATTAAATACCAAACATTTTCTTTGGGATTCTCTACCAGCAAGTTTTCAGACAGTTAATGAGATCCAGCTGGGTGTTGATGGGAATTTTACTTTCTTTTGCACTCCTCTGTAACTCATCTCTTAACTGCTGAATAAAACTCAGGTAAAAATCCTGAGTAGCCACTTTAGCATTGTAATTCGAACGTCAGCGAATGTATGCACTGTTAGTCGCAGCGTGTCCGCTCGAACATTATCCTGCTTGAAGAAGAACTCAGGTATTTGTTGCTGTGCGGATGGGATAATGTGGAGTTGCACCACATTCGCTACGCAATTTTGAGCAGTTACAGCAACGTTATTACGAAGTGCGAGCTCAGTTTTGCGTGATAGAGACAACCGCCCCAGAGCATAATTCAGATCTCATCGGAACAGTCTGTTTCAAGAGTGCGAGGATCTGAAACCTATTGTTTAGATCTTCTCTACACTCTAATGAATCGGTCTTTATTAAAAAAAAATAAGCCTTCAGTCATAAATAAAAAGCAATGAAGACCATTCAAAACAGTTAAATAATTTTTCTCTTTGCAAATGTTTCACGATTTGCACCATACGCTCCAGTTAACTGGAGGAGAACCAAGCATCTTCTTGAGTATTGTTAGTCTTTATGGAGTCAATTCGGAATAGTCTAGTCAATTATAGGGGTGCCTGTAGCTCAACGCAATGGAGTTTGTACGGTCCGCGCGGTAGATTTTCGCACTATTTGCGCGGTTAATCAAACTTATTGGTCTCCTTAGGCTTTACTTACTTACTTTCTTCTTGGATCACGGCGTCTGGTGATATTACCCGTCTTTTGAGACCAGTTTCAAACTTTTTAAACCACTGGTTGGGAATATTCCACCATAAGACCTACCTGTTCTGGCTATGCCCCCCCTGGATTAAGGTAACACCCCAAGTGGCTGTTTTTGCATCCATATGTCTCCGAATAAATGGCATTATGAGATTAAACAATCGTTATACCCTACTTGCTGTATAAGTCGAAGAAAACTCCGTTGGAAGTTTGAAAAATAAAAAACACCAAACCGTACATTCGAAGAAATCTTAAATATCTAATAAAAAAAAAGTTATTAATTTCCAATTATGCAGTAGAAACAATATTAATACTTGAAAGAAACCATAACAAGGGATTTACCATCTATTATGTACACAGAATAAGAGTGATACTTGGTTAAAGTGCAATTTAATAAGTGGCCCCTATTTTGTTTTGACGAGTATATAACCGACGAAAAATTTGTATCTAAGTTTTATTTCAAACTTTATTATTAAACATCTTTGTATTTGAAGTAGAAAAATATCCTTGTTTGTATCATTACAATTAATAATAATAATATTCCACAACTATCACACAACGTCATCTAGTCCCAAACTAAGCAGAGCTTGTGTTGTGGTTACTAGACAACTGAAAAACATACTTTATTTTCTAAATATATAAATATTATAGATAAATTACTCTCAGACACAGAACAAAAATGATCGTTTTCATCACACAAACATTTGTCCTGAGTGGGAATCGAACCCACGACCCCCGGCATAGCAGTCAGGGTCACTAACCACTAGACCAACAGGCCAGTCAATTAAAAGTGCTAGGTATTAGATAAAAATAAATGAGACTATACTTATTGATACTCACTGATAACAAATTAATAAATAATACGTAGTACCTACCTACCTACTTTAACAGACAATTCTTTTTTTTTGTACATTTTATTCATTAAAATGAAGGAATTAATTTGAATTAAAGAATTACATGGAAGTTAAAAAAAGTAACATGAATAAAAATAATGAAACGCATAGAAAGAAAAAAAAAACGTTTATTGGCACATAGCATGATACCTAAAACTCTTATAATTATTACTTGTTTACTACCTAGCTCGAGAACTGGTAATGGGACTGGAACATTGAACTTAATGTGAACACTAATGACGTTTAAAATAAAACCACAGTTGCTTTTACTAAATCGATGTAACCAAACGATAGTGCGATCTAACTCGACGACAACGCCATCTATCGAGCATGGTGTCAAACTTTTTACACTTTAATAAATATTATTATGGTTTCGTTTCAAACATTACTACTTTAACACAGCTTCGTCATGTACTTGCACATACGACAAAAATAAAGTAGGTAGTTAAGAAAATGAAAACATTAAAAAAAAATCCTATTCAAATCTGAAATTGTCCACGGTCATCAGCATAGCAGTAAGCGCATCAGCTTTCCGATGCAAATAAAAGATAAACTATAAAAAAAAAACCTAGAAAAAAAATGGAATAAAACTCTAAAAAACAAGTGAAACACAAAAAAAGAAAAATTCTATGTTTACCTGGGGATCGAACCCATGGTCATCACCATGAAAGTCAAAGCATAAACAAATCGAGCTACCTTGAAGCGGAATCGCGCGGCGAAATTATGAACCATTTTTTTTTTCAATATTTTTGCGTGAAAATACGTTTTTCTCCTGTAGGTATACGCGCCAATTTTTTAATTAATAAAAATGAAATTGGAATGCGCCCGCCATTTTTAAAATGAACAGCATTTTAATTTATGCAATGAGATGTACATTTTGTGTTTTGTACCATGTATTATTAAGGTTGAATATAGAATGGTATAGAATAGACGATTTGAGTCTTACGACTCGAGTCGCCGCTGTGTACGGATCATGCGCTACTAGAGTCGCGCGACTTAGATATTCGACTGGAGTATCGGATACCCGAGTCGCCTTGTGTACGAAGGGCCTTACTCGTGCAAAGCCTTCTATCAATCATGCTGATGGCTCGATCGTCTGTGTAGTGGCTACACTGCTGTGTAATCGTGAAATTCGTGTAAATAAAGTGTTAAAATATGAAATATAAATGCGTAACGTTAATATTCAAGTTTTCACTTCTGCCGGCACTCCCAGAGTGCAATCCGTCGTTTTTTTGAAGTGTGTTTGTATAGGCTCTACTTGACCTAGCACAAAAATGAATGAGCCAGGAAATGCGACTTCCGACAACACTTGTAAAGGAATACAACTATTGTAATTATAAGATAGTGACTTATTACTAGTTTGCAATATTTATAAGTATTACCTTCAAGACTTGCACTTAGAGGTCGAGCAGAGACATACCTTAGTATCTACATTGGTAGTTTAATTGAGTTATAGACTACGGAAGATCTGTGTTAACTAGGAAATAACTAGATTTATATGGTTACTAGGTATGTCTGAAAAAGGAACAGAAGTAATGTCCTTTTTCTATGTTTGTTATTTTATAGGAAGTTAGCTTTTCTAATACTCTTTAAGTGTATGTATTTCTTTAGGTTCCCTATCCATTTGCATAAAATTTTAAGACCTAATATAACTTAGCATAATTTTGTTTGGCATAATTATATTTTCGCATAATATAATTACGCATAACAGCTTACGCATAATTTTTTAAGCATAATTTCTCTAACCATAATAATGATTAAGCATAATATTCTAAAGCATAAATTTATTAAGCATAAAGTTCTAAACCATAACTTTTTTAAGCATAAAGTTCTAAAGCATAACTTTTTTAAGCATAATATCCTAAAGCATAAATTTATTTACGCATAATGATATTAAAACATATTTTTATAGAAAATGTATTGAACAATTTTGTGGGTTCTTTTTTCGCTGTAGGAAGCCTAAAGCAAGCAAGCATTCAGCATGCAAGCAAGCATGCAAGCAAGCAAGTAAACATGCAAGCAAGCATGCAAGCAAGCATGCAGCAAACAAGCAAGCATGCAGCATACAAGCGAGCGTGCAACATGCAGCAGGCAGGGTTTCTGTCACGGCTCCGGCGCTGCGGGTCTCCGGCGGCCCCTCGCGTGCTAATCATCGCAGACAGCTTTCGCTCACCACCGCAGCTTCGGCTTGTTGGCCGGCTTCGCCGGCCAGCCTCAGCCGCGGCGGTTCGCTCGCAGCCGCCTGCTCCTCAGCCCGCGGGCCGCCTCGCCCCTACGCGCCTCCGCGATTTTAAATTACACTCTAGGGGTAGGACAAACAAGACTACGTGGAGTCGGTTTTGCAGCAATTCGGTTTGTCACTTTTACTGCACAACATATTAAATTTTTAACCAACAATAATTATTACTTATTTGTAACAGAAACTATAGCAAATTGGTGTTATACTAATAGTCATTAGGCCTACTAACGTTATGCTAAAAGTCATTAGGCCTACTAACGTTATGCTAATAGTCATAAGGTCTACTAACGTTATGCTAATAGTCATTAGGCGTACTAAAGTTATGCGAATAAAATTTATGCCAAAACAAATTAGTCTTTAAGATGATTATGCCAACATAAAATGTATGCCTAAAAAAATTATGCCGTAGTATTATTATGCCAAAACAAATTGTGCGAAAATCGTTATGCCGAAGTATATTAGGACAAAGAACATTATGCGAATAGAAGGGATCCCATTTCTTTATCTAAATACAGGTTTGGCTATTGAAATGAGTCTGCTTAAAGAAAACAAAAAAAAAAGAGTTAAAAACCTAACCCATCTTATAGACCAGTCGGGTACTAAGGGATTTTAGTGTTAACACCGCGCCTTATGCATGAGGTTCTGAGTTCAAAATCCTGGCGTGTCCTACTTGTCTTTGTCAATGAATGTAACTAGGACATAGGTGCTCAGTAAGACGAGCTTTTGCGGATTCGGATGAGTTTTTATTAACTTCGTTACTACCAGTGCTAAGAGTCTATTTATTATTGGTTACTAGCTGCCCCGAAAACTTCTTTATTACCGCCTCAGAATGATTTTTTAAAATCATATTGGCTAACCTTTAAAACCTTTCTCGGACTCACCAAAAATACTTACTTAATTCAAAATCAAAATCAGCCAAATCGGTCCAACCCTCTCGAGTTTTAGCGAGACTAACGAACAGCAATTGATTTGCCAAAAGTATCCAATAATGGCCGGGTGTAGAAATAGAAACTCATAGAAGCAAAGTTTGAAATTCAGCAGACGAAGTCATGAAGTCGCGGGCGAAGTGCTAGTGCCATAAAATTATCTTATACTTATAATTATAATCTACTATTTGGATGCCTGTAATCAGTACTATTACCATAATCTTATTTACTTTGCATCATTGTTTGTCAAAACTTTTATTTATTTATAGAGCTTTCATACTCAATTTCACAATAATTTGTGATATTTAGAACTTATTGGTGTTATCATGGACTATAAATATATGATTATGTTAATGTATTGTGATAACCTTGGATTTAAAGCAAACATTGGTCATATGTAGTAGAGTGACGTGTTATCAGTAGGTATTCCTTATCAAAGTACTGATTTTAGTAGTTGAACTAATTTTAGTTCAATGAGTTTTGCTATTACTCGCGGCAAGTTAATTATTTTACCGCTAGACGTTACTGCTAAGTGTAATTCTTACTAAACTGACACACTCTCGAGTTTTGATACATTTTATCTTTGACAATAAAACGTGATTGAAAAAAAAACTGTCCGTCATTTATAAAAGCTCTTTTTTTTTAATTGCTAATCTCTCTGAAACCATTCTGACCAACCAACAACTGTAAGAACAGTTTGTAAAAAGATTGAAACAATACAAGTCGAGATATGAAACACGTGCCTGTAATAAAAGTACTGGTATCAAACATTTCTACCGTTTTATTTAAATGTTTCTGTGGTTTTATGGTTAGTGGCAATATTTTGAGGAATTTACAATTATTTTTTTCGAAACCCTTTTGTACTCAGACGATATAATTATGTCTATAGTTATTCATTTATTTGACAAACAACAAACGAAAATTTAAACTTATAGATATTTAGATAGCAGGTCCCATTAGAATAGCGAGGCTTCGGCTATGTGAGAGACCGTTGAAAAATTCATGATCATCATCAGCCGGAAGACGACCTCTCGACTCTCACAATGTCGTTGTCCAGCTAGTGTGCGGTCTGCCCACTACGCTTCGTCTTCCGGTCCGTGCTCGCCACCCGAGATCTTTTCTTCCGCATCGGTTATCAGTTCTATATACGAGCGATGTGGCCTGCCCATTGCCACTTCAACTTGCTTACGAGATATGCGGTGACTCTGGTTATTCGTCGAATATCCTTGTTCCGGATTTCGAGTATCTCTATAAAGACCAGCAGTCAACGTCCACGTTTTAGAGCCTATTTCATCACATCACTGGCATCGTTGAAAAATACAGTCCTGAAATTGTACTCGTACATAACTTAAGTGTTAGAGCAAATATGATATTCATGCCAAGTTTTTTTAACAGTATTTTTCAGGATAAAGATAGAAAAATGAGAGACCTGATATTCTCTACTCTGCAAAAAGTGGTTTCTCTAAGTCGTTAATCTCCATCGGATCTTTTCTAATCTAATTCGGTGATGGATTATAATTTGCGGTAGATCCAATTTGGCGATCAGACCGGATTAACTCAATTAGTCAAAGATTGAAGAAACAAAGACCCTGCTGTGGCTTATACTCCATGGGAGATTTAATTTGAGATAGATATAGCACAGCCGTCACCATGGCTTTAGTATCTGGTCGACACTGAGGAGATAAAGGACGAACATCAATTTAAGAAATGCCAAACCATTATCTGCGCTGATATGTGGCCGCATAGGTTGCATTGGATGCGGAATCTAGAGGAGTTATATCTATGTTTAATTACATAATATACCTACTAGCATACTATATAACTCTGATGAAACTTAATTTATTATTTATTTATTTATATAGGGTACACCAACAGCCAAACATACATAGTAGTAAAAGAAAACAAAAATATAAACTAAGTGCTGGTATGCAGGCCTATGATAGGTATACACAACATTTACGAAAATGATTTTTGAAAATGTTAAATATTAATTATTCTTTTTATTAAATTAAATGAAAACTGAATATACTAATTTGAACACAAAAAAATAAACTAAACTTTAGAGCATTGCTGACATCTGACGTGGCCTCCACAGACGGCCAAAGCCTGCCGTGGTCAAAAGACAGTCTTATCAGAAAACCATGACCCCGGAACGTAAAAGTTTTTTGAAAGACACCATGGAATTTAGATTTAGTCAGTACAAGTCTGACAGTCCCTCCCGTCTTGGCCTGGGTGGCAGAACTCATTTGATATAAGACCGTAAAAATAAAGTAATTATTGATTAGTTAGTTAGCAAAATAATATAATATGTAGAGCCTTTCACTCTGCAACTCAATGATTGTAATTTTAGATTTAACTATGGTATGTTAGTTTGTACATAATGTAGCCTTGTCTGTCTGTTCAATCAACTGTTATTTCAAGTAATGATGTTTATAATTTGTTTGTTGCAATCTTGTGTTGTTGTGTGGTACATAAGATATTTGTTTGTTCAAGGAGACGTGCTTGTATGTCCATGGGAATTGAAAGAACATAATTATTATATAATTTGTTTTATTTAAATAGCAATACATTGTAATTTATGAAAATGTTTAAAAACGTTAACGATGGAATACACAATCAAAACAGTAAAAGTACGAGTTCAGTATCGAAGGAAAAAAATGGGCGTTTCTTGTTTTCCTTTATTGTTTCGTAATCTCATGCTCAATTATTACAAAATGAAATGACGGCACTGTGGCGCAGTGGTTGAGCGGTCGACTGCTATCAGCGTGTCGCGGGTTCGATCCCGAAATATTTGTAAGGCCTGTATGAAGTTGTTCCGGGTCTGGGCGTTTGTGTATGTTAGTTTCTATGTTTTTAAATGCACCCACGATATAGGAGACATTGATAGAGTAGGGCAACGTCTTTAAAAAAAAAAGAAAAATGAAGATTATAAAGTCATTACAATATTATTTATTATAGTTTAATTTCAAAAATATAAAAAGGGACAAGTTTCTTCACCTTTTTATGTATTTATTAAGAGTCTGTAATGTAATAATATTTTTCTGTAAGGCAATTATATGAGACCTTAAAAAGGCCGTAAAATTATTGTCAAGATGGTCAAGAGCAAGGTCAAGGACCTTTCGAAATAAATAGCGTTATGTAAAGAGCATGTGACAGAGAAAGTAAGAGAAAGCTTTGCACAATATTGCAAAATACAAACTGTAGGTAGGTTACATCACTTTATTATTTTGTTTATAATGTTGGTGTGAAGAGTGACAAATACATAGAAGGAAGTCGAGACATCATCGAGAAATCAGGAAACATACAAAAAAAAAACCGTTCGATGAATAGAATACCTCCCGTTATTCCCGAAATTTTTTACCGACGTCCAAAGTCGGTAAAAAATTTACATAAGTTCACGCAAAAACAATTCAACCAATATTATCATGGGGTATCAACCAGTTTTACCATGAGGCATCAACCAGTCTTACCAAGGGAAGTGGAAACATAATTTTTCTACTCCTCTACTATTCTTTTCTGATTAATTTCGTTGCAGGATCCAAGACAGGTAAATTCGCTCTCCGGGACACGTCGAGCTTCATTGTCTCGGCTTTTCTGGTGGTTGTCACTGTTGATTCTATCCTGCAATAGTTGCAGTGGTTTAGGAATAGTGTGGTGGATTTGTCCCAAAAAAAAGGCAGTCGCTCCATGTAAAATGCTTATATCCAGCTGCATCTGGTTCGACTGGAAGCCGACCATAACATAATAGGGAACTTTTCCCTACTATGCAGGCAGATGATGACACGTAGAAACGATTATTACGTACGTCATAATACTTTGTCAAAACAAATAGTAAGTTATAGTTTTTACACACGGAAACAAAACAATCATAAAAGACGCTAAAAATAAACTGTCCACATCACTCTAGTAAATTGTGAGTCAATTGTTGGAGTCAAGTGAGGGAAACTGATTGGTTTCATCAAGAAAATGGACGCGAGACACGCGATGTGTTGAAAGATTACTAGGTTGCTGTTTACTTACTAGCAAATCAATTTTGTAAAAAAACTGCCTCATAATTTATGGTCCACAATAAAGAGTGTAAGCACGTGGCTAAATATTAATATATGTCCCGCCAGTCCTGCCCAGCGGGACTATTGCGTATCTCGGTGTCTGAGTTTTGACCATCACATAGCTGTCAAAAGATAAATTTCGTATTGGTTTTTTTTATTTGCAATAAATAAATAAAATTATAAATAAATAATAAATATTCCACAACTATCACACAACGCCATCTAGTCCCAAGCTGAGCAGAGCTTGTGTTATGGGTACTAGACAACTGATAAAGATACTTATATATTTCTAAATATATACATATTATAGATAAATTACACCCAGACACAGAACAAATGATCGTGCTCATCACACAAACATTTTTGTCCTGGGTGGGAATCGAACCCATTGTCGTATACTATGTAGGTAGATCAATATCTTAACTTTGTAATAATAATTAGGTTGTGGGTATTTAATAAAAATCAGTCTTGGTCAACCCGTCTTTCATTTACGACATGGTGACAGCGGTGTTGAGTAATTAATTAAAATTAACATTGAATAAACTCAATTTATGTTCAAAAATACCGTAAAAGTGATATTAACTATCGTAAACAATTGAAAACAATGGAACACGCACGGCCTCCGGCGGAATTGTGCTTGGAAGGTGGGCCGGCCACTCGAGCCGAAGCGTGGCAAAAATGGCTGAAGCAATTCAACGTGTTTCTAAAAGCGTCTGGAGTCCACAAAGAAACAAATGATGTCAAAGCAAGTTTGTTGGTGAATTTGGTCGGATCGGAGGGGTACGATGTGTATACAACTTTCAAATTTACTAAAGACGAAAACAAAGAATGTTACGATACGCTCGTGTTAAAATACAATGAGCATTTTGGAACGAAACACAACACCACGATGGCTAGATTCAAGTTTTTCACTAGAAACCAGGAAGAAGGCGAATCTATAGACGACTATGTGACGGCACTAAAGCTTCTCACTCAGCGATGCGAGTTCGAGCATTTAGAGGAGGGCTTGGTGCGAGACAGGATCGTGTGCGGCGTTCGAGACGGCAAGCTGCGCGATCGACTACTCAGGGCAGACGACCTTACTCTGGAAAAAGCAGTAAAAATCTGCCAAGCTAACGAGATGTCCATGGAGGAACAAATGCAGATAGAGGGCACCAAGACTCAGGTGGTAGCAGTGGATGCGATGTACGCGCGCGGCGCGTACCGCGCGGGCACCAGCGGAGGCGCAGCGCGAGGCGGCGGCGGCGCGGGCGCGGCGTTGCCGGCCGGGCGAGGACGCGGTGGCCGCGGCGGCCGCGGCGGCGGGGCCGGCTCGCGCCTGTCACAGCGCGGCGCGGCGGCCGGAATGGGTGGCGAGCCCGCCCAGCAGCGTGTGCCTGGAAAAGTGTTGTGTGCTGCGTGCGGTATAGGCAGTTGTGATAGCTATAAGTGTGCGGCTAAAAATGCAATGTGCTTCTGGTGCAATGAAAGAGGGCATTTTAAAAACATGTGTCCGAAGTTGCGTAGGCGCGTGTTACAAATCAACGCTGGTGTCAAACCCGACGCCGGCGTGACCGTTGGTGAGGATGACGACGGGTTGTACTATGTTTCTTCGCTATGGGGCCAGATGGATCGTAAGGACTCAAAATGGTATGAAACTTTGATTTTTAAATGTACCGGGGCTAGTGAAAGTTTTAAGTTAGATTCAGGGTCAGATATAAATGTAATTTCACTAAATACGTTTCAGAAACTAGGGCTGCCAAACGAAATAATAAGTTCAGATAACACGAGGGCGCAATCATTTTGTGGCAATTATATACCGATAGCTGGTTATTGTTATTTGAAATGTACTTATAAAAACATTGAGTATACATTACGCTTCATTATTGCCGACTTCGATTGCCAAAGTGTGTTAAGTAGATATGCTTGTGAAGAGCTGGGAATGGTGAAGCGTATATTGTCCCTCAACTTAGATTCCTATGCAGACTTGTTTCAAGGTTTAGGTAAATTACCCGGTAAATATACCATTGTAATAGATCAGTGCGCCCAGCCGTCAGTCTGTCCAGTTAGAAAAATACCCATAGGGGTCCGCGACAAGTTATCGCAAGAATTGGTGCGCATGGAGAAAATGGGAGTGATCCGTAAGGTGGCTCACCCGACACAGTGGGTTAATGGTATTGTAGTGGCGGCCAAGAAGGACGGCACCATCCGCGTGTGTCTCGACCCGCGACCGCTGAACCGCGTCGTACGGCGCGCGCACTACCCTCTGCCGACGCTCACAGAGATCGCAACCAAGCTCCAAGGGGCGCAATATTACAGTAAGTTAGATGCTCGTTCTGGGTTCTGGATGGTAGAAATTGACGATGCCAGCGCTGACCTTTGTACCTTCGGGACGCCGTTCGGTAGATACCAATTTTTGCGGTTACCGTATGGAATCAACTGCGCTTCAGAGGTTTTCCATCATAAAATCCGTCAGATACTTGAAGACCTGGAGGGAGTTGACTCATTCATCGATGATGTGATCTGCTGGGGCTCCAACAAAGCCCAGCACGATGAACGTCTGAAGAAATTGCTAGATAGGGCACGAGAGGTTGGTATAAAATTTAACCAAGACAAATGTGAGTTTCAAGTTAGACAAGTGAGTTACTTAGGTCACATTTTTAGCGAGGAGGGCATGGCCATAGATAGAAATAAAATAATAGCAATAGAGAAAATGCCAGCTCCGGAAGATAGGCCAGCGCTTGAGAGATTTTTAGGCATGATAAACTACCTATCCAAATTTATCCCTAGTTATTCAGAATTAGCACTTCCGCTCCGCAATCTATTGAAAAAAGATAGCGAGTGGGTATGGGACTCGGCGCAGGAGTCGGCAGTGGCGCAGTTGAAGCGCGCAGTGTGCGCGGCGCCCGTACTGGCGCTATACTCGACACGCGAGCCCGTGCTACTGTCGGTAGACGCGAGCGCGCGCGCACTGGGGGCCGTGCTACTACAGGCAGGCCGTCCGGTCGAGTTCGCCTCCGCTACGCTCACCGACACGCAGACCAGGTATGCGCAGATAGAGAAGGAGCTGCTCGCGATTGTCTACGCTCTCGAGCGGTTCCATCAGTACGTCTATGGACGTCATGACGTCACTGTGGAATCCGATCATAAGCCGTTGGAGGCGTTGTTTAAAAAACCGCTCGATTCGGTTCCCGCGCGTCTCCAACGCATGATGCTACGCGTACAAGCCTATGATTTTACCGTCATATATAAACCAGGTAAATACATGTACATAGCCGACGCCTTATCGCGAGCGGCAATACCGGAACTTACATCGGAAAAAGTAGGTGAGGAAGTAGAAGAACAATCGTGTTTTCTGATAGAAAACGTTCGTTTCAGTGTCAGCAAAACAAATCTTATTAAAAACGCCACGAAAAAGGATACAGAATGTCAATTACTTATACAATACATACAAGAAGGGTGGCCGCTGAATAAGTATTCAGTCGATGAACGAGTGAGAGCGCAGTGGTCGTATAGAGGTAGCTTTGGTTTTATTGATGGAATCATATTCAGAGATAACCTAGTTTATATACCGAAAAGCGTTAGGTCGGAAATGCTGAGAAGGTTACATGACGGTCACATGGGCATAGACAGGTGCAAGCGCCACGCTCGCGAGGTGATGTTCTGGCCAGGCATGTCACGTGACGTGGAGGAGATGGTGCGCCGGTGTCAGGCATGCACTGAGCGCGCGCACCGTCCCGCGCGGGAGCCGCTCAGACCGCATCACATACCGCCCTTGCCGTGGGTCAAAGTAGGCTCAGACATATTTCAGCACGCAGGAAAGTATTTTTTAATAATCGTTGATTACTTTTCTAATTACATAGAAGTGAATCCGTTGACAAACATAGGTACGAAGGCGGTAGTGACCGCCATGCGAGATCAATTCGCGAGGCACGGGATCCCGCAGGAGTTAGTGTCTGATAACGGTCCGGCTTACGCATCTAAAGAGTTCGAAAAATTTTGTTCTGAGTGGGGCATTGAGCACACTACTAGTTCGCCAAACTATGCTCAATCAAATGGGCAAAGTGAAAGGAGTGTTCAAATAATAAAAAATATTTTGATAAAGTCAATAAACTCGGGGACAGACTTCTACTTAGGTCTGTTAAACTATCGAGCGACGCCACGTAATGGAATCAGTTCGCCGGCAGAACTATTAATGGGGCGGCGACTGAATACTAGGTTACCATTGCACGTTGAAAAGTTGAAGCCAAGTCGGGATAATGAGATTGACTACGAGGAGATGTTGCGTAAACAGCGTGCCGATAAGACGTATTATGATAGGCGAACAAAACCGCTACCGATGTTATCGGCCGGTCAACCGGTACTCATTACAGACGATGGAAAACGCAAATCTGCACGTGTCGTAGGTCGCGCGGCACAGCCTCGCTCTTATTTTGTCGTAGACAATACAGGTAGGCCATTTAGGCGGAACCGGCGGCATCTGGTTAAGCTGCCAACCGATAGCAATGTAACTTGTAGCCCTTCTCATGATCAGATGAGCGATGATGAGACTTGGAGTAGTCCCAAAAGTGATAGTGATAAGAGTCCCGGGACAAGCGATGACGGAATCCCACCCATTTCACTACAAGGCTCACCAATTCAACGCATCCGCAGACCGGCGGCTATAATAGCACGACAAAAAATTGAAAACTATTTACAAAAGTAATAAATTATAATCCATACTACCAACCTACATAATGTATAGTAAGTATGTCCTTAATGTAGTTAATTAAACTTACTTAACATTCAACTGGAATGAGTATTACTGTGTGTACAGTCATTTCTGTATTACTTTACTTTGTAAATTATACTACACTAGAATGTATAAATACCAACCAAGGTACAAATAGTTGTAATAATATATGGCATGTTAACGTTGAGTACAAACTCAAACAATTAGATTAAGAATAATTATTGTAACTAAAAAGATGTAAAAAAAAAAAAAAAAAAAAAAAAAAGAAGGAGATGTCGTATACTATGTAGGTAGATCAATATCTTAACTTTGTAATAATAATTAGGTTGTGGGTATTTAATAAAAATCAGTCTTGGTCAACCCGTCTTTCATTTACGACACCCATGACCCCCGGCATAGAAGTCAGGGTGTGGTCAGGGTCACTAACTACTAGACCAACAGGCCAATCGCAATGAAACTTACTTTTTTGCAATGAAACTGATTAATGTAAGTGTTCCCCAAAATCAACTATTCTAACGCTCTTGAGGCACTCCACTCCTCAACTTAGCCTCATAACAGGTGTCAAGTCATCCATGTTCAGGTTGACAACTGCTGGTCAGTGACTATCAAGTTAGCCAATAGCCCTGCTGGGTGGGAAGATTCATTTAAAAAAGGATTTAACGCGCCCTTAGCGAGAATTCTAATCAACAAATCTGTACAAAACACCAGAGTAACTCAGTAGTTACTACTTAACTCAAATAACCATTTTATAGGAAAGTCCATAAACAATTTTCCTCATACGAGCTGATGTACTGTTAATAACCTGGTTTGTTTCTATCTCTTTCCTTATCATTCCAAACTCCAAACAGGATATTTTGTCCCCTTTTGTTACTTAGCAAGCACATAATTTTCTCTGTAACACTTAGGTCTTGATTTTCTAGAAAATACTATGATGATATAAACACTAGCGGTTTTCAATTCATGTGCCAATTATTGAATTCATAGACAGACATACTCACAACGTATTTTTTTAATATAAATTCCCGGTAAGACAAATTGTATTGGTTTTCCTTGTATTTTGACTGCTCTTTGTCAACATTTTTATTTAAATGTGGTTAGGTTACAGACGTATGTACTCAGTACAATAACACATATTTAATATTCATGTGATGTATAATATTTATGTTGGCAAAATAGATATATCTATCAAGCTTCAATTGACAGAAGACAAAATGGCCGGCCATATCTTGAAGCAGTCAGTTTAGACTGCTTCAAACTGCGACTACACAGCAATATACGCACATACACACGGAACCGGCCTCTCCAGCAGTCAAACAGCAGTTGATACCAACTATTGGAGCAGTCAGCGATGGCAGTTTCAAGCAGTTGATTTTGACTGCTAGAGCATAAATGCCAGTTGATTCCCAACGAAAAAAGAGCCGATGGTTTAATCGTTAGTTAAGCAAACTATTTGTTTAAGTTTGCTTAGCTACTGTTCAAATAATTGGCCCTTAGTCATACTAGCTTGCGTAGATGACATGAGCTAACTACTAAATTATTTATGGCCGGCTTTCACTTGCAAGTTTTGCATGACGTAGATCATGGGTGGGACGAACTAGTTAAGGTAGCCCTATGCACTGTCACTTTGTAATGGGTGCTGTACAAGTGTACAGTCTGGGCCCGAGAAGTATCATCGTGTTTCTCCCAATACGTCTCGCAAAAACCGTCATAAATTAGAGCAGCGTCGGACAGGTTAAACGGTAGCGGGATTAGCACAGGACTGGCGGGAAGGTATCGGAAACTTTAGTATCCATTGACGCGTGCCTGTGTACGAAACTCTATGGATTTGTTTTGTGGTAGTGACCAGGATATCAAAGTCGTAAGGTATCGGAAACTTGTACGAAGGGCCTAACGGGAATCGCCGACAGCCAAGCGGCGGGTATGATCGGGTGCCTCGATCAGGCTAAATCCCAGCATTTGCTACCACCCACCATTAATCCCTCCAACGTCGCTCTGAAAACATGAAACTCTCTAAAAAATCTCCAAATGTCGTGTGCTCACCGTAATCACGCGACATTGTTCATTTTTTCTTATGATCCACCTGTCTTAACTAACAATTAAGATTGTCATCGACACACTCAGAAGACCAACATCATTAAGAATAATGAAAGAGAATGTACTCCAAAAGGTTTATACAAAAACATATAAATGAGATTTTTTAACAATATCAAAGATAATAATATAATACTAGCGACCATATTCAGGTTTTACTGATTAAACTGTCTTTCTTCCACAGATTTCCAAGATAAAAAGAAGACAGAAGTTATTCTAGGACTTGCCAGAAGAAGAATCTCAACTCCAGCATCATGACAGAAGGAACGTACCAGAGAGTGTCTCCATTCTTGAGACAGGTTAAAAGATAATTGCGGACAGACATACATAGTATACAAACATGTAGATCGAACTTAGAACCTACATTTTTTAGAAGTGGCTTAAAAGCTGGAAGCCGCAATCCGATTTCAATTTGTATATCTTCTTATTTTTACTTTCTTCTTATTCGTAATGAAAAGCAGTGTTTACCTCGAATTAAAAACTTATTTAGTCGAACTATTAGCGGTCTCACTACGTTACGGGTACCAAACCCCGTCTCGGGACTAAATAAGTTACTTTCATCCCTTGGATAACAATGTACTATTGTAGACATAGATAGAGCTGTTAGCTAAATATAGCCTACGAGCTCAGGTTTTATTCAAACAAAACTATAAAAAAAATGTCTGGGTCACCTCTGACTGTGAGATAACTGGTTTGATTCTTCGGTCACCAACCCGAATCTGATGCAGTGACTGTGCCAAAGTCATTGCCTCCTATTTGAGGAGATTCCGCTATTTTGAGTACCTATGTTTCATGCAAAAACATGTAGACTGATACTGTGTCAGCGTCGTCGATTTATTTAAGGATACCTTTAAAAATCTACGACATAAATACGATGCTTAATAAAATCTTGCAAAACGGTATTTATTTTGAACGATAATTTAAATTCCGTCGTCAATGCTAGACTAGTCTTATCGAAGGGTATGGTAATTGCCTGCCGGGGTTGTGGGACAGTCTAAGCAGGTTACCAAAACCCTGTAACGTAAAGAGCAATTGAAGGAACACGGTGGGTTTTAGCCAGTACGAGTCTAACAATACCTTCTGCTCCAAACAGGGCGAAAAGACTCATTGCATGATTTAAGAAGACCAAAAAAACAGTATGGTTATTACCCCAGTACTAACTGAGTGATGGAGGTGATTGGTAGAGGTCAAGCGAATTTTTCACTGTCCCGAAATTTGGCGTAACCAGTGTGGGACAGGACAGCATCGACCCGATTTTTCCCAACTTAATTCAATGAGATTTTGATACAAATACATATTCATCATCTTAATACGACAGCCGTAAGACGTCCACTGCTGAACATAGGCTTAGATTTCCTGCAGTAGGACTGGTTGTGAGCGGCCTGCATCCAGCGTGATCCTGTGGCCTTCATAAGATCGTTTGCCCACCTAGCGGGTGGACGTCCTACGATGCGCTTGCCGGTGCGTGGTCTCAATTCGAGAACCTTACTGCCCCATCGGGCATCAGTTCTGAGAGAATACCTGTTCAAAAAAAATTTTTAAATATTTTAGGGTAATTCATAATAAAATTATAGAGTTACGACCCCAAAACCGAAAATTAGATCCGGTCAACCCACGAGTGGAACCAATGAAGGTTGGTGACTCGCTGCATATGTGGCTAGATCGAATACAGACCAAATATAGCACGAAAATAATAATTATGGTGTTATTTTACCAAATACGCAGTAACTCCTAACTCCCATATAATTTTCTATTTCGGTGACATAGAGTGGGTAGAGAAATTACCATGATTACAGCTGAGCGGTTAGGTTACTGTTACCCCACTCCTTGACGTTATCCTTTCATGTGAAAATGTATGGTTCAGTTAGTTATTATTATCTGCGAATTATTAAGTATATTTGCGAATTATATTATACATAATTATAATCTAAACTATGAATAAAAGCTAACTAGTAAGAAAGAAAAGAAAAACATTCAAAGGGTGTCAAAGAATACGTCCACATCGCTGTCAACGGGAACAGTGCCCAGAACGCTGGCAGCATTGCCACGTTGTATGGCAATGCTGATTCATTGGCCTAGGAATAGGCCAGCCCTCTGGTCTGAAGAGTCGACTAAACGCCTGGCGATATCTAATTATAAGTGACACATAAACAAACATTATACATCGAGTCTGTAACCCAAGGCATAGTAAAATAACAGCAGTCGCGCTAGCGTGAATTAGTAAATATTCCCATATTTTCTCTGCTCTCTCTCTGCTCCACGTAACTCTGTGTTATGTTATATCTTCCAGCTGCTAGCAGTGAGCGGCGTGGTGATGTACATGATCGGCACGGGGGCCAACATCGCCTTCCCAGGAGTGCTGCTGCAGCAGCTGCGGGAGCCAGGGTCTGCGCTGCGACTCACTGCTGACCATGAGAGCTGGATAGGTAAGTTATGATGTTAACAGCTATACTAATTGATTAAAAGACAGTATTATAATGGTCAGGAGTGGAAGGTTATGAGGGAGACCTTTTCCCAGCAGTGGGACAATATTATTGGCTAAAAAAACGACGGCTTGCACTCCAGGAGTGCCGTCAGAAGTGAAAACTTGAATATTAACGTTGTGTTTGTTAAGGTTTTAAAAATAAAACATGCAAAAAATATAGTAAAGAAAGACCCGTGCGGAGCCGGCACGGGTCGCTATTAAACTTATAAATCCTTAAAATACAGGAAACGGTTTCAACGCTGCGTCAGCGCTGCTGGACTGAATACAGTTCGCTTTCAAATTGTCTTCATCTTGTAATAATTGTAGGTAATCTAATGGCTGTAATCTGAGCGTACGTAGCGTTAACATGATCCACGTGACTGAACGACTTCTGGGTGATTTACCAACAAAATTACTGTTATTTTCTGTGGTTAGATATTATTAACCTTTTGTATGATTACGGGGTGGAATGCGTCATACAATAATTTTCTTGTTGAGTTTTATAATGACGCAGCTTGTGGAAGATTGAGTTTGTTTTTAACTGGCTTCAAAAAGAAGGAGGTTCACGATTCGGTCGTATGTACACTGATTATACCGTGGTTTCTGGCCCAAATTGCGGGATTTTGTTTTGGTTTGATACAGATAAGTAAAGTAAAAGCGACTTGGTCCCACAATAAGTTCATTTAGTTTGGTTCAGTAGTTTTCATTTTCGACGAACGTTTTTAATACGGGGTAAGTTCTGTAGATTGTGTTTCTTTTTTCAATTCAATCAACTTGTGTACCAATGGTACGTGAAACTTGTAGTAAGACTTGCATAATGTCGACGGGTCGACGGCGCGTCGTGTTCCACGCGCGCCTCAGAGAGCGTCAGCGTAATGACGAGGCCCCGTCTCAGAGGGCTAAAGCCTGCCGGGGTCGCATGACTTATACTAATACCGTGACCCCGGAACATAAGGGGCTATTGAAGGACACCGTGGATTTTAGTCAGTACAAGTCTGACAGTCCCTCTCGCCCTGCCCGGGGTGGGAGGACTCATCTGATGATTTTACCACGTAAAAAAAATAAGACTTGCATAGTGTAAACGCACTTTAATCGTCAGCTAGTCGGCCAAATCACAGCCAAAGGTTAACTAACCTAGGTTTAGAGCAGTCTCTAATAAATGTGATAACTGATAAGTTAAACTGAACTAAATCGGAGAATTAAGAGCATACAGAATAGAGGGCAATGACTTTAGTTGTTGATAGTTTGATACTGTTATTTAAATGAGGTATTGTTATGTACATTTAAATCGAATTTAGCATTACTATCGAGGTTAAAGGGTCATTATTGGTTAGTTAACAGGGGGAAATCCTCATCCGTTAGAGATACGGAAATACTTTCTTAGGAACGTTTTAATACCTATACTCAGCACTTTTTTTGGTGTTATCAATTTTGGTAGGTAAAAGTTTGGATATACATTTTTTTGGTCAAGTTAATTTTTTTTTTTTTTTATCTAAATTGTTCAATATTTTTTTCCAAAAAGGCATGAAATCCATAAACATATTAAGTACTGTTTACTGCCCTTAGATAGAGTCACCCTAGTGCTCGGCTCCCATTGGTTGTAGCGTGACGACATATAGCCTATAGCCTTCCTCGATAAATGGACTATCTAACACAAAGATTTTTCTTAAATTCGAACCAGTAGTTCCTGTAATTATCTTGTACAACCAAACAAACTCTTCAGCTTAATAATTAGTGTAAATATTAAGTGTAGCTCAGCTCGGTAACCACGCCAACTATTTATTTGCTAGAATAAATAATTTATGAACTACAAATCTTCAACGGAATCCGACTAGTTGTTAATATATCCTTTTATAGTAGGTAACGTCACGTTTTCTCATACTTCCAGCCTCGATCCTGGGCCTGGCGCTGATCTCCGGCATCATCGTAGCGCCCTTCAGTCTTCAGAAGCTGGGCAGGAAGCTGACCAACCAGCTCAGCTCACTACCAACTCTTGGAGGGTGGGCGCTGCTGGCTACGGCGAGAGGACCTGCTGCCTTGCTGATCAGCAGATCATTACAGGTAATTATGACAATATGACAGTTCAATCTGCATCGGCAAACGTAGTGTGGGACGCCAGCTGGCCTGGTGGAGAGACGACCCTCACGGCACATTGGTGGAGGCTATGCCCAGCAGTGGACGAATACAGGTTGATGACGATGATGAATCTGCATGATCATCTGATCGGGAAAACGTTGGACATAACAGGCCGTTCACGACTTCGATCTTAGCGGTGAGCGCAGCGACGGCGACGGGCGGCGTGAATAAGACATTAATTACTAGGAAGTATAGTATAGTAGTAGAGAATTCCCTACTAGCGGCCCCTCGTGGTGTGTTTCAAACATTTCTTTTCATTTGATCTTGTTGTGAAAGGGCCGTAAGCCTCCACACACATTTGGGTTACTCCAATGGATGGATGATCGCCAAATTGTATCTGCAGAGGCCTACTTGATCACGAAAGCGATTCAGAACTTCTGTAATAGGCCTCTGCGTTCTCGACCTTGCGACCGCTGCTCCTCTTGGGGGTTTCACGAAGTCATAAGGTTCTGGATACCTCGTGAGACTGTGCCCCTCTTCTCCCCTCGATATTATTCTTGTTTTAAATCTATTTGACGTAGTTATATCTTACTGAAACTCGACCCACTTCGCCATCTGCTTTGTCCTTCCCAATCAAACACTTCAGCTCAATATTTGCACTACATTGTCAATATTTAACGCCAATAACAAGCAATTGCTGCCAATATATTTAAGTTAATTTTGATGAGCTGTGAATTGACACACATATTAAAAGATATTAAAGACAATATGGAGGAGGTCAGATCGTGGTATGGTTGCATAGTTTGCATGATAATTAGCCTTGTGAACGGTGGTTTATAAAAAAGGAACGTCAATATTTATTTAGCTTCCAATAATTATTTACGTGAATAAAGTTATTGAGAAAGACAAACCATGAGGAGTAACCTAAAGTAGTCCCACACATTCCTTCAACAATACGTTGCCCAGACTAGGAATTACTCCTGTATGCAAGGCCTATAAATTCAAGCATCCCCAATGCTTGAATTTAAACTCACGTACACAAATAACACCCAGATCCGGAACCTGGATTTTATACAAATAGTTGTTCGGGAATCACACCCACGACCATCTCAATCCAATCCCATTTCCTGCTCAACTTATATTATCATCAGCAGGTCACAAATTCTCGCTTCAGTTTACTGCTGCAAAACTCCAGATAAAACCAAATAATGTTTTACCAAGCAGGGAATCAAACCCTAACGCTCAGCTGCTGTAGTATGCCCCTTATTAAAGTACTATTTTAAATTTTCAGGGTTTCGGCATGGGGATCCAAGCAGCGGCTGCACCAGTCTCCATAGCGGAATACTCAGCTCCCAAACACCGAGGAGCATTCCTGGCCACTATCGCCTTCTCCTTTGCCACCGGGATGCTGATCGCGCACGTCTTCGGAACCTTGCTGTACTGGAGAGCAGCTGGATTCGCCTGTGGAAGCGTCTACGTCCTATCCCTCATCCTGGTCACTTTGTCACCAGAGACTCCACCATACTTAGCGTCACAAGGAAAAACAGAAGAATGCAGGAAGTCCTTCCACTGGTTCAGAGGCTATGACGCTGGCTCCGAGAAGGAATTGGAAATTCTCCTCAACAGCCAGAAGAAGCCTACAGGGACCAGACGAGGATCCAGATGGCAAGCATACAGGCAGATAATCAGAAAACCAGAGTTCTACAAGCCAACCATGATCATGATGTTTATGTTCGTGTTGTTCCAGATCTCTGGGATGACGGTAGTTCCATCGTATACTGTCCCAATGATGGAGGAAGTCAGTGCTGGAACCATTGACTCCCACGTCAGCATGTTGATGGTGGATGTCGTTAGGTTTGTGACAGCCTGCATCTCCTGCTTCGTGGTCAACAAATTTAATAGAAGAACTGTCCTCTTCCTTGGAATAAACATCAGTGTTGTATCCCTACTGCTTACCGCTCTACTCCTCTACCTCAGAGATTTTGGCTACATACCCGATGAGTACAAATGGACTCCTGTTATACCCACGCTTGTCTACATCTTTGGAAAGACTTTAGGTATCCTGCCAATCCCCTGGGCTATCGCTGGAGAGGTCTTTCCTCTAGAATACAGGAGCTTAGGAAGTGGAATTTCTGGCATGTTCCTTTCTATAATGTTTTTCGTTGTGGTCAAAACGGCACCTTTTTCCTTCGAGCAGATCGGTGTTCGTGGCACCTTCTGTGTCTACGGAGTCAGCATCGCAATCTGTGGGATTGTCCTGTACTATCTGCTGCCAGAAACTAAAGGGAAGACACTATATGAGATAGAGTGTCATTTCAAAGGGATCAAAGGTGATATTGGACAGGTTGACCTGTATGAGGGAGAGAAGATGTTGGAGCTGAAGAAAGTTGAGTGTGGATGAAGGATAGGAGGCCGTGACTACCAAACAGGATGTGCTTTACTGCTTCGGCGCAGTTGAAGGAGGAATGGCTTTATTTAACACGTTCAGTGCTCCTGCGCTGCATTTTGAAGTGGTTGGTATGATCTGGCCTAGTTCATCAGAATAGATTGTTGTAAATCTTACCAGATATGTGGAGGCCAAGAAGAATTTGCAAACAGCTACCCCTCAGTTAAAATGAGGAGGGAACTTTTTGCCGGAATACTTGTAATCTAAGAATGAAATTAGAATTTGAAGATAAGCCCAATCTTTTATGGAAGTTTTTACACGATGAATGTGAAAATGTTACTACAAAAACTTAGGAAGTGCTGATGGTTTTGTCGAAATGTAAACATGAAGCTGTGTAGGGTACTGAAAGTGTTAAAACATAGTTATTGAGAGAATTAAACAGATCTGAAGTAAAAATACTTTTATTCACTTATTTGAGATTGAACTTCACAATTCATAAATTACGTAAAATTAACTTATTATGTATTTAAGATTAGAATCGATTCAAATTCATCAGCTTAATGAGTAACAGTTACACTGCAAATTGTTCCCATTCACTTTATTTTTCAAGTCTTTGTAAAATTCTGTACAATTTAATACATGATAACAGAACTAACTCTACGCATTTGTAATTCTCTCTTTGGTTGATTACTCAGAGGCTCTCGACTCCTCAGGTCTCCTGGAGATCGTCCCCGGAAGGTGTCTTCGATCTCTTGCAGGGTCCTGCCTTTCGTCTCCGGCAACAACAGCCAGGCTACAGACATACACAGTGTGACTACAGCCGCGTACAAGTAATACGTATTCGATAAACCGATGGCTTCCGTCAAAACCGGGAAACACTTTAGGGCCACAAAGAAATTCAATGACAACCCAAGGATACTAATACCACTGCCCAAAGCACGGTACTCCAACGGGAATATCTCCCCAGACACTGCGAACGGTATCGAAGAAATACCAACAGTTAATGAGAACATATAAATTGCTATTAAAGTAATCGGTAGCCATTGACCTTCGATAGGCATCTTGTTATTTTGCTTCAAATATACATAGAGACCTTTCGCAATGTAAGAGCAGATGCATATCAGTCCAGTACTGAACAGCAAAGTCCGTCTCTTCATAGTCTTCATCAAAAAGACTGCAAGAATGTTGCAGATAAGTCTCTCGAAATCCAAAGCCACCATAATGACGTTAGCATTGGCGTCAGGCCCCACAACCTGTTTAATAATATCAGTTGCATAAGAACTGATAACATTGATACCAGCAAACTGGAACATCACATATAAGAACACCATTATTATAATGGGCTTATAAAATTCTGGCTTCTTAATAGTAATTCTCAAATATTTCATGTACCATTTTATTTTTGCACCCAGCGACAGATTTTCGTCCATTACACTGGTCTTGCTGGCCATTCTTTGGGCTAATATCATTTTTTCTAGTTCATCTAATTGTTGATCACCGTAACCTCGTAACCAATGGAAGACTTTCCTCGCCTCGGCATCCCTTCCTTTTGCGATGAGCCAGGATGGTGACTCGGGAGTGTAAATGATGAGGCAGAGACTTGTGAACGTGATGAATGAGCAAATTAAGGCGCTTTGCTGCCAGCTAAAGAACGAGCCTAAAGAGTGGCAGAACATTACTCCTATCGTGAGTGATAAAGAAACACCTGTAAGGAAGGCGCCTCTGTTGACTGGGTCAGTCATTTCACCTATGATGATGGACCCGAGGGGTCCCAGCATGCCCATAGCAATGCCCTGGATGAACCGGGCGGCGATGAGACCAGCTACGTTGTTCACTACGAGAAGCAGGAACCAGCCCACTAGGACTGGCAGTATGGTCAGTAGATGAGACTTCTTCCTGCCGAGCAGACCCATGAGCGGAGTGATGATGATGTTGCCTGTGATTAACGCGAAGCCGATGATTGAGGCTGGAATGAGAAAAACAATCTTATTTTTTATTTTCAACAACATGAAACTTTTATGTCATCGTCAATAGTGTGTCTATCTATCAGTGTGTTTTGAGGTGGGAAAACTAGTAATATTATTAAGGTTCTGTTAAAATGAAATCATAGAATTTCTTTGCCCTTTTTCTCAGGATTAGCTAGTTACAGAGACAGCTAATATAAGGTCAATGTACGAAACTCCTCCTGCTTTTTGACAGGACTTTACCTATACCGTTGGTGGCGTTTGCAACGTGTGACAGAAACGATGCATTTACACTGGTTAGACCAAAATCGGGAACAGACTGTCTTACCTATCCATGATTCATCGCTGGGCGTGGCGTGGATGTCAGAGTCTGGGAGCCGCAGACTGGGGATCAGAATCGCCGCGAAGCCGATGACGCAGCCGTGAGCCACGATGTTGATGCACACACTCGCCGTCACGAAGGCCTGGAATCAGTAAAAATGGGGGTTATTAAAATAAACAACTAAACTTATTCTTGGGAAGTCTAAATGTAATGCTGGTGAAATGGGGGTCGTTTCGCCAGTCACACCCCAATCTGACGTACAGTAGACCCTGTTAAATGAAGCATTTAAACCACTCCGCAAGATTTATAGGGAAAGGAAAATTCAGCTGCGAGTGGTACTCGAACCCGTGCCTTCTGGATAAGATTGGTCGACGGTGAAGCACGCCTGCCTAGAAGCAGCTTGAAGACCCCAAGATTATAGCTATTAAGAGCTAACACACACGTCGAACTTCATTGTCTCGGCACTATTCTGGTTGCCACTGTTAATTCTGGCTTTCAGGATTTGCAGTGGTTTGGGAGTAGTGTGGTGGGTTTGTCCCAACTATTAAGAGCTATTTAATTCGGAAACACAGACCGGGGAATTCCACTCCTTAGTTGTGCGCTCAATAATACTTTTGGCAAAACGCTTTGTATTGTCGGGCAGAATATGGTCAAATAGTTGTATGCGTTGTTAACAGCATCTGGAAAATTGTTAAATAAAAATTTGCCCGATCTCATTTTTTTTAATTTTAATTTATATAATTATGTTGTTAAAAACACATTTCAAAAATTTATATGAAGATTCCTTGACTGATCCTGGATTCCGAGGTGTAAAACTTACGGCACTTCAATAATAATAATAAAAAAACATGAACGAATCGGCGTACCACTGCCTATTTACTTTAATTTATACGTCACACACTTGTGCCCTCCTCTGACTAATTAACCTTAACCGACTTTCCAAAGGTGGAGTGTTTCATTAATAAGTGCATACTCGATAAGATTATACGACGGATTTAATTATTAATTTCTAAAATAAATTGTTAGATTATACTTAGTGAATTACCTATTTATTAAGGCAGTATTACAATTTGTAATTATGTATGATCTTTCGATTAGATACTTGTAATCTAATTATTTGATAATTAAGACGTGGTTTTTAGTAAAATGCGTATTACACATGGGCTAGGTCGACACGTGGCAAGGCCACTGAAAAATTTGCAAAAATTATCGTGAAAACGTTAGCGAAGGAGGAGGTAGAGGACAGCCTCCACCTCACGATCCTACCGCCCCAGAAGACGTCAACGGCAACGAGAAGATGCGATTTCTGGACACCCCGTAGCCGCGGGCATGCGACGGCGAGTAATGTGTAAAAAACCAAAGTTGATTGTGTACTCCACCACACCATATAGTTTTGTAAAAGCTAGGCAGTTACTGACATGACAGTTTATGAAAATATCAATTTAGTCAGCACTGATTTAAAATGAATTAGTTGATTAGATTTGATTTCACTACCTACTTAATTTTTACCTGGCGACATACTTATTAATTACTATAAAATGACTAGTAGATATGGTTTACGCCAATCCTATTGCAGTAGTAGATCGACAGAAAGATTGAGTATGTAGATCGTTGTAGGCACAGTGCGACTGAGCGATTGACCGCTGCTATGCGCAACATAGGTTCGATTGACGCACGGAACGAATATTCATATGTCCTACACATAATTGTTTCCGGTCTGGCTGTTAGCATATTCATAAATATGAATGTACCCACGATACAGGAGCAGTGACGGATTAAGACTATTTGATGCCCTAAGCAATTGTAGCCTTTGATGCCCCCCTATCCACAGGATATTTTTTTTCGTGGTTAATTACATCAAATGGGTCGTCCCGCACAGGCCGGGACGGGAGGGACTGTCAGACTTGTACTGACTAAAATTTACGATGATTCTTCAATAGCCCTTTACGTACCAGGATTAAGGTTACTTAATGAGATAGTCCCGCGACCCCGGCAGTCTTTAACTTCAAAAGGGGGGCACAGTCAGTTTGCTGACAGCTTTATGAGGTGCGCGTGGAACAAGACACGCGATTTTTTTTTTGCACCTTTCTTGAATATGTGTTAAATAAGTTAACCAAGACTACGCATGATGGAATAGCGAGCGTAGCGAGCTAGAAAATTTAAGCAGTTTCAGTAAGTTTTTGGTGACGTGAGAGTGCCGTGAGACGTGTTGCCCAGGAAGGGCACCAGAAGAAGCACAATAAAATCCGTCCTTAGGATTTTTTTTGTGCTTCTTCTGGTGCCCCCCCAGACGTGATGCCCTAGGCAATTGCTTAATTTGTTTAAGGGTTAATCCGTCACTGTACAGGAGTAATTTCTAGAGTCCCGCAGCGTCAGTAAAAAAAAAAGAAAATAAAACTCTGAATAAAACAAACGAATGACATCTGAGCTGTCTACTTCCTTCAGGAACCCGATGATTCCCGATGCCCATCCCCTGTTATTCTAAAAAAATCCTTTTGTCCACCCCGGGGTGGACAAACGGAGCTTTTTTTAGCAAAAGTTGCGCTGTCCCCCAGCGGGGGATAAGCTGGAGGTGGACATCGGGAATCATCGTCAGGAACCTAGCCTGTCCGTCTGTCCTCGCTTCGCTCGCTCTTGGATCCTAAATTTTCCATCACGAGTATTGTTTTGAGGATGCACAGCATAAAAACTCTTGGAAAATATTGAGGAAGGCCTTTGCCCAGCTGTGGCACAGCATAGTCTAATTAAAAAAGTGCCTGGCAACTAATCAGGCGTGTTTTAATTACTTGCAGAATATCAATCATTCCATCGTGAACTGATAACAGTAGAGAATTACGCATTTACGATATGATACCTTGGGATAATACTGATAACAGCAGGTACAGCTGTGATAACATCTTATCACGACATCTATTAATTTTGATTCACGATATACTCAATCAATGGTACATGGCGTTTTTGTGTTAATGTTATAGGTACCTACGTCATGTGTGTGGCCAAGCCCTGTAGTGATACGATCAGTTTCATGATCAGAATTCAGATGCCTTATCATGAATTTCCAGTTTTTGCGACGAAAACTGGAATTTTGACATAAACAAGTAAAAAATTTGTTCATTCTTCGTGTACCAGAGGCGCTGTCATTTTCCATACAAGAAACGATGTAAATACTGGAATGACGCTGTAACGTAAAATACTGAAATCTTGTGATAAGAGTTCTGACATGGCAAACTCAAAAGATATTTTACCTGAAGATGGATAGCGATTCGTGGAGAGTTTTCCTACCGAAGAGGCTAACTAATCTAACCTAATCTTTAAACAGATTCTAACCTAGAGCTTTTAATTAAACATGGCTTTTAAATCTTCAATTTAGAACTGTACAAAATCAACGACCAGGGCCCTAGTCTGTTAGGGATAGTTTGTGTTCGTGAGTTTCTGTTTGTAAGCGCACCCACAACACAGGAAAAATTAATGAAAACCCGTTATTGAAAACCGCATCGCCAAAATCGGATCATTACTTTAGAAGATAGGTGGGAACATTACTTTGCACAAACACACATCTCTCACTCTAAACGCATATACCTGCCTCCGTTCCGTCGTGGGTAAAAAAGGGAAGGGGTTCCGGGAAAGGCAATCAATTGAGTGACGTTAGTTATAGGGGATACGAAGTTTGCCGGGTCAGCTAGTATTATAAAAAGACTGCCTAGCAACATGACTCACACATCAAATAGGAAAACACTGCCAACCAAACAAGACCAACCTCTAAATATTTCACAAAACTTCTTTACATTTCCATGATGTAATGTAAACCTCGTTATTTACTGCATCCAAAAACTACTGAGACAAACTAGATGATTTTATGGGACCAAGAGGCATCGAACAAAAAAGAATCACACAAGTCTGAACAGAACCTCCTTTTTGAAGTCGGTTAAAAAGACCAGAGGGTTGAGAGTTACCCTTTTTACAATCGATTTTTATTATCTTTCAATGGTAGTAAATCAATCCAACACATAAATTATGACTTTTCATTCATTGTCACTGAAAAACTGTTTAATTTAACAAATAAATGTCATTTTGTATATTTGTAATGAGTAAACTGAAAAGGTACTGGACTGACTTCAAAAATCTTTCAGCATTAACAAACCGCATTGGCCAGATTGATATAGGCTATGATATCCCCGCCCCCATAGGACAGGATCGGGAGAAGCCACTGGCAAAAGCTAGTCTGCTGAATGCTGTTCATAAGTATACCTAAAACTCTAAAATGGATCGATCTATTTGTAAAATTGCAGCTGCATGAATCCGGGTCGAACCATGTATATCATAATTATATTTATGTGACAGTTAATAGCAATGACAGCGTCACGGTCTTCAAGGTGCTTAACCTTTATGTGCTAAACAATAACCACAATAACTGACACAATTAACATAATTTCAATGTACCAGGTGTCTTGTGGCCATTCTTAGATCTTTGAGTGTCGCTCCGTGAAGCTCCTATAACTACTTATGAGATTCAAAAAATAACCTAACCTGTGCGAGTCGGGGTGCCCTATTTCTAGAGCTCGCTGCGCTCGCCCTTGAATCAATTTACACTTAGCAGTTTTTATAGAAAATTTCGACTCCTTCCGAAGCAGGAGCTTCCTCCTTCTATTTCTCCCCGTCATCTCCAACATAGCCTGCCGCGAGGGGCCTCACTATTTCAGGGCAATGAGTATTGTAGTTGTCCTATTTTGGCCCACAGTTTGGTCCTATTTCTCCGATATGCGGTTGACATATCTTGGGCTATCCCCTTTTGAGTTGGGCAGCCTTATTAGCCATGTCATGGAGCAAACATGTGCTAGAGTGAAGACCGCGAATGGGCAAACGTAGTGTAGGACGCCCTGCTGCAAAATGGGTCGATGATTTAAGGAAGGTGGCTGGCAGTGGATGGATGCGGACTGCCCAGGACCGGGATGGTTGGCGCTCTTTGGGGGAGGCTTACGTTCAGCAGTGGACGGTAATAGGCTGATAATAATGAGCCATGTCAGCTGACACTCTATCATCATAAATTGTTATTGACGGCAAAAAAATCCCCTTTACTAGCATGTGTAGACTACAAAGTACAATGGATACTTCACAAATATTGACACTACAAGAGGTATTGCGCGATCAATCTCCATTAGCTTAGCTCTTTAAGATTATCTTTACTTTAACAAATAACGGAAAACAATGAAGTACTTGGCAGAAACTGTAACTAGGCACTTAGACTCTTGACATTTGCGAAACAGTCTACCATTTTTTTTTATCGTGTAATAATCATCAAATTTGTCCTCCCACCCAAAGCGGGTTGGGTGGGACTGTCAGACTAATATCTACGGTGATCCTTCAATAACCCTTTACGTTCCAGGGGCACAGTTACCTTATGAGACAATCCCCGGAACAAACTGTCTGCCGTGGAACATATAGCTGTCTGTTATAAATCTGAATGAATAGGGTTGATTCCCAGAGCGGAAGAACTCATTTGATGGTTTTACCACTCAAAAAAGGTCACTTATCTAATTGTTTTGAAAAAGATTTTTGGTTTTACAACTCAAAAAAGATTACTATTGTAATTTTGGATCAGGTTTTTTCATTGTGTCTCAGTAGATGTAAGTATGGCGATGTTTATAGTAAATGTTTCTATTCTCTCGCAGAAATATTAAAAGCAGTGTGGCTTCACCGGTTTTCTATACATTTTGAACTCCACGCCATATCTCCTTCTTTAATATATCTATGTATTAGTTCACGCAGACCGTGCCACATTCGGCCACTAAAATATCTAATTTTATAACTTAGTCTATTCTTTGTTTGTAGAATGGAGATACTTTGAATTTGTCATGCTACGTCGTGTTGGGTAGCATGATTATCTATACAAATTGTAATTTACAAATCAATGAACATTATCTGTGAAGCCTGAAATTCAGACAGATTAACCGTGAAATGTGAATCCACAATAACACTCGTTAAAGCCCGGTTTCCACCGCGAGCGGAACGGACCCATATGACTTCGTTAAACTCGCAAGCGCAAACTGCATACTTGCATTTCCACCAACAAATAGTTTTTACGTTCCCAGAGCTAGCTCATTTTTACTCTTTTCACCCGCTGAGTCATTAATGTGTCCGCTCCGTTTGCAATGGAAACCGGACTTAAGAAATAAATGGTCATCCATCCACAAGGGAACCTCGGCAAGCGTTGCTTAATCTTGACAATCAACACGTGTGTTATTGAAATGAAGATATAGGTAATAGGTATGCCATTGAAAGTCATAGTGACGATCATTAAATAGAGGCGATAAAACTAATTAGCGAGATTATAGAAGACAACAAGTAATTAGTCGAAGTGACATAATAATAATTTAATTAGATCTAAGAGAATCATGCCCGGGTCGACGGTACTTTGTGTTCCACACGCGTCTCAAAGAGCGTCAGCATAATGACGGGGCCACCCGCTAGAGGGCCAAAGCCTGCCGGCGTCGCGGGACTTATTCCATCACCGTGACCCCGGTACATAAAGGGCTATTGAAGGACACCGTGGATTTTAGTCAGTACCAGTCTGATAGTAAGCGGTGGGAGGACTCATTTGATGATTAGACTACGTAAAAAAAAGAAAAAAGAAGAGGATAATTTATCAACGTATTTCATTATACGGAAATGTCGTTTGAGGAAATAACTAGTACTAGATGAAAATTGCACAGGTTTCAAGAAAGAAAAAATATTATGTATGTTGTTTAACACTTTTTTTAGGGCAGCCCTTGATGTAGGTTTTTTTTTAATTTTTTGTTTCACCCTTTTTTAGTTCATTCAAAGTCCAAATTCTTGTCAATACATAACATCGTCCATGTACACAATAAGCGAAAGTGCTTATAATATAAAAACTACTGAACCAAACTATATGTAGGTACCTTTTTGAATGGGACCAAATGACAGGAATACATCGAATAAAAAAATAATCAAAAAAATATTGGACCAGTAACCTGGGAGTAATAGTAATCGTGTACACACGCAGAAAAAATATACTCATTTTTTTTTTTATTTAACCTATATTGTCCCACTGCTGGGCAAAGGTCTCCCCCATAACCTTCCACTCTTCCCTTTGTGCGGCTTTCTCCAGCCAATCGCTCATGAATGCGTCTAGATCGTCACGCCAGCGTTTTCTAGGCCTCCCTCGGCAACGACGCCCATCCGGCACCCACTGCGTAACGACTCTAGCCCAGTATACTCAATAATATAATATAATATTGAAGTCGGTTAAAAAGTAAAAGGGTATCGTCTGTCTCGATATGGATGTCGCAGACAGATTTTATATGAATCGCTATATATACCCACATACGTATAGTACATAACTGCTTGTCGTTTCATAAAACAGTTGACCCAACTTTTGGGCACCCCGAGATTCGGTTTGGTTATATTCCTTTAAAAATAGGTAATTTTTTATCACCGGGCAACTAGTAGTTAAAATTATTTAGCAATATTGTTTCAAAAAACTGAATTGTCATTAAATATAAGATTTTTGACTAAAGTCATAAATATACGTTCTCATCATCTAAAAGAGAATTCCTGGAATTCTGGGATTTATTACTTTTCATTGAAATAATAAAAATGTATTCCTTTGTTTGTTTACAGGGTTTAAAACAAAAATCTATAATATAATAATCAATTGCTGTTCGTTAGTCTAGCTAAAACTCGAGAACGGCTGGACCGATTTGGCTAATTTTGATTTTGAATTATTTTTAAAAGTCCAGGGAAGGTTTAAAAGGTGAAAAAAATATATCGGAGGCGGTACGAAGTTTGCCCGATCAGCACGTTATTAATAATAATAAATACACACTGGCTTAAGACGGCGCGGGAAAAGATTTCATGGAAAAAAAATGATGGCTTGCGATGGAAAAGAAAAAATACACTTACCTGTTTCCAGAAGGGCGACCATGACTTCTTATTACTTGTATTTGTTGTCTCTAGAATCTCTTTCCGTTTCTCTTCTGCCTCTCCTGTTGTCTCACTTTTCTGCAATTTATCCAGTCTTGTTAGCTCATCTACTTGTCCTAACTCATCCATTTTTGTCTGACTAAGTTCTCCTACTCCGCGATTTTTTTTAATTATAATATTCTGATTTTCATTGTTTTTTTCACGACACGTGCACTCCACTACAGTTCAGATGGACAAAGGTGTTTGTTATCATGTAATCGAAGTGATATTAGTATGTAGATTAGATAAATCTTTATGTGATAGTAGCCTGGTGGCGGCTGGTGATTAATTTCAATACGTTTGGTACGAGTGCTGGTCGAGCACTGCTTAGTAACTTCTTACTAAATACTTTGTTTGCTATCTCTTTGAGATGTTATGTACAATCACGTGCATTCATATGTTTCTATAACATTCGCATTAGTATATGAGTGTGATTTTAATTTAGAAAGCTATTAAAAAAATTTCATTGATCTTAATCTGAAAGTAGGTCGAAAGTTGCTAAGAGGTTTCCAGCGGGTTACAGCACTTTTCAGCCCTAGGGAGAATCGCTTTCCAATGAACGATGGGAATTAAAAAAACAAGTTTCTATCGAACCTTTTTCTAACTTGAACTCTCAAAGAAAAGGTAAAATTAGCGGGAAAGCGCCAATCCGTTATTCATTATTTTTTTCTTTTTTATTTTTTTTCCCATCGCCCCTGCTGCTAGCCTCCGCCTGCTATTGGTCGTAGCTTGATATTATAAAATACCCTTCCTATATAAATTAAGAAGCCAACACAAAATTTAATAACGCGGAGCATTTTATGCCGGAATCCTAGGTAGGCTGCCCGTTGCGCGATCGGTGAGCCAAACAGGAGCCGAGCGCGTTCAGCAAAACAAATAAACTATTCAGCTGTAAATATAAGTAGATATTAATGCTCGTGAGTGTACATCGATTCGTCACCGTCAGTGATGTTTACGATCATTTATCAGTCATATTGTAATCCCATGTTGTTCAGTATGGATGGATATGAATTGCTTTTGTTTTACAAACGTGATCTTTCAAGTGTACTGGCTTGTGTGAGTCAAGTGTGTTCTTATTTGCAATTTTTATAAAGTTGGATTATTTAAAGTTTTTTTATTTGAAATTTTATCCAACTTTTGTAGGTACCCTTTTTATAAAAATCAGCACTATTTAAATAAACCACACTCTGTTTCTGGCGCGAAAAAACCCAAAATTGCCATGCTGAGCGGCAATTTCAAGTCTCTTTATAGCCTCTATCATTTGCTAAAAAATTATAATTGATTTAGAGTCAATTTACACTAACGCGATGCTTCGCACACATATTTACACAATTCAATAGAGCAACTCAAAATATAATTTCATTTACTACAAAAAAAGATACACGTAGTCCAGTATTTCCGCGTCTTTAGTACCGTCCGTCCGCGCTACGTCGCGTCTTTGTGTAATTTATCCCTTAGAAGATATGGTCGTCCTAATAAGATGTATATCAATACGGATATCTGTGATTTTTTGACTGTAGTCTCCGGTCTCCAACAATGGAGAGAAGTACCTACTTGATGGTTGGACTCTGAAGGTCTAAAACTGACACTTAGCAATATCCCAAACGATTCACCTTCGCCAATCAATAGCCAATGGCATTGCAGTTCCAATGATTTACAGCAACGTCATTGGCTATCCCAGTATTATTCATTCACGAAGTGAATCACTTGGAATATTGCAATGCGGCCGTTTTAGGCCCCCTGAACTGCGCACGCGACGTCGTGTCTCCTCAGAATTCAGTGGAAAACGTAGATCAAAAAAGCACTGTGGTGGAAACCACAAACAAGATTTTAAAAGATAATCCCTGTACCGCCCTACATCATATTGTAAGAAGAATACTTAATATCCTTCTTACCTATCTCTCATCGGATTTCCAAGAGTCCAAGAAGTTTCCAATAGGTATTTTGGAGGAGAACCTCAGAAAAAATCCTTATGAACATCAACTGTCTCATCAAGATTATACCTATTGCAGAAAGAGTTATCACATGCTTTTTCATGTAAATTATTCTTTCAGGAGCTGTTTTTCATCAAAATTAATGGATTGAATTAACCTACCTTACGATCTTAACAAGAAAAAAGAAGCTAAGTAGATATTTAAGTACCTGTTTGTTTGTAGAAGATTCTTTCGCATCTTCTGCGATTTTCATAATATTTCACAACGAGATAATGTCAAATGTCATAGATGTTGACACTAAGGTCTTGAATACACAGGCCGAGTACCTAAATAGGTGACAACATTCTCTCAGAAAAGTGCTCGGTACGTGTAAACACATCATTTAGTGCTGAGTTCCCATCTTCTTTTTTGGGCGTTAAAAAAGCGCTGAGTTATAAAGAAAAGGTAAATTGATTTAAATTACCGCCCAGAACTTAAAATCAATAAAATTATTCTTAAAATCCGTAAAGTTCAATAAGTTATAGTTCACATGACAGCGTTTTAAAAACGCGGTGAGGCTGCTCGCTCTGTATGGACTCTATAACAGGGAACAGATAAGGGCCTATACAAACGAACGGCTCTTTGCTGACGGCAGATACCCGTGCAGCCGTCGCGGTGCCGTCACGCCACTCACGTAGAGCGTCGACGGCAACCGTCAACGCGTCGTCAGCGTCATAGGTCGACACGTTCATATACGTAATAAAAAAGATGATTTAATTATATTACAAGAGGATTTATTATGGTTATCGTGAGGTGAAAGAAACCAAAATATATAGCTGAATCGTCAATGATGATCGTATCAAATTAGTACAATGACTTCTGTTAATAATTTATTGCACCAATTTATTATTTACTATTTTCTTTATCACATAATGCAATCGTCATAAATGTGGTTGATTTTGTTTGGGTTATTTATTTCAGTTATAGAGCCAAGTAATCTGTTGTTGATACACACAGGAAGCCCACTATCACAGAACGTGCGAGACTAAGAAATATTGCTAATTCCTTCTTATCTGCCGTATTTTTTCAATTTACCCACTAAGTACCTTTATAACATTTATGTCCTTTGGGCCAATGGCTGGCTAATCTCATATTGCTCATAATAATGTTTACTTAAATAAAGCCTGATAATCAGCCATTTGACCGTGGACATTAGTGAGGAAATGGCTCATCAGATCACAGACATCATAAAAAGACAAACGATCTTTTATTATCTTTGCATAATAAAGAAACAATAGGAGTATAGTGCCATGGTGACGGCATTTGGTGCGCTTGGGTATCTTTTACCTTATTTCCAACTGTTAGAAGTCAGGGAGGACAATCGAAGAGTGACATATAGCATCATGTCCATTTCTTCCTCAAAATAGAATGGAGCTTCTGATTATGGTGTGGTGTCAGTCTGATGAGCAAGAGGTCCTGGTTTCGATTCCCAGGTCGCACAACGAAATGTTGGGTTTACCTACCACGTTTTTTTAAATAACATGACCTATAAGTATTGTGGTTTTACCATGAGGAATTTTTGTCCAGTAAGTGACACCAGCACGCGTAGCATGGCGCTGTAGAAAAAGGTTTTGTCGACGGGAGAATAGACAAAATGACAGAACGCAAAAGATTTTTATTGGTTTAAGCATAGCAATTTTAAAATATAGAAAAGATATGTTTCTGTTCTTTAATGGTGGAAGAATAGTGTCATATTTGTGCAAAAAAACAGTCGATTTGTATAGAAATAACGATAAAATAACTTTGTCTTTTCTTGGTAGAATAGAGATAGAATCGCCATGCTACGCGTGCAGGATCGCCTCCTAACACTAAAAACATAACTGGCGAAATTTTAGCCCCTTTTGCACACAAGGTGACGCAAGTCTCCGATACCTTACGACTTTGGTATCTAGGCGGCATAAATCCATAGAGTTTCGTACACAGGCACGCGTTAATGGATACATAACAAAGTCGTAAGGTATAGGACACTTGCGTCGTATACGAAGAGGCTAAAGAGACGTGTATTAAGCCAGTTTGTAACTAATATTTTGTTGCCTTATTGCATGTGTCATAGTAACGACAATAACGATTGTAAAGTATCACGCACCGAGCTATCGCAATCAAATCGGTTGCCAACTGCGATAATATCGATTATCCTCCATTAATTTAATATACTGCAGTAAAACAGGACAAAAACAATAGTTATTGGTGTGGTTTAAGGCGTGTCGTGATAAAATGAGATAGTATCAGATGTACCTAAAAGTGACACGTCATCAATGATACTGTAGGTTTTAAATCTGTCTTCCGGCTGTTACCACGGTCTTATCTTGTCGTGGTAAATCAGAACTTAAATGAGGTGATTAAAGATTGGTTCAATATCTTAACATTACGCCTGTAAACCCTAAAAGGTCAGGCAGATGTGTACTATGCTGTTCAACTAGAAAATAAGAAGACATTTCTTCATTTGCATGTCCACTTCAAGTAAACTGTAAATAAAATACAGAAATCGTGTGCCAAGGCTTCAGTTACCTTTAATTTACCTTTTACCATGAAAATGTCGCAGCTTTTATCAGCCGATATCGATATAACTCTTGTGAGTAAAAATTATGAACAGCGCCATCTAGTTTATTAAAGAAAAACTAAAAACAAGAATGTTCTCAAAGCACGTAGTTGTGAGCTGCGTAGCCTGTTGTCCACAGAGTACAGTAATAATACCTGTTGTCTACGAACTTTCGTAGCACCGGCTGGCCGTTGCCTAAAGTATAGTTTCGTAGCCTAGGAAAATTCTTTTAATTATTTTCCCACAAAAAAAGCGATGACCTACGCTATATTATTTAGATTTAGTATAAATGTGTTCTATGTAGCCAAATCGCACTTTTTTTTTTTTTTTTTTTTTTATCGTGGTAAAATCATCAAATGAGACCTCCAGCCCCGGGCAGGGCGGGAGGTACTGTCAGACTTGTACTGACTAAAATCCACGGTGTCCTTCAGTAGCCCTTTATGTTCCGGGGTCGCGGTAATAGAAATAAGTCCCGCGACCCCGGCAGGCTTTGGCCCTCTGAGAGGGGGCCCCGTCATTTTGCTGACAGCTCTTTGAGGCGCGCGTGGAACACGACGCGCCGTCGACCCGGGCATGGTCCATGGTCGGACAGCGAGTTGCCCTTTACTCGCTGTCCGCATGCCCGCGCCTACGGTGGCCGGAGATCGTCTTGCGACGTACGGCGCCGTGGGCGTACACCACTGCGGTTGGGGCGGAGGGAGGACGCTGTCCTCTCTCTCTCGCGGCCCGCCGCCTCCTTCACGAGCATTACTGCCTCGCAGAAGGCGGCGACCGCTTCCCACTCCGTCTCGCAGCCAAATCGCACTAGGTACGTCCCTTACTGGTTGCTAGGGAGATGAAGTCACCTAATAATGATGTGATTCAACTTTTAAATACTTTGACTTTATGCTATAATACTTTAAAGTTACGACAATAGGTCTTCGAAACATTTATTTTTCTTCTAACTTTGTTCAAATTGTACAAAAATTTTCATGACGAAAAACTCTTTTGTAAAAGGTAATCAAATAATTTATAAAGAGTTAGCAGTACAATCAAAGTTCTACATGAAGTATTGTAATTGCTTTTACAAATTATATTTCCCCTTTTTTCCTAGCTTATTTATTTTTACGGTAAAAATACGATCGTCTTGACTCAGTTCTTCGAAAGACAAATATCATAAGTTACTATATTTTATGTGCAACTGGGAGCAGTAAAAAAATGAAAATAAAGAATAATTTCCTGTAAATAACGTCTTATTGCTCGTAAGACTTGATCAGGCACGCGCGTTCTTTGTCTGCTTTATTATTTTCGGAATAATTTATTTTATTAGAATTGATAACCATTATTCATAAATTATAGATGTTGAAATGAAATATTCTTAATTTTATTTCGATGCTAGGTACTCTATAGATGCATAGGAAATGAGCACTAGGAAGGACATGGGGGAGACCTTTGCCCAGCAGTAGGACATAAACGGCAAACAAAAAAAAATCAGGCACTCTATACATATCTACGTACCTACTTATAAGTCCTAGGACCTAGGATATACTTACGTTAACTTAGGTAGACAGGTACCTACTGCGAAAAAAGGAGGAAGTTCTCAATTCGCCGGAATCTTTTTTAATTTTTGGTTTAAACAGTCAAGGAAATAAGAAACAAAGTCAAATAATAACTTTTGATTCAAAACAATTGAATAAAACCACGACTTATGAAATCATTGTAATTTACACTATGTATTTTGTGGTTAGGACCCGGGTACGTTGTTAAATTACGTCCAGCCACCGAAGGACGGTCAGCAGCATCCTTGGTAAACTTCCGGTGACTTTCTGCGATCCCCAAGCCTGCCAAGCGTGGGGATATTGGCAACCCCAAAAGGGGAGGCGTATGTTCAGCAGTGGACGTCTTCCGGCTGATGATGATTTTGTGTTTATGGAAGTCACTTCTGTGAGTGACAATAATAAATTTTTCACGTTTCTATTTGCCAATAAAATTGACCCGTTAAAAGTATTTAGACCTAAGACACATGAGCAATGCGTGACCTGAAAGGGCTCTCAAAATAGTAATTGGTACAAGTGTTGCAATTCCGCTCAAAGTATGACTGTACGGTTAATTTCGAGTACTATTGCCACGGTCTATAAATTATTTTAATTAGAAGTCTCAGTCTTATTTATTACTGAAAAGGGCCCAATTTACGTGTTTATGTGGGAGCTCCTGACGTTATTTTGTGTTGGTCTTGTCTGACGACATTGGAGTTTATTTTAGATTCCTGGCAGTGATTATTATATGATTAGTGAGTGTTATTGGGTGCTATTTAAAGTGGTTTCTATTAAATAGCATTATGGTTCATTAAAAAACTACATTTGCCACAAAATTACTAAGTCAGCACTGAATCAAATACATTGATTGATCAGCTCAATGTACACACGGCTTCACATCAAGCTATACAAATCCAGTATGAGCTAACATTTATTGTGTGTAAAAATCGTACAAAGCGAGACCAAGACAAACTGGTTTTGATTAGCTTGATGTGTACGTGTAGCCGTGGCGTAAAGGTGGAGTCGACGGACGGGGCAAATTTTTCTGTCTGCAGGGTTTAAAGGAACCTAACCAAACCGAACCTCGATGTGCCTTCAAAACTAAAACTGTTGCCGAGTTGTAAAATTCGTGGCTGAGTTAGCAATTTTGTGGCTTGGTTTATTATTTCCCTATTTTATTTAACCGACTTCAAAAAAAGGAGGAGGTTCTTTTTATTTATGTACATTGATTACTCCGAGGTTTCTAGTCCGATTAGTGTGATTCTTTTTTTGTTCGTTGCAGGATACTTGCAGTTTGGTCCCATAAAAATTTCTTCAAATTTGGTTCAGTACTTTTTATTTTGTGAGCATTTTTATTAATTTCGCCTACTTGGACGACATGATGGTCTTTACTTTTTGCGTGTTTGTTACGCGATTACTTCGCCAATTGTGGACCGATTTTCAAAATTGATTTTTTGTTGTACTAGGGATCGTTCACCTTAGGGAATACTGCAAGTTTCATCGAACTCTGTTCAGCATTTTTTGAGATAGGGAATTTTATTGGAATTTTTTTATATGTAGGTAAGTATGTTATTCATGTATTTCATAATTTTATTCAATCTTTTCTTTTGTGAATGTTTTCCAACCATTAGATGTTTACCGTATGTGGTGTAGTCGTAGTACTATTACACATTCTGTGGTGTAGTAAAACATTGAAATATTAGTTTAAGCAGCCGTAGATGAATAGTAATCTAATTCCCTGTGAAATAAAACTCAGAAATAATTTATAACATTTTTTTATTTACAAACTAATAAATGAGATCTCAAACTCATAACATAATTCAACAGAGGATCTAAGCTATATTTCAACAGAGGAATCACGCGCTGACAAATAAATAACTCAGTCTTATAAAGTATAATATCACAATATTTAGATTCAAATGACTTAGAACTTTGATTTAATCTACTTCTTCAACTGTGGGTCCGCTGCTCTGCTGGTAACCGCCGGGCATTCCTCCTGGCATACCACCCGGCATGCCACCTTGGTTGCCTCCTGCACCAGCACCATGCATCTTGCTCATGAGGGGCGAGCACACTCGCTGCACGTCCTTCAGCTTGTGCTCGTACTCTTCCTGCTCCGCCAAGGTGTTGTTGTCGAGCCACTTGAGCGCGTCGTCGCACGCGCTCCTCGCTGTGCTCTTGTCCTGCTCCGAGAGCTTGTCTCCGGCGTCATCCAGCGCCTGCTTCACGCTGAACACGTACGCTTCGAGCTGGTTCCTCGACGCTACGCGCTGCCTCTGCTTCTCATCCTCGTCTTTGTATCTCTCCGCGTCGGCGAGCATGCGCTCGATCTCAGCCTGTGACAGACGTCCCTTGTCGTTCTTGATGACGATGTTCTTGCTTCGGCCGGTGCTGTTCTCTTTGGCCGACACGTTGAGGATGCCGTTCGCGTCCAGGTCGAAGGTGACGTCGATCTTAGGGACGCCGCGCGGCGCGGGCGGGATGCCGGTCAAGTCGAACGTGCCCAACAAGTTGTTGTCCTTCGTCATCGCTCGCTCGCCCTCGTACACTTGGATGGTGACCGCCGGCTGGTTGTCCGAGTACGTGGTGAACGTCTGCGACTGCTTGCACGGGATCTTAGAGTTGCGCTCGATGATCTTCGTCATCACGCCGCCGGCGGTCTCGATGCCGAGCGACAGAGGGGCCACGTCCACTAGTAACACGTCCTGGATCTTCGCGTCTTGCTCGCCGCTCAGGATAGCTGCCTGGACGGCGGCGCCGTACGCCACGGCTTCGTCGGGGTTGATGGACAGGTTGAGCTTCTTGCCGCAGAAGAAGTTCTGCAGCAGACTCTGCACTTTCGGGATCCTGGTGGAGCCTCCGACGAGGACGACGTCGTGGATCTGGCTCTTGTCCATCTTGGCGTCTTTGAGCGCCTTCTCGACGGGCTCGAGGGTGCCTCTGAACAGGTCTGCGCACAGCTCTTCGAAGCGCGCGCGGGACACGCGAGTGTAGAAGTCGATTCCCTCGTAGAGCGCGTCGATCTCGATGGTGGCTTCAGTGCTGGACGACAGCGTGCGCTTAGCGCGCTCAGCGGCTGTGCGGAGGCGGCGCAGTGCGCGAGGATTCATGCGCATGTCCTTCTTGTACTTGCGCTTGAACTCGTCCGCGAGATGGTTCACTAATCTGTTGTCAAAGTCCTCGCCTCCGAGATGTGTGTCGCCCGCCGTCGCCCTCACTTCGAACAACGAGCCTTCGTCGATGGTTAGGATTGACACGTCGAACGTTCCGCCGCCGAGGTCGAAGATGAGGACGTTCCTCTCGCCCTTGAGGTTCTTGTCGAGGCCGTACGCGAGCGCGGCGGCTGTGGGCTCGTTGATGATCCTGAGCACGTTGAGACCGGCGATGGCTCCCGCGTCCTTGGTGGCCTGGCGCTGAGAGTCGTTGAAGTAGGCCGGCACTGTGATGACCGCGTCGCGTACGCCCGTTCCGAGGTAAGCTTCCGCCGTCTCCTTCATCTTCGTCAGCACCATGCTGCTGATCTCCTCGGGCGCGAAACGTTTCGCTTCACCCTTGAACTCCACTTGAATCTTTGGTTTGCCGCAGTCGTTGACCACCTTGAAGGGCCAGTGTTTCATGTCTTGCTGAATCTTGGGGTCGTCGAACTTCCTTCCGATGAGTCGCTTGGCGTCGAACACTGTGTTGCTGGGGTTGAGGGCGACCTGGTTCTTGGCTGCGTCTCCGATGAGGCGCTCCGTGTCCGTGAAGGCCACATAGGATGGTGTTGTGCGGTTGCCCTGGTCGTTGGCGATGATCTCCACGTTCCCGTGCTGCCACACGCCGACGCACGAGTATGTCGTACCAAGATCTATTCCTACAGCTGGCATTTTGTGTGCTTCTTCTTGCAAAACTTCTCACAATAAACTTGATGTACAGTAGTAGTAACGTATAACGTCGAATGTATCTTGCGAGTCTAGTAAACTCCTCCGGTTTGCACCGCACTCTCTTCGTCTGCTTTGTATCGCGTTTCAAATAAAACTGAGTTCGCGCCGAGCGGCCGCCGCTTATATAGTCAACAAATGAGCTTCGAGAGAATTCTCCCCTTTGCTAGACGTCACTGGATGCAGCCAATCATAAAACAGTTTCCAAGGAAATATCTAGAGCGTCATTCGTATCGACCAATCAGAGAGCGTGTGAGAAAGAGAAAGCAATACACTTGCTATCTCAAAAGGGTTGACACAGTAGAAATTTACCCTAACAATGGGCAAATTGTGGAAATGTTTTTCATGCAAATTCTAAATTTTTTTCATTTGTTTTTTATTATTTCATTTATCATAACGTATCAGGTTTGCCGTATATCATTATTTCCAAGAATTTAATACTTAGTGTCAACAATATCGAATGGTGTAATAACACAGGCTGTGATTTTATTTTTTCCACGCCCAATTGAAAAATTCAAATCAAGTCAAATTATTTGTTTCACATAGTATGTAACCATTATAAACTTATAATTATATCAGTTCGGCTCATCGTAATGAAGGACAAACATGCATACAAAAATAGTATACAAACACAAATATCTTGAACTGAGAAACCATTTTTTTAAATAATTATTTTTATATATTAAACGTTTTGACGCAGGCGTAGCGAATCTTAAAGATTTTATTGTAACTTAAAATTCATTCAATTCATTTTTAAGTCGTTTCATTTTTAGTCGGCTAAAATACGTCAAAATGACCGCCCTGAAAGTGAGCAATTGCAAAATAGTCTTAGATTTATAAGTCAATTTGTTTGGAACTTTGACGTTATGAGCTGGTAACACAGGGGAAACGTCTGGAGAGGTTCAACCAATCAGAGCATTTGCAAGAAAGAGACCACAATATGTATTTGCCATCTCAAAAGGGTTGTTAAGGTGGAAACTTTCCCTTTAAATGGGGACTTTGCAAAACACAATTTAAGTATATTAAGTTATAGGTTTCAAAATATTTATAAAACAAAATATTAACCTTCTTCATGTGAATTTTTAGTGAACACATTAAAAAAAAAATTATAGGAATTGCACGACAAGCAGCGCAGCAGTCCACTCTCAATAATTCGGGAGAATTATCTTTACACGTTGGCAACATCTGCATAGGGAAATTATGACATGTAAAACATGTGAAAAAGAGATAGCTATATCATAAAAATAATGAGTATGAAAGATAGCTATTGACAGATTTATTATTGTAAGTAATATTTTATGATGGCGGGAATTCCAGAATGGTCTATCTTGTCTATCTTTCGTATAGTGTCATCAGGCCAAATATGATGGAGAATGAGATTGTTTACGTTTTTTTTGTATTGTTTACAATATACATAGCGGTATTTTACTGTGTGTACCATTTATTATCAAAACAAACTAGCAAAGAAATTCAGTAGTTATACATAATTAGATAATTATCTTTATAATCCAAACTACCAGGCTTTTAGGTTATTAATATTAAATGTAGTAGATAATATTAAATTTTATAATCAATGAATATTAACAAGGATACAACCTGTAAAATTATACCGATTTATTGACGTTTTGCGATTTCTAGAAGCGTTGTGTCTTCGTCAATTTTGGTGGAATAATATTTTTTTGATAATCTATCTTTCGAACTAATCAATTCATTTTAGTAAAAAGCTTAGATATTGTAAAAAACCTCTATTATAATTATTTTTAATAGACCTGTACATAGATTTTTGCAGTAATAAGTGAAGAATAATCTCATTTTTGACACAACAGTCATCTAGGGTTAAGAACAATGCAGCGCTGAGTAAAACGAGCCCGAATTTATTATATTTATTTATCAAAAAAATAATATTTAAGTTACTATTTAATATGTATACATATTATTTAAATTTCAGTAAACCTAAACTACTAAGTGTACCGTATATATTTCGTTTCGCCCATACTAAACTGAGGCAGGCATGGGATCGTTGATAAAATGTGGAAGAATCCAGAATTTTATTGAAACTCCACGTTTGTACTTTGTGTCCCCTTATCCCCCTGTCAGTTGTTTGGTAAAAAGGGTGAGCAGATGTAATAATAAACTAGTAACGGACAAAGCCGTGCTCTCTTTGATAAACTTTTTCCAGAAACATCGTATTTTTTCCTGGTACGAACGATGCCGGATATTTTCGACTTTATCACAAAAGACGAAGAATCATGTTCGTTTGGGAAATTTTAAACTTTTGGAATGGGTTGACAAGCTAAAGTCTCGTGTGCGTACAGAATTCTTTTGTTTTTTTTGTTACTTTCTGGCTTTCTGTTTCAATACAATTTAGATTTTACGGTTACTTATTTTGCTATCTTTAATTCATTTTATGGAGTAAATCATAATAGAAAACGAAATTGAGGATAGAGATTTCTTTATTATTATGGCCTAGGCATAATTAATGTTTTACCGCCAAAAATAGTCACCCTTTAATTTGACAGCTGACCATTTAATTGATCAACAACTAGGAGTCAATTTGCAAAGATTGGTGAAAAGGTTGTGTGATCGACTACTGTGCAGTGTGTCGCGGGTTCCATCCCCTTAAGGAAAAAATATTTGTAGATATGATCTGCAAGCATTTGTTCCGGGTCTGGGTGTTTGTGTATGTGAGTTGCTGTTTGTAAACGCACACACGGTAAAGGAGAAATTCATAGAGGGCATCTTTAAAAAAAAGCACTAAAACATAGGTAAGTACTAACTTTATTTACCACGAAAAGATATAACGCCAGGATTTGGCGAGGATCAAAGCGAAAATATTGGTAATGTTCCAGTATCCAGCGTTCGTTGTCACTAGTTCCATTAAGGGCCTATGCACACCACGTTTTTAAAACGCGCCGTCGACGCGCGTTTGTAGCGATGCAAACGCGCGTACACTTTGTATCACGACAACAAACTGCTGTGATGGAAATAACGTTTGTAGCGATGCAAACGCGCGTACACTTTGTATCACGACAACAAACTGCTCTGATGGACAAAAACGCGCCGTCGACGCGCGTTTCCAAAATGCGCGTCGACGGCGCGTTTAAAAAACGTGGTGTGCATAGGCCCTAACAGTTACATGATGGAACTAGGTACTGATTTTTTTTTTATCACTAGTTCCATTTTTTTAAATAATAAAATAATGGAACTAATGTTGAATTTGTTATCAGTAGTTCTACATTATTATTTTGGGCACTATTTTTTGCGTGATAAATCATCAAATGAGTCCTCCCACCCAGGGCAGGGCAGAAGGGACTGTCTACCTTCGCCTCACTTGACGTCGCGACGTATCTCTATGTGTAGGTGAAGTGACCCTTAGGATTCTCTTATTTTCTAGGCTGCAAGTACCTACTGCAACAGTAATTTATCTATGAATTCCTAGGTGGTACCTAGGAATTCATAGATTGATTATTTGATTAGAGGTGCTCCATACTAACTCCAATATTATACTAACTCTATAGGTATGTATAAAAAGTACAGTAATGTTTCTTCTAACATCATAGTGGTATTAGTAGTAGTCAGTATTTCATTTGATTTGACCCACTTCTGTTCCGCAGACATTTTCCTTCCCCTAAAAATTAGTTATTCTCCCTTTTGGCCAATTTAAAAGAAATACCCCTGCATAATATCTTTTATGAAGTTTACAGATACTTCCGTTTACATTATTATAGCATAAAAGTTTGTAAACAACGCCTAGGTATTTACATAATTGAAAAACATTACACAATATCTATAAATAATATCTAGACTCTTTCTGTTGTGATTGCTGTCTCTTTCACACATGAGTGCAAAGTCGACAAGGTTGGGAGTGCGCATGCGTGAATCTGGAACGCTCTAGATATTTCCTTGACTGAGTTGCCAGCTTGTTCAGCAAAATCTCCAAGACTCCAAACACAACATTCCCTACCTTTTTTTTGTTTTTTAAATATTTAGGTTTAATTAATTTATTATTGTAGTTTTTAATTGTGTTTATTTGTAGTTTTAATAAGTTAGTATTTAGTTTATTTTAAAATTGTATATTAACTTCAATATTGTAAATTCCAATAAAGCGAGAAAAAACCTATCTACAGCTACGTCACTTGTAAGTCACATCACATAAAAGTTTTATTATGCATATTGATATTGTAATATAAATTAATTTATTGTTCAATGACATTGATACCTATTATGGATTCGTAATGAATCACAGCTTACAATTTAAACGTTTCTGAATCAACATATTGCTTCACATTATTTATTGGAAGATGTTGAATATCATCATACTATAAAAAGCTCGATTCATTATTATAAGTGTTATCAGTTTATCACACAATAAATAATAATGTACATCTGCATGGTAGAATAAAATATAAGAAAACAAACGGTTTTCTTATATTTTATTCGACATCGCGTGGTTAGAGTCGGCGACGCATCACCAAAATAAGCCTCTAAGGATTTGTATTGCGATAGTCTCATGGAAACCAAATCGTAAGGTATCGGAAACTTGCATAGCGTTGTGTACGAACCTTCGTACACAACGCGACGCAAGTTGCCGATACTATAGTTTCGTTACTACTCATGACCTGCGGAAAATTAGAGGTACTAATTTTTTTTATGCAATTTGATATAACGACATAGACACTAGCGCCGCGTCAAAGGGTCATGATGGGTGGTCACGATTATGAATTTATAAAATGACTGACACATGACTGTGACGTCAAAATATATTTTTTAGGGATCCGTAGGTTCGAAAAAAAAAACGGAATCTTTGTAAGATCAGTCGTGTGACCGTCCGCCCTTCACAGTTAATTTTCTGTGAACTTTTTTGACTGATTAAGTTGTAAACATTTATCTATTGAATACATTTAGAACAGTTAAGTAGGTAGGTATGCCATTTCCAAACATATCAGTTCCTATTGCTCAAGTGTGTTTTCTGTATTATTTCTTATCTCCGAAAATACTGAACAGGTATATTTGTAATTATGAAAAATATATAAATAATAGAAGTCCTTTGTATATAGATTACAAGAAAATTCACAGTAGACCTATGATCTTAAAACAACATAGACATCGGAGAGACAACAATGAAAAAAAAACTGTAAACTGCATCATGTGATATCAAATGAAAATGCTTATTGTGAGGATTGTAAATATAATACTTTATTCGTTATAAATTTTATTCAATGAAATAGAAAAAACCCCTCTCTCCCAATTGCATACCAAATTAAGATTTATTACGAGGATTGAATATTGAGTGAATATTTTTTTAACATTTTAAAATAATTACTTTCCAAAAATGTTTCAAGAATATGCTACGGAACCCTTTATTGTGTGAATATAATTAATAATGGGAAATAAATTGCTCCGCCATCTTGAAAATCGCAGAAACTCAAGTAGCGGCGATGTCAACAGATAGGTAGCGCGCGATTGGCGTCGCGCGTCGCAAGCATGTGTACGAACGTATATGGATTTCTATTGCGAGAGTCGCCTGGATACTGAAGTCGTAAGGTATCGGAAACTGGAGTCGCCTAGTGAACGAAGGGCCTTATTTGGCGTCGTCTTATTTTATAGTCGGCGTCGTCTTTACTGCCTATCGTCATACTTCTAGTCAACTCGAATATATTGAATAAAAAAAACACATTTACTCAATCTTTGAGCAAAAAAAAATAAATTAAAAATTTTAAAAACCCCCGACACAAAGCCGAGTTCCTTTTAAAAAGCAAAAAATACATCGCTTTGGGGGAGCGCTCCAAAATATTCATTTTTTTATGTGTCGGGGGTTTTTTATTTTATACTTTAAGAACACTCTCGATTAAGTCATCAATATTCCCTTTCAGTGCGCTTTCATTTGAGACCTCACTCGAGTATATTTGCACAGTTGCAGACCTTCGGTTATCTATCCCCCCTTTCGCCCCCACAACTTCTAAATGGCTCGACCGATCTTCATCAAACATGTCTAAGAACAATCGCACGTAAGTCACCTTTCATACAAAAAAAAAACTAAATTGAAATTGCTTCATTCGTTCGGGCTCTATGATGCCACAGACATAGAGACAGACAGACACGTCAAACTTATAACACCCCTCTTTTTCCGTCGGGGCAGGCCTGGTTCACTCCGCGGCGTAGGTATAAAACTGCACGTAGGGTGGGGCGCCTCTCCGGGAAGGACAATTCAGTCGGGTGCCGCGCGCTACCCGTTCCGCTCGCGCGTCATCTACTAAATATTTTTGTTGGGTTACGTCTATTTACGCACATTTACCTATCTGTGTTTCATTTTAGTTTCGTAAAAGTTTTTATAACAGTATTATTCATAATTTAATTCACTATGAAGAAAAGAAAATACTGCATAACTTTTGGTTGTCTAAATAATGACAGTGATAAAAGCCTCACGTTTCACAAGCTACCGCGTGATCTTGAAAGGTAAGAAATAAAGTGCATATTTATCTATGTAGTACATTTAAAATACGATTATTAATCCCAGTCAGTAAAATGACCAGTGATACAATTTAATTTAGTAGGTACCTACATTTCATTAATGCACAAATGTCAATTTACTAACTGGAATTAATAATCTTTAATAATGATCAACAAAATTATCTACCTGCTTGTGGTGTGCTTATTATTGTCATTCAAGTATCCCCGCTTAACTGACCATGATTAGGTAGGTTACAAGTTTGGCTTACTAGAGGACCAAGATAAAATAGACGAATATCAAACCTGACATCACCCTACTCACGTTAAGCTGAGTAGGTACGTAGGTAGGTCGAATTAAGATCGGTAGAAAGTAGAAAGATGTTTGCTTTGTTGTTTACGCACGTTCAAACACAGAAAATGGCCACACGACGCATTCAAGGTCAGCGATCGTATTTCGCTGCGCGTTTTTTTATAATATTAATATAACAATAGAATTAACGATCTAATACAACTTTACCTACATCCTACATTTCCTTCCTGTAAATTCTAGTATGAATTAATTTCTACGACCAAATCGAGTCACTGCTCCTGTACTATTAAACCTGCCAGAGCGTTGAAGGCGCGGCGGGAGGCGCGCGGTTGAGGCACCGCACGACTTGGGTGGCGAATGTCACGGATGAGGTAATAAAGCCTAACATTTCAAATATTATTAAATATTATTCTTAAGATAAAAAAGAGAAATAATTATACATAACAATAATAGGTAAAACAGATAATATTAATATATATAATTGTTCCTCACGAAAGGTGCCGTAGGTGTATGAAGTAATCGATGATGAATCCAAAAAGATATAGGTTGATGATAAAAACACAATTCCATGAGGAACATAGGTATTTATGTTATTAATGTAATTTAACAAATGCGTAAAAACGTATACCCACCTAACTGTGTCTAAACTCGCGAGTCGCATCCCTATTGAGCTTGACCGACGGTAACCTTTCAATGTCCTTGGCGTCAGATAAACAAAAATAAACTTTCGCGCGTAACCATTCAGTACATTTTTGCTTGCGCATGGGAAGTTTAGGCTAATATAAAAGTAGGTGGGCGGTACGGCTGCCAGTTAAAATGTACTTTATTCTTTCGTGCATAGATTTTACATTTGTTTTATTTTTTTTTTGGGAGAGACGCTTCTTTGCGTAGTAATATTATTTATTCTTTGGTCGGGGGTTAAAAAGATACTAAGTTCAGTTACACTTTCCATGGAAAAAAGTTACATTACCGACAGATGACCTGAAAAACTTACCCAAAGAGTAGAGATTCCTTGGAGATGTTGATCACTGGTATATTTTTATTAATTTTAAAGTATGGTATTTGATTTGATTGCATGCTCCTATACTATTCATTGTTATCTTTTTTTTTTAGGTGGTTAAAGCCTCAAATGAGTCCTCCCGCCCTGGGTGGGGCGGAAGGAACTGTCAGACTCTTTCTGACTAAAATCCACCCGTGTTTCTTCGGATGCCCTTGACGTTCCAGGGCCGCGGTATCCTGGGTTAAGATAAAACCCGTGACCCCAGCAGGCATTTAGCGCGAAACACGACGCGCCACCGACCCGGGCTTGGTCCTCGGTCGGACGGCGAGCTACCCATTACTCACCGTCCGCAAGCCCGCTCCGCCGCTGTGCCATCTGCTGGGACACGCGTTGGAGCGTCCACACGACAGGCTGTTCGCATACGGGCAAAGGCACACCGTGCCTAAGGAAGAGTTTTTGCCCGCATCCCAGGGTGCACCGGCCTGAAAAACTGGTCTTCCCCCCAGACGTATCCGAGAGGGAACTCCAGTCCACGAGCGCCCGTGGAGGTTTCCTGTCTTAGCTCCCCTTTCCTGTCGTATCACCCCATTCATTGTTGTCTTTCTACAAGAAAGGGGTCATTACTTTTGAACCCTATAAAATAAGCACCATATGTATCAGAGGTAAAAAGATTACCTCTCCCGCTCTCCTATTCCCTTGTTCAATAAGATCCACACTACTTAGGACACCATGCAGACCTGTGTATCACCTCTGCTTGCAGCAGATTTTTGCATTGAGTACACTGCCATATATAAGTTAATTAATGAAATACGGGTGCAAAAAAACCACTCACAAAAAGCTGTTGTAAGTTATTGTATAACTTAAGTTTCGAAATTAGGAGGATTTGTTTATTTATTTTCTAACGCCTTCTAAAAGAAAAGTTATCTCACACTGTTTATCTCATCGATTACAGTCTGACTCGTGACTAAAATAGTATAGCCATTGTAAATTCGCATCCGGGTTTCATTGTACAGACACCAACACATCAACGTGCCTCAATCTGTCAAAGTTGAATAGATTTCCACAATAGTTGCAAGGTTATTGCTTGATTGGTAATTTACAGATTGGGATAGGTCGACTTGCCGGGGCGTCTGTACTTATACTCAGGGTAATTTTGTTAAATAAAAGAGAGAAGTAAAGGTTCGTCTTCATTTATTTTCTTATTTACAAACTAAAACAATGAGATCTTAAACCACTTTAACATAATTCAACAGAGGATCTTCCATAAACATACTAATTAATAAATCAACAGAGGAATCAAGTGCTGACAAATAAATAATTCAGTCTTATAAAGTCTTTACACTAAAATGACTAAGGAACTTTAGGTCTAATCTACTTCTTCAACTGTGGGTCCGCTGTTCTGCTGGTAACCACCGGGCATTCCACCGTAGCCACCAGGCATTCCACCAGGCATACCCCCTGGCATACCACCGGGCATTCCTCCGAAGCCACCAGGCATTCCTCCTGGCATACCACCGGGCATTCCTCCTGGCGGCATACCACCGGGCATACCGCCTGGCATGGAACCTTGGTTGCCTCCTGCACCAGCACCATGCATCTTGCTCATGAGGGGCGAGCACACTCGCTGCACGTCCTTCAGCTTGTGCTCGTACTCTTCCTGCTCCGCCAAGGTGTTGTTGTCGAGCCACTTGAGCGCGTCGTCGCACGCGCTCCTCGCTGTGCTCTTGTCCTGCTCCGAGAGCTTGTCTCCGGCGTCATCCAGCGCCTGCTTCACGCTGAACACGTACGCTTCGAGCTGGTTCCTCGACGCTACGCGCTGCCTCTGCTTCTCATCCTCGTCTTTGTATCTCTCCGCGTCGGCGAGCATGCGCTCGATCTCAGCCTGTGACAGACGTCCCTTGTCGTTCTTGATGACGATGTTCTTGCTTCGGCCGGTGCTGTTCTCTTTGGCCGACACGTTGAGGATGCCGTTCGCGTCCAGGTCGAAGGTGACGTCGATCTTAGGGACGCCGCGCGGCGCGGGCGGGATGCCGGTCAAGTCGAACGTGCCCAACAAGTTGTTGTCCTTCGTCATCGCTCGCTCGCCCTCGTACACTTGGATGGTGACCGCCGGCTGGTTGTCCGAGTACGTGGTGAACGTCTGCGACTGCTTGCACGGGATCTTAGAGTTGCGCTCGATGATCTTCGTCATCACGCCGCCGGCGGTCTCGATGCCGAGCGACAGAGGGGCCACGTCCACTAGTAACACGTCCTGGATCTTCGCGTCTTGCTCGCCGCTCAGGATAGCTGCCTGGACGGCGGCGCCGTACGCCACGGCTTCGTCGGGGTTGATGGACAGGTTGAGCTTCTTGCCGCAGAAGAAGTTCTGCAGCAGACTCTGCACTTTCGGGATCCTGGTGGAGCCTCCGACGAGGACGACGTCGTGGATCTGGCTCTTGTCCATCTTGGCGTCTTTGAGCGCCTTCTCGACGGGCTCGAGGGTGCCTCTGAACAGGTCTGCGCACAGCTCTTCGAAGCGCGCGCGGGACACGCGAGTGTAGAAGTCGATTCCCTCGTAGAGCGCGTCGATCTCGATGGTGGCTTCAGTGCTGGACGACAGCGTGCGCTTAGCGCGCTCAGCGGCTGTGCGGAGGCGGCGCAGTGCGCGAGGATTCATGCGCATGTCCTTCTTGTACTTGCGCTTGAACTCGTCCGCGAGATGGTTCACTAATCTGTTGTCAAAGTCCTCGCCTCCGAGATGTGTGTCGCCCGCCGTCGCCCTCACTTCGAACAACGAGCCTTCGTCGATGGTTAGGATTGACACGTCGAACGTTCCGCCGCCGAGGTCGAAGATGAGGACGTTCCTCTCGCCCTTGAGGTTCTTGTCGAGGCCGTACGCGAGCGCGGCGGCTGTGGGCTCGTTGATGATCCTGAGCACGTTGAGACCGGCGATGGCTCCCGCGTCCTTGGTGGCCTGGCGCTGAGAGTCGTTGAAGTAGGCCGGCACTGTGATGACCGCGTCGCGTACGCCCGTTCCGAGGTAAGCTTCCGCCGTCTCCTTCATCTTCGTCAGCACCATGCTGCTGATCTCCTCGGGCGCGAAACGTTTCGCTTCACCCTTGAACTCCACTTGAATCTTTGGTTTGCCGCAGTCGTTGACCACCTTGAAGGGCCAGTGTTTCATGTCTTGCTGAATCTTGGGGTCGTCGAACTTCCTTCCGATGAGTCGCTTGGCGTCGAACACTGTGTTGCTGGGGTTGAGGGCGACCTGGTTCTTGGCTGCGTCTCCGATGAGGCGCTCCGTGTCCGTGAAGGCCACATAGGATGGTGTTGTGCGGTTGCCCTGGTCGTTGGCGATGATCTCCACGTTCCCGTGCTGCCACACGCCGACGCACGAGTATGTCGTACCAAGATCTATTCCTACAGCTGGCATTTTGTGTGCTTCTTCTTGCAAAACTTCTCACAATAAACTTGATGTACAGTAGTAGTAACGTATAACGTCGAATGTATTTTGCGAGTCTAGTAAACTCCTCCGGTTTGCACCGAACTCTCTTCGTCTGCTTTGTATCGCGTTTCAAATAAAACTGAGTTCGCGCCGAGCGGCCGCCGCTTATATAGTCAACAAATGAGCTTCGAGAGAATTCTAGTTCTCGCTCGACGTCACTAGAAGCAACCAATCACAGAACAGTATCGAAAGAAATATCTAGAGGGTCATTCGTATCGACCAATCAGAGAGCGTGTGCGGAAGAGATAGCAATACACTTGCTATCTCGAAAGGGTTGACACTGTAGAAATTTACCCCAAAACTGGGGAGATTATGTTTTGTATCGGTAAGTAATATTATCGTAATTATACAACCTTCACCATACAAATAATAATTAGATTTAAGTTTGACTTTTTTTAATAATGTCAGTAAAGTCACTAAATCGAGGAGGAAATAAATTGTGGAAGGTATTCACATGAAAAGAGGACATTGTGTTACAAAATTAGTCCAACTTAGTTTGGGCACGAAATTGGACTAATTTTGTAGAGTGAAACTGTAATTGAGCTTACGAATTCCATGTTTTTTTTATGTCCCTCTAATAAAACTAGTATCACATGATCGTCCTTCCTATTTCTTTGTTTATTTTTTATTCGTTATACCTACACTTACACTTTATTATATTTATATTACTTTTTTATTTATACTACATTTATATTGTATACAAATAACAAACAACACCATAATTCACGTTTAAAGCTATTTTACATCCGTAACATCAACATTCAGGTCCAGTTGAAAACCAGGGTCGAACACTAGTTGCTCGACATTTTGCTGAACTGGGCCTTTTTGGCGCAGCCGTGAGACACACAATAACAACTCTTTTGTTTTTTATTGTGTTTAACATAGGTTTTTTTTATACTGTTTTGTTTTTTCTGTACTTATTTTTTTATTTACTTTTTTTATGAGTGTCTATCGTGGTCCCCTTGCGCCAAATAGATGTTTTTTCTTTCTTTCTCTAAAATAAATAAAATTTGTATCTATTAATGTTACTAGTTTATGGAGATTTAATTTGACGTGCTGGCAACTCACTCAGGGAAATGTCAGATCAATTCGACCAATCAGCACTTCTTAGGGCCTTATCACACTAGCGGTTTGGAAGCGGTTGCGGGGCGGAGCGGCCGCACAGCGAATGCGTTGCGAACACGCCGCGGTTGCGCAGCGAATTCGTTGCGGACGCGCAACGGGATCGCCGCGAACAGCGAAGTGGACGCCATTTTGTACTGCCTCGAACAAACGCCAAAACGTCCGCCTCATCTCAGATCAACGAGGAATTTTTTGTATGAAGACTTTCGAAAAATTCCTCCAGCGCTGAAATTTGGCATAATATGATAAGAGTAGGTGATACAGATTATAGATGCATAATCATCCAATTTTTTTTTTTAGCCGAGAAGTTTTTTTTACCAAAACATGAATATTGCTTATAACTCTCTGTGAAAAATACCTCAGCCTAATCTAATAATGGATCTTCCCAAATTCGTCGATGCTTTCGTTTTCGTTTTCGGCGTTTTCGAAGTAATAACGTCAACAGCAATGTTTCCTCGTCGGAATCCATTTTGTTACTGAGTGTACAAACACGCGACGAAAACGTAACGCATTTGCCACGCGTCCGCGACGTGTTCGCGACGGATGCGCGGCGTGTTCGCGACGGATGCGCTGCGCGTCCGCTCCGCCCCGCAACCGCTTCCAAACCGCTAGTATGATAACGGCCTTAGAGAAAGAGACAAACATACATTCGCTATCTCAAAAAGGGTGAACAGTGTAGAAATTTTCCCATAAAATCGGGAGATCAAAATGTAATTATGAATAAAAAATAGTTTTGTATATTTTTTTTTTCTGTGATTTATGTGAGGCTACAGATAGGACTGTAAACCTAATACAGTAGTTTCGTATTCACGTATAAATCGTACGGGCTTACCGGAGGATCTTATAACTTATCTCTGAGCCAAAAATCAAGATCTGTTCAGCCTTCCAGACGAGATTGAATATCATAAAACCCATGCAAACTTTTAAAGTTTTTTTAGTATAATACTAAATATTGCCTTTTAAAAGTTTGCATGGGTTTTTCAAAGATAGGAGCTGGATAATTCCAATATACCTAATAATTATCTTATAATAATATTCAACAAGTGATATCATTTTTAAATATCGTGTAATTGACGGGCCCGTTGGTCTAGTGGTTAGTGACCCTGACTGCTATGCCGGGGGTCGTGGGTTCGATTCCCACCCATGACAAATGTTTGTGTGATGAGCGTGATCATTTGTTCTGTGTCTGGGTGTAATTTATCTATAATAAGTATGTTTTTAGAAATATATAAGTATGGTTATCAGTTGTCTAGTACCCATAACACAAGCTCTGCTTAGCTTGGGACTAGATGGCGTTGTGTGACAGTTGTGAAAAAAAAAAAAATCATTTGCTGTGAATAGTGACTAATTATTTAATCAGTACTCTAACATTTTTTCGTATAATTAAATCATACATAAATCGATTCCAATGTCAAGATGCCAAAGCAAAACAATAACACTCCATTTTTTGGGCAGTCGTGTAATTTTTGTTCTTAAAGCGCCGTATTCACGTTCCATCTTGCTGTACGTCCCGCCAAGGTCATACACGATACACGAAGCAAAAACACAGTGATTATGACGTATAGTCTGTCTCATAATCTCGTAGACTAAATTGACACATGCAAATGTCAAATTTACAAATAATATTGCCAGCTGTTTTGTGCAGTGTTGTACCTACGATAACGGTTTGTTGAATCGTAACTTTTTATCTATAATAGACGAATTTAATTTTCATTCAAAGTTTTATATTTAAAATTCACGTACGTACACACGGCTGCACAACGCCATGCGTAATCCGACCATATTTTTTTGCCTTTAAATTAAACAAAAAACATTATAGAGGATAAAAAGAAAACGCAGTACTTTTAATAGATAATGCTCCATATCACACCAGGAAACTGGATTCGTTACCTACTTCTAGTTGGCGAAAAGGGCAAATCCAAGGTTGGCTAAAATCAAAAAATATTTCGTATGACGAGACAATGTTAAAGCCCGAAATTAAATGAAATTGCCCGAAAGCACAAAAAAGCCCATGAAAGAAATGTCGTCGACGAGATGGCTGCTGAATGGGGTCACTATTTTGCGACTGCCCCCTTACCACTGCGAGCTAAACCCGATTAAAGTTGGTCTGGGCTCAAGTAAAGGGGCATGTCGCTAAAAATAATAAAACATTCAAAATGAATGAAGTACGAAGCCTTTTAGAAGAAGGACTTCGTCAAGTGATCCCGCAGCAGTGGAAAGACTGTATAGTCCATGTAATTAAAATTGAAGATAAAATGTGTCATCTGGGCAGTGACGGATTAAGACTACTTGATGCCCTAAGCAATTGAAGCCTTTGGTGCCCCCCTATCCACGGGTTATTTTACTGATTCAAAATGGGTCGTCCCGCCCAGGCTGGGACGGGAGGAACTGTCAAACGTGCACTGACTTAAATCCACGGTGATCCTTCAATAAAGATAAAGATAAGATAAAGATATATTTATTTTGTAAAACATGGGTGAGCGTATACAGTGATACAGGTCTTAAAATAAAATAATGTAACCTACATGTTTTGCCATTTAGGTATGGCATACAAAAATGTAAAGTCTATGCTAGAGTTTTTAACAATAAGCATGTAATCTTAAAAATAAAAAGTGTTAGGTTTGACATAATTTTAATAAATCTTGAATTAACTTAGTCGATTAGTAGGACATTTTATTTCTTATACTGGCAACACCAATGTGAACGAATGACATTACTAACTGACGTTGGTGGTGTCGGAGAGAGACTCGGCCTATTTGGTTTGGGACCAGCATCGAATGCGGACGTATTACGGAGTGTACAAAGGAGAAAATATAACTACCCTTCAAATAATTAATGTGAGTTTTATTATGCTTTATTATATTTAGTGTACGTGTTATTATATTTCAGAAGTGGGATATGCCCAACCTGATTATGTCTATGTGTAGCAGCCATTAGTTATTTTGTATCAGTTTAATTTTAATTATAGTTCAAAGAATGAGTACCAAGTGTCAAACATTTCAAAGTGTCTGAGGGTCATACCAATAGTGCTATTGGATACTGTCGTTATTGTTCCTGGGGTGCAAGGGGCACAAAATTTGCTTATTTTTGAGCTACGACGGCCCGTTTACGAGATATTTCAAATTTAAATATACCGCCACTGTCGACATTATTTTCGGAAGTGTTTAAATAGAGTAGTTACATCGTTTGCGTTTACAAGTTTCAGAACGATGCCACGTTCAAACGAATCTTCTCCACGGCGGCGTTTGAGAACGCCAAGCCCTAGACGAGCTGAACGTAACGCAGACTCAAGCAGACGAAGCCGCAGTCGCACGCGCCGTGAAGGCGACACCTGCCGCAGTCGCAGCGGACTGCGTACTCCGGATCGAAGGCAAGGACGTGATAGTGCCAGAAAACTGGAACAGGAGATGTCACATCACCGCGAGCGTCTACGCGCTCTGGAGGGCGAGCTGAGCCGGGAGCGTAGTCTTAGACGAAGGGCTACACCTCTGGCCGGAGCTGAGCGCAACCGGCGCCACGTGTCGAAGGACGACGAGCTGGAGCGGTTGCGGGTCCGAGATAGAAGCCTACCTCGTGAACGCAGCCCCACAGTGCGGAGATCCCGTGAAGTACGTGATGGTGGTGGCATTATCATCGCGACGCCGACACAACGGAATGCAAGGTCAGACAGTCCTACTTTTACTTCCAGGGATATTACGAACATTATAAATTCTATAAATAATGCTAAGTGTCAACAATCTCGGCCGGTAACAGTGGCATCCCCTACTCAGAATTTTAATAGCAATAATAATATGAACCACAAAAATATTCTACCTAACTTTGACCCTTCTTCAAAGGGACAACGCATTGATATTTGGCTAAAGAAGGTCAATGAATGTGCCACTGTTTACGGCTGGGACGAAAGAACCATCATACATTTTGCTATGCAGAAACTACAAGGATTGGCCAAAACGTGGTATGAGAGTTTGAACTCTATATTGTTCAGTTGGAGCGAATGGCAATGCAAGTTGACGAGTGCGTTTCCATTTGAACAAAATTATGGCCAATCCTTGGAGGACATGCTCAGGAGAAAAAGCAAAATTAATGAACCCATTGAGGTTTACTATTATGATAAACTGGCCCTCTTGAACCGATGTGACATCGAAGGTAAACGCGCAGTAGAGTGTATTATACATGGTTTGAGCGACAGAACAATGCGGTCTAGTGCCAACGCGGTACGGTGTACTCAACCCGATCAACTATTACAATTCTTAATGACTAATAAGGATATTTCTCAATTTTCGGATCGCGTCAATTTTAAAGGTCAATCCTCGTCAACATCAGAATCGTCAAATAATAACAATACGATTCGACCTGCGAAAACGAATAGTAATATCAATACTCGCGAACTGTTTTGTTTTAACTGCAAAGAGAAAGGGCATCCTTATCTTAAATGCCCCAAACCTTTAGTTCAGTGTGAGAAGTGTCGTAAGTTTGGTCATAAAATTGAAAATTGTATTGTTAAAATTGGAAATGACAAGAAGCCTGAGAACGTACAAAGAACAATGCGTATATTAACTTCGGAATCAAATTCAAAATTCATTAAAGAAGGTATAATTAATAATGTCCCAATTAAAATATTCGTAGATTTCGGTAGCGAGGTCACGCTTATTACGCAGTCGGTAGCTTCAGAGTTAGGGCTGACCTACAACAGTCCTTCCATACCTCTGAAGGGTTTTGGAAGTGACATAATACATACCAAAGGTGGGGTAGAAGTGGATCTGAGCATTGATGGTGTAAAAGGTCATGTTTTGTGTCAAGTAGTAGACGACAGACTTCTTGATTTACCCATGCTTGTAGGACAGTCATTCACAGAACAGTCTCATGTTATAGTGTATAAAAATGCGGAAGAATTAAAATTCTTTGACGACAACAAATATGAGTTTCCGGGGTTAGATTTAGGCGAGGATGCTTCGGTAACCGTGGCCGTTGCTTCTGATGTTGTCATTTATGGTCCAGCTGTAGTTAAGGCTCGCGTAGATACAACTAGAGATGGCGATATTTTATTAAGTGGGAAAGTGATGGGGAAGCCAAATCAACAGTTTGCAGTTAACGGGGGGGTTTACCGGGTCAAAAACAGTTTACTTTACATTTATATCACACCGTTGTCGCAATTCTGTCAATTGAGGGAGGCGATCATTATAGGACGGGGTACCAAAATTGAGGTAATTAGACACATATACACATCAGCAGATTCTCTCGTAGAGAGTTCTGTTGCAATCGATGTTTATCAATTAAAAATAGGTGCCACAATTAACGAGTCTCAGCGTCAACAGCTGATAGACATACTCATTAAGTACAAGCACTGTTTTGGTACGTCCTTTAAGGAACTAGGATGTACAAGTGTTGCTGAGATGAACATCGAACTTACCAGCAACCGTCCCGTTGTGTACCGACCATATCGATTGGCACATAAAGAACGTGAGCAAGTAAGAGAAATGATAGGGGAAATGTTAGATGCTGGAATCGTGAGGGAATCCGTATCAGAATATGCTAGTCCTATCATATTAGTGCGCAAAAAGGATGGCAAGCAGAGACTATGCGTCGATTATAGGCTCCTCAATTCCGTAACGGTGAAGGAACGGTACCCAATGCCAATCATTGAGGACGAAATTTCCCGACTCTCTGGCCAGGCATATTTTATTTCTCTGGACATGGCCTCTGGTTACTACCAAGTGCCGATAGCAGAAAGTTCAAAACCGTTAACGGCATTCGTAACTCCTGATGGCCAATACGAATTTAATCGTATGCCGTTCGGGTTGGCGAATGCGCCCGCTGTTTTCCAGCGGATGATGAATAGGGTACTGGGATCTGCTAGGTTTACAGAAGCCATGGTGTATATTGACGATGTCCTTATTTATGGAAAGAGTGTGGACGAATGTTTGGAGAGGTTTGAAAGAGTGATGCAATTATTAGAGAAAGCAAATCTGACCCTAAACTTGTCGAAATGCGATTTTCTTCAGGATAGGATAATATATCTCGGTTACGAAATAAGTGCTGCCGGCGTTCGCCCTGGTAATAAGAAGGTTCAATCTGTCCTCGATTTTCCTTGTCCGACCAATTCGCATTCAGTACGACAATTTCTTGGGTTAGTGGGCTATTTCAGAAAGTTCATTAAGAGCTTTGCGACTCTGGCACACCCACTGAATAAACTGCTTAGAAAAGATGCGAATTGGGTTTGGACCGAGGATCAAGAGACGGCTTTCAGGGCACTTAAGGATAGGTTGGTTGACAGACCGATATTGGCGATTTACGAACCAACTGCTGAGACAGAATTGCATACCGATGCGAGTAAAGTAGGCATAGGGGGGATTTTGCTACAGCGTAAGCATGCTAGCGATTCTTTTCGACCAGTGGCATACTATAGCCGGCAAACTTCCCCAGAGGAGAAAAATTTTCACGCATTTGAACTCGAAACCTTGGCCGTAGTTTGTTCGCTAAAAAAATACCGAGTTTACCTGTTAGGACAACGTTTTAAGATCGTGACCGACTGTAGCGCCTTGCGTTCAACATTTTCAAAACGGGACATGATTCCGCGAATAGCACGTTGGTGGCTTCTGTTACAGGAGTTCCAATGCACTGTGGAATATCGTGCCGGTACTAAGATGGCACACGTAGATGCTCTGTCGCGAAATCCTGTCGAATTAGTAGATGGAACGGCCGAAATAGACCAATACCCATGTGTAATGTTGATAAGTAGCGATGACTGGCTGCATACCTTACAGATGGGAGATTCTGAACTCCGAAGGACTCGTGACATACTTACTTCCGATATGGATGTTGATAGCTTAAAACATATAAAAGAAAACTATCTGATTAAGGATAATAAACTTTATAAATGTCTAAACGGGGATAAAAATAATTTACGTTGGGTGGTACCAAAAGGCGCAAGGTGGCAACTTTGTCGAATGAACCACGATGATATCGGACATTTTGGTGTAGAAAAGACGTTGGAACGCATTAAGAAAACGTATTGGTTCCCTAAAATGTCTCGATTTATTAAAAAATATGTTCAGGCGTGTCTTGAATGCGCATATTCAAAGAAAACCGCTGTTAATGAGGGTCATTTACACCCAATCACTAAAGTAGAAGTACCTTTCCACACTATTCACGTTGACCACCTTGGGCCTTTTGTTCGTTCCAAGTCAGGAAATTCATACCTTTTGGTGATGGTGGACGCGTTTACAAAGTTCATTTTTATGAAACCGGTGCGAAATACTAAGACGCAGACAGCCGTAAAAGTTTTTGAGGATATCTTCTATACATTTAGGGTCCCCGACCGTATTATTAGTGACCGTGGCACTTGCTTTACATCTCACGCGTTTAAACGTTTTTGTTTGGATAAAGGCATACGACATATTCTAAACGCAGTGGCTAGTCCAAGAGCAAACGGTCAAGTGGAGCGGTACAACCGCACCATTCTGAACTCTTTGACTGCCCAGAATCTTAATTTTGATGAGAGAAATTGGGATGACAAAGTAGGTAGAGTCCAATGGGGTATGAATAATACTCGACAAAAGAGCACGGGTAGGACACCGGCTGAAGTTATGTTCGGACTAAATATGAACGCTGAAATCAACCCTAGGCTTAACGAATTAGTACGGGAGAGTAGGGAGGAAATAGATCCAGATATTTTACGGGAATCGGTTAAAGATAAAATTGATGTAGAACAAGAAAAACAAAAATCCGCTCATGACAAAAACCGGCTTCCTGCGCGACTATACGGTGAGGGCGATCTTGTAAAAATTACAAGAACTTCGTTTGCAAATGATGGCAAAAGTAAAAAACTAATTTCACCATATGTAGGACCTTATCGTGTGATTGCCGTGTTGGGAAACGATCGTTATAGACTCGCTGCTATACCAGGGTTATCTAGTACCAAAAGTAAGCGCAAAACCACTGTAGCTGCCGACCGCATGTTACCATGGGTTCACGTAGCCGCATTAAATGTAAACGATGGAAATGAAGATGATGATGATGAAGATGATACGAATAGCGCTAACGAAGAAGACACTGATGCGTAATTTTGCTTATTTTGAACATCACTTGGTAATTCTAACATTGTATAATTTTATTGTTATCATCAACATTTCCAATACGATAGCTGAATTTTGATCTTATGATTATTGTCACTAATGTTTATTACGATTAATTATTGGTACAAAATAGATTTGTAACTTAGAATGACTGTGTCCACATTGTACTCTGTTTTGATGCTTCATTTTAACGAAAATATATTTACCTATATTATAATACAAATTGATCTTGACATATGAATTGTATGTGTAGAACGAAGTTAAATTAGATATCCGTAATTAATTAGGTTGAGATTATGATGTGATTAAAAATGTAAAGTGTGCAGAACATGATGATTGAAAGAATAAACATAATTTGTGAGAGTCATTATTGAATATTGATGTATTGATTTCTTGTGAGAAAGAGGGTTCACAAGCAATATCACTTTAGTATGTGAGAATGAGGGTTCACTGCTACTGTGACTTATGTATTGACATCTTTTATTTTATATATGTATTTGTTGTTTGTGAGAAGGAGGGTTCACAAGCAATATCACTTTAGTATGTGAGAATGAGGGTTCACTACTACTGTGACTTATGTATTGACATATTTTATTTTATATATGTATTTGTTGTTTGTGAGAAGGAGGGTTCACAAGCAATATCACTTTAGTATGTGAGAATGAGGGTTCACTGCTACTGTGACTTATGTATTGACATATTTTATTTTATATATGTATTTGTTGTTTGTGAGAAGGAGGGTTCACAAGCAATATCACTTTAGTATGTGAGAAGGAGGGTTCACTGCTACTGTGACTTATGTATTGACATATTTTATTTTATATATGTATTTGTTGTTTGTGAGAAGGAGGGTTCACAAGCAATATCACTTTAGTATGTGAGAAGGAGGGTTCACTGCTACTGTGACTTACTTATGTACTGAAATATCTTATTTTATATATAGATTTGTTGTTGGACAGAAGAAGAGTCCACAACCTTCCATTTTTTTGAATACTATTTTTAAATTTTGTTGCTTTAAGTTTATTGATTTTGAGAAAGAAGACTCGTATATAATTCATGTTTTGCGAGAAAGTGTGTTCACTTTCATTATTTATGAGCTAATTGAAGTTAATTTTTTTTTTATCCTCTTTCATTTTTATTTATATCGTATTGTCTGACGATAAGAAAGTTTCGCAAATTTTGTGAATTGTAGAATTAATGTGTAAATAATTGTGAGTTCGGATTCGATGCTGTCACCTGTACTGGCCGAGTGTTAGGTTGTAGGAGTAGTTAACTGGCTTGTGCATGAGGACATGCACGACGTCAGGATGGTCGAGTGTTAGGTTTGACATAATTTTAATAAATCTTGAATTAACTTAGTCGATTAGTAGGACATTTTATTTCTTATACTGGCAACACCAATGTGAACGAATGACATTACTAACTGACGTTGGTGGTGTCGGAGAGAGACTCGGCCTATTTGGTTTGGGACCAGCATCGAATGCGGACGTATTACGGAGTGTACAAAGGAGAAAATATAACTACCCTTCAAATAATTAATGTGAGTTTTATTATGCTTTATTATATTTAGTGTACGTGTTATTATAAAAGTTACAAGGAATGTCAAAAAAATTAAATTCTTAGAAATGTTGTACAGTGTAAAAAAAAAAAGAAAAAAAACAAATTTTTGTTTAATCATTTAAAAAATCTGTTAGGCTGTAATAACATTTACTTACGAGAAATTTTTTAAGCTGTATTTTGAACAATCTACTTGGTAATTCCTTAATATTTTTGGGGATCTTATTATAAATTATAGGCGCCAAGTAAAATATACTTTTATGCATCAATGCAGTACTTGGTCTAATTATTTCCAATCTGTTATTGTCTCGACGACTGCGAATTGTAACTTCTGACAATTTTTTAAACATTTTAGGATTCGTTTGGACAAAATTAGCAACTTCATAAATAAACAAAGATGGTAAATTTAAAATATTATGCTTAATAAAATAGTCGTGTACGTTCCAGGATTACGGTTACTTGATGAGATAGTCCCGCGAGTCCGTGACCCCGCAGTCTTTACATACTGCCAGTTTGCTGACAGCTCTTTGAGGAGCGAGTCGGACACGACGCGCCGTCAACCTGGGAACGGTCCATGATCGGACGGCGAGTCAGCCATTACTCGCCATCTGTATGACCGCGCCTACGGTAGCCGGAAATTGCCTCGCGTAAAACAGTTTTTGTTTTGGGTAAAATCATCAAATGAGTCCTCCCACCCCGACCAGGGCGGGATGTGTCAGACTTGTACGGACTAAAATCCACGGTGTCCTTCGGTAGCCTCCTTTGTGTACCGGAGTCGCGATATACGTATGTCCCGCAACCCCGGCAAGGCTATGGCCCTCTAAATGGGGGGCCCGTCATTATGCTGACGCTCTTTGAGGCGCGCGTGGAACACGACGCGCCGTCGACCCGGGCATAGTCCATGCTCTGACAGCGAGTTGCCCTTTACTCGCCGCCCGCATGCCCGCGCCTACGGTGGCCGGTGATCGTCCCGCGACGTCCGTCGCCGTGGGTGTCTACCACTGCGGATGGGACGGAGGCAGGACGCTGTCCTCTATCTCACGCGGCCCGCCTCCTCCTTCGAGAGCATGACGGCATCGCAGAAGGAGGCGACAGCTTCCCACTCCGTCTCGCCCCGCAGCATGGCCGCGACCAATGCCGCGCGCAAGAGCTCTCCGCCTATCGCCTTCGTGAGAACACGGCGGTGCTCCGCCCAAGCAGGGCAGTCTTGCACCGTTTGCTCCACCGTGTCCTCCGGGTGGTCCTCGCAGTGGTGACACCCGAGCGTTTCCTCTTTCTTCGGTCACAAGTACCCCCAAGTATCTATGCCCGGTGAAGAACTGTGTCAAGCGGTAGGTGAGGACGCCGTGGGACTTATCCAGCTACTCCTCAAAGAGGGGTCTCACATACATCGATTGCGGCGTGCCCGAAAACAGAGTCGAGGGATATGCAAGGGCGAGCGAAGCGAGCTCGATTTTTTTTTTGCATTTTTTTTGTATATTCAATAAACAAGGTAATAAATCATTGTAGGTCCATGCACGATGGAACAGCGAGCGAAGCGAGCTAGAAAATTTAAGCTGTTTCAGTAAGTTTTTGGTAAAGTGAGAGTGAGACGACCCATGATGAGGGCACCAAAGGAAGCACAATAAAATCCGCCCTTAGGAATTTTGTGCTTCTTCTGGTGCCCTTCCAGACGTGATGCCCTAGGCAATTGCTTAATTTGATTAAGGGTTAATCCGTCACTGCATCTGGGCCATATAACCGACGAAATTACTGATAGGTTTATCATAGAAGTAGGTGGTGATTCAGATGATTTAGAATATTCTTCAGATATGGAGTTATTATCTGAATCAGATTAACGCGAATACCTGTAATTAAGTTATGTAATTTAAAATAAATAATTTACATTATTAATTTTGTATTATTACGTTTTAAATAAGTACCTACACATTATTTTAGGATAAACACATTATTTCAGGTAACTTATTGTAAAAAAAACGATACTTGATTTTATTAACGCTAAGTTTCGGTTGGGCCACATCACTATTTAAGAATTGCAATAAACTGACAACACTCGTAATGTCAGTTTAGTCTACGAAATTAAAAAACGCACTTTAGTTGGACGTACGTCAAGCCTATTAACGTTGTTTTTGCGTCGTGCATCGTGCATGACGTACAGCCGTGACAGATGGTGAATACGGCGCTAAAGATTGGTCTGTTGTATTTCGCAGGCTAGTAACTCTGTCGGGGAAATTATCTAGCTAGAGCGTTCCATACTTCACGCTTGCGCACAGCGCACTTCTAGCACATTATTCTGGAATTTACCACGCCCGCGCCGCCGCGCCGCATTCGCAAGTTTGAAAAAGACAGGAAACTTGTTGCTTTTGTAGGTTTGTTTAGCGGACAGGTTGTTGAAATTTTTACAAACTTAGGCAATATTTTTTTAAAATTAAAGAAGAAGTTGCAACTTCCATAGAAAATTACCCCACGTCCGACAGCTGAAAAAAATATCTCAAAAAATAGATAAAAATGAGTATTAATAAATTGCATACCTCCGATTGTCATCCTTACTGGCTATCATACTTAGAAATTGCTCCAAATATTATTTCCGGCAAATATTTTAAAGATGAAGGAATGAATGAAATGAATTAAAAAAATCAATGAACATGTCACGGTGACTGCTTAGAAGGGGCCCCGTCATTATGCTGACGCTCTTTGAGGCGCGCGTGGAACACGCCACGCACGTCGACTCGGGCATTGTCCATGGTCGGGCAGCGAGTTGCCATTTACTCGCCCCCCGCATGCCCGTGCCTACGGTGGCCGGTGATCGTCTTGCGACATCCGTCGCCGTGGGCGTCCACCACCGCGGGTGGGGCGGAGGGAGGACATTGTCCTCTCTCTCACGCGGCGGGCCTCCTCCTTCACGAGCATGACTGCTTCGAAGAAGGAGGCGTCCGCTTCCCACTCGGTCTCGCCCCGCAGCATGGCCGCAACCTATGCTGGGCGCGAGAGGTCTCCGCCTATCGCCGCCGTGAGGACACGTTGGTGCTCCGCCCAAGCGGGGCAATCCTGCAACGTATGCTCGACTGTGTCCTCTGCGCGATCTTCGCAGTGGTGACACCCAGGTTTCCTCCTTCCTCATTAGACACAGGTACCTCCCGAAACATCCGTGTCCGGTGAGGACCTGCGTCATGCGGGAGGTTAGGACGCCGTGACGTTTATCCAGCCAATCCTCAAAGAGGGGTCTTACCGCCACTATTGCGGTGCGCCCGGCCGGCGGTCGCGACAGTCGTCCCCTCCATACCGCCCTGAGATCGCACCGGAGCTCTTCCCGCCGCTCTTCGACTTCTCGAGGCAGCGGGGATACGCCTCGGCGCGGCGCTGCGCCTCCACGTGCCATTCATAGACGCGCTGGAGGGCAGTTGCCTCCAAATCCCAGGGCAGTAATTATGTGTCCCATGGTGACAATTTAACAGACCATTGCTAAATCAAACATTATTTGAATGACACACGAAGTCATTAATTCACAATATAAATCGACCAAAACAAAACGATGACAAACTCCACGATGCAAAGACAACTTTTTTTTTTTTTTTTTTTTAGGTGGTAAAATCATCAAATGAGTCCTCCCGCCCTGGGTGGGGCGGAAGGGACTGTCAGACTCTTACTGACTAAAATCCACCCGTGTTCCTTCGGAAGCCCTGTACGTTCCGGGGCCGCGGTAACCTGGGTTAAGAAAAAACCCGCGACCCCAGCAGGCATTTGGCGCGAAACACGACGCGCCACCAACCCGGGCTTGGTCCTCGGTCGGACGGCGAGCCACCCATTACTCACCGTCCGCAAGCCCGCTCCGCCGCTGTGCCCTCTGCTGATCAGAGGGACACGCGTTGGAGCGTCCACACGACAGACTATTCGCATACGGGCAAAGAGACTCCTTAAAGAAGAGTTTTTGCCCGCATCCCAGGGTGCACCGGCCCGAAAAACTGGTCTTCCCCCCGGACGTATCCGAGAGGGAACTCCAGTCCACGGGCGCACGTGGAGGTTTCCTGCCTTAGCACCCCATGCAAAGACAACTGGAGTACTTTTCTGTTTGGCTGGTTTATATGTCAACAATACAGCAAATTAAAGAAAAAACTAAAATGAGTTTGAGGTTTTTTTGTTCTAAAGAGTTTGTATAATGGGTTAAAGTAATATTTGGTTACTAACAATTTTTTGTGGGTGGAAATTGGAATATCAACAAATAAGTCTTCCTAGTATAATATCTATTATCAAAATGAGCTTTTATAGTGTTTAATTGCTTTTTAATCCCATTGTAAACCTTAAATCAAAAGTTAGGGTTACAGGTATTCTGCCCCTGAATTAATATTTAGAGCAATTTTTTCATGTGTTAGCCAGTAAGGATGATCACCGGAAGTATATCATTTTTTTATACTAATTTTTAGCGATTTTTTGATATACTTATGTTTGCAGTCGGAAGTGGGGCATTTTTGCTACTTCTTCTTTATGAGTTAATTTCTAAAATCTGATAAATGAAATACTGCTGATTACAAATAATGAACCCAAACCATTGGAAGAATTTATTTTGGTGAATGTTTTTGATTAAAATTCTTACATCGTAAAATGTGTGATTCACTCATAGTTCGTAATTATAGTAAAAGTAATAAAAATGATTATAGGTAAATTAAAAATAAGGTAAGAAAAACTTATCTTCTATTTACTATACATATAAAAATCAATACAACTTTTCGTTGTAACTTTACAACTATTTCTTTGTTTGGACGTTAGTATATAGATGGTTAAGTTACGTATGTGAAGTTTGAAAATTGGTGTTGTGAAAAACTTTCCTCACATATTTGTATGCACTTGGCGAATAAAAATTTAAGGTAATTGCGAATTTTCGCAATGTTGGTGGATATTTTAGACGAAAAGATTTTATACTACTTAGGTACACAAAATTCTATTAAATAAACTCATGCTGTCTTAGTTTCAGTATTTTTTTCATGAGATATATTTTCTTTGTTTTTGTGGTGTATCTGATAATTAAACTTATACTTTTTATAATTATAATATATAAAGCTCGTCTGTATATATAGTTAGTTTAAAGTAAAGGATTTTTGTAAGGGGCAGACAACCCCCTCTCTCTGGTGCGAGGTAAGGTGAATGAACGTCTGATTGTGCTAGAGTCTTTAATTAAATAATAACAGTAATTACAAGTTCACGAACCCTAGTTCTTAGTGCAAAACTTAAGAGTTTTTAAATGTTTAAATTTCTCATTCAAATGCGCCACCCGTCTTCGTAATCTTTTATTTATCCTTAATAGATTTCTGTTTCTTTTTACTAATTGTTCTTTCTCAAAAGTAATTTTTTCCACGATTTTTTTAAGTGCAGCTTCTCGTGGTGTTTCAAAAATTGACTCTGTATCGGACAACTTTTCTTCAGTAAGGCTGTTAGGGCTACCGGGCCTTGATTGTGCAGGACATTCCTGAAACAATTTTTTCCAAATGAGAAGTTTCTTTTTTGAGTATTAAAAAAAAAGTAGTTTCCAAGAACTCAATAGATGGCGTTGAACTGACTATGTTGCTAGGTGCCAAAGCAAAAAAAAAAAGACTTTTTTATAGGCACAAAACATAATATAGGGGAAGAATAACGACTCCGTACTAATTTTATGGGGAAAAATTTCCTTAGCGACCAGCGCCATCTATGTTTAGCCCACGAAAACATGGCAGTAGAATACCAGGGCGGGAATTTCAAAGTACCCCTGTACTATACCACAGATTACTACCTATACAGATTCTTGATATTGCATTTTATGCACAAGTATGCGCTTCTCGGTAGTTTCTTTCAAGATGGCAATTGTTGCTCTGCACTGCAGTAATTGACATCTGAACGAAATTACTATCGAGAAACACAATGTACTTGTGCATAAAATGCTAAGAAATAATATCTAAGGAGCAGTTTAGTAAAACGAATGTTTTCATTTAACTTCTTTATTAATTTATGCTAATATGACTAGTGTTTATTAATTTGGGACAAAACATGTTCACAAGTCACAATTATGTTTAGGTACTATGTAGTTCAACTATGAACGAGAGTTCCTGACATCATACACCCTTACCATATGAAAATAAGATCATAAAGTTAAACTTTAAAAAAATGCACAAGGTTTTTTATTGATAAACATTAGTGACAAATTGACAGATTGAGATAACTGGCACTCTTTCTTAATTGAACCGGCTTCTCTAAAACACAAAATAAATATAACATAATATTCAAAAAAAAATAATGAAAATATAGAAAGCATCTTTCACCATAATAACTAGCATGGGCTTGACAGGTCTATTTCACATCAAAACCTATACAAAATCAAGCAATTGTACACGTACATAAATGTATAATTATTATATTTATACACATATCTTCAGTTTTATGAAATAATATAGATACCTAGGCTATTTATTATAAAGGTTGAAGGAAAACAGATCTAACAATTATTTAGCTTTACTTGCTTACGTTTGTTTTTATTTAAACCTTTTTCTATTAACGGACGATGTTAATAAAAAAGTTGTAAATAAAAAATGAATAGCAGCCTATTATCTTCCTACTGCTGAGAGGAGGCATTAGTGAGCGTGACCCACACTTCCTCTCTGTTAGAGATGGGCTGTAAATCACCAAGCGGGCCCACTGTCTGTAAATGTGCACTAAAAAGTGAACATATCCAATTCATATTATCACTGTCTTGACTCACCACCTGACTAATAAACAAATGCATAATGGTTCCTTTTATAAGGTAGAAATCCACTAAGTTTTTTGAAAATTCTACCCCTTACAGGGTAAAATAGAAGACCGGAAGTTTGAAAGACTTTTATTTTGGAAAGTGTTATGGTGTCTGGCATTGACGCATGAAAACTTCTTTATTAGACCAGGCGGCGCAGAAGACATCCGTATGCAAAATATGAGGACCGAGTTTTGAGTTTTTTAATATATTTTTAGGATTGTCAAGATATATATTTTCGATGTTGCCAACAGTTATCGTGGTCCAAAAAAAAAAAATCCGCACCTAGGTCTCAGATCAATAAAACGTTGATATTTGTGGGTTTTATCTGAATAAATTTCATAGGATATGGAATTACATACTGATTATACTTTATTATGACGAGATCTTAATAAAATGATTGGAAAATATAGTAGAAAAACATATAAATACATAATTATCTATATATTTAAAAGAACAGGGTATGGTCGTACAACTCGCCTACAGCCGAAATCACTAAACGTAGAAACTTGGGCTTTGGACAATAGTTGCAGTCTACCATTTAGAGGGGCGTAAAGACGGGATTTTGTGAAAATCGTCCTCTAAAGGTGTGACAAGGGGTGAAAACTACTGTATGAAAAATCCTATTCCTTGGGTTTATACATTTGAAACTAGTCATGAATAAGAACACAAGTAAACAAAATATATTGGCACTTTTAATTTTTTAAAACTACCCTCCATTAGTGATCTAATCGATGTTAAAGTTTGTATGGAAAAATTATAACGCGTGATCATATTACTTTGAAAATCAGTATTTATATAAGAATACAGAAATTATCAAACACGTGTTTTTGGATTTTTCAAAAATCTCCCCCAAAGTTAGTGAAAAGGGGTATTCAAGTTTAAAGGGAAGGATTTTAAAGCGCTATAAGTGTAACCTGCATGTTGGATGGTAGTTGCAATGTATCATGTAGGTGAGCACCCAGAAAGGATTTCACCTTTAAGGAGGTAACAATGGGCATTATTAGTTTTTTTAAACTACCCTCCAATGATACTCTAGACGATGTTCAAGTTTGTATAGAAAAAATCATAACGTGCTAACCGATGAATTTGAAACCTGGTATATGGAAATTAGATCAAAAATAATGAAACACGTGTTTTTGGGTTTTTCAAAAATCACCCCCTAAATTGGTGAAAAGGGGTGATTAAGTTTTAAGGGAAGGATTTTACTACGTGTTATACGGTAGTGTTTAAAAAAATTCTGGACCACTCCAGACACTGGCAACATGCATTTTTAAATAGTCCTAGAACCCATTTACATACTTCATAAAACAGATTGCGGTCCTCATATTTTGCAAACGAAATTCCTTCTGCGGCCTGCACTATATGTTATGTGTCACTGTTTTACTTCTTTATGATGCTAGGCAACCATGACTATTGACAGTCACAAAAGACTCGTTTGAAAATTGTAAAATAGTAAATGTCGTGTTCTTATAATATACATTAAACTCTCAGTGCAGTGTTCACGTCTAGAGACTCGGGTAATATAACCACATGTATAATACTTCACCACTTCTTTATTCCACTACAGTTGTTGGTAAGAAACCACCCTTTGTTATTTATATCAGGTTCTGTGCCCCATCGGAAGATTTGTAAAGTATTTGCAATGGATTTTACCACGAAAATAGAGATAGGTTAGCTTGAGGGGAAGGTAAACTGGACTACCTGGAAATATAAAATTTCTATTATGCTGGAAGGTACAGAAGGTGCCCTAGAAGCAGTCGAAGGTAGGCTCCAAAAACCAACCCTTATTGCAGAAGCAGGTGTCGCTGCGATAAGCTCCTATAACGCTGCAATGGTCAAATATAGGAAGACTGAAAGCAATGCTCTGCTTATGCTCACTACGAACATGACTGAAGAAACACTGAAGAAGGTTATGAGGTATAGAACTGCACATGAAGTTTGGCAAGAGGTACATACACTATTTGATGGACAAACAGACGACAGGGCGTATAATTTATGCTTAGAGTTCTTCGGACTTAAACATAATGAGGAGGATGACATACCTACTCATATGTCAAAGTTGAAGAATCTATGGAATTAATTAAAAGCCGAGATTTCCAAAATTGACGCAAACGCCAAGCTCTCTGAGTTGTTCCTCATATGTAAGGTCTTAAACACACTTGACGATAGGTACTTCAACTTTAAGTCAAGCTGGCTAATGCTTAAACAATCTGAAAGAACTATAGACAGTTTAACGAGTCACCTTTGCACGTTCGAAAGAGATTTAGGCAGTCAAGAGAACTCACGACAGGAGGCTCTAGTGACTACGCCCGCTGAAAAAGAAATTAAGCAGTTGAAGGACAAGCAGCTGATTTGTAGCTACTGTTCTGGGAAAGGTCACAGAGTTCGTAAGTGTAAGAAGTGGATTAAGGATGGGAGACCACCAAAACCAACATCAAGCACCTCAGCTCAGACAGAATCAAAGTCCAAGCAAGTGCAACAGATTTCACTAATGGTAAACGCATGCTCATTGGGTCAAATCCAAGACCGGGACAACTGGTTTGTTGACAATGGAGCGACATCACACATTGCGATAAAGAGAAATGTCTTCAATGATTTTCATGAGTTCGACTCTGATCACACCGTAACGACGGCAGACGGAACTGTTATACCTGCACTGGGAAAAGGCTCCGTAGTGGTAGAATCGAATGTCAGTGGAAGTAAGGAGCACATTACTCTCAACGATGTTTGGTTAGTACCATCTCTAACAAAAAATCTTTTTTCGACGTTGGCAGCGCAAGATAGAATGCAAAATAGCATTTTAACATCAACAGCTAGAGAGTGCAAATTAGATATTGGAGGCACTACTAGAGTTGTTGGCAGGAGGGTCCCATATGGTGGACTTTATAAGTTGGACATGAAGACGGTCATTCCAACTAAGTATGCAGCTATTGAGGTCAATGCTGTAACTGGCTCCAATATGCTACAGCTGTATCATGAGCGTTATGCTCATCAAGACAAAAGACACGTCATTCGAGTGGTAAAGCGTGAGTTAGGCATTAATCTGAGTCCAGATAAAGTAAAGTGTGAAGGCTGCATATATGGGAAGTCACATCGAAAGCCGTTTGGAACAAGGGAAAGAACAACAACAGCTGGAGAACTTATTCACACTGATGTTTGCGGTCCTTTCGCAACAAAGAGCATCTCGAAATATCAGTATTTCGTATTATTCAAGGACGATTATTCAAGTTACCGCATGGTCTACTTCATCAAAGAGAAGTCAGAAGTAAAGGATAAACTTTTACAAATGCTGCAGGAAGCTAAAAACGCTGGGCATACTGTGAAGACATTACTAAGTGATAATGGTGGTGAATTTGATAACAAAGCTATCCGAAAGATACTACGAAATCACGGTATTCAGCATCGGCTGACAATGCCCTACACGCCTGAGCAGAACGGCTGTAGTGAGCGTGAAAACCGAACTCTGGTAGAAGCTGCTAGATCAATTATGTACGCGAGAGGAGATATGCCGCAAGTGCTCTGGGCTGAATTAATTAATACTTCGGCTTACATACTCAACAGGACAGGTCCCACTAGAGTGGATGGCAAAGTGCCTTACGAGCTATGGCATGGTAAAAAGCCCAAGATAACTCACCTGAAAGTTATCGGAAGTAAATGTTTCGCCCATATTCCAAAGCAGAATCGCAAGAAAATGAATAAAAAGGCGATTAAAGGCATTATAATAGGATATGAAAATTATGACGGATATCGTATCTGGGATGGAAATAAGACGCTGAGGTCTAGGGACATAACGTTCGAAACTGATGTCGAATTTAGAATTTCCACCAGTATCCCTAATTGTTCAGAGGGAGATATAGAAGTCAACGATAACGGACATATTCATGAGCCTGAAAATGAAAACCAAATTGAACATGTTCTAGAGGGAGATAGAGCAGAGGTTAGAGAAGACCAAGTTCAAAAGGATGATGATGATGATGATTTTGTCGACGCTGATGGAGAGCTGTTAGAAATAGTGAAGCCCCTGAAAGAAGTAAGAGACAGCGTCTCACGCCCATCGAAATGAATCAGACTTCTGAATCAGGGAAAGTCAAAGACAGTACAAGAAGGATTGATTGGCGTACAGAAAACCCAGTTCTGCAGAACTGTTAGCTGACCTATTGACAAATGCAGTTCCAAAGCCAAGGCTCCTATTATTAAGAGCAGGTTTGGGGATGCAGTCATCATTACATCAATGAGGGAAAGTGTTATGGTGTCTGGCATTGACGCATGAAAACTTATTTATGTTATGTGTCACTCTTTTACTTCTTTATAATGCTAGGTAACCATGACTATTGACAGTCACAAAAGACTCGTTTGAAAATTGTAAAATAGTAAATGTCGCTTTCTTAAAATATACATTAAACTCTCAGTGCAGTGTTCACGTGATTAAATAATAAAACAAACCGTCTCTAGAGACTCGGGTAATATAACCACATGTATAATACTTCACCACTTCTTTATTCCACTACAGTTGTTGGTAAGAAACCACCCTTTGTTAATTATATCAGAAACACACCTGAAGGCGTGAAATAAGGATAGAAATGAGAATCTGCGGTTTTTGAAGATAGAGCATTAAACATGACATCCTGTATAATCTAAATAAGATTATACAGGGTGTCCCGGAACAGGAGCATGGAAGGTCATTTCCAATCTTTTTACCTCTGTGACATAATATGGTGCTATTTTTTTACGGTTCAAAAGTTATGACCACTATTCGTGTTTAGATAGGCAACTAATGTATAGGAATTGCAAATTAATGAAATAGTAACTGTACTTTAGAATATACAAGTGCTTAATAACTTCCCCAAAGAAAAGAGTTTCTTTGGGGAAGTCTTTTTTTTTAAGGGTCAAAACATTTGAACTGTAAAAAAAGGACTATATTACTCAGAGGTAAAAAGATTGTTATTGACCAATTGGCAAATTGGGTTGGTTCAGGTTGCAGTCAAAGTTGCACATTTATTTATGCAAAATTATGTTCATTTTTCTTTTTAGTGCAGATTTACTCGCCTCTTCAGAAAACATTTTGTCTTTTACAATACAGTATCTCTTTGTTATTATGTGAAAGACACTATTAAATTATGTATGTCATATTTTTTTTGTGCTCCTCGCAACCTTCTAGGAATTCATAAATTATAGACTCCTGTAGCATTCGTTTTATTTTCATTTTTAGGCCCTCTTTGTACGCCCCTTCCTCTAAAAATATATTTATTAAACTTGCACATTTTTCCACACAAGCTATTAACTCCTTGGAGGCGTATGTAAGGGATTGTTTAAAATCATCATAATTTTTGAATTCTATAAAATTATGAACTCCCTCTGGCGTTTCGGAGACCAGTTTTTTTTTACAATTATTACATTTTTTTTTTTAATAATTAATCCACAAACATATGCACATGCTTGTAGCTCGCTACTCCCTTCCTCAAGGTTTTCTAAAGACGAAGTCATATTTTCGTCTATTTCTTTCTCAATTTCTTTAATATTTTCTGATAACTCTGTATCAGTGCATATATGTCTGTGGCTGGTGCTAATAATGTTATAAAATTTGTAATTATGGCACTGTTGTTATCTTGTTCACAATTACCCGAGCTTGTGTGGGCCACGTTGCTGATCACAGCAGTTTTTAGCCCTGCAACAAATTGCCCAACTGTCGGGTTGCTATTGGACCCACAATTATATCGTATGCATCCGAAAAGATTTTCCAATGGATCCTGCTGGAGACGTCTCGTAGACAGGCTTTTGACGGATTTATATTCTTTGATCAAATAAGTCCAAATCAAATCAATCCCATTGAGGGTCCATATCCACCCATCTTTTGATGGTGGATTACTCTTGCATCCCAAAAATTCACAGGTTTTAAAAAACAATTTAATTTTTTTAAACATTTGTAAATTTTCTGTACATTTTTTTAAATTAGTGGAACATTTTTTTCCTCTTCGGAGTTCTGGCGTGGATGCGTTTACACCATCAAATAGCTCATCCATAGCTTTTATCAAATCACCCGTGGCCACTGCTTCAGTTGACATGTCTGTTGTCTCCTGAAAATTCACAATAAAAAAATATGATCAATAAAAATAGGCATATTTTTTTGTAGTTTTTAGGAACTGAATTCAAAACATATGTAAGTTGGTTTGCAGTTCGACCTGTATGCAATTTGTATGTATGTATGTCCCTGATTATCTCGCGTTGGCTGCACCGACTTTAGGCGGTTTTAAGAAAAGTGATTGTTACATTTATCTATACGTATGTATTCAAAAATATATAGGTATGTTTATCAGTTGTCTAGTACCCATAACACAAGCTCTGCTTAGCTTGGGACTAGAGGGTGTTGTGTGATAGTTTTAGAATATTGTTTATCATATTATATTACATTCTGAGGAAGGTTTAAGTACTTGTATATACCAATAAAGGATATCCCGTAACATTGCCCGCATGGATCAGTTTATGCTTGCTTGGATTGTAGATTTTCAAAGACTGTTTATACTTATAAATATTTTTGTTGAATATCTGCACTAAAATGGTTAAAATAAAAAATAAATATTTTTGTATAATGGCTTTGTTTTTTTGAAAAGTTATTTGACGCTTATTTGTGTTTGATTTTGAAGTCAGTTCCTTTTTGCCTAAAAAAGTCGTTTGTTTGTTTACCTTTCCGTTTTTAAACCTTGCTCAGGAGTAAGTGATGAAAATAAAAAAATATAATTTTATTACAAGATTGTTTTACCCTTTATAAAAGAGCCTACCCTTTACAAATTTCTAATAAAAGGTTTTGTTGACTTGTTGAATATTCATAAGTATCATGTGTGTCTTACCATTAGCTACTTTGTGGAAGATTCCTGCAGCAACCGAGTGGCTTAACACTTGTGCTGCAAGTTTCACCCTCATTTTCTGTTTCGTATTAGGGTCAAGATGTTCTCTACTTAAGAGTGGTGCATAAACAAAAATTGGGGTTATTATAATCCAATTCATAGAATTTTCCTATGTGGCTCCATTTAGCGATTCCTGTAAAGTAATTATTAAAAGCATTATGTAACCTGTTTTTTGTAAAATAAATATGACGCTGTTTATGCACATAAAATATGATGAATGCTCCAGTTAAATTTCGAGGTGAGGAAAAGCGTTACTTAGTTTCTCCCTTATGAATATCTCAGCAGTTACGGAGTTTGCATTTGTGCTTGGTTGATAGGAACAGTGTTACTCCCTATTAAATGCGACATAACAGAAATGTAGGTTCTACATATCAGGTAACCTAGCCTTTGGAGATTTCAGGAGTGACGTTTTTTTGTTATTGAAATTTTCACAGAAATAAATAAATAAATGGCTTACCAAGTCCTTGTTTGTTGTCTGATGTAATGTTTGCTTTAAATTTTATATCATATTTCATAAATAAATTTCTGAAGCATTTTAACAAGTGTGGTGTGGCAAATAGTGTGACAATTTTGTGATTGCCCACTTCTATACGTGGATTCTCTACAGAAGCTCCTAATTGACATAGAGCTCTCTTGTTAACTCCATCCATATCACAAACTGAAGCGCATATTTTTAATCCAGCATTAAAGCACGAATTTAGAACCTAAAAAAATTTAAGACAAATTAGCATCAAATACACTTTTTTTGTTAATATTTTTAGGCAGAGTTAAATCAGCATTTAATAAAGATATCAATACCTCCTTAATCAAAATAGATAGTCTGTCAGCTGTAACAAATCCGCTAGATAAAAAAAAGGCCACTGGTTGCTTGATGGTGTTCCTAACTCCAACCACCATAAATACAAGACCATATGTGGCTGCCTGTGGAGATCTACCTTGTGTAGCATGGTCTTGAAAACCTTCAATATGATCCTCCTTTGAGTTGTACCACAAATTTTTCCTTAAGGACATTTCATTCCATAACAATATGAACTCTTGTTCGGATGCCTCAAAGTGTTTGCTTGTGTTTTTCAACATTCATTTTAAATTTACTTAAAGGGGATTTTTATCTGCTGGGTGCTGGTAAACAAATCAATCTCCTCAATAATTTATAGCTTGTTGGTGATCTCTTATAGAGCCTCAATGCTATTGTCTTAGCCTCCAAGTTCCATCTCCGACCAGGTTTTTTCCTCCTATAATTCTGCAGTTCTCCACATTTGCTCTGTTACTTAACAGAGCAAATGTGGAGCTAATTTTGTTTTTAAAATTTTTTCTCAGTCTTGTCTTCACAAATAACATTTAAATATGCATCATTTTTTAAATGTTTTACCGTTTTTTGTAAACTGTATACTTTTTTCATACTGCTTTTCAACTTCCGCAACAACATTTTATTTTTTATCTCATCACTTTGATCGGATGAGTCGCGAGCAATGATTCCTGAAATGGTTGGAGTATGTTCACAAACATTCCTGATAATGTTTTCATCACGCTCTTGTAAAGGATTACGGAAGTATGGACCAGCAACTGGTTATAAATCCGATCCGACCGATTTGAAATCGTTGTATCCTGAAAATAAAAGTTAAACTTATGTATCGCTTAGCAAGATATTGCCTCTGCAGCCTAGCTTTGGTCGGACTACCATAGCCAGCCAGCCAGCCAGCCGGCGTGCCAGACAGGCAGCCAGCCAGCCAGCCAGCTAGCCAGCCAGCCAGCCAGCCAGCCGGCCAGCCAGACAGGCAGCCAGCCAGCCAGCCAACCAGCCAGCCAGCCAATGTCAAAGCCATTTAGCAAGCCTGCTAAGCCGCTAGCCATGCCGTCACATCCTTCCACGATATCAGGCCTGATCTTGTGAGAGGATGTGACCAAGGAGTCTTATTTACAGGGAATGATGTGTCAATTGTTGTCACAGAGCATGTAACTTTATGGTTGCACGTCAGTCAGCCGTGTGCCGTGGAAAATACGAGTGTGCATAATAATATCATGAGACTCTTCATAATTTTTTAAAGCAAGGAAATATAATTGATTGTATTTATACCATCTACAATTCTATTCCTGGAGGCCTCGATCGTGCAGGCCTGGGTGTCACCACCGGACAGGCCTGCCGACGTAAACGTCGAGGCTGAGTGGTTCCAGGAGGCCATGTCAGAGATCTGCGACATGGCCATGCCCCGGGTCCGGCAAGGACGCGCCCGGCGTCAGCTGTACTGGTGGTCGCGCGAGTTAGCAGCGCTGCGCGAGGCGTGCGTTGCAGCGCTGCGCGAGGCGTGCGTTGCAGCGCTGCGCGAGGCGTGCTTTGCCGCGCGACGCCGGTACACTAGATTCCGCAGGCGCCGCACCCGACCTCCGGATGCGGCAGCCGTGGAGGCGGAGCTGTACGAGGGCTACAGGGCAGCGAAGACCGCCCTCCGCGAAGAGATCTGGCGAGCCAAGGAATTGGCCCGCGAGGAGATGCTGGGGACTCTGGACGGGGACCCATGGGGCCGCCCCTACAAATGGGTGCGAGAGAAGCTCCGCCCCTGGGCTCCCCCGTTGACGCAGTCTCCGGCCTCAGTTCGTGGAGAACGTGGTGAGCGCCCTGTTCCCTTCGCGAGGGGAGGTATACTCCCCCGCCCATGGTTCCGTCTCCGACGGAATCTGAGGAAGAAGCTGACGCAAACGCGGACCACCGCGACGACGACGTCTACGACGCTCCAGAGGTGACCGAGGTAGACCTGAGAGTGGCGGTAGATCGGCTCAAGGCCAAAAATACCGCCCCAGGACCCGACGGCCTGCCAGGGAAAGCCTGGGTCCTGGCCTTCGGGACTCTCGGGCCTCGACTAGGGGGGCTCTTCAGCGCATGCCTGGAGAGGGGCCAGTTCCCGCTTCGTTGGAAGACGGGGAAACTGGTCCTGATCCAGAAGCCCGGGCGCCCTGCGGACTCTCCGTCCGCATTCCGGCCCATCGTGCTGCTTGACGAGGTGGGCAAGCTCTTTGAGAGAGTAATTGCAGACCGCCTCGTCGGGCACCTGAATCGGATGGGCCCGGACCTGTCGGAGAGCCTGTTCGGCTTCCGCAGGGGGCGCTCCACAGTGGACGCCATCATGCGCGTGAGAGCCCTCACGACGGGGGATGCTGTTGCCCGGGGCAGGGTCGTCTTGGCGGTGTCCTTGGACATCACCAATGCCTTTAACACCCTGCCCTGGAGTTGCATAAGGGAGGCACTCTGGTATTACCAGGTGCCGACCTACCTCCGTCGCATAGTCGAGGAGTACCTGACAGACAGAGCCGTCATCTACCCCGGTCACCAGGGAGAATGGACTCGGCGAGAGATGTCGTGCGGTGTTCCACAGGGTTCGGTCTTGGGGCCGCACCTGTGGAACATCGGGTACGACTGGGTGCTGCGCGGCGACCTCCCTGACGGCGTCAGCGTAATATGCTACGCTGACGACACGCTCCACGCTCGTCCTGGCACAGGGAGAGTCGCACCAGGCGGCGGCCGACATGGCGACACGAGCGGTCGCGACAGTCGTGGAGAGGACCCGGCGGTTGGGGCTCGACGTGGCGCTGCACAAGACGGAGGCCATGTGTTTTCATGGCCGCGTCAACGCGCCAGCGTCGGGTTACAGCATTACGGTGGGAGAGGTTCGCATCGGCGTCTTGAGGACGATGAAGTACCTGGGACTCGTCCCGGGAACTCCTCGACAGCTGGGACTCGTCCTCGACAGCCGGTGGAACTTTAGGGAGCATTTCCTGTGTTTGGCCCCGAAGCTGAATCGGGCAGCGGGCGCCCTCAGGCGCCTCCTGCCCAACCTCAGTGGGCCAAACGCCTCCTGCCGTAGGCTGTACGCCGGTGTCGTGCGGTCCATGGCCCTCTACGGGGCCCCAGTGTGGGCCCTAAGCATCCGGACGCGACCACTCAAGTTGGTCGCATGCCAGAGGGTCATGGCTATCCGGATGATCCGGGGATACCGCACGATTGCCGGCGAAGCGGCCAACCTGCTTGCCGGATTGCTGCCCTGGGATCTGGAGGCGACTGCCCTCCAGCGCGTCTATGAATGGCGCGTGGAGGCGCAGCGCCGGGGCGTAACCCCGCTGCCTCGAGAAGTCGATGCGCGGCGGGAAGAGCTCCGGCGCGATCTCAGGGCAGTATGGAGGGAACGACTGTCGCGACCGACGGCCGGGCACGCCGCAATAGCGGCGATAAGACCCCTCTTTGAGGAGTGGCTGGAGAGACGTCACGGCGTCCTAACCTTCCGCGTGACGCAGGTCCTCACCGGACACGGATGTTTCGGGAGGTACCTGTGCCTTATGAGAAAGGAAGAAACGCCTGGGTGTCACCACTGCGTAGATCGCCCGGAGGACACAGTCGAGCATACGGTGCAGGATTGCCCCGCTTGGGCGGAGCACCGACGTGTCCTCACGGCGGCGATAGGCGGAGAATTCTCGCGCCCGGCATTGGTTGCGGCCATGCTGCGGAGCGAGACGGAGTGGGAAGTGGTCGCCTCCTTCTGCGAAGCAGTCATGCTCGCGAAGGAGGAGGCGGGCCGCGTGAGAGAGAGGACAAGGTCCTCCCTAAGCCCCACCCGCGGTGGTGGACGCCCACGGCGTCGGACGTCGCAAGACGATCTCCGGCCACCGTAGGCGCGGGCATGCGGGCGGCGAGTAAAGGGCAACTCGCCGCCCGACCATGGACCATGCCCGGGTCGACGGCGCGTCGTGTTCCACGCGCGCCTCAAAGAGCGTCAGCATAATGACGAGGCCCCCTCTCAGAGGGCTAAAGCCTGCCGGGGTCGCGGGTCTTATACCATCACCGTGACCCCGGAACATAAAGGGCTATTGAAGGACACCGTGGATTTTAGTCAGTACAAGTCTGACAGTACCTCTCGCCCTGCCCGGGGTGGGAGGTCTCATTTGATGATTTTACCACATAAAAAAAAAACCATTATTTCTGAGTGTTACACTTATTTTAAAATCAAATCCGTAAATCTTACTAATCCCACTTCCTACTAATATTACAAACATTGAGTTAGTTTGTATGTATGGATGTTTGTTACTCTTACATGCAAAAACCACTAGAATTGGATTTTTGTATGTACACAAATAGTCTATAACCTGGATTAACAGATGGGATCATTCATTTTTATAAAAATTGAATTGCAGAGGTACCTACTGCTGTGGTATTATGTAAAAAAAAAAAAAAAACATACCGACCGAATTGAGAACCTCCTCCTTTTTTTGAAGTCGGTTAAAAAGGAATTGTTGATAATATGGTTAAAAAGCAAAAGTGAGGTTAACCTTGACCTAAAGCCATGTCATGCCAGAGGGTGGCCACATATTAACACAGAAAAAAAAAGGAAAAAATCTGTATCTGTCTCCACTGTAAGACAATTTTTCAGACGTTAATTATTGTATGTACTTACCTTATAGTATTGAACACCAGGTACCGCTGTTCTGAACAATTTCTTCTCATTAAAACATGTGGTTTCAAAATGTTTACTGCAAAGCATCTTATGCTTTGAATGGATTTCATCCTGGAATTTTGGTGAAGACCAGGCTTCATTTGGGAAGCAATACTTAGCCCACAATTCACAACTGAAAATGATAAAAGATTAAAATGAATTCTCTAATCACATTCATAAAAGGTTTTTTCATTTGTATTTATTCATTTAATTCAGCCATACTCAACCTTTTTTTTATAGGGGCCACAAACACGATTCAGTCATGGTGTTGAGGGCCGCAAGCAAAAATTATTTAGGTAATAATTAAAACATAATTGCAAGTTACCGACGTATTTACTTTATTAATTTTAAAAAAATTAGGATTACAATTAATTTGTAACTTCAGATGGGCCAATAACTAAGGCCCGGTGGGCCGCAGTTTGAGTATAGCTGATTTAATTAAATTGAGAAAGGTAACAAGAAAAGTTAACTACCTAGTCTTTGTGTTGTAGCATAGTGCGGGTGACAGTTGCCTATATGATGTTGACTTGACATCTGTTAGTACCACATAAGTAGGAACAATATGCAATACATTTTATTTGATAATGATACTCAGCTTTGATCTACAGTAGAATCCGTTTATTATGACTCCGCTTATAATGACCAACCGCATAGTATGACGTATTACACAGCGCAGTTTGGTTTTCATAGAAAATTCTTTCAACAACTTCGACAAGTGTTAGGAAGCGTCACGTGATACCCGATGATGTTCGGCGCATGCATGGTTGTTTTGAGTCTCAGTGGGTAATAACAATTAATATTATTGACTTAGTTCTATATTGTCTCTCTGTTAAAATAAATACATACTGACAAAAACAGGAGGTTGTTTATTTTGTACAATTTGCTTTGTATGACGTACGCTTAGAATAACCGTCCCTTCAATGTCATAATAAATGGATTCAACTGTAGTTCTCTTTAATATTTTTATGAAAATTAGGGTGTTATTAAGTTGTGTATTGTAATGATGTGTATAAACTTGTCAATTTAAATATTTTATGACTACATAAGTATCTTTGTACTAAAATAAAACAATCATAATAATATTTTGTGTTCATTTATATTATAAAAAAATTATATGGTAACTCGTATCTGGAAGGTCAATTATTCTTTTACCAACAAAATTGACCTACACACAATATAGGTTTTTTGTTACTTATATAAAATATGGACTATTCATTGTAGCAGTACATCCCATCACTAATAACAATTTGCTTCAATTCAATTCAATTTTTGAGGTTATGGCTCCATCGGTAACGTTCGATGATTTTGCCAATGTCAAGGTATGATAAATCAAGGTCGTAAACTGTTACACAACTATTGATCAGTATTTGTAGCGGTGGCATCCATGGGTCCCCATGCTAAAAAAGGACAAAACATTTTTGATTAGTAGAAGACAACACAAGATAAATGTTAGAACATTGAACAAATAAACCAAATATAAATATCACCTACAACTGGATTTTATTAATGTTAATAAATTTATAAAGGATTTTAACTGAAGGGGTATGGGCTAGAGATAATAGAAAAGGAATGTTAATTGGGCGGGGAATATCAGAAGGGAGTAAGTCGTAAAGGGGGGTGGTTAAACGAGGACAGGAAAAAAACAAGTGCTCCAGAGTACCCTCCTCCAGACCGCATTCACACAAGGAGGAGTCCCTCACATGGATTTTGGCCAAGAAAACTGGTGTGCAAACAAACCCAAGTCGGAGTCTAATTATGACAGAGGTGGCTAATTTACTAGAAAATTTTAGTTTGCTGAACCAACATTTTGATGGAATGAATGGTTGGATTGAGCCATAAAATCTTCCCTTCAATAGTCTGGTTTTTTGCCAAAGCTCATTCCAACTCTTCATCATATCAGGTTTAACAAGACAATGCAGGTCTCGGGGATAACAAGACGAATGAGATTCGATCCCATTCTGAGTAGCTAACTTTGCAATTGAATCCGCATTCTCATTACCAACAATTCCAGAGTGGCTGGGGATCCAAGCCAATGTAATCTCTATGCCTAAGCAGTGGCATCTATAAAGGAGTTGTTTTATCTTTAGGATAAGGGGAGAATTGTTACGAGAGCGAAAAGGTGATTTTATTAGATCCTGTAAACAACTAAGAGAATCCGAGAGAATAAGGCTTTTGTTGAGTCCATGTGATTCAATGTAGGAGACTGCTTCCAAAATAGCTATTGCTTCCCCTGTGAATATAGTACCAGAAGCAGAACTACGAAAATTAAGAATAATTTTGTATTTTGGGATCCACACAGCTGAACCGACGTTACTACTGTCTGACAACTTAGAAGCATCTGTAAATAATGTCAGCCAATCATGCCAGTCCTCCGCCAGAATCCTATTGAATTTGGCATTAGCATTAGGGTCAAGTTTGGATATACCAAAGTTAAAAATAATTTTTGGTTTGAAGATTAGGGAATCAAAATTTACTTCAAATAAGGGGTTTTTGCTTGTCTGGACTAAGGAAATGTGCATATTATTGAATTTGCTGAAGCTGTTAACGAGGAGTGGGGGACTTTTATGAGACCAATAACGAGATGATGGGATTAACTGAAAAAGTTTACGAAGAAGAGGGAGGAGAGGATGGCATTTATTCTGGATGACTTTATAAAAAAATCTGTCACAGAGATATTGTCTACGTAAGTGAAGGGGGGGTTCCAAGCACTCTACCTGAAGGGCATTAATAGGTGAACATTTCATAGCACCAGTGATAATACGCAAGCACTTCGATTGAATCTTTTCCAGTTTGGCAAGGGCTATTTTGTTGCATGGTTCCAGCAAAAAGGTTCCATAATCAAAGTGGCTACGAACTATGGCGTTATAGAGGATTTTCTGGGAAGTTGGATGAGCTCCCCAGCGGACTCCAGAAAGGGCACGTAAGACATTAACGCCTCTTTCGCATTTCTTTAAGATATAGTCCAGATGATAGAGACCAGATAATTTTGAGTCCAGAATGAGGCCAAGAAATTTTACTTTGTCACCGATCAAAATAGGTTCATTTTCAACATAAAGGCTAATAGGGGGAATATTACGCTTACGAGAAAAGGCGACTGCGTTACATTTGGAAACTGACAAACTTAAGCCGTGATCGGTCAACCACTGGTTTAAGTAGTAGAGAGCAGAATTTAAGCGAGATGAGGCATCTGAAAGGGAAGCTGAACTAGAGTAGAGAGCAATGTCGTCGGCATATTGCAAGATTTTGCAGAAACAACTCACTGAAGACTCCAAATCGTGTGTGTATACATTATAAAGGATGGGACTTAAAACCGACCCCTGAGGCAGGCCCTTCCACACTAGACGGGGTGGGGAGAGGGAGTTTTGATGACGGACAGAAATAGAACGGGACATAAGGAGATTACAAATGATGGTGACCATCCTCACAGGGATACTCAGCTGTAGCAGCTTTTGCCTGAGTATTGGAAGTTGGACATTATCATAGGCTGAGGCTATGTCTAGAAAAACACCAAGAACACTTTCATTTTTGGAAAAGGCAATACGGACATCAGACATGAAGACACTTAGGCTATCTAGAGTTCCCATACCTCTCCGAAACCCGAACTGAGAATTGGATAAGATGCCTTTACTTTCTAAGATCCATTCAAGCCGGTTCTTGATGAGATTTTCCATAATTTTAGCCAAGACAGAAGAGAGGGCAATAGGACGATACGAAGTGGAATCTTTTGGGTCTTTCCCAGGTTTCAAAATTGGGATGATTATTTGGGTTTTCCAAGATTCTGGAACTTGGCCCGTAACAAAAAAGGAATTGATTAGGTTTAGAAAGATTAATTTACAATTAGAAGAAGATTTGGAAATAAAGGAGTAGGGTATTCCGTCAGCACCCGGAGCAGAATCCCGAAGATGATCTAAGGCACAAATAAGTTCTGAATAAGAGAAAAGGTCATCAAATCTATCAGAGGAAGTGGAAGGAGGAGGAACTGTAGTGGGTAGGCAGTCAGAGCTAGGAACAGAGGGGGGGGCTAATTTGGATATAAAGTCATCCAACCAGGTTCTGTAGTCATTCGTAGAAACATCGGGAGACTGACTGTCACAAGCTCTACGGTAGATTTTAATTTTTTTCCACACAAGGGAAACTGGAGAACGCGGAGACAGTGACTCACAAAATTTGAGCCAGCCACATCTTTTTTTTCTTGCCAATAACCTACAGGTAGTTGCAGAAATCTTTTTAAAATTTAAATATACAGGCATATCTAGACTAGAAGAAAAGGAGTTTTCAGCTTCTTTACGTTTACGAACTCCCTCAGTGCATTCAGCATCCCACCAAGGTGGAGAAGGTATTAGACGACGGGCAGAGTTTTTTAAAGGGATTGACGAATCAGCTGCTCTCAAAAGACAATCCACAAAATCACTATAAAGGATAAGGGAATTCGATGGATTTATTTGAGGAAAATTCTGAAGTTCTGCGTCCAAATGGGACAAGAACTTAGACCAGTCGGCTTGGGGTAAGCGGTATTTTTGTAGGGGTTGGATGGGAGTAGAACGAGGATGAGTACTTGGGAAAGAAATTAAGATAGGAAAATGATCACTCCCATATGAATTAGGGAGAACAGACCAGGAAAGAGTTGATACTAAAGAAGGGGAAGAGAAAGTAAGGTCAGGAACACTTATATTTTGGTTAGGAGGAACTCGACGGGTAGCAGATCCATCATTAAGGATACAAAGGTTGCGATCATCTAAAAAGTCTAGTAAAAAGCTGGAAGAGGGGTCATTACAGTGAGAGCCCCAAATGGTGTGACGGCAATTAAAATCACCTAACACAATCAAAGGATCAGGAACAGAAGAAAGGATAGCGTTAAATTCAGACAAAATATTAGCATTGGGATGTGGAATGTAGACAGATACATAAGATATGTTCATGGCTCTAATGGCCACTACATGTAGACCAAGATCGTGTTGAGGGAGAGGAATCTGGGAAAAAGTGATAGATCTGCTAACCAATAGGGCGCAACCCGCCCGTCCGTCATCTCTATCATCCCGAAGACATGAATAACCAGGAACCCTAAAAAGAGATCCAGGCCTGAGCCACGTCTCCGACACAGCAAAAACAACGGGTTTATATCTATTTATGAGATAGATTAAATCATGTTTTTTTGTGCGAATTGATCTACAATTCCACTGAAGGATTTTCTCCATTTTGGCGAGTCCAGGATTCGAGGAGTTGTTGAACTAATACTACGACATTGTTCGGTATTGCGTCACTAAATTTAGACAATATATTTATAAGGGAGCAAGTCAGAAGCTCTATCAAATTGTCATTAGGAGTGGGAAGGGGAGTGGTTTCAACATAAGAGGAATTCAGAGCACAGCCATTAGGCTGAGAAGAAGTAGGGGTATAGGTGAACGACTTATGGGCTTGGGTATCATAGGACTTGCCCAATTCTGGTCTAGGTCTTGGGGAGCGATAAACCGTTTTGGTATAAGAGGTTTTAGCAGGGGATGCATATGGGGAAGAAGTAGGAGTGTTAAGAGGGGGCGAGAGGAGAAGGTCTACGGAAGGAAGAGCTTGAGATAGTTTAGATTGAGAGGGACCTGCTATAACATTAGAGTATGGTAATTTACGGGGACAGGGAAACCTTACTGATGCCTCACGGTAGCTTAAGTTCTCTTGAGACATTACCATTTTAATTGACCTCTGTCTTGAGTGTTCTGGGCACTTATTATCAATGGCCTTATGGTTTCCACTGTCACACAAAAGACATGAGACCTGTGAGTCGGGAACATTACAGCTATCTCCAGGGTGAGGTTGAGCGCAACGGTAGCAGCGGGGCTTAGATCTACACTGGGTGCCAATATGGCCAAATCGCAAACAGTTGCGGCATTGGATAGTGGGGAGATGATAAACAGAAACAGGAAGAGAGACATTGTAGCAGAAAACTTTCTCCGGGAGAACTTGGCCAGAGAAAGTAAGCACTACAGTTGAAGATGGAGACCAAGTTACAGAGTCCTCTTTTTTGTTTTTAAAATTCAGCCTTCTAGCCCTAATGACTTCTCCACAATTACGAGGGGTTTCTATACCGGTTACTAGCTCCTCCAGTGTCCAATCAGTAGGAATATCCCTGACAACTCCCATGCGGCTTACATGAAAGCGTGGGATAACTGCAGAGTATTTGTTTTCAATGAGAACAGGATTGTTGACAAAGTTGTTGGCATCACTGAACGTCTTAAAGTCAATAGACATCCTGTTACGGCCCAAAGACCTGACACTGCCCTGAACAACACCTTTAAAACCTTTATTGAAAATAAATTGGGCAAACTTAAGGGAATTTAAAGTTAGGCCTTGCTTAGGGTCTGTTTCCATTCTAGAGACAAATACAGTAAAGGGTGCTCTGTCACTCTCGCTATAGGGTATTTTAGAGTCGTTCTCAAAACCGGGCCTAGTAAATACCGACTGAATTGAGTCAGACGGCGGCTTATTTTTTTTCGCGTCAACAAAAATTTCAGGAGCTCCGGGGCGCTTCCTAGCGTCGGGTCTTACGAAATCAGAGCTTTGAGAACACTCCACAACCTCCATATCTGAAGGTGAACCTCCACCCCCATCAGGGGGTTCTTCGGCACTCATTTCCTATTAGGAAATGAGTGCCAAAAAGCTTAAAATAATAACTATTCAAACCAGACAACACAACACTTACACAACACAATAGCCACAACACTAAAAACAGATTTTGTTATCAAAATAATATGAGAGGTTAAGAAACGCGTGCTTAATCTCACCAAGACAATAGCAAAAAACAACAATTTGCTTAATTCTTCATTTAATTTGATATTATTTGACAATTGGAATTACAAAGTTATAATTTGTAAATCACAGCAACTTTCAAGAGTGAAATAAAATGTTACTGAAAATGTAACCCGCACCATGCTAAAATGCAAAGACTGTAATGATGTTGGGACTTAAAAGGAGTATTAAATAATTATGAATACATATTACATTAGTGCGGTAGATAGTTGCACAAAATAAAAGGTATTCTATGGCTGTCCATACATGGAACGCTTGAAGCTGAGACTGCATAGCAAACTACACTACGGCTTTTACGTACATTTAAGGAACTGACTGAACTGCTTCAGGCAGTCAGTATAGTAAAGCAGTAGCCAGACCTGTGGCCTGACGAATACAAACGAATATTATGAGTGTATAATTATTTAATTTATGATATACATACCGCAGAGTATTTTTTGGCCCCGGTTTCGGAAACCGATGTAGAGTGATGCTGGGATCTTTAGATGGTGAAGATCCACACATGGCACAGATTCTTGTGTTTTCTTTCTGCGAACTCATCGCGAATTCAAACACAAAATCAAACAAGAGTCACTGTCTCAACACCGAGTCTATATCTCACAAATACGCACTTAATATCACCAAAACAGAGACACGGAGGAGCAAGCTCAACTCACGTTAACAATGCATGTAGAATTAAGTGCAACTCCAACTCGTTTATTTATTACAAATAAACACAAGAACAAGATAAAATGGTGCGAAGGGGTGCGTTTGAAGTAAGCCGGCGAAATTTTCATTGGATAAAAATTAAACTAGCGAGGGTTCGCTGAACGGAGTCATAGGTTTAACTGTCAAATTCAATTGACAGCTCAGTTTGTTCTTAAGCGCCGTATTCACGTTCCATCTGCTGTACGTCCCGCCAAGGCCATGCACGATGCACGACGCAAAAACACCGTGAATAGGCTTGAAGTACGTCAATATTTTTTTTTAATTGTTTGCTGGACGTGCACGACCCATTTTTCATCCAGCGAGCACCCCCACCACCGCGAACGTCGTGCAGATGGACATGTGAATAACGCGGACGTACGTCAGAGCAGTCCAGCATCGTGCATGCTGGACCGTGTATAGGCTTGCTGTACAGCAGATTTAACATTTAGAGCTTGTCTTGAGAGAAGACTGCATGTTAAAATGGATAGTGAAACACTTTCAAGATTTATTGAAAAATATAAGTTCCGCATTTGAGTGTATTCTGTACGTTTATGATAAAAAAAAATAATCCAAAATCTTTTCTTTTTTGTTTTCCTCTTTTCTGTTGCTGCTGACAACATAAGAATAAGTCCCATTTATTGGCATTTTATTAAAACTGTTGGCATTTTCTAAAACACGTCTATAATCGTTCGATTGATTCTGCTCGCTGGATGCGCGCACGATGGTGTGTATGCTACATCCATCACAGCGACCTTGAGCTGACGTACAGCCGTGACAGATGGTGAATACGGCGCTTTATTCTCATTTTTTTTTATCTTAAGCGCCGTACTCACGTTCCATCTGCTGTACGTCCCGCCAAGGCCATGCACGATGCACGACGCAAAAACACCGTGAATAGGCTTGACGTACGTCAATTATTATTATGACGTACGTCAAGCCTACGTACGTACGTAGCAAGATGGAACGTGAATACGGCGCTTTATGTAACGTACTTGTCACACACAAATAAAATTCACGCGTTGACTGACACTTTCATTTGTTTATGCTTCCGAATTAGAACCTAGGTTTCAAAAAATCAAAAAATGACGTGACGTTTCGTTCATTGCAGTAACATACAAAGTTCAGCGCCATCTATCTATCGACTAGGGAAGTGATAAAAATAAAATCCTTCAATTAGATAAAATATTCAAGAACACAAGCCGGTCTAAAATGCAACATTAACAAAAACGTAAATAAATTACATCGACAGCAGGCACTGCAGCTTTTTTTAATAAAGTGTATCCCTTGCCAGACATGTACTTGTCCTCGTCTTTAAAATGAATGGAGCATATTTTACTCCATTTATTCGGCTGCCAAAATTCTTCATTTCTCTGTTTGCGGACAATTTCTACCCACTCGATACACTTTAGTTCATTTGTTGGAAATCTAGAAACAAAGAATTAATTTAAAATTACACCCAAAGAAAAAGTTTGTTTAGGAATAAATCAAAGTGCTTTCATTATAGTGTAGTAATATAATATTAATTAATTTAGCCTCCCTCATCTTTATACATAGGTACAGGTAAATTATACATATACCTTACAAACATAGTCAAATACCAACAGTGTTATGTGTTAGTAAACAAAGAACGCAGGTTTGTTAGATTTATTATTGTGCCAAAAAACTAACGTAATAAGTGAAAAATAAAAAAAACTTTCAAAGTGCTGTTAGCGAGAGCCCAGTGGCGACTATTTGCTAAGCTATAAGTACATATTTTACGGCACAGCCCGTTTTATAGCACCGTGCGTTTTCTTAACGGTTATTTTTTTTAATTTCCTTAAAAAAATATAAGAATTACACCAAAGAGTTTCACAATATGAGAATAAACAACCTGACTGATAGAACCTCCTTTTTTTTTTTTTTAGCGTGGTAAAATCATCAAATGAGACCTCTAACCCCGGGCAGGAGTGCGTTTAAGTCAACCATCCAGATAAAAATTAAACTAACGAGAGTTCGCTGAACGGAGTCATAGGTTTAACTGTCAAATTCAATTGACAGCTCAGCTTGCTATTAATTATTCTCATTTTTTTTAAATCTTATTTACTTGTCACACACAAATAAAGTTCACGGAGGTGATAAAATAAAGCGCCGTATTCACCATCTGTCACGGCTGTACGTCATGCACGATGCACGACGCAAAAACACCGTGAATAGGCTTGACGTACGTCAATAATTACTATTATTTTGACGTAACCATGGCTATACCTTGGCGGGACGTACAGCAAGATGGAACGTGAATAAGGCGCTTTAGTACTTGTTACAAATATTTGTTTCTAGAGAGCGAATTGAGCAAACAGCTCCATGTCAAAGTCAATCTGACAGCAGGATAAAATTTAGCGAGGTAAAAAGGTCGCTAAGATTTATGCTTTATTTTTATATTATATTATATATTTATTTAGGCTACACATCAAGCTATACATAAAGCTTTTTTAAAAAAAATGTAACCGCCTTCAAAACCAACCACTAAAAAAGAGTAAAATAACCTACAAAATAACTTTTCTTTCGGAAGTCGGTGGTTTTTTTTTTCATTGTCTTTTTTGTCACCGACTTCCGAAAGAAAAGTTATTTTGTAGGTTATTTTACTCTTTTTTAGTGGTTGGTTTTGAAGGCGGTTACATTTTTTTTAAAAAAGCTTTATTTTACTCTTTTTAGTTTAAATATTCAACCCAAATTCTTGTCAAATAGGTACATAATTTTCTTACATGTGCACTACAATTTTGTAATCCGTAGCACCGGTAATAACATCGCTCATGTACAAAATTAGCTAATAAAATTCCCTATCTCAAAAACTACTGAACCGATTTTGATGAAACTTGCAGTGTTCCCTCAGTTGAACGATACCTAGTATAACAAAAAAAGGATGACTTAAATCGGACTTGTAGTTCCGGAGATAAGCGAACACAAACTAAATCAGTCGATGCCTACTCCTTACAGTTAAGGAGTTGTACCTTCCATCATCAGCTCAGCTACATGAGATTATGATTACCATACGCAAATACTTAAATTACTTCATAATATTTGCGAAAAACTATATGTGGGCCTATAAAATTTGAGGGTTGCCCTCGATTTCTCCAGGATCTAATCATCAGATCTTGACTTGGTGAATATGGGACCACTCCGAAAGCATCTCCTTTCGAATAAAAAAAGAATTTTGAAAATCGGTCCACAATCGCCGGAGTAATCGCGTAACAAACACACAAAAAAAAAAAAAAAACATACAGTCGAATTGATAACCTCCTTCTTTTTGAAGTCGGTTAAAAACCAGTTTGTCTAGGTCTCGCTTCGTACGATTTTTACACACAATAAACGATCAGATAATACTGGTTTTGAATAGCTTGATGTGTAGCCGTGTGTGTAGTATGACACACGTGCAGAAATTGGTATTTACAAACTCGTGACTGTGGTAAACCCTCCACTCCGTCTCGGGCCTACATTCGTCTACTCTTTTGTAAAAACCATCTTACCGCAATAGAATAAATAAATATTGGTGTCGGAAATTGCTGTCGCTTATTCTTTCTTTTTTGACGCCATGTTGGCCATGGTCAATGGTTTAGAAACGTAATACCTATTTGAGAATATTAAGATAAATAGTATATTTACGAATGATATGTGATTCCTTCACTTTTAGAAGTCTTGCTTGTGTAATTTGTACAATATCTCATTACACACGACGGCATTTTCTGTGGTTTATAGTAACTTTTACTTTTGATTCACTGTGTAATATTACGAGAAGTGACGCCGACCGAGACCGACGCCGGCAACGTTGAAAGTTGTACTGAGTTCAAGGTTTGCCAAGTAGCCACAATTGAACGCGCCGTTTGCTGAACGCTTACAACACTACACCTATTTTATACATATACCTACTTATGTATTAAGAGGAACGCTCACACAAGCCCACGAAATTTAAAATTTCTTGCGTTTTTTGCAATTTGCAGCACATTGTTAGGTTTTATGATGATTAGAATATTATTCGCGGCTGTAAGACGTAGGTATGTAGTTACTTACAGAATTATAATCATCAAAATCACCCAATACAACCCCCCAAGTTCATAAAGGCCTAGAAACAAAAAAAAAAACAGAAAAAGTCATTCCTAGAGCTTCTTTTTCTATAACAAACTGTTATGTTCTGTGCTAAACTGACGATACGAAAAGTCCACAGAAACGAAAGACCTAGAATTCTCTCGATAAATTCAACGGCCATCTCACAGAGTACATTATACTATATGGCCATCTCTTTCACACCGCACACGTATGATGATTTACGCATGATTCATGTAAACTCCTTGGATTCATGATTGTGTGTGAAAGAGACATGCATGTCGCATGAACGCCTGGATATTTCCTCAATGTTGCCAACTTGCATTATTATTTCCCGAATAACCATAATGTTATGCTGGATATTATTAAATAAATCAGTGGTGTCACCTTGATTTAATTATATATTTTTTGGCTATTATAATTTGAGTGTACTCTTTACACTCAATGTTATTACAATATTTCTGATTCTATGCACTCAGTAGGTTGCTTTTATTATCTTAACTCGTGCAGTTTGATAAAAAAATTGATTCTTTCATACTAATAAATGCAAAATAATGCCTAATAAAAGTTTGCATAGATTTTTGTTTCTCAATCAAGTCTGAAGGGCTGAACAAATCTTTAATTTTTGGCTCAGAGATAGATGATAAGATCCTCATAAGCCCGTACGATTTACAGGTGGACGCGAAACCACTTGCAATGGATAATATAAAATTAACAGTCGTATCTGTAGCTCACATAAACCACAGAAAAAATACACAGAACTAATTTTACTCATAATTACATTTTGATCTCCCGATTTTATGGGAAAACTTCTAAACTGTTCACCCTTTTTGAGATAGCGAATGTATTGCTGTCTCTTTCTCTTAAGAGTGCTGATTGGTCGAATCGGTCTGACATTTCCCTGACTGACTTGCCAGCACGTGAAAATAAATCTCCATAAACAACTAACATTAATAGTTACAAAAAAATATTTTCTAAATGTGATTTTATTGGTCGCGGGACTTATTTCATTAACGTGACCTCGGAACATATTGACGGACACCGTGGATTTTAGTCAGTACAAGTCTGACAGTCCCTCCCGCCCTGCCCGGGGTGGGAGGACTCATTTGATGATTTTACCACGTAAAAAAGAAAGTAACTTATTAATAAAACATGGTATTTGTAAGCTCAATTAAATTTTCGCTTCACTTTGGCAGTTAGTTTGTTTTGTTACACAATGTCCACATTTCGCATCTTCCACAATTCATTTCCTCCTCAATTTAGGGATTACTGATATTATTTAAAATATTAAATTGTGTTGACACAACAAGACTAAATAATATTTGTAAGGTCGTATAATTAAGATAATATAACTTACCGATGCAGAACATAATCTCCCCAGTTTTGGGGTAAATTTCTACGCTGACAACCCTTTTGAGACAGCAAATATATACCTATCTCTTTCTCACAATCGCTCTGATTGGTTGATACGAATGACCCTCTAGATGTTTCTTTCGATACTGTTCTGTGATTGGTAGCTTCTAGTGACGTCGAGCGAGAACTAGAAATCTCTCGAAGCTCATTTGTTGAGTATATAAGCGGCGGCCGCTCGGCGCGAACTCAGTTTTATTTGGAACGCGATACAAAGCAGACGAAGAGAGTTCGGTGCAAACCGGAGGAGTTTACTAGACTCGCAAAATACATTCGACGTTATACGTTACTACTACTGTACATCAAGTTTATTGTGAGAAGTTTTGCAAGAAGAAGCACACAAAATGCCAGCTGTAGGAATAGATCTTGGTACGACATACTCGTGCGTCGGCGTGTGGCAGCACGGGAACGTGGAGATCATCGCCAACGACCAGGGCAACCGCACAACACCATCCTATGTGGCCTTCACGGACACGGAGCGCCTCATCGGAGACGCAGCCAAGAACCAGGTCGCCCTCAACCCCAGCAACACAGTGTTCGACGCCAAGCGACTCATCGGAAGGAAGTTCGACGACCCCAAGATTCAGCAAGACATGAAACACTGGCCCTTCAAGGTGGTCAACGACTGCGGCAAACCAAAGATTCAAGTGGAGTTCAAGGGTGAAGCGAAACGTTTCGCGCCCGAGGAGATCAGCAGCATGGTGCTGACGAAGATGAAGGAGACGGCGGAAGCTTACCTCGGAACGGGCGTACGCGACGCGGTCATCACAGTGCCGGCCTACTTCAACGACTCTCAGCGCCAGGCCACCAAGGACGCGGGAGCCATCGCCGGTCTCAACGTGCTCAGGATCATCAACGAGCCCACAGCCGCCGCGCTCGCGTACGGCCTCGACAAGAACCTCAAGGGCGAGAGGAACGTCCTCATCTTCGACCTCGGCGGCGGAACGTTCGACGTGTCAATCCTAACCATCGACGAAGGCTCGTTGTTCGAAGTGAGGGCGACGGCGGGCGACACACATCTCGGAGGCGAGGACTTTGACAACAGATTAGTGAACCATCTCGCGGACGAGTTCAAGCGCAAGTACAAGAAGGACATGCGCATGAATCCTCGCGCACTGCGCCGCCTCCGCACAGCCGCTGAGCGCGCTAAGCGCACGCTGTCGTCCAGCACTGAAGCCACCATCGAGATCGACGCGCTCTACGAGGGAATCGACTTCTACACTCGCGTGTCCCGCGCGCGCTTCGAAGAGCTGTGCGCAGACCTGTTCAGAGGCACCCTCGAGCCCGTCGAGAAGGCGCTCAAAGACGCCAAGATGGACAAGAGCCAGATCCACGACGTCGTCCTCGTCGGAGGCTCCACCAGGATCCCGAAAGTGCAGAGTCTGCTGCAGAACTTCTTCTGCGGCAAGAAGCTCAACCTGTCCATCAACCCCGACGAAGCCGTGGCGTACGGCGCGGCCGTCCAGGCAGCTATCCTGAGCGGCGAGCAAGACGCGAAGATCCAGGACGTGTTACTAGTGGACGTGGCCCCTCTGTCGCTCGGCATCGAGACCGCCGGCGGCGTGATGACGAAGATCATCGAGCGCAACTCTAAGATCCCGTGCAAGCAGTCGCAGACGTTCACCACGTACTCGGACAACCAGCCGGCGGTCACCATCCAAGTGTACGAGGGCGAGCGAGCGATGACGAAGGACAACAACTTGTTGGGCACGTTCGACTTGACCGGCATCCCGCCCGCGCCGCGCGGCGTCCCTAAGATCGACGTCACCTTCGACCTGGACGCGAACGGCATCCTCAACGTGTCGGCCAAAGAGAACAGCACCGGCCGAAGCAAGAACATCGTCATCAAGAACGACAAGGGACGTCTGTCACAGGCTGAGATCGAGCGCATGCTCGCCGACGCGGAGAGATACAAAGACGAGGATGAGAAGCAGAGGCAGCGCGTAGCGTCGAGGAACCAGCTCGAAGCGTACGTGTTCAGCGTGAAGCAGGCGCTGGATGACGCCGGAGACAAGCTCTCGGAGCAGGACAAGAGCACAGCGAGGAGCGCGTGCGACGACGCGCTCAAGTGGCTCGACAACAACACCTTGGCGGAGCAGGAAGAGTACGAGCACAAGCTGAAGGACGTGCAGCGAGTGTGCTCACCCCTCATGAGCAAGATGCACGGTGCTGGTGCAGGAGGCAACCAAGGTGGCATGCCAGGTGGTATGCCTGGAGGAATGCCCGGTGGTATGCCAGGAGGAATGCCTGGCGGCTTCGGAGGTATGCCCGGTGGCATGCCAGGAGGTATGCCTGGTGGCTACGGAGGATATCAACAACAACATAATAGACCGACGGTGGAAGAAGTTGATTAAAAGTTTAACCACGCTTACTTAATTTTAACTGTAGATAATTTGATTTGTATTATTTTGAAAGACTGATTAATTTATATTGTAAACCGAAGCATACATAATTCAACAGAGGAAATGTAAGTAACTTATATTAAGTTATTGTAAAAAAAAAATGAAAATGTATAAATGCCAATAAAACAAAATTATTTTTATATTTATTTCTTCGTTTTATTTATACTGAGAAATATCTCTGAAATTGCTGACACAAAATACTTTTAGAGTTCAGTCATACTTTGCAATGGTCTTTCACAGTAACTACACACCATACACAGTTACACACACACACACACACATACGATATACTATGTATAAACAAGTAAACGCAAATTATTAAAAAACCCTCCCCAGATCTCACGACTGCAGTCTGCAGTCCAGACTTTGGCGATTGCAAGGAGGTTGGCAGCTTCGCCGGTGACTGTGCAGTATCCCCGGATTATCCTGATAGCCATTACTCTCTGGCATGCGACCAGTTTTGCCGGTCACCATTACGTCGCATGCACGGGGCTCACACAGAGACCCTGACCACGGTAATATAATAATACAGTACTCCAACTTCATACAAACGGACGAAAAGCGAGCTATACCTACGCGACTCGATGTCGGGGCGCGCTCGGGGTGCAGACAGTCACGGCTGTACCGCAGTGTCGAGCGGACGGTGTGTTGGTTTTTTAACAATAACCGCGTATTTTTATCTCTAAAAATCAGTTCGAGTACATATCTAATAAGACGAGTAGTTTAATTAAGCTTTATATTAGAATGCGGATTTATTATTTATACTTTAAAATTTAACAATAAAGCATTTCGTACGACTCAGTCGACGCGCAAATATTTTTCGGTCTCAAATACTTCTATAATACATCGGACTTTATAAGCCCGATTTGTTTTTCAAACAAAAACATGATTTTTTCAATGAAATCTACCAATCAAAAAACAACACGCATTTTTATTGAACACTTCCTATTCATTATACAAAGTATTTCATTTATTTATATAAAAAAGTATATTTATAATCACAAAACTAAATTTTTTTTTTTTTTTTTCCAATCTTTTATCTGCAATCGGCTTTCTAGCCATAATCAGATGTGTTCCCAGTGTTGACTTTGTAGGCGACATTCCAATAAATGGCACCATATAAGATGTATTATAGCTTTCAGGTTCTCTGATCTAGGTCCAGTATATGCCATCGTTTTAGGCGTTTGACATTTTCCTGTGACTGCAGTAAATTCTTTGCTAGTTCATTTGTGTGTTTGCTCAGTCTTTCTTTGTATCTCTTGCTGATATTGCTGACTTCCTCTTTAACAGTAGGCATTTCCAGGTATTCGTGAATTTCCGCATTTCTCACAAACCAGTGCGCGCTTGAGATAGTTCTCAAGGCGATGTTTTGGAATCTCTGGAGGATTTCTATGGTAGAGTTGCTCGCAGAACCCCACAGAACCCCATAGTTCTATGCACAAAAAAACACAAAACTAAAATAGAAACAGAAAGTACGCAAAGGCAAATGTTATTAAAATGTTGTAGACGGGTAGCCTTAACGCATGTTTACGTACCGCGCGGCTGTAGGTATTTAAATCTGTCTGGCGGCCGAGTTACGCTACTGTATGATTATTATACTGTGCCCTGACAAAGGTTCGAGAGCCACTTCCTAAGAAATGTAAGACTCTCTTCGATTCCTCTCTTTCTAGTTGAGTGGGGTCAATTTTAGGCAGTTATTGCGCCATATGAACTCTATAAAGGGATGGCCAGTGGGATCTCGATCGATGCAATTCATGCAATGGGCGATGGACCATTGTTTTTCCCATGTTCCGTGGTAAAAAGTATCATTAATGTTACCATAAACAAAAATTGTACCAGTTTGTATTATAGTAACACCGCCGTTCCAATACTTCAAAATATTGTGAATATTATTTTCACACACTAAAAATATTACTAAGAATTAATAAACAAGTTTATTTCGATATTAAATTAATTCAATGAAAACATGGCAGCTGGGTTAATTATAAAGCTTCATTTAATAGAAGAAGCTGCGGAAATTGATGATTTACCAACAAATGGTGAGGGTGAAGAACACAAAGCTCGACCGGCGAAGCATTCAGGAAATATAAAAACAATATCCCGTGATAGTGAGTTTATCCAAGTTTACAGGCTTTCTGAAGATTTAGTTAATGTATTGGAAAATGATCTATCTCCTTATATGCGTCAGGGATTCCGTTCCACTGGTTTTAGCAAGAGGTTAAAGGTTTGTTTACAGTTCGATTTCTTTATTCAACAAGTTTTCTCTTCAGTTTTCCAAAGTCAAGCCAAGACATTCGTTATGTTTCAGATATTATATGCTCTATCATTTTTCGCTAATGGAAGTTATCAAAAAATCATTGGCGAGAATGTAAAGAGACATGTATCTCAGCCTTCCGCCTCCAGGGCAATCCACGAAGTTGTTGATGCTCTTACTAATAGGAACATCATTAGTAAATACATGAAATTTCCGCAGAACCAAAATGCTCGACAAGAGCTTCAGGCAAGGTAAGGTGAAAAAGGACATTTTCTTGTAGGTACTCAGTTTAACTTTAAATCTAAAACATATCAAAATGTATGTTATGTTTACAGGTTTTTTGAGAAATTCAAAATTCCAGGGGCACTGGGCTGCCTTGGTGGCACCCTGGTCTCCATGATACGGCCTAGGAAAAATGACGAGAGATATTTTTGCCGCAAAGGCTATTATACCAGGAGTATTTTAATTGTAAGTCTTTCAAGATTGTGTGATAGCTATATGTTGATAAGTGGTAACATATTTTTTCCTACTCCTATTCTTTTCTGACTAAATTCATTGCAGGATCTAAGACAGGTAAATTTTATTTTCCAGGACATGTCGGGCTTCATTGTCTCGACGCTTTTCTGGTGGTTGCCTGTTGATTTTGGGACCACTGCAACTTCTATCAGGAGTTGCAGTGGTTTGGGAATCAGGTGGTGGGCTTATAAAATTAAAGCAACCCCTATTCTTGCATTTTGGGTTATAAAAAATCATTTTAAGTAATAACAATTATTCTTATATCAGTATAACAATTATTCTTATTTCAGATTACAGATGCTGATCTCAACATCCTGCATGTAGATGTGACATTTGGTGGTTCAACTCCTGAAAGTTACATTTTTGATAACACTAGAGTAAAGGTACAATTAGAAGATCTCAATAATAATGGAGAAAAAGTATATCTACTTGGTAAGCCATTATTTACACTAAAATGCTAATTATTACAAGCCATTGTTGCAGTAATGTTTGACTGACCAGCAATATTCATTGATTTCAGGTGACTCAGGATATCCTCAAACTCAGTATTTGATGACTCCCTTCAATGATCCAGAAGACGACAGTCCTGAGGGCTATTACAATGATTTGCACAGCACTGCATTAAACACCGTGGAGAAGACGATACAAATACTGAAAGGACGTTTCAGATGTTTGCTACTCAACAGAGTATTACACTACGATCCCATGATGGTAGGAAAATTAGTGATAGCATGTTGTGTCTTACACAATTTGTGTAATAGAGCTGGAATGCCTTCACCTGGTTTCGATATCCATGATTTAGATGAAGAATCTAGGTTACTTGGAGTTCTGAGACAAGAGACTGAACCACAGGATATCATAGAAAGTGGACAGAAGAGCAGGCAAGATTTAGCTAATGAAATATGGCAAGAACATCAAAATGCTATTCAGGAACTGGAATCATGTTATCAGGATGCACTCACAATTATTAGTTAGACTATCGTAATTTAGGTAGGTATGTACTATGCATTCCAACTAAGAATAGTGTGTCCTAAGCATCATATAGTAAACTAGCTGTTCCCCATGGTCGTAGCGTGATGTTTATAGGCCATAACTTTTCTCGATAAGTGGGCTATCCCACAAGAAAATATTTTGCACTTCAAACTTGCTAAACTACTTGTAATCATATTTTTTTAAAGCCCTCCCCACGCTACGAATTTCTCGGAGCGCGACCCACTACAGCAGTTGATTGCCCCAACCGTGCCATCATTATTATGTTGTCAGTATTATTTTCTAGTGATTATTTTATTAGATGGCGCCGTGGGCATCCTATTCTTTGTTGAATCGCATAGTAAGTATTATTCAGATACCATTAATAAGGCATTTACTGGAGTTAAATCAGGACACTATTTAAAACAATTTAAAAATCATTATACATGTCATGTAATTTTGTTATGTCATTTTATTTTAAGGTCAATTTTATCGCAACTATTAGCAACATTGCTATTGTTGCATTGCTGGGGTTCATTTTGTTATTTGATTTTTATTTTAAGATCAATTTATTGCAATTCTATTAGCAACATTGCTAGCGGTGTTTTTAGATCCCCTGATCTCAGTTTTTTAAGTTTTGATCTCATTCGGATTTGTAAGTTTTAAGTATTTTTAAGATTGTTGATGTTATTTATTTTCTGTGTAAGTTACTGCAATATTATTATAATTTTGATTTTCCTATTGAAGTTCACAGATCGTTTTCGCTTGTTTCGTTAGTTATCGATCAGCAGTTTTTAATAGATTTTCAACTTTACGCGCTGAGGTATAAAGTTGAAAATGTATTGGTGACTGATGAACGATAACGATTGTCGTCTGCTGTTTGACTAAGGCCCCAGTAATTGGCGACTGTGAAACTAATGCAGAGGCCAAAGGACAAGGAACGTCATTTTTCCCGGTTGTGTGGGCCCAGTGTAATTCGTATTTTAATCATTTCCTAAGCTTCACTGTAAGGTGTTGGTAATCTATAGTAATTTCTTCATGGGTTCCACATGTCTTAAGCCGCGTACAGACATCGCGAGGCGTGCGACACGAATGGTTCGTCTCGCATGCCTCGGGCTGTGTGGACGTGTGTGCTCACAGTGAGCATTCAACATTTGTTGCGAACGCCGCCTCAGTACGAGCCGTGCGCTCCGTGTGGACGGACAGGTGTTGTTTGCGTTGCGCGCATGCATCATGGAGGCCAATACCGAGTCACAACATGAGCTGGTTCAACTTTATGAAATTAATTGAGTGTTGTGGGACTCTATACATTCTGATTATTACAATAAATGTAAAAGGGAAGACGCGTGGCGTCAAATATCACAGCAAGTCAACACAAACACCGAAGGAGGAGGCGGGCCGCGTGAGAGAGAGGACAAGGTCCTCCCTCCGCCTCACCCGCGGTGGTGGACGCCCACGGCGTCGGACGTCGCAAGACGATCTCCGGCCACCGTAGGCGCGGGCATGCGGACGGCGAGTAAAGGGCAACTCGCCGCCCGACCATGGACCATGCCCGGGTCGACAGCGCGTCGTGTTCCACGCGCGCCTCAAAGAGCGTCAGCATAATGACGAGGCCCCCTCTCAGAGGGCTAAAGCCTGCCGGGGTCGCGGGTCTTATACCATCACCGTGACCCCGGAACATAAAGGGCTATTGAAGGACACCGTGGATTTTAGTCAGTACAAGTCTGACAGTACCTCTCGCCCTGCCCGGGGTGGGAGGTCTCATTTGATGATTTTACCATGTAAAAAAAAAAAAAAGTCAACACAAACACCGTGCGTGGTGGTTTGCTTGCTCAGCTTGAGCATGTTTCGTTCGGGACGCACGCATAAATGTACCATCGTATGCCTCAGGTTGAGGCATGCGAGACGAACCATTCGTGTCGCACGCCTCGCGATGTCTGTACGCGGCTTTAAATATATTCAGGTGTCAAAATAATAACAATAAGGATAAAGATAAGGTTTATTTATGGATATTATGGGAAATAAATAGTCCATACATATTATCTGAATGTAATAAACTGAAAATAACCAATCTGAGGTTTATTTCATTTCCATGATTTCAGTACTTATTTAAATACCTATCTAGTATAAACTCATATTGAACATAGATAACATCACACCTGTAATTCCAGAAAGATTAGCAGAGGTGCACCTAATATTACACACTTTTTTCAAAAGATATGTTTTAAGTTTCGTGCAATTGGCACTCCTATTAAAGGCACAAATGCCGACTCCGTTGATTTCAATAAAACTTGGTCCAGCCCAGCGGGGCTATTGCGTATCTCGATGTCTATGTGATGACCATTAAATACATAGCTGTCAAAAGGTAAATTTCCTATTGACTTTTGCATTTGCAATGAAACTGATGTTTCCTAAAATCAACTATTCTATCGCTCTTGATGCACTCCACTCCTCAACTTAGCCTCATAACAGCTATCAAGCCATTCAAGTTCAGTTGACAACCGCTGGTCAGTGACTATCAAGTTAGCCAATAGCCAAGCAGGAATGGAACCCAGGATTTCTTGCTTAGCAGTTGCGCATGCGACGTCATCGAGGCAGGATTAATGACGACGGGGGCTATTGTTCTTATACCGTTTTTCCACAATGGTACCACTTTGACCATACTTTTCTTGATCTGTACGGAAACAACAATATTTTATCCATGATATTCTTGCTGTCTCTTCCTTTGCCTTCCAGTGCCTATATTTTAAAACTCATTGGTAGGCACTCAGCTATCTTTGTCCCGTCTGATGGATGTACATAAGTCCTGCAACGCTTGACTCTGTCTAGACCATGCTTCACTTATGTTTTTTAAAACGTCTAACATCTTCTGCTGGTTGTCTATAAGGAGTCTTTCGTTTTCCAAACGCTTCTCCTCTATGGCGATGAAACGTTCCGTCAGGTTTGCCATTTCCGTTCGCGAAGACGGCTGTGGTGGAAAATATGGGCGCGGTCTTCGTACCATAACTCGACGTTTTTGAGGTGCTGTAAACATAAACAATACAAACTTTATTTGGCTTAGATTTTTCTTTGTTTCGGTGTTTTTTCAATGATTTTGACTTGGGCTTGCTCTCCACACTAGTCTAGGTCAACGTTGTCAGACTAAGCTTAGTTAAGCGAGCTTGCTCATGACGTATGTGCGCGACACCGGAGCAGGTAGTGAGTTTCAGTCCTTTGCTGTGCGCATTATAAAGGGAGATTGCAAGCACTCAGTGTCAATTGGTGAAATAGCAACAAAGTATTGATGGTAATTAGCAGTACGTCTAGATGTCTGATGGTGGAAGGAGGAAATTACTGACATTACAGATACTGACTCTGCAAGCTTGCATCATACGACTGCTGGGAAAAGGCCTCCATCCATGACTACCAGTTTCCTTGATCCAGGGCCGAAATAGACCAACTGGTCATTGGTTTTATCCAGGTCGTCCCGCCATTTCCATAGCTCATTGGGCAAGCGGCTGAAATGACCGGCCCTGGCCCACTTCAATGTAGCGGCTTTTTGAGCAACGTCAACGATTTGTCTAGAAATGGTGTTGTTTTATCCAGACGCCTGGAATACTGCACACCATGAAAGATTCAGATCTTGGCTTTGGACTTTTGAAGATAAGATTTAGAAGTCTAAAGAGAAACCCATCAACGAGGTCCTATTTGGGAATGAAAAGTGAAAACACTTTAAACTAAACCATGAAAGTAATTCTTACTGGAAGTCGTTGGTGCATTACTCTTATGCTGCTCTGGCGGCGGTGGTGGTGGTCTACCCACAAACTGTAATAGAAAACATTAATATTTTAGTGACTGGAGTAATGTCAAGTAATTCAGTCATCATCAACCTGTAGGTAATGGTTCCACTGCTGGGACAGACCTCTCTGTGAGAGGGAGTGGGCCATAATCCACCACGTGTGCCGCCCTATAGAAGTTGGTAGATGTCACATGTCTTCGAATTTTTGGTTTTACAAAATGCCGGTTTCCCAACGATGTTTTTCTTCACCGTTTTGAAAGCAGTGGTGATGAAATAAATTACACAAAGTAATGCGCCTGGCTAGGTTCGAACCCACAATCTCACAAGTCGTAAGTCGGGGCCTTATACCACTCGGCCATCATTGCGCCCTCGTAATTAATTTAATAAGAAGTTCTAAGGGCACAACCAGTCTTAAAAAAGCATTAACTATTTACTGGATTCTGGAGATCCTATAGGAAACTCCATGTAAAATACTGATATTCGGTTTGACTGGAAGTGTATCCCAAAATAGTTGAAAGAAAAAGGTAGGCAAATGATAAATTATTGATGATAAATTATGTAAAGTTATTTAAACACTATTTTACCTGTTTGCTATCCACCTCTTCACTTTTCTCCTCTGTAATACCTTGGATACACTGCAAACAAATTATCACTTAAACATTTCATCAAAAAATCTATACTAATAAAGCTGAAGAGTTTGTTTGGTTGAACGCGCTAATCTCAGGAACTACTGGTTCGAATTCTCATTGTGTCCTCAGGTGCGAGGCCGGAGCAACGGTCCGCTTAGCCCCCGCCTCGCTTCGCCATGGTCTCCCATAGGGGTGGAGAAGATTGGCATCACCAGTTGACCTACCATCACGTCTTAAAGCCACATTAGTTCCAAAGAGAGAAAAAGATGGCGGTAGACGACTTGTATTAACGAGCGGGTGGACTGTAGTAGAAGGAAATGAATGGAAACAGGATATTATCAATAAAATCAGTACTTATATTTACGTTGTAAAACAGACCAGAACTGACACCAGATGACAAACATATTTTTAAAATAATCGAACACAAAAACAAATAAAAAGGAAACATGTACACAATCTACAGCAAAGAGGCCAGTTGCCAACATTCCCGCCCCCCAGTGGAACACTAATCCTCGGTGGCAACTGGCCCAGGTTCAGGCTCTAACAGTAGGACCTTTCGGACTGGTCGGCGTAACGTGCCTGCTTTAGTAAGGACGTCTACTACGCGAACCAGTCCGTCAGGTCCACGATAAGCTTTGGTAATTCTACCTAATGGCCACAAACCACGGGGAAGGGTTGAATCGGCGATAAGCACCACGTCCCCCTCATTGAAAACTGGCGTGCTGCTTCGTGCTCCTCTAGGACGCAATGTCGGCAAATATTCTTGTAGCCACCTCGCCCAGAAATGATCAGCCAGCCGTAGAGTTCTTCGCCACTCGCAGCGGCGCATCAAGTCGACATCTGAGAGCGAACAAGTCCAAGGAGCGACGGATGAAGACCCAAGAATGAAATGAAAAGGTGTTATAGATTCTGGAGCGTGAGGAGAGGTTGGAATATACGTCAGTGGTCTTGAGTTTATGATTGCTTCAGCTTCTAGTAAAAATGTGACGAATACTTCCTCCTTAGGATCTCTGTCCCTTAAAACTACTCGAAGTGCTGTTTTTACGGATCGGATGAGACGTTCCCATGCGCCTCCCATAAAAGGGGATGCTGGCGGGATGAAGCGCCACTCAATTTTATGATTCGTAGCGTACTCCTTAACAGAATCGCCGTGCAGTACTCGAAGTTCGCGACTGGCGCCAACGAAGTTGGTGCCGTTGTCCGAGAATATGGTAGATGGGGATCCTCGACGAGCGATAAAGCGTCTTAAACTCAAAAGGGCAGAATCAGACGTAAGTGATGCGACCACTTCTAGGTGAACCGCTCTGGTGACCAGACACGTATATAACGCCACGTAGCGTTTCTCACGTCGGCGATGTACAATAACAATTACTGGCCCAAAGTAATCCAGACCTACATGGGTGAATGGTCTCTTGTGATGATCGAGTCTTTCTGCAGGTAGATCGCCAAGCTGGGGATTATTTAGGCGGCCTCTCAATCTTTTGCAGCGTGGGCAGGAATTGATTATACTGCGGATGGTGGTTCTCGCTTTGAGTATCCAATATCTCTGCCTTAGTTCATTGAGCACGCGTTCGTGGAAGGAATGGGCAGACTGAACGTGATAATGCATTATGATGAGACGCACTGTATGGTTGCTGCCGTCTAGTATGATCGGTGATATCGAAGCTTCACTGATGGCAGGGGCTGATCGAATGCGAGAGTCAATTCGGATGAGGCCATCTCCATCAAGGATTGGACCTAACGATGCGATCCGACTATTGGTGGGTACGGGTTCCGAGCTCTGGAGATGTTTCAACTCTTCACTGAAATTCTCAGCCTGAGCACACTGAAGTAGCATCTTCTCGGCTAACTGGAGATCTTTACAGAAGGACGTGGTGCCATCTATATAGAGTTTAGAATTTTGAGTGATTGGCCGAGATATTTTACATCGAAAAATACGCGCGCCCTGGAGAACACGGGCGGTGGTGCGTTGAAGACGCAACCAACTACTAAAACGCGTCGATACAGGTACTGGAGGAACTGGTAGCATGATGAGCAGCCCAACAAGTTCCGACCTTAAATCGGAGTCTGGTTTGGTCTCATCCGCGTCAGTGACAGGCTCAATAGGCCAACATGAAGATGATTGTAATAAAAATGATGGACCGGAAAACCAACGATGTGAGAGTGAAAGATTTAATTGTTTCGGTTTAGTGGCATCGTCAGCGATATTAAGTGAGCTAGGGAGCCACCTCCAATTAGAAGGATTTGTTGACTCTAGTAGCTCTCCTAATCTATGGGCCACGAATGGTTTAAAAGAGCGAGCATCACTCCGAAGCCATTTAAGAACTGTGGTTGAGTCCGTCCAATAAATTACATCAGAGGGCTTTATGCGATGAGCTTTTATGATGGTGTTAGCAAAGCGTGAGGCGATTAATGCTGCTTGAAGTTCGAGACGCGGAATCGAGATGGGTTTTAGAGGGGCTACTCGCGCTTTACTCCCTATCAAAGCTAAAGAGACAGAGTTATCTTCATAGATAAAGCGCCAGTATGCCACACATGCGTAAGCTTGCTCTCCCCCGTCGGCCAGAACATGTAGTTGGACGTCTATGGGGTCAGGCCTACTCATGTACCAACGAGGAATTTTTATAGTAGAGGTAGCCTGTAATTGGATGAACCAATCTCTACATTCTGTGACGTATTTTTCAGGAACCGGTGAGTCCCAGTCTACACCTTCGCGCCATAACTTTTGTATAAGAATACGGCCCCAAATCACAACTGGCATCAATAAGCCAAGAGGGTCGTAAACTTTCATAACATTAGAAAGCAAACTACGTTTAGTCAGAGTATCAAAAGGAATATCAGACACCGTACGGAAACTCAGCTGGTCTTGAAAAGGATTCCATTTTACACCTAAAACACCAACGTCACTGTTAGGTGGCAAGTCAACGTCTGAATTAGGGTTGCTTCTTAATTCTTTTGGGATTAAAGACAACGCTTCGACCTTATTCGACGTCCAGGAACGCATATCAAAACAGCAATTGTTATGGACAGTTACGATATCTGAAGCTAACCGTGCCGCCTCGCCAACTGAATTAGTGCTTCCTAGATAGTCATCCATGTAATGATCGTGAATTATAGCGCGGCAGGCCTCCGGATAAACCGCTTCCAATTCTTTAGCATTTTTATTTTTGATGTACAGTGCAATGAAAGGACTGGAAACAGCACCAAAGATCATGGAAGCCATGCGATACTCTTTTAATTCGCCCTCGTCAGTGCGCCATAAAAATCGCTGCGTGTCCCTGTCTTTCACGGCAATTTTAATTTGTGGAAACATTTCCCTAATATCACCGTTTAAAGCTACAGCTCCCTCTCTGAATCGAAAAATAACGTCTAATAAAGACTGTAGTAAGTCAGGGCCTTGTAACAATAAACTATTAAGACTTACTCCCTTTGTGACTGCGGCGGCATCATGCACAACCCTAAGCTTACGCTTCTGAGGATGGAAAACTCCAAAGGTCGGTAAATACCACCGGATATCGCCGTTAGGGTTCTGGTGTAAGCTTTTGTGATATGTTTCTGGTGAACATTCCTCGGCGTATCCCTTTTTGATGATGTTTTCCATAAAATTCTGATACGCTGTAGCAAATTCTCCATCCCGAGACATTTGACGCTCGAGTGCCCTCAAGCGGGACAATGCCTGGGGATAGCTATCAGGAATAATTTTAGGTAAGTCCTTCTTCCAAGGTAAACCTACCTCAAAACGGCCGTCGTCATATCTACGCGCCGTAGCCTCAATTATATCAACCGCACGTTTATCATCACAATTTGGTTGCGGCGCGCTTTTCGTTATCCCAATCGAATCAATTTCGTACTGAGTTTTAATGAAAGCATCCAGGTCGTCAGAAATAATATGATTAACCAATTCTAAAGGTTTTGAGGATACGGAAAGTGCGCCGTGTAACACCCAACCTAATAATGTTTTCGAAGCCACAGGTTCATTCTTTTTCCCAACTCGGATTTCTTGACTCGAAGACAAATGCCAATCTGCAGCGCCGATTAGTACAGTCGGGCTCATATCACTATATGTAAGCTCACTAGCTAAGTCGCATAAGTGATTAAATTTTGAAAAATCTATGTCAGATTTGTGTTGAGCACGTAGTCCAAGGGGTGTTATAGCAAGTGCGTTCTCGATGTAAAAACGATCAGTCGAATTACGTCCTTTAATATAAAAACTTACGCAACTTACGTCAACCTCTTTTGACATACCACCTACGCCTTCAATGCAGAGGTGGTCTCGACCGCTGGTCTTCGCGCCGATGCGCGTAACGACATTGCCATCTATTAGAGTCGCCGTGCTGCCCTCATCGAGCAGAGCAGTGGTGTCGTACGCGCCGTCCGGACCTTCAACCACGACCGGCAAGACTTTAAGCAGGCCACGCGGGCGTGGCGTCAGCTTAGATGTACCTGCTGCATTAATAGAAAAGTCTGATGTATTTGTGACTTTAATACTGACGTCGTTGTCGACGGTATGGTCGGTTGTGTTGGTGACTGTACTCGAAGTCGACACAGTTGGTGTGGTATCGGTGGTCGATGCGCCATGAAGGAGTGAATGATGACGTCGTGAGCACCCATCAACACCGCAGCGCTTGGCGGGACAATTATTCCACTTATGTGGGTATGACTTTAAACATCTATAACAGATTTTATACTCACGAACCCACTGCCATCTTTTATCTACAGTCAGAGATTTAAAAGACTTACAAATCTTTATTGTATGCGCACCTTGTTTGCAATATATGCACTCGACTGTACCTTTGTCGGACACTGTCGCGTGTATGGATTCGAATTTCGACGGTTTTGAGACCGACACAGGTATTGATTTTGATGAATGAGCAGTGTAATCAAAAATAAAATTGTATTTTAGCTGTCGATCTGCTTCCGACAATAAAAAGTTAGATAATAACTGTAACTTGGATACATGTTCGATAGGATGATTAGTAGCTGCGTAATCTGTGAAACGGGCCCTGGTATGATCAGTAAGCTTGAGCAGTATGGTACGACAAAGCTCAGGTGAATACAGGTGCTCGTTCTGATCTAAAGCAATAACGGTTGCAATGAAGTTACGTAATTTATTGGCTATTGAATTTAATTGTTCAGGAGTTTTTATTGTTGTAAGATTGCGCAGATCGGCAAGCTCGCGCGATACTAAAATCTCTGGCCGAGCATAGTTCAAGGCTAGTGTGTTCATGACTTCTTCTGGGTCACTGGAAGTCCACAGCAGTGCTGCTACGGACTGATATGCCGGACCACTAATTGCATTGTTCAACCGTGCCATATTCTCTGTGGGAGAAAACAATGATTTAGTTCGGTCAAAACTAGATTTAAAAGCCATCCAATGACTGACATCACCCGAAAAAGCGATGAGTTTCGGTCTCTTGGGTCGGTCGGCTAAACCTGTGATGGCTCGGGTGAGTTGTATGATGGGATCTGTTGGAGGTTGGCCAGTAACAGTATTAACATCGGCGGGTGACGGTCGATCTGCATGATTGACGTTGTGGTCGTGGAACGGTGCCTTGGTAGAAACGACCAGCTGCGGGGGGAGACCTTTAAGATCATCCAAGGTGACAACGGGTACACTTCTAGGTAGACGTATGTTCTCGTTTCCTACGTTCGTCATGGGTGCATTTTGACTGTCAACCCACATTGTTGTACGTTCCCTAGATCTACGAGTAGAATGACTTGACTTACGAGATCGGGCTGACTTATCTGTTGCCTCCAAAGCGGCGAGTTTAGCTTGAAGCTCTGTTTGTTCAGCTTCGAACTCCAGCTGCGCGAGTTCGCGTTCTCGTTCAGCTTGTTGACGTGCGAGTTCGCGCTCACGTTCTACGCGATGCCGCATCGTTTCTGCTTCTGCTGCTAACATCTGAGCTCGTATGGTTGCAGATGACTGCGACGAATGCGTACGTGCGCTGTAAACACTAAGAAGACTGTGAGGTGACTGAGCGCGACCTATATTTTGCGAGCTAGGAACGGTAGGCTGGGGTCCGACAGCAGAGGGCTGCGTCGAAACATGAGATGTGCCTTGATCTAAAAGTGAGCTCGTAGGTATCGCTAAGTCACTGTCTGTTGCTGGAGCTGGCCGACCGTTGCGTGACGCGAGTGTGTGGTCACGATCCGTTAGCTCAGCTCCTGGTAAATTCGGTACTGACTTACTTTTACTCCTTGTTTCCACCATCGTTGAAAAATGACAAATTTAAAACAAATTTTGGAAAATAAAAATATTTGGTAACAAAATTTACGGCAAGCAAAAGGACCAAAAATATTAACGAGCGGGTGGACTGTAGTAGAAGGAAATGAATGGAAACAGGATATTATCAATAAAATCAGTACTTATATTTACGTTGTAAAACAGACCAGAACTGACACCAGATGACAAACATATTTTTAAAATAATCGAACACAAAAACAAATAAAAAGGAAACATGTACACAATCTACAGCAAAGAGGCCAGTTGCCAACAACTTGTATAGCTTTATCTCTTTCCTACACTGGAACTACTATGCCTTTAAGACGTCATGGTACTTGGTAGGTTCCCTGGAGGTAGGTCTATGTTTAAGGACAACTGGACTAAAAACAGTCAAAATTTAAGCGGTCAAGGATTAATTTAAAATGGACTCTAAAAGACAGTAGATAAAGTCTATTTTATTTATTTATAAGTATTGACTATTTCATGATACATACCATGAGCTCTGCCTCTGAAGCTTCAGGTACAATATATTCGCAACTTGGGCCAGATTCATTAGCAGTTGGCTGAAAAGGAAAAAGCAAATTAAATTGAAATTTCCGGAAACAACTTAGTACCATAAAATTTAATGTATATTTATGCACTTCAAATTAGTTACTATGAGGACAGTAGGCGAAAATGTTCCAGGACCCTCCGCTGGTGAGACTTGTCCTCATCCCCAAAATTATATGTTGAATTATGTACTTTTATCTTTTGGGGCCCAAATTGACAGACAAACACCTACTAATACACGGAATGGATCACAATTACTATTGATCTGGGGGCACGGCAGTGCCTCCCGCCAAGACGTATATTTTTGTCTATCAAATATGTTTTTGCCCATCATCCTTTCAAAAAAAATAAAGAGAATTATAATTATTAAAAAGAAAAATTAAATTACATAAATAATTTCAATTTCGATCTCCCTGTCTCCAGAAACAAAGGGCTTGCCACCCGATAGATCCACAATTTTTTCTTCAACATCTGAGAGTAACAGGCTTTCATCTATTCCTACATCGCCTGCTCGCTGCTTGGCTGTCCGTATCTGCATAGCTTTTCTTCGTACCGCTGACTTCTTGTCCTTCCAGTACTAAAATATAATATTTAATGTCTTAGCACAGTTTCACATAACAAATTATATATAATAATTAATGCGAATGTAAGTGCAGGATTTAACTTTGTTGCTAAGATATACCTATTAAAGATTAAAATTATAATTACAGCCAAATAGCATCTCAGAAGTTACAGATACTGGTAATACCTAAAAACATCATATTAGATCACATTAATACTCATTGAAAATCCCATTCTAACAATCATCTTCATGTTTCTGCCATAAATCAGTGAATTTAAGAGTTGACACAACACTTTTCTTCTTCCATTCTCCCCTGGCAAATGTCTCGGCATCATTAACTTCCAAATATTTACAAAGTGAGTGCATTCCTTTCTGCCAATACCTCTAGTTGCAAGGTCGCGGGACTAACGAATTACCGTGCCCACGGAACGTAAAGGGCTATTGAAGGACGTGGATTTTACCCAGTAGGTACAAGTCTGACAGTCCCTCCCGCCCTGCTCTGGAGGACTCATTTGATGTTTTACCATGCTTAAAAAAAAAAAATCTGTTGCACGCAAAATTTATACATATTTCTAACCAACCTTTGACCATCGTTCCCAATTTTTATAGCAGCCATCCCGCTCGCTATTTAACTTGGTAGCTATTTCCTGCCATGCCGTTCGAGTGCGGTCCCGTTCTCGAGATGTCCGAGCGTGTCCTGTCGCAAGCCAACGTTTTTCTTCTAAGCTCTCTAATAACATCTCCACTTGAGTATGGGTTGGGACAGAAGATCTTGACATGCTATAAAATAGAATCTAATTATAGGTCAATTAACCAGTATAACAGAAACGATATACCTAATAAAGAAATTATCGTAATGACTCACATTTCACACAGTCACAGAACTAAGTTTCAAATAATTACTGTATAACTTAAAATCTTTTAGAAATACGTTTAATTAAAAACAAACAATAGCGGTACTTGCAAATTTTGTGACAGCGTCGAGCGCGTTGGCCAGCGTTGCCACAGCGCGTTTCCGTGTGGCATACAGATAGAAACGACCACGCAATAGACATACAGCATGGGTCAAATAAAAGAGTTTTAAATATTGAAATACCTATTCCTATCCTTTATAGTTTACTTTTTATATACTTTTAACATTTTAGTGATATCATTATGTATAGGAAAGCGATACAGAATGTAGGTAGATCGTTTTTTTTCACTTCTTATCTGGAAGAGTATGGCAATAGTGCTTGGTCCACCCATGGTCCACCGTGTAAATCTATGGTCGCTTTGGTTTGCGTTTAGTTTCTCCAGAAACCATTACATTAACATTCAAAATTATAATGAATTTGACAAACCCTTTAGACCGCCACCCGCCACGCCAAACGACAATTTGCCACTTGCATTCATCGGTTGCCCGTGATGATTTTCGCAGGGTTAAGAAATAGAATTGAGAATTCTATTTTTTTTGCCCTTTGCGTTCCCGGATCTCGGTAATATATTAGATATGTGGCAGTTATTTGTGCTTGTCGGGTTGGGGTGCCGTCTGCGTCAGTTTTCGAGCAGCTCCATGTATTTCGCTATGCGGACAGATTTATGTTTTGGCATTGTTACTATTTTTGTTGCTCCTGCTGTTAAGTGGGTGGTAGCACTGCACTGTCAAACTAATGTCAAAAAACGGTTTGTTGTGATTGTGAGTGGTGTTGTGAGCCTCATAGTCATACTTTTATTGTTTGTTTGTTACAAATAGCGTTATTTTCGGGTTTTATTTGTAACAAACGAAAATAAATATGGTAAAGGAATCGAAACCAATAATGGAAGCAGGTTTCGAGGCGGCTGATAGTGTGAACTTGCCCAGAATGGATTGTTTCACTGTGGCTGCCTACTTGGTTACCGTTCCCCAACCTGAAACACAGCCGATTACATCTAAGTGAGGACCTGTATCAATTATTTGCACAACTAGCTGCCCGCCCCGGTTAGCACGTTTACAAATTTTCAACCAACCCTGTAGATTTTCAGTCAACTTTCTTGCTTGAAAACCTTTTGCTGACATAGAAAACACAACAATAATAATTCTTCAATTTAGTTGCAGTCGTTCAGAAATTATGCGCTTACAGACAGACTCAAGCAACTTTATATTATAGCATGTAAAGATGTTATTAAAAAATAAAAATGTCATAAAATCTTGCATGATATGTTATACTTTTGTCAGAGATCAAACACATCCTGCTTTTAAAACTTTTTGAGTTCCTCAAAACATACAAAGGCTATTTTTCACCTCGTATTACATACCCGACCCAAATTCATGATTTCCATGAAAAATGCTGGCAAAGCTGGGCTAGTTTTTGTTAAAATGTTGTGATTTAATTTTTTTTCATCTTTTTTCAGGTCTACCAAAGAACGTTATGGTGATGACGCGATAGGTTACGTACAACTTGCCCGAGACTCTGGCTTATGTATACTGAAGGCAAGGGTCTGTCCGGAGCCTGAATCACACACTACGGTCACACTGACACTAAATGAAATTGAGCATGAAGTTGTGACCATTCAATGTGATGGTTGTGAAGCAGGTAGTTGGTGCATGCATGGACCTGCATTGCTGCTGTGGTTACATAGGAGGAGTGAAGAGCCAGACTTCCGGCATAGAGAGTGCTATTGGAGGAAACCTTGGATGGCAGAGGTTTGTGTTATCAAACTATACTAGCGAGCAGAAGTAAGGAATCACTCACTCCGATTCTGCGATCTTGAGTATATTTGTAATTAGTAAAGAATAATAACAGTGGTACCATTTTAAAGGTTTTACTGTTAGCTTTAAATTGTTACCAAATTCATTCAAATCACGCCATTATTTAAGGAGTTATTCGAAGTAAACAATTCTATACTTATGTTGGCTCTTTTCCTGCAATCTGTCTTGTCAACATTAAGCCAGAGTTTTGTAATTGGGATTTTGTCTTGTAAGGTTGTACAATATCCAGTGGTATTTCCATATTATATTTAATTTTAATGACAATAGGACTAGTGTAACAATTTTATTCTTTTCAAAAATTTTTTTTTTTTTTATGATATATTTTGATCTACAAGTTATTTTTGTTATGCTGGCCCTAGTCCTTTTATCATTCTAATCATAACCACTAATAATATTGTCTTGTTATAGCCCGTGAAATTCATCACAGCTAAGGAGCTTGCAAATACAAAACCACAGCCCAAAATTGAGAGCAACCCTGATATTCTCAAAGACTTCTTAGCGGAAGCAAAGAAGAGGAACCTTGATACTCCATTTATAAGGTATACATTGTCTTGAACTACCAAAAATAAATGCTATTATTGTTTGTCCAACATGTATGGGTTGGACAGAGGGAAGATTTAATAAAAAGGAACTGCTATTAGTAGAGTACTTAATAAATTTTGTATCACTGTCCACTAGTGCTGGCCTTTTTTTAGCATTTTAAATTCAAATTGTTAAAATCATCATATGAGTTCTCAAACCCCTGTCAGACTTGTACTGACTAAAATCCATGGTACCCTTCAATTGCCCTTTACATTTTGGGGTCACGGTAATTCGTGAGTCTCGCGACCCCGGCAGGCTTTGGCCCATAACGCGCCGTCAACCGGGCATGGTCCATGGTCGTCCGCAGCCGCTTGCCCGACCAGGGCGATCAGTGATAATTAAGGAAACTTTTGCAGTCCATCTGAAGCGCAAAGATGATACACATTTTTTGTTGTTTTCTTTTTTCAGACATCTTTCAGCTGAAGAACCTAATCAGGAAAGTAATTAATAGATGTTATTTGGCAAACTCCCATCCCGTCAAGGAGAAGATTAATAAATTGAAGAAGAAAATCCACTGAAGATGGGTGACTTACAACAGCAGAAGCCGCCATTTTGACTGAATGACTGAACATTTTAGGTGCTGGCCCTGGCCACACCGAAAGGACGCAGACGCGTATTGTACTCGTTGACCTACAGCGTCCTTTTCTTACAAAATGTATAGAAGCATCGCAAAGCATACAGAAGAGACGGGTCGCGGGTGCAACGCTTGTACATCTGCCCCTGTCGCGTCGGCGACGTAACCTCGTCTTGCTTCTCTTCTGTGTGGCCTGCGCTTTATATGTATACAATGTGCACACAAACTACACATTGTTAAAAGATTTTTAAACATTAAAAAATATTAATAGTTAAACAGAACTCAATTATTACTATTTTTAACCCCCGACGGAAAAAGAGGGGTGTTATAAGTTTGACGTGTCTGTCTGTCTGTCGGTGTGTCTGTCTGTCTGTCTGTGGCATCATAGAGCCCGAACGGATGAAGCGATTTCAATTTAGTTTTTTTTGTATGAAAGGTGACTTACCTGCGAGTGTTCTTAGACATGTTTGGTGAAAATCGGTTGAGCCGTTTAGAAGTTATGGGCGTGAAAGTGGGGAAAAGTAACCGAGGGTCTGCAAATATACTTGAGTTGGGTATCAAATGAAAGCGTACTGAAAGGGAATATTGATGACTTAATCGGGAGTACTCTTAGCAACAAACAAATTATATAAGTATGTACCTATAAAAAGTATAAAATAAAAAATAAATTAAACATTTAAAAAACCCCCCACACAAAAACCAAGTTCCCTTTAAAAAGAAAAATAATAAAAATACGTCGCGTTGGGGGACTGCAAATAAACAGGAGATGATGAATAATTTGGAGCAGTCTCCCAACGCGACGTATTTTTATTATTTTTCTTTTTAAAGGGAACTTGGTTTTTGTGTCGGGGGTTTTTTAAATGTTTTTATGGCTATTAGGTATTCTATAGTGGCCAAGTGCTACGTGGCCCCTGCTCTACGTGTCGCAGGTTCGATTCTCATGGGTGAAATGTGTATTTTTTTCGTGTTGTAAATAAAATTACAGGGGTTAGAACATTTTAGTATGGAGGGTGGCCCTATCGGTCACCCGACCCGCCATTTGAATTAGTTTCATGTTCAGGATAATTAATTTCATTGTGTATGAACGGAAATATCTCGACAGAGTGTGTGTGTGTGTGTGAAGTTGGACAAAAATTAATATTTCTTCAATTTTTTTATTTTTTTTTTATTTACCTATATTGTCCCACTGCTGGGCAAAGGTCTCCCCCATAACCTTCAATTAGCCTAGAGATATTATTTATTCTTTGGCCTAGGTTCTATTTTTATTTTTGTCCCATACAATAAATAATCTTTACTTGAAACGAATTCAAACAGCCCAAATGAGTTAAACATAACAAAATTGTTTGGATCTGCGTTTACGTGTGTAGTGTAGTGTTATTTTCAAGTTACAAGGGTGATTTTAAAATAAAAGAGAGAAGTCAGTTTGGTATATTATTGTATTTTTTTTTTTTTTAACTCAAATAGGTGGGGGAGCTTTAACATAATTCAACAGAGGATTTTTTCATGTGCTGACAAAATAAATAATTCAGTCTTACAAAGTAATATCACAAGGTTCAGATTCAGGTGATTGGGAACTTTGATTTAATCTACTTCTTCAACAGTGGGCCCGCTGCTATGCTGGTAACCGCCGGGCATTCCTCCTGGCATACCGCCGGGCATACCTCCTGGCATGCCACCTTGGTTGCCTCCTGCACCAGCACCGTGCATCTTGCTCATGAGGGGCGAGCACACTCGCTGCACGTCCTTCAGCTTGTGCTCGTACTCTTCCTGCTCCGCCAAGGTGTTGTTGTCGAGCCACTTGAGCGCGTCGTCGCACGCGCTCCTCGCTGTGCTCTTGTCCTGCTCCGAGAGCTTGTCTCCGGCGTCATCCAGCGCCTGCTTCACGCTGAACACGTACGCTTCGAGCTGGTTCCTCGACGCTACGCGCTGCCTCTGCTTCTCATCCTCGTCTTTGTATCTCTCCGCGTCGGCGAGCATGCGCTCGATCTCAGCCTGTGACAGACGTCCCTTGTCGTTCTTGATGACGATGTTCTTGCTTCGGCCGGTGCTGTTCTCTTTGGCCGACACGTTGAGGATGCCGTTCGCGTCCAGGTCGAAGGTGACGTCGATCTTAGGGACGCCGCGCGGCGCGGGCGGGATGCCGGTCAAGTCGAACGTGCCCAACAAGTTGTTGTCCTTCGTCATCGCTCGCTCGCCCTCGTACACTTGGATGGTGACCGCCGGCTGGTTGTCCGAGTACGTGGTGAACGTCTGCGATTGCTTGCACGGGATCTTAGAGTTGCGCTCGATGATCTTCGTCATCACGCCGCCGGCGGTCTCGATGCCGAGCGACAGAGGGGCCACGTCCACTAGTAACACGTCCTGGATCTTCGCGTCTTGCTCGCCGCTCAGGATAGCTGCCTGGACGGCGGCGCCGTACGCCACGGCTTCGTCGGGGTTAATGGACAGGTTGAGCTTCTTGCCGCAGAAGAAGTTCTGCAGCAGACTCTGCACTTTCGGGATCCTGGTGGAGCCTCCGACGAGGACGACGTCGTGGATCTGGCTCTTGTCCATCTTGGCGTCTTTGAGCGCCTTCTCGACGGGCTCGAGGGTGCCTCTGAACAGGTCTGCGCACAGCTCTTCGAAGCGCGCGCGGGACACGCGAGTGTAGAAGTCGATTCCCTCGTAGAGCGCGTCGATCTCGATGGTGGCTTCAGTGCTGGACGACAGCGTGCGCTTAGCGCGCTCAGCGGCTGTGCGGAGGCGGCGCAGTGCGCGAGGATTCATGCGCATGTCCCTCTTGTACTTGCGCTTGAACTCGTCCGCGAGATGGTTCACTAATCTGTTGTCAAAGTCCTCGCCTCCGAGATGTGTGTCGCCCGCCGTCGCCCTCACTTCGAACAACGAGCCTTCGTCGATGGTTAGGATTGACACGTCGAACGTTCCGCCGCCGAGGTCGAAGATGAGGACGTTCCTCTCGCCCTTGAGGTTCTTGTCGAGGCCGTACGCGAGCGCGGCGGCTGTGGGCTCGTTGATGATCCTGAGCACGTTGAGACCGGCGATGGCTCCCGCGTCCTTGGTGGCCTGGCGCTGAGAGTCGTTGAAGTAGGCCGGCACTGTGATGACCGCGTCGCGTACGCCCGTTCCGAGGTAAGCTTCCGCCGTCTCCTTCATCTTCGTCAGCACCATGCTGCTGATCTCCTCGGGCGCGAAACGTTTCGCTTCACCCTTGAACTCCACTTGAATCTTTGGTTTGCCGCAGTCGTTGACCACCTTGAAGGGCCAGTGTTTCATGTCTTGCTGAATCTTGGGGTCGTCGAACTTCCTTCCGATGAGTCGCTTGGCGTCGAACACTGTGTTGCTGGGGTTGAGGGCGACCTGGTTCTTGGCTGCGTCTCCGATGAGGCGCTCCGTGTCCGTGAAGGCCACATAGGATGGTGTTGTGCGGTTGCCCTGGTCGTTGGCGATGATCTCCACGTTCCCGTGCTGCCACACGCCGACGCACGAGTATGTCGTACCAAGATCTATTCCTACAGCTGGCATTTTGTGTGCTTCTTCTTGCAAAACTTCTCACAATAAACTTGATGTACAGTAGTAGTAACGTATAACGTCGAATGTATCTTGCGAGTCTAGTAAACTCCTCCGGTTTGCACCGAACTCTCTTCGTCTGCTTTGTATCGCGTTTCAAATAAAACTGAGTTCGCGCCGAGCGGCCGCCGCTTATATAGTCAACAAATGAGCTTCGAGAGATTTCTAGTGCTCGCTCGACGTCACTAGCAGCGGCCAACCAGAGAACAGAATCGAAAGAAGTATCTAGGGGGTCATTCGTATCGACCAATCAGAGCGATTGTGAGAAAGAGATGGGTATATATTTGCTGTCTCAAAAGGGTTGTCAGCGTAGAAATTTACCCCTAAATTAGGGAAATTACAAAAATTTAACACTGCATTTTACCATTAATTTCTATTTTTATTCAGATTCCTAGGTCACAGTTTCAGTCAGGTGTAATTATCTATACAAAGTGAATATTTCAACTAGGCGTGAATGGATATATCCGTAACTATGAGGAATATCGAAAAACGTTGAAAAGAGTCTCGAGGCTGATTTTGACGAATACTAAAACTCGTTTTATAAAAAAAAATAACAAAACGTACAAAACATTTTCAGATTTTTATGTTTTATTTCGGTACTTTGAACAATGCAAGTAAAGCCAAAGCTATAGATAGTATTAATCCATCGTTTTGGATAAAAACTCGAGAAAAACTTATCTCCATTTTGAGTTGTTATCCGAATAAAATCGCAACTAGTGACAATAAATTTTGGGGAAATTAAAACTGCACACTGGCAATACCGGGGAAATATCTAGAATGCTTGCATGACCTGCATGACGCACAGCCCGAAAAACGGGATAGGTGAGTGTGAAAGGAATAGCAATATTATTGTTTTGTTTACGTAAAAGTAACAGCTGTTTGTATATAATCTTCCGGGGCTAGAAAACCTCTAGAAATTTCTACCTTTGCTGACTAGTATTCGCTCTTTTCCAGAACAAACCATAGTTTTGTAAAGAGTTTAGTAAAGAGAAACAGTGGCCGACATTTTAAACAATTTAGGCAGTTTATTAATGTTGGTTCGTTTACCTTCGCCCACATATTTTACTGATGTTATGATTAGATTTCTACGATCATTTTCCACACGTTACTATTCTCATGGGTTTTATATTTAGATGGCAGAGCTATGTTTGGAACACCTTATTGGTACCTATCTATTCAATAGAGAAAAAAGGCATAAAATTTGCAAACAAAAAACGAAACATGCATATTATTTGCAAAAGTTAGGGATAATTTAAAAAATAAATAATTGCTTATTTTGAAAGTTTAGTTGCAATTTTTGTTTTGCATAATATCTTGCTTGGAATAAAATGTTAGGGTTGAAACACACAATATGCCGCAAATGCCCGCTATTTGACCATTTTTTTTTAACGGTGCTTATGACAGCTCTAGGAATTTCTCCTGTATAGTCTGTGAGTTTACAAAAAAATTGCACAAGAAAACATCCAAACCTGAACTCAGTTTTAGATCATAAAAATATTTGTTCCGTGCGGGAATCGAACCCGCTACGCCAACTGCGCCAATCAGACACTACATGATTAATGGTTTCAAACACTTACCTACCTACTTCAATTTTGCATTCTTCATAAATTATTTATATGTAGGTATTTATAAATAGGTACTTAACTCACAAATTTTGAACCTTATTTCCCCTTATTTTGCAACAAAACAAACTTTTCAATAGAATTTCGTCATTTATAAATTTCGTAATCTAGAACGTTCATTGCATGAGACGGATGAGACGAATCTCGTGAGAGCACACAGCTCTTACGTGTGTTCGAGAAACTTCACCCCTCGAACAACGAGGCGAAACTTCGAGGGTGAAGGGGCGAAATTAGGTCGCGGCGCGGTCATCTGGAGTTATGAGCATTAAAATCGTGTTGATTTTATACAATGATGATGATAATGACTTTAGTCTTCAAAAGTGGTAAGTATCATCTTATACGGAGGGCTGATACGCAGTTGCTCCATGAAAAACTGGTATTATTCAGCTGCTTCTTGCTGCAAAAAACATTTTCATCCCCCCATCTCGGAAAGGGTACTTTTGCTCTTCGATATCTGACCGTAAAAGCCGTTTTTATCCTCAAGTGAGTAAAAGCCGTTTTTATCCTCTAGTGATTAAAGTAAATTTGAATTAAGAACATCGTGTGCATTAAAGAGTTGTAGCAGTCAAAATGGCGGCCGGTGACCGCAACAGCTGATCTTTGCTGTGGTGCCTACTTCACGTTCGAAGGTTGTCGTACCACATCAAATTTCAAAAATCGAATTCATTTCCTCGAAGTAGGTGTGAAAAGCAGAGTACACTTTTCGGGAGTAAAGCTGCGTTGCCTTGGGCTATCTTGAATCCCTCGCTACCTACACGAAGGATTCTTAGATTTTAAAAATTATTCTGTATTTTATACACATAATGTAGTACTCCTAGTTAATACCGAAACTGAAATACCTATTTTGTGATAGTACAATGTACACCTGATTATTTTTTTTTGCATTTGGTAATTTCCTCGCTGAGGTGGGATGAAAAGTTACGTGTTGCACTCGAGTGCAAAGATTTTTCACCTTGTGCTCTTTTGATTCCCTCGCTATCGCTCATGATTCTAATTTTGAATCACTCGTTGCACTCGTGATTCAATTTTAGAATCATTCGCTTGCTCGGTCATCAAAATTGAGCACGCGGTTAAAAATCAACTTTGCACTCTTGTATAACAAATAACTATTTCCTACACTAGGAATTTCTCCTGTATCGTGGGCATCGTGGGTGTGCGTTTACAAATATTCGCACTATACAATTTTTTAAAACTCACTAACACCCAGATCAGGAACAACACTTTGTAGATCTTGTGAATTTATTCCGTGCGGGATTATAGCCGTGAATCGCACGGCAGCAGTCAATTGTTTTTTTTTATCGTGGTAAAATCATCAAATGAGTCACTGACACATCAAATGAGACTTGTACTGACTAAAATCCACAGTGTCCTTCGATAGCCCTTTATGTGCCGGGGTCACGGTAATGGAAATAAGTCCCGCGACCCCGGTAGGCTTTGGCCATCTGAAAGGGGGCCCCGTCATTTTACTGACGCTCTTTGAGATGCGCGTGGAACACGACGCGCCGTCGACCCGGGCATGGTCCATGATCGGACAGCGAGTTGCCCTTTTTTCGCTGCTCGCATGCCCCGCACAGCATCAGTCAATTGCTTAGCCACTGCTCCGAGCCTTGTAGTGCTTGTAGTCAAAGCTGTTTAGAGACTGGAAGCTAATTCTAACATAGTTGGGAAGAGCTAGGCAGATAATGATTATTTATGTTACCTACTGCGGGTAAAAATAGCAAGTAACTACAGGTGTGTGGGTGTGTGGTGGCAGATTTATATTTCTAAAAATTAACAAAAACAATAACTATTTGACTAAGAGAACAAGAGACATAATAATGAGCGAGAGTATACAATAACAATCCACATAATAGAAATTAGCAATGTTGCCAACAAAGTACGATACAATTCGTAAAATAGAATCTTTTAAACAGTAGATTTGCAACAAAAGAAAACAAAATGCTAAGTGGTGGTGGATTTTAGACCCCTGGTTATATTTCCATAGTGCCATTTGTAAGTTATCTAGACTCAAAATAAACCTAGAATATTGGATGATAGCTTTGCTGCTACGACTTTGGCTATAATAATCGTGTTATTTTAGGTCTTCACATAGACTATTTATTTTAATCATAAAGTTGATGGGAAGGGAAATAAAAAGTTTATTTTTGAACAAAAAGCAGATGCTCTAGGTATAGAAAATCTTACTATCTAAATTAAATCCTAGTTGACTTAGCTCAGTATCCCTTGTCACCCATAAACATTGTTTTCTCAAAATTTTGGCAATAGCAACGACCGACGAATCGAGAAACTCGGCACCATACAATGAGCAGTATATTCTTTGTTCGTTACATTGCATTGTGACTGCAGTGAGCATCTGTCTGCAACAAAAGAAACTGGTCGAAGTTTCCAGATTTTTTTACATAGTCCACGTTTGTTTGTGTCCATATTCAAGAGTAGGTAGGGAGTTGCAGAACCCTTTTTAATTCATCGATAAAATAATGAGAATATTATTCTTGTTTGCCTACTAGTCAAGTAGCAATATGCTAACTCGTGTGTCCTCTTGCTATTATATTTCTTTAGGGTCTAATAATATTTTTTCTCAAAAAGAACATCCGCATTCTGAATTTCCTGGATTTCGTTTTATTTAAATATCGATATCCAAGTTACAAGATGCAGGTAAATAAATGTGAATTGTTTGTATTGATCCATGGCCAATGACTTCAATCTAGGTCATCTGTCCGCCTTGCAAACAAGTAGATACGCAGACGCCTGGAAAGTTCTACAGAGCATTCATACATCTTCATAACAATAGCTGCAGAAATAAAGCTCATGCATGTGTGTCCTGACTCATATTTATATCAAAATCTATATCTATACATATAATAAAACTGTAGAAAAATCGTTTTTGTACATCAAAATAAAATCCAAAAAAAATAGCTAGGGTGTTAAAGGACAACCAATAGGACCCATTTCTAGCATTTTTTGAATTTTTGTCTGTTTGTCGGTTTGTCTGTTTGTCTGTTTGTATGTTTGTATGTTTATATGTCCGAGCATCACGTAAAATGCACGAAATCAATGTAAATAACTTATATACACAACTATTTAGCGTGACTTGAGGTAACATTTAGTTTTTGTTTCATTGCAATCGGTTAAGTCTATCAAAAGTTATTCGAATATAAAGTGTTTCAGACGTAAAATTACGGTCAGTTCACACCAACACGCGTAGTTCATAGCGCGATCTAGCTTCGATTCTGCTACATATTCAAATAATAATTCATCTAATGATGATGATAGGATGGGATAGGATAGGATGGGATAGGATAGGATAGGATGGGATAGGATGGGATAGGATGGGACAGGACGCGACAGGACGGGACAGGACGGGACAGGACGGGATAGGACGGGATAGGACGGGACAGGACAGGACAGGATGGGACAGGACGGGACAGGACGGGATAGGACGGGACGGGATAGGACAGGACGGGACAGGACGGGACGGGATGGGAGAGGACGGGACAGGGCGGGACAGGACGGGACAGGACGGACAGCTCGGGACAGGACGGGACTGGACGGGACAGGACGGGACAGTACGGGACAAGACGGGACAGGACGGGATAAGATGGGATAAGATGGGATAAAATGGGATAAGATGGGATAAGATGGGATAAGATGGGATAAGATGGGATACGATGGGATACGATAGGATACGATGGGATACGGTGGGATTTTGGAGGGAGACCTTTTTACCCGACGCTTCGCACAAAAAAATACATTGGTAATTTCCGACATCCACGCGAACGAAGTCGCGGGCACAGCTAGTAATAAATATTTTAGAATGTTCATTCTCGATTATTTTATGAAAATAGAAAAAAAAACGAGAACCATTTTCTTGAATGTTTAGTACCATCCACTCGATACTAGAGGGCGCTTTTCTAATTATTGTTTTGTCATGAAAACGTTTTGTTTTTTTATTATGCGTTTTTCATTTTTCTTCCCATTCTGTAAACATTAGATAAGTGTTTTATTTTATATTTATATTGAAAAGGTAGCCCTGTAGGCTACCTCTTCAAAACAGGTGTCTGAAGAAGTCTAGTGTCCCTTCCGTCTTTCCGTGGAATAGAAAATTTGTTTCTAGTTGACATGAAATCAGGAAAGAACGAAGGACAAATCGTCACAGATGCAAGAGTTTTGATGAAATATCAACTCGGAGCCATCATGTAGAAAGTTCTAAAAGTGTAGCATCCGAAATAGAATTCCTTTGGTTTAAGATTGTTATTTCAAGTCTCGGAAATAGTAGTTGCTTAATAACTAAACAGTTTAATCAAGGAACACAAACACGAAGTAGGTAACTTAAGGTTATTTGTGACCACACAAATGTTAGTATCTGATGATGAGTCAGTTCTTCACAGGTTTAGACAACTTAGCTCAGTCAGTTCAAACTTCTGTTATCAACCCTCATGCCCATGGCTTATGAGATCAAGTTCCAATCGAACGAGACCACAAGACCAGTTCCTGATGTTACTCTTCAAATTAAGGAGATGCAAACCTGACTATAGAATAGGTAAAATGTTTGGTGTTAGTTAACAAAGCTGACGTGTGTAACGTTATCATCACTTGGAACAGCTTTATTACTGATCAATGAAGTGTCCTAGACAGCTGGCCACATCAAGATGTTATAAATTATTATATGCCTGAGATTTTGAAAGGGGATGATGAAATTCCCATACAAGAGGATAATTTTCACAATGCATCGCAAGCTTCTTTTAGCGAATATAGTCATAACAAATCACTGAAATTCAAAGCGGGGTGCTCTTCAGATGGACTCATCTGCTATTGTTTAGAAAAACATGTAAAAGTTACAGGGGATCTTCAAACTAGGAATGACGACATGTCACCTATTTCCAAAGTCATGAGCTTAGACAAAAAAGGAGCGAAAAGTATATCCATGGAGAAACTTGTCGCATTGACGAAAACGTACAAAATACTTGCGTTGCGAGGGGGGGAGGCCTATGTTCAGCAGTGGACGTCTTCCGGCTGATGACGATGATGATGACTTGCGTTGCGAGTGCTATAAACCAAGTCTATGCGGCGTTCGCCGTAAAAATATTTACTGTTTGTTTAATGATTTGTAGTTTCAAAATCGGTATTGCAACTGTTAATAAAAGAACTGATTAATTTATGTAGGTAGGTTTTTTTTTATAATTGTTGGACATAATTTTGAGTCCGCAGATCGCTACTAGCGCATTACAAAAAATCCGAAGCAACGAGTTCGCATAATGCGCTATATTGATACTTGCTCGTCTTAAAAATGACACTTTCATATACTAATTTTAAATTAACTAGCCTTTGTGCGATGATTGTTTGTTCACTAAATTGTGTCATTACATCGAATTGCAATAAACAAAAATGTAACACCACGAATTTTTCCGCAGATCTAGACGTAGTACTAGACAATATATCGTCGTTGTACTATAAGACCTAATTGTGTACCTTTACTTAAACAGCGCACGTTCCAAGCGCCCGCCACACTGAACCATTTTTGTTTTTTTATGAATGCTTTACGCCCAGTTGCGGCTTACGGCTCGTAGGCGCCTTTGGAAGAAAGAATTTGTCGTAATAATTTCGTCATCAGCCTACAACAGTCCCGGCTAGACACAGAACTATCGTCACAGTGGCTAAGCGATCGACTACTGCGCAACGTGTCGGAGGTTCGATATCCGCACGGAACAAATATTTGTATGAACTACACTGCAAGTAAGTGTTTGTGTATGTGTGTTTCTATGTTTGTAAACGCACCCACGACACAGGAGAGATTTTTAGTGAGGAGGGGCAACGTTTTTAAATAAGAAAGAAGTCTTAACTCCTAAACTATACCATTTCAATCTTTTGGCACCTTTTTACGACCGGAAAGCTTGTCTCATCTCGTGACGGATCTCCCATGCGTATTCGCGTACTTATACGCATTCGTATATTTTTTTCTCAAAGGGAAATGAGCCAAGTATGTTTTGACACCAATATTAGATACAGGAAGAAATAATTATTACGGGCATTGCCCCTGCTAGCATGAAAACTACAGCTGCTCTACTAAAATAAGTATAGATGTAATTACGTGAAAAAACAGTAGGTTTGTCTTAACCATAGACTTACAGTACAGACTGAGGTTTCCATAACCAAATGTCTTAATTACTGTAAAAGATCATCTTTCTTATTCTTTGTTTACATCCTTATATTATCTTATCTATGTCATAAGGGGAAAGAGATAGATGATCATTTATTTTATGTGATAGTTGTGGAATATCATATTATATAGTGGTTTGCTTTTTAAAGATTATTTCTGGCAAATAGGCTGGTAATGCTCGGTCCATGCTCTATATCTATGCTCTCAAAAAAAGATCTATGTTCCTTGTACCTATCTGTACAAAACCTATTTTTAAACAAGATTGCCTAAATATACTAGATTTAATACCTATCAGGCCACATTCTTTCTTTTTAACATGAGGATGTGATCTCCTCCTGGTGTCACGAGGCAATGAAGCCGCCTCTGGGAACACCACGGGTCTGTTCCCGATAACTTACCTACCGAGAGGTATCTAGGTCCAAAGTCTAGGTCTAGATAGATACCTCTCCTCTACCTGCCTGCTCTGACCCTAAAATACCCCTGTAGCGTGTAGTTAGTTTAGTAAGCATTAGTTGGGAAACTCCTAAACTTCAAGTTTTCGAAACAAAATGCCTACTCTTTGTTCCCAAGTAAGTAGGTAGGTACCTACATCATAAACAAGACATTTCTGGTAGTAATTTAATAACACTCGGATTGGTGGCTAAGCCAGTGTTATGGACAGAACAATTCATTAGTAGTCCTAAAGGGCAACTCGCTGTCCGACCATGGACCATGCCCGGGTCGACGGCGCGTCGTGTTCCACGCGCGCCTCAAAGAGCTGTCAGCAAAATGACGGGGCCCCCTCTCAGAGGGCCAAAGCCTGCCGGGGTCGCGGGACTTATTTCTATTACCGTGACCCCGGAACATAAAGGGCTACTGAAGGACACCGTGGATTTTAGTCAGTACAAGTCTGACAGTACCTCCCGCCCTGCCCGGGGTTGGAGGTCTCATTTGATGATTTTACCACGATAAAAAAAAAAAAAAAAGGGGTTGTAAGCCTGCCAAACCCTTTTGCTCAGTAGGTACATGATATGGTAAAATTAACAAGAGTCCTCCCACCTTGCACCCAAGTAAGACGGGACTTGTACAGACTAAAATCCCTTTGGCTGTTCCAGGGCCACAGGGATTTTAGGGCACTGGAACGTGAAGGGCTATCGAAGGCCACCGTGTCTTTCGATAGCCCTTTACGTACCAGTGCCACGGTTACCTGATGAGTCCCACGACGCCGGTAGTTATTAGGATAAGTAGGTATGCCGAGGATTCAGGGGCCTTAGTCATACAACATACGACAGTAAACGACAATCGTTACCGTTCATCAGTCACCAATACATTTTCCGCTTTATACCCCAGCGCGTAAAGTTGAAAATCTATTGAAGTTCACAGATCGTTTTCGTTTGTTTCGTTCGTTATCGATTAGCAGTTTTTAATAGATTTTCAACTTTACGCGTTGGGGTATAAAGATGAAAATGTATTGGTGACTGATGAACGATAACGATTGTCGTTACTGTCGTATGCTGTTTGACTAAGGCCCCAGTATCTCATTTCCCTAAGATCTACTGAGACGCCAGCATATCAACTTAGCTCAATCTGTCAAATTTCTTTTAGATTTTGAACCTTATCACAATAGTGGAAGGTTAATGTACGATTGGTAAAATTTGACGGATTTGGGTAGGTTGACTTGCTGGCGTGGCTCAGGCGCAAAATGTCTCTTTCGCAAAATGTCCCCTGGTCGCAAAACGTCTCTTTCGCATACTGTCTCTTTCGTAAAATGTCTTTTTCGCAGAATGCCTCTTTCGCAGAATGTCTCTTTCGCAAAATGTCGCGCTAGGGACTTAATAAAATTTCGAATTTCAAAACAAAAAATAATTTATTAAAATTATAGTGCAATTATGATGTTAAAATTTTGGTACTTTTTACTTAAGTATAAGATATGTCATATATTTATATTTAATCAATAATGTTATGTTAATCATTTATAAAAATGATTTTTTTTTATGCAATACTTGATATTAACTCAAGTAAATTATAATGCCAAAATTTATTTAGTTGACATTTTAATATTAAATATATATTTTTTAATCATTTTAAAAATGGCATGAAATTTTTTTTCATTTGCAATACTTAGTTAATGTTGAGTTACTATTAGTAATAATCAATTGCGACCCACACGGACTTGATCTCCCGGGAGGTATCTCGTTCTTCATCTCTGGTTTGCATTTATTGGCCGGTCAGAGTGAACACTGACGAGGAACAGACCTCCTACCTCTTTCTTGCCTTAATCGGCTGGCTAGAGTGGAGATTCGCAAGAGAAAACGTGCTCGGAGGAAGGAATGCCCGCGCCTACGGTGGCCGGAGGTCTTGCGACGTCCGACGCCGTCCACCACCGCGGGTGGGGTGGAGTTAGGACACTGTCCTCTCCCTCTCGCGGCCCGCCTCCTCCTTCACGAGCATTACTGCTACACAAAGGCGACCGCTTCCCACTCCATCTCGCCCCGCAGCATGACCTCTACCGATGTCGGGCGCGAGAGGTCTCCGCCTATCACCTCCCTGAAGACACGTCAGTGCACTGCCCAAGTTGGGCAGTCTTGCACCGTATGCTCTACAGTGTCTTCCGGGCGATCTTCACAGTGGTGACACCCAGGCGTATCTTCCCTCCCTATCCGACACAGGTACCTACCGAAACTACCGTGTCCTGTGAGGACCTGCGTCATGCGGTAGGTAAGGACGCCGTGACGTCTCTCCAGTCACTCCTCAAAGAGGGGTCTTACCGCCGCGATTGCAGCGTGCCCGTGGAATACATACTTAAGTAAAAAGTACCAAAAATTTAACATCATAATTGCACTATAATTTTAATAAATTATTTTTTGTTTTGAAAATCGAAATTTTATTATTAAATCCCTAGCGCGACATTTTGCGAAAGAGACATTCTGCGAAAGAGACATTCTGCGAAAGAGACATTTTACGAAAGAGACATTATGCGAAAGAGACGTTTTGCGACCAGGGGACATTTTGCGAAAGAGACATTTTGCGCCTGAGCCGCTGGCGTCTGTACCATCATAGCAAGACCTGAGAACCAGGCCTTCACGGCTGTCCATGAAGTGTGTGATGTGTGCAACTTCCAAGTTATTAAATGTGTTCAAAAAACATGAGACCATTGTGTGCATTTTTTCTTCATTTTTAAGTGGCAAATAATAATAAAAAAAACGCAAGTTAAGTAGGTACTAATTATTGTACTATTCCTTCAAAATTAAATAATAATTATTTGCCACTCAAGAGTTTGTGTGTGTGTGTGTGGGAGGTAGTCAAAGGATACAGGGAATGAAACCAATAAATTAATTTGTTAATTTACCATTTATTTTGAATAATGGAATTTGAACTAAATCAGTCTTTGGCTGTACACCAGTGCACAAAATAACTTCGCGATACAATCACATAAACACCATTACAACATGGCTAAAAGCTGAGATTTGAGATTTTAATCCACTTCCTCCATGCGCGACGCATCATCAGCATCGCCCTCTAGCGGGGGCACGTCGCCGGCGCTCGATTCCTCAACCTGGATAGGCTCGTCCTCATCAATGCCAAGACCTAACTTGATCATGCGGTAGATGCGGGAAGCATGGACCTGGGGCTCGTCAAGAGCGAAGCCAGATGACAGCAGCGCAGTCTCGTACAGCAGGATGACTAAGTCCTTGACAGCTTTGTCGTTCTTGTCAGCCTCTGCCTTCTGCCTCAGAGTCTCGACAATGGAATGGTCAGGGTTGATTTCAAGATGCTTCTTGGCGGCCATGTAACCCATGGTGGATGTGTCACGAAGAGCCTGAGCCTTCATGATACGCTCCATGTTGGCAGACCAACCGTACTGCGCTGTGACAATGCAGCAAGGTGATTCTACAAGACGGTTGGACACAACAACCTTCTCCACTTTGTTGTCAAGGATGTTCTTCATGACCTTGCAGAGACCTTCGAACTTGACCTTGTCTTCCTCGCGCTTCTTCTTCTCTTCCTCATCCTCAGGGAGCTCCAGACCCTCCTTTGTGACTGACACAAGGGTCTTGCCGTCATACTCCCTCATCTGTTGTACTACATACTCATCAATTGGCTCAGTCATGTAAACTACTTCATAACCACGCTTCTTGACTCGCTCAACAAATGAAGAGTTGGCTACCTGGTCACGGTTTTCACCAGTGATGTAGTAGATGTGCTTCTGGTTCTCCTTCATGCGGGAGCAATACTCTTTCAGGGAGCATGCCTCGTCACCGGATGCAGATGTGTGGTAGCGGAGCAAGTCGGCAAGTTTGGACCTGTTCTGAGAGTCTTCATGGATTCCAAGCTTCAGGTTCTTGCTGAACTGTTCGTAATACTTTTTGTAGTTCTCCTTGTCCTCAGCCAACTCCTCGAAGAGTTCTAAGCATTTCTTAACTAAGTTCTTCCTGATGACTTTGAGGATCTTGTTCTGTTGGAGCATCTCACGAGAGATGTTGAGGGGCAGGTCCTCACTGTCGACCACACCCTTGATGAAGTTCAGGTACTCTGGGATGAGGTCCTCGCAGTTGTCCATGATGAACACTCTGCGTACGTACAGCTTGATGTTGTTCTTGCGCTTCTTGTTCTCAAACAGGTCGAAGGGAGCACGGCGGGGTACAAACAACAGTGCTCTGAACTCCAACTGACCTTCCACAGAGAAGTGCTTGACAGCAAGGTGGTCCTCCCAGTCGTTGGTGAGCGACTTGTAGAAGTCACCATACTCTTCCTGTGTAATGTCATCAGCGTTGCGGGTCCAGATGGGCTTGGTCTTGTTGAGCTCCTCGTCCTCTGTGTACTTCTCTTTGATAGTCTTCTTCTTCTTCTTGTCTTTCTTGTCCTCCTCCTCATCTTCTCCTACATCCTCGATCTTGGGCTTGTCCTCCTCCTTCTCGTCCTCTTTCTTCTCCTCCTCAGCCTCGTCGTCAGAGAGCTCCTTCTCGCGTTCCTTCTCCACCATCAGTTTGATGGGGTAGCCGATGAACTGTGAGTGCTTCTTCACGATCTCCTTGATCTTGTGCTCCTCAAGATACTCAGTGAGGTCTTCCTTGATGTGTAAGACGATCTTTGTACCACGGCCTAGGGGCTCGCCGTGGTCGGGGCGCACGGTGAAGGAACCGCCCGCCGATGACTCCCACACGTACTGCTCGTCATCATTGTGCTTGGAATGGACTGTGACGCGGTCTGCGACCAGGTAGCATGAGTAGAAACCCACACCAAACTGACCGATCATGCTGATGTCAGCGCCCGCCTGAAGGGCTTCCATGAACGCCTTAGTTCCCGACTTAGCGATGGTACCAAGGTTGTTGACGAGGTCAGCCTTGGTCATACCAATACCGGTATCAATAAGTGTGAGTGTACCTTCGCTCTTGTTGGGAATGATCTTGATGTAAAGCTCCTTGCCGCTGTCCAGCTTCGATGGGTCGGTGAGTGACTCATACCGGATCTTGTCCAGGGCGTCTGAGGAGTTGGAGATCAGCTCACGAAGGAAGATCTCTTTGTTGGAGTAGAATGTGTTGATGATCAGGGACATGAGCTGGGCGATCTCCGCCTGGAAGGCGAAGGTCTCGACCTCCGCGACATCGGTCTGCATTTCTTCGGGCATTTTGACTGTTTCACTTAATATAAAATAGTCCTCAAGTTAAACGTTAAATTAAGCACAGAATTAAATACTTTCTTCACTTGACTAGCGCGGTTTTAAATACACGTGTTAAAAGATCGCGTGGAATCGCAGCGTATCTCTCACTTCGATTTTCTTGAATTCAATGACGCCGGGCGGAATGTCAGGACGCTTTTATAGACACGATACGCTGACGCCATCTGTGAGCGAGTAGAAATTTCTAGATTCGGCGCGCTACTCGACAGGGGCTCGAGACATTTGGTGACTTGATGAGATGTTAAAAATGAATTCAATGCTCTCTATACATTTTACAAAGTATGAATATGTTTACCTATTTATTTGGGTACATGGATGAATATTTGATTTTTATTCGTGTGTTTACATAAAAATACATGTAAATACACCATTTATCACAATAAATACAACTACAATTTGACATGATTGAATAATAATAAGTGTCTATTCATAATATAACCGAATTAAAGGAAATAAATATAGTGATCGACAATAATCGAACAATATTAGAAGAATATTGGTAAATAAAATAATTTAATAGAAAATACTACCAAAGGAAAACCAGTAAATAATAAAAACAAGTTACTTTTTTACATTCATGTACAGAACACGTCAAACGTATATACTTGCATCATAAAAAAATATCAATTATATAAATTTACCTTCTTAATAAAGTTTTAAATTGAAGATTTCCTAATTTCAAGAAGTTGATAGTATGGGATTCTTTGAAAATGTTTAGAACCCCAGCGTACGTTTTTTATAGTTACGCTACTCGACGAGCGATGGCGCTAGCATCGCACCATTGATTCTCTGAAAAACATTCTAGAACCTTCGAGATCCATCTACAGAATTTGTACAAACTTTAGTATTTTCTATGAAATCGTACTGAAATATAGGCTTAATCAATAGTTTTGACTAAAATATTAATTTTAAAAATATCGCACTTCTAAGTTTAATTCAAATATATAAAACTTTAACTATTTTACTGGTTTCTACTAGAATGTTCGAACCAGATCCGGTCTATAGTTCGACTTTTGCCCGCCGTTGGCGCTAGTTGCTTCCGGAGTAACATTTATGTCAAGTTCAATGAAGTGCTTGGGGATACCAGAAAATAATTAAATGGTAATTATTTTTAAATACATAATAAAATTTCAGTTTCTAGTGGATGAACTTCAATGGAAAAAAATGTGTTTTTTTTATTGATTTTATATGCGGAATTGCCCCATCTCCTGTGGGTATCGTAGAAGGCGACTAACGGATATTAGCTAGAATTTGAGGTCAACCGATACATGGCGGTATAACCCTGTCGTTTGCTGAAATGCCTCAAAATGCTTAACCAGATGGTGGGCAGCAGCACCATTAGCAAAAGTATTTCAGCATCTGCGGTTGCCAATCCGCCTGCCAAGCGTGGGGACTACGGCAAATCCTCCCAAAAAATGAAGTGCAATAATTCAAGGCATCATTTCCGTTTCCATCTGGTGCTGCACGTCAGACCCGGCTATCCCCCTCATGGATGGTTTTAGTCACCCAGAAGCTCAGTCGGCGTGTCCAGCATCGCATAACGTAATTCTACTGTTGGGTTTGAAACAATAATATATAGGTACTTCATATCGCACTAGAGTCATTCTTGTTTCAGTGTGTGAACAACCAGGCTTTCGAACTGAAGTAAATCGTAGTACAGTTTTATCGCTCAAGCGTCAATTACTCATTTGTTTGTCGAGCTGATGTGGTACACCCATCAAAATCGATTTAGACATTTTGACGTGAGCTCAAAACTTAACATACACTATCGGATTTATAATATCATAACAAGCTGTTTTCCGTGGCTCCAACCGCGTGTCATTCGAAAATTATTCAACGTGAACGTTATACCTAGTAGGAGCACACGCTGCGTTTTCCGATCCGTGGTCGCCACTCGAGAACTTATCTTCCCCACCGACTTGTCGTTCTGCGTGGTGGTCTAAGGGGGAGGCCTATGTTCAGCAGTGGACGTCTTCTGGCTGATGATGATGATGATGATGAACGTTATAGTGGGATAACCAACATCCTGTGTCATTCCAAACTAAAACCTGCCTCCAGGAACTGCCAAAGGAAGGGCCAAATGACTGCCGGGATCGTGGAACTATCTTAAAATGACACCACGGCCTTTGAACGCAAATGGCAAACGAAGGAACTTTAGTTCGGCAAGAGTCTGACAGCTCTTGTCTGTCGGTCTACCCAGGGCTGTAGGACTCATTGTTTTACACATGAAAAAAGGAGTCACATTAATTTTATGCAAGTGAAATTAAAGCGGAGTCTTACTACTTGACGTTATTTTAATCATGATGTATAAACCCTATATGAAAAGCGAATAACTAAACGGCAATGGCAATCTCTTTGATATAAAAATAAATAATACTATTTGTATTTGAGAAAAAACAACAAAGAATTTTATTAACAGACTATTTTCAATAAATGGTACGTTTTATAATAAAAAAAGATGTACGTTTTTATCAATGGAGGCTGGCAACTTTAGTGCTAGACTATTGATTATTACTTTAGACATTTTGCAGGTGTTTTATTTTAGAAGCATGCCCTTTACAAGTACAAAGTAGTCCTTGTGCACCTGAATATTGCATTAATTTGTAGCTGATTCGGCTTATCCATTGCAATAGGTAGTAAATAATGTAATTTCAGAGCATTCTCGAAAAAACGATTCGCCGGCACTGGAAACAATGCGTTTCCACTTCCAGACAGTTCTGTTATTCCATTAATTTTTAATTAAAATATAATGATGTAGGTACTGAACCTAGCTCTTAGGTATTTCAACCTGTGTTTTCCTAAAAAAACCTATTTTTTCTCTACACGTGTTGCTTTGTTCGACGGTTTTAGTGACACTATCCTATTAGGTATTTCTATTCCTATCTACTTGGTGTCTATTTATGATACCTAGGAACGGGATTTAGGAAAGTAATTAGCGTCTACTTACTCCTTTACCTTTAGTAGAGGTAGCCAGGCACCTAGCAGAAGGAATCAACTCACCGATTATCTAGTTGCTAGGTAGGTGCTTATTGCACCTAAATGTGTGGTCTGCAAGTCTGCAACCGAAAGTTCCATGCCCTAAAATCAATAACAGCCGGCGTGGTGTACCTACCTAATTTTCTAGAACATTATTCTGTTGCTATGCGCCCCTGAGGATGTGTGGTGTGGTGTGATACTATTGAATTATAAGCTAAATTAGATGACTAATTCTGGAATGTGATAAGACTTGAAATCAACGATATGGTACCTACTAGAAACTATGAATGTACTAATTTTCTAGAATTTGTTTATATACAAGGGAAGTCCCTAAAACAAGGGGTTTATTGTTCTTGTTTTCTTCACATAAAAAGTATTTAGTTAGAGACCTACATAATGCCATCGGCTTCCTGCAGTTACTAAGTACATACCTACCTACTCACCCCAAACCTACTCTTATTAATATACTTTTATTTAAGTAATTACATAAACGCTAATTTAATCAAGATGTTACAATATTCTCGAAAATGTCATCAACTCATAACCTAGTCATCGCCGGAACAAAAAATTGGCGCTAAATCATACCGGTGCGTTCAATGATAAAATAACACGTGGTATTAATTTTTAGGTTAATTTATTTAAAAATGAATGAAAAAGACATTGAAAAATACACGAAGTAATAGCCCAGAAAACCGTTAGAAAATTATAATTTATGAAAACAAAGAGCTTGAAGAACATTTACTTAGAATAGTATTTAAACATAGCAAGTAGGAAGTCTTAGTTTTCATGTAAATGATAAGAAGTAGCGGGGCGAGGTCAATGACATGACTTTTAATAGAATCAATAAGGGCAAACAAGAGAAATTTAATTATACAGCATCATGCAATTATCGCGTAGCATTTGTTTCTTTCTAATTGACATTCTTCCTTTGTTGAAGATGACGACGCATTATGTGTGATGATGGTGAGTCAACTCAAATGTGCTCTCAAGACGTATCGATTCATTGCGCAGTTGTTACTTAGAATTGGGAGGCAAAGGGTCGGGAGGTTCTATAGATTTCTAGAATATTCCTAGTTCGTGGCATCTTTCCACAATGTTCCATGGAAACGGAAGTCCCGATGCAGATTGCGGTTTCAGCATTTGATGCGCCCTCTAGTGGGAAATAGTGCAAACAACGTAACCTGCTCCACGACCCGGCCAATTTTTGTTGTCATGTCATGAGAATCTTTTAAAGCATCATATGAATGGCTGTTATAAAAAATAATGTAAATGTGAATTACTGTATAAAATTACCTATAATTTGATGACTTTTGTTACGCAAAATAACCAGGTTGAGGATAGCACCATCTTTTGGCGAATAGCAGCAACATTTGTTTTTAAAACTTCTAAGAGTGAATATTACTCACCACTAGATGTCGCTTATCTTAAGAATTATCCATAATGTTCTACAATGATCTCGATGTTTCCCGTACGTTCCGACTCCGTTGGCTGTAAATATAAAAGCGATGCGCGCCTCTACTGGCGACAGTATTGAACTAAACACAAGCGAATTCAAAGCGAGTGCGAAGTCGAGTCTACAAGCAAGTAGAGTCCACACAAATACTTCTACAAGTTGTCTACAAGCGATTTGAGTGTTTTTTGAGATTGCTATTGAATTATTCGTATCAAGTTAAGAACAATGGCGCTTCTACCATACATATTGGATGATATTCGTCCCCGTCGTCTCCGAGACCAACTATTCGGCCTAGATCTTACTTCTGACGACTTTCTGACGGACATCGTCGATCGTCCGGTGCTGTCTGTGCGGAAATACCTTCGTCCGTGGAGAAATTTAGCTGCAGTCGCCCGGGACGTCGGATCCAGCATCAAATCTGACAAGGACAAGTTCCAGGTGAACTTGGACGTCCAACATTTCGATCCTGAGGAGATTTCTGTTAAGACTTCTGATGGATACGTGGTGATTGAAGGGAAACATGAAGAGAGGAAGGATGAGCATGGATTTATCTCGCGTCAGTTTAAGCGTCGGTACGCTTTGCCGGAAGGTTGTAATCCGGAGACTGTGGAGTCGAGACTTTCTTCTGATGGTGTCCTAACGGTCGTGGCTCCGAAGGTTTCCGAGAGTAAGAACGAGAGGGCTATTCCCATCACCCACACGGGGCCTGTGAGGAGGAAACAGCATGATGAAGAAGAACAAGAGGTCAATGGTAACGCTGAAGAGGCAGATACCAAATCTCCGCAAAAGAAACGCAGAAAGTAGATTATAATTAGTTTTGTTTGTAATTAAATAAGTACCTACTTTACTTTTAATTTTATAAGACTGATGCCAGTATTTTTAAGTTTTTAATAAACCATTTTTTTTTGTATTTGTGTTGTTTTTTTTCCTAATAGATAGCACTTTTTACCAACATCGCAGAATTATTAGCCCTACACACTCTCTAAGCGCCTTGTAAAACGTTAATGCACAGATTGCTCAGAAGAATTTTGTAGGCATTCAAAGACACGAAATCTTTTTTTAATTTATTGCTAATACAAAAGAGATTGAAAGTTGAAAAGTGTATAATGTCTGTTGTAATAACCAAGCATAGCTAGGCGGGGGTGAAGTGGACCCTGACTTCACAGCTTAGAGCGAGGCCCCATTAGTGCGTTGCGCTGCGTTGCGTTGCGTGGCACGTAAGTAGCTTTCTTTAGCTATGCATCTCTTAATAAGATGCAACGCAACGCAGCGCAGCGCAACGCACTAATGGGGCCTCGCCCATAAGGGGCATCTCGCCCAGAAAAAAAACCTTACAAATATTTTCCCAGGGAAGAGGTGGGCTCTATTACTTGAGAGAAAGTAATCTGTGGCTAAGTTGGAAAAATAAATAATCCAGCGTTGCATGAGCGCTGCGGCCGCGCGGCCGGCAAGGCTATGATTATGTTAATGGACAGGGCCCCCGTAAGGGCTACTGGCGCCTGTGTGCAAAAAGGATTTTGGCGCCCCTTAAAGCATTTTGAATCATCATTTTTTTATGGTAGGTAGGTAAGTTGTGTATTTTAAAATTCAGCGCCCTTGGGCTGTAAAGCTCAAGCTCTCTGTAAGCCTCGGAACTTAAACACAAAAGAAACCATCAACTTCACACCCAAACCAGAGTGCCATACCATCTTAGAGAAGACAAACAGTTTTAAAAAATTTTTAGAACACAAGATTAAACTAAGATACAATAAGAAGCATTTAGTATTGAAAAATGAGCTATCAAAAGGGAGGTCAAGAAAACCGAATGGCAATTTATGAATTACTAAAACCCGGTCCCGATGGTTACAAATACAACAAAAAAAATAATTATCCGAATCGGTCAAGCCGTTTTCATGTTATGTCGTGACAACGGAAAACGGGTTTCATTTTTATATATATAGATAGTTAAGCGCGAGCGAAGCGAGCGCGAAATTTTTTAGGTTTTTGGAATAGAACAAGGTAATTCTTCATATAGGAGCGAGCGCAGTCAGCTCCAAAAGTAAAACGTTTCCGGACTTCAAGTTTTAGTCTGAAAGTGAGATCAAATATTTAAAGTACTTACTTGTATGTAATCCCATATAAATTCTCAACTCCTATTTCTAAATTATTTAAAATCTTTTATTTTTATTTTTTTGGGCCCTTTGGTTTTGCGCCCTTAGAGGATGGCGCCCGTGTGCATTGCACACTTTGCACATATGGATGCGGGGGCCCTGTTAATGGAGAATAGCACTGCTAAAAAAAACGTGTGTTTGCGAATACAAATATGTCAGGCACTGAAAAAGTATAGACAATAATTCTCTCTTAAAAATGTAATATCAATAAAATTTACAAAGCAACTAATAAAGTTCACTCAACACTCTAATGGCCAAATTAGAAAACATGCTCCGAGCAGTACAACTTTATGTTTGACATTCGTTTCTTTGGGGAAGGAGACTCCAAAGTTGATGGCGTTGACGGCGCTGACGGCCGGGCAGTTGTCCTGCATCGATCCGATAGCAGTGTGGGGCCCTTCGTACGAGAACAAATATACCTCGTACATGTAACGGCACACTCCAGTGGCACGGATCTTAAATATTTTCCTCCCAGTCTCATCCTTTACTATGTAACATCTAGTGCACCTGGGCCGCTCCCGGACAGTGCCCAGTAAATTTCCAGGAGGAGCACACACTAACACTTTGTTCGTACACAAATCGAAGGGCCTTTTAACGCTTATTACTTCGTTGCCATAGTTGTTGAATATTTTCACAACGAACTGTTTGAAACGTTTCGTTTGTACTGCTAGGAACACCTTCTGCCCTCCGCTGTTGAATATTGTGAATGCGTCACCGCTTTTACTTATGACATTGTGCAAATGGTCTCTTTTTTTGGCCACAATCAGTTGGTCTAAGGGACAGACGAAGGCGAGACCTGGATGGACATCATCTTCATCGTTTGCGGGACATTGCATCCAAAGTGAACCTGATGAGCCTACACTTGTTGATCTTGTGACGGTTACCATTTACGATGATGTCGACTTCATGATAGGTATACGTACCGCTGTTCTCAACGGTTTACATGATTTTCTGATTACAAATTTCATAAAAACATGATTGAATAGAAGTGGCAGATTTTGTGTGCTTGACAATTATGAATAGAAACCATTGACGGATGTCTTTGGTTTCAAATCTAGGACCTTTTTATAAAATGATTAAAATCTACAATCCGCGTCACCTCTCATGACCTGCGGGAAAGTACTACACTTATTTATGCAAAATAATATTGATGTGTTGATTACACTAGCACTGCCTCAAAAGTGGCTCGTGGTTCGGATTATACTGTATTATTAATCCTGTCCTGCACCCCTGCACTATAGGCTAAAATAATGTGAATTTCTCTCTGCGTTTATTAAAGAGACATCTCTTGACTTTATTAGAAACAACAAACATTTTGAGGGAACGGTTTAACTAGCGCCATCTATATAGTATGTTGAGATAGATATAAAATGTAACTCTCATATTAGTGTTTACAGTTTGAAATAGATGGCGTTAGCAAGCCGTATAGTTCTTGCTCTCTCAAAATTATAAAATTTTTGAGTGTAGCCATTTCAGGCGGGTGAACATATTTAAAACGAAATGATTTCAATCATTACTACCTCAATCTGTAAATTTTTTAAAATAGATTTTCAACCCTATTATAATGGAAGGTTAATGTTCGATTCGATTGGTAAAATTTACAGATTGGAGAGTAGGTTGACCGGCTGGCCTCTGTACCTACATATTATTGTTTCATATAACTTTTTCTAACGTCCGTTTTTAGGGATCCTTTTCCTAAGGGTAAAGCGGGAACCTATCGCCACGACTTCACTGTCTGTCCGTCTGTCATCAGCCTGTCTCATGAACCGTGATATATAAACAGTTATACACGGATGATGTATTTGTGTTGGCGCTATTACTAAAAAACGAATAAAACAAATATTTAAAGGAGCTTCAGTTATAACAGGCATGTTTTTTCCCCTTTTTTTCATCATCCTTTTTTATAACATCCTAAATACTTAATTTATATAAATCTTTAGTAATAATACTTTAAAATATTAAAATACAATTCCTCAAAATTGTATAATCTGACTAACTTGAGTCACAATCGCCTTCAAAAATTTCAATAAATTTTGAATTTAACAAAAATTTTGCCAGTTACGAAAAAAAAAGAAATAATAATTATACCTCAGAACTATTGAAACCATACAAAATTAAAGCTTTGAATAGAGCAGTGGGGTAAGCAGTAATCAAGCGTCCTTAATCAAGAAAAGAAACTGCCTATCGACGAATTCTGTGTCCCCTACGCTCGGGGACTTTAGGGCTCGCGTCCCGTAGGGGACAGTCAAGGCTATTGTAGGGGACCACCGGGAGTGACAGGCACGTCACTTCCGTAAGACTTTGATGTAAGTGTGGTGTCATGTTGGATTGGCGGTCTAGGGGTCGTGAGTTCGAGCGTTGGTCGGTGTATTTTTGCTTTGCTAGTTTGTAAGCTTTCTTATAGGAATGTTATTTGTCATATTGAATCGTTTAATTACACTTTTCTTGTAGTGGCTTTCTCACAATGAATCCGATTTTAAAATCATTAAAGACTGGTAAAAATATTTCATGATTCGTCTTGTCGATAGATCATCCTCGTTATTATAATGTCTTCAATTATCATTTGAAATTTTTCGGATTTTTCAGTCCCCCCCCCTGCCGCCCCTGCCCCTTGACGCTCTAGCTTATGTCGATTACATGGATTAGAAACTTGAAGAAAATATCTTCAATCTTTCACCAAAAGATACCTGACAGAGTTCAAGCAACCTCCTTAGAACTGCGTTCGTCTGACCAAAAACAAGAATTTCTCCAGGATTTTGAAGACAAGCCAAACCGTACAAAAAATGCTGCATTGCTAAGAAAAATATAATAATATAACGTTAGCAAATCTTCAAGATTCTTATTAAGGGGAACTGTTTAATTGAGTTTCCTCCCTAACCTACGTAGAACACGCACACTATGACAATACATTCATATATAAATAGTTGCTATATATATATAGTAATAAAGTATAAATGATGGAACTAACATATAGGAAAATATAATATATTTGTTCGTATAGCTACGGCCTGAGCTATATATATTGCTCGGTGATGGAATATGAAATGTGTGGAGAGGGTTGCAACTTTAAAACATTTTTTTTTTAATTACACGATTTTTTATTGTTGTTAAAACCACAACATTGTATAGTAAAGTAAAATTACACGATTTTTTATTGTTGTTAAAACCACAACATTGTATAGTAAAGTAAGTTCAGAAAATGTTTATTAGTACTGCTAATAACCAGTTTTCCGAAAACTTTCTAAATTACTACGAACAAATAAGGAAAATTAAACTAGCGCGTCCGTTTCAGTGATAACTTGTTTTGTTTGATAAAGTTATGTTGAAACACATGCACGTGGGTGTAATTAACTACAAAACAAACCAAACAGATTACTAATGTAATTACTTACATTGAAAAGATAAAATATTATGTTCAGCTAATGTGCCTGAAGTTGCATTATACTGTTATTTTTTTAAACATGCAATTCTACTAACCTACCATATCTGACACATTGACGTTATAATTACTGTTTCGTTTGTGATTATGGATTTAATATGTTTTTGATGAAACTCATGATAAGTGTCATGTGTGCATGAATGACTAAACTGAAACACTGTGCTTTTTAATTTAACCTTAAATATTAATCAGCTGATGTACTGATACTGTTACTGTTAGCCTACATCACCCAACTGCTGGGCGAAGGCGTCTCCCCATGATGCTGATGTAGAGAAATAAAAATAAGACATAAATTATTTTGTTGGTTGATGACTTGAATCTTTATAATCTTGCTATTGAAGTGTGATACAGACATATAAGTACAGTAAGTTTTTTCTTTTTTAGATTTTGAAACACAACGGGATGTCGACTATGGCGTGGCCCTTAATTGCCCCCTGGCTCAGTGCAATAACCTATTATTTTCTGGTAAAATCGTCATTTGAGTCCTGACTAAAATGATCCTTCAATAACTCTTTACGTTTCAGGGTCTTGGTTACTTGACGAGATGAGACAGTCTGCGACCTCTCCCCGCTATAGCCTGGATCTCGGTCGCACACGAGGATACTCCACCTTCTATCACCTCTACAAAGACTGAGGCAAGGCAGATCTCCGCCGTGTCCTCCTGGTGGACAAGATATCAGGCAGGCGTATCCTGCGTATCAACTGAACCTTCAGAAAAAAAGATTCCTGTTAGAATCAGCCAATTCTCAAAGAAGAAACTGACAGTCGCGATTGCGGCGAGCACGTTATAATTTGCCTTGAAATGAAAATCCATATTCCCAAATTGTACTGTAGGTACATAAACTGGATGTCACTATAATTATGACATGGACCACCTTCGTTTCAGTTGTTAATCTGTCCAGCTGAGTAACTCCCGAGCGCAGAGAATCTGTCCAGTTGCTCCGGAGGGAACAAAAGTATACTAAAAACTGTAAGTTAAAATTAAAAAAAAAAAACAAAAAGATCTAGTTAACGATAATAATTAACAGCGACTCCTTAGTTCCTATGTTCGCAACACACATACGAAGCGCGGCGCGCTCCGTCTTAAGGACGACATATGAAGTAATTTTTTTTCCAACTCCCCAACACCGGAAATTCAACCTTAACACCCGACCAACAAAGTCCAAATTGCTTATACATGCGAAATATTTTTTCCATTTCATATTTACGAATATGCCCCAAATTCCCCAAAAATTAGAACCGTGAAAGCGGCGGGGGGAGGGGGGTGGCCCTATAAGGGTAGCAAGTACGAATTTTTCCACACACACAGATGTATTGTAGGGGGTTGAAGGGGGGGGTGAGATAGTAGATAGTTTTAGAGAAAGAAAATATTATATATGTTTGTTGCGATGAATTCGGTGGAACACTTCATTTAGCGTTATTGTTAATTGTGAGCGCGGGACTGAATGTCTGAAGTAGCGCCCGCTTCAGGAACGAAGCGAAAATGTGGGCGAAAATAGCTGTTTTATTAACTAGGAGAGGTATCAAAAGTTAGGCAGGGAAGAGCTTAGTTCAGTTCTAAAATATCATAACATAATGACAAGACTGTTTTTTCAAAGGGTCAGGCAGAGATCTACTTGAGCGACACCCAATGTTTTTCAATTCTTATATTCGATCTGAACGGACTATACTGGTGTGCATCTTTTTGATATTTAGCGGTGGTGTGACTAGAAGGCCAAAGCCTGCAGGGTCGAGGGACTAACGATCTTCCGCGACCCCTGAACGTCTTTACGCTCCGGGGCCACGCACGTAGCCGCTATTGAAGGACACACAAGTCTGACAGTCCATGTGTCACCCAGGAAAGTTGGTTAAGGCGTCTGGAGTACCTATCCAGAAGACGCGGGTTCGAATCCCACTTGCAATCTAAAATTTTTCTTTCCTCAAAAATCATCTTTACGATGCGCATCGCATGCGTTAATGCGTTTAAAAATAATTAATTACCCTGATCATGTTTATAAATGCAATTTGAGTTTTAGTATTTGTTTTCGGGTGTAAATGGAACAGTTTTAATGATCATTATTTATTTATTACATTGTAATTGATTCCCTTGGTATTTGCGCCAGGGTAATCAAAATTTATTATGGAAATTTCGTCATTTCTATGAAAAAAAGAAAGTTTTCGTATTATTTCTTATACATATATTTTTATAGCCGTGTTATCGATTAAAAATCATTTATCTTATTTAATTCGCACGAATTTCCTGCCTGTTTTCATATTTCAGATTTGAGCAATGCCTCCAAAACAATCAAGGCAAGAAAGATTAGAAAAAAACGACTTGCAGAACGTCTTAGACTACAAAAAAATTAGAGGCTACTTTAAAATAGTAATAAACTTTGGTTTTCTTTTAAAACATTGTTTAGATTTTGATTCCCTTGTCGTCGTTTTTTGATTCCCCTGACAAGAAAAAAATGAAACTGCTATATATTGAGAACCATGCGGCCAAAAGTGATGCCAATTCGTTTAATGTGTTTATAATGAAGTTAAATTTTATATTACTTTGTTACTTAGAAAGAATATGTGTAAATAAATTTCGCCAGGGGAATCAACTGAATATCGGCAATCTCAGGATTCACCCTTAACGTCTCACCAATTTCTGCGAGGATAGATTATATAGAATCGTTTAAAATTGAAGCATTTATATCACATTGGTTAAAGGCTCTCTTGGATTAACAAAAAATAAATGTAATGAAGCTGAAGTCCCAGTCACAAAATATAATAACTGTGAAAGTACCGTAGAAGCCCATTCCAAGAAGTAGATCTTTATGGAGAAGAAACGGGCAAGAAACTCCGTGGACACCCTTTTTTTAATGATTAATTACATCTTAGCCTAAATCTGTAAGTTTTGTGACTTATAAATAAACGACACATAATATGAACGATCTATAATATGATAAAATGCATCGTAAACATGGTTTATTCTACTTTGTCCACCTGGGTGGACAGAGTGGACAACTTTGGTGTCCTCAATTCATGAAATAGAAATGATTTCCGGTTTTTTTTAAACTTAGATAAAGCCCTTGGCTTGGTACCTATAACTTAAATATTTTGTTTGTCACGCTTTCACGCCTAAATTGCTGAATCAATTTTGATCAATTTAGTCGCAAAGATAGATAGAACTGTAGGTCATTCAAGGCTCCTTTTTTATATAAAACTTGAAGAGAAATTCGAAGCCTAAAAATAAACACAAAGCTATAGTTTTAAAAGCATGCCAAATCCATATTTTATTGCTTACTTCAACTACGGTTAAACTCGTAAGGCTGATACGGTAAGACATTAAAATCACATACGAGTGCATGTTACAGACATTTTTAACGACAACCAAGCAACCATATCGTTAAAATTAATGTCACATTTACATAGGACGTAACTTGTACATTCTTATGTAAAACGCTTTATCTAAACCAAATAAAAATGGTATTTGAAGGGGAAAAGGGGTATATGAGCCTTGATATAACTTCGTGAACAATTGATTTTACACTAGCGAGCAAAAGTAAGTATGTAGTCACTTTTTGTTTTTCGTGGTAAAATCATCAACTGAGTCCTCCCGAGTAAGTGTTGAGCGGGAGGGACTGTCAGACTCTTGCCAAATCCACGTTATCCTTCAATAGGCCTTTACGTTCCAGGGTCACGGTAATTCGATAAGTCCCGCGACCCCGGCAGGCCTCTAAAAGTCATAATGCTGACAAACTTTGAGGCGCGCGTGGAACACAAAGCGCCGTATACCCCGGCATGGTTCATGGTCGGACAGCGAGTCACCCATCGCCGCCCGCATGCCCATAAGTATGGAATTACTTACTAGGAATTGATCCGGGATAGCTCCTTAAATAATGGTGTGATTTGAATGAATTTGGTTTCAATTGAAAGTTAACGGTTTAAACTTTAGAATCTTACTATTTTTATTATCCTTACTACTTAGTTATTAAGTACTGAAGATCTCGTGGAATCGCAGTGTTTCCATATATTTGCTCGCGACTGTTTTTTACACGCCTCCTTATTGATTCAGAAAGTAGCAACTTCCTCGCAATTGTAAGTTATTATACGATTCCTGTAACTGAAAGAAAGTTTTTTTATTTGTTCCATATTGTCCCACTTCTGGGCAAAGTCCTCCTTCATTATTTCCACTTATTTCTATGGTGTGGTAAATAAAATTTTTAGTATGGCATTTCAGATAACCTTCTCTAGACTCCGCATACAATGCAACCGTCAACAGCAACCGACAAGTCAGTGCGAAACATAATTACTTATATTTTGGGCATGACAGATAACCTCCTCTAGAGTCCGCATACAAGGCCAACCGACACGTCAATGCGAAACTTGGGTGAGACACACTACCACAAATGCGTAATCGGGGCAGATACCACGTGGCGCCACCACTGCTCAAGTTTGGTATTTCGTATAATAAAATCGACCTAGCTTTTTTCCCCCGTGTGTTCACTCTTTTCGTCTCGGCTGCTATTGGTCGTAGTGCGATGTTATATAGCTTATAGACTTCCTTGATAAATGCACTATTCAACATAATTAGTAGATTACGCACCAGGGAGTAAAGCATTGCCTTACGTCACGGCCGTATTGAATCCCGAAGCCGACACTCAAGGATTCTGGGGGTGAACCTCTTGTAAGCGCAGCGAGGAGGTTCAAGGTGTAATTAATATTCCACCCCAAATAATAAAATAATTCAATATTAAATTCACCGAAGTGAAAACGAGGGAATAAAAAATTTAATTAGGAAGAATCCTTAGTGGAGCGAGGGATTCAAGTCAGCCCAGAAGGCAGAGATAGGAAAATAAATTCGATGTTGAATTTGATGGTGGTAGATCAACCGTCGACGTGAAGTTGGCACCATGTAAGCGATCAGCTTTGACTGCCAGCGGCGCCATTAACTGATACGATTCTTGTGAAAGGTTTCATACGGGTTTCTTGAGGTTCCAAATTTCAATCACTTATTCCCACGGAATACTGAATTCAGTACATAATAGTCCCGGCTCGAGCGAGGGGGGAATATGTCATGCTTTAACAGTAATGTTTGCCTGACGTAATAATATGACAATTTCGAGCAAGTAGTGTGAAAAAATATTTTTTTCAATTCGAACCTGTAGTTCCTGAGCGCGTTCAAACCTAAGGTTCAAACTAACTCTTCACCTTTATAATATGGGTAAGTAGGTATCAGTCATTTGGGTGAACACAAACAATTAAAAAATAAAGTTAATTGGTTAGAAACTATTTTTCTAATTGTTATTTATTGTTTATTTCAACGTAAAAAACAGTGGTATAAATATTGTGGTTTAAAGAAGTTTAAAAATATTGCGGTTATAAGCAGGTTAAAGACGTCACTGTACAAAGAAGTACAAATAGACAAACAAACGTAAAAATAAAACTTGATGTCAATGTTTTCCTATTAAAAAAGTAACTACACTAACAACTAGTTATTCGACCTGAAAGTTTTTTTAAGTGATAAAATCATCAAATGAGTGCTTCCACCCAGGGCAGAGCGGGAGGTACTGTCAGACTGGTATTTACTAAATTCCACGGTGTCCGTCAATTGCCCTTTACGTTCCAGGGTCACGGCAATAAGATAAGTCCGGCGACTCTGGCAGGCTTTGACCCTCTAGACGAGAGAGATGGTCGGACAGCGAGTCGCCTTAGCTTAGATGTTGTGTTGAAAATGTTTATCAAAATATCGAGTTGGTAAGAAATCGTAGATTTAATGGCGCCCAATACCGCAACAACGGGACTAACGAATTACCATGACCCCGGGACGTAAAGGGCCATTAAAGGACAGCGTGGATTTTAGTCCGTATAAGTGTGATAGTCCCTCCTGTCCTGCCCTGGGTGGGAGGACTCATGTGATGATTGTACCACGATAAATAAAGATAGTCCCTCCTGCCCTGCCCTGGGTGGGAGGACTCATTTGATGATTGTACCCGACAAAAAAAATCTATGCTTTTCAAATAGTGATCCGCCCTGACTTCTCTTAGAAAATGTTCTTTTGAAAATGTTTATTAAAATATCCTGTGTTGGCAAAATCCATGGCGCCCAATAACACGGTCACTAGGTGGCGCTGTTATCGCACACAGCGTTCAAGTGATCGTCTTTTGTAACGTTCGAATGTTTGTAACAAAGCATGTTCCTTCCCTTAAGCCGAGCAAGTATGAGTGTTTGTTCACAACACGTAAATATGAAATAAGGGTCGTCAGAGGGTGCAGGCTTACAGGGGGGAGAAGGGGGGGGTAGAGCAGATCTATAACGAAATGATAGACAAGCTCTTTATAGAAAGATAAGTTTAGTACGTATTAGGAAATATATGAATTGCATTTTGTGAGGTAACGTTTAAAGATATGCTACACATTGTCGACTCTGATTAATCCAAAACTCGAGAGACTGTTAAAATATACGAATTATCGAGTGATTGAAATATCAAATGGTTCGAAACTGAGAGAAAATAAATATAACTTTGAATTATAGAGAGGTTCGACTTCGAATTATCACAGGTTTGAATTAACGAGAGTCTACTGTATTAGACCCATACAAATATATCCTTAGTATTTTAAGAATCGTTGACCCCTACTAGGGATTTCTTCTGTGTCGTGGGTGCGTTAACAAACATATCATCCACAAAATCATCCAGACCCGGAAGAACTACTTGCAGGTAATACAAACATTTGTTCCAAGTGCGGGGTTGAACCCGTGGCACGCTGTGCAGCAGTTGATCGCTCAGCCATTGCCCTGAATGATGTCGTTCTTTACTTCAATTTTATGAATTTCTTTGTAGAAAAGAAATAAAATAGAGAGCAGGCAAACAGAAAGCTAACAGAGTACAAGATTGAATGCATTAAAAACACCAAAGTAGCGTATACGGTTCCCATTACTGGGAAACACGATTTTTATCTTCAAAAGGAGGTGAGTCAAGTTTTCACTTTTTTCAATACTTACTGTTTTTTTTGGGTGTCTATATCACTATTTTGAAATAAGTGGTGATGTTAAGGTTGCTTAAGGCTCATATTTCCTGTTCGTATTTGAACCTACGACCTACAACTTGCCTACATGCCAATAGCCGCCAAAATCACCATACTCACTCACTTACCTTCACTCACCACTTTCACTTCACTAATGGAGCTCACTTTGGGAGGAAAATCTTCAGTTTACACGTTTATTACAAACCTGAAACTGAAAAAAATAATTCCTGATATTAAATTATGTTTCGTAGAGCTTGCTACGCCGTAGCAATAGATTATGTGATGTTACTGATGTTAGCTCAATATTGTTGATTTCAATCATGTTGCAAAAACGTCTCCTAGACACAAAAATTGTAAGATATGTGACTTCTGGGCCCGCGTTGTAAATTAAAGCTCATATCTTCTAACAGACAGGAGTCTTGTGTCGTACTTTTTTAAACTATCACGGTTTGCTTCATAGCTTAAAATATCACTTACGGGTACTCAAACAAATAAATAATCACGGAAGATGTCCCGTAAGTGACATTTTAAGTCTTGTGTCGTGTTTCACGAGCACCTCAAAGAGCTATCAGTAATCTCCTTAGAGGGGTCAAAGCATGCAGGGGTCACGAGCCTGTCTTATCAGGTAACCGTGACCCTGGAACGTAAAGGGCTATTGATGCACACCGTGGATGTAAGTCAGTACGAAACTGACAGTGCCTGCCGTCCCATCCTAGGTGGGAGGACGCATTTGATTATTTTATCACGTAACAAAAAAGCACTTAAGGTGGGAAAGTTATAGACTGATTATGCAGCTTATGGTTATGCAAATTAATAAGTGTTGACAGAAAAAAATAACAAAATTACATAATACTTAGCCATTTGTTTACAAATTAAAAAAATACACAACAAAAAGGCGTTCTAACTTTACAAGAAAAACAAGCATGTAATAACTGTTGTTTTATTTACTTTGGTCCTGAAACAGTAAGGAAATATACGTTAAATATATTTAACAAATATTCACATGTATATTTATGAGTTGGAAGTACAATGTGTAGTCGAACGGGCGCCAAACAGTGGGTACAGTCAGCAGCATTTGGGGATAACATTTTTTTTAGTTGCAATAAGGATAGTAGGGAACGCATTTTTTTTTAAATGAAAAAAAGGATTATATAAAAAATGGGCTTAGTAACACCTTTAGCGATCCATTTTTATATTATAGAAGATTAAGATTATTTTTGAAATAATATGAGAAAATTATCATGTTTCTAATAAATTCTTGTGACCGTTTGACGTTATAAGATAAATTCCAATTTAAGTAAAATCTTTTTAAGCCATCTGTGTGGATCTTTACTTTTCTTTTGAGTTATATTTGTAAGGTTTCGTTTTTTTAGAATAACATTGCTCAGTCCGTCTGTCTGTCTGTCCGTCCATCTGTTACCATCATGTATCTCATGAACCGTGATAGTTAGACAAGTTTGATGATACAATAAATATCCAAGGGATTCCCCATCAAACTAGTTTTATTTTGGTTTCTTTATCACAACTACTAACTACTCAACAATTATTAAAGAAAAGATACCTACTGATAAGTAAGTACTTACCCACACAACTATCACTCCTAATCAGTATCTCATCAACATAAAAAGCCAAATGAGCCATCAATGAACTTCAATAAAAAATAATACTCAAATAAACCACGGCACCCCGCACCCCCGCACCCCCCGCACCCCAAAACGCGAACCTTTAAAATATTGGGGGCAGACTGTACCCCAAAAAAATATATAGGGCAGTAGGAAATTTTTAAAGTGAGTCAAATAAGCGTCTTGGGAGCGAAAGGGTCGCGTTTTGTAAGGGGCTGCCCTCACGGGGGGTGGCTAGAGAAAGCGCGGATTGATAAAAAATAGACAGGTGTTAACGTTAAAAAAAAATTGTTTGGGAAAAACATTATGTTAGAAAATTGTTCATTTAGCAGTAGATTCTTGCAGCTAGTATTTGTAGGAAAATAAATACAAGTTTCTTGAAATAACACTTGTCAACCGTCACTAATTGTGTAACTGTCAATTGTCTGGAATTCTAAGCATTATAAAATAAACTAATTTTAAAATATGACAACATACAATAGAATTGTACAACTACATAGTTGATCAGAAGACATCTGAACATGATCCCCGGTGTAATTACTGTGTCTGGCAGTGTTGTTCATGGCATTTTCCAGAAATCTCTAATGAGCAGGCTGTCTGGATTTTTTTTACAGTAATAAGCTCACCCATATTACACATAACTGGCGTAATGGCGAATTACATATTACTACTGGGCAGACTTTTCTCCTGTTATAGCATGCCTATGACTTTTCTTTACACTTGTATATTAAGTTCTATTAACAAGGTTTATTTTATTTTTCCCATCCCCATTATTAATAGGTGGATAAAACAAAACTAAACTACATACATAAATAATAAAACGCAAAAAAAAATGTTTATTAAACATTATATCATACTGTCCGCTACCGTGTTCCCGCCGATCTCATGGCCTAAAGGTATTACACTTATTTTCACGCTTTTTATCTCTAACAAGGTCAGCATCGGTTGAGGTAACATGTTACACACAATAACAAACACACGTAAAACCTACTATTATTATAAGCGGAGATAACCATCGGGTTTTCAAAGGTGTATAGGAGTATGATTGGAAAACCTGCTGGCAAATGCCGTACTTATAGGTGTTTTTAATTAGAGAATCTAAGTAAGAAATAATCTTCCAACACCTGCCGACGTCATGGGCACGTGCGTAGTGAGCGGTGACTTAGTGCGGAAGATCAAATGTTTGAAACACGACAAGAGGCGCCGCCCGTAGAGTAAACGCGTACTTACAAAGTAATTAATGTTTTATTCGCGCCACCACTCCACTCACCGCCTAGACCTAAATAAGCAGGATACTTTGACTGTAACGCAAAGGGCAACCGACTGCTCCCAACTACTCAACTAAGAGCAGTGACTTATGTGGTGATTTTACGAACTCAAAAAACCTTATCAAGTATATATCCATCAATCCTCCTGATTTGCTATTTTTTAAGTTGTCAGTTAACATTCTTTGTTTTTTTTTTAACTTGGCAAAATCAACAAATGAGTCCTCCCACCCAGAGCGGGATGAAAGGGACTGAGTTGTACCGACAAAAATCAACGGTGATCCTTCTTTTCCTTCTTTCCCTTTACGTCCCAGGGTCACGGTAACTTGATGAGACAGTCCCGTGATCCATTTCAGCGGCATTTTCTTGTATAGTCAAAATTCAGGAATCAAACACCCACCCACAAGTGCCACACCCACAATTTCAACATTTCCACCACAGCCACTTATTAACAGTGATTCAAAATTAAAGTTACTGATCCTTATCACGCGTTTTTCCATGAGTTACGAGTTTTTTCCATTATTTCATGGAGTTGACCTACTTTCTTCATTGTTTCGTTTTAAAACGTTCTTTTTGTTCGGTTTTAGTCTAAAAAGTATATGGCAGACTTTAATAACTAAAAATAAAGTTATGTACTACTCGTTTCTGTTGCTACGTGTATATTTTTCCAATCAAATTGCTCAAATCTTAGTTCTAATTTACATCGTACGGATACGATGTCGAGTCGTTGCAGCGTACAGACGTGCACGCTAGCAATATTTAATTAATACTTTTATAATTGTGACCTACTTGCGTAATACATGTGAACAATGTTGCTTAGTGTGTAGTTTAGTGAATTATGGACATGAAATAGTGAACTTTTAAAAAACAAAAATGGATAATAGCCCGTCCAGTCCCAAGGGACCAGCGTCCACCACCACCTCGCCTTCGAAGTCGTCGTCGCAAATCCGAGCCCCCAGGTCAGACACAGCCGAGTTCATCGTATCTACACCTGAAATTCAGAGATGGATGGCAAATATCGAGCAGCACCTTAATGAAGTATGTTCTATTGCCACGGATGGCAAACTCAACTCCGAGCAGAAAATGAAGATTTCGAATCTATGTCGAAAAATAGGTTCTGGTACATCGCAGATGGCAGTCTTATACCAGTCACTCAAGCAGAAAACCATTTATGCGGAACAGGAAATTAATATCCTTTCCGAACAGCGCAGCCTGGTGGATCATATTTCGGACCTCAAGCAGTCGATGTTGCAGAACACTACTTCTATGGGAAATACTTCTTTTGCCGATATGGTAAAAAGAGGTACTAATGACTTTGTCCGACCTAATCATTTGACCTCAGTTGCCATTTTTCCGAATGATACACTCAAAACTAGTGACGAAACTAAAGAACTCGTGCAAAAAATCATTCGACCCGAGCAAATGAAGCTACAAGTACGTGGTATGAGAAAAATAAAAAATGGAGGCGTAATCATCAGCACCGAGACAAAACAGGACGCCGATAAACTAAAGAACGCAGTTCAGCTCTCTACATCTGGACTAACTGCTGACGAAGCCATCAAGCGCAAACCCCGGATCGTGGTTGTAGGTGTGCCGACTTCGATGGCTGAAAATGAGGTCTTCAACTGCATATTCGAACAAAATTTAGTGGACACGTTACCAGACTTGACAAAGGAATCCTTCTTGGCCGAGACAAAATTAAGCCATAAATCTGGTAAAAAAGACGCTGCAACTTGCAATTATGTAATTGAAGTTTCAGCCTATATACGAAAAGCTCTCATTCTTCGATCTCGGGTTTTCGTTAATTGGTCGTCTTGTCCTGTAAGGGACTTCACATTAGTAACGAGGTGTTACAAATGCCAACAGTATGGCCATGTAGCGAAATCATGCAGAGACGTTAATTCTACGTGTGGGCACTGTGCGGAAACAGGTCATATGATGTCCGAATGCGCGAAGAAATCTGACACCCCTAAATGCGCGACTTGTTCACGTTTTAAAAAACCCAGTGCCCACAAAACGGGAGACGCTGATTGCCCAGCTAGGAAAATAGCGGAGCACAGATATATTAATTCAATTGATTATGAAAGTACCTAGTGCGTCATAATCAAAGGCCTGACTTACGTATAATTTCTGTTGCTAAGTTGTCAAACCTTATACGAGACCACTGTGCACTGCGTCCTACTTACTATCAATTTGTCGCTGCATGAGCAAATTATACAATCGCTAAAAACATGCGATGATGATAATTTTTGTGTGTGTAACTGTGTATGAACAATACTGCTGACAATTCCTTAACAGTGAATTCACATATACCTACGTAATTAGAATATATTGACATGTATAACGCCCTTATTCTGTTGTTGACCTGTGACAGTTTTAGTTAGTTATAATAATAAAAAAAATTAACTGTTTTACTATTTTAAAGTTTAGTTAAATATTGTTAATAAATCTATTGTCCGAGTAGTAATTATTTATAGATATTAGCGCTAGTACCGCCTGTGATACAGGTATTAATTTAACCTAGTACAGGCATCGAACTTTTTAGTCCTAAAATTATTTCATAGACACTTTTATTGTATTGTACCACTTTTAATGCTGAATAAAATATTATTATTATTATTATTATTATTATCGTGCGCTATGGTTTAAAATATGTTACGTAAAAAATACTTTTTTATGTTTGATAATGAAAAGAATCTTTCTGCAAAGACAATTCAGTACCCCTAGCGCGAGTTTTTCCAGTATTTACAGCGTTTATTGTATGAAAATATGGAACAGCGCCTCTGGTGTGCGAAGAAGGAACCAATTTTTTCCTTGAAAATTGTCAATTTGAAGTCGTCAAAGTTCCAGTTTACTTTACGTCTCAAATACTGAAAACTCGTGCTGACGGTACTGATGGGTGTATTAATTGATAAATGATATTTATTTTGCAAATAGGTTTTCGCAAACACTTTTACAAGTCAAAACACTTTTTTTATAACTACGATTACATAGATGTTGCCGGTGTTTCGTACCTGACTACTCTGAGAAGAAACAGCCGAAACAAACTCAGAGGTCACAGTCTCTTTTAAAGTCCAGACATTAAATTGGTTAAGTCATGTGAGGACCATGCAGGTCTGAGATGATCTTTTGAAGAAAGAATCATGCATCAAATATGCATGATTGTTTGTGTGTGTGGAACTGTGGACCTGTCCAGTCAGTGTAAGTATTTGTTAGTTATCGTGAAGCTCGACTCATAGCTCAAGGTGTATTAGAACTAGAACTATATCATTCCGTTTCTTATTTCTGTCAACATTGTTGACATCACAGTATTAAAACCTACTTGAGCATTTTCCTGCAGTTCGCCAATGGTTTAGTAGTAAAAATTAACGTTGTATCATATATGATACGGTCGTGTCCAATATGTAGATTTATAACCAGGAAAAGCGTAGGGCCCAAAAAAAATAACTCACGTTGTATGGCCCTGAATGTCAATCAATTTTCAATTATAGAACAAATTCATAAATAATCAAAACAACAAAAAAGGCAAAGGGTTTCCATAGTGTGTTGTGACATTTAAAAAACCCGACCTTTTTACGAGTAAAGGCGTAGCCATACGATCGTAGCGCGGCGTAGCGGTCTCGTAGCGAGGGCTACGCGGGTCTACGAGGTTTTATAATGAAAGTTTTTTCTTTCAATCCGAAATATTTTTATCAATTTCTGGTTTGTATTTTTACTAAATTTTTATTATATTATATTCTAAGACGTTTTTTGTTGTCTCGGAATCCTAAAATGGCTATAAAGGGATGCCAATGACGTCACAATTTTGATCTCAGTGTATTGTTATTTTCTTACAGGAATATGATGATATTTTTTTCGTTTGGCACTGAAAACATCCACGATTTGATGAGGGTTGGTTTTTTATTTGAAGATACTAAGCTGAAATACCTATAGTTCGTAATTATAGACTTTAAGGAAGTAAGATTTTCTTGTGTTGCTTTATTAAACAAACAAACTGTTTTCGCGGCGTCACCTGAGTTTAAGTCGGATCTTACGAGAAGAGATTTCCGAACCTAATTTAAGGTCTATCCCATTGTTAATTACACTCAAAATTTTCAGTTATGACTTTAAACCACTAACAGACAGATTTATTTTCATATCTCCCAGTAAAACATTAGTATGTGTATTGGCACAAATTGTAACTCTGTTGTATCTATGTTATATTGTAGGTTAGTATCCCGCGTCGAATGATAAATGGGTGTGTTCCATTGTGGGTATGTTGCTCACGTCACGGACAGAGGCGGTGCACTAAATGTGTGTTAAAAAGTTGACAAAAATATATATAATCAAAATCTATATATAAAGCAAGTATAAAATAATGATAATCTAAAAGTAAATTATTATATTATCACTAGCGATCCGTCCCGGCTTCGCACGGGTGCAAGTCCTCTAAAACCCGGTCCGCATGGTAACACAACAACAAAATAATTATTCGAATCGGTCCAGCCGTTTTCGAGTTATGAGCTTAGCAACACATTTTGCGATCCATTTTTATATTATAGAGATAAAAGGAGATGTAGTTTGTTAAAACTGTTTTGTGTCAACGCTGTAGTGAAATAAAAAAATGGACTTTTGTTGTCGTAAAAGTAATTTATAAAGCACTAGCTTTTCCCCGCTGTTTCACCCGCTGCTCATCACCCTTTTATCGTATGGTGATGTTATATAGTCTATATTTAATCTGCCTAGCCTTTTCCCGATTATATTAGGGTCAGCTACCAGTCGAACTAGATGCAGCTGGATATCAGTATTTTACATGGAGCGACTGCCTATCGGTCCTCCACAACCCTCTAACTGGGTAATACAATACCCCATGGTAGCACTGGTTCTCAGATTTTAGAGCTTCTGACTAACAGTAACGACTGTCAAAGATCTACAAATGACAGTTGGGACTAACGGCTTTACGTGCTTTCCGAGGCACGGAGGAAACTCGCTATGACAGATGGTCACCCATCCACAGATCAACCTAGTCAAGCGCGGTTTTACCCGAAAGATCGGCCTGTGCGACTGTAATTATTTAGCCACGAGTTCCTATTATTTCCTGTGATCAGCGCGTTTAACTAAAAAAAATCTTCACTTTTATAATACTAGTATAGATTCTATAGGCAACACAACGCCAGTTATCTCCAAAGAGATAGACAGAGTCCTACCCTAATAGTTCATTCGCCTCTTAAGTTAAAGTCCCGTGTAATAAGGGACAAGCCTAATTCCATCATCAATAACGTTTGCCAAGTTACGCCACAAGATCCTGCGACAAAAAAATCGTGTCTGAAGGTACTTTACAGGTAAATATTTTACGACGTGATCATGATCGTTACTGATGCACCTCTTATTGGTATTGCATGACTGAGTTACGATCGCGAACACCACATCACGACATCAGTTGAGACCCCTGCTTACCTCGGGAGAAAAGTAAATCTAGAATGCGCAGTTTGGATGGATGAATGTTTTGTTCCTCTAGAACTATCAGAATGGTTGAACAGGTCTGTATGAAATGCACAACGATAGTTTTTAGTATGGAATAGGGTTTTTTTAGTGGTAAATTCATCAAATGAGTCCTCACACCTAGGGCGGGACGGGAGGTACTGTCAGACTTGTTCTGACTAATATTCACGGTGTTTTTCAATAGGCCTTTACGTTCGAGGACGACAGGACACGGTTACCTGATGAGACTGAGAGATAGTCTGGAATAGGCTACCTTTTGTCTCGGTATTAAGTTTCCGAGGGATAATTTTTAACTGAAACGCGGGCGAACCCGCTTGCAAGAACAGTTTCAGAACGGAACCAATCTGAATTCAATTTTAAAAAAGACGCCGAAAAAAAAAAAACAATATAATTTTTTTTTTATTCAAAAACCTACAGCCTACACAGGGTGGTTTAAAAATCGAATCAGTCCCCCGGCCTTGGGGGAGAAACGCGTTGCCGTCAACACATAAATCATATTTCTGGAGAATTTTTAAAAGTCCTATTGCTTTCGCGTATTTGCCATGTACTCCCCCACTGGGGTGGTGGGTGTGTGTACTTACTCCCTCGTTTCCTAGTTCTGCTGTGTATACAGGGTGTTTGGGAGTTTAGCGGTTTTGTTGCTTAGTGATTTGTGATGAGATAGCGCTGTTGCCATGTTGCTGGAGAGCCCTCATGTGCGGGGTTTCATTATGTTGCTGCAACGGTGTTGGGTAACTTAAATTATACTCTTTGAAATAATTGGTTTTAAAATCGATTCTTTGTTTTTTTTTTGCAATATTAATTCAGGTGTTTTTTAACTTACAATACTAACAAGTATTGGAATTTTACACAAAACAATTTTCTGTGATAGATAAATGACTTCTAGTTACTACTTTAATTCTACCGCCAAACACTTTTAAATATTTTTAAAATCTGTGTCGTACTTTTTTAAACTATCACGGTTTGCTTCATAGCTGAAAAGATCACTTAGGGGGTACTTCAAAACAAATAAAATAATCACGGACGATGTCCGCGTAAGTGACATTTTCAGTCTGTGTCTTGTTTCCCGGCTCCTCAAAGAGCTATCAGTAATCTCCTTTCGAGGGACAAAGATGCCGGGGTCACGAGGGCTGTCTTATCAGGTAACTGTTGACCTGGAAAAACGTCAAGGCTATGATGGCCCCGTGGATGTAAGTCAGTACGAAAAAACCTGACAGTCCCGTCCCATCCTAGATGGGAGGCGCATTTGATTATTTAAAAAAAGCAATTCTGATGTGGAAAAGTTACATGGGACTGATAGCAAGCTTATGGTTAGGCCAAATAATACGTGTTGATAGAAAAAAAAAATACAAAATTATCATAAAACTTAGCCATTGTTTCCAATATTAAAAAAAATATCAACAACAAGGTGTTCTAACTTTACAAGAAAAACAATTCATGTACAATTTGTTGATTTACTTTGGTCCGAAACTAGTAAGGACATATAGAATCATTTAACACCTATTCGCATGTCTATTTATGAAGTTGGAAGTATCAAAGTGTGTCGACACGGGCGCCAAACAGTGGGACAGTCAGCAGCGTTGGGGTGATAACATTTTTTTAGTTGCAATAAGGATCGTATGACACGTTTTTTTTTAACAAATTAAATAAGCTATTATAAATATATTTTTATAAATAAAGTCGGAAAGGCCAATTAATTTATTTCAGAAGAAGTTATTAAAAACTAGCGTCACGTCCTCGATGCACAAGGGTGGACGCCCGGTCAAACAACCCGGTTCCCCGACTGGTTACAAACCCAACAAAAAAATAATAGCGAAAATCAGTGCAGCATTTCAAGTTAGGGCCTTAGCAACACCATTAGCGATCCAGTTTCTAGTATAGAAGATTAAGATATTTTTTAAATAATATGAAAAACCTATCAGTGTTTCTAATAAGTTCTCGTGACCGTAATGGACGTATAAGATAAAATTCCAATTTAAGTAAAAATCTTTTTAGTCCGCTGCCTATCATTACTTTTCTTTGAGTTATATTGTTAGGTTTCGGTTTTTCTTACAATAACCTTGTCTGTCTGTCCGTCCATTGTCCCCTCATGTATCTCCTGACCAGTGATAGTTAGGGACACGTGTGATGATACAAGTAAATATCCAGGGATTCCTCATCAAATAGTTTTATTTTGGTGTCTTTATCATAATTCTTACTTAAGCATAATAACTCAACAATTATAACGCAAGAATACCTACCCTCTCTGATGGTACTAACTCACACAACTATTTCATTCCTACTCAGGATCTCACAACAGAAAAAGCCAAATGAGCCATCAATGAACTTCACTAAATAAAGTAAGATCTCAAAGAAAACACGGCACCCGCACTCCCGCAGCCCCCTCGCACCCCAACACGCGAACCTTTACAAAAATGGGGCGGTACCTGCCTTTACCCCAAAAACTATATCGGGCAGTAGGAAATTTTTAAAGTGAGTCAAATAAGCGTCTTGGGAGCGAAAAGGGCCGCCGTTTTGTAAGGGTGCCTCACGGGGGGGGGTGGCTAGAGAAAGCGCGGATTGATTTAAAATAGACAGGGTTAACTTTTTTAATTTTTTTTGTTTTGGGCAACACATTTGTTATAACATTGTTCATTTAGCAGTAGATTCTTTCAGCTAGTATTTGTAGGAAAATAAATACAAGTTTCTTGAACTCACACTTGTCAAATCCTCCACTAATTGTGTAACTATCAATTGTCGAACATTCTACAGCACTTAAATATTTTTTTATCAACATTAATGACTAAACTATGTCTTCGTTTTCATGCATGTAGTGGGAGAAAAAAACTTAACTCAATTTAAAAACTATGGACAACATACATAGAATTGTACAACACATAGTTGCCTCAGAAGACATCTGAACATTGACCCCCGGTTGCCAATTATGTTGTCTGGCTGTGTTGTCATGAGATTTTCAGGAAATCTCTAAGGCGCAGACGTAGTCGCGGGAACTTATTTCCTATTTACCGCGACCCCGGACATAAGGGCTACTTGAAGGCCACCGTGGTATTTTTTTTAGGGCGGGGTGTTTTTCCCCCAGTACAAGCTGACAGTACCTCCGCACTGCCCTGGGTTGGAGGACTCATTTGATGATTTTTACTACGTTAAAAAAAACAAAAAAAAAAAAAAAACGAGGAGACTTCTGATTTTTTTACGTATTAAGCTCACCCATATACACCTAACTGGCCGAAACGGCGCTTAACCATATTACCTAATGGACCGATTTTTTTTCTCATGTTCTCTAGCATGCCTCTTGATTTTCTTTCCACTTGTAATTTAAGTTATATTAAACAAGGTTTTTTCTGTCCCATTATTAACAAGGTGGATAAAAACAAAACCACACTACAGAACTAAAAAATACAAACACAGATTGTAAACAAATCATCCTGCCGCTTACCGTGTTCCGCCGATCTCATGGCCTAAAAGGTACTTAGCACTTATTTTCACGCTTTTTATCTCTAACAAGGTCAGCCATCGTTGACGGTTCACCTGTTACACACATTAACAAACACATCGTTAAAACCTTCCTATTATTATAACGCGGAGATAACATTAGATTGTAAAAGGTTTTTTTAGGACTGGGAATGGAAAAAACCTGCTGGCAAAGCCGTATCTTCTAGGTGTTTTTAATTAGAGACATTCTAGTAAAGAAATAATCTTCAACACCTGCCGACGTCATGGGCACGTGGAGTAGGTGAGGCGGTGGACTTATGTGCGGAAGATCAAATGTTTGAAACACACAAGAGGCGAAGGCACGTAGAGTATAGAGTAAACGCGTCTTACTAAAAGTAATTAATGTTCTTATTCGCCGCCACCACTCCACTCACCGCCTCAGACATAAATAAGCAGGATACTTTGAATGTAACGGCAAAGGCAAAACCGACTGTTCCCAACTAATCAATAGAGCAGTGACTTATGTCCTAGGTGATTTTACGAACTCAAAACAAAAACCTTATCAAGTATATATCCATCCAATCCTCCGGATTTGCTATTTTTTAAGTTGTCAGTTAACATTCTTTGTGTTTTTTTTAACTTGGCAAAAATCAAAAATGAGTCCTCCCACCCAGAGTGGGCTGAAAGGGACTGAGTTTGTACCGCAAAAAAATCACGGTGATCCTCTTTTGCTTCTTTCCTTTACGTTCCCAGGGTCACGGTAACTTGATGAGGACAGTCCAGTGACCATTTCAGCTTAAGCGGCATTTTCTTGATAGTCAAACTTCATGAATCAAAACACAAAACCCACACGTGCCCCACCCCACAATTTCAACCTTTCCACCACAGCCACTTATTAACAGTGATTCAAAAATTAAGTTACTGATCTTCTCACGCGTTTTTCCATGAGTTACGAGTTTTTTACATTATTTTCATGAGTTGGACCTACTTTCTTAATTGTTTCGTTTTAAAACGTCATAAAGTTATGTACTACTCGTTTCTGTTGCTACGTGTATATTTTTCCAATCAAATTGTCAAATCTTAGTTTCTAATTTACATCTTAACGGAACGATTGTCGAGGCGTTGCAGCAGCGTACAGACGTGCACGCTAGCATATTTATTAATACTTTATAATTGTGACTACTTGCGTAATACATGGAACATGTTGCTTAGTGTGTAGTTTGTGAACTTTATGGACCTGAAAAGGGAACTTTTAAAAAACAAAAAAATGGATAATAGCCCGTCCAGTCCCAAGGGACCACAGCGTCACCACACCTCGCCTTCGAAGTCTCGTCGCAAATCCGAGCCCCCAGTCAGACAGACACGCGATTTCTCGTCTCTTCTACACCGGAAATTTCAAGAGATGATGCAAATATCGAGCAGCACCTTTAATAAGTAATGTTTCTATGCCACGGATGGGCAAACTCAACTCCGATCAGAAAATGAAGATTTCGAATCTATGTCAAAAATAGGTTCTGGTACATCGCAAGATGGAGTCTATACCAGTCACTCAAGCATAAAACCATTATGCGGAACAGGAAATTAATATCCTTTCCGAACACGCAGCTGGTGGACATATTTCGGAACCTCAAGCAGTCGATGTTGCAGAAGCACTACTTCTATGGGAAATCTTCTTTTTGCCGATATGGTAAAAAAGAGGTACTAATGACTTTTGTCCGACCTAATCATTTGACCTCAGTTGCCATTTTCTTTTTCCGAATGATCACTCAAAACTTAGTGACGAAACTAAAGAACTCGTGCAAAATCATTCGACCCGACAAATGGCTACAATATGGGAAAAATAAAAATGAGGGCGTACTCATCAGCACCGAGACAAAACCGGACGCCCGATAAACTAAGAACCAGTTTCAGCTCTCTACATCTGGACTAACTGCTGACGAGCCATCAGCGCAAACCCCGATCGTGGTGTAGGTGGTGCCGACTTCGCTGCTGAAAATGAGTCTTCAAACTTCATATTCGAACAAAATTTAGTGGACACGTTTACCAAGACTTGACAAAGGAATCCCTTCTGGCCGAGACAACTTAAGCCATAAATCTAGGTAAAACAGACGCTGCAACTTGGGCAATTATGTAATTGCAAGTTTCAGCCTATCTCGAAAAGACTCTCATTCTTCGATCTCGGGTTTTTCGTTAATTGGTCGTCTTGTCCTGGTAAGGGATTCCACATTAGTACCGAGGTGTTTACAAATTCCAACAGTAATGGCCAATGTAGCCGATCATTCAAGACGTTTATTCTACGTGTGGGCACTGTGCGGAAACGGTCATATGATGTCCGAATGCGCGAAGAAATCTGACACCCCCCTAAATCGCGCCTTGTTCACGTTTAAAAAACCCAGGGCCCACAAAACGGAGACGCTGATTGCCCACTAGAAAAATCGGAGCAAGATAAATAATTCAATTGATATGACAGTACCTAGTGCGTCATAATCAAAGGCCTGACTTACGTATAATTTCTGTTGCTAAGTTGTCAAACCTTATCGAGACCACTGTGGCACTGCGTCCTACTTACTATCCATTTGTCGCTGGCATTAGCAAATTATACAATCGCTAAAAACCATGCATGATGATAATTTTTGTGTGTGTAAACTGTGTATGAACATACTGCTACAATTCCTTACCAGTGAATTCGACATATACCTACGTAATTAGATAATATTGGACATGTAGAACGCCCTTATCTGTTGTTGACCTGTGACAGTTTTTTAGTTATTTATAATAATAAAAAATTAATGTTTTACTATTTTAATTTAGTTAAATATTGTTAATAAACTATTGTCCGAGTATTAATTTATTTATGATATTATCGCAAGTAACCGCCTGTGGATACAGGGATTAATTTAAACCTAGTAACAGGCATCGAACTTTTTTAGTCCCTAAAATTATTTCATAGACACTTTTTATTGTATTGTAACCACACTTTTAAATGCTGAATAAATATTATTATTATTATTATTATTATTATCGTGCGCTATGGTTTAAAAATATTTACTTAAAAAATACTTTTTTTTATGTTTGATAATGAAAAGAATCTTTCTGCACGACAATTCAGTTACCCTAGCGCGAGTTTTTCCAGTATTTACAGGTTTATTGTATGAAATATGGCACAGCGCCTCTGGTGTGCGAAGAATGACCAATTTTTTCCTTGAAAATTGTCCAATTTGAAGTCGTCAAAGTTCCAGTTTACTTTACGTGCTCAAATTACTGAAAACTCGTGCTGACGGTACTGATGGTGTATCAATGATAAATGATATTTATTTGCAAATATGTTTTCGCACCACTTTTACAAGTCAAAACACTTTTTTTATAACTACGATTACATAGATGTTGCCGGTTTCGTACCTGACTACTCTGAGAAGAACACGAAACAACTCAGAGGTCACAGTCCTCTTTTAAAGTCCAGACATTAAATGGTTAAGTATGTGGGACCATGCAGGTCCTGAGATGATCTTTTGAAGAAAGAATCATGCATCAACTATATGCCATGATTGTTTGTGTGTGGTGGAACCTGTGACCTGTCCAGTCAGTGTAAGTATTTGTTAGTTATCGTGAAGCTCGACTCATAGCTCAAGGTGTATTAGAACTAGAACTATATCATTCCGTTTCTTATTTCCTGTCCACATTGTTACATCACAGTATTAAAAACCTACTTGGAGCATTTTCCTGAATTCGCCAATGTTTTTAGTAAAAATTAACGTTGTATCAATATGATACGGTCGTGTCCATATTAGATTATAACCAGGGAAAAGCGTAGGTCCAAAAAAAAATAACTCACGTTGTGTGGCCCTGAAGGTCAATCAATTTTCAATTATAGAACAAATTCATAAATAATCAAAACAACAAAAAAGGCAAAGGGTTTCGATAGTGTGTTGTGACATTTAAAAAACCCGACCTTTTTACGAGTAAAGGCGTAGCCATACGGTCGTAGCGCGGCCGTAGCGGTCTCGTAGCGAGGTCTACGCGGGTCTACGAGGTTTTATAATGAAAGTTTTCTCTTTCAATCCGAAATATTTTTATCAATTTCTGGTTTGTATTTTTACTAAATTTTTATTATATTATATTCTAAGACGTTTTTTGTTGTCTCGGAATCCTAAAATGGCTATAAGGGATGCCAATGGACGTCACAATTTTGATCTCAGTGTATTGTTATTTTCTTACAGGAATATGATGATATTTTTTTCGTTTGGCACTGAAAACATCCACGATTTGATGAGGGTTGGTTTTTTATTTGAAGACACTAAGCTGAAATACCTATAGTTCGTAATTATAGACTTTAAGGAAGTAAGATTTTCTTGTGTTGCTTTATTAAACAAACAAACTGTTTTCGCGGCGTCACCTGAGTTTAAGTCGGATCTTACGAGAAGAGATTTCCGAACCTAATTTAAGGTCTATCCTATTGTTAATTACACTCAAAATTTTCAGTTATGACTTTAAACCACTAACAGACAGATTCATTTTCATATCTCCCAGTATAACATTAGTATGTGTATTGGCACAAATTGTAACTCTGTTGTATCTATGTTATATTATAGGTTAGTATCCCGCGTCGAATGATAAATGGGTGTGTTCCATTGTGGGTATGTTGCTCACGTCACGGACAGAGGCGGTGCACTAAATGTGTTAAAAAGTCGACAAAAATATATATAATCAAAAGATATATAAAGTAAGTATAAAAATGATAATAACTCAGTATATTTTTTACAATAGTGTTGTAGTATAAAAGTAAATTATTATATTATCACTAGCGATCCGTCCCGGCTTCGCACGGGTGCAAGTCCTCTAAAACCCGGTCCGCATGGTAACACAACAACAAAATAATTATTCGAATCGGTCCAGCCGTTTTCGAGTTATGAGCTTAGCAACACATTTTGCGATCCATTTTTATATTATAGAGATAAAAGGAGATGTAGTTTGTTAAAACTGTTTTGTGTCAACGCTATAGTGAAATAAAAAAATGGACTTTTGTTGTCGTAAAAGTAATTTATAAAGCACTAGCTTTTCCCCGCTGTTTCACCCGCTGCTCATCACCCTTTGATCGTATGGTGATGTTATATAGTCTATATTTAATCGGTAACTCATAAACATCTGCCTAGCCTTTTCCCGATTATATTAGGGTCGGCTTCCAGTCAAACCAGATGCAGCTGAATGTCGGTATTTTTCACGGAGCAACTGCCTGTCGGACCTCCACAACCCAGTGCCTGGGTAATACAATACCTCATTGTAAGACTGTTTCTCAGACTTTAGAGCTTCTGACTAACATGCAGCAGTAACGACTGTCAAAGATCTACAAATGACAGTCGGGACTAACGGCTCTACGTGCTTTCCGAGGCACGGAGGAAACTCGCTATGACAGATGGTCACCCATCCACAGATCAACCTAGTCAAGCGCGGTTTTACCCGAAAGATCGGCCTGTGCGACTGTAATTATTTAGCCACGAGTTCCTATTATTTCCTGTGATCAGCGCGTTTAACTAAAAAAAATCTTCACTTTTAAAATACTAGTATAGATTCTATAGGTAACATAGCGCCAGTTATCTTCAAAGAGATAGACAGATACCCTAATAGTTCACTCACCACTTAAGTTAAAGTCCCATGTAATAAGGGACAGACCTAATTCCATCATCAATAACGTATGCCAAGTTACGCCACAAAATCCTGCGACAAAAAATCGTGTCTGAAGGTACTTTACAGGTAAATATTTTACGACGTGACCAGGATCGTTACTGATGCACCTCTTATTGGTATTGCATGACAGAGCTACGATCGCGAACACCACATCACGACATCAGTTGAGACCCCTGCTTACCTCGGAACTGTAAATCTTGAATGCTTAGTTTGGATGGATGAATGTTTTTTTCCTCTAGAACTGTCAGAATGGTTGAACAGGTCTGTATGAAATTATGCACAACGATAGTTTTTAGTATGGAATAGGGTTTTTTTAGTGGTAAATTCATCAAATGAGTCCTCACTCACGCCTAGGGTGGGACGGGTGGTACTGTCAGACTTGTACTGACTAAAATCCACGGTGTCTTTCAATAGGCCTTTACGTTCGAGGATCACGGTTACCTGATGAGACTGAGAGATAGTCTGGAATAGGCTACCTTTTGTCTCGGTATTAAGTTTCTGTGCGGTCATTTTTGACTATAACGCGGACGAACCCGCTTGCAAGAACAGTTTCAGAACGGAACCAATCTGAATTCAATTTTAAAAAAGACGCCGAAAAAAAAAACAATATAATTTTTTTTTTATTCAAAAACCTACAGCCTACACAGGGTGGTTTAAAAATCGAATCAGTCCCCCGGCCTTGGGGGAGAAACGCGTTGCCGTCAACACATAAATCATATTTCTGGAGAATTTTTAAAAGTCCTATTGCTTTCGCGTATTTGCCATGTACTCCCCCACTCGGGTGGTGGGTGTGTGTACTTACTCCCTCGTTTCCTAGTTCTGCTGTGTATACAGGATGTTTGGAGTTTAGCGGTTTGTTGCTTAGTGATTTGTGATGAGATAGCGCTGTTGCCATGTTGCTGGAGAGCCCTCATGTGCGGGGTTTCATTATGTTGCTGCAACGGTGTTGGGTAACTAAAATTATACTCTTTGAAATAATTGGTTTTAAAATCGATTCTTTGTTTTTTTTTTGCAATATTAATTCAGGTGTTTTTTAACTTACAATACTAACAAGTATTTTACACAAAACAATTTTCTGTGATAGATAAATGACTTCTAGTTACTACTTTAATTCTACCGCCAAACACTTTAAACTATTTTTTTAAAATCTTGTGTCGTACTTTTTTAAACTATCACGGTTTGCTTCATAGCTTAAAATATCACTTACGGGTACTCAAACAAATAAATAATCACGGAAGATGTCCCGTAAGTGACATTTTAAGTCTTGTGTCGTGTTTCACGAGCTCCTCAAAGAGCTATCAGTAATCTCCTTAGAGGGGACAAAGCATGCCGGGGTCACGAGACTGTCTTATCAGGTAACTGTGACCCTGGAACGTAAAGGGCTATTGATGGACACCGTGGATGTAAGTCAGTACGAAACTGACAGTCCCGTCCCATCCTAGATGGGAGGACGCATTTGATTATTTAACCACGTAACAAAAAAGCATTTAAGATGGGAAAGTTACAGACTGATTATGCAGCTTATGGTTATGCAAATTAATAAGTGTTGATAGAAAAAAATAACAAAATTACATAATACTTAGCCATTTGTTTACAAATTAAAAAAATATACAACAAAAAGGCGTTCTAACTTTACAAGAAAAACAATCATGTAATAACTGTTGTTTTATTTACTTTGGTCCTGAAACAGTAAGGAAATATACGTTAAATATATTTAACAAATATTCGCATGTATATTTATGAGTTGGAAGTACAATGTGTAGTCGAACGGGCGCCAAACAGTGGGTACAGTCAGCAGCGTTTGGGGATAACATTTTTTTTAGTTGCAATAAGGATAGTATGAAACGGTTTTTTTAACAAATTAAATAAAGGATTATATAAAATAGTATTTTTAGAAATAAAGTCGGAAAGGCAATTTAATTTTATTTCAGAAGAAGTTATTAAAAACTAGCGTCACGTCCCGACTTCACACGGGTGGAAGACCCGGTCTAAAACCCGGTCCCGATGGTTACAAACACAACAAAAAAATAATTAGCCGAATCAGTGCAGCCATTTTCAAGTTATGGGCTTAGCAACACCATTAGCGATCCAGTTTTATAGTATAGAAGATTAAGATTATTTTTGAAATAATATGAAAAAAATATCATGTTTCTAATAAGTTCTCGTGACCGTAATGACGTTATAAGATAAATTCCAATTTAAGTAAAATCTTTTTAAGTCAGCTGCCTATCATTACTTTTCTTTTGAGTTATAATTTGTTAGGTTTCGGTTTTTCTTAAAATAACATTGGTCTGTCTGTCCGTCCATCTGTTACCATCATGTATCTCATGAACCGTGATAGTTAGACAAGTGTGATGATACAATAAATATCCAAGGGATTCCTCATCAAACTAGTTTTATTTTGGTTTCTTTATCATAATTCTTACTTAGAGCATAATAACTCAACAATTATCAACGCAAGAATACCTACCTACTGATGAGTACTTACTCACACAACTATCATTCCTAATCAGTATCTCATCAACATAAAAAGCCAAATGAGCCATCAATGAACTTCAATAAAAAATAATACTCAAATAAACCACGGCACCCCGCACTCCCGCAGCCCCCCGCACCCCAAAACGCGAACCTTTAAAAAATTGGGGGCGGACTGTACCCCAAAAAAATATATAGGGCAGTAGGAAATTTTTAAAGTGAGTCAAATAAGCGTCTTGGGAGCGAAAGGGTCGCGTTTTGTAAGGGGCTGCCCTCACGGGGGGTGGCTAGAGAAAGCGCGGATTGATAAAAAATAGACAGGTGTTAACTTTTTAATTTTTTTTGGGAAAAACATTATGTTATAACATTGTTCATTTAGCAGTAGATTCTTTCAGCTAGTATTTGTAGGAAAATAAATACAAGTTTCTTGAAATAACACTTGTCAACCGTCACTAATTGTGTAACTATCAATTGTCTGAAATTCTAAGCATTATAATATTTTTTATCAAAATTAATGAATAACTATGTCTCGTTTTCATGAACTGTAGTGGGAGAAAAATTAACTAATTTTAAAATATGACAACATACAATAGAATTGTACAACTACATAGTTGATCAGAAGACATCTGAACATGATCCCCGGTGCAATTACTGTGTCTGGCTGTGTTGTTCATGAGATTTTCCAGAAATCTCTAAGGAGCAGACTGTCAGGTCGCGGGACTTATTTCTATTACCGCGACCCCGGAACATAAAGGGCTACTGAAGGACACCGTGGATTTTAGTCAGTACAAGTCTGACAGTACCTCCCGCCCTGCCCGGGGTTGGAGGACTCATTTGATGATTTTACTACGATAAAAAAAAAAAAAAAAAAAAAAAAAGGAGGAGACTGTCTGGATTTTTTTACAGTATTAAGCTCACCCATATTACACCTAACTGGCGAAACGGCGAATTACATATTACTAATGGACCGATTTTTCTCCTGTTATAGCATGCCTATGACTTTTCTTTACACTTGTATATTAAGTTCTATTAACAAGGTTTTTTTTTGTCCCATTATTAAAAGGTGGATAAAACAAAACTAAACTACAGAAATAAAAAATACAAAAAAAAAGATTCGTTAAACAAATCATCCTGTCCGCTACCGTGTTCCCGCCGATCTCATGGCCTAAAGGTATTACACTTATTTTCACGCTTTTTATCTCTAACAAGGTCAGCATCGGTTGAGGTAACATGTTACACACAATAACAAACACACGTAAAACCTACTATTATTATAAGCGGAGATAACCATTAGATTTGTAAAGGTTTTATAGGACTGGGAATGGAAAACCTGCTGGCAAATGCCGTACTTATAGGTGTTTTTAATTAGAGAATCTAAGTAAGAAATAATCTTCCAACACCTGCCGACGTCATGGGCACGTGCGTAGTGAGCGGTGACTTAGTGCGGAAGATCAAATGTTTGAAACACGACAAGAGGCGCCGCCCGTAGAGTAAACGCGTACTTACAAAGTAATTAATGTTTTATTCGCGCCACCACTCCACTCACCGCCTAGACCTAAATAAGCAGGATACTTTGACTGTAACGCAAAGGGCAACCGACTGTTCCCAACTACTCAACTAAGAGCAGTGACTTATGTGGTGATTTTACGAACTCAAAAAAACCTTATCAAGTATATATCCATCAATCCTCCTGATTTGCTATTTTTTAAGTTGTCAGTTAACATTCTTTGTTTTTTTTTTAACTTGGCAAAATCAACAAATGAGTCCTCCCACCCAGAGTGGGATGAAAGGGACTGAGTTGTACCGACAAAAATCAACGGTGATCCTTCTTTTGCTTCTTTCCCTTTACGTCCCAGGGTCACGGTAACTTGATGAGACAGTCCCGTGACCCATTTCAGCGGCATTTTCTTGTATAGTCAAAATTCAGGAATCAAACACCCACCCACAAGTGCCACACCCACAATTTCAACATTTCCACCACAGCCACTTATTAACAGTGATTCAAAATTAAAGTTACTGATCCTTATCACGCGTTTTTCCATGAGTTACGAGTTTTTTCCATTATTTCATGGAGTTGACCTACTTTCTTCATTGTTTCGTTTTAAAACGTTCTTTTTGTTCGGTTTTAGTCTAAAAAGTATATGGCAGACTTCAATAACTAAAAATAAAGTTATGTACTACTCGTTTCTGTTGCTATGTAAATACTTCTTTATACAAATTGCTCAAATGGTCATTCTTAATTCGTCGTACCATGGTTTGAAATACGGTACGTAAAGATACCTTTTTTGTATGATGATGAATATGATAATGAAAAGAATCTTTCTGTAAAGACCTTTCTAGTGGGTGCATTAGAACTATTATAGAAAGAAAGAAAAGAAAGAAAATTATGTTAATAATAATTGTTACTATACCATTCCGTCTCTTATTATTGTCAGCATTGTATGAAGGTCGCGGGACTTACCGAATTACCGTGACCCCGGAACATAAAGGTCTATTGAAGGACACCGTGGATTTTAGTCAGTACCAGTCTGTCAGTCCATACCGCCCTGCCCGGGGTGGGAACTGGGAGGACTCATATGATGATATGTAGATTTTACAAGTCGTTAATAACAACCAGGAAAAGCGTAGGGCCAAAAAAAAATAACTCACGTTGTGTGGCCCTGAAGGTCAATCAATTTTCAATTATAGAACAAATTCATAAATAATCAAAACAACAAAAAAGGCAAAGGGTTTCGATAGTGTGTTGTGACATTTAAAAAACCCGACCTTTTTACGAGTAAAGGCGTAGCCATACGGTCGTAGCGCGGCGTAGCGGTCTCGTAGCGAGGTCTACGCGGGTCTACGAGGTTTTATAATGAAAGTTTTCTCTTTCAATCCGAAATATTTTTATCAATTTCTGGTTTGTATTTTTACTAATTTTTTATTATATTATATTCTAAGACGTTTTTTGTTGTCTCGGAATCCTAAAATGGCTATAAAGGGATGCCAATGACGTCACAATTTTGATCTCAGTGTATTGTTATTTTCTTACAGGAATATGATGATATTTTTTTCGTTTGGCACTGAAAACATCCACGATTTGATGAGGGTTGGTTTTTTATTTGAAGACACTAAGCTGAAATACCTATAGTTCGTAATTATAGACTTTAAGGAAGTAAGATTTTCTTGTGTTGCTTTATTAAACAAACAAACTGTTTTCGCGGCGTCACCTGAGTTTAAGTCGGATCTTACGAGAAGAGATTTCCGAACCTAATTTAAGGTCTATCCTATTGTTAATTACACTCAAAATTTTCAGTTATGACTTTAAACCACTAACAGACAGATTTATTTTCATATCTCCCAGTAAAACATTAGTATGTGTATTGGCACAAATTGTAACTCTGTTGTATCTATGTTATATTGTAGGTTAGTATCCCGCGTCGAATGATAAATGGGTGTGTTCCATTGTGGGTATGTTGCTCACGTCACGGACAGAGGCGGTGCACTAAATGTGTGTTAAAAAGTCGACAAAAATATATATAATCAAAAGATATCTATATATAAAGCAAGTATAAAATAATGATAATCTAAAAGTAAATTATTATATTATCACTAGCGATCCGTCCCGGCTTCGCACGGGTGCAAGTCCTCTAAAACCCGGTCCGCATGGTAACACAACAACAAAATAATTATTCGAATCGGTCCAGCCGTTTTCGAGTTATGAGCTTAGCAACACATTTTGCGATCCATTTTTATATTATAGAGATAAAAGGAGATGTAGTTTGTTAAAACTGTTTTGTGTCAACGCTATAGTGAAATAAAAAAATGGACTTTTGTTGTCGTAAAAGTAATTTATAAAGCACTAGCTTTTCCCCGCTGTTTCACCCGCTGCTCATCACCCTTTTATCGTATGGTGATGTTATATAGTCTATATTTAATCTGCCTAGCCTTTTCCCGATTATATTAGGGTCAGCTACCAGTCGAACTAGATGCAGCTGGATATCAGTATTTTACATGGAGCGACTGCCTATCGGTCCTCCACAACCCTCTAACTGGGTAATACAATACCCCATGGTAGCACTGGTTCTCAGATTTTAGAGCTTCTGACTAACAGTAACGACTGTCAAAGATCTACAAATGACAGTCGGGACTAACGGCTTTACGTGCTTTCCGAGGCACGGAGGAAACTCGCTATGACAGATGGTCACCCATCCACAGATCAACCTAGTCAAGCGCGGTTTTACCCGAAAGATCGGCCTGTGCGACTGTAATTATTTAGCCACGAGTTCCTATTATTTCCTGTGATCAGCGCGTTTAACTAAAAAAAATCTTCACTTTTATAATACTAGTATAGATTCTATAGGCAACACAACGCCAGTTATCTCCAAAGAGATAGACAGAGTCCTACCCTAATAGTTCATTCACCACTTATATCAAAGTCCCGTGTAATAAGGGAAAAGCCTAATTTCATCATCAACAACGTATGCCGAGTTACGCCACAAGATCCTGCGACAAAAAATCGTGTCTGAAGGTACTTTACAGGTAAATATTTTACGAGGTGATCATGATCGTTACTGATGCACCTCTTATTGGTATTGCATGACTGAGTTACGATCGCGAACACCACATCACGACATCAGTTGTGACCCCTGCTTACCCTGGAAAGTAAATCTTGAATGCGTAGTTTGGATGGATGGATGTTTCTTCCTCCAGAACTGCAAGAACGGTTGAACGGATCTTTATGAAATGCACAGAGATAGTTATAGTATGAAATAGGTTTTTTTTTTACGTGGTAAAATCATCAAATGAGTCCTCACACCTAGGGTGGGACGGGTGGTACTGTCAGACTTGTACTGACTAAAATCCACGGTGTCTTTCAATAGGCCTTTACGTTCGAGGATCACGGTTACCTGATGAGACTGAGAGATAGTCTGGAATAGGCTACCTTGTCTCGGTATTATGTTTCCGTGGGATAATTTTTATCTATAACGCGGGCGAACCCGCTTGCAAGAACAGTTTCAGAACGGAACCAATCTGAATTCAATTTTAAAAAAGACGCCGAAAAAAAAAAAACAATATAATTTTTTTTTTATTCAAAAACCTACAGCCTACACAGGGTGGTTTAAAAATCGAATCAGTCCCCCGGCCTTGGGGGAGAAACGCGTTGCCGTCAACACATAAATCATATTTCTGGAGAATTTTTAAAAGTCCTATTGCTTTCGCGTATTTGCCATGTACTCCCCCACTGGGGTGGTGGGTGTGTGTACTTACTCCCTCGTTTCCTAGTTCTGCTGTGTATACAGGGTGTTTGGAGTTTAGCGGTTTGTTGCTTAGTGATTTGTGATGAGATAGCGCTGTTGCCATGTTGCTGGAGAGCCCTCATGTGCGGGGTTTCCTTGTTTTGTTGCAACGGTGTTGGGTAACTCTGTGAAATATTTGGTTTTAAAATCGCTTCTTAGTTTTTTTTGCAATATTAATTCAGTTTTTTTTTTAACTTACAATACTAACACGTATTGGAATTTTATATAAAATTTACTGCAGTGAAACATTAATGACTTCTAGCTACTACATTAAATCTACCGCCAAACACTTTAAACTATTTTTTTAACTAAAATTTCCCACTTCTTCTCTATTATTCTATTCGAAATCCCAATTACTAACCAATAACCGAATTCCCAGCGAACCACACCAGTCCACATGACAACAAAAGGCAATAAATTACAATTAATTAAAATAAAAATAGGTTCGTACAAAACAACACGCTGTATATTCGTAAGGCGCCACGGAGGAAGGAGGCCGGGCGCCCGCGAACTCACTGTTGTATATGTTAGGGAAACAGATAAATTGACGAAATGTTTTGTTTTCGGGGAATAAGAAAATAAGTGTGATAAAAGTAAGGAATCTTGTTCAATCTATAATGTTGGCTAGTGGTATAGTTATAGTTTAAAAAATGTTTTTTTTTTAAATATTGTATTAGGAAATGACGTGACATGATAGGAACAAGTGTGATGAGTTGTTTTTGAAAAAGTGTTTGCAATATGTATGAACTTTTCAAAAAGCAATGAAACCAATAATGTTGTGAAATAGAATACAAAACTGCGTCGACTAAAAATAATCTTCGATAAAGAAAAGTATTGGTTCATATTAGCCACATGCATAGATTTCGTATCTATTTATAATTCTTATCATCACGTCCAGCTGATATGACCTGAAAATATTCTTAATTTTCAGCTGTAACAACGTTGTTAAGATAAGATAAAATGGAAAGCAGAAACGTAAAAACAGGTACATTTCCAAAGCCGTCAGTAGTCTAAGCTCCAGATTTGATAAAATAAAAGATAACAGGGATCACTTATTATCACTACATTCACAAAGATAACGGAGCTTTTAAGGGTGAATCTTGAGAGGTTAATTTTACGTTGTCCGAAGAAAAAAAGTACCCGTAGTATTTAAATTTGATGTCAAAATATTTTTTTTATGCCACGTTAATGTATGATCCAACTGTAGCACGACAGTTTTTGGGTCTAATTTAGTACTAAATAGTCGAAAAAAAATCCAAAAGGCCTAAATATTGATACCCCTGGCGCGTCCGCTACACATTTTGCAAACAACAAACCGACAAAACCCTAACTTACGAACATAAACAAAATAAACAATGCGGTCTAATCGCTACCAGGGTTGTTGTAGATATATAAAAAAAATATACGCCTTGTGTATTTATGATAGTTTTATTAAGAACTATAATATAAAGTTTGTCCGAGACTAAACAGTGATTCCCGTGGCGCGTCACTAAACTTCGTAAATCTCTAGTAAAATATTCTAGAACAGTGTCTCCGAGCCGTCGCACGAGCGCTGCCGGTAGCGCTTCCAACGTACTTGTTGAAGGTTGCGCTGCTCGTTGGTCCAGGACGAATTTACGAAGGTAAAGATTTGATTTCCCTGGTTTTGGTTCGCTAGCTCGTTGATTACCCTGATCACGTTTATAAATGCAATTTGAGTTTTAAGGATTTGTTTTCGGGTGTACATGGAACAGCTTTAATGTTCATTATTTATTTATTACATTCATATTATTTAAAACGTATTGTTTTTATCAGAATCGACAAAAACATCGTGTTTTTTGATTCCATTGGCATTGATTCCCTTGGTATTTGCGCCAAGGTAATCAAAATGTATTATGGAAATCAAAAGGTTTCTGTGAAAACAAGAAAGTTTTCGTTATATTTCTTATACATAATTTTTTTAAACCGTCTTATCGATTAAAATCATTTATCTTATTTAATTCGCACGAAATTCCTGCCTGTTTTCATATTTCAGATTTGAGCAATGCCCCCAAAACAATCAAGGCAAGAAAGATTAAATAAAACGACTTGCAGAAAATCTTAGACTAGAAAAAAATTAGAGGCTACGTTAAAATAATAATAAATCTTGTTTTTCTTTTAAATCTTTGTTTTGATTTTGATTCCCTTGTCGTCGTTTTTTGATTCCCCTGACAAGAAAAAAATTAAACTGCTATATATTGAGAACCATCCGGCCAAAAGTGATGCCAATTAGTTTAATGTGTTTATAATGAAGTTAAATTTTATATTACATTGTTACTTAGAAAGAATGTGTGAAAATAAATTTCGCCAGGGGAATCAACTAAATATTGGCAATCTCAGGATTCACCCTTAAAACAAGAGGCAGATGAAACCGGAAACGATTGGCTTTTGATCTGAAAGCTTCGCATATACTATGGCCAGCACACATGTGGTGGGGCACAAGGAAGAAGAAAGCGGGCGAAGAAAAAATGAGGGAGACGAAAAACTAGAGCGGGACGGAAAAGTGGGCGAAAAACGAAAAATTTCGCCCCCTCCCCCGCGACGCCGCGCCCGCGGCCCCGCTCGCCCCCTAGCACACGCACACATGCGTGTCTGTAGCGCGCGCTTACAGTCTTGATCGTTTACACTTTCACTCGCACTTTTACTTTCTTTTTAGAAATGAAAAGTGTTCTTGTTTCAGTATTTTGTTTGTTGTGGCAACGTTTTAACGTGTTGTTAGTGTGTACACTTTACAAACAATAGGAATTGTTGTTGTGGATTAAAAGGTATTTTTTAAAGAAATTAAGTAGCACGTATTGTCATGTGCACTGATTTTGATTTCTTGAAATCTTCGCATGCTGTGCACCTTGTTTCTCTGTAATTTTTCAGCGGCTATTGAAACTTATTTTCCATACCTCATTCTAACGATGTAACTAATTTTATGGGTTGCTACATGTTTGTAGGGCACCCACGATGCAGAAGAAATACCTAGTGTGAGACAACGTCTACATTCTTTTCTTTCTCGTCAACATTTCTTTTTCATTTTCATTTCATTTTACAGTAAATAGTGATTTAAAGTTTGATTTATTGTGTGAGTACTTTAAATACTTTTAAAACTGTATTTAACCTAATTTTCAAAGAATCAAAATTAAATTATATGTATTATTAAATATACTTTGGAAAAGGAAAATTATATTTAATTTTTACTTAATAATGAATTTCTTAGAGAATGACAAATGCTCAGCGATTGCACACATTGCATCTTGACTTATAAGTCTTAAAGATCAATTTAGCTTGCGCTCTCTTGAAAATATTTCTCTACATTATTCCCCGATGCGCGCGATTTTTCCGGCCGGTGAAAGTATCAAGAGGGTTCACTCCCGCAGGAGGCTATTGTAGCATGTTTTTATACCCAAAAATTTTAAGTCAGTAGGCGCTCGCACTCAGAGCCGCTAGTACGTTTATATTATTATTAATATATATTTATATTTCGTTTTAATTTACAAGTTTTCCATCGTTCATAATTTTAATATTTTTATACCGTTTTATACAATAATAAAGTGTTTATAGATAGGCGTAATTACAACGTAAACATAAAGTTACTACACCAAAAAGGAGTTGAAGGCGCTAAATATTACGAGAGGGAGTTTTTCGAGTATTAGGCGGTTTAAGTTCGACCAAGTTTCGGCCGGCCGGAGTTTGACAGTTCGCCGATTGGAAAATTTAAAAAAAAATTGACGTTTTGAAATACAACATGGCGTCCTGTGTGTTTGTCATCGTGCTCTGCGGGTTCGTCGACCTCGCCGGGGTCCACTAGCGATGCTCAACTTTCATAACATTTGACGGCTGCTGTATCCGTGAGTACTTGTTTTTTTTTTCATGGAATCAATCGCGTTTAGGAATTATTGATGTGCGATATATTACATAAGGGCGCGTTCATAATGTGGCATGAATATTGTAGCAATTAATATGATAGGTTTGTTGGGGCACGCAGCCACGCACAGTACGCACACACCGGATTGTTTTTATCGTAGGTAGTAAATTAGAGGGGCTGCGATAGTGGCCGATATCCACTGACTAGTGTTGGTATTGATTTTTTTCCCTCATTCTGTTAAATTTCATTTATTGGGGGAGAGACCGGACACGCCGCGATGACGTGTGCGAATGCCCGCGATAGCCATTGTGGACCGTTGCTAAGAAATTGAACTTTACGAACGGCGGGTATGCCGAACTTTCAGAATGGTTTGCTGTCGATTGCGCCCTTACTACTGCTTTATTCTAATTTGTTGTGGAAATGCAGCGATGTGTGACGAACCCGGAAGTTGTGACGAATTTTATTTTACTTTGTAGCGAGGGTAGTTTTGAATTTGTTAAGGTGTAATTGCTGGGCGCCACTTCCGGGTTGCCGAATACATTTATTTTAGGCCGAAATTAGCTTATTTTATAATAATTACTGTAGCTTGAATATTAATTTACTATTGTCCTGCCATTTTGGAGGGTAAGTAGAGATCTTTATTAGTAATTGACAATGATTGGTATTGATTGTCCGATTTGAGGTCATTATTGTCATTTTATTTCGATGCCCTTTTGTGTATATTTGTGTTCTAAAATTATAGAAATGCCATTTGGGTTGTTTATCCGTTCATTGCCTATAATCATACCTATTGTATGAAATTGTTCTAGATTTTTATTTTTGCCCCTATTTAACAGGAGTATTTCTACAACTACGTGTATTTTATTGTTTTTATTTTTTTAGCATTGTTTTATAAGTGGTTTTCGCAGCTTTATTTCTTCACCAAAAATTAATTTTCGTTGAAATAAGATCTAAACTCTACTCAAGCTTACATTACTGCAAAATAAGAATTATACATAACATTACATGTTTATTGGACATTTCTCAGCACCCGTATACAAACATATATTTATACTTATTATATTTCATGTCTTGTATGTTAGCATCAACCTGTATGTTTTGCAGTATTAGTTGGGCGCCAATAAGATTGGACGCCAGTTTTTGAAAAAAAAAAATGTTTTTGTAAAAATTAAGCAGTAAGTATTTTATGAAAAAATGTTATAATAATAATATTATATTTGTTTAATGTAGGAGGTAATCTCTGGAACTAAAGTTTCAATTATTTTTTTTCGTGGTATATAACTTCCTACAACATTACTGAGTGCTATAAACTATAAATTAGATTTATTTTTCATTAGTTAATTGTATTATAGCGCTATGAGTCCTCCCAGGGCAGGGTGGGAGGCACTGTCAGACTCGTACTGACTAAAATCCACGGTGTCTTTCAATAGTCCTTTATGTTCCGGGGTCGCGGTAATGAGATATATCCCGCGTCCCCGGCAAACTATTGTTGTCTAGCGGAAAAAGTAAAAAACTTCAGGGAAACGAAGTCGCTCAAAGAAGCTAGTTATTATAAGCTAAGCTATATCTATAATGCCCACATGGGTACAGCGATAGAAAGGTTGACTTTCGCGCTATTGATTGCGGGTTCGACTTCAGCACGTATTTGTTGTTCCGGGATTGGGTATTGAGCGCAGTGGTATCGGTCCCGACTTACGAGTTGTAGGACGTGGGTTCGAACCCCGCCAGGCGCATTATTTTGTGTAATTTATTTCATCATCAATGCTCTCAAAATGGCGCAGGAAAACATCGTGAGGAAATCGGCATGTCCTAGAACCAAAAATTCGAATATATGTGATATCTACCAAACCGCACTGGGCCCGCGTGGTGGATTATGGCCCACTCCCTCTCTCAGAGAGGAGGCCTGTGTCCCAGCAGTGGGAACATTATAGGCTGATGATGATGAATGCTTAATTATTTAAAAAGAGAAGGCGTATATACATGCATTGGTGACATATAATATCACTAACTTTTGCCCGTGGCTCGGCTTGCATTTTAATTTAAAAAATTAAAATGAATTTGACGTCACGTGGTTAGGATTTCACCTAGTTCGGTGGTTTAGGGGTGAAAGTTTACAAACAGACTTACTTTTTTATAATATTAGATAAATGGGGTCTTAATTAATTTAATATGTACTCGTACATATACAATAGCTTTTAAAATTCCCACTGCTGAGACACAGGCCTCCTCTCTGTGAGAGGGAGTGGGCTGTAATCCACCACGCGGGCCCCAGTGCGGGTTGGTGGATGTCACACATGTCTTCGAATTTTTGACGCCAGGAAATGCCGGTTTCTTCGCGATGTTTTCCTTCACAATTTTGAGAGGAGTGGTGATGAAATAAATTATACAAAGAAATGCACCTGGCGTGACCTGGCTGGATTCAAACCCGTGACTACAACTCGTAAGTCAGAGTCGGAACCATTGAGCCATCACAGCTCTCTGAAAGAAAGAAAGAAAATTGCGTTTATTGGCACTAATAATGAAAAAAAATTGGAAAAAAAAAAATCATTCTGCATTAAATCAAATTAATTAGGTACTAGGCCTTCTCACAAAATTTACATATTTTATTTACAGCGTACTTGAAGTTTTTACTGCGCTTATTGTCTGAAAATTTTAAAAACGCCTCTAGTCTGAACGAGGTCGCGGGACTTATTCCATCACCCCGGAACATAAAGGGCTATTGAAGGACACCGTGGATTTTAGTCAGTACAAGTCTGACAGGGAGGGGAGGATTCATTTGATGATTTCACCACGTAAAAAAAAAATGTCCGAACGAGGAACAAATTTTTCCTTTCGAATTGACGTCAAAGTTCCAGTTTACTTTAACAACGGGAGAAGTCATGAGTGGGCTTCAGATGTAGTTATAATAATATAAGCTTGACTGGCCTGTTGGTCTAGTGGTTAGTGACCCTAACTGCTATGCCGGGGGTCGTGGGTTTGATTCCCACCCAGGACAAATGTTTGTGTGATGAGCACGATCATTTGTTCTGTGTCTGGGTGTAATTTATCCATAATATGTATGTATTTATAAATAAATAAGTATGTTTACCAGTTGTCTAGTACCCATAACACAAGCTCTGCTTAGCTTGGGACTAGATGGCGTTGTGTGATAGTTGTGGAATATTATTATTATTAAGCTATATTTTGTAATGAGAATTTATTTTATATAGGTCCCTGCTCCGCACTTAGCTGCGTAACATTAATGCATTGCAAAATCAATCAATGACAAATACGCGTTCAAACCTGTCTAAATGCAATCAGAGTACACTCACGAGCAAATATATGAATACACCTAGCAGAATAGGGTATTTTACAGAAAACATAAAATAAATAAATAAAATAAAACATATAGGAATTAGTCCGAAAGAATGATTATCAAAAAATATTTGTCCTGTATTTTTTTTTTGTTGTTCCGTAAACCAAAATTGACGAAGATACATAATTCTAATAATCACAAAACGTCCCTCGGTCGGTATAATTTTACAGGCGTTATGACGTCACAACTCACAAGCCCCCATTCCCGAATTTCGAAACGTTTTATTTTTTTCAATATTCATTGATTTAAAAACAAAAAATACTTGTCCACTATTTTTCAATACTCTAAATGACGGACTGATTTTATATGTATATATTTTTATGGTAAATCCTATTTAAAAGCGATCATCTCCTGTCGTTTTGATCGTTTTTATGAAATTTCTATTTTGGCAGACCCTGATCTACGATTCTTAGAACCGGGCAAAACTTGGTAGTGACACCCTTTCTCTAACCTTTAAATTTTTTGGCCTTTTAAAAAAAAAAATTGTGGGGTGGAACTTGGACGTGGCACTTGGAATTTCTCCTTTGTCGTGGTTGCGTTTACAAAGAGAAACTCACATACATAAACACCCAGACCCGGAACATCTACTTGTAGATCATATTAATAAATATTTGTTCCGTTCGGGAATCGAACCCACGACACCCTGCGCAGCAGTCCAATCGCTTAGTCACTGCGCTTACCATTTTTTTTTTTATACTGGTAAAATCATCAAATGAGGCCTCCCACCCCGGGCAGGGCGGGAGGGACTGTCAGACTTGTACTGACTAAAATCCACGGTGTCCTTCAGTAGCCCTTTATGTTCCAGGGTCACAGTGATGGTATAAGACTCGCGACCCCGGCAGGCTTTAGCCCTCTGAGAGGGGGCCTCGTCATTATGCTGACGCTCTTTGAGGCGCGCGTGGAACACGACGCGCCGTCGACCCGGGCATGGTCCATGGTCGGACGGCGAGTTGCCCTTTACTCGCCGCCCGCATGCCCGCGCCTACGGTGGCCGGAGATCGTCTTGCACGGCGCTTACCATAAGATCAAAAATTAAAAAAAAAATGTTACAAAGTCTTGGCGTTATAGTGGACTAGTGACGGAGACAATATAGGTACTACATTATCGTTCGATTTGCCGCCATCTAGAAATGCAGCTCTGCCCGCCCTAGCTACTGTCCCGCTCAGCTCATGAAGCTCTATAGTTTCTAGAAAGATAGCAAATTATCTTGTTTGTAAGTACATTATCTTCACACGATCATAAATTAATTTGGGATTTGTTCAAAAACCAACAACATCATGCTATAAATTATTTTTTAGCAAGCATGTTGTTGGGGCCTCGAACACGTTCCCCGTCTGCCCCACCCTAGTTCCGGCACTGTAGTTTGGAAGCCATACTCTTACGAAATAGGTGTTATCTCAAACTAGTATTTCACAAGAAAATCGCATTAGAATTTTGTTAAGTGCATACATTTTATTGGTCGTGACTGTACATACTAGATATATTATAGGTGTACTAGGTATGTACTTCATTATGGCTGACGACAGGTTATTCCTCTCACTATTGCAGCTTTACACCTGCGTGTCTCGACATACTTTAGGCGTCGTACATACAGGTCAGTTATCTGATTTTAGTACTGGTATTTTTTTAACCATAGAGCTTTGTAAAATCGAAAAGGCGACTGGAAGCGCACGTAATTTGATTTGACCAATGATCGCTCTACGGTACTTTATACAGGGTGAATTTTTCAACTGGGCGTGGATGGCTACTTTCGAAACTATGAGGAATATCGAAAAACGTTGAAAGGAGTCTCGAGGCCGATTTTAACGAAAACTAAAACTGCATCACTGGATTTTTGAAAAATCAAAAATCCTGGTCAGGAATCGAACCCGCTGATTTTGGAAAAAAAATCACACCCTGTATTATTATACCGTTCGATAGTGTTGCTAATAAGGATCAAATTCTGGGAAGTAATCATATACGGCAAACTTAAGGAAAACGTATAATTACAAAAAAAACTGATTAATCTTCAAGGCAAAGACTGTATTTGAAACATAAGTTACCGTTTCTTCTTTAAAATAATGCTATTTTTAGTTCAACTCAATAATGTCGTATTGCTAAGTACAGTAGGATTGTTGTAACGTCAAATCCAGTGAGACATAGAAAACAATGAAATTTTATATCTATATATATAAAAATGAAACCCGTTTTCCGTTGTCACGACATAACATGAAAACGGCTTGACCGATTCGGGTCATTATTTTTTTGTTGTGTTTGTAACCATCGGGACCGGGTTTTAGACCGGGTCTTCCACCCGTGCGAAGCCGGGACGGGCCGCTAGTTTCGAATAAATTATGGCTCAGTAGATGTAAAGTAACATGGAAAAATAGCAAGTTCATAAAAATCAGCCATTTCGTTAAGTTTGCCGTATATGATTACTTCCCAGAATTTGATCCTTATTAGCAACACTATCGAACGGTGTAATAATGGGTGTGATTTTTTTTCCAAAATCAGCGGGTTCGATTCCTGGCCAGGATTTTTGATTTTTCTAAAATCCAATGATGCAGTTTTAGTTTTCGTCAAAATCGGCCTCGAGACTCCTTTCAACGTTTTTCGATATTCCTCATAGTTTCGAAAGTAGCCATCCACGCCCAGTTGAAAAATTCACCCTGTATATCTATCTACGGTACTTTCACAGTTTTTATGTCGTGTGACTGGGACTGTAGCAACATAATTATTTTTGAACTGTTTTCATGTAATTAACGTAACTATTTTTGAACTGTTTTTGTCTTTTGACATTTCAAAAGTGCTATCACTGGCCTACTTGAAATAAATGCTTTGATTTGTTCACGGTACAGTTAGCCCTTATACGGCACGAGGCACGCAGTACGCACCGTCGACCTAGGCCTGGTCCCTGATCGGACGGCGAGCTACCTTTTACTCGCCACACGCAAGTCCAAACGAGTAGGTAGTTAAGTCATCAAGAAAAGAGCGGAAGGGACTTTCAGACTCACATCCACAAGTAAAATCCACAGTATTCCTTCATTAGCCCTGTACGTTCCAGGGCCACGGTTACCTGCTTAGACCCCGGCAGACGTTTGGCTATCTATCTGAGACCCGTTAGTTTGCTGAAAGATCTGTGAGCATGGTCCATGATTGGACGGCGAGTCCCCTATGACTCATCGTCACCCATAAAACCACTTACGATATCTTTGGCATCGCAGATGTCTCTAGCTCATAGTTCGTGCTACGCTTTATCGTCATCACTATTCCGATTTCTTAAAAAATTGGGCATTCATAGAAACATATTTACGTATTCACGAGCACATATGCATTTGTATTCAGGGCCGGTCCTAGGGCGGTGCGAGCGGTGCGACCGCACCGGGCGCCTTCTAAGGGGGGGCGCCAAAATGATCCAAAACTTGAAACAAAAGACGCTCGATCGAACGTGCGAGTCGCGTAAGCGCTTATGTACACTACTGGGCTGTGCATACGGTCGCTACCGCGCCGCCACCGCGCCTCTAGGCTGTGAATACGGTCGCTACCGCGCCGCCACGGCGCCTCTAGGCTGTGCATACGGTCGCTACCGCGCCGCCACCGCGCCTCTAGGCTGTGCATACGGTCGCTACCGCGCCGCCACCGCGCCTCTAGGCTGTGCATACGGTCGCTACCGCGCCGCCACCGCGCCTCTAGGCTGTCCATACGGTCGCTAACGCGCCGCCACCGCGCCTCTAGGCGGTCTCTATTCGGTCGGTAACGCGTCGCTACCGCGCCGCCACCGCGCCTCTAGGCTGTGTATACGGTCGTCACCGCGCCTCTAGGCTGTGTATACGGTCGCCACCGCGCCTCTAGGCTGTGTATACGGTCGCCACCGCGCCTCTAGGCTGTGTATACGGTCGCCACCGCGCCTCTAGGCTGTGTATACGGTCGCCACCGCGCCTCTAGGCTGTGTAGTGTGTACCCGGTCGCTAACGCGTCGCCACCGCGCCTCTAGGCTGTGTATACGGTCGCCACCGCGCCTCTAGGCTGTGTACCCGGTCGCTAACGTGTCGCCACCGCGCCTCTAGGCTATGTATACGGTCGCCACCGCGCCTCTAGGCTGTGTACCCGGTCGCTAATGCGTCGCCACCGCGCCTATAGGCTGTCTATACGGTCGCTACCGCGCCGCCACCGTGCCTCTGAAAAAACCCTAGGAAAGTAGCTATTGAAGGTTATTTTTATATTATTGCTAAAAAATCATTAGATTTGATTAGGTTAACCAAACTTTTAATAATAATTTGAACCCATTTCTGGTTGAAAATAAATACTGCTTAAAGATTTTTTTTTAGAGGGGCGCCATTTTTAGTCCTCGCACCGGTTGAAAATGTTAGTAGGACCGGCACTGTTTGTATTAATCACAATTGAGCTCTAGTGAGGTCAACGCACACATGTGCGCATGCACATTGGTCAAGATCAGTAGCTCAAGCCATTCAAAAAGCTTTCTATGGAACTCTAAATTACAATACGCACTTATAAATATCGTTCAACATCGCTTTAGCTTGAAAAATAAGTTTTCTCAACACCACAAGATAGTTCGTGCTAGAAACAGAGCCACGCTGCTGTTACAAAAAGGAAAAAGTAACACAAATAAGTTTTACATAATTCTAGAAAAGCAGATGAATTAATTACTGGGGCAAATATGAATAATTAGTTGTGTCACTGTCCGCTATTTGTTGGACAAAGAGAATACTAATGATAAAAATATGAAACTGTTCCCCATCAAAACATTTAAAAAGAACCAGTGGAGCCCTTTTTCTCATGGTAAAATCATCAACGCATCCCACCCAGGGCGGAACGGGAAGGACTGTCATACTTAAATGGACTAAAATCCACGGTGTTCCTTCAATAGCCCTTTACGTTCCAGGGTAACCTGATAACACAGTCCCGCGACTCCGGACCAGTGGAGCCTAAAGAATATTGTGTCACTATCCACCAGCGAAACTAATCAAATGGTGGACAACGGGAATCATCTACCCAGTGCCGTGTTTACACATGTGCGTTGAACTTGCGTTGAGCTGAACAGAAGCAGATTTTAAGACGAATTTACACACGTGTTGGCCAAACAAACAATAATCAGTATTGTGATTACATCAGACACGTGCAGACTGATATACAGACGTCAGGGAACTGCCCGTGACTAACTGATCTTTGCATAGATTACTGAAATCTTTCAGCGAATTATTGCCTAATCTGTTACTGTTTATTTACGGTTCATTTTAGCTGTAACTGAAAAAACCCAAGTATGGAATACAGTTTGAAGTCGGTTACAATGTTATCTACATTTTGGTTAAGATTTAGATCTTGCCCTTTGAAGAATATTTAGAACCCACTTAATAATTAGGTAATTTTGTTTCCAGTAAAGTTTAATAATTTTTAAATAGTTTTTTTTTTTACAAAAACGACAGACAAACAATATTAAAAACTAAGCACATAGACAAAGCGGCAAGCGACATCACAAATCAACTATTTCTACTCCTATCATAATCCGGGAACTAGCCTAGAAGACTGCCAGTAATGCAAGGCAATGTTATTTCTTATACAGTCGAATTAATAACCTCCTTCCTTTATGAAGTCGGTTAAAAAGGGTATAATGAAGTATTACGCAACATCAGGTAATCGTCACCCAGGCACGTAAAGGGCCATTGGAGGAAAACCTTGTATTTTAGTCAACACAAGTCTGACAGTACTCTCCCGCCCGTCCACCCAGGACAGGTTGGGAGGGACTGTCAGACGCAACGACGATATATTACTCCTAATAACAGGCGACCGATGTCTGTCAACACATCAGGCAAAAAAGTCTTATATACATCTCATTTCGACCAATCCTGTGAGCCGTAAACATACGTTGAGACAGAACAGACCTTGAGTTAGCCAATCACAACGCAGTACCCCGACCCCTCGCTTACGTAGTACCTCAGCGTGTTGACAGAATAGTTTTTGTTCCTTAGATCGTGCATGCGGAGTCTAGTAATATATCGTCGTTGGCCAGACGGAAGGACTCATTTGAAGATTTTACTCCGACGAAAATAACCATCTGGCCACGGGTAGTACCAACCCAATGGCTTGGCGACATCTGTAAAGAGTTTATGTTTTGAAGGTTAATTGTGATATTTTCTTTGTAAAAACAAAAAAACTCCTTTCCTAACTTTTTACCCTCTTTTCCCTCCCATTCATTGATATGAAAACAAAAAGACCAGCTGAAAGCGATTAAACTTTTTAAATTTCTTCAGGGTATACTCGCAGAGGAAGTTTTTGATAATTGCGCATTTGTATGGTCCTATGTATTACCAATTTGATCGATAATTATGTTTTAGTTACTCGTTACAATTCTAAATATTTAAAAAAATATAAAAATTAGCAGTCCACCAGCACCAGGAACAGGGTCCCAGCTGAATGTGGTAAAATTCCTAAATGCTGTACCTATGTAAGTTATGCACACGTAAAGTCAGCCTTACACCGATGGCGATGCAAAATTAGCATAGCAAGCATCAGCAAGGCGTCGTGACCACGATCGACACTCCTTTTGTGTCGATCGACGTCGGCAGCCCTTGTAAAGATACGTGTCTATAGGTAGCCATTGAGTGTGCTGATAACTTGTAGACTGACGTTGCTGCTGTTTGAAATTGTTAGCCTTTTATTCTTTTAGCGTGGTAAAATCATCAAATCCTCCCACCCCGGGCAGGGCGAGAGGGACTGTCAGACTCGTACTAACTAAATTCCACCATCACCATAAATCCGTCATCATGCTGACGCTCTTTGAGGCGCTCGGGGAATACAATGAGCCGTCGACCTGGGCATGGTCCATAGTCGAACAACAGTTGCACTTTACTCGCCGTGTAATGGTTGTTTAAGATTTGATGTTTGTTTGAAAAATTGAATATATAGGTATAATACATTGTTAAGTTCCGACATCCACGCGAACGTCGCGGCGAAAAGTCGCGGGCACAGCTAGTAAAGTAATAAAGGTCAAAGTTTGAGAGGATGGATGAATGTATGTTTGTTAATAGGTTATAATGCCTCACAAAAAAAATTGCTGAAACAATTATTTTAGAAGGCCATATCAAGAGTTTTCTCGTTTTTAGATATAAAGTAAACTTCGACTAAAATTAGGGACTTTGCGGTTAATTTGAAAGAAAAATCCTCATACGTGCACAGGAGGCGCTTTTCCATTTTCCGAACATTTTACACTACAATAAAACCATAGATTAATAAAACTTCAAGTACGCTGTATGGCCGAAATACGTATAATTCTGTTTATTTTGGGAAGTCCTTAATCAGACCTGACTAATTCTTAGTGCTTTTTAGACCAAAACAATTCTTAGAAAAGGGATAACTTTAGTTTTTTAATTCTATAATTACGCGATGGTCTAGTAGAAGATAAACTATCGTTTAATCTTGTCTCAAAACTTAGTAAAATTGCGTCATCATTCGTTTTTGCCTTGTCATGTAAAACGTCATACAACTACCAGACTTTACTATAGAAACAATATCAGTCATCACCATGACAAAGTAAACGAAATCATAAACTTTGAATCCGTCGATCAACAGCTATGTATTTAAAATCATTGAGCTATTATTACCACCTATAGAGACGGCACCACGCATCACCACTGTGTCCCATCCAGTGCGCGCGCCTAGAGCACCCCACAGAGCTGTCAAACAACTGAATGAACTTGAGCGCGCTCACTCATCCTGGATGGGACACAGTGGTGCTACGTGGTGTCGTCTTTATTTTGGTCTATTAGGTCTCCATTCAATCATCGGTGAGCCAGTTGTAAGGGCCCGAGTTACGAATGCGACTCGTAAGTCGTGGGTGCGAACCCTGCCAGGCGCATTACTTTGTGTAATTTATTTCATCACAACTGCTCACAAAACGGTGAAGGAAAACATCGTGAGGAAACCGGCATGTCCTAGAACCAAATTTCGGAGACATGTGACATCTAACAACCCGCACTGGGCCCGCTTGGATTACAGTCCACTCCCTCTCACAGAGAGGAGACCTGTGTTTCAAGAGAAGGGAACATTGTACGGTGATAATGCTTTATTCTAGAGTCTTAAACTCTTTGGTATGCTTAATCAATAATCATAATCAAATATTTTCTTAGGTTAGTATTATAATAGTCCTCTTAACGGTTTCCGGGCGCGGCCGCTAATCTCAACGGAGATTTTGCCAACTGCGCGGGACATTATTAAAGTGTACAAGTGTGTGCACAGGCACAGGTGCACATCTCTGTTCCTTTACTCTCATAGTTCGATGTGACGGTAATCCGAAACAATCGGAGAGAGATCAGGCACCGGACCAACGGCTTTTCCGAGGCATGGGGTATCATACCACCAATATGACGCTCCCCCCTCTTTAGAGGGCCAAAGCCTGCCGGGATCGCGGGTCTAATGAGCTACCGCGACCTTGGAACAGTAGTAGTACTGACAGTGAGTGGGAGGACTCATCATCGATGATTATAGATACCACGATAAAAAAAATCATACTTACGACCAACTTCTAATCTCCGGGCTGCAAGTTACTGAGAAATGTTTAAAGAAAAACCCTGTTGCGCGTTTTGCCCGATCGGGAATCGAACCAAAATCAAATAAGTTAGTAGGTTAACTAATAAGTTCCTCGGGACAGAGATCACAGATAATGAAAAACCCAACTTAACATAAAAAAATACTTATATCATTGCCATATACGTGCCAAGAATACCTGACCGATGACCATAAAACCATAGTGAATGATGAATGACGGTGTTGTGACGCCATTATCAGAACTAGTTGGTAATGATGGACAGGAAATACGTCATCACTGTGGCGTATCGATAAAAAAACAAAAGGTCGGATCACCTGGCAAGACATTAACATAATAGTGTTGTCATCATGATAAAATTACAACATTTGAATTGTGGAACACTGATTTGTGAAACACGGATCTTTTGGCGCTCGACCGGAGTCAAGTAGCTAGAGGTGCTAGCTTAAGGTGCTAGACAACTGATAATCATACTTATATATTTCTAAATACATACATATTATAGATAAATTACACCCAGACACAGAACAAATGATCATGCTCATCACACAAACATTTGTCCTGGGTGGGAATCGCGACCCCCGGCATAGCAGTCAGGGTCACTAACCACTAGACCAACAGGCCAGTCAAAAATCTATGTTTATGTTTTATAGAGATTTTAATCATTAAAAAAAACTTTTGTCATGCAAGTTACATAATGTTAGCACGGGTAGTGTAATGGCAATAGTTTGCTACCCGGTGTATCGGGGGCTAAAACATCCGATTTTAGCCTAATTTTTTTTAAGAAGATTTGAGTAATTTTTCATGAAAACCTTTTTGGAATACTTACTTAGATTATTATTTTAGGTAAATGCGGGCTGTCCATAAAATAAATAAAATGATTAGATTTTTAAGTCTACATTTATCTTTCCCCAAAAAATGAACTAGACAAAATCTGGAATTCAGCTGGGCTTCGCAAAAAAAAAGAATTATACACATTTTTCTTGCCCAAAAAATGAGCGTAACTAAATCTAGGCTAAAGAAACAGGAAGAAAAAAACACACGTAATAAAAAATCTGGGTATCTTCATTCATAAAACCACAACCTATTGACCTTCTGCGTCTCCATCTTGTAGTTTGACCTCGCGTGCGCACGCGCAGGTCTCAGGTCTCAGAGTGGGTTTGTCCACCAATCAACAGGTCGATTGTTTCGCTCATTCGACATGTGTTTTTTTATTACAACTTATGTTTTGAACTCATTAATAAATTATACACGCTTCTCTCGTAGGTAAACGGTTTTAGTTTTGTAGTGATTTGTGTCAATAATTTAGCGTGAAATAACTGAATTTGAATATAAGCAATATCTTCTTTTTTATCAATTCTTGGAATCCGAAAACAGGGAAAATAAATCATAAATAAATAGTATTTAACTTAAAATATTTTCCTGGTTCTTTGGTGTAGTGGTCACAAGCGTTTCTGTTGACTTTGAGGTCAAAGGTTCGATAGAAAACAAAACTGGCGAAATGTGGGTGTGAGAGGGTTTGTGGGTGTTACTTTTCTTTCTTTTTTATTTACTCTTTGCCTCAATTCACCCCAAAGGTAAAGATGAGGTTCACCTCACCTCAAAAGGAACTGGAACTCCTGGGCACCGACTGTGTTCCACAGTAAAAGCTGTTTGGCGCCGGACTCCGACAGGATGGTGCTCATCGGTGACCACCATCACCATATACCATATCATCTGTGAACAATTGTCTAACTATCACGGTTCACGAGATACAGCCTGGTGCAACGACGATATATTACTAGACTCCGCATGCACGATCTAAGGAACAAAAACTACTCTGTCAACTCGCTGAGGTACTACGTAAGCGAGGAGGACGAGGTACTGCGTTGTGATTGGCTAACTCAAGGTCTGTTCTGTCTCAAGGTATATTTTACGGCTCACAGGATTGGTCGAAATAAGACGGATATAAGACATTTTTGCCTAATGTGTTGACAGACATCGGTCGCCTGTTATTAGGAGTCTAGTAATAGTATCGTCGTTGGCCTGGTGGCAGTCGAAGGCGACAGGTGAAAGTCTTGGACCCGTTTTATTCTTTGAATGAGGAACCCTAATTAAATATAATTCATAATTTATTTACCCTTGCTTAACCCTTCGGAGATATCCTACTAATACTATAAACGTGAAAGTTTACATGTGAATGGATGGATGGATTTGTGACTCTTTCACGCAAAAACCACTGAACGAATTTAGATGAAATTTGGTATACAGATAGTTTATAACCTGAAATAACACATAGGATATCCCGATTTTATGATCCTATAGGATAATTTTTGAGCTGTAGCGGGTGAAACCGATGGAAACTGCTAGTAATAAATAAGATGCCAATAAAATATTAAAATCAAAAGGCCTTCCCCAGTGAAAGTAAATCATCCGTAGCACAGGTGTTTCCGAGGTCAGTAGTGACAGACGACTTACAATATCCATTGGAGCTCACGGGGGGATTCCCCGGTCAAACCGTGAAATAGAAAGTGATGGTTGTTAAGTAATATCAGTAATTGGTTAGATATTTATTTATTATGGAACAACTTATTATTTAATCAAGGATTAATTAACTGAGACAATGTATAACTAAAAAGTGTACAAAAATAAAATTGAAAAGTAACCGACTTCAAAAATTACAAAAAACTGTAATATGAATTTTCTCTCGGAAGTTGGTGGCAAAAAGACAAAGTCGAAAGTGAATTTGAAGTCGGTTTTTCAGTAGTTTTAATTCATCATCTCAGCCATAAGACGTCCACTGCTGAACATATGCCTCCCCTTTAGGTTTTAATTATCTGGTCTTAATTAAAGAACTGAAACCATAAGAATCAGAGTTACAATTACAGCCAAATCCACCATAAATTAACTTACGTACAAAATAAACTGTAAGTTCTAATCCAAAGTTCAATGAACCTTTCAAGCCTCATTTAATTGTACACTCCCTAAACTAGATTTTGCAGAAACAATATAGTTGAGGGTTCAGTCTAGTATTATTTCTAGTTTTGTTAATTATTGTGACATATTTAAACATTTATCTGCCTTATACATTGTTAAAAGGGGTTTGAAGATTTTCGTATGGAGGTTGGCCCTATCGGTCGCCCGCCATTTTGTTTTTTTTTGTTTTGAATCGCTTTTCACAACTAAAGATGATGATGAGAAGAGATGATGTAATTATGTTGTCATAATTCAATATGTATACTATTGCATACTCACAGGGAGGAAAAAATTAAAAAAGTTTTTCCAAGGTTCAGTTTTCGACTTACATTTCGGGGAATAACTCTGAAACCTGACGTTTAAGTCATTATGACCATCATATATTATTATGTTTTGTTAGTGCACTGCGATTCCGAAAAAAAAACAAATGGCAGACGACCGATAGGGTCAAAACTCCGTCCACGAGATATCGAAGATACACACAAACATACGAGTCTAACTGAGCACTTCCTTTTTCTGAAGTCGGTTAAAAAAAAATCGCGGACCGCACCTACTCGCTCGAGCCGCTCTTTGACCAGCATCTCGTTATTAAGTTATTATGTAACAAGACATCACATACCTCCGACACAATGCGTCGACTCATCGTGTGTCATAAAACTACCGGCTTGCCTTACTATCAAGGTCGACATCGAAACCGGTATTTTTTAACTACAACAGTCAAAGAAAAATGTACAGACAGACGCCAGCACATCAGTCTACCTCAGTCTGTCAAATGTCTTTAATAGATTTCCACCTTATTACAATAGAGGAAGGTTGATTTTGATTGGTAAAATTGGACACATTAGGTACTGTTATTTTTTTATCTTCAAGCTTTCTTTCCTCTTTGAAGTTTTCTTCGGAAAATCTTGAATAGACGAATCTAAGTCGTCTAGCAAGTGTTTTAATTTTTGTAATTGTGGTTTATGACAAAATGGGTACTTGGCTAAAAAAATTATGGAGTCTGTCAAATGATTATCAAAAAATAACTGACACGTATTTTTCTTTTGTTACGTAAACCAAAATTGGCGAAGATACGACACTTTTAAAATTGGCAGAACGTCACAAGCAAGTATAGTTTTTCCGTGCCTCTGACGTCACAAGCCGACTCCCGAATTTTGATGCGTTAAATTTTTGTAAATATGCATAGGTTAATCGAAAAAAAAAGTTGTCTGTTACTTTTTGAAACTCTAGCTGACGGACCAATAAAATTTGCAATTTATTGATGCTGTAAAATTGCCTATTTAGGATGTGCCACGCCTGCCAAGGCTTCTAATCAACAAAGAAGTGGTAAGATGACCTGGATGCACAATTGCACATAACGATGGACAATCTCGTTGGCGATTTATAGGGAAACTAAAAAGATGACTTTTCACTGCTCGTGACTGTACATCAGGTGTTTAGAACACGAATATCTTCGTGGGAACTTCGGTGGGCGTTTTGGGACAGCATACATAGTAGAGTAATGTTACCCTAATATGGTTGTATTCTTGAGTTTTTTTGTAATTCAGTACTAACTGTACCGGCTAAAAAAATCACTTCGTGCATTACCAGCAACTTCATTGACTATTCTTAAATCATATTTGCAGGGCTTACTTACTAAAACCTAAGAAGGCGCGGTTACAAAGAGAAATGACCAACATAAAATTAATAAAATTCAAGGAATGTCGTAATTTAATTGTCGAATTTTACTTATTTTTTGCATAATTATAAGCGTTCCTCACCAAACTATAGACAGGACAAAATATCCGGTTTTCGCCTCAATGAAATTAAAAATAACGCAGCAATAATGTATTATTTATGACGTAAATCAATGAATATTTTTATCTTTCCCTCTAAGGTGGTCGTCAAACAGGCAGAGGAAAAACGTTATTTATTAAATTAAATGACGTATGTATCAATGGTCTGCCGTAATATTATGTTATGTTGGTAGTATCGGACGTAAGGGACCGGTCTTACCGGCGCACGCGCCGCTATCATCAAATGTTAAACTGTCTTCTAAAGTGTGTCATGACGTCTGAGTTTTCGAAACTTTATTAGGAAACGGATTTTGGTTTTGTGGCCTTATTTGATTTGGTAATATTTATGAATGAAATACGATTTAATTCAATTTTTTTTTAGAAATGATTATATGAAACATAGGAAATACAATAATAATACAAAATCATTTTTTAAAATTAACATAAGTCCAGTTACGAAGAAAAATCAATTGGAAGTTTCTACAGTATTCAAACGAGTTAGATGTTGTGTTATGTTGGTAATGATGAAGAGGGCCCTTTTTTATCGTGGTTATCAAAATCCACGGTTTGCTTCAATAGTCCTTTACGTTCCAGGGTCACGGTTACCTGATAAGAAAGTCCCGCGACCCCGGCAAGCTTTGGCCCACTAAGGCCCTCATTGGATTGTTAAGAGGTACATTTAGAGTGAAAGAAACTATAAGTAGAACTTTTTCATGAAGTCTCACAGACATTTGAAAAAAAAAACTAGCCTACACTGTCCCACTGCTGAGCAAAGGCCTGTCAACCAACTTTTTCCAAGAGTAGACTAGTCTAGTCAGGCGCTACCTAGAAAAAATACAAGAAAATTAAAAAAATATATTGCATAAAACATGCTCATTTCCTATTGCTTCTACATAATATTGCGACATAGTCATTCATTGCATATGACGAGGAAAATCATTGACCAACTAAAGTTGCCGATATACTCGTAGCAGACGATGAGCAAGTTATTTGAAGCCAAGCTAATGTGAATATTACAAAGATTTGCAAGTTCAACTGGCACGGCTAGCACGCGTAGCATGGTGCCGTAGAAACGGGTTTTGTCGACGGGAGAATAGACAAAATGACAGAACGTTAAAGATTTTATCGATTAAAGCTTAGCAACGTTTAAAATATAGAAAAATGTGTTTCTATTCTTTAATAGTGTACGAATCGTGTCATACTAGTGCAAAAAAACAGTCGACTTGTGTAGAAATAACGATGAAATAAATTTGTCTTTTCTTGGTAGAATAGAGATAGAATCGCCATGCTACGCGTGCAGGCTATATATCACACAGAACTGATGGCTGATAGGGTTGTAAGGTTATCGAATGGAGACCACGCATTGGCAAATGCAGCGTAGGACGTCCACCTACAAGGTGGACAGACGATCTTATGAAGGCCACAGGATCACGCTGGATGCAAGCCGCTTCCAACCGGTTCTATTGGAAGTCTACAAGAGAGGCCTATGTTCAGCAGTGGACGTTCTACGGCTGATGATGATGATGATTCATGTATATACGTGTCTATGCGCACATATACATAACAGATACATAATAGAATGGTGAACTTTCCTTGGGTTTTTTATTTGTTGAATAATCCTCCGTGCCAGGTAGTAACACATACCACAGTGGTCGATTCATCAATGAATTAGGTACCTATTTAAATATTTGAAGATCAAGGTTAAGGTAATAGTATTTTTTTATGTTATAGTGCTTAACCACCTAAAGAATAAAAATCGTAGATAGCTTAATAGTTTGACGGCATGGTTAGTGCAGTGGCTAAGCGATTGGACCGCTGTACAGCGTGTCGCGAGTTCAATTCCCACATGAAAGAAAATATTTGATGATGAAAAATTCCTAGAGAGCGGCAACGTTAATAAAAGCTTTTTCAAAAAAAAAAAATTGTAACCGCCTTCAAAACCAACCACTAAAAAAGGGTAAAATAACCTACAAAATAACTTTTCTTTCGGAAGTCGGTGTTTTTTTTTTTCATTGTCTTTTTGCCACCGACTTCCGAAAGAAAAGTTATTTTGTAGGTTATTTTACCCTTTTTTAGTGGTTGGTTTTGAAGGCATCTCCTTTCGAACAAAAAAAGAATTTTGAAAATCGGTCCACAATCGCCGGAGAAATCGCGTAACAAACACAAAAAAAAAAGAAAAAAAAAAACATACCGTCGAATTGATAACCTCCTTCTTTTTGAAGTCGGTTAAAAAATAGAAACGAATACAGTACTGAAATACTCTTCTAATTATTAGGTATTCAGTCGACTTTCGCATACAGGTACGCGCACGCGTCATTGGATACCAAAAATGGCTTGAATCTAGTTTCTTAGCAATTCTTGAACATGACAGGGCCACCTTAGAGGGTCAAAGCCTGTCGGGGTCGCGGACTAACGAGCTACAGTGACCCCGAAACGTAAAGGGCCCCGTGTTGATTTTAGTCAGTACAAGTCTGACAGTCCCTCTTGCGCTGCTGTGGGTTCGGGACTCATTTGATGATTTTACTAGTTACTGTTAGTCAGAAGGTCTAAAGTCTGAGAACCAGTCTTACCATGGAGTATCGTATTACCCAGTTAGGTACTGGGTTGTGGAGATCCAATAGGCAGTCGCTCCATGTAAAATACTAATATCCAGCTGCATCTGGTTTGACTGGAAGCCGACCCCAATATAGTTGGGAAAAGGCTAGGCAGATGATGACTACGTCAAAAACAAACAGCAATGCTAGACGCTAGTTGAGTATTATTGAGTGTCGTTCTGTAATACGGGAGTTGGCCTACCTATTTCGAATACTTCACTTTTTTTTTAGATTGTGGATGTTAATTATTTCTTATTTTTATTGTAATTGTTTTTGTACTTCATGTGTTTGGATACTAAATGTATAATGTTCACCTTAGGATAATTGTTTGTTAAATGTTCACCTTAAGTATGAACAATAATAACTTTAACAAGGATCTCATGATCATGTTAATTGTAAAATTATTATTTTATAACTAGCTTTTAAAACAATTTGCATGCTAAATAATAGTAAGCGGAATATGTAGAACTTTTTAGATTTAATACCTCAATGTACCATATTTCACGCAAATAAAGATATTCTATTCTATTCTATGCTACACCCACATTGTTTGTGATCGTGAGATGAATCATCTCTCCCGTTGTGTTACAAGTAAACCCATCCCGAAGGACATTTTTCCAGTTCATTCATAAATGGAGATTACTCATCTCGTACCGCGAGTCATTGGAAGACATTGATAATACTGTAACGAGAATTATATTCTGTCAGAGAACGTACTGTCGTCAGTAATTATTGCTAAGTGTAATTATTAGTTTTAGTGTTAGTTATGTATTTTATAATTGTACCTACATAGGTACGACACACTCATTTATAAACTCACGCCAATTTTATTTGAAACTACAACTAATTTTATTTACAACTAAACAATTGAACAAAAATCCTTGTGAAGCTTCCCAGGACGTCCCAAAATAATTCAAAACCATAATCAACCAAATCGGTCCAGCCGTTCTCTAGTTTTAGCTTAGCAATTGATTTTTATATATAGGAAGACTAGCTGACCTAGCAAACTTAGTACCGCCTTAAAATCACCTTTTAAACCTTCCCTGGACGTCCCAAAATAATTCAAAACCAAAATCAACCGAATCGGTCCAGCCGTTCTCGAGTTTTAGCGAGACTAACGAACAGCAATTGATTTTTATAACAGAATTAAGTAAGTACTCAAAAGTGTCTGATATTCTTAAATTCTAATTCAGAGGATACCTACAAGGGTCGCAGAACTCTCTAAACGGGAAACCGTGACCTTGGAACGTTTTTACAACATTAGGTTTGCGTTTAACCACTTCCTCGCCTGATGGTAAGCAATGCTGCGGTTGACAGTGAATCACGCTTTCTTAGACGTAACCTATTCACTCTTGACCTGAAGACCCCAAGGATATAGCTATTAGGAGACACAGACCCTGGCAAGGAATGGCATTCCTTAGCTTTGCGAACAATAAAAGTATTGGCAAAACGGTTTGTACGTACCGGAGGGATGTCCACCATAAAAAAGGGATACAAACGCCATTAATATTTTGTCTTATATCTTAAAAATCTTTTTTTTTAAGTAGTATAATCATCTTATGAGTCAGTCAGGGCGGGAGGGACTGTCAGACTTGACTGACTAATATCCATGGTGTCCTTCGGTAGCCCTTTGTGTACCGGAGTCGTGGTATACGTATGTCCCGCAAAAAATCTTAGCATTTTGAACTAAACAACGTTGTCTGCATTTTTCTTCATTTTATACGACGTTTGTGATCTGTGTGCCTACAAGACGTGTTGTATTAACGGTAATTTCCCCGTGGGCCATGCCCTTCAAACCGGTATAAAATAATGCAATACTGGTAGACATCATGGTGGTAGGATTTCCCCATTGCACTTTTCCATATTTAGTAGTAGTATTAATCTGTGGTACTTGCTAATTACACTCGCGTGCAAAAATATGGAAGCATAGTGTAGGACTCTCCCCAGCTCGATGGACCGACGATCTCATGACCGGGATGGACTGGATGCGGAAAACTGAGGACAAGGTGATGTGGCGCAGCCTGGGACAGGCCTATGTCCAGCTGTGGACTGCGATAGGCTGAGTTGATTGATTGAATTCCTTACGCTCCGTACAGGGTGGGAGGACTCGTTTAATGATATTAACATCTTAAAAAGAGATTTCTTGAGACGGTAATATACGAGTATATAATTTGTTAGTCCCGCGGCCCCGGCAGGCTTTGACCCTCTAAAGACCCTTCCCCGTCATTGTGCTGACACTGTGAGGCGCGCGTGGAACACAACACGCCGTCGACCCGGGCAAGGTCCATGATCGGACAGCGAGTAGCTCAATACTCGCTCCTGGCATGCCCATTTAAAAACACTTGGGCATAATATGTATACAACGTGTTTTTTTTGATATCCCATAACACTAGGGTATGATTGAGGCCATATCAAAGAATCAACTGGCATATGAGCTATGTTCCAAACCTTCGTTATTTTTTTTTTTCATTTTTCATACAAAATAATTCGGCAAAGTCACGATTATTAATGTAAAACACCCTTACGTGAAATATGACAACGTCGCATTTTCTTAGCTTTAAATATGAATGATTGGTTTGAATAAAAATGAATTACTTGTATTTATCAATGAAACTTAGATACCTAGACACATCGAGGGTCTATTCTACTGCGAACTTTGGCAACCTCGCAAAAGTAAAGATTCATCATACTGGTGACATTTTTTGACCTAATTTAACTATGATTGATGATATCTCCGAAACGATGCATTTTTGGACCACCTATTCTAGGAGTTTTAGTATTATTTTTACCTACAGAATATAACCCTAGAGTTATGGGATATAAAAAAAAACAGGTTGTATAGGTGTTGAGTGTGAGATAGTTGAAAATTATACGAGTACCTACTCATCCTATAAGTTAACGAAAATAATAACAATTAGTAAAATACTCGTAATTGTCGTGACACGACTTAGACGAAGTAACAATTAATGCAAAGAATGACCTTGAAGGTCGTGACCTCAAACACGACACGTTTTGAACTGGGAAGCTTTTTTTAATTCGGTAAATTTTCTATTGCTTTTCTTTTTTATATTTGTAAAATCATTAAGTGAGTCCTCCTAACCAGGGCCGGGCTAGAGGCATTGTCAGACTTATTCTGACTAAAATCCACGGTGATCCTTCAAGAGCCCTTTATGTTCCAGGGTCACGGTTACCTTAAGAGACAGGCCTGCGACCCCGGCAGGTCATTGGCTTGTCTATATTTTGGGTAGGCTATTCGATCCAAATGGGATTGGGCAGGACATGTTTGTCGCACGCCTGACAAACTTATAGGCTAAAATAGCTCAAAATTGGTGCGTACCGCTAATAACTTGATGATGTTACACTGATGACTTTGGATAAAAACCTGGCGTTGAAGTAATAGTTACATTTCCGTGGAGTAAATTGATGTTAATTGAAGTTATTACATGATGAGTATACTAGATGATGAGTTTCCTTCATGTCTTCACGCTGTATAATTGTTAAGAGTAGCTATATATAGCTAGAGTTCACGTGGGTCTTTTGTACAGACGCCAGCAGGTCAACCTACCCCAATTTTACCAATCGAAGAACATCTATTAAAATTTGACAGATTGAGGTAGGTTGATGTTCTCCTGGGTAGGTTCTTGTTCTCCTGTCGTGAGTTTAATTAGTTTTTTTTAAATTTAAATTTGTATTTTTTTTACATAATTCCATACAAAAGAGTGTTCTCTATTATTTGGCACTACACTCATTGCTTTCATTTTTTTTTGATAATTTATGAATTTGGTTAAAAACTGGCTGTAATTTTTTTAAATTAGGTACTTCTTGCTCTGGTGAGGAGTATGAATGTACTAGTCTCCGATATCCTGGGCTCCTGACTCATGGTATGAGCTGGTTACCTCAACTCAACCAGCCATTCCACCTAGACGGAGGACGGAGGGTAGAAAAAATAGCATGACTGTACCGGAAAATTGATTTTACTGAAACTGTAGGTATTAACGATTTCTTCCGTTTTTCATTAACAGTAAAAGTTTATATCAACTAAGACACGTATTGAACCGGTTTTTGTAAGTTTCAAAAAGAACAATTGCCATTTTTATTATGTAATTGACTTTGTTTCATTTCCATTTCCATCTAATTTTCGACTTATTCTTTGGATTTTCCGAATAACTTTCTCACATATTAATTTACTTATGACCAAAATTAAAAAAAAAGAATAATTATACCTTATACAATTTGGGCAGTCTTTCAAAAGTTATGCGCTTACAGACAGTCTTAGCAACTTTGTTTTATATCATGTAAAAGATGTGGTGATAGTTAACATGTACAGCATGTACCTGCTTGCCCGACTGTTTGTCAACGATTTACAACTGCCAAGGGCCTTTTGAGACCTGCCGGGCTCGCGGGACTAACTGATAATATGACCCCGGAACGTATAAGACCTATTGAAGGACACCGTGGATTTTAGTCAGTACAAGTTTGACAATCCCTCCCCCTCCTGCCCAGCACTGGGTGGGAGATCTCATTTGATAACACGCTAAAAAAAGGGCCTACGTGAAATAAAAACATTTGATTTTGATACAAAATACCAATATTGACATGAATTTTAACAGTTCTTATATATCTTGACATTGCTGCTGCAAGTGCCGAAAACCTCAAACGGCGCAAATACAATGGTTTGACTAGTAGCTATGTGTTTGAGCCGTTTGGGGTTGAAACACTAGGGCCATGGGGTCCGAGCGCCCACCAACTTTTCAAAGACATCGCCAAGCGTATAGTCGACGCCTCGCGTGACCAGAGGGCTGGCCTATATCTTGGTCAAAGGATCAGCATTGCGATCCAACGAGGCAATACTGCCAGCGTTCTGGGCACTTTCCCCATTGACAACGATGTGGATGAATTTTTCGACGCCCTGTAACTTTTTATATCAATCATTTTTGTAAATATTTTACCTTTAAGTTTAGTTTTTAAATGTAGTATTATATATATATATCTTGACATTATAATATAAAATACATTAATTACAAGGACATTTCAAATGACGTCTGTGCCTGGGATCCCCTAGTGATGCTTATAAGCATATCTTTGCCTCCCCGCTTTTCCTGTTACACTAAACGTTACTCCAAGCTACGTATTCAAAAACCGTACGTAAACATTTTCCTCCTCGTAAAGAACTGGGAAAAACTACGCTGTACATAATAATTAGGCTTATGTATGTATTAAGAGTAGCAACTTCAAAAAATGTATGAGTCATACATAATCTTTTGAATATTTACATATGTAAGGAAATCCCCTGTGCGATTTACGGCCACCTGCACCTGCAACCTGCGGATGGCGAGTAATGGTGACTCGACGTCCGATCAGGAACCATGCCCGGGTCGATAGTCGATGTTCCACGAACGCCTCAAAGAGCTGTCAGCAATCAGACGGGGCCCCGTAGAGAGCCAGAGCCTGCCGGAGTCGTGTCTCGTCAGGTGATCGTGACCCTGGAACATGAAGGACTATTGACGGATCACCGTGGATTTTAGACAGTTCGAGACTGATAGTATGGATAGGAGGACTCATTCGATGATTTTACCAAGATAAAAAAGGGATTCCCCTGTAAATTACAAATAAGTAACGGTTCATACATATTTGGTTCGTGATAAACCAGTCCGGCCTTGACAGTCAGTGGCAATGACACAGATTAATTTAACACATACGAATAAACGAATAATTAATTATCGAAACAATCATAGCACTTAGTTTTTTAAGTTTATATTTATTTAAAACAGATTTTGCATACATTTATAAAAAAATATGAATATGATCTATTTAAAAAATTAGAAACTAACAATAATTGTAAAAATGGCCATTGTACTTTGTGTTGTGTTCAACAAAAATACGCCCCCCCCTATCCCCACTACCCCGGCCAATGACTTCCGGGCTCGTGGGGCTAACGAATACCGTGGCCGCGGAACGTAGAGGGCTATAGAAGGCCACCGTGGTGGTTTTAGTTAGTACAAATCTGACAGCCCCTCCCGCCCTGCCCTGAGTGGGAGGACTCATTTGATAATTTTAACACGATAAAAAAAAGTTAAAAAAAACAAACATTTTATTTTAAAAAAACCGCACCCAATGATCGCATTTAATGAAGTAGCATATTAATTACATTATCATAAATAAACAACAATTAATAAACATTCTTTCACATATCGATTACATAAGACTATATTACAATTTCATATATTGTGCCCCTATGTATACATACAGTAATTAATGATTGCATTTAGTTATCACTTACGTACTCAATTATGGACAATATTGAATATAAATAAGTTGCTTATGCAACTATTCTTAGTAAGTTGTAATATTGCATTAGACATAATCTTACCAAACTGGTAATACCCACAATTGGGGTCGCGGAGGTCAGGTAGGCAGTCGCTTCATGTTTTAAGATTTATTTTTAAGAAAAAAGTTTCCCACACTAGGAATTTCTCCTGTGTCGTGGGTGCGTTTACAAACATATAAACTTCACATACATAAAAGCCCATACCCGAAACAACTATTTGAGGATCACACAAATATTTGCTGCGTGCGGGAATCGAACCCACGACACGCAGCGCAGCAGTCCAATCGCTTAGCCTGCGCCTGCGCTAACCGTGCCGTGAAGGTTCCGTATATCCAAAGAGTAAATCGGAACTCTACTACTAAAACTCCGTCTGTCTGCCTGTCTATCCGTCTATCACCCCATAAACGTCCTTCTGGGATCACGGGATTGTCTTCTCAGGTAACCGTGACCCTAGACGTAAAGTGCTATTGAAGGATCTCTATGGATTTTGGTCAGTACGAGTCTGACAGTCGCTCCAATAGCCCTTTATGTTCCGGGGACATGGTTACTTAAAAAGTCAGTCCCACGACACTGGCAGGCTTTACCTTCTCCGTCAAATTGCTGACAGGTCTTTGAGGCGCGTGTTTGACTCGGGCATGGGTCATAATCGGAAAACGAGTCGCCCATTACTCGCCGTCCGCATGTAAACGTCTACTGTGACCGGAAATCGCCTTAGGCGGCAGATTACGTATTTTATACTCGTGGGTGACAAAAAAGGAATCTATTTCATTGGTAGTAAATGAGTCATAATTGACCATAGGTATTCCATGACTGTTTTATATTGCAAAAGGAAAAGATTCTTAGAATGTTTGTGTGTCATTAGAATATTGTCTAAATTGGTTTTAGGTGGCGCCATGTTTCCAATAGGTATCGACAGCAGCACAACAACCATCCCCTATGTGTATTTTTCTTCTAAAATGTGGTTATTTTCCAAATATAACAAAAAAACCTTCGTTTTGTAATAAAGTCAGAAATTAAATTTTAAAAAGTGTTAATTTTAATTAGTGTTAATGTTAATTTTAAAATTATGAACTTTTTTTTTTAAACTGGCAGGTTTAAAAAATTCAACGATTTTCTCCTGTGTCGTGTTTCCGTTTAAAAACTTAGTGACTCTCATACACGAACACCCAGACCCGGAACAACTACTAGTAGGTCATAAAAAATATTTGTTCTGTACGGGAATCGAACGCTGAACTTCTACTATTAAAATTAACATAATAAAAAATATGGACCACCCCGACATTCAGCCCACAGTACAAAACACTAATGTCTGTCGAAGTTTTTTAACGACGTTTAATTCTTGATAAAAAACAAACTTTTATGGCTCAATAGATTCTCGTCTAGACTGGTCGAATTACAGAAGCCATTAATTAATGACGTATTGCCCATAAGTTGACTCATCAATTCTATTGTCGTAATAATATGTACGTCGGGGAAATACAATGTGTCTTCGTAGTTTTTTAATTAATGACAATTGTATTAAATGAAATCCAGTATTCTGTAAAATGAGTCCTCCCGCCCTGGACACTCCCTCTGCCAGGACGAGCGTGTCGTCAGCGTAACATATTACGCTGACGTCTAGAAGGAGGTCGCCGCGCAGCACCCAGTCGAAACCGATGTCCCATAGGTGCGGCCCCAAGACCGATCCCTGTGGGACACCGCACGACATCTCTCGCCGGTTTCCCTATCCCCTGTGACCGGGGTAGATGACGGCTCTGTCCGTCAGATAGTCCTCGACTGTGCGACGGAGGTATGTCGGCACCCGGTGATACCGGAGTGCCTCCCTGATGCAACTCCAGGGCAGGGTGTTAAAGGCGTTGGTGATGTCTAAGGACACCGCCACGACGACCCTGCCCCGGGCCACTGAATTCTGACGGCCTTGGTCTTCCTTACTACACATAAAATACTAATATTATAAACATGTGAAAGTTTGTTTGGTCAAATGTTTGTTACTCTTTCACGCAAAAACTACTGAACGGATTTTGATGAAGTTTGATACAGGAGATAGTTAATAACCTGGATTAACACATAGGATATATTTTATCCCAATTTTATGTTCCTGTGGGATAATTTTCAACAAGCCGGTGGCAACGACTCTAGTTATTGATATTATGTGTTACTAAGTTGGGTCAATCTAATATTAATAAAATGAACTTACTTTAAATGGGACTTAAGTACGTGTAAAAGTGGAGAAATGTCTATGTACTTGTAGGTACACTTCTGTCAAACTGATCTGTGATTACTGGCGTGATGTTTTGTCACGTTTTATTTTATAGCAATTTTATAAATGCATATTTCTGAATAAACATAAGTAATGAAATGTTGAAAATTTTCAACGAAATCGTATTTTGTAAGATACATGTGCTGTGTATTTGTTTTAATTGGGCAATAAATGAGAAGAAATAGGATACATTTGAAATATTTTGTTTTATTATTAAAAAATACTTAAAAACTAAAATACTTGGAATGTCACATCCCTATCGGGAATCTAATAACTACATTTAAATCGACTAGTATTGGTACATAATAAATTAGTCCGATATTTATACAAAATCGTGTCTAAAATAATAATTTATAATAATACCAAGAGTATTAGCATTGCACTGACTCCACATTTAAAAATAAATTAATTCATTTAACTAAAATTATTTACACAAAAAATAAATGCAATTTTTCAAACACTTAAAACAGTGTCATGAATTTGTTGTCAATTGATAATTAAACTAATTTACCCTGGCTTTGACTGGAGATCTTGAAAAACACAATTTAGGGTTATTTTGGGTCACTTCGTTCACTTGTCCATCGCGATATTTTTGGGTACACACAGGAACCCGTACCGATAGTAACCTACGGCACACTTAGTATCCTTCCGCGATTCGAAGAGAGGGAGCTCTTCATCAGAGTAGTTCTCTTCATAAGACGCAGCAGCCTCCGGTGAAGAAAAGACCTTACGTTTCCTCCTCGTCTTATCCTGCAGGCAGTTGCACTCCAGAAGCGGTGATAGAACAGCTGGAAGAACAGCATCTAAACGCTGTTCTTTCTCGACTTCAACATCAGGTTCTTCTTCTGAGAGCTTTTTGAGGAAGCTCCAAAGAGCTGAGTTCTCAATTTCGGTGTCAGGATCGCAGGGGCAGTCGGTGTCAGCTGCGTATGCGATTGCCGCGAGGGCAGCGAGGATGAGGAGCACTTTGACAGACATGTTTATGTTGTGAGTTGAGCTACTGGAATGAATCGGAGTAGCCGATGCTCGCTTATATAGTAGTTCATTTTGTGAGTCAGCGTGGCCTAGCGGCTATCAGCGGCGGTACGGTCGACAGGTTCATTTCAATAATAATAATTGTTTGTTAGGTTGTTTACGTATGTGATTTGAATACGTCAGTCTGTTGATGAATGGCTGTGCTTTATTGTGTTAAGTAGTTTAATTGTTTATTCATAATTTTAAGTTAACGTGAATGTGTTTTTTTTTTAGTTAGGCTTTTATAAAATTTTAGTCGTTTAAATAATAAGTAAAAGCCCGTTTTTAATACTTTTGCTTTATAAATGTGTTTCTATGTTCGTAAACACTCCCACGACAGAGGAGAAATCCTTAGTTTAGTGCAGTGTTTTAAAAATAAAAAAACAAAATCGAAATTTCAAGTTTAAGTATAAATAAAATAAAGCACCCCAATAAAATACTAATTACAAATAGAAAAATGCGGTTTGCTAGATTTTTATGCTCTCACTACTATATGTAAAACATCAAGTAACGTCGAGGTATTTTATTAGTACCAAAGAAGGATAAAAAATATATATAAGAAAAGGTAAAAACGAGTATTTTTTCGCCAAATTGCCGCCTCCTACTGTTACAAAATTATATTAAATTATTTCTTGTATCTGTTCGTCTAATGATATCGAAAACATTTCTCAGAAATTTATCTGTAACAAAATATAGACATATTATGTACATAATATATTATTTATTTGTTATATATTTTATTTAACTCGGCGAATTTGGAGGTTTTCTAGGATAACGTCTTTATGCTGTTTATTAAGGCACTTATGTCTATTTTTATGATTGAAAATAAGCTTATCTATCAAAATACTAAAATTAAGAGTTAGCTTTCGACTAAATACAATTATTTTTATTTATACATAATTATATTGGCTGACGGATTGTTAATTTTTCTTATCGGCCATGATTTGACGTGATTTCGATTTTTGACAGTAGGCTACATCATTTGGATCTGTGAGTATGAGCAACATGTTAAAAATCTACAACTTCCTAGTGAAAAAATATTAATAATTTAAATATATAAATAATAATTATATCAACATATTCTATAAAATAAAATCTTCAAAAATATAAATAAGTACAGTGTTAATAGGTAGTGCTAAAACGTAATAACTCTACAACAGTTTTAAAACATCAATAAAAATAATCACTGTTTAAATTAATTAAACTAAAAAAATTACTAATTTGTTTTTTTAAAGGAATACACGCATGCTTCACGAATTTCAAAGCCTTTTTTTCTATTTTTGGCTAATTATTTGAGGATGATAGCCATAATTTTATATTATTTATAATTATTTTATAAAATCACGAATATAAACCCCAAGGAAGCAGACAGACGTGACCACAGTCACGTAATACCCAGTATAAACGTCCAGGCATAAATCCAGACACTGTTACCGAGAATTTTCTAACAAAAAAGGCTAAATTTCTTTAACAATGCCCGACTCGGGAATCCAACCAGTCAGGGACAAGCAACATCAGCCTTCTCACTCTTTTACATTGAAAAAGAAAAGAGATAGCTATTTCTAACTCAAAATTATATATGAATTAAGGGTTTTATTCCTGGATGAAGAATTCGGATTTCAGGAAATGACTCATGATAAAGGTGTTTGGAATATAACTTGGTTTCCGATCGTAGTTTCTTAAAATTAATGTCTGACCTGATATAATTTTGGGTCGGTTGTCCATAATACTGGTTTTTTTTTTCTGACGATAATTTCGAGGTTCGTGGTTATTTTTTGACGATCAACTTGTTTTAGATGCCATGAAACATCTTAATGATGTTGAAGTTTTTGACCGCAAGCGCAGTATAAAATTAAAATGAAGTTAAGGAATCGTCGTCCTGTCGACGAAACGTCCAATGGTGAACCGATCGTCGGCGAATCGTTGCAGAATCAGATATAAGCGTATCGTAAATTTTCAAGGATTTTTTCTTCTTTTAAAATTTACAAATACTTGTTGAAATAATTAACCAATATTTAACTAAATATTTGAAAAAAAAAAACTCTTAATTTAAAACTAAAACTAGGTACACATAGAAATTTTAGAAATTACTAAGGACCAGTTTTTTGACGAGTACTCAGTTAAACTATTAGGTTAAGTTCTACACAGATTTTAACGTAAGTATATGTAATAATAGTTAACTAATGACCAGGCAACTGGCTCTTACGGTGAGTTGTTTGATCAGTAGTTAAAGTATTTGTTAAATGCCATACAATATAAAATTTAAAACCATTTTCTGAAGGTGAGAAAGAGAGAAAAACAGTTCAAAATGTATATTTTCGTGTACTAAAAAAAGAAACAAATAAATTTTAATTTAAACAGTTTCATCACACTAAGAATTTCTCTTATTTATTTATTTATTTATTTATGAACACGTCATCACTATCATTACAGAATTTTCCTACTTCAATAGTGTGGCCGAAAAATTATAGTTTTAGTTACTATCTATAACATAAAATGGTTTTGTTGTATCGTGGGTGGGATTACAAGTACAGAAATTAACACATTCACATAATCCTAGTCACAGAACAACTACTTGTAGATCATACAAATTGACGGCAGTGTTAGCGCAGTGGCTGAGTGATCGGAGTGCTGTACTACATATCGCGGGTTCGATTCCCGCACGGAGCAAAAATTTTTATGATCTACAAGTAGTTGTTTCGGGTCTGGGCGTTTGTGTATGTGAGTTTATTTGTTTGTAAACGCACTCACGACACAGGAGAAAATCCTAGTGTGGGGCCAAGTTGTTTAAAAAAAAAGGAAATTCCGTGCGGGCATCGAACCCACGATAAGCTGCGCAGTAGTCGATTGCTCTTTAACTCTAATGAGTAAAGTAATAAAATATCATAATTACCTATAATAATTTTGAATAATAACTTATTAGTTTATTAGCCGTTATTACTTAACTATTAGTGATTACATAATGAGGGTAGATAAACGACAAAGTTTACTTAAACCTGTTATTTACTTTTCGATATTAAATTGTAGTAAACATGAGTTTAAACATTTCTAAAAAAAAATTGATATTATACTGATCCGTAATGACTTCTTTTTTTATCGTTTTAAAATCGTCAAATGAGTCCTCCCACACAGTGCAGGGCAGGGAGGATTGTCAGACTTGTACTGACTAAATTCCACGGTGTCCTTCAATAGCCCTTTACGTTCCTGTAGCTCGTAAGTCCTGCGACCCTGCCTACTTCTAAAAAAGGGATTGTGTTTTCGTATGTATTATTTGTTTGTTGCAACGAACAAGTTGCAAACTCAATTATGACGCTTGAGATATTATAGAGCACAAGTGTGTGCGTATGCGCAGGTGCACTCTCTCTTCCCTCACTTTCCTAATCGGATGGGACGACAATCTGACACGACCGGATATCCAAGTGAACTTGTTCTGCGAGCCTGCATTTTATATTTTCGCGATATACCTTGATAGAAACATAGACAAATGTATATATAATTCATATGGGAGGCAATTAAGTACCTACAGTACCTACATGCTTAAATGTTTTTATCTTAGAAACATTAAAAATATTTAAAAAGTACCGGTATCGGGAACAGGGTCCAAGCTAAAGGGCTCCAGAGAAAGGAACCTCCTGACAATGCACGCCGTGTTTAGAAAGTACTATTATCTTCATCTACTTTCATTATTTATTCCTTTTTCTTTTACATTCTTTCTCCCAAAATACATCCATCTTTTTATTAACCAATTCTACCTCAAAAGCAAGTAGCAAAAATATTTCGAAGGACTGTCTAAACAGGGCCTTTACAACGGCCCTGTAACGCATAGGAGTATCAAAAGAACAGGGTGTTATTAGTCAGTAAGAGTCCCGTCCCATCCAATGACGCCGGGGTTGCCAGACTATCTGGTTACCGTAACTAACCCACGTCCACGGTGTCCTTCAATAGCCTTTAGGGAGTGAGTTAGTTCAAGCTCTTCGGTGGAAGGACTCATCTGATGATTGTATCAAGAAAATCAAAATATTACACACTGTGAGCTACGCGCCTGCTTTGCTTGGCTCTGACACGCTCCCGCGTGTCTAGAAAACCAGGGGGCCGATTCTCGAATTAGAGATGGTGTCGAACTCGACAAAAATTTCTAATAACGTCATTTTTTCGACAAATTTTACTGAACTCTCTAAAACCGAGAATCGGCTCCCAGGGCGGAATGACTCATCCGATGATTTTACATCCAAAAAAGTGGCATAACCATGAAAATATAATAATCTTTGACACTCCCAACTGAACAATTTGACAGGCCAATGATGAGACGCCATAAAAATTAAGTAAACAGGGCTCGGTTACCATTTCAATGGTAAAGAAATAAAAGTGCAATTCTAGTTTATTATTGTAACACTAGGCGAGCCAGGAAATTGGGCAGCGGGGGGGAGGGGGGAGGAGGGACAGTGACGTCACCCACGAGGGGGGAAGGGGGATAGGTAGGGTATATTTTTATTGTAGGCCAGTTTTTCAGGCAATGCGTTTAAAAATAGATTGGTACGTAACTATGGGAGGTTTTATACTGTTATGTGTGTATATGAAAGTTTTTGTACATAGTTGCTTCTAGGTTATGTGAAGTTAATTAATGTTTTTTGAGGGTCGTTTAGTTGTGTATAATTGAATCATGGTGATGAGAAAAATTCTGTTTCTCTACCAGCGGGGAATCTTGAGGTGAAAATTAAAAGATAAATTATTCCGTGTACTTACATACATAAAAAAACAATTAAAAACTTCCTCCTTTTTGGAGTTGTTTAACAAGAAATAAAGTTAATACTACTACACTAAATTTAATTGATTTCTTAGCGCCACATAATTATCTGTTAAGTAATTATATTTAATTAAACCAGATAGAATTCCCTTGTTATCAGAAGGTCAGTTGTACAGATAACCTAAACATGCAGATATTATAATGTTTACAAACACTTTCTTAATTTCGTAGTAATTTCTATTATCGCGTAGAAATCCCCAGATGAAGGAAATCCATTGATAATAGAAAACGGGTAACTACATTCGCGAGGATAAGTATGTAATCATTAACTCCGATTCCACAAATTAATTAATTAACGGCTCTGGTTCTTTCTTTGGTCAAAGAATAAGCATTGACATCCAACGTGGCAATGCTGCCAGTCTTCTGGCAGTTTCTAGTTGACAGCGATGAGCGATGAGGAGGAGTACTTTGACGCCTAACCCCTCGTTTACACCAAGAAACAAGTTAAATACTAGTTTCATAGAAAACTTGTAGAATACTTGTCAAAACATAATTATGTATTTGTTTAATGCATGTATTGAGAGTGTCTCAAACATTCTTCCGTTCACACTGTGTAGCCAAAAAGTATTTATACAATTAAAAAACACATTTGTGTTCACACTGAAGTCTATGACATGTCAAAACTTGTCAGATACATTGATAGCGATCTCACCTATAAAATACAGTCGTGGTTTAGACAAGTATTGTTTATTTTTATGCAATTTCTGTATAATACTAATCACAAACAAGTTTTAAACTGTATCCATGCTTGTTGGATAAAGTTTTCAACATACCGGACAGACCGCGTTTTTTTCCTTGGTGAAAACGAAAGAAGAAGAAGAAGAATGGAGTGGTCAAAGAAACAAACTTTAGAACTCATTGAGCTTTTGCATGTATAAGAATGCCTGTGGAATGTGAAAAATGAAGTTTATAAAGATCGTCGGAAGAAAAAAGACGCATTGGCAGCTATTGCTTCGCAAATGAATATTAATGACAATGATATTGATAAAAAGATAACATAATAATATAATAATTTGTCTAATGTGGTAATTTGTCTCGAATTCTACTACAACAAAAACAATAAACATGTAGGCAACTAGAAGTTTATCGTGTTTCATATATAAGTTTTGTATACTTTCTACAAGTTTTATACATGTGCATAGTTTCATACAAATTTTGTATACAACATGTTTGATACATGTATATGAGAAACGGAATCATCGCACCAAATTTGTAAAATACTTGTATTTTAGCTTGGTGTAAACGAGGGGTAAGTATCTCTTTGTTTTTTTATTGGGTACAGCTGTTGCCGGCGGCTTCACCCACTACAACTACAAAATTACCCCACGGGAACATAAAATCGGGATAAAAACTATCCTATGTGTTAATCCAGATTATAAACTATCTGTGTAACAAATTTTAGCTAAATCCGTTCAGTAGTTTTTGCTTGAAAGAGTAACAAACATCCATCCACATACAAACTTTCAGTAGTAAGTAGTATTTTATTTTAGTGTAAATTTAGTATCTTGTTGTAAATATTCATTTTCATTTTTTTTTATATTTCTAGCTTTAGTTACATCTACTATATTAATTAAATAGTTAAGAATAATAAAATGGTATCATTTTAAAGGTTTAACTGTAAATAGCCAGCCGGCCCAGTGGTATTCGGCCCCGATTTACGAGTTGTAGGTCGTGGGTTCGTACCCAGCCAGGCACATTACTTTGTGTAATTTATTTCATCACCACTGCTCTCAAAACGGTGTTTTCCTCATCGTGAGGAAACAGGCATGTTCTAGAACCAAAAATTCGAAGACATTGTGACATCTTCCAACCCACACTGGGCCCGCGTGGTGAATTATGGCCCACTGCCTCTCACAGAGAGTAGGCCTGTGTGCCCAACAGTGGGAACATGGGCTGATGATGAACTGTAAATTCTAAATTGATACGAAATTCATTCAATACACAGAAATATCAAATCATGCCATTATTTTAGGAGCTATCCCGGATCAAATCCAATAAGTGTAACTTTTACCTTATAAGAAGTGTAGGTATTAAAAAATATGATTCATAGATATAAATACAGTCATTGAATATGGCTTAATTGATGACGTGCAGTTAAAGTTAATTAAAATAATTAAAGTTTATTTCTTACTTAATTATGGGACTACTGTTTTTCTAATTGATGTAATAGTTGAGTCGTAATATCACTTTGTTTCCAGTATCATTTTATTTGTAACCTTTGTAATGACGATAGAAAAAATCCCTTACTTTTAATTGTTTACTTGGGACTTTACTAAAACTCGTAATTATAACTAAGTATTTCAATTTCTTTCAATGACATTTGCCTGATGATGTTAATTATTTGTATCATCTGCCTAGCCTTTTCCCAGCTATATTGGGGTCGGCCAGTCGAACCAGATTCAGCTGGATATTAGTATTTTACATGGAGCGACTGCTTGTCGGACCTCCACAACCCAGTAACTGGGTAATACCATACCCCATAGTAAGACTGGTTGTCAGACTTTAGTGCTTCTGACTAACAGTAACGACTGTCAAAGATCTACAAATGACAGCCAACGGCTTTACGTGCTTTGAGGAAACTCGCTGTGACAGATAGTCACCCACCCACAGACCAACCTAGGCAAGCGCGGCTTTACCCGGAAGATCGGCCTGTGCGGCTGTAATTATTTAGCCACGAGCTCCTCTGATATTAATTATTTTTATGAAAAACTAAATAAAGAACTGTTTTGGTTGTAAAATCATCAAATGAGTCCTGCCCTGGGTAGAGCGGAAGGGACTGTCAGACTCGTACTGACTAAAATCCACCGTGTTCCTTCAATTGCCCTTTGCGTTCCACTGTCACGGTCACGGTTACCTGTTTAGACAGTCCCGCGACCCCACTTAATTTTAGTCTTAGATGCATTCTGCAGAAACCGTTCGCAGTGTTACATCATTCTGTTAATTAATTTGCGCGTGCATGCGGTTTGATTATTTGTGAATTATGATGCAACATGCAACGGAGGTGTGTTTTTTGGTCCTCCAAGGAGCTCACTTCCGGGGAGAAATTGAGTTGGCAAACGCTACTGTACGTGAGTATGTCTTTGCAATACTTAAATATACACAATTTTTTTTTCACTTAATTACTTTCAGTAAGTTATATTTTTTTTATTCTAAAAGTAAGAGTCTATCTAACTTAATAGTCTATAATACAATTAATCAAATCTATATCTTCTATAATATAAAAATGGATCTCATTCTTTTTTGTTGTGTTTGTATTGTAACCATCGGGACCGGGTTTTAGTTCAGGTGACATAAGAAGGTCATTGACATATTATCATATTCACTCAGTCAAGGATTCTACACTCTTGTTACCTCATACAAAATTGTATGACCCATCTTTCTATGAACACGTACATAACCTCACCAATTTATTAATAATTAATTCATTGATTAATAAAACATAACACGTAACAGACGCACATTGTTGCATGAGTCAACAGCAGTAGGTCATTAGTGACGGGCGCCATTTATCTGTGACTGCGCGTGCGCAACTTAGCAGACACAATACGGGAGATAAGAATTGTTACTGAGATTTCCCCGGCACATTGTTAGGGAAAATCTTTGGTTTTCAGTGTGTGGGGAAATTGTCATTTAAAGTTTTTTTACTGTAGTAAAATCATCAAATGAGTCCTCCCACCCATAGCAGGGCGAGAGGGACTGTCAGACTCGTACTGACTAAAATCCACGGTGTCATTCAATAGCCTTTTACGTTTCGGGGTCGATAGCTCGTTAGTAATCTTCCCATGCGGGTAGACAGAAACTACGGAGGATCATCTGTACGACCCTTAGATACTCCTTTTGTAAATAAAATGGGTTTTGAAACGGTATCAATTTCGGGCGGCGCAAACGCATAAATGGTCTGTGAACTTCAATAGATTTTCAACTGTACGCGCTGGGGTATTCAGTTGAAAATGTATTGGTGACTGATGAACGATAACGATTGTCGTCTGCTGTTTGACTAAGGCCCCTATTCTGTATTCACTTCGTTTCTTTCTAGCAACATCATATTTCCGAGAGATCGCGTTCTTAAGATTTCCTCTACCTTCTCTTAGAACCATCACATTACGTACTCAAGATTTTCCTCACTTGTCTCTCATTCATAAATACTACATTCAACTCATTTACCGTTGTCATTTCCCTCTAAGAATTTCTGCAGTTTGATAATCCCCAAAATCTAAGACTATGCGTCATTCAGCACGTGCTTTGACTTAGATATTATCTTCTTTACGTTTTTTTTCTGAATTTTAACGTTGCCGCACACTAGGTAGGAATTTCTCTGGTGTCGTGGACTGCGTTTATGAAAATTTAAATTTAAATACAAAAACATTCAGGCGGACTTTTAGATCTTATAAATATACTAGCTTCTGCCCGCGACTTCGTACGCGGATCTTGTTGCTTATGTCAGCGACAACGGGGTCGTCAAAATCGAAGTTCTGCAACTCCAAGAGCCCGGGTAAATAATTAATGTGTGTTTGGCTAGCAGAATATTTTTTTTTATTTCAAAAAAGAGCTAAAGTTTCCTAAGAAAGTTTTCCCGTATCTCTTATAGATGCGGATTTCTCCCTTTTGGCCAATTTAAAAGAAACACTCTGATATTATGTTAAAGTTTAGTTGGGCTTTTGTTGTTCAACATTGCGTTCCAGATCTCCAATTTTTACACGTCAACAGAGAATGCTCATCAGGCTGAACAACTCTTTCTAAGACGTCGATTCTATATAATATATACTAACTATAACATATTATATATTATGTTATAGTTTAGCTGGGCTTTTGGTGGTCCACATCAGGTGTTCCAGATCTTCAATTTTTATATGTCAACAGAGAGTGCTCATCAGGCCGAACAACTTGGTTAAGACGTCATTCCTGTATTTTTTATAGTGTAGCGAGGCTCTTGGAGTTCCACATCAGGTGTTCCAGATCTTCAAATTTATTCTCTCAGCAGAAAATGCTCATCACGTGGAACAATTTTTGCTATGGCACCATTTTTGTATCTCTTATAGTTTAGCTAGTCTGTTGCGGTTCTACGCCAGGTGTTCAAGTTTCCAAAATAAATTATAGCCTATGTTTTGACCAGACTTAATACCTATAAAACAAAAAAAGAATCATTCAAATCCGTCCAGTACTTTTTGAGTTTATCCCGGACATACATACAGACAAACAGACAAACAGATAAACAGACAAACAGACAAAAATTCTAAAAACTATATTTTTGGCTTCGGTATCGATTGTAGATCACACCCCAAGTATTCTTTTAAAAAAATATTCAATGTACAGTTTTGACTTTCCTACTATTTTATTATATGTATACTTATAGATTTATTCCGGTTGTCAATTGTAGATCTTTGACAGTCGTTAATAAACAGAAGCTCAATATTCTGACAACCAATCTTTCAAAGTGTCTCTACCTTCTTGTATTTTTTTTTTGTTACGTTTTTTATTTGAGTTTTAGTATTTTAGTTTCTTTTTGGAAATATTTAGTTTTATTTATCTTTAAACCTTTCGAAGTTGTATCGTAATCGTATTAACCAGTTACTGGGTTGTGGACTTTGTGGAGGTCCGATAGGCAGTCGCTCCATGTATCTAGTTGTATCAGGTTTGACTGGAAGCCGACCCCAATATAGTAGGGAACAGGCTAGGTAGATGATGATGATGATGATAGAAGACATTCTGATGATAAGAGACATGTAGACAGCGCAAGAATGTAAGTGTTGGTAAATGCACTTACGTGTGGCGTGCATAGGTTTATCTGTGATACTAAGTAATTTTTGTAGATGGCTGCCTAAGTCGTACGCGTAAAATCCAAAATTTTATAGGAACAACCTAGAAGTAATACCATAAAAGAAAACATAATTTAATCCATGCCTCTGACATTTTGAAGTAAGGCCTTTCCACCACGCTAGCACTATATAGCGCATGATAGCTTAGCTTCGTCGTGGTAATAAAACATAATCAGCTGAATAGGTATGCGTTCCCACTGCTGGTACACAGGCTTTCTGCCTGGGAGTCACCGTGAGTTAGTGCGGGCCTATAGATCTACCCTTCGTATTTCATGATATTCATCAAAACATAAAATCGTTTGTTAATCGCAATATAGTTTGGCACAGCTCCGATAAATTAATTTTTATTTTTCAATCCCGCATTTACACGTGTTTAAATCCTGTCAAATCCATTAAGCTACTTTTTTGTTATCATGGTAAAATCATCAACTGATTCCTGCCACCCAGGGCAGGGTAGAACGGATTGTCAAACTCGTACTGACTAAAATCCACGGTGTCCTTCAATAACCCTTTACATTTTGGGGTCACGGTAGCTCGTTAGTCCCGCAACTCTCATTTCGCGATACCCTAGGTTTTATCAAAGTAACAACCCTCATTGTTACGTTTCCATGATCGCTTCAGCATTAATTTAAGTGTCACCTAGTGTTATTGAAACAGGCAACAGTTTTATAGCTTAGCTACATAGCTTAGCTCCCTAGTCCCACTGGATAGCGACCCTAAACCTATGTTCAGACGTCGCGTGCGGCTGATCGGTGCTATATCGACCAATAACATGGGACCTTACATCCAGCCAGCGATTACTAACACCAACTATTTCAGCTAATTTTAATTTAATTGAAATTATACTTTTCGACCTAATTTTTTTCGGTGAAATTACTTGTACGTTTAGACATAAGGTGTTAAATGTGTGGAAGGTGGAAAATATAATATTGAGGAATTTGATTTTTATCATCAGCCCTTTTTTGTTCCCAAAATGGGAAATGTTTGAAACACTAGTTACATCATCACTATATAGTATAAAACATGTCGCTTCCCTCTGTGTGTCCCTCCCTAACGTATGCTTATTATCATTAAAACTATGCAACGGATTTTGATACGGTTTTTTTAGTAGAGTCAAAGTCAAAGTATCTTTATTTTGGGCATATGTTAGTTACAGGTCTTAACAATATAATAAGGTATCAATATGTCCTGCCTAATAGAGTGATTCATGAAGAAGTTTTTTATGTATATAACATGCATGATATAGTTGAGACCTAGCCGGGGCGGGTCGCTAGTAAGTAGGTACTATATAAAGATCATCTGTTCGACGAAACCTATCCAAATGTATTTAGTTGAAAACAATAAGATAGACATTATAATTGTGTTACGCAATTATGTTGTAACATACTACAGTAAAGTCATTTAGAGATTGGTACATTACAGATTCAAACTGCGTGATACGCCTTAGTTTGAGAGATTCTCGTAATCTCGTTTTTCACATGATATTGTCACTGTTTGTCATCTTTATCATAATCATTATCATTATTAGCTTATACAAATGTTCCCACTGCTGGGACACAGGACTCCTCTCTGTGAGAGGGAGTGAGTCATAAATGCCACGCGGACCCAGTGCGGGTTTGTAGATGTTATATGTCTTCGAATTATTAATTAACCAAACCCAGGTATTTAGTTAAATACCCCAAATGAGTGAATTTCAACAGGTCCTATAAAATCTTCATTTCCGTGGTTTTTTTAATCTTAAGCTTTTTTTAAAAAAAGAAACGCTCTTATTAAAGTTTTATATAATTTATATATTCTTGCTTAATGTCTAGCAGATAACTTAAAAAAGTAACGAGATATAAGGATTTAAAAATTTCGTGGCCACGGCGATGAAACATGCGTGCACGGCAATGAAACAAGCGCCCACGGCGATGAAAGAACTGTGGCATGGCAATGAAAGAATCAATCAACGATGAGTACAATATATGTTAAAATTAGAACTACAATTATATTTGAACTGATTGGCAGACTTTGACAAAATAATATTATGCGTCATACCGACATTTGAAATTGACAAAAAAAATCGTCTTGTATTTTCAAGCCCATAGCCCACCCATTGTGAAACTCAGTGGAGGCCATCTAGCATCATGCTGAGGTCCTCCATCGACTTGCCATGACTATGATGTCGTCGGCAAATCGAAGGTGAGTGATGTATTCGCCGTTGATGTTGATGCTAAGTCCTTGTCATTCCAGGAGCTTGAAGGCGTCTTCCATTGTAGTAAACAGTTTCAGGGAGATAACATCCTTCTTACGCCTCTTCTCAATGGAATCGCCTTCGTGCTCTGCTCCTGTACTCGAACCGACATGGTGGCGTTATTATACAAGCACTTCAACAACTCGATGTACCGATAGTCAATACGGCATCGCTGGAGTGACTCAAGCACCGCCCATATTTCCACCGAATCAAAGGTTTTCTCATAGTCCACAAACGCTAAGCATAATGGCAAGTTATACTCTTCGGTCTTCTGTATAACTTGCCGCAGCGTATGGATGTGGTGTATGGTACTATAGCCTCTTCGGAAACCGGCTTGTTCGGGAGGCTAGAAGTCATCAAGTCTGACAGTCATGACTCAGAAGCATGATGGGTCTGTAGTTCTTCAATAGGCTGTTATCAACTTTTTTTAAGAAAAGCACCACTTCACCTTTGCTCCATGCTTCAGGCGTTTTGCCCTAGAACAGGACGGTATTAGTGAGCTTCTGGAGGACTTTAAGTACCGGTATTCCACCCGCTTTCAGAAGCTCTGAAGTGACTTAGATATACGTCTATTTAGCTGCTTATATGACTTCGCGTCATTGGAAGACTGCAACTGTAGCAAACCTTGTTCAGACATGAGGTTTAAGGTTTGCTCGGTCAATAAGTTCTCAGGGAAAGCAAAGCGATTAGAAAGCTCGAGTTGATTTCGGGGTTCTGAATATGGGACCGAGTAGGTGGGAGCGTAGACTTCATCAGGCTGGACCTTTCATTGATATTCAGTGAGCCTCTTACGATTCGGTGATCGCTACCGGTTTTTACCCTGTTGATGTCAGAATTGAAACATCACTGAATTGAAACTGCTTGCGTGTGTGAGTGTATTTACGTGTGATATAGTACCAAATGTTACGTCATTTTGTAAGGTTAACATGAAAACATCTTTTTGTAGTTGACTGTACAGTAAAAAACTCATCAAATCTAAAGAGAGACCAGAGAGAAACAATATAGAGTTAACTTGACGAGTTTTGTACTGTCAGTAATCGGTATTAATAATCATACCATGGCGATGAAAACACAAGTCACGGAAATGAAATACCTGGCCACGGCAATGAAACTAAATTGTTTTACAAGGCATGGCAATGAAATTTTTTTAATTGCCATGTCTTTTTTTTCATTTCCATAGCAAATTTCGGCCACGGAAACCACGGCAATGAAAACACGTCGATGAAAATCAAGGCTAAAAATATAAATAACAAAAAAACTATTAATTATTCGAAGAAATAAGCACCTCACAAATGAACATATGAGGAATGGTGTTCTATCGAATGCTTACTCATGAAGACAAACTTATTCAAATATCAGATATATCTATCCACGGCGATGAAAGAAAATTTTTCCAGTAACATAAAAATTGATTATTTAAATTTATGGTGCGAAAACGCAGGCACGTGTGTACTTCCTTCCACGTTGAGCACTTAGGCAGCACTAATATGCAACGTTTAGCATACCGGTAGGGGGGAAGAAAGTAGTAGGTAAAACAATATCCTTGAACATGATTAGGACACGGCGATGAAGGGTAGTTCTGGGACAAGTGATTTTTTATTAACCATTCGTTGTTTTGTTTGAATATTTGAATAAATGTATTCTGTAGCAATACTTTAACTATTCATGTATCAAATAAAACGAGGTTTTAGTATAAATAACCAATAGATTTTTATCAATGTGAAATAATACACAACAAGGTGAAGTGTGGACAAACACGGCAATGAAAGATTTCGAGGTTTAATATTTTTTTTTTGGAATATCCATTAATCCAATTAAATAAACATTTAGTGCTACACATAGATTACTATTTCACCTACCCGGAAAAAAAATTGAGAACGTTATAACTATGTTTTTTAGTACCGATTTCATCGATGCCACGCAATTTTCGGTCCCGGGAAATTCACTCAAATACACCAAACAGACAAACATTTTGTGATTGTTAGTTTGTTTTTGTACAGGCAGCGATACATAACATTTTCATTAAGGCGCTCCTTAACCGCGAGCATTCTCGCTAGATTCGACTTTGAGCATTATATTACAATACTACCTCCCTGACTGACGAGCATTCGCGTATGTTGTTTTTAGCGCCTCTGGTGTGCGAAGAAGGAACTATTTTTTTTTCTTGAAAATTATCAATTTGATATTGGCAATGTTCCAGTTTACTTTACGTCTCAAATACTGAAAGCTCGTGCTAAGGGTACTGTAACGTTACATTACAGACAGATGAATGCTCGCGGTGAGGGAGCGCGTTTAGACTGCCTATCTTGAAATTGGTTACGCTAACACCATTGCGAGCATTAGGTCTAGATAATCTAGATCCATCTAAAACACATAGGCTTCAAATTTACTAATATGTAGATAACAAATAAAGGTTTTTTAGATAAAACATCAGTTTTGGATTAACATGGACAATCAGCTTTAGCTCTCATTAGTCGACCTGTAAGCTTTGCTTTTTCCTATATACATCCTTTTTTTTATCCGTGCTAAAATCATCAAATGATTCCCAGCCAGGGTAGGGCAGGAGACTGCCAGACTAGTACTGACTAAAACCCACGATGTCCTTCAATAGCCGTTTACGTACTGGAGTCACGGTAGCTCGGTAGTCCCGCCGACTGACCGAGTACAGATATATTATGTTGCTAAGGATACAAGTGACTTGTATCTTCATCAACCTATAAATGTTCCCACTGCTGGGACAGAGGCCTTCTCTCTGTGTGAGTGAGTCATAGTCCACCACGCAGGCCCAGTGTAGGTTGGTAGATGTCACATGTCTCCGAATTTTTGGTTTTAGAACATGTAGTTTTCCTCACTATATTTTCCTTGACCGTTTGACAGCACCTGGTTAGGTTTGAACCTGCGACCTACAACTTGGTAGTCGAGGCCGATACCACTGGGCCACCACTGCTCTTACTTGTCACTTTGTAAATTATATGCAACTTGAATAAACCTGCAGTCAAGTTACAAGATGGTAGTTTGAAACTTGTAGATTTTGTTTTTTTTTCCAATTCAAGCAAATTGAATACAAATGTGACATCGGAAACACGCATTCAGGTCTTTAACAAAAGCCAAAAGTATTTTGGATTTACAATGAAATAAATGTATGAACGTGGATGAGACGAAAGGAGTAAGGTAAATCAGCGCTCAGAGCAAGCATTTTTCCGCAGGTTCTGCTTACCTCCATGGGAAAATATGTGAGTTTATGTATGAATGGTGCATACCAAATAGTGTCTTAATTTGGGTATTGTCTAATAATTGATGAAAACGGGCATCAGGTTTTTTGAGGGCTGACAACATAAATTAATTGACGTCATGATTGTTCCCAATGTAACACACAAATCCTTTGCAGATTCATTAATTTTTCAACAAGGAAATCAATGATCATTCCATCCGTGAGTTAATCAATAAACTAGCATCGCCAGCGCTTTATTGCAAAATATTAATCTCGATTACATACATCTATGTACGACACACACAGCCGCGTCTTCGCTCGCTGTAGAAAAATCTTAGTAGCTCCCCCTTCGGCCGCTCACAATAATTAGTTTAACAGTGTTCGTACACCCCACCCGCACCCCAAAACACCCCCGAACACCCCCTGAACACCCCCTCATTGGAACACACACGAGGTTGCGACGATGTGTGCGTGGCAACTATTGGGAAAATATCCAGGAAAATTGGGGAAAATAGCCATTTGTATTTAGTCAGTGCTTACGTAGAATTGTAGTTTTATGTATGACAAACACGTTTGTATGAAACAGATAGATGGATCTGCTCTCATTAACATGGAGGATTTTAATTTTGAAGAGATGCATGTGATGAGCAAAGTTGTGTTGACGGAATTTTAGGAGTTTTTGGACGAATGCCAGAGAAAAGAAGATGGCCGATCTCTGCAGGCTTAATCATAATAAATCTTGGTCGTTCAAGAAGTGAATGCTTTCACTTCCTGGGACTGTGTTGAATACCTAGTGTTAGTCGCACATGTTTCAGATATTTCATGCAGATTACGTAACCTTGCTACTGTAAGGTAATTACTGCATACTTGCACACACAGTGTCCATAGAGATTAGCTTGTTTATAGACTCTACATTTATAAATGGCAACAAATGTCTATATATTTAATCGTATTATCAATTTTAAAGCGCTTATTTACATGCACTTTAAAATTAATTGAACGACTAAGTTACTCTTAAACTTAAAGCATAGTTTAAGTATAAGTGCAAAGAGCTAGCGAGGTCGCGGGACTTATACCATCACCGTGACCCCGGAACATAAAAGGCTACTGAAGGACACCGTGGACTTTAGTCAGTACAAGTCTGACAGTCCCTGCCGCCCTGCCCGGGGTGGGAGGACTCATCTGATGATTTTACCACGATGTGTCAATTGAATGATTTCGGAGACACGAAATTTCAGGGTGTAAGCCAAATCGTCGTCTCTTAAAAATGTATACTAGATTTAAAGCGTCAGAATAATTATAATTGATTCCGAAATTATAAAAAAATAGATTTGATTCCAGTGTTCATTAATGAGTCAATTAGAATACAATCTACGAAAAATCTTTTTAAATGAAGATTAAAAAGTAAAAAAATAGAATGCAAAGTTTTTACATCTAGTGGTTTTAATTGTCGATGTATTGATGTCAATTCGAGTTGTAGAGCCAAGTCGCGAGGCAGCCACGACAGCAGGGTATCGTGGCACTGGAACGCAAAGGGCTACTAAAAGAACAGGGTTTTTAGTCAGTATCATCATCATCAGCCTATAACGTTCCCACTGCTGGGACACAGGCCTCCTCCCTTGTGAGAGGGAGTGGGCCATAATCCACCACGCGGGCCCCAGTGCGGATTGGCAGATGTCACATGTCTTCGAATTTGATGGTTCTAGGACATGCCGTTTCCTCACGATGTTTTCATTCCCCGTTTTGAGAGCAGTGGTGATGAAATAAATTACACAAAGTAATGCGCCAAGCTGGGTTCGAACCCACAACCTACAACTACAGTCAGTATGAGTCCTTTCAATCCACTCAAGGATTCCCTGAATAATTTGGTGAGAAAAAAAAAACGACATGTCTGCATGCAATGTCGATCAACATTACGATGACACACGTACTCTTATTTTGTCAAGATGCTGTTAGTGATGTAAGATTATGTCAAGGCTACTTAAGTGACCGCAGAAAGAAATTTCTTGGAAGTGAAGTTTCAAAATAGGCATAACTTTCTAAGAGTTGCATCACTGTAAGTGGAATGTCCAAACATGTTTAAATTTGTTTTTTCAAGAGATTTTGAGTGACTTTCTAACAGTCTGTAAGTGATTATATCGGCTTATGTCATTATCATAGTTATTGTAGATCTATTAGCACTTTGAAAACATATCTGAAATGTATGAGGATTGTGTGTTCAGGCACACATCCTGCCGTTATTTCAATTTCTTCAGCATAATTACTTATATCTTCCCTTTTTTTTTAAATAAAAACGTTGCCCCACACTAGGAATTTCTCCTTGTGTCGTGGGTGTGCGTTTAACCAACATTAAGAACTCACATACCAAACACTTTCCAGCTCCTTACTAATAGTAATGACAGCTGGTATATAAGGTCCCAGCTTCAAGCTCCTCATCTTCCACCTTTCACCAACTAAATACTGATGGGTCCGATCAATTTCTCATTTTGTATGAAAAACCATTTTTTTTTTTGCAAATTTCCAAAAGTATTAAATCAAACATGTTTCAGTCACATGGGCCTGAGTTACCCCACGAGAGGTTTTGCGCTTTTAACGTTACACGTTGTATATACTATACCTAAGTCTACTTGCAAATCTGACTTCACTCTCTCAAAGAATTAACTATGGCCTTCAAGTATAATTCGTAATCAAACCATTTTTAGCAAACTATTCTTAGTAATTTCCAACATAGTCATAATTAACAGACTATCAATTACGGCCAGTCTAACACTGAAACTCCTCATTTATTCATCATCGTAAATTACATCTGTATCATCATAACAAACACATTTGGGTGTTCTGAAAAAAAACTTAATTTTTAATTTTAAACAGTAACTTAAGACTTTTATTTTTTTGTTAAATCATTGTTACTTTTCTGTTTACCTACTTATAATATTTGAAACTTAAATTATATTTCTTTATTAAAAAAATGTTTCAAAAGTCTCGTCGTGTAGAATGTTCAGATTAGAGATAGATGTAGGTAATAGGGTAGTTCATCATCATCATCATCATCAGCCTATAATGTTCCCACTGCTGGGACACAGACCTCCTCTCTGAGAGAGGGAGTGGGCCATAATCTACCACGCGGGCCCAGTGCGGGTTGGTAGATGTCACATGTCTTCGAATTTTTGGTTCTATGACATGCCGGTTTCTTCACGATGTTTTCCTTCACCGTTTTGAGAGCAGTGGTGATGAAATAAATTACACAAAGTAATTAGCCTGACGGGGTTCGAACCCGCGACCTACAACTCGTAAGTCGGGACCGATACCACTGGGCCATCACTGCTCTAAAAAAATAGGGTAGTTTACTGCATAAATAAATTGAAAATCTGTTTAGCCCGAAAGTTACAGTATTGAAAAATAATGAACACGTGTCGTTTTTTTTTAATCCATGAGTATTGAGACAAATAAAACATTTCGAAATTCGAGAGTGGGGGCTTGTGACCCCAACCGAGTGACGTTTTGTGATGCATAGAAGCGTTCTTTCTTCTTCAATTTTGATTTACGTAAAAAAGATAAAATACGGTTCAAATATTATCTATATTTCGGACTAATTATATTTTTTGAGTATTATAGTCTGTCTATTATTTTGTACATATTTATCAAAACATCATCATCTCATTTACGTGATATTTAATGAATATTATTTTTAATAGATAGTTGTGAATAATTGCACAAGATATATTATTTTATTGCCAATAAACATGCTGCTGTTACCCAAAAATCTTCGCAGTATTTTTTACATCACTGCCATTTTGATTTTTCGGCATCAAAAATGATGTTATCAAACAGTATTTTTATAAGGAAGTAGATACCTATTATCAAATTGTGTACTTTTACATCAAACTCTTCTATGGGTTTTCCTCTATATCCATGGTGATGTAATTGGCCATTTAAAAGTATATACGTGACATCACATCCTTTAAACGATTTCCTCTATGTATAAGGAAGATATTATGTTAACTGGTAACAGGTAAATTATATTGATATGTAGATACCGTTATTTTTTTATTTATAGAACTGCTATGATTTATAATGAGTTCTTGAAATTCTGTGAAAAGGGGGTGGGAGTCCCACCTCTGGCAGAAAACTTTTCACAAAACTTGGAAAAAAAACGTGGAACAGAATATTTTGAAGAGTTTGTTTCGTTGAACAGCACTAATCTATATTCCCATTTATCGAGGAAGTCTATAGGCTATATAAAATCACGTAACGACCAGTAGGAGCCGAGTAGCATGTGGAACCACGGGGAACAGCTAGTAAATACATAAACTTACTCATTTTACCCGTATAGGGACAGGCAGGAACTACATAATTATGGCCCACCCAGGGCGGGACGAGTGGGACTGTCAGACTTGTACTGACTAAAATCCACGATGATCCCTCAATGGCCCTTTACGTTCCAGTGTCACGGTTGTCGCTACCTTGGCAGGCGTTGGCTCTTTAAGGGGGTCAGACTTGCGACTACGATGTAGATCAGATAGAGTTAATAATACGGTATCCATTTTTTTATGTTAAAGTTTTTAATGAATATTTCTACGTCATCAATAATGGAGTTGAACACGATTGGTGCAGTGATTGAGCTTTCGACTTCTTCACTACGTATCGCGGGTTCAACTCCTGCACGGATATTCTGATCTACAAGTAGTTCTCGGTTTGGATGTTTGTGTGTGTAGAATCAATCCCATCCCATTCCATTTCCTGATCTTTAATAATAGACGTTTAAAAGTGACTTTTGTATGTGAGTTTAAATGTTTGTAAAGCACCCACGACACAACAGAAACGCCCTAAGTAGGGGAAAAGTAAAAAAAAGTATACATAACAATATATACGGCACTTTACCGATACCTAGATGTTTTTTACTACGCACTACATAATTTCACCATTGTTACTTACGTATTTTAAGTAAATTTATATTCTATGTACGTTTGCAATACCAAACATACCACTTTCCTTTACCAGGACACGAAACAAAGTTGTTTGCTTTTAAAATCACTAAAGTAGTTCATTTGTTGATTTGAAAAGCAAACAAGTTATTTGAAAGTGCCATTTTATGCTTATCAAAACAATTTAACAAAGGCTTATCACGGTAGCGGTAGCGGGACTTATTGAATTACCGTGACACTGGAACGTAAAGGTCTACTGAAGGACGTGGATTTTAGTCAGTACGAGTCTGACAGTTAGGATTGGAGGACTCATTTGTTAATTTTACTACGATAAAAAAAGGCTTATCACGATCACACGGAGCTAACAGAACTGAAAATCATACGATTATACAGAGTGTCCCATTTTTGATATCGTGGTCAAATCATCAAATGAGTCCTCCTGCCCTGGGTGGAGCGAAAAGGACTGACAGGCTTGTACTGACTAAACTATAATCCACCATGTTCCTTTATTAGACCTTTAGTGTCATTTCTTTTCTATTATTGTTTCCTCCCAATGAGTGGAGCGGAACTCGAAAAGGACTTGAGCAGCTCAAAAACCAACCTATTTTTTCAGTTCCAGGACCGCGGGGCTATTTTACGGAAGTAACGCCATCTCACGCGGCATTGAGAAAAAACATTCCAAAAAAAAATTAAATAAGTAATTACACTGTAATTTTGATTAAAAAGTCGTTCGAATTTAATTTAACTTAGAGAGTTCTACCTCTACCGATATTTTGCCTCAGTTTCACCGTTGTCATCTCCCCTGCGCAAGAGCACAGTTATTAAGTATGTAACGCACGTTATAGATCCGAATGTTGACGTATTTTCCTCAAACTATCTTCAGAAACACGTGGTTCAACTGTTGTTGGGCTAAACTATCGACGTCATGAATAAAATCAGTTAGTTTTGACGTAAACATATCTTTAGGACAGACATGCTTTAACGTACAGCATTCTAATTTATTTCTGCTTAATCTGCCATATCGTTGGTCACATAAGATTGAGCGTTATTGCATATGACAATTGTTGATGCATAATTGGTCAAATTTTTGGTGTTCTCCATATTCAGTTACGGATCAGAGACATGGACTCTCAAAAAAGCCGATCGCGATCGCATCGATGCTTTTGAAATGTGGTGCTGGAGAAAAATGTTAAAGATACCCTGGACTGCATTCCGCTCCAATGAGTCCATTCTCCGCGACCTTAAGATCCAAACCAGACTTTCTACCACCTGTCTTCAAAGAATCCTGGAGTTTTTCGGTCACATTGCGAGGAAAGATAGTCACAACCTTGAACAATTGTTGGTTACTGGCAAGGTTGATGGCAAGCGCCCGAGGGGTCGCAGTCCACTTAGGTGGTCGGACCAAAGTCGCTCTTCCCTGGACACGAAACTTCACGATGCTCTTCATTCTGCCAAGGACAGAAGCAGATGGCGGAGCATATAGTCAAGCTCAAAGTGACTTCACGTCGGGGGAATCACGACCCTCAGCAATGAGGAATACGACGCGAGGAGGAGGAGGAGGAATTGGAAATAAACAGCTTGAAATTAAATTAAACGTGTAACCAGGTCTAGATTCTGCGCGACCAGTCAGTTTTGTATTGCTTTCAAAGACCTTATAGTCCTACCCCTCCCGCCCAGGGCAGGACGGCAGCGACTGTCAGACTCGTATTGAGTAAAACCCAATCTAATCCTTCACGTGCCTTTAGGTTCTAGGGTTAGCAGCGGCCTTGTAAGACTGTCCCGCGACCCTAGAAGGCGGATATCTGCTACATTTAGATGGAGCGAAAGGGACCACACTGAGCCAAAACTACCCTGTTTCTTCAAATGCCGCGTTTTTGCGTTCCAGAGCCTCTATGCCCATTTAAGACAGTCCTGCGACCCAGATCTACATATTTATATCGCATATATTTTTTTCAAAACCAAACAAAATTTTCGATATCAAATAAACTTCTCTCCGATCAGTTCTCAATTCCACAAGTCATATAATATACTCAAAGACCATTGCCCTTTAAATAAAATTCACCCAAATCTACCCAACTTTACTACCCAACCCAGAAATCGAACCGTGGCCCTTTTGTTTTACTGTGAACCGTTTAATATTCCTCATCGAGACTGAAGACGCACATAAATCGTTCCCCGGTTAACAATACGGGTTCCGTACTGCAACTACATATTTATGAGGTGTCTGCGGAACCCTGGAGATGGCCAATCGATATCCTGCCTGTTAATTGGGGACTGAGATTGGAACCTTTGTGTCGTGCGGAGTTATATGACATGTGGAAATGGAGAAGAATGGACGGGGTTACCAAAATGGACGATGGTTGAAAGGATATCTTGAACTGGATGTTCAGAAATGTAAGCAATATTGATTGAAAGAGTTTGATTAGACAGAAAATAGTCCATAGATATTCGCTGATTTACATAAAGTTCTCACACCAATTTTATGTTCTCGTTGGATAATTTTCGAGTTTAAAGCGCCGTATTCACCATCTGTCACGGCTGTACGTCATGCACGATGCACGACGCAAAAACAACGTGAATAGGCTTGACGTACGTCCAGTACGTCATAATCACGGTGTTTTTGCTTCGTGTATCGTGTATGACCTTGGCGGGACGTACAGCAAGATGGAACGTGAATACGGCGCTTTAGTGACGAGGGCGAAGCCGCTGGCAGGAGCCAGTTACTCGAATCGAGGAAAGAAGTCTCAGGTAAAAGTACTATAACTTACTTATTAGTACCTAAGGTCTTATCACGAGTTTTTAAGACGTAAACGGGGAGTTTGAGTTAATGTTATGAATAAAATCCGTTCCTTGTTCGTAGATTATCGGCCCTTTTTTGATTTTCCATATGGGTAAGGTACGTAGATTTCATGCTAGGGCCTTTGCACTGAGTCATATTGTGCTTAATTTTGTGAGAAAGGAGAATTTTCCAAATCGACCCAGGCGTCTTTGGGAAATGGGGGAAAATACTACTAATACGAACTACTTCTATTATAGACGACTAAATAATATAACAGTATGTTTGTCAGTAAGGATTAAGATCACACCCGGTTATGGCCCGAGCTGGGTTTTTTGAACACCCTCCTTTGTGTAATTTTGAGTTTTTATAACCTCTTTCAAAACATCCGGAATCTTTTTGTTGCATTTTGCAAATCAAACTCTCATTTTGTTTTTCTGTACGACCGCATAGTTTTTCTGAACTCCGCAACGGATTTTGATGCGGTTGTCACTATCATTTAGGTGAAGTAATTGGTGTATTAATTTGCTATTAAAACTTATATAAATATTAAAAGAAACTTGGTTGTTTTGTAAACTCACAAAAACCCGTGAAAGCGGGAGCGGTTGTTAATAAGTAATTATTTAGTAACCACAAAACCACAATTATTTACAAGGAGCCACTTACATTATATTTCATCTCCGGTGTGTTAAATTATCTCAATTATTATTGCTGGTGACACTTCGTGGTTTAAAATATGTTTTTTATTGAATTTGCACTTGAAAATTAGCGAGTGTTTGTGAATTTTTATAACCATCATGGACTGATTTTGAAGTATCTTGGTTACTGTTAGATTTTTAGGATTCCGCACTCAAGGGGTAAAACGAAAGGGAATCGTCTGTCGGTATGGACATGTAATCAGGAAGGATGAGACTCATGTGACTAAAGGCTGATTTTTCAAAAGTCATCAGATAACTTTTATCTGAAGAATAAATATAGCAATTTGACATATTTTCTATAGATAAGCCATAGATAAGCTATCATACCGCCATTTTTATTCCTGAGATAAAAGTTATCTGACTATTGAATAATCAGCCGTAATAAGAGAGTGATGAGTATGAATGTTGATGGATGGAGAAGAAGAGGAAGGCTAAAGAAAAGACGGCTGTCTAAGCTAAATTATGAAACAAAAGGAGTACATGATACTGTGACGTCTAATAGGACCACAAGTAAAATGGTATAAGAGCAGGAAGATGATGATGGTCTAATGGGTTAAACGAGACCCTATTACTAAGACTCTTTCCGCGCCGTCTGTCACCAGGTTTTATATCATGAACTGTGATAGTAAGACAGTTGAAACTTTCCGTTTAAAAACATAATAAATAAAACAGAATAAAAATATATTTAAGGTACTCCCTATTCAACAAATGTGTTTTTTTATTTGCCGTTTTTATAGTTATCGGTATGGAACCTCCATACGCGAGTACGACTCGCACTTGACCCGGGTTTTTTTTAACTCTTCTTGACATGTCATATGTATGACGTATGAACGTAAATACCTACTTAGGTGACGTTTTTGAAAGGTCAATGTACTTTATAAGTGAGCCAGTACACTTGAGTTTTGAAAAGCAGAGTCAAAAATCTTGTTATTAATTTTGTAGCAACGATAAAAAACTGTTTGTGTGTTTTGGAATTACCAAGCCGGATATAGTGGATAGGGATATAGAAGGTCAAAGGCCTGCCGGGGTCGCGGGACATTGTAAACAGGTAACAGTTACCCTGAAGGGCTATTGAAGGAACAATATGGATTTTAGTCAGTACGAGTCTGAGTCTGATAGTGCCTTCTGCACCAGGGCTCAGGATTCATTTGATGTTTTACCGGGTTAAAAATAAAACAACAATTAATATTTTGAATCTCCCGAAGTGCTCATTTTTGGACTTCCTGATCTGTTTGTTATCTCTCTCTCTCTTCGCAAACTTTATAGCGTGTAACATCTTATATGTACCTATATAAAATCAATTGCTGTTCGTAAGTCTCGCTAAAACTCGAGAACGTCTGGACCGATTTGGCTGATTTTGGTTTTGATTTATTTTGGGTAGTCCAGGAAAGGTTTAAAAGGTTTTTTTTTTTTAATTCTTTCTAAAGCGGTACGAAGTAAGCCCGCTCAGCTAGACTGCTGAATAAATCTATGGCTTTACGATATCTGGGGGCACGGCAGGGCCCCCACCAAGTCGAGCAAAAAAGCGGCACGGCCGTACCATCCTTTTCTCGAAGCAGTTCAGGCCATTTTCGACCCCCTGTAACTTCGTTGTGGATAAAACTAGAAGACTGAATTTCAGTAACCATGCAGGCATTGTAAAGACACGGTATATTTCAAATTTCATTCAATTTGAACCAGTAGTTTAAGAATTATAACGGGTCAAAGTTTCTTAATTTTGTCACTCATTCACTGACTGACTGACTGACTGACTCACCGATCATCAAAATTCTAAGGCACTTCTAGCAGACCTAGAAGCTTCAAATTTGGAATATAAGTAGTGTTTGGTGTATGAATCAAGGAAAAACTAAAATATTTGGGGGCACGGTAGTGCCCCCGCCAAGTCGAGTAATTTTTTTCAATTTTGGTCCAGTTTTATAGAAAATTCGTTGCTGGTAGATATAAGTAGAAGGTACCGAAAAGAAAAAAAGTAGAACTGTCTACAAAATACAAAAAGAAATGAGATCCCATCAAAAACAATACTTGTCAAAAAAACCAAGTCTCGCAACTCAGTTGTTCTACGGTAAAAAGTTGTAAGATCCATGTAATACTTAAGCGACTTCCTGTCTTAATACCATTTAGTCCCAAGCTAAGCACAGCTTGTGTTATGGGTACTAAACAACTGATAAACATACTTATATATTTCTAAATACATACATATTATAGATAAATTACCTACACCCAGACACAGAACAAATGATCATGCACATTACACAAACATTAATTGTCCTGGGTGGGAATCGAACCCCGGCCTAGCAGTCAGGGTCACTAACCACTAGACCAACAAGTCAGTAGCTTTTGCAAGATAGAGTAATAAACATCAACTCATTCATTTGTAATCATCATCTGCCTGCCTTTTCCCAACTATGTTAGGGTCGGCTTCCAGTCAAACCGGATCCAGCTGAATATCAGTATTTTACATGGAGCGACAGCCTGTCAGACCTCCGCAATCCAGTAACTGGGTAATACGATACCCATGGTAAGACTGTTTGTCAGACTTTAGAGTTTCTGACTAACAGTAACGACTGTCAAAGATCTACAAATGACAGACACCCATCCACAAACCAACCTCGGCAAGCGCGGGCGGCTTAACCTGGAAGATCGGTCTGTGCGGCTGTTATTGATAAATGATGTTTATTTTGCAAGTTGGTTGTTATAAACACTTTTACACGTCATCTATTTTAAAGCTAGATGAGGCCGGTGTTTCGTACCTGACTACTCTGAGAAGAAACATCCGAAACAAACTCAGAGGTCACTGTCTCTTTTAAAGTCCAGACATTACGAGTATACTGTTAAAGCCTGTACAGGTTGCCTGGAAGATATCGCTGTTAGCGATAAGGCCGCCGTTGTAGCCATAGAATTAGAAATATTGTAAAACCGTGTTTTGTAACAATTTTGGTGTACAATAAAGTGTATTCTATCTATCTATCTATCTAAAGCCATACGAGGACCATGCAGGTGTCGGATAGGATTATTTAGCCACGAGTTCTTCATGCGTTTATACTATTATTAAGGTTTAAAAGTAAATCAGTTTAAAGCTTGATAAAGTGTGGTTACTTTCAGGATCTTTCAGCTAGTTACTGTCACGATGAAGGCAAGCCGTTGTAAGGTGAAGCAAGGTTATTTGGTGAGACAGGTAAATTGTTGATAGAGTTAGAAGTCTTTCAAAACGACGTACGTTTGGTGCAGTGGCTGAGCAATTGGACTGCTGCGCTGTGTGTCGCGGGTTCGATTTCCGTACGGAACTAATATTTCTATGATCTGCTAGTAGTTGTTCCGGGTCTGGGTGTTTGTGTATGCGAGTTTCTATGTTTGTACGCACGATACAGGAGAAATTCCTAGTGTAGGGAAATGTTTTTTTGTACGTGAGGCACACGGTACCCGAGTGAATTTCCCGGGACCGAAAATTGCGTGGCATCAATGAAATCGGTACTAAAAAACATAGTTATAACGTTCTCAAATTTTTTTCCGGGTAGGTGAAATAGTAATCTATGTGTAGCACTAAATGTTTATTTAATTGGATTAATGGATATTCCAAAAAAAATTATTAAACCTCGAAATCTTTCATTGCCGTGTTTGTCCACACTTCACCTTGTTGTGTATTATTCCACATTGATAAAAATCTATTGGTTATTTATACTAAAACCTCGTTTTATTTGATACATGAATAGTTAAAGTATTGCTACAGAATACATTTATTCAAATATTTAAACAAAACAACGAATGGTTAATAAAAAATCACTTGTCCCAGAACTACCCTTCATCGCCGTGTCCTAATCATGTTCAAGGATATTGTTTTACCTACTACTTTCTTCCCCCCTACCGGTATGCTAAACGTTGCATATTAGTGCTGCCTAAGTGCTCAACGTGGAAGGAAGTACACACGTGCCTGCGTTTTCGCACCATAAATTTAAATAATCAATTTTTATGTTACTGGAAAATTTTTCTTTCATCGCCGTGGATAGATATAACTGATATTTGAATAAGTTTGTCTTCATGAGTAAGCATTCGATAGAACACCATTCCTCATATGTGAGGTGCTTATTTCTTCGAATAATTAATAGATTTTTTGTTATTTATATTTTTTGCCTTGATTTTCATCGACGTGTTTTCATTGCCGTGGTTTCCGTGGCCGAAATTTGCTATGGAAATGAAAAAAAAGACATGGCAATTAAAAAAATTTCATTGCCATGCCTTGTAAAACAATTTAGTTTCATTGCCGTGGCCAGGTATTTCATTTCCGTGACTTGTGTTTTCATCGCCATGGTATGATTAGGCAAAGAAAACATCTTTTGTCACCTGCGATTCAGGTAATACCGATTACTGACAGTACAAAACTCGTCAAGTTAACTCTAGATTGTTTCTCTCTGGTCTCTCTTTAGATTTGATTTGAAAGTTCCAGCCTGATGAAGTCTACGCTCCCACCTACTCGGTCCCATATTCAGAACCCCGAAATCAACTCGAGCTTTCTAATCGCTTTGCTTTCCCTGAGAACTTATTGACCGAGCAAACTTTAAACCTCATGTCTGAACGAGGTTTGCTTCAGTTGCAGTCTTCCAATGACGCGAAGTCATATAAGCAGCTAAATAGACGTATATCTAAGTCACTTCAGAGCTTCTGAAAGCGGGTGGAATACCGGTACTTAAAGTCCTCCAGGTTTCAACACTCTGTTCCGGGCTATTTCCTAGGTATGGCGTGGGTTCTGCCATTGTGCATGTCGCCATCATTTATGTCGGTAGGCTCTGTCATTGGGTTGCTGGGTGCCCGGCATTTTGGCGAGAGGTGATTTTTTATATAAGTAATTATGTAAATTAGGTAGTGGTTGTGTTTTAAATATTTTTAGTTTATAGATAGTATTTTAGTTTATTTTTTAAATGTATTAGCGTTACCTTACGAGGCTGACCTCGTACAAATGTGCTGCAAGCCTCTAAATAGATGATTTAAAAAATAAAAAAAAGTCCTCCAGAAGCTCACTAATACCGTCCTGTTCTAGGGCAAACCGCCTGAAGCATGGAGCAAAGGTGAAGTGGTGCTTTGCTTAAAAAAAGTTGATAACAGCCTATTGAAGAACTACAGACCCATCATGCTTCTGAGTCATGACTGTCAGACTTGATGACTTCTAGCCTCCCGAACAAGCCGGTTTCCGAAGAGGCTATAGTACCATACACCACATCCATACGCTGCGGCAAGTTATACAGAAGACCGAAGAGTATAACTTGCTATTATGCTTAGCGTTTGTGGACTATGAGAAAGCCATCGTATCGGTGGAAACATGGGTGGTACTTGAGTCACTCCAGCGATGCCGTATTGACTATCGGTACATCAAAGTGTTGAAGTGTTTGTATGATAACGCCACCATGTCGGTTCGAGTACAGGGGCAGGAGCACGAAGGCGATTCCATTGAGAAGAGGCGTAAGAAGGATGTTATCTCCCTGAAACCTGGAATGACAAGGACTTAGCATCAACATCAACGGCGAATACATCACTCACCTTCGATTTGCCGACGACATCATAGTCATGGCAAGTCGATGGAGGAACTCAGCATGATGCTTGATGGCCTCGACTGAGTTTCACAATGGGTGGGCTATGGGCTTGAAAATTAAAATGTACAAGACGATTTTTTTTTTAAATTTCAAATGTCGGTATGATGCATAATATTATTTTGTCAAAGTGTGCCAATCAGTTTGAATATAATTGTAGTTCTAATTTTAACATATATTGTACTCATCGTTGATTGATTCTTTCATTGCCATGCCACAGTTCTTTCATTGCCGTGGGTGCTTGTTTCATTGCCGTGCACGCATGTTTCATCGCCGTGGCACGAAATTTTTAAATCCTTAAATCTCGTTAGTTTTTTAAGTTATCTGCTAGACATTAAGCAAGAATATATAAATTATCAAAAACTTTAATAAGAGCGTTTCTTTTTTTTAAAAATGCTTAAGATTAAAAAAACCACGGAAATGAAGATTTTATAGGACCTGTTGAAATTCACTCACCTACATTAATTGTATATCAGTAATTTTTTATTGTAATTGTGTGCTTAAGGTTTGCCAAATAAACGTAATTTATTGCTTTCTTTCTTTTTTTTAATAACGTATCCTATGCATAAAGTAATGCGAAATGATGTAACTACTTTACTGCAAAGGTGGACGAGACGTAGTGAAACATCATTACGCCATTTTGTGTGCATAGTGATACATCTTTATAGACTTTTAGGTTAAGAGTCTAGCACTAAATTTCTTTCGACACCAAATAACCTTGTTTTACTTTATATGCGTTTCTGTTTTGTGCCAATAATGTGGCTGTTAATGTCTACTAGTATACAAGACTGTGTGTTTACAATTTTAAAAGTTTAAGGATCATTCGATTTGGCCAGAACAACGAAATTATGAGTAACATATGAATTTGAAATGAGCCAGCTATAAACACAGAAAGTAATTGACGACCGCGAGCTACAACAATCTTATAGAAGTGTTTCCTCGAACTAACGCTTCCGACAGAGCGAGAGCGCGCTACTCGCTACTCTTCCACCCCCGACCTTTCAATTTTCGTCCGGCGTTTCTTATTTAGTTTCTCGCAAATTATCTCCAATTCTTCATATTATTAAACATCCAAGGGGAGAACTAACCTCCCTTCACCCCCCCACGGGGTGGCGGGGGGCTTAATGACGGGGAGCGGTCAGTTCCCCCTCCCAGAGCCGGCACACTTGTTTCTTGTAAAATTTTTCCCCAATCTTTATTTTCTTCGTGGACGTATATAATTAGAGTTTTGGTACGTGCGTGTGTGCGTGCGGGGCGCGCGTGTGTGCAGCGTGTGGCGCGCGTGTGTGTCATGCGTTGCGTGCGTGTGTACACTATACAGGGTGGTGTAAGACGGGTTATTAGTTTTCTTACCAGTTTCGGTTCGGGATGCTTTTGTTAGATTTCGATAATTTCGCAACGGCCGTCCGTGGGGTGGAAAAAATCAATATAGTTGTTAGTATGTTGGATATGTTTGAACTCGCGTTAATTAATATATGAAGGCGTTGTGTTGGCAACACTGGCTGGGTACTTTCTTATGTTGTGATCTGAACGATTGGGTATGGCGTAGGTTTGTGCTCATCTCCCATATTATAATAATAATGATAGGTACTGACTTCATGGAACTAAGTTTCTTGGATGTTATTATTAAGAATATAAGACGAGCACGTGTAGCGCACATTATTATGTTTGGAACGAGGATAATATATAATATTGTTAGCTTTGCTTGTTCTGTTTGGAAGGAAAACATGAATTATTTAGGTACCTTCCTAATACCTCTATGAATATCAAATTTTGTATTAAAATAATCGTTTTACAATAGTTATATAGTAATTAAAGATAATTAAGTAATGTTGAACTATAAATTAAGAACGTTTGTTAAATAATTTTATACAATGATTATAAATGAATTATGTCTGATTTAGGAAAACTAAGTAGATAGTATTACATTTAAAAATTAGTAGGTAACATTTTACATGGAAACTATTTTTTATTCGTACTTTTTCCCACATACCACCCATTAATTAATTTATGTTAAAGAAACAAGATGAATTGGGCAGAGGTCAAAAGTACGACGACCATGATTAACGTGGCTTAGACGGATAGTCCTATTTTTGATCACTATTAAAGTACGCAGGTTCATTAATTTATCAAAATATGCATACATTTTTACAATTTAGAACATTGTAAGGCTCCAATATGCATGGGATTTTTTATTTTACTATTACTTACACGTTACTCAAGAATCAAAGTGTTACTAATATTTTTAATCACTAATACGTGATTATTCCTAATCTACACATTTCACTTATAAATATAGAACAACAGTAAAGTGTGTGAAAATTAACGAATAAATAACGATTTTAAATTAAAATGGACACCGAATCTGATTAGTTACATAACGTTAACAGCAAGCATTATTTGGGTTTACTCCAGCGATACTCGACCTTGCAGCACCTAATATTATGAGGTTAATAAAAAGCACGTTAGATGCATGTAAAAAATAACACTGTTATTGCAGTCAAGTAGAAAGAAACAAGATCACACAAACCATATAAGTAACAGTTTGAAGAAACCACTAAAACGATGTGAAAGCTTTGATGTCAAGACGAATCAATGGTCCCCTAAAAACTAACAAATAACTTAAGCTATTGTTACAAAAAGTCGTGACCCCGCCTTACTTACTATGTTCCTTGAGGTAAACATCCCGAGCGTTGTGACCCTACACCGATACATTTATTGTATAAAATGTACTTGTTGTTTTTTTATGATTGTAAAAGTTATCAAATTGTAATCTTTACTAAGGGTCTTTAGTTTTTATTGATTGTATTGGGGTCGTTTTATACTTTTAGACAAGTAATTATCGTTATAGATAAATGTATTCATAAATGTTGCCAGTATATCGAGATTTTGATAATATAGAATTATTAAAAGAAGAGTTAAAATAATGTGCTACCAGAAAAAATCTGAAGCCGAATCTTTCATCGAAAGATAATATTCTTAATATTAGTGACTCAAATATCGTAATATCTATGATCCTAAACAAGATGTATATTAGAATAGTATAGAAAATATTTATTATTGAAACAATTAATGTAAGCGTAACAATGATGATACAATAGGACAAGTCCCGACAACCTTTTCCCACTAAGGACGAAGGCCGGGGTTTATAGTCCCAAAATGGACAGGTTGACTGTCTAAATTTCATAGTAAAACTTAGTAGCCGAGTCTCGTGTAGAAATCATACATTCAAATTAAAAAGACATCTACGTTTCTTCATAAACTGTATTGACAACGATATAAAGAACTTAAGGGGCATGCATAAAAAACTGACATCTGAACCTATTGTGCGAAAGCGTGTCGATTCGACCCCACCTTTCTTGCTACGTCACTGGAGGTAAATACCCCGCTAGCCCCGCGATCGTGGTCACCCTACAACACCGTAGTATGTATACAACTTGTTTTTTTTTTTAATCGAAACAGTCCCACCACTCGTGTCAAGTGTTTAAAGAATATTTTTTTATAGATTTGCATGATTTTGAGTTTCTTTGGAACCTGTTTAACCGACATAGATAAAAGGAGGGGGTACTCAATTTTTACAGATAACACACAATACAAGAAATTACAGATAGATATTAAAAAAGAAAGAAGCATCAACATACTGTTCCTGCTATAAGAAATCTCTTCCAGCAGACCAAACGATACAAAAGAGATTATATTCCACTTGCATAAGACCCATTTTGGTGTATCTTTCCTTTGGAGAAGCCTCTGTCCTACCTACTAGGTGTATTGACTGCTAGAAAGGTAGATTTCCAAATAAGTTGATTTCAAGGTAAAATAGGGGTTTCTACAGTCATAGCTTGGTATATTGGATCCTTTGTCTCACGTCACATATATTTTCTGAGCAGGTATCCGAACATTTTTTTTTAAACTTGGTATAGTCAAATGAGTTATCTCACCCTGGGCAGCACAAGAGGATCTGTTAGACTTGTACTGACTAAAATCCACGGTGTCCTTCAGTAGACCTTTACGCTCCGGGGTCACGGTAGCTCGTTAGTCCATTCAGCTCGAAGACTCATTTGACGATTTAACAAATTAAAAAAAGTTTCCATTATGACCTTTTCCACAACTGAGACACCGACCACTTCACAAACCCATAATAAAAATAAAATAGTAATAAAATAAAAACAGTAGTTTCAAAACCGAAGAAAAACAATAATAACAAAAGTCATTGGTAAACAGAACGATTAAATAGTACATTGAAACAGATTCCCCAATCTGTATTCAAAGATAAATGTAACAAGCAGGCCACCGATATCGGCCGCTGTTTGACGATATCGGCTGATGTTGGACGATATCGGCCGATTTTGGCGGGATTGAGAACACATTCAAATGGCCACAGGGCGCAGTGTACCGATGTAATGTTCAGATTAAACCCCTTTTGTTAACAATTTTTGTAAACTATTACTTGTTTACATTGCTTTTACCCGTTACTGTTATTGATGGGCACTTAGATCTATTAATATTCGATTCTTTTTTATATTTAGATCGTGCTGAGTAAGGAAGGAAGGATTCGAGTTTAGAATAAGATAGGTTTAAGAACTTGTATTAATCTTGAACTAGGATTTAATAACATAGCAGGGCCGGATTAAGGCTGCGTTTCCACTGAGACGGAGACCAATCATCATCAGCCGGAAGACGTCCACTGCTGAACAAAGGCCTCCCCCTTACCAATCACATGCGTTTCCACTGAAGCAGAGACCAATCACATGAAATCCACATCTCTTCTCCACTCCAAACCATGTGATTGGTGAATCGCTCTCCACTCTGCTCCACTCCGCCTCAGTGGAAACGCAGTTTTACCCCGTAGGACTCCTAGGCAATGCAATTCTCGAGGCCCCTTTATCATTTTTTTCATGGCGTCTTGTTCCACGCGCGTGTTTAAGAGCTGTCAGTTATCTGATGGGGCATAGACGGCTAAGAGCTTGCCGGGGTCGCGGGACTGTATTATACCTAATAAGACAGTCCCGCGACCAACCGTGACCCTGGAACGTAAAGGGAAATTGATAGAACATTGCGAATTTTAGTCAGAACGTGACTGACAGTTCCCTTCGCTCCTCAAAGGGCGGTATGACTTATTTGATGATTTTACGACCTTTAAAGAAATTATCTACTACTCTACTCCTCTCTGAAAGTGTTTTTGCACTAATATCTACTTCTGAAAACCCGTTGTTTCAGTACTGAATGGTTCTAAGGACCGCTGAATAATTCGCGGCGTCTATTTTCGCACGTGGATGGCGTGTTTATTTTGTGTGCGCCACAAGATCTGAAGGTTTAGCATTGAAAAGGGAGATATTATGAGTATTTTTTCTTTATATCTTGCATATTCTAGAGTAAATGACACGTTCTATTGTATCTAATCTTCTTTTTCTTTCTTTTAAAAAAACTTTGCCCCACACTAGGAATTTCTCCTGTATCGTAGGTGCGTTTACAGGTCGCGGGATTTATTGGTCGCGGGATTTATTTCTATTACCGTGACCCCGGAACATAAAGGGCTACTGAAGGACACCGTGGATTTTAGTCAGTACAAGTCTGACAGTACCTCCCGCCCTGCCCGGGGTTGGAGGTCTCATTTTGATGATTTTACCACGCTAAAAAAAAAAAAGGTGCGTTTACAAACATAGAAACTCAGATATACAAACACCCAGACCCGGAACAAACTCCTTGTAGGTGATACGAATTTTTGTTTCGTGCAGGGATCGAATCCGCGACTCGCTGTATAGCAGTCGATCGCTCAACCACTGCGCCGATTGTGACGTCAATTATTAAATCTTAGTTTATGGGTAAAAGAATCTCTCGATTATTTACTTTTATTATTGTCATAGTTCTTCTATTAAAAGTTGTAACCTATTTAGACTTTTAAGAATTGTATTGATTTTAGAATGTAAGAAAAAGATCTAAAATCGATAATCATTTTGTGAACAATTCTTTGCTCCTCTGTAATTTGCATGGTAAAATAACTAGGTATAGGTATTTCAAGTTGCTCTTTATTCAGAAGTAAGTCGGGCCCGCCTCTGTTCAGAATTGTGCTCTAATAGGCCGAGTTTGATACATGAGCACGCGTCTCGTTACCAGAACATAAAGCAAATATTAAAGATCAGCGAAACTTTGAAATAAATATATCAAAGTTACTCTCTTTTCCTTACACGTGTCGACGCTTTTCAAGGACATGCGACATTTCCACCATCACAACAAAATGTAATAAAACAACATCGACTACTGAAACGTTATATTTTTCATTATAATCAATTCAAAAGAAACAACAATTTTCACAAAAATCAACAACAAATAAAACTCTAATCGCAAAAAATCCTCCAACAAAGTGATTTGTACGTGAAACATCGTATTTTCCACAAAAAATACAACGAGGGAAAAAAGCCAAAAAAGCATATTTTAAGGCGCGCGTTATAATTTCAGAACGACACAAATGTAACGTCGACGAAAATTCGATTCGGCTACATTGTCATCCGAGGCTCCGCTACGTCAAAGAAAATATAATAAAAGTGAAAAAAAAAATACTACATCACATACGGAATAAAATAAAGTAAAATGAAATAAAAAGACATGCGAAGGAAATACATTGCCATTTCTACAGGGCGCGCACACATACGCGTCGTCCAATTTATAATATTGTTTTCCTTAGGATATATTTTTTCACTAGTGGGGGAGCGGGGTGGGTTCCCCCCGGGCGGGCCTCCCCACAGATATTATTAAAGACGTATACTCACACATTCTTGCCGAAACGGAGTGTGATTAGATTAATATACGTTCGTGTGTTTGTACTCGTGTCTTAGGGTAGGCGGGGGATGATTTGAGGACGGACAGTCGACCTAATACAATGATATGAGAACCTTTTATAACCTGTGACGGTGAGTGTCAGATTTCAAAAATATGGTCGTAATATTGTATAATTGGAGGAGGTGGGGGTCGAGGCACGGTTACCAAGTGAGGCACTCCCAGGTCGCACCGTTTTAAAATTGGCCCTTTTTGCTGAAACTGCGGACTATCAATCAAAGTTGCTTCCCTTTCCGCATTGTCTATGTATGTGTAAGACACTGTTTTTTACTTTTTTGAATAGAGGGAAAATAGTGAGGGTTTTTTTCATTAAGGCGCTCGCGGCAATTTCGAAAAACAATTAGTGTTGTGTATGTACCGACATCGTTCAAAAGTCGTAGCACCTCGTAGGATCTCGTAGCAAATGTAATATTATCAGACCATTTGTTTCATACCGAAGTAATAAATTAATTACAAGTAAAGAAATGAAAGGCTCTAAGATTTTTTTTCTACATTACAAAATAAATATATTTCGTAGCCTCTTTTAAGTCACTCACAAGTGACAAGTGACAACTACAGAATAGTTTTATTTTAGTTTTACTTAAGTTATTTTGGTAAATTCGCTTGATTGTCATTTTTTATCGTGTTAAAATTATGAAATGAGTCCTCCCACCCAGGGCAGAGCGGGACGTACTGTCAGACTCGTACTGACTAAGATCCACGGTGTCTTTCAATAGCCCTGTACGTTCCGGGGTCACGGTAATACCTATGTCACCTTTAATAGTCATAGTAGAAGTTGCTAGCAGAGTAGAAGACCAGATTGCAAAGGGACTATTGCACACCATGTTTCTATAACAGCACTTTTTCAATAAAAAGTAGCCATTATTTATTTTCACTAAATGGTGGTAATCACTGTTTAGAAATTTTCATTTCGTCGTTACCAATATTACATTTTCAATGTACCTAATGTTTCCAATGAAAAAAGTATAATTTAAGACACTTTATCGTTTTAATAGTCTGTTTTTTTGTTGCAATAAGTTATAAACATGAAATTAGGTAAATATTTTAATTTGTGAAACGAGTATTACGAATATTACAAATTATCCCACAGAAACATAAACATAAATGGGGATGAAAACATGCCTAAGTGTGTGTTAATAATCTAGATTATAAACTATGTACCGAATTTTAATTAAATCCGTCAACAGTGTCTTCGTCAAAGTGTTACAAATATCCATTCATCAAACAAAAACATTCACAAACTTGTACATAGTAGGAAGGATTTTAAAATCACACAGTGCACTCGTGGTTAGTACTTCTAACTCCACGACGCCCTTTGGAAAAACTGCTTATCAGACATAAGTGAGTTAAGAATATTATGATCTTGGGTTCATTATCCCTTTCATAGATCTTCAAACAAACAATTTATGACCTCATAAAATTATTAGGACAAATCATGCTTGCGGAAGTGGGATAGGAATTGGGATGTACTTATGTAGGCCAACTTTTATTTTGTGTAGTTTCAAGAAGTAAGTCTTTTGACATGTAAAGGTAATTTTAGTCCGGGGTCGCGGGACTGCCTCACTTGGTGGCCCTGGTACGTAAAGTGTTATTGAAAGATCACTGTGGATTTTAGTCAGTACAAGTCTGACAGTCCCTCCCGTCCTGCCTTGGGCGGGAGGACTCATAAGATGATTTTACCACGTAAAAAAAGGTAGTTTTAGTACAGTGGTCTAAGTATTTATTACGTGATGTACAGTGAGTATATTAATTTTATTAAAGTTTGTCCAATTTGATAAAAGTTTTCTCGATGCGAAAATTAATATTCCATGTAGTATTGGTAGTAGACAAAAAAAAAATTAATTTCTTAGGTAAGTTTCCTCTGTTTTTATTTCTCTCTAGGCGCTGGATTGTTGAATGCAAAAAGATTCATATTTCTATCAAAATAGAATCCAAAACTGTGTCTCATCAATTACATTACAAAACTATCAAATCAACAGCCATTACAATATATTTGGATCCATTCCGCAATATCCTGGCCAACAATAACAATTTGATAGAAAGTGCCGCAATTAACATGTAATGGATTGTAAAATGTTACTTCTCCCGTTTAGTTTGTGACCTTCGGCCTTCGAGCCGGATCTTGTTGTGTTTGACCCCAAAAATTGTGAACTCGAATCGGATATTACATTTATTGTTATTGGTGATTTGATAAGTTTTAACTGAAAATGTACGATACAATAAAATTATTGAATTTATATGTACTGCACACTATGCATGCAACTCTATTTTAAAAGCAGAAATATTTGGTAGCAAAAATACTGACTACAATGACGCGACGATTGATACTGCAGAAAAAAGGTGATTAAAGAAATTAAAACTCATAAAAAAAGGAAATAAAATCTGTTCCAATTTCGAACACAGATGTATTTACGTTAAGCTAAGTAGGCCCCAAAAATCATATGCAGTGTGCCAAACAAGCAGATAAAAAGTAATCGATGAATGATTTACTACATTTTTAATTTCGCTTATCGCTACCACTTTATCTTAAAACTAGGCAGTCCACAGATAAAAATATAAACTTTTTTCGACACAAAATCAATACCGTTCGCCGTCACATATGAGTGGTATACATGTACACTGACGTATACATATTTATGTTAGCTTGCTGTTCCCGCGACTTCGCTCGCGATTTTTATCTAAGAACGTGTTCAGATGGGCAATTTTTCTGTTGTGTTTAGATTGGCGGGTGATGTATTAGGTGTTTTGAAAAGTGTGATGTATTCAGTTACCTTTTTGGGCTTAAGCTACTTTTAGAGGGTGTGAGGAACAGGGAGTACAGTTCCTCATTCCTGTTTGAAAAGGGAGGAGGTTCTTCGGACCAGAACTGGGCTGGGCTTCATCCAGTAGTAATGTCGTTTTGTGCCTATTGGCTTTGTTTTTGTTGATGTGTCCTGCTTGATGGGAAGTTAAAACTAGTTTCGTAGATTAAGTTCAAGAAGAAGGATTAATAATTCTTCGGCGCTTTTCACAATTTGGCCAGAGTTGCATGTTTGTTGTTGGTGTTTATCCTAAATAGTTTGGCATGATGGGCTATTGAAAGATAATTGTTGTAAACTTTTATAAATGGTCTTCACGATCTGGATTTTTATTCTTAATTAGCGTAGATGGACCTGCAGTACTTTTTGGTATTTTTTTTTTTTTTTTTATGCCTCACAATACCTCTGCTTACAGTCTCTCTGAAAAACTATTTAGTTTTCTTTTTTTTTACCAATGTTTTCTCTGGCACCCGCCGCCCGAAGTCTTTGCATCATCATCATCGATGGAACACAGTAAAAACTTCTTGTTTCCGGACTCCGATAGGATAGGTCCCGAGGTAGGGGGCCCTGGTGAGGCCTCACACTCTCATTGCGATAGTTCAGCCGTCACTGCATGTTACAGATAGCCCATGGTGCCGTTGTTCAGGATGATCAGATAGGAGGTATGTCTATGGGTATGGCACACAGAAGAATCAATCGTCAGCAATTGCCTTAGGACTTATGAACGATAGGGTAGACATGTTTTTTATTGTACAAAGGGAACAGAAAAATGTTGGCATATGCCTGTATGACATGACGTCTTAATTCTGACTCAAGTCTAATTGCAGATACCGCAGATCGAGTCAAGGTCTGTGATTCTGGAGGCATATTATATGTCTGACAATGATTGATTCGTCTAGTTATAGGTCGGTATATGGTTCTTAAATTCTTTAGTTAACTTCTCGTTTGACTACTATCTCAGGATGATGTGGTCGACGGTGAAACACACTTTTCTAAAAGTAACCTATCACTCTTGAGTTAAATACTCTAAGGTTGGAATCAGGGAAACAAGATTCCGACAGGGTATTCCACTCCTTAGCTGTGTGTACAGTTAAAATATTTGCAAAACGCTTTGTACTTATGGGTCCACCATGTAACGATGGCGTATGTCTATAGAAATTCTCCGTTTTTCCGCTTTCTTTTTTATAAGATTTGGATCAGCTATGTAATTAATTTTATAAAAATTCTTACACTATCATAAAATGTTGACATGAATGAGTGATGTTGTTCAGGAAGGTCGCACGTGGATTCAAAAGTAGTATTAAATTAGATAAGCATCGCAGCACGTACCTGCTATGGTTTTGGACCGGTTCCATAGATATATGGCGTGTGGTTATAAAGGTTATTAATATTCTGCTAGCTCCAAGTTGCTTCCAGGAAGGAATGACGAAGACTTAGAGAGCCAAAACCTGCTGGGTTTGCAGGATTGACTTATATCAGTTAACTGTGAACTGTGGCTACTGAAGGACTCCATGGATTTTAGTCAATATGAGTCCGACAGTGAGGGCAAGAGGACTCCTGGGGGCCGCTATAGGGGTCCCTTCAGATTGCTAAAAGCTCTTTGAGGCGCGCGTGGAACTCTACGCACCATAGAGCAGGGCATGGTCCATGATCGGACGGCGAGTCGCCCATTTTTCACCGTCCGCTTGCATACGGTGACCGGACATTAGGGGTTCCTAAACCTTTAAGACAGAGGAACCTAGGATACCTTTCATTAAATGGAACCCCAAGTCAAATTTATTTTAATGTGGATGTTAGTTAAACAATCAAAACGAACTCTGGTGACTTTGCTACTAATGCCGGCTACACACGTTCCAGTATACTTGCGCAAGTCTCGACTTGCACAAACACAGTAAAGTGAAAATGTTACACACACGTTACAGTATACTTGCAAAAGTTGGATATGCGAGTCACAGGAGAGCACATGAAAGGGCACATCAAAGCTCTCAACCACTCTAATAGCCATCGATTGCAGTCGCTGTGGCCGAAATCGGCTAGATGGCATCATCATCATCATCATCATCATAGTATACTTGCGCAAGTCTTGATTTGCGCAAGTATACTTGTACCGTGTATGGCTGGCATAATCTTTTTAATTTTGTCTGCATTTTTCTGTTATAAATTTTAATGTGAAATCTATCATTTGAGTTGTGTGCTGCTGTCTGTGCTCGCATCATACTTACATATCTTTATAATAATTCTATACGCGAGGACTGGTAATTGGCTGTTTGATGCCTATTACCCCTTTTTTGATATGATTTTGTTAGCTGTAAGTCCTCCATGAAATAAATAAAGGAAAATAAAAATAAATAACAAACAGATTCATGTCCGTTACTAAAAATAAAATTTCAAACAACTTTTTGGTCGCCATTCAGTTGCAAAATGTCGTAGTCAGAATAAAACCTTTGTCCTTGATTGTTTATATATCGTTATATATATATAAATAGGTTCACGGCCTCACTTCGGGATGTTCACGCTTGCCAGTAATGGGGGTAGGCTGATTGATGGGTGGTTTTTAAAATTGTTGTTGCGGGGATTAGAATATGAGGATGGTGATGGTCATTTTAAAGGGTCATATCGTGCAATTTATTTTATTGGAGTATGATGTTTTATAATTATTATAAAGGCTGGATGTCTTCCTTTAGAATTGGAAGGAAATATCCCATGATTTTGACCGTTGCAAGGAATGGTGGGAGGCATTTACCCAGTGGTGGGAGAGTATAGGGTAGTAACAAGCACTACATAGTATAAACAAAGTCGCTTCCTGCTTCCTATCCTCTTGTATGCTTATATCTTTAAAACTACGCAACAGATTTTGATGCGGTTTCTTTCAATAGATAGAATGATTCTAGAGGAAGGTTTTTATGTATGTAACATACATGATATAATAGAGATTGCACCCGTGCGGAGCCGTGGCGGGTCGCTAACAAGTAAATAATAATAAAAACTCTTTTTAAAATAATAAACACGTGGTCTAAGACGACGAAATTCTACTGATAGCTTTTATTTTGTTGTATTTAACCGACTTCTAAAAAAGTAGGTTACTCAATTCAACCATAATTATGTGTTTTTTTTACGTCGGATGTATTTGAGTGTGAGTGGAAAAGACTGTCAGGCTCTTACCTGCTAAAAACCATGCTTTTTCAGTTCGGTTTTCTTTGGCGATCCATTTTATGAAAATTCGTCCTCTTATGGGATTAAATAGGAAATAATATTCCATCAAACACACAGCTTATTAAAGATAAATAATTTTATCACAGATTTTTTATTTTTATTTATAGTACCTAGCTGACCTACGTGTTTATTAAAATTTCAAGCACATAAGTGAAAATACTCAAAAAGTTTATAAATATTAATTTAGAGTGCTGTCCACCCTCTGAATGATAACGGCGACATAATCATAATAATATACTGTAAACACTATGTGGGGACATCTCTGCCAACCGCTCTTTGCCGTTGATTTGTGTTTTAGGGGTCCGTAGGAGTGAAACCATTCCTAGGATTTTTTTTGTTGCTAATTTTGTCAGGCATAGTTTTTTGTGTTTCTTGAATTAATACTATGCAGTGTCTCACTTAATAACAATAAGAATTATTTATTTGCGTAAAATATAGGTACTACCGGTTGTTACATTTTGTGGTTTTGGCACTAACCATAACATACTAGATAAAAACATACAAGTGTTTCATACAAAATCAAATATTTTTCCTTTGACTATGTATGAAAACCCTGTATAAAAAAATGTCAATAAGAATTAGTAGTTTTTGAGATTAGCGCGTTCAACCAAACGAACTCTACAATTTTGTAAAAATAGTAGAGATTCAACATATCTTCAAGTTATAGCCAATTTCTTAATAAAACATCGTAATATAGGTCATTCCAATACACACAAATCCTATATCTTCCGCCCTGGAATTGCCCCACTTACCTTGTAAATTAATTGAATTTGCTTACATAACTGAAAAGTGTAAAAACACAGTGAATAATAGAATTACACTCGGCTGGATGGAGAGACTTAATTATAAGGATTCCTTACAAGTATCGTATTCTAATAAAGTCACTAATGAGGTCGCTAAGTGCCACATTTTAAAGAAAACGAATAATATAAGGTTTCGCGTAATACGTGGATGAAAATAAGCCACTCTTATACCACTTGTGAGTGTCTTAAGATTGGACAATCGGTTTAAAGTTTTTGGTGTAAGAATTAGGGGAATTTTACTATGTAAGCCTCCTAAATTTTCATTTTTAAATTGTTTTTATTATGTGAGGAAAATATTTTTAAAAGTTTAGTCAATTTTATTATTTAAGCTGGCCATTTATTTCGAGTTTTTTTTTTAACTTATTTTTTTACGTCATGTAAGGAAACCATTATAATTTCTTATTATTTCAATTTATTTATTGATTCAAATCGTTTGTCGCATGCAATATTATTGCTAAATAAACTTTTTCATTTTACTTCCTAAATAAATAAAAAATATCTACGGAACCATCAGAAAATGCCCAATTTCGATCACAAGTGCAGCTTTAAAATGTACCCGCGTTAGTCACAGGCATCTATTATAAAATTATAAGCCCTTAGCACCTGGCAGCGGGGGTGTGGGTCGCGGGTTCGACTCCCGCCCCGACTGATTGAATATAAATACGCGGTGACATGTCTGTTGAAACGGAAAGGGATAGAGAGGAATTGAAAGTTTAAATTTTAAATTTTTGTGTTAGTTTGCACATTTAGACGTCTAATTTTATTATGTCCGTAAATTATGTCTTTGCTTGTAAAATATTTGCTTAATAAGTAGAAAATTTGTTCTATCCATGGAAACTTAATCTATGTAATAGGTACCAATTATCTATTGTTTTTTTAAACCGCCTTCAAAAACAACACGTCTTCTTCTTCTTGAATTTTATTGCAGCAAGTCCTCTTTTTATTGCATTTCAGTTTTATTTTAATTTACAGCCGGTACATAGTTGATGATAATTGCGCAAGAATAAATAGGTAAACCGCTACCTTTATTCATCAGATTTGTCCTAAATATAAAACCTCAAACAACTAACACAGAAACCACAGAACCTTTAAAAAAATAAAACAAAACAAAATAAAAGCTGAAATCGCCAAAAAATCACGCGTTGACATTTAGGAAGTCTCCAGCGCGCGCCTCGGCGGCGCCCGCATGTCATTTCATCGTCCATTATAAAATGTCGGCCGTAATCGGCCTTTATTTTTATTTTATTTGCCAACCACCCCCCACCCCACACGCCTCCCCCGCGACCGATATTTCAAAGTTAACGACTTCGCAGTAAAATATAGCACTTGACTCGAAAAAATGAATGAATATTGAGTGGTGTTCGTAAAATGGAACCACAGTTTGTTCAGTGATCAAATTTTTGTAGTTGTAATTATTTCGGCGCCATGTTGTCTCTGTTTTGTTTTTAGCAGGCAAAGGTAGGGGAACTGTGTATAAGACGCGAGGTATAATGGGGACATACACTCTTTAAGCGTACTTAACACAACACGAACGTAGCGCAAGCGCCAACAGCACGCCGTTTGTTAATTCATCATCAGCCTATAATGTTCCCACTGCTGGGACACAGGCCTCCTCTCTTGTGAGAGGAAGTGGCCCATAATCCATCACGCGGGCCCAGTGCGGGTTGGCAGATGTCGCAGGTTTTCGAATTTGATGGTTCTAGGACATGCCGGTTTCCGCACGATGTTTTCTTACACCGTTTTGAGCAGTGGTCATGAAATAATTTACAGAAAGTAATGTGCCAGGCTGTGTTCGAACCTACGACCTACAAGTCGTAAGTCGGGGCCGATACCACTGGGCCACCACTGCTATAACTTCAAACACCTTCCGCGGCACACAGTTTGTTAATGGCCGCTTGCAAATGATGTCCAGTTGGCGCTTGCGCTACTTTAGTGTTGTGTTAAGTATGCCTTAAGAGTGTATGTCCCCATTATTCCTCGCGTCCTCGTCTTATCACCAATTCTCCATTTAGTCCGCCCTGTGTGTCACTCACCTAAAAAGCGATTTATTAAAAAATGATAACCTCTTTTCTGGTTATCAATTTATGAACTTTTTTATAGATACATGTTGTCTATCAGTTGTTATCGTTATCATAATAAAGCTAAAGTTGTTTTGTTTTCATTAAATTGGTAAGCTCGCCCTAAATGTTCGCTCTAGTTACCTATTTAAAAAAGTAGCAGTGAATTGTGAAGCCATAGATGGACTTCACTTTGATTTCCTTTTTGGTCCTTGGGATATTGTGCAAGCCCGAAAATTGTTTCAAGACTGTTATATCAAGAAATGTACGAAAAACGGCACCTTAACGACTCTAAAATGTTTCGAAACAAGTTGGCCACAATTTAAAAATAATATAATTTTCAAATGCCATTTTTTAAAGGAGATCATTTTATTTTGGGCCTTTTCTGAAAGTCCCAACGAAAAAAATTGGTACCTATGGGTAGTACTAGTAATTTGGAGCAATAGTTACTATGACACAAAAGTTGTAGGATTGCTCTCGGCCAAGTTATACAAGTTCGAAGATTCGTAATTTTCATACATTTTTTAATTTCTTAAAGTGCCGATGCCGTAATAAATATTTGGGGGATTCTAGTATCTTAAATGGTAACTCAAAACCTTAGTCTAAACTAGCACAAGCCTATGGGATTCCTATTGTAACCCATGGCGATTTAGGTCACACCGTGGGGTGTGGCGTCTAAGGAACTCATAATTACACCAAAGCCATTAACAAAAAAAAAAAAACTTGTAAAAGAAAAACTCATTAAAAATATTTGGGAAACATTTTAAAATGAATGGAATCTAAATGACATCGCGAAACCGAGCTATTCCGGCGATCCACTTTTCAAAATGATTAAGTGTGACTTTAAATGAAGTAGGTTAGTGTTCCGTATATTTCGACTGAAAAAGGTTCTCATAAGATGATGAATTTTACAGTTTTTAGGATGAATTTTACTTGCTAACAAACAGAGGAAGCGGATTCTTAAAAAGAAAAGTCTTTGGAAAGTCCTGAATTTATCTAATTTTAATGCAAACTTTTCGACTTACATACGTTCATACAACTGCACAAACAGATTATAGGTAAAATAGCAGTACTTTTTTGGGCAGTTTCGTTATCTCTAGTGTGTAATAAGTTTCGGTTTCTGCTGAAAAATCAGTTTCGGTCGGACACAACTCTTCAATAAACGAGTAACGAGTAAGACAGGCACGTCAATCAACTATAAAATATAGCATAGCTGTTTAGCTGAAAAATGCTGATACATATTGTGATATTGTCTCAATTATCAGTTTTGCTTTTTACAAAGATGCTCACAAAACAATATTTAAGTAAATTGATGATGAATAAACTTGAAATCTTGTAACTTGTAGATTTCTGACAGTCGTTACTGTTAGGCTATTCGCGCACTTCGAAAATTAATCGTTGCGATTTTATTACCAAACTAGCTGTTGCTAGCGGCTTCACCCGCTACAACTCCAAAATTATCCCACGGGAACATACAATCGGGATAAAAACTATCCTATGTGTTAATCCAGGTTATAAACTATCTGTGTACCAAATTTCAGCCAAATCCGTTCAGTAGTTTTTGCGTGAAAGAGTAACAAACATCCACACATCCACACATACAAACTTTCACGTTTATAATATTAGTAGGAAGTAGGATGAAATCTCAAACAAGTTCGTGAAATCACAAACGATTTATTTTCGCAGTGCGCGCATTGTAGTCTAATTCTGTTGATCACAGACTGACGATTTTTTTCGCAGCGATTTTTTTTCGTAGTGCGCGCTTAGCCTTAGTCAGAAGCTCATAAGTAACAACCAGTCTTACCATGGAGTATCGTATCACCCAGTTACTGGTTTGTGGAGGTCCTGATTTTCAGCTGCATCTTGTTCGAATGGAAGCCGATCCCAATAACGTTGGGAAAAGGCAGGCAGATAATGATGATGGCAAAGCCAAATATCTACTGAAACACATTTTACATGATTTTCTTATTTAAATAAAAAAAAATAAAAAAATTATTGACATTAAAATACAATGATACAATGTGTGCTGTAACCCTGACTACTGAGCTAGGCAAAGCCTGTGTTACAGGAGTCAAAAATTTAAATGCGAACCAAACAATAAATGAAGTTGGCTATCTTAAATTACAATAACACTTTAATAAGGCAAATTGATGTCGGTCCGTCCACTTCCTTAAGAAGTAATTAAACTTGTTTTTTCGACTTTTTAATAAAAACTTTTTACTTTGGTGGTGAAAAAATGTTATGAGAAAGCGTTAGGGTACGCCCGCTCCTTGTTTATATCAAATAATACTTGTCTGAACTTTTCACGGTTTTTTTTTTCTGATATTTTATTAACTATGGGTTTTATTTTTTGGTTGGAATTGTATTTTCGGCATGTATTAGAAAGGGTTTTTTTGATACATCCTTTTTTTTACTTTAAACTAAAGAAATACATAAAGAAATTATCAGAATGTTTGTGATAATCCGTTATTCAGGCAGCTCTGGACAGCACGATTTGTCTATACGAGTTTGTCCGAATTGTAAAAACATTTTTTTTCTTCAATATTATTTTTGAGTAAATTACTTAAAATAAAAACGACTGTCTATTTTTTTTTTAAGTTTTCTATGAATTATTTTCAAAAAACTATTTTAACAAACAAAAAAAACAGTCTTTTCAAAATCTAAACTAAGATTTATAACACACCATAACTCATAACCATTACGCAGACAATACATTAGAAGAAAGAGAAAAACATATTGTACGAACTGAGAGGGAGATAGGAGAACAACAGATGTGTGAAAGAGAGAGAGCATGTTTGATCAGAGACGCCCTCTTGATAGTGTTTCCAAATTTTTGGAAACTAACGTGTATTGTTTGGTGTTAGATTTGGTTTACATGGACGGGGTTGATTTAGTTAAACTGGTATGTTGCATGAAAGTTTTCTGTATTTAATGTTACTGGCATCTAGCTAAAACGTGTGGTAAATTAGGTTTTTCAAAAAGACTAATAAAAACATGTTTTTATGAGTAATTAATGCAAGTTTTTTGAGTAGCTCTAATTTTGATCAGAATTTAGAAAAAAAAAACAAGTTCTTTAAGACAATAGCCGCCTTAAATATAATAGGGCACCACAGAAATGATATGTTCTGAAAAAAAAAACAAAAAAAAAACTATACATACTTACCTACCTACGTTGGTGAGTTTTTCGACAAATTTAAATTCTTGTTCGACAATTGTTACAGTTCCTACAAAAGTAAAAAATAAATAATTTAGATATGAAATACAAAAACTATAATTTATTAAAGAAACCACAAGAAAATAATAGCGGTGGCATGTAAACCCTCGCTTGTCCGTAATGCACCGGCCCCCTGTCAAATAATCGACTATACCAGGGGTGGCCGGGTGGGGAACACCATTTTTGCTATTTTCTAACAAAAAAAAAGAAATGCAGCACGCGTTTTTACTTAAAACATCAGTTTTAAACGCGCACGCGCAAGCGTAAGCACGTGCCAAAAAATAAAAGAAAAAAGTGGGAAGTTTTCGCGAGTGACTGTACTTTGCGGTTTTTTAGTGGTTGTTTTTAACATTGATGATACTTTTTTGGTGAAGTGTGAGATGGTGAATATTTTTGGTATGGTGATTATTTTATGATGGTGATTAGGACTAAGTGATCAATGGAGGCGATCGATCTTAGACAGGATAATAATAGGTGAGATTTTTTCTTATTGGAATCTGTTACACCGTTCAACAATCGGAAGATAGAGGTTGCCTAGTCACTGTAAAGCAATAATGTATACCTACACATATCTAATAATTTTTATTATCTGCATTAAACTTTAGTTATAACTAAGTAAATAAATCGAAAACTATTTAACAATAAACTTTTGTATCTACTTAAATTATTTTAAATCCTGTATTTGTTTGTTTAATCTTGGTAATTATTATTTTAAATATTAATTTATAACAGTTTTCTATGTACGGGTTTGAAAAAATATGGAACAGTGTTATTCACAGTGTCAGTATTGACATACTTTTTTTCAATCCAAGATAAACATGTTGAATTAACTTATAATTTATTAATCGAAAACAGATTTTTAAACACCACTGGGTGCATTTAAAAAAAAGTTATATATTTCGAGTTTGATGATATGATTTGACTAATACAATGTCTGGATTTTAAAAGAGACTGTGACCTCTTTGCTTGCTTCGGCAGTTTCTTCTCGGAGTTAGACTAATTTTAAAAAAGACATGTCGAAGTGTTTTCTAAACCTACTTGGTCATAAAAAAATATCATTTTATCATAATTTTATTTAATTGCTTTTTCGTCTCATAATTTCAAATATTATTGGGTCTAGTTATAACTTGTCTTCGAGCGAACCCGCATTTAAAGCATAAGGCAATAGAGAAGTGAAGACCACGCCACAGTTTTCTAGCCAGTCCAAAAAAGACGTCTAAAAACTAAAATGATTCGCTCAAATCTTAATAGAACTTCATACATAATTAAAGAAATAAAAGTGATTGCTAAAGTAATAATTATTATTATTTTCGAAATCACTTAAATAATTCACATAAATAATTATAAATAATAAATACATATTTCTATGAATAATGTAACTCGTCGATGACATTATATTTTGTTTGAAAATGACATAAATAGACCCAAAATCAAAAACATTTCTGTAGAAAAATCTTTGATGTAACAATATTTTTAAATCTAGACACGTGGCAGCGTGTTAAGCCAAGTTCCGACAAGCAGCACCGTGTTAATATTTTTTCAAGAGTTCTTAAACTTGATGCATATTTTAATTGAAAAATCCTAACATCACATTCTCACATTTATTAGTGACTAACTAGTGACATTTTTATTTTTAAATTGGAATAAAAATAAAAATTAAACTACCATTTTTCATGATACCTATATACAATTAATTTGACTGAAGAGAGATATGCTGCTTTGTTTCAATATGCCTCTCTGGAATTATCAGTCAGATTAGACTTAGAATTATCAGACTATTGAGTAAGCGTGTAATAACCCTATGGCATATCAAACCCCATGGTACGTGCTTAATTGCTTGTTAATAACGTTTAATTTGTATCGTTCCAGATGCGGCGGTGACGCGATGTCTGTCGCGCCGGCGGTCAAGCGCGAGCTGGACCTGGAGAGCGGCGGCAGCAGCCCCGGGCGTAAGCGGCGCAAGCAGGCGGCGCCCTCCCGCGCCACGCCGCAGCACCTGGCACCCCCGCCTCTCGACCTGCACGCCAAGATGGCCGACATCTACAAGAGCGCTCTCGCCTTTGGGGAGCTCGGCCTGCCTACCTTCGACCCTCTCGCCGCCTTTCGACTCCTGCCGCGACACGAACCCCCGCGCATTTTCAACCCCGAGGCCTACTGTGACCTCTGCTGCAAAGAGTTTTGCAATAAGTACTTCCTGAAGACCCACCGCGCTAACAAGCACGGCATCTACGACGGCGGGGATCCGCAGCCCGCGCCCCCGCCTCCAGCGCAGCCCTCACCACCGCGCCGGTCCTCCGACGAGGAGTCCGGCGGCACTCCACGCCGCTTGTCACCAGACTCGGCCCGGCGTGCGAGGGAGTCCGGCTTCCAGCCCGACGCACTGCGCCGGCTTGGTGTTGTTAATCCAGAAGCGTTCTGTGAAATATGTTGTAAAGAGTACTGCAACAAATACTTCTTGCGGACACACCGCGAGCGGAGACATGGCGTGCCCGCGCGGCGTTCACCAGTTAACGAACACTCGCCGCCGTCCGCGACGCCGCCCGCGCTCTGCACACCGCTGGGCACGCCCCTTAACACGCCACTCACCACGCCGCCCGCGTTGTCGGGACCGCCACCCGATACGCCACCACGTTCACATTCGCTGCCACCACCACTAGATCCTGAAGAAATGGCTGAAGTAAAAAGAGAATGCGAAGAAGAACTTGAGGCGGCCTTACGCGACGGTCAAACGAGTCCACTCAATCTAATAGTAGAGGAGCGTGGTGTCGCATCACCTGGGTCCGCGAGTGAGGAGCTGCGGAAGCTGCAGACCATGATCTCTCAGCTGAACGAGCTGGCAGCCGAGCGCCTCGCCGACGACACGGGTGAGCCTGGTCCGCGCCCGCCCTCCGCCTCGCCACCACCACCCGACGAGAGACGAGCTTCATCTTCTGGTTCGAGTTTCTGCGAGATCTGCAATAAGGAGCTGTGTAACAAATACTTCATGCGCACGCACATGCAGCGCATGCACGGCATCTCGCTGGAGAGCGGCACGCAGCTCGGCGGCGTCACGTGCGACATCTGTCACAAGGAGCTGTGCAGCAAGTACTTCCTGCGCGTGCACAAACATAATACGCACGGCATCCCTGCGCCTCCCGCACCAGCCGCCACCGCGCCTGCTGAGCCTTGTCCGTTGTGCGCGCGCAGGTTCCGCGGTCCGCGAGCGTTGCGAGCGCATTTGTTAGCGGAGCACGCGCCGCCAGCACGACCACCACCGCCACCACCACGGCCCCTGGACCTGCTCACGCGAGATAAACCCTACGCCTGTTCGTACTGTCCATTTACAACGGATGTGCTTGCGTTCCTGTTTGCCCACGAACGTGCGCACGCGCAACAGCAGCAAAACGAGCCGCCGGAGATGCCGCCCGAGCCTCCGGGCAGCGTGTGCGGCAGTGAGATGGAGGGCGGGGAGGGCGGCCCGGAAAGCGGTGAGGGTGAGGGCGATGCGGACGCGCAGTACTCGTGCTCGCGATGTGAGTTCCGCGCGGAGGGTTTTGCGGCGCTGGAGGCGCACCTACGTGCGGCGCACGGCGGTGCAGGCGCACTGCTGGCCGTGCCGCGCGCTCCTCAGGCGCCTCTCACCATGCAGCCATTCGTGGTGGAGGAGGCGGGCGGCGCGCTGAGCCTGGTACCGGCGCTGGTGTTCCTGCCCGTGCGTCGCCGTGCCACGCGCCGCGCCACCGTGACGCTGACGCTGACGCCGGCCTAGCCGCCGACGTCGGCTCGGCTGCCGGACGCGGCGCGCGCGCGCGGCTCGCGGATACACCGCCGCGTGCGCGCGCCTACGATCGCTGAACTGTACTAACTACATTTAACGCTGTGTGCCTTCAAGCGATTGCTGAAATATTATGAGACGTAATTTGTAAAGGGAGAAGCTGTCAGCGGCCGCCCGCTCGAGCGCCACACCGCGCGGCGGCCCCCGGCCTCTTTTTTGTCAGAGTCTAACTTCATATATTGAGAATTATATTGAACGGGTGATATATGAAACGTTGCCGCTTATAAATTCGATTATTTATTATTATCTCCTCGATGTTCCGTCGGGTCGGTCCGAGACGAGTTTATGAAACGTCGATTTCGATCGGGAGAAGAAATACACCCTAGGAGTAATTATTATTTAAAGGTATTTTATCGGTGAGTGTGCACTCACGATAGCGTCGTAGTACCGGTGCGATGTTGATCACTGAGGAGCGCCGCGCGCGCCGGCGCGGGTCGAGCGACGCGAGCGCCCCCACTGTGCTACCCTGTACTAGCGCCTGCCACGTAGTACTACGACAACCGCTCTACCTCACGACGTTAGTTTTTATATTAGCTGTTATTGTATAAATTATATTTTGGAGTTACAATAAAGTACAAATATAGTTAGTGCGTTACTTCGCCGCGCCGGACGGAGGCCGCGCGCATGTTAGCTACTCGATACTATTTATTGTTGTCTACGAGTGACTTAAAGCACAAAGATACGTACTATTGGGCAGTGATCAACATTAAACGTAATTTAGTATTAAATTTGATTAGATATGTGGTCGTGGGGCTCGGTCAGACGGGTTTTGTTGTGTAACACACCAATATTTATATATACGGGTCATTGTTTGGGGCGCGCGCGGGCCGAGCTTGGCGCGCCCGCTGTAGCCCCGCTGCATTATACTTATTTGTATTGTAATCGTAAACATAATGTGTTACTGCGACGCTGCTCGCGCCGTTCCGCTCTGCAACAATATTAAACATTTATAAACCGCTTTAAATTAAAAATAATATTTAGATCACAGGATTTTGAAGTGTACATTTTTAATAGTTATATTTACTGCCATCAAGAAAGACTGAACATTTAATAAAACATGGCTACTGCAGAGCGGAGCGAGGCGAGCAACGCTTAAATATTATTATCTTGATAATCAAGACTTATTTGATGGGTAAAATGGTAACAAAGTTTGTTTAAATAATTCATTATTGGTAGATCAGTGTGGAGGTTAGCTTGTACAAACCATGCAGCTTCTAAAGAAAGTTCCTATGTATGTACGTAAGTTGTAATTTAAATTTAAAGAAACTAGAGGTCGCTCACGGAACGGCTCCGGACAGGGCTAGCTAAACCTGATTGTTATGATAATAATTGTGATTTAGGATCAGGGTAAACCTTATGAGGAAATAGAGTAACTACGATAATGTACTGGTTATGTTATACAATAAAACGTAATCAGATATGGAATGTAACTGTATCTACCTCATTGTTAAAAAAATACTTAAGAAAAATGAAAAAAGAAGAAACGTTCCAATCAAAAATCAAAATAATGTTTAATGTAACAATTATATTCATTTGAAAAACTGAAACTTAAAAAATTGTTACTAAAGTTTGGAAAATTATTCTGTTTTTCGAAGAATAGTCTTGTTGACAACGAATTTCCAAGAAGCCTAGTTTCCTAACATATTTTAAAAGTTCCTAAGTATAGTTCCAAAAACGAAAAAGTCCTACTCCAAAACGTCAAAAAATTAGGCATAGAGTTCAAAATTAAGGGCAGAGTTTATTTGAAGGTCCATCTTCCTAATAGTCTTCCTGGACAGAGCCAAAGAGACCCCGCACGGAGCCGAGACGTGGGCGCGCGATACAACAAATTATATTAATAACGTTTTAAATATAACAAATTAATACAATTGTACGCGTGGTAAGATCTCAAGTCATCGTCCATTTTCTGTGAGCATTCGTGGAACAATAGAAGAGAATGCCGGGTTTTTATTATATTTGGAAAATGGACGGTCACTCAGATCGATGTCATTGGATGTAGTGAAAAAAATGTATTAAAAAATTGTGTTCGAAACGTTTAGTTTTCCAAAATGCGTTGTACTTGGTGTGGAGACCAAATTAAGGTCGGGGACGTAGCAAAGATAGGAAATATATGCGATTTCCTGTTGTAATGTTGGTGGGAATCACTTATATATAAAATATATATATTGTAACAAAAAATATTCAAATATACGTATAACCAGTGCTAATCATGTAGTAGGGTAAAACATTTGATGACCCCGTAAGAGATTTTATTATATTATATCAGTTATATTACATGTATAGTATAAAATAGGCGTTTATGTATAGTGTTTATGTATATTTCTATAAAATACAACACGAAAATGACAAAACTATTAATAGTCACACAAAATAGATAAACACAATATGTAGTTGCCATTATTGTAGAAAAATATGAATTGTCTCAAGGAATACGAACAGAGTCCATGATCAATCAAACATTATTTTTTGTAGATTTTTATGTATTTAACGAATATTTAAACTAATTCAATAATTTTAAAATTATAACTAAAATAATTGAAAATATCATGTTATAAACTACTGGGATTATTGTTACGAAAGAGCATTTTTTTCAACACTTACTAGTCAATTGATGTATTTTAGTTAACACAGACAAAACAATTTTCACCATCAGAAAATGTACATTTGTATTCAAGCTTATACCCTTTTGAAGTTATAATTGAGTTTTATATAATTATTTGGGATCCCCATTTAAGATTAAAATGTTATAATGAAGAAAAAATTGTTCCTACAATAATTAATTTTGTAAAACAGAAAAATTTCATAAACAACTAATTTCATAATTTATTTAATAAAATAATCTGGTGCTAACAGTTTTTGTTAGCTCACGACGCTCTACCGAGACTAAATTGTAAGAATAACATTATATTTATATCAAACATTTTATATATAAAAATGGGTGTAATACAGACACATGATATTTGTCCGTCTGTCCAATCTTAGCTACGTCCACGATGTAACAATAGTACAAATTTGTTAACCAAGTGTGAAAGGTATCGGAGTTTGGTAAACAAATAATAAAAAACAGTACAAATTAATTATTAAGATTAGATGAAAGGTTTACAGGAGTGATATTAATAGTTAACAATAATTCACTCAAGTACAACGCTTAGAAGCAGGCAATACAGTCGCACGCTTTCTAAAATAATAATGTGAATTATTATTTTCAAAATCGTTTTTAATTATGTATTATTAGATTTGCTGTCATTATTGTTATTGCAAAAAATGATTTTAGATTTTAGAGTTAGGGTATATTTTCAATCAGAATTACTAGGTATTGAATTTTGGTGATGTAATTATTCAAGAAACACATTTTTTTTTTGCGATTGGACGCAAAATTTAGGAAATTAATTTTTTCACAAGCAGGTGTAAAAATGATTTTGTTTAAAAACATCATTTAAATTAAATCTAAAACAAAACTATAAACGTGTGTCTTTAGAAGATTAAAATACGTACCTACTTATGTTTAACTATTTATGAAAATACTTAAAAATAAAACGGGTAATTAAATACTTAAATAATGTGTTAAAAATATTTTTTGCAAAAATAATATGTTCCTATGTTAATATAGTTAAGTATTTTAAAATAACAAGTGGACAAACGTTTTCGTGGTTGATTTCAGATCACAGTTTTAAAATTTTGTGAAGATCTGAGATAAATCCCAGATGACTTTGTTACTCATTTTGTCAATTTCAAATATTTCAGAGGTTTATTATTAAAAAGAATATTTGATGTTGACAGAAACGTTATTATGATCTCTATACAAAAGTTCCTTCATTCCAAATAAATGTAATTTCTTCTAGTCGTTCCTATATTTAGTTTAACATAATTTTAGTGCGACTGTATTTTGTAAAACGTGAAAATAATTTTTCGAGTTATATAAAAACTGTGTTGTTTCTAGTCAAATTATTTTATAAAATTTTTACTAATGTGGATGGCCATTCGTTGGCAAATATAAGAAATATATATTTAGGGAAATACAATATATAAAATTGGAGGAGAACCTACGTGATTGATTTTCAAATTAAATTGCAATAGCGGTTTAAGACTTCTGGCGTCCACATTAGATAAAATTATATTTTAAAATATATAAAGAGAATTATATTCTGGCTTTAGGAGAAAGCCAAACCTTATGCCGCGGCCATTTTGTAGAACTTATTATTACAGATATAGTTAAAATAAAACACTTTTTTCTGAGACCATAAAAGTTTATAACTAAATGAAAATATATGACTAGGAGAAAACTCCTTCATCCTATAATTGAAGATAAATATTGAAATAATATCTACAGGAACAGAAAGAATAAATTAAAGGTCACATAAGTCATTTGGTATGGGGTTTATGAAGCTTTTGATGTCGAAAAAATCTAGTACAAAAAAAAGTTCATTCGTCACTTTTTCCAAGCAAAATAGCTCCAAGTAAGGCCAAGATAATTTAAAGTATTTCTTAGTACGCTAGTAATAAGGGCTACAATGTGGTTTGCGGTCGGTATATGTTCCTAGCTCCGTCTGTTTGTTATGTATTTGTTTTCCATTAATTACTACGAAGCATTTCTACCGTATTCAATAAATTAAATATACAAATAAGTGATGAGTTTTTATTTTTTCCTTCCTTTAGGTCAGATGACAATCATACTTAGTTCTAATATTAAAAAATCTGAAAGCTTTTGAGGGTGTATGGATTAATGGATGTTTGTTACTCTTTCATGCCAAAAGAACTGAACGAATTTAGATAAAATTTATTACACAGGTTTATAACTTGGATATCAAATTTGATATAATATCGATTATTTTATCTTCCTTTAAGAAAATTTTGGAGCCACCGGCAAATTATATACATTTGTAAATAGTTAAAGAAAAACTAAGAAGTCTGCATTATTTTTTCTTTAAAAATGGTATAATTTTTCCTATAATTTTAAATTGAATTTTTCAACTCCAAATCTGATAAATAATAGGTAGACCCTGCATCATCTAGCTTCTTCAGTCAACATCACTAAACACGTAGATATGAAACAAGTCTTGCCTGAAACAAATGAGCCTGAAGTCCGACAGATGGCAGCACCATTTCTTTTGTGTAGGTAAAAGTGCTTTTAGATCTAAGTTTCAGAGTAGAAATGTTTGTAAACCCACTCATAGAGACATTCCTGGTGTGGGACAATGTTAAAAACATAACCCTTCTTCTGGCGCAGTCGGTAAAAAAGACAAGACCAAAAGTTTGGTTCATACGGTCAAACAGTTTATTAGCTGATTTTTGTATGTAGGATAAGTAAGTAAATAGGTATATAAAGTCGTCAACAAAACATATTATTTAATTTATAATGTTGTTGCCTCACTTCTCTCAGATAAGTGCGGAAATGAGGACAGTCTAGTTATTGTAAACAGTCATTTATTGTGCAATATTGAATCATCTCAGGTACGTTATTACTGTCCTACGTAAAATTCTTATACATAATGCAACAATTTTAGCAACTGTACCCTAAGCACGAGTTTTCAGCATTTGAGACGTAAAGTAAACTGGAACTTTGATATTTCCAATTGCCAATTTTCAAGGAAAAAATTAGTTCCTTCTTCACACACCAGTGGCGCTGTTAAATTTTTTCATACAAGAAACGCTGTAAATATAGGAAAGACTCTGTAAAGTAAAAGAGTGAACATTCGTGCAGCTAGGGTTACTCTGAGCTGTTTGAAATTTACAGGAAAACTGAACGTAAAATTAGCGAAACGGCGAGAGTTATTATGGGACATTAATAGAAAATGAGTTAGAAGTAGTAACTATGATCATGATCAATAAGAATATTATAATTTCACAGCATAATTAAGGCAACAAAAATCATTATACAAACTAAAAAAAAGCTGCTAAAACCATTCAGACCGATAATCTATAAATAAATCATACAATTACAACCCTAACTTAAAAAAAAAAACCTCCACCAAAAATAGTCTTAATTAAAGATTATATCCGCGTCAACTGTCAGCTTTAGATTAATAAAAAAAACTTGACAAAAATGAGCGTTTTTTGTGAAAAAATCGACATCCATTAAAAATCGCGAGACGCGAGGGTTGCACGGTGTCGCATCTGTCAAACATATCGTGGGGGAAATGCAGTAAAATTGTTGAAAAATGGGTTAAATGTTGAAAAAAAAGCAAAACATGGAGAAGGCGAGGGGTTAAGTTGACAGTGTCAACATTACACGGGTTAACCCGGCGGCCGGGCCGACACGCTACGTTGTCGTTTGAACTCGAATTTGAGTTTTTTTTTTGTTCAATTGCAATGTTATTATTGTTGTTATTTTTCACAGATATTTTGTGCAATTGAAAAATAAAAATGTATGAATATTGATTTTAATTTTTCGAAAGTTTTAAATTAATGACAGCTTCCTATCTAGTTAGAGTACCTTACTTTACCTATAATTTTAAGTAAGGATGTAAATTTTCAAGAAGAGACACGAATATTTAAAAGATAAATTGTTTCAAAAATTATATTAGGTAAGTGCTTAATCTGTGGGTGTCACAAGACTGAAACCTTGACACAGCTTGGTGTTGATCGTGGTAAACCTGTGCTGAAGATGGAGGAACGCAAGAACCAAACAATATCGAGAGAAGTGGAAGGAATAGGCCAAGGAAAGAAGACTGTACCGAGGAGTTATAGCATAAGCTAAAATTAGATGTATTAAAATCAATATCCGACTTAAAACTTAACCAGCATGAATAGAAAACAACATGGGTGTTAAAAAAGTATGATACATAGTTCTGCCATATTTTACCCTACGGTATACAAACATTTATACAAATTTACAAACCAGATAATCAAAATATAAAATTTAAAAAATAATAATAGTAAAAAAATGTAATAAACTAATAAACAACAACATATTCACATTTTTATTTTTCTGTTAAGAACTCATGATTGTAAGTAATTGAAGACCCTGCATTTGACCCCGCCCTGGGTGGGGCGGAAGGGACTGTCAGACTCTTACTGACTAAAATCCACCCGTGTTCCTTCGGATGCCCTTTATGTTCCAGGGCCGCGGTATCCTGGGTTAAGAAAAAAACCCGCGACCCCAGCAGGCATTTGGCGCGAAAAACGATGCGCCACCGACCCGGGCTTAGTCCTCGGTCGGACGGCGAGCTACCCATTACTCACCGTCCGCAAGCCCGCTCCGCCGCTGTGCCCTCTGCTGATCAGAGGTCAGAGCGTTGGAAGCGTCCACACGACAGGCTATTCGCATACGGGCAAAGAGACCCCTTAGGCACACAGTGCCTAAGGAAGAGTTTTTTTTAACTTTTCCTGCCTATTTACCTTCGCATAATTTGAACTAACTTCTATATACAAGGAAACAATGAACAAACTCAGAGAAATTCCTGAAATTATGAAACCCACTGACACATTTTCACTTAAAAATATGAATCAATGAAAACTACGTAATATATAGGTACCTAAATAGTAAATAATTAACAAGTTAATCCTGACAACTAACAAGAATCTGGACCCCGTGTCTCTTCATTTAGGTATGTCCAGAATTATTAAGTTAAGAATACTTTTATAGGAAATTAAAAAGTTCAGAACAAAAGCAAAGATTTAAAAATAAAATTTCGGTGATTTGGCCACATTAAGAAACTGTTTAAGAAGATCAAAGGGGGAAGATGGGAATAAGGGGAATATCAGTACCTACCTTAACTGGCCTTTAATGCGCCCAGTAAGAACTTCTTAAACTGCGCCCTGGTCTGGCAAACTGTGTCTTGGTCTGGCCATTTCTCTATCCCTCCAGATTCTGCGCCCTGCGACTGAGCAACGATGGTATACCATTTTAGGCACTGAAGAAAATTACTGAAAAAGTTTACAAAATTGACAACCAGGTTTCACATAAGGTAAATATTTTGTAAATAAACAATTACTAATACAAACCTGCAAATAATTCCTGTTAAGAGAGACAAACGCAAATTGAAACTAAGTAATTGTTTCTCGTTATTGCACTATCTTTTCGGATGAGTATTATTAATATTTAAATAACACAGAAATATTAGTAATTATTGACGCATTTAAAAGCAGAAAAAATGGTGAGTTTCCTTTGTTGTTATTTGTAAACAATGATGTCCTAAATGAGTCAGACATAGGAACCAAATTGTTTTAATTAAAACACATTAATATCCGCCGTTGGGTAAAAAGCTCTTTATCCTTAATTTAAGAATATCCAGAAGGGTAACTGCTAAGATCCTTTTTTCGTGGTAATAATATCATCAAATGAGACCTCCCATCCAGGGCGGGTCAGGAGGGACTGTTAGACTTGAAATGACTAAAATCCACGGTGATCCTTCAATAGCCCTTTGCATTTCAGGGTCCCGCGACCCCGGCAGGTTCTAACACGGATAAGTGCTGATTTCCCTTCATCCACATTCATATACCTGATGGTCATAAGTTAACACACACCAGCTGACTGAGAGTGCCTCCTTGGTCTACTGACTCCCTATCTGACCTCTACATCCCAGTAACTGAGTATTAAGATACTTGGTAGGATTGGTTGTCAGACTATCAAGTTTCTGACTTACAGCTGCACTCCACTCTTTTTTTTATCATGGTTAAATCATCAAATCAGTCCTTTCGCCCTAGGTGGATAAGACTGTCAGACTAAAACTGACTAAAAGTCACGGTATTCTTAGCCCTTTACGTTCCAGTGCGAAATTAGTATGATGTCAATTGTGGTAGACACAGTTTCCAGGTTAGGTATCACAAATAAAGTCTACATAAATGACGTGTCACACCATAACCACAGTTACTTACGTCATTGGTCCTGATAAGATTCATACTAATTAGTAATACTTACTACTCCTGTGTATCACCTACGTCAACTTTATTGAGTAAACAAAGCGTCATACAGTGTGTATATGATTTATAATTATGGCTCAATCGACTTATAACTCAAAATTAGCTTATTTTTCAAATTATTATAATTAGGTCCTAATCCGCGTATATAAGTATATACACGATTCATGTGCATGATTCAAATTTTATCGATTGTACATAGTAGGCGCGGGTTTGGGGACGGCAAGTAAGTGACGGATATCAGAGGAAAGAACGTCCAAAGAAAACCAGGCCCAAGTCAACGTCACGTCGTATTCCACGCATTCAAATAAAAAAATGAACTGAATACTTACAATTGAGATGTACCGAAATAAGACTGTCCATAATTTTACAGAAAAAAAAAACATAACGTGACAAAAACCGTCTCCTTTTTTAAAGTCAGCTAAGAATGAAAACTAATTTAAAAATCAATCACAAAATATTGATATTTTATTAAATTCGTCGCCCGTATAAAAATCACAATCTCCACATCCTCATTTATTTTATTAAAAAATAACAATACGCGATCAATCACACGGCTTCGCTCCGACACGCGGCCCAACGACCTTATTATTGACAAAACAGTAAAAAATACACACTTTTCACAAAAAAATGTAATTTCACAAATCTGCCGCGACAAAGTTCACTAAATCATTTTCTAAAAAGCCATTGTGATTTTTAAACCCTTGCTTTTTTTTTTGGGAAAAAAGAGACATGCGCGAGCCACGCTTTTTTTGCGAAAAAAACTTTTAATTCACTAAAGCACAGTGACCTACTTACATTTTTACCCATTTTCGTTAAAAAACACCCTTTTATTACCCTGTTTTTTTTCATAATTGAATTCAATCCTTTGGAAAAAAGGGTTGGGTAAATTCCCTATAATTTAGTTTTTTTGGGAAGTTTTAGTTCGCGCCGAAAATTATGCGCGCTGTCAAAATTTCGCACCATTACACTCGGACATCTGCCGAGAAAAAAAGTTAACAATGCAAATAGGGGAACGACATTTTTAGGGGAATTTCGTCGTTTTCGAACACAAAATGGAGAAATGCATTTAAACTATAACGAAGCGATGTCCCCTAATTTCAATATTAATGTCCGAATATTTATTTTTTAAGATAAATTAAGCGATATGGTAATAATGTAAGGTTCAAATTCGCGTGGCAAAACTTTTTAATGTTTTGCATTTTATGGGTTTGGATTTTTATTATTAGTGGATTTTATGGATGTTCTACAAAGATTTAATGTTAAGTAAATTATTATTGGAAATGTGAACTTGATTGATTGTGTAGTAAAATGAGATTATTGCAATTATCCTGGTTTTAGCTTTTGTGAGTAATAATTTGAGTTTGACATCAGTCCAGTATTTTAACAATCATTTATTAGTTATTTTCCTTACTTAAATCTAATAAAAATTATAGCTTTCATAAGGACGAGTATTGTAAGTCAATGCGCTAATTAGGCATTACATTGGATTTGCTTAATGTTGGTGAAAACGGATGCAAACCGCATGAGCCCTTAGTCTTTTAAGTAGGTATTCAAAAAAGCTACCTAAAATGGTTTACCTGTATGAATGATCCAGTGATTCAAACAACACACCACGGTTCTGAGTGCAAACCTATCTAAAAACCGCAACCCATAGGTACAACAAGAGGAAATATGAATACCTAAAGGTAGACGTTTTTCTATAGGTAGGTAGTTCACTAGCACTGGTTGTAATAAAAATCGGGTGAATTCTTGAAAGTCCTCAAGAACTTCTCATGTTTGTTTTAATGATGGTAGGTATAGGTATTTGAAATTAATTTTAAATAGGGCCAGGTGGTCCGAGTGCTCACAGACCTTTCAAAAAGACTTGTTGACGCTTCCCGTGACCCAAGAGCTGGCTTTTACCTTGGTCAGAGGCTAAGCTTAGCCATTCAGAGAGGTAACGCCGCCAGTCTCTTGGGCACATTACCGGCTGACAGCGTTGAGGAGGAATTTTTCGATGCATTGTAATATTTTAATTTAGTTTTTGTTTTATGTACAGTGTATTTTTATTTTTTGTTTGTTAAATATTTAGGTGTAATTAATTTATTTTTGTTTTAATTTAGTTTAGAATTAATTTCAATAAAAATAAACATTTTAAATAAAATAAGCCTATTGTGTTTTTTTTTAATTTCTTTTGAAACACTTATTTTTATTTATGGGAGACCAATAAACTTTTATCAATTACTGTTCAGTTACTCGTGAGAATGCCTGAACAGCTGATTTTTTTTCGCGATTTCAGGTTTGGTCCCATAGTCTAAAATTGTTCATTGTTCTTATTCAAATCATTTATTTCAAGTAGGTCAGGCACTTTTGATAAATACAAATTCTATAAAAAAATGTTATGGTGCTACAGTCCCAGTAACAAAATGTGACCTAATAACTGTACCTAAAAATTCTGTAGATGCCTGATTCTGATGATTCCAAAACAAGACCTATACGAGACTGGGCAAGCAACACCATCATCTGCCTAGCCTTTTCTCAACTATATTGGGCTCGGCTTCCAGTCAAACCAGATGCAGCTGAATATCAGTATTTCACATAGAGCGACTGCCTGTTGGACCCCACAACCCAGTAAATGATTATAATTTTTTTTTTTGTGCTAACTCTCGCAAGGGCGTCTCACTTGTTACTAGGCCTACGTTTTTTCTCACATATCTGAGTACCTATTCTAAATTGTAACAATCAGTTTGCCGGTTCTTCTCCATGGAATCGACCAACCCGAACCGAGCACCTTTTGTCGACGTTTTATAAGTGCCCTCATGAGCCTATGTGAAATAAAAATATTTGATTTTGATTTTGATACACTACCCCATGCCAAGACTGGTTGTCAGATTTTAGAACTTCTGACTAACAGTAACTACTGTCAAAGATCTACTAATGGCAGCGGGGCAAGCAACACCATAATTAACAATTTTTAAATCGCCATTTCTATTATAACTAGCTATTTATGACCCCTGACGAGGATTAAAATGGCATGTATAGCCAAGCCATGTCTGCCGCAGAACCGACGAAAGGTGGAGTAGGAAGGTTCTCGAATGGAGACCGTGTGTCGGTAAACGTAGGGTGGAATACCCCCCGGCAAGATGGACCGATGACCTGAAGAAGGTAGCTGGCAGTGGCTGGATGAAAAAAGCAAGAGCACGTGTGCTGTGAAGCTCCCTAGGAGAGGCCCATGTCCAGCAGTGGACTGCAATAAGCTGAAATGATGTTGATAGCTAAGGAAATGTAAATAAAACAGGGTGTTCTTGCACATTATAATATTATATAGAGTTCAGGCGTCGTAGTACATGTAGTCCATGAGCAGGGTGGCAGCCAGCAGCAGACCTTTCTCCTCCACTGTCAGATCCAACTCGAAGGCCACGCCGAAGCTTGAAACAAACAAAGTTATTATTACAACTTAAAAAGGGGTATTTGCCATGATTTTAATTCCGATATTTCATTTGTAAAGATGCGTTTCCACCGGTGTGCGGTATCCAACGACGATATATTACTAGACTCCGCATGCACGATCTAACGAACAAAAACTATTCTGCCAACTTGCTGAGGTACTACGTAAGCGAGGGGGACGGGGTAGTGCGTTGTGATTGGCTAACTCAAGGTCTGTTCTGTCTCAAGGTATGTTTACGGCTCACAGGAGTGGTCGAAATAAGACGGATATAAAACTTTTTTGCCTAATGTGTTGACAGACATCGGTCGCCTGTTATTAGGAGTCTAGTAATATATCGTCGTTGGCGGCATCCATGCTCGGGTCGATGATCAAAGAGCTGTCAGTAATCTGACAGGACTCTTAGAGCGTCTTTGACGGCCGGTCTGCACAGTGGCTGAGCGATTGGACTGCTGCGCTGTGTGTCGCGGGTTCGATTCCCGCACGGAGCAATAACTTGTATGATCTACAAGTAGTTGTTCCGGGTCGAGACGTTTGTGTTTGTGAGTTTATATGTTTGTAAACGCACCCATGATACAGGAGGAATTCCTATTGTGGGGCAACCGTTTATAAAAAAGAGGGCCAAAGCCTGAGGTAGATAACTGTGGTCTGATAGTCCATCCGTTCCACTGTGAGTGGGAAGACTCACGTATGGACATTGTATTCCGGAGATCCAAACAACTTCACCTGGCATGAGTTAATCCAACGACGATATATTACATATTACTAGACTCCTAATAACAGGCGACCGATATCTGTCAACACATCTGGCAAAAAAGTCTTAATATCCGTCTTATTTCGACCAGTCCTGTGAGCCGTAAACATACCTTGAGACAGAACAGACCTTGAGTTAGCCAATCACAACGTAGTACCCCGTCCCCCTCGCTTACGTAGTACCTCAGCGAGTTGACAGAATAGTTTTTGTTCCTTAGATCGTGCATGCGGAGTCTAGTAATCTATCGTCGTTGAGTTAATCTAAAATGAGGCCAACTTCGAACGGATAGCGTCCTCCATCCGCCCCAACCGCAGTGGTGTACGCCCACGGCGCCGTACGTCGCAAGACGATCTCCGGCCACCGTAGGCGCGGGCATGCGGACAGCGAGTAAAGGGCAACTCGCTGTCCGACCATGGACCATGCCCGGGTCGACGGCGCGTCGTGTTCCACGCGCGCCTCAAAGAGCTGTCAGCAAAATGACGGGGCCCTCTCAGAGGGCCAAAGCCTGCCGGGGTCGCGGGACTTATCTCTATTACCGTGACCCCGGAACATAAAGGGCTACTGAAGGACACCGTGGATTTTAGTCAGTACAAGTCTGACAGTACCTCCCGCCCTGCCCGGGGTTGGAGGTCTCATTTGATGATTTTACCAATATAAAAAAAAAAAAAAAAAACTTCGAACGGATCGGACAAATGAGCGTTAGCTCCCTACCTATATACGTCCATATTTATAATACCTAGTGAAATTCATTGAACTAAGTTTCTCTGAAATATGTTACGTTCCAGAAAGTAGTCATTGAAACAATAACATTGGAAATAAAAATACAAGGACCAATTAATCCTAAAAACATTTTCTGCGAAACGAATTTCTATGAAATTTCTATCTGCAAAACAAGGTAACAGCTTGGCAGACGACGTTATAGCTTGCCATGTTATTCTGAATGAAGTTTTCTTTTATTTTACGTGGTAAAATTATGAAATGAGTCCTTCCATCCCGGGTAGGGCGGGAGGGACTGTCAGACTTGTACTGAAATAAAATCCACGGTGTCTTTTAATAGCCCTTCGGGGTCACGATAATTCGACACTCCCGCGACCCCGGCAAATCCTGGATGAGATTTGCACTGAAACTGTGTGGCCTATGTCAACCTCTGGGTGAGTTCAGACTACAGGTGAAATGATGATGAAACTAACTTGTCAGTAACAGGTTGGAAGAACACGGCGTGCGTAAGGCCCTGCCAACGCTTGCAAGTAGCGCCCACCGGCGTGCCGTCTGGACGCGAGATGTCGAACTGCACGTCTGTGTAGCAGCTCACCGTCATGAATGGACCTGGATTAGGAGCAGAAGGAGGAGTGGAGAAGAAAAGAATGGAGTAGCCTACGAAGTTTCAGTTTCTCTGTTTTTCTTAGGATGGTTTTGGTTCACGATTCGGCAGTGCTGTTGGATACGCGCGTTCAGAAATGTATGGGGTAGTGTTCCAAAATTGAGCTTGAGCAGCGTCGTTCAGTAAACGCGTGCTGTTCGGTGGCGCTGCCGAAGCGCGCGCCTGTCGTACGCTTCTAAGGTATATATGCGTTTTAGTGTGACACCTTAGACGCGCCGTAAGATTTGTTTTCTGACTACCTCAAAGCAGCAGAACGCGCGTAACCAATCTAAGAACAAAAGCTGTTAGCCCCTTCGTTAGTATGCAAAGCGACGCAAGCGATACCTTACCTTACGGCTTTTGTATCCAGGCGACTGTAGTAATAGCAATAAAAATCTGTATGTTACATAAGTTCGTACACAGGGACGCGTCAATGGATACCAAAAATCTTAAAGTATCGGAAACTTGAGTCGCGTTGTGTACGGGTGGCCTTTTTTTAGCGTCATAAAATCATCAAATGAGTCCTCCCACCCCGGGCGGGGCGGGAGGGACTGTCAGACTTGTACTGACTAAAATCCACGGTCGTGTACCGGGGTCACGGTGATGGAATAAGTCCCGCGACCCCGGAAGGCTTTGGCCCTCTGAGAGGGGGCCCCGTCATTATGCCAACGCTCTTTGAGGCGCGCGTGAAACACGACGCGCCGTCGACCCGGGCATGGTCCATAGTCGGGCAGCGAGTTGCCCTTTACTCGCTGCCCGCATGCCCGCGCCTACGGTGGCCGGAGATCGTCTTGCGACGTCCGACGTCGTGGGCGTCTATCACTGCGGTTGGGGCGGAGGGAGGACGCTGTCCTGTCTCTCTCGCGGCCCGGCTGCTCCGCCACCTAGGCGGAGGGCCTTAGTCGATAACAAAGATACCCTAAAAATAACATACAAAATCCCTATAGGACTTTCTGTCACTCATTGCGTACGAAGAGCTTTAGTCGATAACGTGAGACCCCCAAAAACAAAAACCACATCGGACTTACTGTCACCATTTTCCTTCAAACTCACCTTGAATCCAAAACACATCATCACCATTATCATTCTTAACAAGATACACAGGTTTGACAGCCGTCCACTGCTGTTCCACAGTGCCCAGGAGTTCCCCAGGTGGAGAGAACACGTCCATGTGTTGCAGCTGGCAGGGCAAGCAGCGACCGGTGCAGGCGAAGGGCCTCTGTATCCTCATGACCTCTGTTCCTTGGCCGTTCATCACGCTGAGGTGCAGGGGGCGGAGACCCAAGCAGAGGTAACCGGCCCATGAGCTGGCGGTGAAATGGTATATAAATACGGTTTTTGTTTATGTTATACAGATGTTTATTTATGTTTACTGTTAGAACTCAGGCTTTCACATTGTGAGAGATTGTGAGGACGCCATTGAATTACAAGTGATGTGGTAGTGTAGCTTAAGGCAATGGTCCGACCGGCGGCGAGAAAACGAGTAACTATCGGCGATTTTCTCTCTCAAGAAACTCACAATGAATGTACATTCCGTGTAAACGAAAGAAATGCATATTTTAATAGCTCGTCTCTGACTGTTCACACTGCCGGCGACGACTCGCTTTATTAGTTTTGTGGCTGAGCGATAAGCTTATAGCCCGGAGAAAAAACTATCGAAATCACACTCGCTTCCCGCTGATCGCCAATTCTTTTAGAGTTTCTAGTTCTACTCGTTACTCGTTCATCGTCGGTGGTGGAACCACTGCCTTATGGTGATTTCAGTTTTTAATAATGCACTTTATCGACATGAAATCAATTAGACGGTTAGAATTAGTGGTCGTTCGGAAAATATCCATGTGGTGTCGATTCGATTCAATATAATAAATATGTTTGCCATTCGCCTATCGTGGATTATCGGCCTAAGTTTTCCATTCCATTTCATATCTGTACATTATTATTTTTTCACTAGCCAGCTCCCCTTTTTCCATTACTTACTTGTTATGCTCTTCAATAGTATAGACCAGGGTGTGGTCTGAGGTTTTGATAAGGTATCTGTTCCGTCTTCCTTTGAGGAGCACCACATTCCTGACGCGAAGCTTCTTCGTGATGAAGAGACGGTTGATCGGCTGCAGGTCGTGGAGTATGGGGAGATCCGGAGTCGGCTGGAATGGTCAACAGTGTAGTAGGCATACGATAGATAGCACATCAGCCTTTAGAATAACACAATGTTATCGATTGCTGGACTGGATGCTAAAGCTGGAAAGAAAGTAGTAGACGAGTACCTACATAATGTAGTAATGTAGAAATATGGAAAAATAAGACAATTGTCACGCCGACCTCTAAGGCAGTTAAGTATCCCACCGTTACCGAGTAAGAAACGAACTGTCGGCTTTTATCTCACTCAACAGCGGCCAGAAGTCACGCCGAGAGACTTACCACCGGCAGTGTTGCGCAGTATAGCGAGTTGTGCGAGTAATCGCCCGTCATTACAACTACGTTATTCTCTGTGAGAAGTTTCATCGCTGAACTCTACGATGTCCTCTTTGCTGTGAGATCATCCAATCGAGATGCGCGAGTGCTCACCGTTCCCTCACACACACGCACAATTGGATACCTAGTGTCGTTCATAATGGCTTACTGAATGGTAAACTTTAGTCTCAGCGTGGTGTGAGCGCTGCGGCCGCGGGTCACAAAGCTGTGTTTATAGAGAAAGGCTTTGCAAGACACTCGCTGACGGCCCGCAATAAAATTATTAAAACATATATGTATGGATCACACTCTTATCAAAGAGTGAGCGAGCATCGGCTCGCCAATTAGTCTTCAGTTGCTCGCTCTACTCACAAATCCTCCGCGATGGGATAACTGCCTAATAAATTGGGATAAGGGCAGGGGCTTTTTTTAGTTAATGATAGTTTCTCGTTTAACCACTATCTCGCTCTAATGTGGTCAACGATGAAGCACTCTTCTTGCCTAGAAGTAATCTATTCACTCTTGACTTGAAGACCGCAAGGTTATATTTAGCTGTTAAGAAATACAGTAATTGTTACCTCACGTGGTTGTAACACAACTACCGGTTCTTCAGGTCCAATGTCCACTAGTGGCAGTGGTGGAAGTTCTTTCTCTTTAGGAGCCTCCTGCGGAGGTACCGGGATTGTGTGCAACATCGTCGTCAGTTCGAGATCTGTTTCGATTGACATTAAAAGCTAGATCAATTCAAAACATCTTGTATGTATTTCTTGTAGCAAACGATATAACGGTTAAAACTCTTGACGTTAGTTGACAGATTGACAGGTAGTAAGAGCATAGAGTTTTCGCAACAACCGAAGCTTTTATGAAAATTCGTGGTACTATATGATGTAGGTAATACACATCATGTTAGCGCAGTGGCTGAGCAATCGGACTGCTGCGCTGCGTGTCGCGGGTTCGATTCCCCCACGGAGCAAATATTTGTGTGACCTCTAAGTACTTGTTCCGGGTCTAGGCGTTTGTGTATGTGAGTTTATATGTTTGTAAACGCACCCACGAGTCAGGAGAAATTCCTAGTGTGGGGCAACGTTTTTTTTTTTAAATTACTTAGCAGCGCCGCGTCACACGCGACACGGAGTCTGTTTACGTGATGGAAGAAAATAGACTAGATTGAAAAGGTTTCATGACATCTTGAAGTTCATATTTATTTATTTATTTGATGAATAAATAAACAGTGGAATTCCCTGCCGACGTCTCAGTCGAGTATTTCCTGATAGCTACAATCTTGGGGTCTTCAACCCAAAAGTGTACAGGTTACTTCTATGCAAGCGTGTTTCGCCGTCGACCACTTCAACGCTTAACATCAGGCGAGATGGTGGTAAAACGCGAACCTATCGTTAAATAATATTAAAACACACTGTCGGTACTTATAAGGCTAGGAAAACGTGTATGTTTTATTCAATAAGACTAATAAAATGAGGCACCCTAAAGAGAATTTTAACACTTACGTGGGCGTTTCTAAGACCGCCTTGGGATTACTTTTCTGGATATTTACAAAAAAAAACAAATCAAACCGGGGTCGCGGGACTGTCTTAACAAATAAATCATAGCTCTGGAACGTAAAGAGCACCGTGCATTTTATTCAGTGCGTATAACAGAAAAAACCTTGATAATTTTGAAACTTGCCACCTAAAGTTAAGCTTTCTTTCTAAATAGTTAAAACTTCTACTGAACAAAACATCACCAATACAATCAGTTTCTAATATTACAAATAAACTAACCCCATAAATACATTTTCGGTGCATTTCATCGATTCCCTTGGCACCCATAAACTAAAATAACAGTGAACATGATCTGAATTCATGCAAATGTCCCGATTATTATTACGAATGGGGGAATTCATTTAAATTTTTGTGTAAAAAAACTGGGAAATTGTATCGCTTTTATCAATCGGGTGCAACAATATATGCTATTTACAATGGGGCACAGGGTGACCATAAAGTACGGACAAAAGTGTATTTACCGAATTGGACCTTGGTATTTTTTGTCAAGCAAGTGAAGCTTAGATCCAAACGCCACTGATTAAGATATTCATATACTCAGAAATAAATGATTCTTCTATTCTATTCATTTCTTTTCTTTGATCTGGTAAAATCATCAAATAAGTCCTCCCGACTCGAGTGGGTTGGAAAGGACTGTCAGACTCGTACTGACTAAAATCTACGGTGTTCCTTCAACAGTCCTTTATGTTCCAAGGTCACGGTTACTTGTTAAGACAGTCCTACGACTAAGATTTTTATTCTTACCTCAGGTAGGAATTTGTAAATTGTAATACTAACAACGGCCTTTTTTGTTTACGGCCATTTCTCACAGAGATGAGGCCAAAACCTTCTTATCTGTAAGTGCAACACAGTCGTTGACTTAAAAACACGAATATTAGTATAGAATTTAATTAAATAAGAAAACTGAAACTAGTTGATTTTCATAACATAATAATACATTGAATTCGAATTGTCAATTAAAATTCGGGATATTATAATGTCCTGATATTTCTACAAGTATCATGGTCACCGCGCTTTTTAATGGCGCACGCGCCGGCCGCGCACCATTTTATGCAAAAACGCAAATTTCGTTCGAAATTTGAAACGCTCTATTGTGTTGCCAGCTTGAATGAATAAAAATAATTGTTGCCAAGTTGAATTTTTGGGGGAAATGCGTTTTGCGCAGGTCTTGGCTATTGTGTGCGCAAGAGTGTATCGAATAGAATTAACGATAGTTTTTATGCAAGCGACGTTTTGAATTAATAAGGATTTTTGCATGGTCAAACTGCGTATTGATTATATTGAGAACGTACGGGGATGGATGTACGAAGGGGATGTGGGCCACTGTTCAACTAGGTCAGTTACTGTTGCAACTTTTTTTTTTCCTTTGAAGTTGTTTGCATTTTAGGGAGTGTCGAATTTCATATACAAAGTAGGTCGTTGATTAAGTTTCAAATTACATTCAAAATAGGTATTTTCTTTTACATATTCTTATGTGCCCTTAGGTACGGAGGTTGATCGCGGGACTTATTTCCATCACCGTGACCCAGGAACATAAAGGGCTATTGAAGGACACCGTGGATTTTAGTCAGTACAAGTCTGACAGTCCCTCCCGCCCTGTCCGGGATGGGAGGACTCATTTGATGATTTTAGCACGCAAAAAAAAATGGTACGGAGGTCCGATATGGTTGTTAAAGCATTTAAACTTCTTTTTATTTTCCAGTAAGTATTACATTACTTATATCTAACTGTTACTGCAAAAGTCCGTGAAACTGCGGTAAGAGAAGAACTTACCGGTAAACCGTGACATTTTGCAATTCTCATCGGTAAAAGTTCGAATTATTCTGTAACTTTGATTTTGTATTTTTACTGGTTTAATCAGTAAATCATAGATTTTACAGCAGACTCTGGTAAACATCTAAGGATGACGAGCGTAGCGAGCTCGGGACTTCGAACTATTATTTTATTAGATGTACCTACCTAATATTAAAGAGTCACCAATATATATATATATATATATTTTAGGTATGTACGAGAAAGGATATTATTTATGGTATGTATAAAAATAAAAGACGAATACTCGTAAATTCATTGTTATTCACTTTTTGTACTTCAACATTTTTTAATCTCATACAATATTAAATAACATTCATACAATATAATCTTTCGTATTTCGCTCGATTATATATCAACCCAAAGCGAAGATAATTTCAAAATTTATTATTTCATCCCAAAATGTTCGCCATTTTTAAATTTATCAATTAATATAATTGACGTGATATTGCTTTAAGTCATAAGATTTTTTTATTAATAGATTTTGATGCTACATTTTAAGATGAAATAAACTGTCTTATAATTATTTTTGCCTCAAAAGTATCAATTATGATTTTTAACAAAAATTTCATGATAATAGAATAGTTTAAAAAAAGAATTCTGTCAACGAAGTGTAATATATATAATAATAATAATTATTTATTTTAAAAGTCTGTCTAAACAAAAAAGAAAATAATAAAATTTAATTATTATAATAAATAGTCATTGAACTAATCTACGGCATCTAATTCGAGCGAAAAACATAATACATACAATAAAAACATGCGCACGATCATAATAATATTATATTAACAAAAACGATCTTTATTAACTAAACAATAAGTGATAAGGCTCACTGATTCGCAACTTCTCTCTCTTAAATCTTAAGGAAATACGTTTGTTCGTAATTCTTGACATACAGCTAAGAGTTGCCAGGGTTGAAAAAGAATTTAATATATTTTTTTTTTCAAAGATGGTGCTGGCAACCCTTAAAATCTGTCTTGTTTATTTATAGTCGAAACGACTTAGTTGACCAAATCGACAAAATTAACGTCGTTTTATTGAATATTGCAACTGTTGGATTAATTAGTCGATAAGCCAACTCAATTATGGACAATCTATAGTCACATAGTCTCCAAAATATCATAATATGAAGAAATATCGTAAATTCATCATAAAAACTTAACAAATACATAGTGTTTCTCTTAACCAGTGTTAGATTTTAACAAAAAAATCTATTTACATAATTTTTAAAGAAAAAATTCAAGCTTTTCCTACTAAATTGGCTAAAAAGCAAGGCACTTCGTGAAACCTCAAGTTTATATACAAAAAATATAGTTTGTATATCTAAATAAATATCATCTAAAAATATAATCTGTATCACAATGAATTATTTCTGTACAAAAATATGGTCCTTCGTTTGTAATATCCCAGTTTCTATAAACATTAAAGTTTTTATCAAAAAATATAGCACCTCTTTCTAAAATAGTATATAATACTTGTTTTATTATGTAAATATTTATGTAGCTGAGGCGATATTGCATCTGGATACATATGTATCTATTTATTTTTGTATATTTACATTGATTTTTTTAATTATGCCTTCTATTAAAAAGAAAATACTTTTTTTTTAAACCCAAACTACGGTTTTTGGTGTCCTTAATGAAAATTTTCTTTTTATTCATAGAATTAAATAAAATTAATTTTCCAATAAATTCTATCGAAACCTTTTAAAAGTAACCCAGTTTCATAGAAGACATAATTACATAAATATTTTATATACAAATTAGCTGCAGCAAAATAAATTTTCGAAGTTTGTATGTACAATTACTATGCCACTGATTCTCAATCTTTAGGGCATTTTGAAACCTAAATGGCGTTACTGAGAGCCTATTTCTGTAGCAGTTATTTTATCATAAAATATAAATATTATATTTTAGCACCATTTTTGTTGTGTTGTTGCCAGCTTCCACATAGGGACGTCTTGATTTTTTTTCTATTTTATTTTGTTTTGATAATTTCTAAAGGAAAATTTTCAACAGTGTCATAAAAAGATTTTTCGGTCTTATCATTCTTCACCAAACTCAGAAAGTTTTGAAACTTGTGTTGTTTTTTTTTTTGTAGCTGTACCGATTTTAATTAAGAAAAGAAAATATTTTTTTTAAATCAAGATTCTTTAAAAACTTTTGATACTTTGGTAGGCCCCCAGATAACACCAGATAGAAAACAGCTTTGTTTATTGTGTGATAACGATCATTTTACAACAAAAATTAGTTATTAATAACTATACAGTGAGTCGGTAACTACTCAATCACATCGTTCTAGAAAGTATACCTAAACTAGTAATGGAGATATCAAAAATATTTACATACTGCTGGACTTTTAATAATAGTTAGTAAAGTTCATTTAGAAAAAATATTCAAAGGATAAATAATGTAAAGATTTTACTCTTACTCTCAAAAAAAAAATTATACCACAAAGATTTTAATATTATGAAACAATGTTTTGGTTTTTTTTAAGAAGTAATTGTGTAGATAAATTGGGCATATTTTAACACGATCTTTGTTATAAGTCCAGCAGTAATCAAGAATTTGAAAATTTAAAAAAGATAGTAAGTACCTATCTTTCATTGATTTAAAAATGAACTCTTTGGCTTCCATTCAACTGGGATTCTGTTTGTGTCGCGTTTTGTGTTAATTACGTACGTTTTTGTACGTACTTAGTTTTATTTCTCTAAATTTTCAAGAAAACCTTTTTAAATAAAGGTGGTTGAAAAACTTTGAGAACCATTGAAATATTTGACGTAAGTTAGAAATGATATTATCTGACATAACTCTTAGTTTAAAGTTATTTGCGTCCTCCGTCCGAAGGAAGAGGCGTGGACTTGCGAGTAGTGGAAGGAGTGGGAGAGGCCTTTGTCCAGGAGTGGGACAGAGAAGGCTAACAAAAAAAATACTTCATTTTTTTTCAAGTCAGATAATAAAACATATTTTTCATACATTTAATATCATTGTCAAAGACATTTCAACGTCTACTATAAATCCATAAAATCGTTCAACGCATTCATTCTCCTACTTATGTCTGTTACTGAACACATCATCACTAGAAAACATCGATTTGGGTTCCGTACCTAAAAAACTTGAAAAACATTCGAAAAGTGTCAAATGTGTGTTAAAAACGTCTTATTTCTAAATGGATATGCGAATAGGAACAAAAGTGTTAGGTACGGAACACTACGTGCGTAATGTCAGTACGTTCTTGTCTTAATGAGAATCTTATTCGTAAGGCACTCAAACTCGTCTTTTACATTCAAACTTATGGAAGAGATCTCTAAGTTGTGTTTTAAAATGATGTTTTAAAAAAGCTACCAATACTCTTAGCCAAGAAATTCTACTAAGTTCTTCTCCATTTTACACGAAATGAAGAAGTTTTATATATTGCGATACAGCGCCATCTCTTAGTGTAAACTGGAACTACTACAAATAAAATGTCTTTTTAGTGGTATTAAGAAACATAATCAGAAAAACATCTCACTTATTATATCGTTATGTATCGGTTGATCAATTATATCAATCAATTTTAATAACTCTTTACATTAGTAAATCGAGTTATTCCAACCAAAAATGAGTTTCACTTTGTGTACAATAGATGGCGCTGTGTTAAACCTGTCATCTTCGTCCTCTCCCCGCTAGAGGTCGCTATGCTCCGAGGTCCATGTCGAAGCAGTGTTGTCGCGGGTGTGAGTGCGGCGAGTGAGGGGCGTGGTGGTGAGGACCACCCAGCAGCAGGGAGGGCAGGCAGCCCTCCGTGAGGGACAGGCCGCCGCCCAGGCCGAGTGCACTCTCAGACATCAGGGAGGAGGAACCTGAAGGGAAAGATATGTATGTAGACATGAAAATTTCTGAAAGAATTGTTTTTCGAGATCGAGTAGTAAAGTTATTATTTTTATATGATGGTTGGAAGGTAACTAAAGCAGTTAACGTAACAGTAAAAGAAGTTGGTTTTAACTTAATTTTATTGCACTTTTAACCTTTACACAAAGCTTTATCATGAATCAAGTTCACTATTGACCATCTAGAATGATTTTATAGTGTTCGAGTACAATGAAGGAAAGCATGTTAGTAAATTGCAAAATTTTAAGTTTTGATTCCGTGAAAAATATCAAAATTGGTGTGGAGGTTAAAATTACCCGTTTGCCGTTTGCCATTAATATCAATAAAGTATAAATGTCTTCATAACATACGAATTTTTTTTGCTTTCCTATTACAAAGGGTTATAACAGTTATGTATTTTTATTTCTCTATATCGCTTCTTTCTGTCATAAAGTCGTGATATAAAATTCAGTCCTTACCAGCATTATGGAAGCCAGCCGAGTCATCATGCAGCATGGAGGAGATGGTCCGGTCAGCAGCCTCCGCCACCACGTTACTGAGACACAGCTGAGACGTGGGAGATGAACACAGCATTGGATCACCTGAGAATGGAATACAATGATAAATAAGTTATGTGAAACAATATTTTATGGAACAGTTAGTACTGTTAACATGAATTATTATCGAATTCATATTATTATAATTGTGCTATGGTGGCGTTTTAGACTCCAAGGTAAACTGCATCAATAAAAAAAAAAGTTTTTTTTTTTTTTGTATATTTCACACACTAAATCACGTTTTCTTATACAAAATATAGGTAAATGAAATATGTTTCTTTTAAAGTACCTATTTTCTCTAATAAATGATAAGGGGTCGCGGGACTTTCTGAACAGGTAAACATACCCCTTCAACGAAAAAGGTTATTGAAGAAATACAGTGTATGTTAGTCAGTTTGAGTCAGACACTCCCTGCCCCTCCATCCAGAGCGAGAGGACTCATTACACGATTTTAACATTAAAAATAAAACCGATTTCCACTAAACACTGCTTTTTTCATTTTTCCACGACTTTTTTTGTCACCGACTTTATTAACTTTAATTCAAAAGTTATTTTACACTTGTTTTTTTAAATATATAGGTTTATTTCTTTTTCACAAGATACGTTGGTTTGCTTTTATGTATTGAAGAGTTCCCACGACTTCTTCAAGATCCCGACCTTATTACCATTTTTAACCCCTTTCAAACAAAAAACCGGTTCAGGTGTCATCGAGAAATCAGGGATGTCACATTTAAAAAAAGATACATCCTCCTTTTTGGACAAAAACAATGGTAATGATATAATATTAATGCTATATACCTGATGTGACAGGGTTATGTGAGTCGTCGTCCATGAGGTCTTCTATCTGCGCGAGGTTGAGGACAGCGTCGCTGTCCTCCGTGCTCAGTAGGTTGGGCGTCGGGGATAGTCGCATCTATTGACAAATAATAATGTTAGGAAATTAGCAAATATGGCAGTAATTGCATTATTTTATTTATTTATTGAAATTTTTGTTATAATCCTAATTAAGTTGACAGCAAATAGAATACTAGCAACATGGATGATCAAATTCTTAAATCGCTTTATTATTATATCCCACCGTTTAGTCGAAGAATTTTCAGTCTTTGTAATGTCGAGGAACTTTGTATCCCTTGCTGTTCGTTGTTTTATAGAAAACAATTTCATCGAATTTCGTTTTCATTTGTTGAAAAAAAAAATTGATTTTATGAAATTCATTGAAGTGTGTATCCATGGAACATGTTTCATTCAAGTAAATAGTCGTGTTTGCAATTTGATTTGAAATAAAAAATTAGAGACCCAATATTACATGAAACATTTTCTGCGAAATATAATTCTATGAAATTTCTATTTGCGAAACACCGGGACAGGAAGTGCTTTCATAGTTGTTCTTGTGTTAAGTTAGTTTACCTTGATATCCTTGTGGTTGAAGAGATGGTCAGGCACGGGCTCCAGACACAGGTCGGGCTCCAGGCAGCCCAGAGACAGACCCTCGTCTCGACTGAGCGGAGAACACGAGCCTAGCTTCAAACCATCTGTAGATAAACGGTTGTATGTTAGTATTTCAGTAGACATATACCGAGTTTTTCTTAATTATACTTCTAGATTGGTAGCAGCTCCGACTACCAAGTGTTATCGGAACGCTTGGTAAACTTTAATAGATTTTCAACTCTGTATGTTAGGGTATAAAGATGAAATTGGATTAAAGGCTACAGAGCGTTATCAGTTATCGTTTGCCACTTCACTTTTTCTAGAGTCATTAAATGATTTCTCCCATCAAGGGAGGGAAGGGAGGTACTGTCCTTTACCTTCCAGAGATACCGGTAAGCTGTGGCCTCTCTAAAGAGGTTCCGTCAGAGGGTAAAAAAATTGTCACACGTACCGAGCGCGTCCAGTGCGGACAGACAGGCTCCGGCCGGCATGTCTCGCAGCAGGTCGGGAGGCTGGTCACCGAACTCCATGAGAGACGCCGGCTCCGTCTTCGGGAGAACCAGCTCCTGGAACAACAGGGGAATCAAGTATAACACCACGAAAATGGTATGGGAAAAGGCATAGAGAACCTAGAATGTAGGAGCGAGAGAGGTAAGATTAAGATCCCTTAGTGGTCAATTCTTAATAGGTGCCCCGCTATGCGGGGCTCCGTCATTCTAGTAAACACATAAGAATTTGAAATGAACATATTGTGTGATAATTGACATAAAAGCAAAAGGAGTAAATGATGCCGAGATGACGAATAGGGGATGAATGGAAGAAGAAAATGACGACTTAATGCGAAAATAGTTCTACTGTAGGAGAGACTAGAGAACTATACAAGTAGTAGCATCATCTCGTTCCCACAGTGGACCTATTCTCTCCCATTATGACGTCAAGGACTACCATGATGCACTACCACTAGTGTACCACTAGTGGGTAGGAAGATCATGGTGATGATGAGATGAGGATTTGTAGTGTAGTTACCGGTGTGGGTGCAGGTGTGGAGGGCTGTGGCGGCGGCTGTGGCTGCAGGCGGGGCTCGGGCGCGGGTTCCGGCGCGGACTCCACTCCCGAGTCGTCCGTGTGAGGGGACCAGCCACCAGATCCTGGAGACACGGGTAGACCGTGCACGCGTGCTAGACGTTCCAGCTCCTGGAAATTGGACAGGAAAAGTTTTTATGGTGACATCAGTAATTCATAAGAGTGGGACATTAGTAGGGCTGATCCACCCAAAAATAGACCACGGCAAGATTTGTTGATTTTGATCATTTGATGGCTCACTCTACTACCGCGTGCTATTTGATTTGTTGTTGAGTCTGAACAATCCTGTTCCACTACCGTTGACCTACTTCTGTTTGACTATACAGAAGTGGGTCAAAGAGGGACTTAACTCGAATCAGTTAAGTCCCTCCTAACGTGCTTTGTAAAAATCTCTTAGAGAAACTCCAGTACCCAGCTGCATTGCCCGAACAGCTCGTTTTTGCAAGACTATATTTTGAATATCAGCGGCTTTGCCCCACAATAAAATGCCATAGGACATAACGGTGTGAAAATTAGCATTCCCACATAAGCGTTAGGAAGGGTATATTACGCATTAATAGTCTGCCTAGCCTTTTCCCAACTATATTGGGGTCGGTTTCCAGTCAAACCGGATGCAGTTGAATATCAGTATTTAACATGGAATGACTTTATGACTGCCTATTGAACCTTCACAACCCAGTTACTGGGTAAAACGATACCTCATGGTAAGACTGGTTGTCAGACTTTAGAGGTGTTTAGTTTGTTACACGTCAACAAAGTTAAATATTTGATTACTTTGTAGAACAGTGGCGGCCCAGTGGTATCGGGCCCGACTTACGAGTTGTAGGTCGTGGGTTTGAACCCAGCCTGGCGCATTACTTTGTGTAATTTATTTCACCACCACTGCTCTCAAAACGGTGAAGGAAAACATCGTGAGGAAACCGACATGTCCTAGAACCATCAAATTCGAAGACATGTGACATCTGCCAACCCGCATGGTGGATTATGGCCCACTCCCTCTCACAGAGAGGAGCCCTGTGCCTAGCAGTGGGAACGTTATAGGCTGATAATGATGATGATGATTTGATTAGTTGGACATACCTGTATCCTCAACATAAGTTTCCGATTATGTATTTCGATCTGTTTTCTTCTCTGTTCGCTCTGTTTCAACCTGTTGACCTCGTCCCGGAGACACTTGATGTAGTCCACACTGCTCTTGAGGATAGTTCCCTTGTTTGGTCGGACGTCCCTGATCACCTCGTAGAAGGGATCGTTGGTCTTCGGCAGGAGGGTACCTAACTCCTTTATTCTGTCGTTTATGTTGAAGCGGCGGCGTCTTTCGACTAGAAGAGAGGAAAGAAGAGGAGGATTTAATTTATTTAGTATTAGTTTTTTTTTTACATATAGACCATTTGATAGTTGGACGTTTTGCTAAGTAGACTTACTGCTTTTTAAACCTTTTGCGCTTTTGGATATTTTGCTACTTAGACCTTTTGATCAGGAGGGTTTGGGATCTGGGTGTTTAGGTTTGTGAGTTGAAAATATTTGTTAGGTTTTTAAAAGTGCCTTTAAACTGTGTGAAGTTACCGGTTTTATCTTCATCTATGGTATTCGGAAATGGTGAGTCTATACCGGTCAGGTAAATTATGTCTACACATAGAATTAACACCTGCCTGTCCTTTATATAATTTAATACCAGTATGTTGCATGGCGCGACTCTATTACTGGGTAAATTGATAACCATTAGTTGTGTCGAGACTTCGTAAGGATTTAAAATCCCCAAGAATAATATAATGCCCTTATGAAATCTGACCATGAAGGGGACACGAGATGGAATTCAAATAAATCCATCTTCCTTCTGGATTTCTATATTATGTGGGCCGATCCCGGCGGCACTGCAATGCCGGGCCGACCCGCGACGGGAGTGGAGCGAGCCCCGAACATCCCGTCAGCTTACAAAAATCAGTTTAATATACTGGTCCCTCAGTGAGGGAACTTTCAGATATTAAGCTGAAAAGAACAGATACTACACTTTGATCTTAGCCAAAAGGCCGAGAAGCGATACCGGTACTAGAGTACCTGAGGGGTGTCATTCGGCCGCGGAGAATCTTAACACCGCGATTCAGGAATCGGAGTTAAATAAAAAGCGCCATCTAGCGGTGGTTTGTGGAACTATTCAAGTTGAGTCGAGCACCATTTTTTTTTGTATTTTACTCCACTGGTTCCAACAATTTGGGGTGAGGGACCAAGTTGTACGCTTTGTATGTACAACTTTTTAGATCTTTTTGTTTTGATTATTTCACGTTATTTTTTCTATCCACTTGTAAGTTATGTAAGTAAATAGTCGAAAAAGTATTATTTTTTGAACATTATAGTATCATAGATTTCAAAAAAGCATGGATAAAAAGAAAATTATTCCGATTTCATGTTCCCAAGGGATAATTCTTGAGTTGTAGTGGTTGAAGCCGGTGGCAACAGCTAGTACAAACATACAGGTCTATTAGCAGGTTCTCAAACCTGCTTTTTTTTAGTCGGTTATAAAGACCACTTTTAACATCTCCCTTCATCTGAAAAGACCACAGAGTCTCCATCAATTATACTCACTCATATTATGATTATCCTTCTTCTGTCGATCCTTGGCGAGCGCGTGCATGTCAGACTCCGTCAGCAGCGCGCAGTCGCCCGCCACCGAGCTGGCGGCGGAGGGAGGTCCTGATGAGGACAGCGGCCCGGCGCCTGAGTCCAGGGATAAGATGTCTTCTAGGAACTCATCAGCCTGGAATGTTGAGAAAGAGTGGTAATTACAGGGAGCTTGTCGATGACGCGACGCAATTCGACCGATTCCAACTACAAGTGAAAACTATCCTTACCACTACGACATATGACGTAAAATGTGCGGTTACCAACGGATACACTTTTATTATACAAGCGTTTAAGTTTTAGTGGTAAGGCGGATTATGTTTTGTATCATTCAACAGCAGAGTCCTAGAACTACTGCTAAAAAATATATGCCCATGTCAATTCCTCACGGTATATTTTGGATCTTTTTCATCTATAATACTCGTACATACCGGGCCCGGGTCATCGTGTTCCACGCGCGCCTCAAAGAGCGTCAGCATAATGACAGAGCCCCCTCTAAGAGGGCCAAAGCCTGCCTGGGTCGCGGGACTTATTCCATCACCGTGACCCCAGAACATAAAGGGCTATTGAAGGACACCGTGGATTTTAGTCAGTACAAGTCTGACAGTCCCTCCCGCTCTGCCCGGGGTGGGAAGACTCATTTGATGATTTTACTACATACCCGGTTTTACATCTACCAATCCGCACTGGGCCCGCGTGGTGGATTATGGCCCACTCCCTCTCTCAGAGAGGAGGCCTGTGTCCCAGCAGTGGGAACATTATAGGCTTAAAAAGAAGATGTTTATATAAGCTTACCTCTGAGTTATTGCTAGCGGAGGGCATGGCGGGCGAGCGCAGTGAGGAGGAGGGCCGCTCCGGGGAGGACGCGCGCCGCGTGCCCAGCTCGGGCGCCGACTGCGCAGGCGCACATCGCGGTGACACCTGCAAATATTAAGGTACTTGGTGAATACTAGGACCAGAAGGATAATATTCCAATTTAGTTTAAATTAAAGGTTTTGTAATTGCATTATTTTTTTTCAATAAAGTGAAAAACAGCAACCTATTCAAATCGGAGTTTCGTAGACGTTAGCGAAGGAAAGAAAATAATTTATTTGACACAAAATGAGTCTTATAATGACTTCTCAAAAAAAAGGAAGAACACAATAGAACCGTTTGCTGTGCTAAATAGGCAGCATAAAAAGCCAGGCAACATAACTATATTTATTTTCCTTGACGAAAATCTCCAGAGAGACTTTAAGCTAAGTGTAGAGACAGTACCTGCGTCTGTGGTTGAAATGATTCACTGAGGTACTGGCGCACTTGACTCTTCTGCTTCTGTATCACGTGATACCGGGTGGGGTTCTCCAGAACTGTTCGCACCTGCAACATGGATAAGTTTTTATCAATTTGTTATGACAGTTTCAAGGAGAATTTCCCACATTTTTATCCCAGTGTCAGACAGTTACGACCCCAGATAAACAAGCTTATTGTTTATCTGGGGTCGTAACTGTCTGACACTGGGATAAAAGTGTTATTTAAGAAAACTGTTAAAATAGAGAACAAAAGTGGAGATAAAATACCACCTTGTGGGACGCCAGTTTCAAGATCACACCAGCTGGAAGCCATACTCCTGACATAAGTTTTGATATTGATTGAAATGCCCACATTATAAGGAATTGTTAAGTTTTATACAAGAGCTACTTTAAATGTCAGCTCGTTCCTTTTCTCAGGCAGTAAGATTACACACATCACAGATTGGGATGAAATACTAGATTTGTTCAAAGCAAATTGATTAGATTTGTTGTTGTCTAACCGGTTCATTTGAATACCTTACACGGTGCGACTGATTATTACAATTTTTAAACAGTTTACCAACCTGTAATACTTGTGGCGGTAGTTCAACGTGAGGCGTGATCCGCGGCACCTCCGCCGGACTTGACTTCTTCTTGTCCTCATTGTCTTTGGACTGGCCTGCTTGTTGTGCCTGTAACAAACAAATAATTATTATAAGATATTATATCTTCTAAGAAATACGTAGATTTCATAGGAAATTCATGACGCATAAAGAGAGATTTGGAAGAGACGTGCACTCAGTATTGTTTGAGGAAGAAGATAGGATCAGCCCTGCAAGGTATCTAGAATAGAGATACAATAAATAGACATGAATATATGAAGAAAACATAGATTGTACTGAAGTGCACTGGTGATCTTTCGATGAAAAGCGAAAGAAAAGTGACGATGGCAAATAATTCATTAGAAATTCCGTTGGAAACGTGATTCCTTGTTTTAATTGCATGATGTAACAAAGTGTATGGAATCTTTTTTGATTGAAGTTTCTTGCCCGTTCTTCTCTATAGAGATTGCTTTTCTTACGTCTTGTGACTGGGCCTGTAGCACCAAATATTTTTGTCTTTTCACCATTCAGAAATGGCTGTAATTTGTTTACTTGAAATAAATGCTATGATTTTGGTAAGACTTAAACCTGATCATGTGACACATTGATGCAAAATCTAGTTTCATGATAATTATCACACAAAAACTTAACACTACAACGAAAATCCGTGAAACCAAACACGGGGCGCTAAAACCCCAAACAAGTAAATCTTCAATATCGACCATTTGGAAAGAAGTTAAGTAAATATCAACGAATCGATCTACATCGTTTCCAACAAAGCAACTATTTAACAAGAAAATATACATCCTATGCTAATAGGATTAGATATAATATGACAAACAGACATCAAAACAAACGCTACATATACGGACAGTGATATGCTCAATCGGTTTGCTGAGACAATTGGCATATCGTTAAATATATTTGGCCTTGAGGATCAAGATTTAATTAGTGATATAGGCAAAACGGTAGATATTGATGTAGGTCATCTTTAAGCTTGTTATAAGAATGAGTACGATACTGAGAAGGACGGCAATGGAAGATAAACTGAGGTGGAAGAGAAGATATCCAAACTTCAAAATAAGATGCACAGACAGCAATATATGACAGTTGATAGAGAAAAGGACAGAACCAAGCATGTTTAAAACAATTTTGTCTATAGTTTAGAGGACTTTCTGTCCTGTTTTTCATAAGTAAGAGATGAACAATTTAAGAACAAGAAATTAAAGACTTCAGAAACTAGTGTTTGGCTATGATATTACTGATATGACTAACAACAATAACTTAACCAGAAAATATCAAGAGATGCCCAAGCTATCGCTATTAACGTAGCCTTTTATTGATCGAATTTTAACTCGTTATGTGAAGCCGTCGATAAGTTGAAGATTAAGACAAATAGAAGGGACTTAATGCAAAACGACTATCTGTTACACTTAAATCACGACTTAGACCACAATACTCTTCTCCATAAATATACATCATCATGTCCATAGGACACTAGTTCACTAACCTAAGGTCTAGTACCGCAATAAGTCAGGTTTTCCCCTGGAGCCTGCGTGGGAGTTTAGCGGCATGATACACTTACTGATTTTATATCTTTCGTGGAATCAGACGTGCAAGGATCATGCTTGCATTTAGTATGAAGCCTGTTATTAAAATGAGTGCGTATAAAAGGTCTAAGTATAAGCTTTTTGATCTCTAGTGGGATATTGAGCTTCATCTTTTCCTTATCCTCGTGTTTTCCTGGTTGTTTAAAACCTTTGCCAAGGGCCAGTTCTATAATTTGCTTTACTAGTTTTTATCTCTATTGTCCTGTACAATCTGAGGAAGTTATGTATTTAGTGCCTGTGTCTAATAAAGCATCTCTCATTTTTTGGAAGATATTATTTTTTGGCTATAGTTGCGTTCGGGAACACCGACCTTAAACTAATCTGGGTGCTATTTGATGGTCTTGTCTAGTACTCATGCTCTCTATAGACTGTATAGCATCGGCTTCGCTGGCTCACCCCTTGTCATTTCACTCAGAACCAAAGCAGCTTTTAACTACTGAAAGAATTTGTTAACTGGGTGATTTGTGAATAACTTCTTACATTAATAAAAGTTTATACTGACTGAGGCCTATTAATAGCAATAGCAAGTCTACGCTATTTTGCGATTACGCTACTTTGGTTTTCACTAAGGTACCATCGGAGAAGACTTCTTAGCGACGTCATACTACGTAGGTGTCTGATGAGACTGATAACATAAGAGTAGAAGAAGAAGCTACCTACTTGTAGTGACTCTCTGCGCAGCTGTTCCTGTGCATGCTCTCGCATCAACTGCTGCTTCAACTGGGTGCGAGATGTCGGCGTCAATGTTTTGAACGTAGGCGGGCTGCAACAAAGAGAACATACTATTAGACGTGAGAACCTTAAAGGCCGCTGTACACATTGGGCCAACATGTCGGGCAAAAATCATAAATTCCAATTGTCGCTGTTTACACATTGGGCCAACCTGCGAACACTGTTTGCGAAGCACGTCAAATCCTTTGATTGGTGCACGAAAAACCGACATCATTCGGTTGGCCGGCCAGTATTTCCGCCAACTACCAACATACCGCCAAGTAGGTCTATACACGCTGGTCCAATACGCTGGCCCAATGTGTACAGCGGGCTTTAGACAATACTGTGGTTCAAGATAAAGGTTCCAAAGTCGAGTCAATTTGACAGGCTGATCATCCAAATTTTAAAATTCATAAGTGAGTTTACAGGACCTGCGAAGATAGATAGAAACCTGGAAACGGTTATACTTAGGCCACTTTTTTGCAAATAATTTAAAGGGAGAGAAATGGGGCAAAAGTTAATAATAAATAACAGATTAAATGACTTTCTTTTATCAATAAGGATGGTGGATAAGTAAACAATGTGTGGGACTAAATTAAGCTAACAAAAAGCTTGTGTCAATGTGTCTTTGTAAGTTAATTCCAGAGTCCTCTAATAAAATAAAATAAAAAGTCCTAAAATATTGCAAATGACACAAAAAATATATTATGAAATACCTTACTATATATCTATACTGTCCACATGAGAACAAGAAACTATGTCGTCACGACATAACGGCTAATACATAACATTGGTTTATCCTCGATCAACGGATAACACGCTAAATAGATATGAACAGAAAGCCTACTTCATGATTCAGGCGAAAATCGTAAGCACACATGCACACGCTTCACGTACAGTAAGCCCCGCTGACAATGGCACCTTAGCTACTTGCACCGTATCTATTTGACATAAGGCTTCTGTCAAAATTTATCGCAGGTGCCAGGTGCCCTTCGTGGAATATCTCAGCACAAGCGCACTCACGACTGGCATTTGTTTGAAATCTCCACGCACGCACACATGGATACGGTTCACGTACGAGTGCAAGCGCACTTGCTATCAGTATTTATTTGAGATCTCACGCAAACATGCTTGACGTATAGAAAGTTCAAGCGTACAAAGATTTGACGGGGCCCACATTAGAGGGCCAAAACAACACCGTAACCGTGGCTCCGGAACTTGAATGGTTATTGAAGAACACCGTGGATTTCAGTCAGTACAAGTCTGACAGTCCCTCTCGTGCTGCCCTAGGTGAAAAGAAACCTAGTAGAAATCATTTGATTTGTACTGACTAAAATCCACGGTGTCCTTCAATAGCCTTTTATGTTCCGGGGTCACGGTGATGGAATAAGTCCCGCGACCAGGCAGTCGGAGGCAGCCTTTGGCCCTCTGAGAGGGGGCCCCGTCATTATGCTGACGCTCTTTGAGGCGCGCGTGGAACACGACGCGCCGTCACGACGTAAAAAAAACAAAATGCGTACTAGGACTGTCATTTGTTTTAAAGCTGGTCTGCTCTCCTTCTGGATTTTTCTATTCTGTGGTAATGGATAAGTACATGCACATTACTCACGTCTTAAGCTGCGAGTGCGCATACTGAGTCGGTTGCGCATGAGCTGAAATGCAGGTGAGAAAAGAATATCGATTGAATGGTTTTATTTGTGTTTAATACGTGTATGACATAGAATTTTAAAACCAAAAGTTTTTAGTTAGTAGTTGTATATTGATAATACAGTCATTTGAATAGACCGATCGGAAAGCTTCTCACCTAGATCGAGGGTTAAGTTTTTTGAGGGTTTGCAGATGGAAAAGTCTCAATGGTATCACTGCTTCGCAATATAATAGTATGTAGTCTAGTCAGTATATTACCATTGAGAAACTGGATATAGTAGATACTGAAGACATTTTCAGGAATTGAAGTGTCGACGTTTGGAAGAGTCCTACAGAACCAGCAATAGAGGTTTTTATTTACGTTTTTATGCTGTAGTGATTATTATGCCACAAAATTGCAGTCCATGGCATCAACTGAATTGACGATAGAGCGATCCACCACTTTTATAATTTGAAAATACTCTGAGTATCTAACACTAGCAGTTCCTCGTGGTTACACACCCGCTGCTCAGCTCCTACTGTTCGTAGCGTGATGTTTTATACCCTTAGAACTTCCTCGAGAAATGGACTATCCAATAACATAATATCTCAATTTGAACCAGTAGTTCCTAACATTAGCGCGTTCAAACCAATAAAAACTCTTCAGCTTTATGATATTAGGTACCTAGTTTAATAGACATCACTAATAAAATATTTATGCAGACTTGTTAGCAAACATATATAAGTTATTAAATGTCAAACTAAACTAAACGACCTCAAACAGTGTCTCGCACGATCTTGAAGGGATAAGTCGTAGTGACTACCCTTGGAACTGAGAAGGTGCTTCATAGGTGTGATTCACTCATTTGATGGAAACCATGGTTTCTTTCCGTAACGATTCATCATCTTTCTAACCTTAGTGAGGGTCGATTTTCAATGTAAATAATTTATTTATTTATTTATTAGAAAAGTACAGCCACATCACATACACACATAACATTAAAATTTACAGTTTAAAATAAGAGCGGTCTGATGCACGTGAATAAAAAATAATAATTTTCAACACATTTGCTCGTAAAATGCATTTACAAAGCCTGTATACTGTGTTCGAAAGTTAAAAATTACGGACCATACAACGCAGCGTGCGGTAAAATAGGTACTCTCAACTAAGTACCTATTTTACCGCACGCCCCCTTGTAGAGCAGCGTGCGTTTTCTTTACGGTTTTTTTTTAATTTCCAAAAAAAAGAATTCCACCAAAGAGTTTCACATTATGAAAATACACAACCTGACTGATCGAACCTCCTTGGAAGAGCTTTTGCTCAACTCGGGCGCCTTCGGCGCCTCGGGCGTACGTTATCTACTCGTTTGTAAAAACCAACTTTCCGCAATAGTATCATAAATAACTATTATGATACTAGTGCGGAAAGTTGGTTGGGCGTACCGTAGTCACGAGTTTGTAAATACCAATTTCTGCACGTGTGTCATACAATGTTTTTCAACACATTTATCCATATTAATATCAGATTGCTCCCTTGAACTTAGATTAGTCGCAATAATTTTTGAAGTTCCTAATATGAAAATGGCGCGACTTTGAAAATGGCGCCACATGCACGTGGTGAAAATTAGAACTACATCTTTCATCTCATTTACTCTTTAGTATTAAAGTGAGACAACGAATTGAGCAAAAGCTCTTCCAAGGAGGTTCGATCAGTCAGGTTGTTTATTTTCATAATGTGAAACTCTTTGGTGGAATTCTTTTTTTTTTTTTTTTTTGGAAATTAAAATCGGAAAGAAAACGCACGCTGCTCTACAAGGGGGCGTGCGGTAAAATAGGTACTTAGGTGAGAGTACCTATTTTACCGCACGCTGCGTTGTATGGTCCGTAATTTTTAACTTTCGAACACTGTATACAGGCTTTGTAAATGCATTTTACGAGCAAATGTGTTGAAAATAACTATTCATGCACATACTGGGGGTGATGTTTACACCGCATTTACTGATACTGTTAGCCTACATCATCTAGATGGCGTTGTGTGATGGTTGTGGAATATTATTATATTATCATCCCACTGCTGGGCAAAGGCAGATCTCCAGTTTTCACGATCCAGGGCCAAAGTGGCCCAAAGTGGACCACCGCATTTAGGAACAGTATTTTGAAATGTATCAGATATGAATGCAAGCAACTTGGTCATTAATTACATACACCATAGACGTATAAAACCGGATGCTAGTGCCGGCATTTTTTATGGACCTGCCTCAACGAATCAGTTTCAGGGTACCGAACGGTGTTAAATGTATAGCGGTATCATCTGAGAGGACAGGCGCAAGGTAATTGAAGAAGCAGGATGGATTTTTTGCCAGTAAGTTTTACAGTCCCTTCCAAAAGAAACACGAACACAGGGGCCACGTCGACACTTGTGGCTTACGAACTGTTTCCCAGAAATGATAAAAATTAGCTGAATATGCAAAGATAGATCTCGTAGAAGTGCAGGACAAAATCGATACACTTTGGCGACCAGTGATACACTTTGGCGTATGATAGAAAAATCTAGAAGTCAATGGAGAGAGCCTTTTGCCCAGCAGCGGGGTGATCCATGGTAGCAATATCAGTATGCAAAGACCGAGAAATGTTTTTGCTAAAACAAATTGGCAGGCAACAATAAGTTGTCATAAATTACTTAGTTATTTGTTATAACTGATGAGTGATGGCCATGTAACGATCATTTGATGTCTACTTACAGTGGTAAACTTGTCAATTGATGTGTTATTATGTGGGATTTGCATGCAATCAGTGTTTTTTTTTGCTGTATTTGTTATTTCCGCATTCTACTACCGTTTTATTTTAGTTTCATTCATTTTTGCTTGTCTATTCATAAATAAAATAAAGATTTTTTTATGATTGTTTCTAAAAAACTACTGAACGGATATTTTAAAATTCTTGCAGCTACCTTAAGCTACGTTATTACTGAATAACGTGAGCTGTATTCCATTTAATTTTCAAATTACACTTTTGTAAAATCAGGAAGGATACTATAAGGTCTACAACAAAATAAGAGTATCACAACGTTTGTTCTTGTTGATCAGGGGGGGTATTACAACGTCTTATTCCGGCGAGTGAAAGTGACAGAGCAATACGAGTCGTCTAGCTCCATCTCGTTCATTCACTGGAACAAGCCTGGTTTTAAGACGGTGTAAAACACCCCTGGGCTCAATACCAGTCTAAACAGATAGAGGTCTAGTAGAAGATAAGATGATTGATGAAGAAGAATTTCAGGTTCCAAAAACTGCTGACATAAAAACTTTCCCAGGCTAAAACCTGCTAAAATTTACTCCAAGATGTGTTCAAAGATTTTTTTTAAAATAAAAACTGATATATGCCAAAAAGTCTTCAAAATGTATAAATTAGAGGCATCTGGTTGTATTAGACCCAACCACAACATGTTGGTAAAAAGCTGCGCAGGAGCATGACCTACTCATGACGGCTCAAAGCCAAAGTAGTTCCATTGTGGAAAAGAGACAGGGCTACACATATACAAATCATTTGGTGTCACCTCCCTCATTGTAACTACTCTGACTTTAACTCCTCATGGACTCCTCATAGACCACCAGGTGACGAAAAAGGGACCACTCCTTTCCCCAACAACGTAATAATTACAACTAGAGACACAAAACTCTAGAATCTACATTAGCTAGTGTTGGTATTGACGGGAATTAACGGTCAAGGCTCACTTGTCGCCACACATGCGCGTGCGCCGGCACCGGTGAATTGCGCCGATGTGTGATACATGGCCGCTAGGCAGTTATGATTGGGCCGCGGATCTGTTTGTATGGTGACAGTATTTATTTAATCGCAGAAATAGAGTCAAATAAGCATATGATGGATGTAGAGAGACATATCTCTCATGATGAAAATAAGAAATTTCTTACAGTGCTGCGATGTCTTTTTCAGACGATCCCAACAGGTGTTAGGTCCTATTGGGAACTATCAGTTTGCTAAAACCTCCTTGAGGCGTTGATTTTAGATTCGTTACTGTCGATAACATATTAATTCGTTCAACCAATGCAGTCGATTCCTAAGGGTTTCGTATTGCTACGTCTGTTCTGTTGCTACGACGACTTGTAATAGCACTGAATATTTGATTTTCGAAACTTGTGGTCGGGGCAACACTTTTTTTTTCTGCCATTCTCCCCTATCAGACGTCACAGTACCATTTACTCCTTTTTCATTCATATCATTCCTTAGACAACCCATCCATCTTTTCTTTGGCCTTCTCTTCCTCTACATCCATCAATATTCATAGTAATCTTTGACACTAGGATAAATCACAATAAACCCGGTTTTCAATGAGTGCTGAGCTTTTAAACCGTCACATACGAGTAACAGAGCTAATAACATTTTAGTATATAATAACTAATAACCATTTACCTATGTATTAACATTTTACTTAATGCCTTGTTTTATAGTAAAATATACTCACAGTTTAGAACTTTGATACTTAGACAGGTTTAGATTTCTAGGACAGCGGTTTTTTATTCGGGATTTTCAATTTGTTTTGGTAACTAAATCTAAGCTATAGAAAATTTGGCCACTGGTAGGGTAGTAAAGGGTGACTCGCCGACAGATCAAGGACCAGACCTGCGCTGACAGTGCTACTTGTTTTATGACTACCTTTGTTCACAGGGTTAAAAATATCGCCACTTAAATACATGAAACAGATTAGTGATGATTCATTGGCGTTATATACTGCAGTTCATATAAATAAATAGCGCATTATCTTAGTAGATCATGAGGTGTAGAAAGAAAAAGATTCAATAATTTAATGGTAATAATTTGGCAGCAAACACCTGTCCTAACGTTAAATGTTGAACACAATGATACGGTTAGTTATCTAGTGCCAAAGACGCGCGGATTATAAAGGTAATTTATATTCTTTACTAGTTGGTACTATTTGGAGAGCAGTGGTGGCGCAGTGGTATCGTTCTCGACTTACGATTTGTAGGTCGTGGGTTCGAACCCAGCTTGGCGCATTACTTTGTGTAATTTACTTCATCACCACTGCTCTCAAAACGGTGAAGGAAAACATCGTGAGGAAACCGGCATGTCCTAAAACCATCAAATTCGAAGACATGTGACATCTGCCAATACGCACTGGGCCCGCGTGGTGGATTATGGCCCACTCCCTCACACAAGAGAGGAGGCCTGTGTCCCACCAGTGGGAACGTTATAGGCTGATGATGACTAGTTGGCCCGGCAAACTTCGTAACGCCTCAGAAACAATTAAAAAACCTTTTAAACCTTCCCTGGACTACACAAAATAATTCAAAACCAAAATCAGCCAAATCGGTCAAGCCGTTCTCGAGTTTTAGCGAGACTAACGAACAGCAATAGGTTTTTATATATTAGAAGATCAAAATGTTTACTATTACTACAATAATTCCCAGTCTACACCATAACAATAGCTATGGTTACTGAATAATAACTAAAAAGCATCGATTTACGTTCATAAAGATAAATATGATTGCAGAAAAACTTGATGTGGCAAAACTATCCTAGAATGTACTTAACATGTAAATAATCAATTAATTGCAATTTAGAACAGAAAAAATGAAACCCAGTGTTGCAAAAAGGCTATTTTTAGATTAATAAACATCTTCAATCAGTGATAACTTTTTATCATGTTGCACCCACAATCAGCTGTTTGAAATTGGGTCACACACACTACCGAATCACAATACATTTCCTACATCGATGGCCATTTTTTTAATAATTTTTCTTTTAACTGCTGAATTTTGAAAAGCTACAGCAAGATATTTGTCGGTAAGTGGATTAGTACTTTGTGTAGGCTGCTTAAGGTTTTTAATCCATATTTTGACCGCTGCACTACGCAACGGGTAACACAGCTTATTAAAAGCGAAGTATTTGATTTCAAACCCTCGGTTCCTGAACAAGGGTTGAAATCTAGAGTTCTAAAGCCAGCCATACCTTCGTTTACCGTCAAGTTTATGGCGGGCTTGAAGTGGCATCTGGTAAACGTGGTGATTATAGCATGTGCATAAAGGGTCTACTCCTGTAGCCATACATCATCAAGAGCTGGCATAATAGTGTGCTTTTATTAGGCAATACATTTAACAGACTTTTAGCTCTGTTTTTTTTTTCTTTTCTTTTCTCCCTTTTTTTTATGGCGACAGTTCACTGGAACAGCTTGCGACCCACGGATGCCCCTCAAGTTAAAGGGGAAAATATACAAATCCGTGATTAGACCTGTCGTATTGTTTGGATCGGAATGCTGGGCTGTGAAAAAGATGGATGAGAAACGATTGCATGTAGCAGAGATGAGGATGTTGAGATGGATGTGTGGAGTGACAAGAATGGATAAAGTAAGGAATACGTTTATAAGAGGAAGTTTGAAAGTGGCACCTGTTACAGAAAAAATGAAAGGAAGTGGTCTGTCTTGGTATGGACATGTGATGAGGAGGGATGAGACTCATGTGGCTAAGAGAGTGATGAGTATGAATGTTGATGGATGGAGAGGAAGGGGAAGGCCAAAGAAAAGATGGATGGATTGTGTAAGGGATGATATGAATGAAAAAGGAGTAAATGATTCGGTGACGTTTGATAGGGGAGAATGGAAGAAAAAACGTGTTGCGCCGACCCCAAGTAAAATGGGATAAGGGCAGGAAGATGATGATGATAGCTCTGGTGAAAGTTACCATAAAGTATTATTAGGTTCTCATACTGACACAATCAACTTACTAAACTATCCATGAAACCGCGCCCAAGCATGAATAATACTACAAAATTTCACGCAACGAAAAAATTTGGCAACGCCTCCCATCATCAAATTAAGACACTGAAAACAATGTGTAAGACCATTAGTATAAATAAATATAATAATGAGTCGCACACGCATGTCCAAATGATCCGTTCGACCCCGCTACTACGGCATTTCGACAATTAATCATATATTTAGGACGCGATCGCAAGACTCGCGAAATTGCGCGCGAGCAGAATACTGATCGGGATTTTCGTTCGCGAATTTTTCTAAATTAACATTTTGATGTGTTTATATATTATGTTCTCATGGTTCTTTGGTGCTGTGGTGGCAGAAACCTTCAATGGGACAACAACATAGAGTAACATAAGTGGTTTCAAGTCTTGTGCTTTTGATTAACAAATTGTTTTGTTTTTGTTGGAAATTATTCAATGGGAACTCTTACTCATCAGTTTAAGAATCATCAAATCAAATAAGCTCTCCCACCCTGAGTGGAGCGAAAGGGACTGTTAGACTTGTACTGTTTCCTTTAATTGTCCTTATCCCGCGACAGTTTACAGACCCTAAAGCTTAAACTAATAGAGCTAGGCTTAAAGGGCCTTTTTCAGTGTTATTTGAGCTGGTTTATGTGACCAGCTAAAATCTAGGCATTGATCAGTGAAATACATTGAGCAATTAGATCTACGACTTCTCCCCACCTAAAACATTAGGAAATGTCGAATGGCGGGCCTTTTTGGAGTACCACCTACCATCTCAAAATTTACGTTGTAAATGTGGTGATATTTGTTATAAAATGTTATCGACTACAAAGTGGCGATTGTTAAGGTAATCTGTAGAAGAATTAAAGAAAAACGTTTAATAAATGATTGGTTTTTTTCATCGATGGGAAAACCTTTTCATTTAAAAGAAGAGATCAGTACCCCTTTTTTTTTTTTTTTTTTTATCGTGGTAAAATCATCAAATGAGACCTCCAGCCCCGGGCAGGGCGGGAGGTACTGTCAGACTTGTACTGACTAAAATCCACGGTGTCCTTCAGTAGCCCTTTATGTTCCGGGGTCACGGTAATAGGAATAAATCCCGCGACCCCGGCAGGCTTTGGCCCTCTGAGAGGGGGCCCCGTCATTTTGCTGACAGCTCTTTGAGGCGCGCGTGGAACACGACGCGCCGTCGACCCGGGCATGGTCCATGGTCGGACAGCGAGTTGCCCTTTACTCGCTGTCCGCATGCCCGCGCCTACGGTGGCCGGAGATCGTCTTGCGACGTACGGCGCCGTGGGCGTACACCACTGCGGTTGGGGCGGAGGGAGGACACTGTCCTCTCTCTCTCGCGGCCCGCCGCCTCCTTCACGAGCATTACTGCCTCGCAGAAGGGGCGGCGGACCCGCTTCCCACTCCGTCTCGCTACGCCAGCATGCCGCGAAACCACGCGGGCGCGAGGATGTCTCCGCCTAATTCGCCGCCGTGAGGCACGTCGGTGCTTGCCAGCTGGGCAAGTCTTGCACCGTATGCTCTACTGTGTCTCCGGGCGATCTTCGAGTGGTGACACCCCGGCGTTCCTCCTTTCCCATCAGCCCAGGTACCTCCCGAAACTCCGTTCCGGTGAGGACCTGCGTCATGCGATCGGTCAGGACGCGTGACGTCTCTCCAGCCACTCCTCAAAGAGGGGTCTTACCGCCGCGAGATCAGTACCCCTAGCACGAGTTTTCACTATTTTACTTTACAGAGTCCTTCCAGTATTTACAGCGTTTATGGAAAAATGGAACAGCGCCTCTGGTGTGCGAAGAAGGAACTAATATTTTCCTTGACAATTGTAATTTTTTTTAATTGTCAAAGTACTAGTTTACTTTACGTCTCAAATACTGAATACTCGTGCTGAAGGTACTGAAGTAAAGTCTGAGTTTAAGTTCACATTTTACGAATATACACACATAACATCTCAAAGACCGAAGTCTAGACAACATACTGCACGTAGCCACAATACCCTCAAGTGCAAATCGAATCGTATATTGTGTCACAACGTTACATTGAAGTAGATACATATTCCTTTGACGCAAGCGCGTGTTTGTGATTTTCATAAGTGTTGCGTGATGGCCGAGTTAGCGGCTGGCAGGCAAGGACGGACATATTGTGATGCTTAACTGTTCGTATTATCTTGTATTAAGGTGGAAATTGTTGCTAGGTTAGGTTTGTGGAGGATTGTATAAGAGCTGAAGATCCAGGCAATATGTTTTCATGTCTCCGATGAAAGCTTTTGGCATTTCCAGTGCCATAACTATCCGCCCAGTGTGAGATTCTTAACTGCGCGATGGTCTATCCAATTGTGGTCTTGGTCTGGCCATTTCTGTATCCTCTAAAAACTTGTATCTGGGACTGCGCCATTGGCACACCCCTATTTTCGGGCTGGGTGTTTCAGGCTTGACATGGGTATGCTTTCCGTAGCTTTTGTATGTAATGTCAAACAATATATTTTGAGTTCAATCATCGTTTGCGTTGACAGAATGACACATTCTTAGTCTAGTCCCCAGTGATACCTAAACCTCAAGTTAACTGAAACATAATAATAAAAGTAATTGCTTCAAGCTGTGTTAGTTTCCAGATTTTCTTCCTTTTAAAACATCCTCCAGTTTTGCCTTTTAAGAGTGACAAGAGTGTTTCCTCTTTCGTCAATCCGGAAAAAACATTAGATTAACCAAAACAACAAGTTCTCCACCTATGCTTACGCATGGGGCAAGTCCCAGGAGAAATTAACAAGAGTTCTTCGTGGTTCCTCCCCAGAGAACAAAATCTAAAAAATATTCCATTTAATAAAGGTAAACGTAGGGTTTTACTTTGATACGTTCTCCCAAATTCAATCAATCACTTCATAAGACACAAAACAAAGTCTACGACATGCAGGCAGCACGATATGAATTACTACGAATTACCTAATACATACTTACACAAAGTGACGTATTCCTACGTAGTACATAGTACTACAGATACAGCGGGATTACTCGACATAATTAGTGATAATGTACTGACGCACGGTCGACGTGGATAGCGAAACGTGGAATCAAAATTCGGCGCCATTTTGTTTAGCTCACTACAAAATGGAGGCGTTGGTCGATTGGACTTCGGGAAGCTTTTGCTTTGAGTAATTCTCAGGTCTTTTAAATCTGGCCTGTTGAATTAAGCGGGTGGAATACTGAATGTATTTTGTATTGGATTTCACATTTAAGAAGCATAGAAGCTGCTGAACACATACCTATAATATTATGTCAATTAACGTTGAAAGCTATCACCATTTTTCAATTGACTCTCAACTGACTCAGGCGAAAATATACCTCATAACAAGCTTTAAAGAGACTCATTGAGGCTCTCGATGATGTTGATTTTGATGATGACGCATATGTACCGGTATAATAATGGGAATGACAAGCCACTACAAAGTCGGATTTTCCCTAAAACATCATGGGCCTTATTAAAGGCCGGGATTGTATTTAAAAACTTGTTTGTTATTATACAGGACTGTCAAACCTTTATTTATTTTAGACTCACTGTACCAAAATAAAGGTAGCGCCATTTCCCCACTTATCAGATAATCGCAATAATCTTTATTTTTACTGGTATCTTTGGAATCCGCACGTTTGGGTAGATAAGTGGGCGCCGTATCATTTCGCAATAAAGTTTTGATTTCATTCGGGTTCCCACGAGTGGCGCACTACTAATTGTTTTATTTTATTAGTAGTTATTTTTTCTTACAAGGACTTCTACAGCGCACGATATCCCGTTTTTCATTCAGTGAATTCTAAGAGCATATGAGGCTTCTTGCTAAGGTAATCACAACCACAAAAGTCACTGAACTGCAGACCCCAGCGTCTGTAAAAAAATGGTGAGATAGACACAGATTTAAAAGTCCGTATTTCGGTATCCCACGTGTCAAAAATAGGAAGTAATCAAATGTGTAAATTACTAAAATAATAACTCCATTGAGAGCAATTTATTGTCGCTCAATAGACACGTTTTTTTCTCTCTAAATAACACTAAAGTATTGTCGGCAAAAAATGTGTATGAAGTTATTATTTTTGGATGGCGATTTAAATGCCTTTAGCATACATTTAATTTATTACGTAACGCATTTTCCTAGACTTTGAATTTAGCACTTCATAGCAAAATAAGCGGTTATTAAAGATAATAGCGTGGAGTGTCCATAAAGTTTCCTGTCCGTTCGTCTCGATAGTGGGTCCCCGTTTCAAAACGAGGTTTAATTTTCAGATTAAGTATATCTTAATCTATAGTTATATATCTATAGTTATGAGGCATGTTTAAGACCAATAAAAAACGATTTCTACGAATTTTCTTCCCAATGTAACTACCGTCTCTTGTAAAAAATCTTCAGAAGCCCATAACCAACGTAACTGGCCAACAATGACGTGGCATACCCATAATAATGGTGGTCGATGATGACTGGTAGTTTCTCGCGGAAGCCATGAAGCCATGGCAGCACGGCTTCCCGTCATTACCCTAATCACGGCTGTGCTCTATGGACGACTGGGCGTGCGACAAACATGGCGTCGTGACGTAACGAATTAATTGTAAATACTATACTGTATACTGTGGTTGCTTTCAAGCGTGCTGCAGGTCAGAAGAGTAAAAGAGAGTTTTTTTTGTTATATCTGAAGGTTGTATTGTTAAATATTAGCTTTAAAGCTTCTAGAAGTCTTTACCTGCTGCCTAAAAAAGGCGGCAAATAAGATGGCGGAGGCGAAAATGGCGCCAAATTTTTTATTGTCTTTGATTCTCTCTCCAGACTTGTTTTTATTATTTGACACAATTTTGCTCTGCACTGTAGTGAGAGGTAATGGAGACAGTCTATGATGGAGTGAGCCTACCCAGAAGAAGCCTGTTCACTCTAACTTTGAAGGGATTCGACTTGTGTGTTTTTTTGTTTTTCGATTATAAGATCAACTTAACCTATCGCAAACTAAATATGATCGACATAATTATTATACCTACGGAACGTTGTATGCTTTTTGCTTGGAGGCACGCCACTGACAAAAAACAGTATTTTCAATATCATAACACGGTATGCCACAAATAACCTTTCAAAGGTAGTTTAAAATAGAGTGCTAAAAATAGTACAACAAAACACTGTTTAAGCATGAATGGATGGTACAGTTCCCACCGCTGGACATAATAGCAATTAATTCATAATTTGAGCGATTCATGCGATGAATCGGGGCTTTTACACAGTGTGTACTACGTTTCGGCTGTTTTGTATAGCATCCCAAGCTTGTTTTGAGAATTGTGTGGTGGTTATGACGTCATTAAAGCTTACTGCTCTTCATATTTTAGTTTCTGAATGGTCTACTTTCCTCATAGGCTTGCACTTGCTTGTCATTATGATGTCACCTTACTGAAGAAGATAGTTGGGAGGAAAAATGGTTACCTACATTAGCCATGTGCACGAGTTTCCGGGACATTTTGGCTTATTTACAACGACCATTTACCCTGAATAACAAAAGTTGGAAGTGTGGGGAAAGACTTCTAATAAAGGATAGGCAAAGAGTAACAGTTTCATTTACAAATCCAAAGAACTCCATTAAAGAGTGCATAGAACATATTTATCTGAAAATATACCGACCATTGAGAGAGCTTTGTTTTCCATTGAGTTCTCAAAGCAAAATTCGCATCAATATAACTTCGGAGTAAGGTGCAACTTATATGCGATAGTGTAACATTTCACAAACGCACTTAAATCATGCGTAAGCGCAGTTGCAGATGCGAAATATCCAAATTACAACATCGCGTCAGAATTTTAAGAAAAAACCGGTTTGCGCAGTCAATAAATCGCTACTAACTGATACTTTAATCTCGTGTGGTATAATCGGTTAATGACAAACAACACGCGATGTGATATTTTGTCCCACTGACCGACCATGTTTTAAAACACTGGATAAATTGAGGCGGATCTTTTAATTGATTCGAGTAATCTTTGTCTGTCACAGTTTAATATGATGCAAGGATGGAAATGATGTCAGGGATCCATTCATATGCGTTCATTGGTGATTTTTGTGTAGTCACTTTAAGGCACTAAGACACACTTGCCATTCGAGTTGTCTATTGCCCCAATTTTATCTATATCTATTTCAGGGTTGCTTGTAATCTTAAGTCAGTTGTCCAGACCCTTCTGTGTTTTTATTTTATTTTAAATGGGCCTTTTAACTTTGGTAAGGCCAAATCAAATCTAGTGCAGAGGCCGAAGATCACCCACCTCACCCAGAAGAAGCTGTCTCGTCCCGCAGCGACCGAACACAGTAAAAACTTTTTGTCGTTGGACTTCCATAGGGTGTTGTCTGCAATCCAGGAGGCCCTGATGAGGCTCACCATAGCCACTGGGATCGCTCACATGTGGGACTGTTAAAGATAGCCTGTGATGCCATTAACCAGGATAGACAGCTCCCATCTCTAGTAACCAGTCTCATTAAAGCTCATAGACGTCCAGCCAAAGCTCGGCATTCCATTGTCACTGCACCACTACACAAAAATATCAATCACAGTCCGAACTCCGAACTCTCACGGTCATTTGGCCTTGATAAGTGTGCAAATGACGTTCTTCCTTTGACCAAGGACGTGAAATCGCGTGAGAGACTACCCGGGTCGCTCTGCCGTGACATTTCCGTATCGTACTGTAATCATTACTCATTTGTAGTAAACTCAGTTTTACTATTTCAAAGGTAAATTGAGTGTGAATCACGGTTAAGCGGTGTTTAGGGATTAAGCTACACGTGTGATGGTTGTTTTGTATGGTTGAAATTGGGGCAGCCTTGCCAACGACCTTGTTGTGTGGCGATTTTTTGCAATAAGTCATGTCGTATTATCGTTAAAAAGGTAATAGAAAAAAAATGTGTTTTCTACAATTCTGTAGAATACACAAATTTGACACAAACTTTCACAAAATTATTGCATCAAAATAAAAGGGCAGATAATTTTTAGGAGATTATCAGTCTTTCGATTGAAGAAGAGATCTCAAGAATGCCCAATTACCAGCGATAATGGAAAAGGAGTGGATATAAAATGTGGTGCGATTAAAGAGACCTGTGTCAAGTGCCGAAATACTATAATAGTCTCATTCATTGACGACTGTGCGGTGTAAATGTGGTGCTACACCAGAAACGATGAGGCGCTTGACATTTGTCACTGCGTGCCCTGCAGATTTTTCTTTTCATGACGAATGGACGCTTCTAAGGGTATTAAACTCGTTTAGATTGTTAGTCAAGAAGAAGAATCTACATTCTGTTGTAGGATATTTCAAGATGCACAAGTTCATTATGAATTTTGAAAACATGCCATCTTTTTTATACAAGCCATTGAATGAGGTTACGAAACAAAACACAATCAGGTTTGCAAACTTCATGTAACTTCAAGTTGTGCACGATAGCCATCGTGAATACTAATGTTTCATTCATAGCGGACACCTAGACAATGTTATTATTACCGGCGCTGCCTGCGCCTGCGCCGTCACGCACCAAAGTGTTTGTTAAACACCTATAGAGGGACGTGGGACTAATATTGAAGAGGATTTTGTTGTCTGTGAGTTGGGTAACTTTCACTGAACTGTGTAACGATCTGGATAGGATATTAAGGTAGTTGGAGCTGACTACAATGAATTTGCGATGTTTATAAAGAAGAATGGAAGTCTCTATCCTGGCTGGGGTTTATAGGTTAGGTCAATAATAAGTCTCCAAAATTCTGTTACTGCTACTAAATGCTTTTTGTGGTACAGGTGTAAAGTCGGTTCGGTGTTTACCTAATGTTCTTTTTGGTATATCATTTTAGGCAATTGCATTATTCTCATTGAAATAATAGTCTACAGTAAGCAAGCGGACCGCATTTCAACTGCAATCCAATCGTATGCAGTTGACATGACTGCAATAGAACTGCAAACCAAACGGCAAAGATTGCAGTTCTATTGCAGTCGGCGTGCAATCGGACTGTACTTCTGATTAGAGCCTACAATAACGTTAACGACACCCATGTTTTTCGGTGGCAAACTTGTGACACAAGAACATTAGTTTGCCTAAAAACTTTTAAATGTTCTTTAGGCAAAGCAGCAATTTTCGATGTTGGGTTTTTACTTAGCCGTGTAAAGCACTTTAGCTGGCAATACACAGTCCTGGTAAAGCTAAAAAAGTATTTAGGTTTATTGCAGCAATAGCTACGACTGCTGACAGACGACCTTATAAAGGTCGCCGGAAGACGCTGGATGCAGGTCGCTTGCAACCGGTATATGTGGAGATCAAAAGGGGAGGCCTATGTTCAGCAGTGGACGTCCTATGGCTGAGATGATGATGATGACCGCCAGATTATAAGTGGAACACGTGTATTTGGGCCTTTAAACTCTAGATTCCGTAATCATCATCATCATATCAGCCGTAAGACGTCCACGTCTGAACATAGGCCTCCCCTATAGACTTCCAATAGGACCGGTTGGAAGCGGCTTGCATCCAGCGTTATCCTGTGGTCTTCATAAGATCGTCTGTCCACCTTGTTAGACTCCGTAATTATCCTTCAACAATTTAATAATATTTATCATTTTAGCATCAAAATATAATCGAAGTTCAAATCGTGAATAAGCAAAACGTTTTTCCTGTACAATTTTGAAAGTATACTAATATTTTGATAGCTAATAGTCTAATCGGAGTATTGTTTAAATCTGATAGCAACTTAGATTGCGATAATTTTACCAATCTGTTTTATTATGTAGTTAGTCATTGATAAGTTTTGGAATATTTTTATTGTTGTTGGCTGTAGTGGCGCTTAGAGCTTACGTCAGCAAGAGGAATGTAAAAAAGGCTATCAAATGATGTAAAGCCCGGTTTCCATGCTAACGGAGCGGAAACATTAATGGCTCAGCGGGTGAAAAGAGTAAAAATGAGCTAGCTCTGGGAACGTAAAAACTATTTGTTGGTGGAAATGCAAGTATGTAGTTTGCGCTTGCGAGTTTAACGAAGTCATTAATGGGTCCGTTCCGCTCGCGGTGGCAAACCGGGCTTAAAACTTTTAAGCAGGTTTTTGAACGTTCTGTAGTTTCTGAGAAAAAAGTGATAGATATTATTTACTACGCATTGATAGAATATTTTGATATGAAATCATTAGATAATAATTGTAAAAAGAAAAATAAAGCTTCACTGCTGTAATCCGCAAAAGATTAGACCCAGCACAAATTCATTCCCTCAATGAAAAAAAAAATTGTTACCATTTTTAGACTCATTTCTAGCACAGACAGACAGCAATTTATTTACATACGACAAAGTTGCAATTGAAATAAAACGGAAAACATTTTTCCACTCATTAGATTAGCACCACTTATGGCTACCGGCCCTGAATGGGGCCTAGACCCACATACTACCCCCATTAGAACATAACAGTTATATTTATAGTTGTGGTTTATTTACCATTGGATTCCAATTAGTTGTTAATTTATGAGAGGCAATTAAGTTTAGTCGTTAGGGTTTTCTAGGCTTCCCTCGGCTAAGATGGCCATCTTTTTTATCGTAGAAAAATCATCGAAAATCTTCGGCGCAGGGTGGTGCGGGAATGGACTCTCAAACTCGTTTTAACTAAAATCCAAGGTGTTTCTTCCATTGCCGTTTTCTTAACAGGGTCTGACATTTGGCAGGCGTTTAGCCCTCTATGGGTATCCCGTCAGATTTGCTGATAGCTCTTTGAAACGCGCGTGGAACGAGACGCGCCGTAGACCCCGGCATGGTCCATGACGGACGGATAGGATTGCGAAGTACCCATTACTCGCCAATCACCTCGCAAATTCCATTGCCGTGAGCCCATGGACGAGGGCCGTCTTCTGGCACTGACTGCGTGTAGACTCTGGTCCACCGATCTTAATGCATTTAAGAGATATGGCCTACCCAATCCTACTTCAACCTAGCAGTTGCTGGAGTGGTGTATAAGGGCAGCTGTATATGTAAAACAGAGTATCTGCTAGGAGACGGTATGACTACCTCCTAAATCACTTGGAATGTTGTTTTTAAGAAACATTGTGGTTTTATTGTTTTCCTTATTATTTTCCTTTATAATTTTTACTAATTCCCTTGTTAGGTATCCATTGTGGTAAAGTGTAGTTAGTTGGTAGGTACCTATTGTCTGTACTGTTTGTTTGAAATGTTGAAACTTTCAAAATACACTAATGTTTTAGTTATTTAAGTCCTTTATTTTGTATTTTAGAAACCGTAAACAACGGAAGCCCCAATAGGAAATTGAGTTAAAGCTACGAGCTAACGTTTTTCCGTACCAACACCAGTCTGAAAATGGGCACGGACGATCCGCTATAGAATCAGACAGAAAACAGACTAAGTAGAGATTGAACTCCAATGAAAATTCCTCCGTCATTTACTTATGAAATATACCTGAACGGGATTTATTTACAATTTCAAGAAACATTTTTCCAACAGATAAAAAAATCTTGGAATAAAACAAGCCAAGATAAAATCCATCCAAGCCCTTACATAAATCTACGCAAGTACTACAAAATATCTTGAATGGAAACCATGAATGAACTGACGTAGTCCATTATATGCTAATGCTATCGGAAAATCATCTTAATTGCCCACCACAATAGGGAGAAAATGGCTTGTATCCGCTGCGATGACAGCTACCAAGGATGACTGGTCTGTCGTATTTAATTATGTATTTTTTGTAATTAGTGTCTAATGAAATGGTTAGTTTTTTATTTCTTTAAGAATTATTATGTCAGATGAACGAGGTTCTTTAAATAAGGTTGGTCTATGAGCAGTGAGGCTGCATCGAAGAATTATGATAATAATATTAAATCTACTATTTATAATGATTAATTAATTTTATTGTCTTATAAGGACACTATTTACCTCTAAGTTATAGGTATGCATTATCAATGATATTCTACCAGGGGGGGTATTACAATGTCATAAAACCAGGCTTATTCCGGCGATTGAAAGTGACAGAGCTATACAAGTCGTCTAACGCCATCTCGTTCACTCACTGGAACAAGCCTGGATTTAAGACGTTGTAATACGGCCCCTGGTCGGGCTTTTTTTTAGTTTCCATCTCGCCTTCCAAAAGAGACCATCATATTCAGATTTATTCTATCCACAAGAATGTACGAGTACATGTTTACCATACTTTAAGCCACTACTAGACCGATTGTCTATTAAATTCGGAGAAAATGTGACGGACAGACGGACACAAGCGGAACCTATAAGAGTTCAGCTATCAGAGTCATATTTGGTCGTACAGAACCCCCAAAAATGTAAAATGTTTGGTCTCTTTTAAAAGGACTTTTCAATTTTGACGGCACGGCTAGCGCAGTAGTAGTAGTAGTAGTCGCGGGTTCTATTCCCGCACCGAGCAAATATTTGTATGATCTACAAGTTGTTCCGGGTCTGGGCGTTTGTGTAGTGTTCCTAGTGTGGGGCAACGTTTCTTTTTTTTAAAGAAAAAAGAGAAATATAAAAAGAAAGAATGAAACTTAAGAATACTTATTCAACTATTAAATCAATAGAGTTCCAGTCTGAAGGTTGTTAAGATTAAATGGCAATTTTTAACTTCTAGAAGATCATTATTTTATAACAATGTGTAATAATATCCTACTTACACATCATTACAAACACGTGTAGACATTGTTTCTACTTCCTACAAAGTTATCTGACATAACTCGTTCATTGATTCCTGTTAGTTGCATTTTATTGACACTAGAACTGAGATTTTTTTTTGTACACTTCGTTGTGTACTAGAACATACTATTTATAAGTTAGAACATTTCCATCCTAACCATTCCATCTTAACATTCAAAGATACTCAAAAAACTGTGACTGAAGTAATTGATCACCAGAAGTAGACTTGTCATGCAACATACACCATACACCATCAAGTTTACCGGACGTTGCTTCCAGCGCACTGCAAACGTGACAGTCGACTGGATCATGTATAGCTGATTTAAGCAACAATTATTAAGGAATTCATTTCCTACAAGAACTTTACGATTAGAGATTTCAAGTCGCATACAATGGGTAATACTCGTCAAAAACACAGAATATTCCTTTTCTGCCTCTTCATTTTTTAGCCCTTTTTTCCCAATGCTGGCCAAATGCCTCCCCCATATCCTTTCAAGGTGGTCTGTTCTAGTGCCACTTTGGACCAGCAATCAAGGTAAGCGTCTAGATCGTCCTGCCACCTCTTTTTGGATAGCCTCGGCGGCGTCGTCCATCCTCAAGCACCCTACTACCTACCACCTACTTATTTTAACTAAAATTTTATTAAATAAATAAGTATAAATATTCCACAACTATCACACAACGCTATCTAGTCCCTAGCTAAGCAGAGCTTGTGTTATGGGTAGGTACTAGACAACTGATAAACATACTTATATATGTCTAAATACATAAATATTATAGATAAATTACACCCAGACATGTAGAACAAATGATCATGCTCATCACACAAACATTTGTCCTGTCCTGGGTGGGAATTGAACCCACGACCTCCGGCATAGTAGTCAGGGTTACTAACCACTAGACCATCAGGCCTGTCAAAACTAACAATACTTTACAAGGAGACTGCATCTCTGACGTCCACAACTCTGTTACAGGGTAAAACCCCATGGTATGACTGGTTGCAGACACCACATCTACCCATCTCATTGCTAGTTAGTCAGTGCAGGTGCAACGATGTGACATGATGATAAGTCTAATGAATATCCTTCCCTATGCTGCAACGTTTAGATGACTTGTAAGTTAGAAGGAAGGAAAAACAATTTGGTAACTACTTTTCCTAAAGGTGTGTCAATACCTCTTTCGCATGGTACCCAGTTGTTTATTAAATATTCCGTAGGTAATTATATGTTGTGTTTTTAAGAGTGAGTCCAAACGAGCGTAATTTTTGAGTCCTGAGTAGCAGTTTCGGTCGCTTTCATACAAAACAAAAGACGCGACGCAAAATTTTAATGATAGCGACCGAATTTCTGCGACTCACGATTCAAAAATTACGCACGTTTGACTTCACCCTAAAAGTGTTGAGCTGGCCAGTAATTTACCACGATTCAACTACATCAATGGTAAAATGCTCATAATGTGCAAGGATCTTCACAAAGAAGATTGAAGCAATCGCCTTGGCCGGAATCAGTCGGATCACACCATCATTAATATTTACCATGAAAGTTTTAACAATGCAAGTCATAGAGCTTAATTTGTATTTTTTTATGTTCCCAATGCTGGGTGCATTGGGAACATAAAAAATACAAATTAAGCTCTGTGACTTGCATTGTTAAAACTCTAGGCCTCTCCTCTGTGTGAAGATCCAGCACCTGGACCAAGACTAGATGCTGGTTAATGCTACTGGCATTCCACAAGGTCACACTTACTACAGATTTACCACAGACTAAAAAAATATAGTACAAGTGGAGAAACATTATTATTTTTCACAGTCGAGCTGTAGGCGAGGGTAAAAATGGAGTGGAGGCCAAAACTAAAGACACTAGAAAGCATAGATAAAAAATGAAAACTTACAACTAATACTTACTCTTTCTTATTGTTGACTACAATGACTAGTTTCACTTTCCGCGGGCCCTTGGTCATTTTGCAGATATCCTTGCTAGTATCCAGTGGGCCCTTGGATAAAATTTTTAATAGGGGAATGTTTTCAGTTTCACAGCCTCCGCCGAGCGGGCGAGCCTCTCGTCACCTCACTGACATAATCACTTGTGTCGACCACTGTTCCTTCTCACACACATTTTGATTTATTATTCACTGTTTTGTCCATTTAATACTGATTGAATCACGTTCACTGATATACTGAATACTGTTTGTAGCTGGAATGATAAGTTATCGTCAACCGAGTCGCCTTTTTTAGTTACGTAAGAGGTTTAGCGCTAAGATATTTTGATTTTGATTGATGCAAGTTTTTTTTTTGCACGTTTTTGAAGTGATAGTAGGATTAGCTGTGATTACGATACGTTATAATCTTTAATCGGTATTAAAGAAAGTGTTGTAAATACGTAAATAAAGCGAAAAGATAATATGACTTTAAACAAATTGAAACTTTAGCACTGAAAAGAGAAATAAAAAACATGGATGATTGGCGGCTTATAAAATAACCTGTTAAAAGTGACGTAAATGGGACACGATTTTACAACAAAATACACAAATCTACTACTTTATTACGTAAAAAATCCGAGATTCACAAATTAGCGTACCTACCTACAAAATGACACGTTTTCGACACTACCCTCAAATTACACAAAAAATAAATTATGTAACAAACTTATAGTAAAATTCACACAAGTTAACCTGACCACGTAGTTAGACGAAATGGCCCACAGAATCCGTTTTACGTCAAAAAGATGATGAATGGTGATGTATGTGGCTGATTGTGAAGATTTTTGATAAAATGATAACAGTTATCTCGAACTCGGCGACTGAATATTTAGTGTAAAGTCAACATTTTACGGGCTTTCCTTTATTTTTCTGGCGTCATTTATTTGAGATTGTTGTTATGTGGTTTTTCATTAAAAAATTATAGCATTACCATATTATTTTGGCTTTTGAGATTACCATAATTTTGGCCATTATTACTGCTTTAGAAAACTCCATCAATATGCAAAGTTTTATTCGTTGGTTACAAATTTTCCCATATTTTACTGTAACAAGCCCACAGAAAAAAAGATGAATTTCATATTTTTCAGTCATTCAAAAAAACATTTTTCCGGAAATTAAGAATATTCTAGTATACAGGGTGAAGTTTTAACTGGGCGTGGATGGCAAGTTCGTAACTATGAGGAATATCGACAAACGTTGAAAGTAGTCTCGTGGTCCCGATTTTGACGAACTACTAAAGCTGGCACAACGGAGTTTAAAAATACCAAAATCCCTGGCCAGGAATGGACCCGCTGATTTTGGAAAAAATCACACCCTGTATTTTACATTACAACCGGTTCGATGGTGTTACTAAGTAAGGAGTCAAATTGAACTAAAAATAGCATTATTTTAAAGAAGAAACGGTAACTTATGTTTCAAATACAGTCTTTGCCTTGAAGTTTAATCAGTTTTTTTGTAATTATACGTTTTCCTTAAGTTTGCCGTATATGATTACTTCCCAGCATTTGATCCTTATTAGTAACACTATCGAACGGTGTAATAATACAGGGTGTGATTTTTTTTCCAAAATCAGCGGGTTCGATTCCTGGCCAGGATTTTTGATTTTTCTAAAATCCGATGATGCAGTTTTAGTTTTCGTCAAAATCGGCCTCGAGACTCCTTTCAACGTTTTTCGATATTCCTCATAGTTTCGAAAGTAGCCATGCAAGCCCAGTTGAAAAATTCACCCTGTATAAATTCCGAGTATTTTCCACTATACCACATTTTTTTTCCGATTCAAAACTAAGCCTAGGCAATAAATCATAATATCTAGCTGCCAGACAACTAAACATATGGAAGGTTTAGGATTTAAAAGATAAAATACGCATTAACATTCGTTTTATCTTTTAAACCACATTAATCTATGTTAGATAATATCTGACAACATAAACTAACATATTTGTTATAAAAAACTACGTCAGTGCAAATACACTTACGAGGTACGTAGATATATTTTTATTAACTTTTGGCGTCAGATAAAGAATTTTAAAGAGGTATTCCACGAAGGGCACCCGCTGACAATGGCACCTGAGCTACTTGCACCTTATCTATTCCACATAAGGCTCCTGTCAAAAAAAAAAGGTGCCAGGTGCCCTTAGTGGAATGAAAGCTCGATACAGCGTCGAAAGTTCAAAATAAAAAGATGCATTATCTAGAAACGACCATGACAGTGTAAAGAGCAAAAACTAAGTAGAATAGAATAGAAAAACATTTATTTGATATTGGACATACACACACAGAAATAATAATAATAAAATAGAATTAAAGATAAACACAATAAGAATTCTGATTGAGCATGTCCACACCAAAAGGGTTACCAACTCAGCATAAATGCTGGGAGAAAGACACCCAGCGCTGGTTTTCAGTTGGCACCACGCAGTGACACAAGTACAGACGCTAGCAGTTCAACCTACTCGAATCTGTAAAATTTTACCAATCAAACATTAACCTTCCACCTATTGTGATAAAGTTGATGTGCTGCTTCTGTACATATATTTTTTCACCTACTTGTATATCTGATATTTTACTAATCTATAGCCAATAGTAATACACTGCACTTTTCAAAGATTAAAAAAATGCATTACTGATAGGACACACGGCAACAGTGACGTATTACTAGAATTTTGTAATGATAACGTAAATCAAAAAGAAGCAAATAAAGCCTTTTGTTTTAGTTATCGTAAGGTTTCTTTATTTTTAATTAGTGACATAGTTTTTTATAATCTCTTTTATCTCGTTACACATTTTTTATCTGAAAACAAATTAAGATGTTTTAATAACAGGTTCGAGTCACGTGTGAGTTTTTTGGTGTAATTAAAGATTTAAAAGAAAAACTTGACTTGGATTAGTTTATTAAAATAACGTACTTTTTGTAGTGGTAAAATCATCAACAGCGTCCTTTTTTTTACGTGGTAAAATCATCAAATGAGTACTCCCACCCAGGGCAGGGTGAGAGGTACTGTCAGACGCGTATGTCCTTCAATAGCCCTTTACGTTCCGGGGTCACGGTAATTCGATAAGTCCCGCGACCTTAATAGCGTATTAAAGTAATTAATAAAATAATGCGATGACCACGACAAGACTTCGCTAAAACAAATATTTGACTAGAAACCCACCCTGGCTTTACAGAAGTGCATTTCAAAAGGAAAATTCGAAATTAAAAATATAGCCCATATACATTATTAGCTAACAACGTGGCCTTTTATAGGTAAAAGAATTTAAAAAATCGGTTCAATAGTTTTTGAATTAATTCATTACAAACTAAAGTACAAATCTTTTATCTTTGTAATTTTTTAGCTTTAGTGATAATTATCGCTTTACATGAACCTGAAAATCAAAGACATGTTAGGTACAAATTAGTGTCATAATTACGAATTTAGTAAAAGACCTTGAAGACTTTTTTTTTAACAAATGAGCGATTATTTAATAATTTATCAATTGATTACAATCCATGTAGGAATATTTTGATAATATTTTAAGTACAGCATACTCACTCACGTGTGTTATTAAGATAAAAATATTGAATGGATATCTAATTACATTTGAATTATTATGTCAGACAGATTCACTACACTATTTTTCTTTAGACTGTACTTGTCTGTCAAAAAAATTAATGGAATCAACCCGGAATAATAATAATATAATAATATTCCTCAACAATCACACAACGCCATCTAGTCCCAAGCTAAGCAGAGCTTGTGTTATGGGTACTAGACAACTGATAACATACTTATATATTTCTAAATGCATACATATTATAGATAAATTATTCCCAGACGCAGAACAAAAGATCATGCTCATCACACAAACATTTGTCCTGGGTGGGAATCGTACCCACGACCTCCGGCATAGCAGTCAGGGTCACTAACCACTAGACCAACAGGCCTGTCAAATAACAAATTATACAGGAATGACAAAATATACAGTGGATCAAGAATTTAACCACACTAATAATATTATAATCAATAGGGGTCAAATCAGGATAACCGGTCGGAATAAACCTAGTAAAGAATCATTTACTTTGGTCCATGTAATAATTTACCAAAATTTAGAACTTATCATTTCTGCCACTCTGTCACAATTTACTTAATCTTAGACGATAATTCAGCCATAAATGAAAATCCACGTATTTTCTATATTTACCACAATATCTATTTTCGTTAACTCTAACCATAAGAGTGTGACTGTCAAATTAATACTTCATTATTACACGATTTACTATTTCGATAACTTTAGAAGAATTATAAATACATTTTTAGATTTAGGGCTGACTTGAAGATTGTTTGTTGAACAATATTCGATAAGAAAAAGATATAAATAAGTATACAATTTTCAATAATTTGTTGATCAATAAATTAAGGCTGGAAATTACTGAGCATTAGACGATTAATCCCTTCTACCACTAGAATAGTTAGAGGCTCACACAAACAAAGAAATCATGGACAGTAGACATAAATCACATTTCTAAACGAAAACACCAAATCTGAGCGAAACAGTTGAAACTGGCATAATCACGTAATATTTCTAAGTCTATACAAACATTCCAGTACATAACAACTCAACAGTCAAATCCAACGGATAAAAACTAAGCCTAAATAAGCCGTTAGATACAAGAACAAGATAACCGACATAATTTCCAATCAAAATAAAAGTTTTTGAGTAAAAAATTGCAATGAATTTAGTGCGTATCCGATACAAATGATAAATTTTATCACTGTGATTGATCGGGTGATAACAGCCGGTGGACTGTAGGTCTTAAGACATGTTTCTGACACGTGTTAGTGAGATAAACAAAGGAGTATTGATTACCTGATCGCGCATATGATTAACCTTTAACTATGGACGTTCCATTTTTGGTACACTACTATGGACGTGCGGTCTCAGAGACCGCTATCTTTACGGGCTGGTTTCTATCTTGATGCGTTACTATTTTATCATTTTTTGTTTTTATCCCTTAGAAGAGTAACTAAATGTAAATAAAAAAAATAATTTTAATGAATAATAGTATTCATAATTAACTAAATCTAACGATATAACAATCGAAGGCGCTTTTCTGACTTTTTAGCTTGAGATCACTTTATAGGTAAATTACCAGCGGAAAATGACTTTCTTAGTAAGTTTGACTTCTTTTACTATAAAATATAAAGAAAAAAGAACATAATTAACTTATCTTAATGTTCTCAAAACTTAACATAAAAAAATTGACAAGGGCCCAACTTGGTCATATTTATAGAGGTCATCTTTGCATAGCATCGCATGAGTATTTCCATCCAGGGCAGGGCGGGAGGTACTGTCAGATTCGTACTGACTAAACGAAAAATCCACGGTCTCCTTCAATAGCCCTTTACTTTCCGGGGTCACGGTAATGACCGAATAAGTCCCGCGACCCCAGCAAGTTTTAGCCCTCTAGAGAGAGGCCCCGTCATCATGCTGACACTCATTGAGGCGCACGTGGAACACAACGAACTGTCGACCCGGGCATAGTCCATGGTCGGACAGCGAGTCGCCTATTACTCGCCGCCCGTATGCCCGAACCTACGGTGACCGGAGATCGTCTGCCGATGTCCGCTCCCGTGGGCGTCTACCACTACGGCTGGGATGGAGGGAGGACGCTGTCCTCTCCCTCACTTGGCCCGCTTCCTCCTTCGCGAGCATGAATGTCAGCTTCATAAAACAAACAATCATCAGCATCCCCATCGCTGTCGCACTGATCCGATTCTAAAAGCAATCGTTGACACTCGTCTTCAAAAGAAGGATCATATAAGTAATCGCAACATTTTATTGGCTATCTGAGTAGACGAACTCGATGTTCGTTTGCCTGCAGTCGTCGGTGGATCGTTTTTTGACATTTCGGTTTATAAAATATAAAACAAACAAAATCACCGTCAGTCTCAATTTATAACACAAATGTGGACGCGCGGTCTCACAGACCGCACTCAAAATATACAGCGAAATTACTCACGCAGTATTCAGTCGGCGGCATAATTTTCATTCTCAACTGTCGATTTACCACTAAAACCGAAGCTACTGAGGATGGCATACGCGTGGGGTACGTGGGAGGAGAGGAACACGATAATCACAAACTGCACGCGGTCTGAGAGACCGCGCGTCCATAGTTAAAGGTTAATTGCAGTAATTGTACGAGTTGTACGACTGAGTACTGTGGGGTTTATGGAAATATCAACGCTGTATATAGCTATATCAAGAAATTTCCATTCAAGACAGATTTTGAAAATTTTGTGATATTTATCCAAAAGATCTATTTAAAATAAGACGGAATTTGAAATGATCTTTTGTATGTAATGTATTCTAGAATTCAAACTATAACTACTTCAAAAGGACATGACACTTGATACGACAATTGTTACGGTTGTTACAGTTTAATGTAATGACACAAACTTAATGGAGGATGCTTTTAACAAGAATCAAAATGAAAGACCAAATTGTCTTACAGTTGATAAGAGATCGAAAGAAGTAAAATATCAAATCTCGTATCAGATATCAAAAGAAGTAAAATATCAAATCTCGTATAACTAATCTACACTAAGGCACGATAATCCGCAGAGAGACAAGTGTATATTACAGTATATTCCCTTCCCTGTCAAAGAAGAGAAAACTATGTTTTAGAAGCAGTAGGCGTACAGGTAGATGTTCCAGGTCTTTGGTATATGTATGTTTAAATGTTCGTTAACGCACCCACTATTATTAAAAGAAAAAATGTTTATGAAAGTTATGACAAAAAATAGCAAGTTTTGTGTCAAAAAACTTGTCTTTCATAAAGTAGTTCAAGCAGTAGGTAACATTATCGCAGAGGCAGGTATTCTTATCTCAATTATGTCAGGAGGTTGATAAATTGTGATAAATGTGTCACTAGTACATGCAAAGGAAATCACAAACAATAATAATGTAAATATTATTTTGTGAGGCTCGTCGTCGAGGTGGCGACAAAGGACGATGACGAAAATATTCTAGAAGTATGGTCAAAGAGCCAGAGAAGATTATCAACTGATTATCTTCTGGACTTAAGATTGTCAGCTTCAGTTATGGTGCTAGTTAGATAGTAAGCTGATGCTAAAGAATAGAAAATCTAGAAATCTGGAAAAAATCTGATTCGAACTAAGATTTCTGAAAGAGACAAGTCATTCGATAGTATCAACCTATTATAAACAACCTTGGGTAGTGATGCTTACAAAACGTAACGTAACGTAAACTTATCGTCACAGTGTTGTTTCTCGATTCATTAATGATGTGACGTGGACAGTTGCCACCCAATAAGTCGTCACGACGTTTAAATTCAGTTTGATTGATGGATTTAATCCAAACTGCTTTACTATAGTCTCGTTGACGAACGTTAACGATAACATAAAAAAAATCATAGATATACTTAACATATACATACTTGTAAACCCAGAAGGGATGGACAGAGATGAGCCTGATACTACACTCAGTTTTGCGCAAGAGATTTTTAAGTTATACGTAATAGCGGGTGACCCTATTGCCATATATCAGGCACATGTACCCTTCGAGACTTCTACTGAAAATATCTTCATGGGAAAGCCAAATAAAGCTTTGCCTGATCTAAAACTTTAGGACCTGATATTCTGCAGTTGTGCCCGTGACTACAAGACCAAGGTAAAGGCGTGTACAGGTAGAAGTTATACTTAACATCACAACACATAACAAATATAAATTATCTCAGTTAAATGCACTTATCGTAGATATTGACTGGCGCCATATTCCAACAATGATTTCTATAGATCGCATTGTGACGCAGTCGTGTTCTCTTCAGTGAAGGTAGTTAAATAATCATATTACTTGTTGTTTTCCGTTGTAAGTAGATGGTAACATATAAGTGTTATGTATGGCGTTTTGTTGTTCATGGGGGTCGATTTGTAGGAAGGTAGATATTTAGAAGGCATCACATTTGATCATCTACTCAATGATAATGGGACTATGGGTGAGATTTGGCATAATAATGTAGATGAAATAGTAACTTTAAGAAAAATTGTGTTAAATGAAGGAGATTTTAACAATGGGTCAAAGAAAACTTTCAATGATGATAATGTAATCAAAAAGAATCTCAATTGAATACTATACAACCTAATAACCATATACACAAGGAAGCAGCAGTAAGGCCACACCCGCCCTTTTTCATGCAAACACTAAGGAAATCTATTCCGATCCGTCAAAGGCATTTGAATGCCTAACATAAGGATGCACTTCACAACAATTGCTGAACCTAAGAGTCCATACATTTACAATGAGACACATAACCACAGTTTCATACAATGTAGTAACGCGTCATTCCTGAACATTATACCTGTAATAACGAGAATTATTTTAACTGTGTTAGCTTCAACTTCATGAGTTTGTCTTTCAGTACCTCTGTTATGTAATGTAACGTTCTTGAGTGTCGTGGTTTGTTTTATTGTTTGGTGTGTGTTACGCTGAAGGTAGGCAGTTGGAGTTTATTCAAAATTGTCCCTCTTTGCATTTTCTTTATTAATAAGTGACAAAATATGACTTTTTTAAACCCCTTCAGCGATTACATTTTCAAAAAATTTGTTAGTTTACTTTTGCTGGTTAAGAAAGACATCTTGTAAGTCATTTATATTCGTTTGTTCATGTACAAAAGTTCATGTTTTTAGATTTGATCAGCGTCGTTCGTCAGTTATTTATTTGATCTCGTATTGTATTTCTTATTGCAGAGATTCTATCTTTTATCTGTAAGAAGTTCCTCTTAAGATTCATAACCACGTTTGTTAACTGCACATTCATTAATGTTATGTTTCTCTGTGCATGCCAGGTGAATCTCTGGCGATTTATCAACACTTCCACATACATTGTCTGTTATCTTTACGATTACTTCACTGGAAGTGAATCTTAACAAAGATAAAGTAATAATGTGTGCTAAACGGATTTTTCCACTAACTATGGTTTTTTTTTATTATTTAAGTAACTGTTTTAAAGGTAATGTCAATGCAGGCCTTGAAGCCTTCTACAAAAAACTGTCCTAGAGATTGCACCACAGAAAGTAACGCTACCAATTCTTTTAATCTCAACAAAAACACAAATATTCATTGAATAAAATAAAGATAACATAAACCAAAAATACAAAATGGCATGATTGATCTAAACTGAACAATACAGAAGATTAGATAAAAATAAAACAGAATAAAGTAATAAAAGTTTTATGAAATGTAACTTGTCATATAATCTTGATAAATACTATGCCAGATATTTCACGGTTAAAAAACATACTGTGACGAGTACGTTAGAATTGTTTTACAGAATTGACAGTGATAATTTCCTAATTATTTGATGCAAGTGGCCTTGTTTTATTTAATTTAGACGAACTAGATGCATTTATACTCACCATAACATGTTAGACTAATAAAATGTTCCTGACGGAAAACGATTTGAGAAAGATACAAGAGAATCATACCGTACTGTAGACTGCTAGCTACGACAATTCAATTTTACGTTTATAAAGAATCTGGTGAAAAAGGCAAAAAATCCTGTCACGGGTAAAATGATACAAGAAACAATGGATGTATATGCCAAATATGGTATAAAAAATTGAAATATTTCTACGTAGGTATATTTAAGTAGTCTGAGTAAGACTCGTACAAAAACGGTTAAACCAATAGATAAGAAATTGACAGATGAATGATGATTTTGATTGTGGTTTTCAGTATTTTTCAACTCAGCTGATATATGATATTTGTCACGAATTCGCGATAAGTGTTGCTCTGGGATAAAAGGATGAAGCTAAAGCGATAGCAGGTTTAAATTTAGATATTATATTACAAATAATATTGTGAGTACAATGCAAATGTAAGAATAATTCGTAGTATGTTGTTATTCATGATGCTATTTTGGTTACTACATAAGTATAGGATTTAATTTGTTTACTTTTAGCAGCTGAAGCAAAGAAGTTCTAGCGTTGAAGGAATACTATAGAATTTTACCAATACAAAGATTAAAAACGGAAGGTATTGGTATTGGTTGGCTGAGTGATTAAAATTAAAATGAATACTAAAAGACAAGATATCATTTGTCGTAGTTATCATTTATTACCAAATTTATGGATCCCAAAATCATCTGACGGCATAAAAGATTTGATGTAATTCATTCTCTTAAAGAACCATGTTTCAGATAGACACAAATACTCTACTAACTACAAGCCATGTGACTGAAACCACGTGATAAAGACAAATTACATGGTATTACATGAGAAAGTGTTAATTATCCACAATTGTCTCATTGCACGTGATGACTTTGGACGTATTGTAAACACTGATTGAATCATCAAGTTACAAGAGACAGGATATTGACGATAGATTGATGAGAAATTAAATAGTTACACTAGATTAAGACTGTTAGCAAGTTTAATACCATGAATCTATAAGTAATGTTTCGACAGCTGAGGCAAAGGGGCAAAGCCAACACAATTATAGGTTATACTAACGTCAGTCAAGAAAAAAAGCCGTCGCTTACAATATCTTTTTTTTTTCGGGACAATTATGGCAAATCCACCAAATAGCAAGGCCAACAGTATTTTGCACATAATAGGTTTTTCAGATTCAAAAGACAGTAAAAACCATGACCATGATTTAAAGTCGAAAGCTGATGATAAACGGTTACAAGAAAAAATAAAGAAATTGGTCAAGGATCCACTACAGGTCAATGGTGATTTCAATACGTTTACTAAAGCTAAATAGGTAAAAATGATCAGGATTTTCATATTAGTAATGGAAATAAAAACCAACGTGTCGTAAACTACTTTCCTTAGTGCGTAAGTAATGGTAAAGTCCAAAATAGAATAGGTTTCCTATTCTATTCTACTATGTCACCTACACTTAGTACAAAAGATAGGAATTAAGAATAATACTAGGTAATAAATTACGCTGAAGTAGGTCGTACCACTTTTGTTATTTGGTAGAAAGTGGAAGTTGTAAATTTTGCTCTCATTTAAAATATTTATTCGCAAAATTATGTGGTGCACGATTGTGCTTACTTAACTTCAGTTGTAGTAGCATGAGGAATAGGGGGCATAATAGAAACTTGGAATTCACCAATAGGTGGAACAGGCCGAAGCAATGTTGATAATGATAAAAATATTTATTGCAGTGACCAAGCAGCAAATCGTGCATTGAAAAATTGAATTTTAGAAGATATTGGTGAATTATAATTGTGAATTATTTATCAGTAATAATTAACTATGGAGGTTTGCATCAATAACTGTAAATTGGTTTAAGTATTGTTAGCAAACCGAACTACGACAATAATAAAATAACTAGTGATGAAAATATCAATATAACCAATGATAAGATATAAATATAATAAGACTTTATGAGTGAACAGGAAAATACACATATAGCAGATGAATAACCATCAACAAATAGTACATTTAGTGGACGAAACGGTGCCAATAATGTTACTATAAAGCGAGACAATGGCACAGAATTTGTAACTAACCACAATTACATTTAAATAGGTATTTGTAGTGTAGTGGATATTGAAAAGATCAATTGTGTATTGTTGTGTCGTACAGAGGATTTGTTTGTGATGTGTGATGCGTGGCTTTATATGTTTGAATAGGCAGTAGTAATGCCCTTTTTGGTAGTCGTGGTAATGACTGAGTAACCCCAGTTTGGGTACCGGGTTTCGAAATATTTGACAGCTTATGTACTGATACGGATATGTACATACGCCAGTACATAACCAACCTCATTCAAAATCTTTAATGTGTATAATAAAATATACATCGAGTTATTAAGTTATTTATAACATATTTATAAACTGCAGATTCAGAAGCAGTAATTGTAAGTTAAGGAATTTGACAAAAGTATTTTTGGCAAAAGGCAAGTTGTAACTGAGTTAATCCAACTATATAATGAAATAGTTGATGAGATTATACATATTTTAGACAAACTAATGATAAAAAAGTAACCTCCTAAGTGTAACGGGCAAATATTTAAATAAACGACAGATAACATGTGTTATAAGTAAACAAATATCGCCATGATACGTCGAGATAAGATAAATGCATCTGAGTGATATGCAGTTGTAAATTAGTCAGATTTGAGGTGAAGCAGCCATATCAATCCGAGTGTCGGTTAAAGCTATTATGATTAAGTGTTTGTCATCACTAATGCTATTTGAAAAGGTACTTTAATATAGTACGTTCTCTACCTCAGTTTTTAAATTGACATGATCACTGACACCATGATCGAGATTATAGTACTTGCAATAGTGACAAAGTGTCGGAAACTCAAAACAAATAACAAAATTTTCAAGTTTTAATGATACTGACATGTTAACGACGTAGAGACTTAATTCTTAAATTGTTGTGAAAGAGACTAATTTGGAAACATATTTTAAACCCATTAGAGAATGTAAAGTAGTTGGATTAATAAAAGAAAATGATCCGACACGATCTGTAGCATGCGGTAAAGGTAGATTAAGTCCCTACAGAAATCTAAGAATTGACGATGTAATTATCTAATATCTTAGTAAAACAGACCAGAATTTTCAAGACTTATTTATTAACCTATCGGCACATGGCCTGGCAACGGAATATAGGATATAAGTGATGTGATTTAGATTTCGAATTAAAAAAATGCATCTAAATATAGACAGGGATTCTTGCCAGAACGTATGCGAACAGAAAAACTAGACAGTATGTCTAGACTTTCAAAAGCATGCATTTGATGTTGCATCTAATTATCTAGAAAATTCTAACTCCCGAAATACGGACGAATCAGACTGTGAAGCTAGACACAGATGAACAGATAAACCAGATTTGACTAACCATTATAATTGTAGATAGAATCGAATTTGGTAAACAGATACATTGTGTAATTTTAACGAAGTCAACAACCTCATAATTGATTCTTTGGCTTGAAATGATACTGTAAAATGAGTTCATTCCCTTATAAGCGATTCGCTGGAAAACTTGACTCACAGACATAACCTAGAAAATAAAGAAAGAAGCATTGATTCTTTTTTTTACAGACAGTGAATCAATCGCTTCTGGCTCCTATTTCCTTTATCAAGCTGTTGTGATGACAAGATTCACACTTCAAGTAATTGATATCTTATTGTTTTATGTTTACATTGTGTAATGAAGGAGTGAAAACAATTACTAACACTTCTAAGATAAGCGAAGTAGGATCTACTTCTTTCATATATTTTTTATCAATTTCATCGATTATTTCTTTTACAGTTTCTTCATTACTGTGTTTTCTGACCTAAGACATATACTTCATATTGCAACATAACTACCAGCTTAATAATGTTGAAAATAAGCAAACTCCGACCTTAAGGAAATAAATAATTGCGTAGGTCATGCTTTGATGTGCCTTCCACGTCGGCAAGACGTGCAGAATTTTTCATTTCGTCTCCAAATACACAACCATATCAGTGGTTAATAGACCAATTTGAGTTGATAATTTGATAGTCTTCGACTATGAGACGCATGGCGAATTTTATTACAGTCATTAATGACAATATTGATTAGTTTCAACTCTTGTCCGGAACGTAAATTCAATAAGGAATCAACTAATGACACACCATTTAGTACAGTTACAGATGACAGGTCTTAATTTCAAGGGACAGGTATGGTTGTTTCACGCTCTTCAAGTTTGACATCTCATCGAGGTCATTTGTCAGCCGCAATCAGTTTTATCGTGACACGAGCTCGGCCGACAGATTTTAAAAAGTGTACCTTTTATCGTTATCACACGTCGATAAAAGGATTTCGAAGATTTTGATTTTGGGTAACTGCATTATGTAACACATGGGTATCTACGCTTTTCATTGCACAGCTTTATTTACAAGGATTACTTCCACATGTACATTTCTTATTATCTCTCTTAACAATGTCGGAATTTCTTACATAAATTATGTCATTCAGAATTTTTGTTTTATCTCTCTTTGTGAGGAAACTTATTCTTATCTAACTGAGCATAGAGTTGAATACTAATGATTTAAATATAATAGAGATGAAATAATTTGCACGAATTCTCTTAGGAATTTTAATTTCCATTTAAATTTTCATCACTGTAACTAACAAGGAAGCAAAACTTTTGTTTCAGAATTTCTAAAACTGTAACGAATTCAATGACCTCAAAGCTGAAGATGATGAAACTACTGAAATACTGACTGAGTTAGTAAAATAATCAGGATACCTGAAAGACGAACATTTTGTAAGGGATTTGTGTCTGATAAGGTCTGACACAGTTATCTTAGAACTTAGACAAGTTATTGAAGATGGAGCAGTTATTTCAGTGATAAGCTGTCACGTCTAAGATAGATGCTGATAGGAGGACTTTCAAGGTGATGTGACTATGTTCACAAGTCAGATGTTATATTTATGAAGTAGACAAATATTTTGTAGTGTGTGAAGAATTAGGTTATTGGAGATTCTACGAAAATCTTGATTTGCTGAAAGCTGCTTTTCTATCTGCAGATCTGCCTTCTCTAGAAAAGGTTGCCTCTTGTCATGAATGAGTTTACAAATTACTTCATAGTTGTACCTATTACCCTGCGTCACTACTCTAGTTACCGATACCTTTTTTGTGTCTAAATAGTTTTCTATCAGTTGCCATTACACAATGGTTATGTAATAACTGTGTTATTCGTATTTGGAATTTGATTTGGATTTTTTCTTCTTGATTTGATGAGTTAACTTTAAATTATATTTAGGCTCTGTAAACTGGTTTTCAAACAAGTTGTTTTGCTATACTTTTTATTAATGTAGTGTTAGATTTAAGATGAGGAACAGGCAAAGCATCATTGGACGTTTCATTTTATTTATTCTTACTGACTAAGCTAAGTTACAGCACAAAGAAGAAGAAGATTACTGGAATATTTTCCGATTACCTCCCTACAATGGATGACTTTGTGCAATTGTCTCCAACAAAACACTTAGGCTATTAAAAATAAACACTTGGCCGGGGCGCCGGGCCTATAATAATTAAGTGTAACAACTTAAAGAGTGGCAAACAGCAATTAGAACAATAATTATGAACAAGGAGACGCTACTGAACGTAGCATCGTTGTGGAATTACGTCATCAGGCGTTACAATGGCGTCCTGGATCATTGTTGGAATTGTTGCACTATTTCAAATTGGTATTCTTTTTCAGAGGTTCTTTATAAATGAAAATTCGAAAACCTTGCTTTAAAGCTTGAGTTCAATAAGCGTTAGCAGTAACATTTCTAATTAAATCGATGTTTTTCTAGTTTTCTTTCTTTTTGAAGTAAAAATTGAATTATTATGCCACAAACCTATCACTTTTATCTATGATGGAATTACTTAGAATCTTAGATTTGAAAATACTTAACTAAAGGACATCACATAATACCTTTCATATCACTCGTGTATTGTTCAGTTCTAGAGTACTCTCTCTCTCCTAAACTCAGGTGCCATTATAATGTCATAATAGTTTCTTTTACTAACGTCATCAAATACTTCTGGAATGATACTACCGTGAAAATGTCTAACAAATTCGAAGCCACGATTTTGTCTTCATAATATAATCGTCACGAATTTCAATGGACATTAGTACTCTAGGTACTATCGATAGATACTATGCGATCAATTTATCACATTGACACATATTTTGTCGTGATTTGATGATGACGTGGTAACGGGGTACAGCGTCATAATTGTGTCATTGGCTGTGTTGTTACTATCCTGGTTTAATGTTGATTGTGATGACTGTTACAAAACACTATCTATGATTTAAGTTATGATAATTATGTCCTACAGCGAATTGTGAATTCTTTGGCTTTTGTTTAAGCATATTCAGTGCATTTTTTTCTAAACTTGGTTCAAGTTCTTTTTAGTATTATCTCTTCTATGCTTTTCTTTGACTTAAGATGTTTTAAGATTTCACTTTCTTTGTTTTCACCTTTGTAGCTGCTGCTTTTAAACATGGATACGATTTAAAATTTTCAGAATAGGTCAATCAGAATAGCTAATAGTAATATTCATTTCATTACCATCAACCATTACAAGTACACCTACAAGATGGTCATACATGTTATTTTTTTTATCGTTTTCCTCATGAGGAGCTCCATCATCATTGATCAGGGCATTGTCGGTCAAAGTTTCGACTAATTGTACTAAATAGCGTGAAGCATTGAACGACGTGGCTTGTATGCTAATTCATTCACGTACGCTGTTGCTAAAACGTATGGCTTTAGATAGATTGCCTAACTTACTATAAAGGATGATTAATGGAAAACCCAGTAACACTTTACCTCACCCGGGAGTCGAACTTGGGACCTCATACTCAGCAGTCGCATTTGCGACCACTAGACCAACGAAACGGTCAGGCTTAGATGGACTATCCATTGATGTGAATTTGATTTGTTCTTTAATTACATGGCCATTAAAAACTCAATTTCTATTAATTTAATTTTTATGGGTTTTTTACGCTGGACATTTTTGAACCAAGAGTCTCCCCACGACACTATTGCTTTTTAATCCCGTGATTTTAACTCCATCTAACCACAATATTATCTTGTCCATTCAAGAAACTGACCAAGAAATACAAGTTCTAAGTAACTCATTAACTTACGTGTAACGAAAGACGTTAAAGGCCGCAATCAATTACACGATGATGAGCAGACAACCATGAAAGCGGACAAGGCTGGTGAAAAACTTAATGACGTAGATGAAACGGATGGTACTGATGTAGAAACTGTTGGCCTAGAAGATAGACCAGAATAGAATAAACTTAATTGTACACCAAAAAATTTAAAACTACTACTTTACAATATTGCTAAAACTATGGTTACAATGGCGGTCTTATCGCTTGGAGCGATGTTTTCCAGACAACCTTTGGATGGACTGTAGATATAACGTTAAAATGCGTAAATTTTTAAGGTATCATGAGAATATAACCTGAATTAAGCGGATAAGAATGACTAGAGAGGAGAATTAAAGGAAAGGAATCCGTGGCCGGTATTTCTACAAGTAATGACTTTATTCAAAGGTGAAATTCATTTTCAAAGTTAAGCATAGAAAGTTTTAGAACATAAATAGTAGCAATTCAAAGCTTAGGCAGGAACATATAAGTGCTAAAAAGTTTGCCAATCTTATTGTTTCCTAAGTCAAAGAGGAGATTGAAAGAAATGAATAAGTATTTGAGTTAGTTGATTTTAAAGTGTGTGCACAAGATGATATGGATGTAAAACGACAGTTTCCCACATTTGACGTCACAAAAAGTAACAAGATATCTCTGACGATAATGTAGCAGATGATATAAAAGACGTTAGCAACTGCCACGTCAGTGTAAACACAAATTGAGTAGTGCTAAAGTGACGTGGCAACAGGGTAGTGAAATTATCACAATTAAAAACATGACCAGAGATTAAATCTGTTTTGGCAGTAATAAGTAGGTTATACGCCATATCTTTTCATTGATTGTAACATTTAACAATGATTTATTAGTAATTCCATACGTTTCCGTGATAAATTCATTTGATTATCTGAAGATATGGTTAGGAAGCTTGTGTTTGGCAATTGTTTCGAAACATGTTGTAATCGTTTCCTGATTGATTTTCTCGAAATAATGAAATGTAATATAAATACTGCTGGACTTCGTATGGTCAAGTCTGTGTCAAAAAAGATGATGTCTCACCAAAAATAATAATAAAGAGCGAAATGCAAGTTACTAAGCTTATGCAACAAATATGACTAGTCCTCATTGATCACTACGTCGCATGTTTAAAATATAAGCATCATAATAGCTATCACTGTTATTTGTTAAATTCTATTAGATTTAAGGTTTCTATTAATTTACTAAAACTAGCTTTCATTGTATTTTTACTGATTCGATTATGGAGCACAAAGTCTGTACTCACAACGCACACACACACAATCAAAACACACACTACTAAATCTATCATACAAATCATCTCATACATATCACATACAAAAACATATACACTTAAAACACTAAAAGGCTACAAATTTTTGTACTTAAGCCCCGTTAGAGGCAATTATGGATAGGTCTCAGGAAACATTATCTGAAATAGATAACACAGAATTAGCCCAAGTATCAAACTTTTCCTTTCGCAATTTTAGTACGTCTGTAAAGGTCAAAAAGTCTGATTTTACGATTATCTCACAAAATATCAGGAGTATTTATTTAAATTTTAATGACTTACAGTTGAACCTAGCTGATCTAAATTTTAACACTGACCTTATTGTTTTAAGTGAATGCAGGCTAAACCCAAATAAAAATATCCCTCAAATACAAAACTACTCTGCAGGCTACACAACTAAACATTTAAATAAAGCTGATGGTGTTGTCATCTATGTTAGTAACAGGAACATATTTAAAATAAAAGAGATAAAATTAACACACGCATCTTGCTTACAAGTTGAACTTAAACCTGATCTCATAGTCATAGGAATATATCGCTCTCCATCTAAGACAAATGCAGATGATTTCATATACTCATTATCCCAACACTTAACTACACTTTCTTCAAATAAAAATGTTATCATCACGGGTGACATCAACATAAATTTAATACACAAGCAAAATGAACAATCATATGAAAGATCGAATCGACTTAATTATTTAACCATGTTAGCAATGCACGGCTTACTACCTGGTCATACGTATCCTACTCGCGACAAAAACTGTTTAGATCATTTCATCCTAAAGCTTAGACCTAATAATAAATTAGCATTCATAGCAATTATCGAGACCACTATCACCGATCACTCTATGATTTTCCTAAAACTCTCTGAATTTATTAACAAACGCAAATGTTCTAAAACTAAAACCACTATTAACATCGAATATTCACTAGAGCTCTTAAAAAGTGCCAACATTCACGACCTCTTTGACCAAACTAATACAAACATACTAATAAATAACTTAATAACTTTACTACAGAAATGTCTCACTGCCGGTACACTGGTAACAAAAATCCCCCTTAAAAATAGATTAATCAAACCTTGGATGACCATAGGTTTGCTACGTTGCATACAAAACCGCAACAATATGCAAAAAAAGCTAAAACTAGACTCTCATAATGAGATACTAAAAATCACTTATAGGAGGTACAGGAATTACTGCAACTGCGTCATTAAGAAACAAAAACGTAAATATGATCGCGAACAGCTTTACAAGACACAAAAAAACACTAAAAAGCTATGGCAAACAATTAGCAATATTTCCCAACGAAAACCACCCATGGCCCAAAACACAGAATTACTAGAATCAGCTGCTACCCCTCTAGAGGCAGTGAATAAAGTAAATAAATACTTCTCATCCGTTGGAAAGCATCTTGCCGATGAAATCATAAATAATCCTGAAAGACAGACTAACAATGACTCCAATATACCTAAGGACGTAGCAAACCCACCGGTCTCATCGTTTGTACTACTCAACTCTGACGCTGAAGAAGTAGCAAGTGTAATTGCGAGCCTAAAATCCGACAGTGCTACTGGATGGGACAAAATCCCCGTAAATTTCTTAAAATCCGCCAAGCTGATTATTTCACCAATAATTTCGCACCTTATTAACCTGTGCTTTGAACAAGGAAGCTTTCCCACGGCCCTTAAACAAGCGGTAATAACACCTGTGCATAAGAGTGGTGACAGAACTGATCCGTCTAACTATAGGCCGATATCTGTCCTCCCGTCCCTGTCTAAAATTGTCGAAAGATTAATAAACCAACGTTTAACTACATATTTAACAAAAAATAAAATAATTTCACCTTCTCAGTTTGGGTTTAGACAGGGAAAGTCTACAGAAGACGCGGTCCTAGCTCTTACATCTATCGTTACTAAAAAAGTTGACAATCGAGAAAAGTGTCTGGCTGTCTTTTTAGACATCAAAAAAGCCTTCGACACAGTTTCTGTCCCCACGCTTTTACATAGACTAGAAAGCATTGGTATAAGAGGAATACCACTTAAACTTTTCACGGAATACTTGAGTGAGCGCAGGTACGTAGTTAAAATAGGATCAGTCACTAGTTCCGAAGAAATAGTGACTTACGGAGTAGGACAAGGTAGCGTGCTTGGGCCGCCACTGTTTCTCATTTACATAAACAGCCTATGTAACATGAGAATCGAAGGTGCTCACATACTCTCTTATGCTGACGATACAGCAATTGTTTTCTCGGGTGAAACATGGGACAGCGTTGGTCGCATCGCTGAACGTGGTCTGTCCACAATAGCTACCTGGCTCGATCGGAACCTTTTAACTTTGAATATTTCAAAGTCTAATTACATCTGCTTTTCCATATCTAACCGTACCCAGCCACCACAAGATCTTCAGATTAAAATCCATACCTGTTCTACCATCACTAGCAACACCTGCTCCTGCTTAAAAATTAATAAAGTATCCAGTACCAAATACCTTGGTGTTATACTTGATCAGAGGCTATCGTGGCACTTACACCTAGAACTAATAATGAACAGAGTTAGGAAATTAATTTGGACATTCAAAACTCTCCGTCACGTAACTACCAAGGATCTCATTCAGCTAATCTATGTCTCATTGGGTCAATCCATACTTATGTACTGTTTACCAGTATGGGGTGGAGCATCAAAAACAAAATTTTTGGAGCTAGAAAGGGCACAGAGAGCGTTACTAAAAGTCATGTACTTTAAACCCATCAGATTCCCTACTGAAAGTTTATACTTAACCTCAAATCTCTTGTCTGTTAGGAAACTCTATGTCCTGCAGATTGCATTAAAAAAACACAGAGCTCTTCCCTTCATTACTTCAAAGACACGCTCTAGGAGGAAAAATAAAGTAGCTGAAGATTGTCCAGTGAATTCAACATTTGCTACAAAGCAATTTATTAAACAATCATCCCGCATATATAATGCTCTAAATGACCAATGTGCCATCTACTCTAAGACATACCACGACTGCAAAAAAACATTAACTGAATGGCTCAAAAGTAAAAGTTACGAAGAAATTGAAGATATCCTACAGAACATCACATAATTAAGAAACACATACACATATAAATAATTTGTACACATAAACACACACGCGCCACATCCACACACCCCACACTACACATCACAAACACACACACATAAACACACTCACAAACATATTCAACACCCTGTGCGTCCTCTTACTGATTTATAAATGTTTATTTAGTTCTAAGTTAATCTCTTTACTTTTTCTCACATATCTGTAGTACTAATGTAAACTGGAGGAGCGGAACCACCTAATACAAGCAAATCTTTGCTTAAAAGGTGACTCCAAACCTAACATAGTCATATCCTCATGTGAAGAAATAAACATTTTTATTTTATTATTTTAATATCTGCAAGATCTATATTGACGTTAATCGTACCACAAATTACTTAATAGTTACATGGTATTAAATTTGAGGGCACGTTGACGCAGTAGCAGAGCGAATTTTAAGTAAATGCCTAAATATTAGTAAACTGCCAAAATTGTAGCTTTCAGCCCTTATAAGCCAAGCCAAGTATGTGACCCTTGTACCGAAAATCGAAGAGTTTTTTCAATTATTGTAAGAGAAAACGGGCATTACAAATCATGCGGATATCAAATCGTCATAACAATTAAAGAAATAACCACAACAGAGCTCATAAAAGACATTCATTTTTATTATAATTATGACAGACTTTATCATACAAATCTTAGATAATAAAACTATGGCAGGTACTGAAACAGGAAATACAAGGAAATAATAGGAGCTTTAAAAGGTTCTGTTGTGTAGTACCTTAAACATGATGTAACACACGATTAGTGTTCAGCAGCTCTGTTTTGATGAATGACTCTTCTCACTCTGGGTGGAATGGAAGGGGCTTTCAGACTTTCAACAATATCCATCATCATCATCATCAGCCTATATTTGTCAACTGCTGGACATTATGCCTCTCCCACTGAGCTCGGTCTAGAGCTTTTATCATCCGGTCTCTGCCGGCTGTCTTTCGCAGGTCGTCGCTCCACCTGGCCGACGGGCGTCCTACATTAGGTTTGCTAAGTCGCGGTCTCCTCTCAAGGACACGTCTACCCCAGCGGTTATCTGTCCTGCGAGAGATGTGGCCAGCCCACTGCCACTTCAGCTTACTACTTCTTTCTGTTATGTCAGCAACTTAGGTTCTCGATCTCGATCAGTCAATCACTGCGCCAACCTTGCCGCCAATTTTATCCATTAAAAGAAAACATCCCCCCCTCTAGAATATTATTTCTTATCTCATGGGTGCGTTGACAAACATTTAAATTCACAACACAAACAGCTATCTTGAAACTATAAGTTATCCGATAGTAATAGATTAAGTTTGAATAGTAAAACCTGATGGAAACCGAACTGTCATTGCTATCATTTAATCTCAATACTAGGTCTATGATATGACAATATCCTATGATAGCGGGATCATTCAAAGGCGTATGTGAATCTACTTGATAAAATTCAATGTTATGAAAAATGTTTAGTTTTAATTCCGCGACAAAAATCCAAACTTTCGTATATTATCATAGTAAAATCATCACATGAGTCCTCCTACACCCAATACTGTCAGACTTGTACTGACTAAAATTCACGATGATCCTTCAATAGCCTTTCCCGGTTACCCGATGACACATTCCCGCGACATAATATCCAAGCTTCGATGCAGGATGCATATCCACATGCAGGAGAGGAACCCTTCATATGCACATGCAACAAAAGCGAGAAAAAAGTTAACATGTCATGCGACCAAACCTATACTCGACCTATAGAAATGTTAACATCTTTCAGACATAACAGGGTAGTGCTACGACGCTCGTAGCAAAATGCTACGCGATCAAAGATGTCTACTTCCTATGCAATGAGTTTATGTAGGCAAGAAGTTTTTATTCCCAGGTATAGTTTGCGACCAGTCTATGCAGCATTATGTTTGACCTCTTTGACACTGATAACGGTGTTCTTATTGTCAATAATTCAGGGGGAGGAGGATCCTTAGGAGGTTCTATGGCCCTACCAAAGACAAGATGTAAAAAACAAACAAACAAGAAAAATGAGTGTATAAAAACGTGGGAAAACGTCCTAAAACTATGGACATGTCCTAGCTCGATAAAACACGATAATTTCATGTAAATAACTGGTTGAATTTTCATGCTTTACAACAAATCCGTTTTTATAATTTCAGTCATAAATCTACTGCCTTCTAATCCCAACACAATACCGTGACGGAACACGCAAAGTTGAAATTACGTGTTACTGGTGGTTAAAAAAATGACGATAAATTCGTGGTTATAATTTTCAAAGCTTTAATTTGAACTGAAAGCTTTTTATTGTTGTAAATTAACTGATGGGGTAGAGCGTCAAAGGCTGCCAAGGTCGCGGGACTGTCTTATAAGGAAACCGTGATCCCGGAAAGTAAAGGGCTATTGAAGTATCACCGTGGATTTTTAGACAGTCTGACAGTCCAGGACGAAATGACTCAATTGATGACTCTACTTTGCATAAAAGAGCTGTAAATTAAATTACAAATAAAACCTTCACAATCAGTAAACTGATTTAAATCATAAATGCTTCAAAATTATCAATACTTCAGCAGTGGACTTTAACATGCTTCATTATAAATGACGCAACGCATTAAATTAAAAATACGTTAATATGTACCACGTGTAATTTTGATAGTAGTCTCACGTTTTCTCTTACTACTCACGGTTATTGCAAATCCTTTATTTTTACTATAAGCTTGTTTTCTGACTTAAATTCTCAAAGTTGTGTACCATTCAGTATACCACGGTCGACTCCAGTCAATAACTTGTCAGTCCAAGCCACAGACAAAAAAACTCACTCGCGTAAAATAGTTTTGTATTGAAATCACAACACTAGTGAATGGGCATAGAGATGCGCTACGTCAATCCACGCTTGAAACCCGAGTGGGACTGATTACAGCGTTGCCATTATCGCGTGAAAAAACACAAATAAAAGTCAACGCTGTGATAAAACCGCAGGTATTGCCAGTCGAGGACACGCAGTGCGAGTGGACGCACGTTTCTAACATTTATCATTAGAAGCTTCGATTTTTGAATGAGGATTTTGATTTGAGGTTGGTTGTTCTTTTGTTTTTGAATTTAGAAATGAATTTGATTTTTCTTTTTTTTTCTGTCCGATTTTCTTTTCGTCCAGTAATGTTTACTCAATACTTTTAGTTATGTTTTGAGGTCTATATCTATGAAGTGTTAATGAGATGATCGCGACATTAGTTTTAGTTCATCAAGGCCGTTCGTAGTATTACTGTGTTCCGTTGTTTATCCATCTGGAGAAGAATCAACAAATACAGTTTGCTCGGCTGCTTTATTTATGACGTCTGTTAGGTGATTACTCTTATCGTGTGTTGAAGGAATTTCATTTTCGTTTCGACTTATTAGTTCTGCTGCGTATGTGTTTGTGTTATTGAAATCAATTATTGAAAAACTTATTTGAAAACAGCTTCTGGCTTGTATTTTGTTCAGAAGTTATTTATTTTATCTCTAGCCTAAGTCAAAGCTGACAGAGACAAAGCCTACCATGAAGAGTTTTTACCCAGAAGAAGCCTGTTCACTTTATTTAAAGAAAAAAAATTTCGAAAGTTAGTGTAGAAATTCCGGAACAAAAACATAATTTTATAGCTACACCAAAACATAAAGAAAAATACAACAAAAACGTTATCAAAAATATAATTATAGACGTAATCACGTAATAAGATTACATAGATATAAAAGTAAATCGGTATGAAGCACATAATACTATTATAATAATAAGTAATGGAAATGTTGAACCGTCAAGGTCTTAACGTGTAAACAGTAATATTCTTAGGGAATTAAGATTTTTCTTGTCAGTCATATCTTTAATGTTTTGTAAGTATTTGATAATAAGCGGAGGTGTGGGTGGAAATATATCTTGCATTGTAACTTTGCTTAGTTACTGTGGTATGTGTGTTTTTTTGTTATCATCATCATCCCATTATTGAGACCTTCAGTTTAATGTTTAAATTATTAGTTCTGTCAGGTTTGTCAGTAAATGCTCAGGTATTATCATTTAGCTCATCTACAACTGTGGAAACTTTTTAGTTTAAACAACATTTCAAATATTGATATTCGAACATGTGCTTTTCATATTGACTTGTGTCAATCACTTGAATAAAAGTCTTCACTGTGCAAACAACTTTTTTACTTCCATATCCTAGTTATCTAGTATATTTCATCAATAGGTATATTTTATCATTAACAACACTAATTTACATTTGCCAATAATTTTTTTATAACTACCTAAAAGCCTATCCTTTCCGGGGTCGCAGGACCGTCTGTAAAGGCCATCGTAACTGGGAACGAAAATGACAGATTTTCAATCAGTCCGAGTTTGACAGTCCCTATCGCTCCACAGGGAGGACTCATTTCTTTGACGTTTCCTACAAAATGGTTCACAATACCAAAAATAGGTGATGAAGTGGGTGATTTAGAGCCATGGGTTATGATGAAAGTAAGAAATATAACAAAAAAAAAACGAAAATCCTCGTTAAATTGAATAAGCAGTACGATGTTACGGTAATTAGTCGTCCTTATCCGTGGCTCATGAATATTAACGTACTGCACAATAGTGAGCTATTTGCGGAGACGCTCGCGTGCGCCCGCGCAGATTCTACGATAGATCGGTGTTAGGGGTGCCAGTTAAACTGGTAATGTCAGAACCATAGTTATTGTGGATTTTAATAATTGAATCTAAGAGATGAATTTGTGTATTCCTATTTGAATCAAGGTATTAACGGATTTATTACTTGATCGGGCGTGACCATTGATAAATAACTAAATACACACAAAACTGACAGACAGATTTCACATTTTCACTAGGGCCTCATTAACGGGAAATACCGTTAGTTATCACGTTTATGGTACGTATACGAACATTTAAAGACTATTTTCGCGAAAATCAGCAGGAAATTATGATGGCCCGGGTATTATGATGTTGATTTGTTTTAACTAATCCGTTTTTTCAACGTTTTTTTTCATAATAAATAGACGATACGCGTCACATTTTGATAGTTTTCCTTTGTACATTTACATTTAGTTTCAGTGTCAGTTTCATCACCAAAAGCTCTTGGTACTTTTCTATTTTCATCATCAATACAATCGTGTGGCACTACATTTCAAGTTCCTTCAGTCCTAAATTCAGTGGCTAATGGCGCAAAGTTAAGTGAAACTTCACCTACATTTCTGTCGTTAATATAAAAATCATGACTATCGTGATCGTTATCAATTTATACTTCGATGATAGCTGATATTTTTAGGTTATCTTTTATATGTGTGCTTCTAATTACGTCTAGTGTTGTGATTTTAATGTTTTTTTTCTTTTTTTTCAAAGTGTACCTACCATTTTTTTTAAAAATAATTTTGTTTGGTTCACCAGTAATTTTTTAAATGTTTTTTTTTTCTGCACGGTTTGCGCAGTGAGTGACTGAGCCCATCGGCTGCTGCGCAGCGTGTCGCGGATTGGATCCCCACACGGAAAAAAAAAAGCATGACCTACAAGTAGGTCTGTTCCGAATCTGGGTGTTTCTATGTTTTAAATGCACCCAAGCCACAGGAGAAGGGCATGCGGACAGCGAGTAAAGGGCAACTCGCTATCCGACCATGGTGCCAACAGCGGGTGACTGAGCCCATCGACTGCGCAGCGTGTCGCGGATTCGATCCCCACACGGATCAAATATTTGCATGATCTACAAGTAGACTGTTCCGAGTCTGGATGTTTCTGTGTTTTTAAACGCACCGACAACACAGGAGAAATCCCACAGGCTTTTTTCTTTTTTTTGGCTATGTTGTAACAAAGAGTGAAATTCTTTCAATGTTTTTTTTTTGTATTTAACATTCAAACAAAAAAATCATGAAAATCGTGATATGATCGGTTAGCAATGAATACGTAAAGCGCGCATGCGTCGTGTGCCTCTAATTTGTAAGTCTGTATGTCACAAGTGAACAAATCAAGGATTCGGGTTGAGGTTGGCAGATGTATCTAATAATATTATTAGCTGGTTGCTTATGTATTGGATACACGTATTGAGAGTTTTAGACCTTTATTATAAAACTAGCTTTTCCCACCGGCTGTGTCCATACGTCCCGTCCTCCCTTTTAAAACCTATGTAGCTTTTGAATTCACTCATTAGCATTACAAACATACACATTACATTTACATTTTCTGTATAATGTGTTATAAGTACGAGATTATAAATAGATGTAAAGTTATCAATTTAAGTTTAAAAGTCAGTTTTTAGTTTTTAAATTTCCATTTTCATGAAGGTTAACTTTTGTAAAATTATTTAAAGTGCAGGAGCTTTTAGCAGTATTAAATGTTAGAACTATTATCTCAACTCCTGACTACAAATTATGCTGTTTTCATTTTCTATATCAGCAGTTTGTGGAACATGGTTGACCATGTGCAAGGTTTCCTTACTTCTGGGATATTCTTGACTTGTCTATGCTACTCTTTTCACTCTTCATCTATATCGCAACCAACAAGAGTTTTCTCGATTTTGTAACGTAAAGTAAACAGGAACTTTTTTAATTTAATGTCAAAAATTAATTCGTCGTTCGTTTTCCATACACGAACGTAAAATGTAGGATGGACCGATGACCTGACAGAACGTAAGCTGGCAGTGGCTGGATGAAAAAAGTGGGAGATCGTGCGCTGTGGCTGTGGCGCTCCCTGGGAGAAGGGTATGTCCAGCAGTGGAATACGCTGAAATGAAGATGAAGTATAGCCTAAATATAATATTCCACAACTATCACACAACGCCATCTAGTCCCAAGCTAAGCAGAGCTTGTGTTAAGGGTACTAGACAACTAATAAACATACTTATATATTTCTAAATACATACATAATATTATAGATAAATTACACCCAGACACAGAACAAATGATCGTGCTCATCACACAAACATTTCTCCTGGGTGGGAATCGAATCCACGACCCCCGGCATAGCAGTCAGGGTCACTAACCACTAGACCAACAGGCCAGTCAATATATCCTTTTACCATTTTGAGAATTAACTTATGAACCTAGTCCAATGCATATAGACATCCGGACTATCTATTAAATAGAACTTTTAACATATTTCATGAGATAACCAAGTGAGTAACAAAAATAAAACCTTTTATACATAGTCACGTTTGTGACATAAGGACGTAAAACGGTACCTCACGCCGCCATTGTGGCGTTAAGATAATGTCAAACAGTTGTGTGTATGTGTGTGTCGTGTTGTAACATCGGAAACTGTGGACATTGCCTCAAGTTCGCCGAAAGTACTGTGTGTAGATTGGTTTTGGTACAAACGTACCGGTGGGTATTTTCGTGTTGTTGATTTATTTACGCATCTATGTACATACATATTTCGTAGTATTCTTAAGTATCTCTTTTTTTTTTTACGTGGTAAAATCATCAAATGAGACCTCCCACCCCGGGCAGGGCGAGAGGTACTGTCAGACTTCTACTGACTAAAATCCACGGTGTTCTTCATTAGCCCTATATGTTCCGGGGTCACGGTAAGGAAATAAATCCCGGGACCCCGGCAGGCTTTGGCCCTCTGTGAGGGGGCCCCGTCATTTGCTGACAGCTCTTTGAGGCGCGCGTGGAACACGACGCGCCGCCGTCGACCCGGGATTCTTAAGTATCTTGGAGTCTATGTTCTCAGTGTTTAATCCTTTTTTTACCGAGATCTAAGTTGTCTTATTTCTTTAAAACATGTTTACACATGAATGGATACTAAAATATTATTTTATTGTTTCTATTGCTATATTGTTATTCTATTCTCTCTGGGAGCTAAGTAACAACTTGAACACTGTCAGAAATTGTTTAAAAAAAAATGCGTCAACAAGAAATTATTTTTTACGTAGGTACCTACATATTTTGTTCCATTTTTGGATATTTTAAAAAATGACAAAAAAAAAAAAGAAATATTTGGGGTAAATAAATATTAGAACCTTTAGATGGTATCTATATCAAAATATTTTTCGAGTTGGGACGAAATAATAAGTCACAGTGGTAATCAGGACCTCTTAAACTAGAATTTTGTTAAAAATGCTAAAACAGTGTATTATTAAAATCATGATTTTAATTACATAGTTACTGTATGGTTCTGTATGTCTACACTTACAAGCATACGTGTGAAGAGAAGTGATAACTGATAACGTGAATGTTTGCAAGCTTGTCAAGCAATGTTTAGTTAACGGAAGTAATGTTATAGAACAATATGAGGCGGTTATTTGTTCAGGTAAACAATTACTGCGTAATACTAGTTAGTACCGGATCACAAGGTCAGTGAGAGCCTAGGTCAATATTTGAAACTTGTAGAGGAATTCAAGATAGGAAACACGTCTTTCGACATTTATATGATAGTTCATCATCTGCTTAACACCTTTATTTACTACCATCGTCCTTCCTTATGTGCCCCGTGACTGCACCTGAAGTCACATCTAAGTCTTCTTTTTTATTTAAGCGTGGTAAAATATCAAATGAGTCCTTCCCACCCAGAGCAGGGCAGGAGTGACTGTCAGATTGTACTGACTAAATTCCACGGTGTGCTTCAATAGCCCTTTTCGTTCGGGTCACGGTATTCGTTAGTCCCGCGTTTGTCTTATTTTTAGGCATCCTGCAGTGCAAGCATGGTCAACGAGAAAGGGGTTTGTCACGAATAGTAGACAAAGAAAGTAGGTTTTTTTTAATTGTGTGGGCTGGTAGTAAAAAAGATGAAGAGTTTCTTCACTAGTTACCGATGGTGTCATAGCACAACACGTTGACTTGTGTAGAAATAACGATGAATAACTTTGTCTTTCTTGTCAACAGACACGAACGCATGCTACCCGTCGAAGTTGAATGTCAACAGATGACAGCACGGTAGTTTGTATTTAACTTTTAGTTTAAAGTGACGTAAAAGTTAAAAAAGTATGAAAAGCGTAAATAGTAATTACGGTTCAAAATCTATGAAGCCGTGCTAGAGTTGAAATCTATTACACGACAAATAGCAAATGATGAAATAGTTCCTATTAACAATTACTATGCTATACAATTTTCTACAGAATGAGATAATAAATAGGTGGCTATTTTTCCTTGAATTTTTACGTTACCTGATGCAATACACTCAACAGAAATGTTTTCAGAAGGCTTTCTTAGACCAAAACCTAATTTACTACAAGTCTTTCCAATTGGGCCTTTTTTGAGGTGTTAAAGTCATCAGTGAGGCCCTGAGTTGAGCGGTAGGGATTATCAGACCCTACAGCCAGAATTTCCTGACACAAAACTAGCCTGTTCCTTCATATGCGTTCTAGAGCCACGGTATCCTGCTAGGTCTCGCAACCACCTAATCCTATTTGGGTCTTCAGTGAAGGAAAGTTTACAGGATTATATGTGTTTATATGTACTGACACATTTAGAATCTTTCGTGGTGATTAGAATTTTATTTGAACTTTTTAGTTATATTTTCTATTTAGAATAGAGAAAACACGTTTGCTATTTTATATTCGGAGAAGTTCAATGTTTTGTTCTACCAATACGTATACATAAAAACCTATAAACATTATGTAGGTAGGTAACCTAAAACATAAATAATCTCCCTCCTCTCTTCGTGTCGATATCCAAATTATCTTTTAATTTCTGCAAAGGATTTGCTCTTTTTTTTTTAAGTGGTAATATCATCAGATGAGTCCTCCCACCCCGGGCAGGGCGGAAAGGAATGTCAGACTTGTACTGATTAAAATCCACGGTGTCCTTCTATAGCCCTTTATGTTCCGGGGTCACGGTGATGGTATAAGTCCCGAAACCTCGGCAGGCTTTAGCCTTCTGAGAGGGGGCCTCGTCATTATACTGACGCTCTTTCAGGCGCGCGGGGAACAGAAACAAAGATGAGATCTAAGGTAGAGGCAAGCTCACCCAGAAGAAAAAAACTTTTGTTTGAAGGACGGAGGGTATATAATGTTATGTGGGATCCAAGGGGAATAAATCATGCAATATACTATCCTTGTGACGAGTGGCTTCATACACAAATTGTCTTTGTCGATAATAAATGCGGAGTGAGACTTCTACAACTTTTTTTCTATGTACTCATTCCAATAGTAAATGAATCGTGTAATGACGTCACATGCGCCGGCGCCGTCTTCGCGTTCAGGTAAATAATATTTGCCTTGTGCCATATTGTTCGCTTCTTCTTGTGAAGCTGTACTATCTCTGTAATTTATGGGATGTGATACAAAATGTATGTTTATGTCATATTTATCTCTTGAACATTGTTCTGACTTTTTTGTATTGTTACTACGGAGTTTGTTCTGCAGGTTCTGGTATACATCTTTAAGCACAGAACCTGTAGTTTCGGTGCAAGTTTCGGACGCTTTCAACTGTATTATACACGAACATAAGATTAGTTAGGGTCACGAATTAACAATTATTGTTGGCAAAACCACAAACATATGCCACAGTTGTCAAAACTTATGAATTGGATAATAATAGGAGTAGGATTATTTTTGAACGAAAAATTCTTATTTTATTCTGTTATGGCGGTTAATCAGACAAAATGATGACAGAAACATCAAGTGTCTCAACACACTTGATGTGATAATTATTCCGCGTAATCTGATTTAGAAAACAGGCCACGATAAGTGACAGATTAAGGAAAAAAACAGTTATAAAATGTAATTAATTATTTAATTGCATAAAACCTTGAGATGTTTCGAGTGTTTCTCGACACAGATGCAGTTATGGTATTCTCTACAAGACTACGACAAAACCAGAGATTTGTAATCAGTCAGTCTGGATTTTAATCTTATATTTAGGTCAGACATTTTTCAAACTGTCAACATTTTTTTAAGACAATTCGTAAGATTGTACGGTTCGTGATAAGGTAATTCACGGCGAGACGTGAATCCACAAGTATGTATTTACGAAATAGTTACTTAATGTATGTATGTATGGTATGTATAGTACTTAGTTAAGTATTTATGCAAAAAAATTGTGTTTTTTTGAGCTTAGCTTACTTTACCAGTCTCACTAATATGCTCTACCGGTACCGTGCGAAAGGGAGCAAAATAAAGCTTCATACTAAGCTCAAATTAGCATCAATCCACTAAAACTTATTACCTATTATTTATTTTTCATATTTTTTGAGGATATAAACTAACATCGCCCAAGTCCAAAAAAATCTGAGGTATTAGCACAAGATTTCCGTATTTTATTTACCTACAACGTACTTGAAAGTATGTACGGCGTATTGTTCCGAAAAAGAAAAACGCCACTGGTATACGAACTTACTGTTACTGTCAGCCTGTATCATCCCACTGCTGGGCAAAGGCCTCTTCCCATGACTTCCAACTATTTCGATCTAAGGCTAGTGTGAGCCACTGGTTGTTAGTTTTATCCAGCTCATCCCGACATCTTCTGCGAGGTCTGCCGCGACGCCTTCTGCCTGTGTCAGGGCTCCACATAGTGGTAATTTTGGCCCACAGTTCATTGTGCATCCGGCAGACGTGACCAGCCCAGTCCCACTTCAGTTTAGCGGCCATTTTAGCAACGTCAGTGATCTGTGTTTTGGAACGCAGTGTGGTGTTACGAATGTGATCAGTTAGCTTAACTCCTAGAACACTGCGCTCCATTGCACGTTGGCAAACCTTGAGTTTGGACTTTTGTTTTTGGGTATACGAACGAGAAACAAATTTCCATCAAACTAACGTCAAAATTCCCGTTTACTTTACGTCACATCATCAGCCGGAAGACGTCCAATGCTGAACATAGGTATAGTTACTTTACGTCACAAAAAAGTGAAAAGCTAGGGCCTCAGACTCTTACTAAAAATATGCTCCAGTTGTAAACTATGTGTTATCTTATCAGTCGGAGGCTGCTAGATTGCAGTGATCTATCACTCATCTTACTGACAGGTTACTGAAATAACAGAAGCGCCTTCGTTGCTGGGCGGAGATTTCCAGGTATTATGTAACATAGTAAAGACTTGTTTAGGAATTATTTTTCATGGCTGAAAGAACTTTCAGTCTAAGGTGTTGCCTGTGGGTCGAAGGCTTAACATAGGTAACCGTGACACTGAACGTTAAGGGCTATTGAAGGAACAACAAGGATTTAAGTCAATACGAGTCTGACAATCCCTTCCGCCTCACCTAGGCCGGGAATACTTGTTTGATGATTTTACCAGGTTAATAAAACGTAGGGAAATAAAAATTCAATAATTAATTTGAGCCTTTCTACGAGCGAATTAATCTCACCAACGTTTATTTCTTGTTAAATTACTGTAATTTTCCAAAATAGCATATCCAAAGTGTGCTACGAAAACTCCTTATAGAACTAAGTATGTACCACTTAACTCCTGGACTTTAGACTGCTCATCATTAAAGAGTGACGAACGAGGAAAAGGTCCAGAGCCATCTGATTCGCGTCCGAAGGTCGAGTGAACAATAACCCATATATCAATATATCGTCTGCACGTGTGGCGTTGCTAGACAATTTGGTGCGACGGAATTGTTCTTACGGCTGAGATTGGACGAAGATGTGAAGGAAATAATGTTGGGAATCGAAGATTGAAAGGAAGTTAATGGCATGAGATCTACATAACAGTACCAAAACTAAAATCACCACGGGGCAGAGGGTGTTCCCCAAAGTACACCCACATTTCGTCTGTTATGTTTAAGTTCCATGTTAAGGAAGAGAGTCGATTGCCATTGACAAATTTATATCCAGCAATAAGGAACTGGGTCTAGTTAATTGTTATGAGGACGCAGTTAGCGAAATTACTAACATTGATATAAATAAATACGATGATTTTCTTGTTACTACGCTACAGATGGTTGTTGATGATATTAAAATGATTGGCAATGCGAATGTGGAAAAACTTTGGGGTCAAGGCTGCAAATTAAATAACAAAGACTTCTCCCTATTAAAAACTATAAAATCAATTACTCTCATTACTCCAACGTATACGGAAAGTTTGCCAATTAACTGTAATTCAAAGATAAATCAGCGTACTTCTATTGATACAACCTCAGAGCAATAATTACTTGAACTGATCTTGTACTAGACATTATCTACGTCGACCTTGGTGACATCTAATAAAAATCAGTCGACAACAATGGCTGCAAACAAATAAATTCTTAAAGTAAAGTACCCATCCTTGACAATTGAAATTTAGCCTGAAAATTATAATAAAAACTTTTGAGGCCGGTCTGACCTTATGTCTAACAATTATTTCGGTATAAAAACAAAGCTTATCGCTCCATTTACCGTTTATTGTTTGGGTTTGAATGTTGATCTTGATTTCCGCGTCAATTAGGATTTAGTTTGTTCCATATACTTTGTTTAAAGAGGAATTTCTCTCAAATGTTACTTTAGCCATATTGGGTTCATTGTCAGACTGGGCCACAACATCACAGAGATTGATTTGATGACGAAGTAACAACTTCGGATTGACATCAACAACAGATTGTGTTACTGATTTTTGGATAGCAGCTACGTATATAATGTTTTGCACAAAAACAAGCAAATTCGGCAAAGAATCTAAGGGTTTAATTAAGAACCTGCTATATCAGTATGTTCTGCATCTTTAACCAGTAATGTTTCCAATTTGATTGCAATATAAAAACCCAAACTTGTAGTGATTAATTAATTTAATTACTTCAGTTTACGGTAATCTACAGTCACAGGAGCATGTCTGATTTATTTCGTTATTATTTTCACATACTATTAGTCATAAAACTTTAATTACTTCAAGAACTAATCTTTAGTGATACTTTTCTATGTTCTACAATTCGTTACATGTAAAATTTCAGTCCTTATTAGCCTATAGACTAGTTCTCTACTCCTGAACATGGGCATCATTAAACCACAATGAATGGTCGTGATCTATATAACTGAGATAAATCTTAGTGATAGAATATCAGGCCAATTAATTGTTATTATTAATTCAAAGGATAATGAGGGTAAAACTCTCATGACATCTAAGAATCCAGAAGCTAGGTAAGATTATTGTTCCCTCTCTACAGGAGCTGATGGACTGTTCGGAGAGCACTAAATTCATGCCCTAATTCTGGGCCGAGACAATTTAGATTGTCATTGATACGATAAGAAGGTAAGATTATACTGGGTGGTCTTATCAACGATGGAATAGGTATTTCTGGACACTATCACAAGGACAAATATAAATATAAGTATCATAAATAAAACTAAGAATGGAAGGGAATCATTACGGCGGAACTAATTAACCCGTTAACAATACCAAGGTCACGTTGACTGCTTAGCATTCAAGACACGGACGATGCATAGATTACTTATTAATTTTGTTACATCTTTTAGAAACAATAGCTTTCTGAGATGAAGGTGACCATGCAGTTGGCACTGTTACTATAGACGAAAGAAGAGAACACCATGATGATAAAGATTTGAGATATAATGAAATTGGAGTAAGAAGTAAAAGTGAATTGGTTAGAGAAAATTAAAAAAACGAAATCAACCTTGATAATTTCCGAAATATAGCAACTCTTAACATGAAAACATAACGACCTTTACCATTTGTTCTTATGACTTAATCAATGAATGAATGTCCGCAGAATTCTTTGAGAATGAACCGAAACAACAGACATCCATTGATGGCATTTTAATGATGAAGTACATGGTAATCAAAATTTTATGAACTTTAATTATCTTAATTGTTGTCATTTTATAGCTTTGTTTCGACTTTAATAAGGTATGCAATGACATGCTGTTATATTTCTTTAATGTTAACAGGCTTAGTTGGGAATCACATTTGGATGTAGAGGATGAACTGAGAATCAAGCTTTTGTAGACACTTATACTTCGAACAAACAAAGTAGTACTGGAACATAGAGTAGGCATTCTAACAGCTATTCAGAAAACTAAAGTGTCAATGATAACTTTATGCAAATGTATCCATGACCACCCGTTGATCAAACTGACCAATTTGTCCGGAGGTATCAAATCGCCATCAGTCTAATTGTGCGCAAACAACTCTTGCGCAAATGATCGGCGCAAATCGGGGACAGTACTATGACGAAGGCCGTCGAAAGTGGAGTCATTTGGAGCTCTCGCTCGCAATATGTTACTGACGGTCCCAAACTCGTCAGGGGCGACGGGTTACGGTGCAGGTTTGCTCAGTTTATCTTAATATATTTCCTTGGCACTTGTGTGAGTGATAGATGTAAGAACGAGAGCAGTGTTGCGTGTGGTAGGTACAGGTTTATCGTTGACCTCTTCATCTTGTGGGTTTACGGCTGTTTAGTTGTCAGTTGTGGTTCGTCAATCATCGGAAGTATGGCCTGGGATAAGTATAACATAACTAAGAAGCCTATCACCGTGTCCATGGGTCCATCTTTATCTGAATTAAATATAAAATCAGGGATTTAGGCGTGAACTAACGAATTCACTTTGGCACGTATAGTCAAGATTCGCGGTTACAAACAACTGATAATACCACTGGCACTATTAAATATTGTTCATAATATTATAGTTATAACTGCTAATATAACTATTACCACTTTTCAAGAGCATCAAAGATTATGAAAGATAAGTAGACCAATGAAGTATAGAAACGATGACTGAATAATAAGTACTCGCGGCTGTCTCAAATATCAATTTAATAGAATCGATCGATACAATCACGGCTCGTGTTACTGAATAGTCTTTATTGATACCCGTATCTCACGCAATATAAGAACATAATGACACATAACATAAGACCACGACTGTTTTCTACAATAGATTAAGTAGAGTTGAACTTGTAACTTGAACTTGCTTATTCGAAGCCCCGGCTGGTCCGATGGCTCGGGCATAAAGGGGAGCGGTGATTGCGCAGGCGAATCCGAACCCCCGGTATAAAGCACGAGAGAACACTATGGTTTTAACCAGTAGAGTCTAACATGCATGCTTCGCCATACCCGGGGCTTTCCTCGCCAACATGGTCAAGATTGTACTAATCTTGCTGGACTGCAAGATTAGTACAATCTTGACCATGACCAGACCACCAAAAACTGCAGGTTTCTACTAAGAAATTCGTGGTGGAAACCAAAAATGCTGATCTCATAATTGACAACCGGACCTCATGCCTTCCCTTAGCCTTCCTCTTGTGTTCACAAACATTAGTGACTGCCGAGGTATAAAACTATACAGCTTTGACAAAAAACGTTGAACTTGAATAAGGTAAATTACACAGTATGGAATTTCCAAAACTTATTGTAGCCTTGCATTTTAAAGGCGATTCTATAGGTAATGACGTTATCAATGTAAGATTATTGATCGTTGTTTAAATTAGCTGCTGTGTGATAACCAGCTGATTTGTTAATTACTACGGTTGAGATGATGATGTCAAAATCTTCGCGGAAAATGGATATGGAGTTTTTAAATTTGATCGACGTAGAATGAGTTACAATAACTTCCAGAGAATGCCCGAAGAAATATTATGGTTAGTAAGAACCCCAAAAATTCTGACAATCAGTCTAAATTATTAATTAATAATATAAAGACTAAAGCTATTCTGGATTGTGGTCGTCAGATAGACAGTCCTTCCATGTTAAATACAGCTGCTTTCGGTTAGACCAGAGTTCAAGCTTAATATTATTGGAAAAGATAATGTTTATAATGATCATGATACTTAAACACCCTAAATTATTACGGCAGATGATGATGAAGAGGAAATATAAAATCTTTTTAACGACTTAAAAATAATTTCACCAGTTCTTGCAAGTGAGGTAATAAAAGCAAGCACTCGTAATTTATATCTCATAAGTTATTGAGCCTGAGCCGGCATCGAACCTTCACCTTAAAGAAACCGGGCCAGTTGACAGCGCAGGCGCAGCGGTGCACACTACACAGTACTTACACTTGTTTTGTGCAATCAGTGGCGCGTGCGGGTACACTGATTGGGACGGTACGAGAATGTGAGGAGTTTTGTCTGACAGAAGCACTGGTGATGCAGTATGTTTTCTAAAACATGCTGTTCATGCTCGAGAGCATTGGAGGATGGGCAACTAACGTCCTGCTGAAAAAATTGTTGGTCATATTAATCATTGAAAATTAATAGAAAGGGTTGACTTAGAATGTTATGAAAAGTATTAGTTAAATCAGAAGATAATCAGTTTTCCCAATGCAAAAGCAGAACAACTTGAAAGTTACAAAATATCTACGATAGTAAGATTACACGTCTAGCTGAATTGAATAAACCCATACGATGCTGGATCCAACAATGGAAACGCGCCTAAATCATTCGCACGAACTGATTATGACTCAGTATTACCTAACGCAGTTTTAACACATAAGTCTCATTATGAATACTAAAGCCGCTTTTTTCCAAGCTTATTTGTAAATTAAAATAATTCTGGGAAACAATAAAACATTAAATGACGCACGTTAACTATTGTATTGACGAAACGGAAATCACAGATACTTTAAGAGGAAAAACCTAAGTTTGGTGATCATGTTCGTATATAAACATTATTGTTTTGGCTACTAGTTACCTATGAACCGGTAAATCAATATTAATACTTGTGTATTGTACGTGACGTGTACTTTTGACTAGAGGAGTAATCGGCGAAGACATACCTATATCAGTAAAAATGTTGAAGCTCTATAATCCTATTCCTGGAAATGAAAACATTGTATTCGTCAATGTATTTTAAGCTACAATTAAAGATACACAAACCAAAACATTAATAACTTCAGTAGCAACAAAATTTATCAAAGGTAATTAAGATAATTCAACCAATAGTAAAAAAACTCAGTAAGAGCAAGGGTGAAGACAAACAGTTTAAAACATGACTGTAACGCGTGTGATGCCGCCCACAGCTTTATCAAAAATTGAAGCTACAACGTCATCAACGAATAATGTCAACATTATAACATTATTATGATAAAAAGCGATTGTGTCTAAATCCACTGCAGTACGATCGACACGTAAGAATCTCAATGCGGCACAGTTATCATAATTACCTCATTAATAAATATCAAACAGGAAATTTCAAATAGCAAAATTGATTTTATTTTATCAATGATTTCCGCAATTTTGAACACTTTCGTGAATATTATGAATCAAGCTAGTAAAACGTAAACGCGCTTAGTTACAGCTGTGGAAATAACTTGGATTATAGATATGGGTAATTTAATATGCAACAATATACATAATTACAAGTTATATGAGCCGTCATTGAATCATAACGACCATCCAATTATAGAAGACAATACTGATAATTTGCCGGCACAAAAAACTGTTTTTTTTCAATAACGCAAATAGAGAACAAATAAACATGGTTGATAATAAAATCAATCTGAAAGAGTATTTGAATATCAATCTACACTTCCCTCTTAAACATCAACTCAATATTTTGAAGAAGCTGTAAAGTGCTGACAGTGAAATCTATTTCAACAATTTATAGGTGTAACATGAAATATGTTTAGCAATGAAGCTAACCAGACTCAGTGTCGGGAAAACAAACTATCCTTAATTCAGTGTGTTGGTTAAACGCATTCTGTGAAGTTTACTAATTGTGTGAATCATATTGTAAAAGTGGAAATGATCGAACGGCCTTGACTTGATTTTGAATTTAGGAATGCAGTAGCAAAAATATAATTGTATTCTCCTTTATACTTGGAAGCTTCTGTTTCGTTTTGAACAGATAAAATAAATAGTTTCAGGTTATTATTAAAACATAATGTATACAAATTCTCTATTTTTGCATTGCTGTAACTAAACCCGTCTATCTAATCTGCATACATTAACGTTGTACGTGTTTAAAAGAATACATTTTCTCTCCGGTTTAACTTGATGATGTTATTCTTACTGCGTACTTGTAATATTCATAAATTAACCATACAGGTGACAAAATTAGCAGGTTAGTTAGTACATTCCTGAAAATACGAGGTTCACACAAATCGTGATGTTTGAAAACAGATCGTTAATGTATAAAGGAACTGCGCATATTATAAAGTACTTTGTATTTGTGTTTGTCAAATTTCTGAATAATTTAAGCAGTTTAAGAGTAATTATTACCTCAGGAGCATTTTTTAAACAATAGTGGTCCTATTAGAGTGCCCTGGGTAACTCTTTTCCTTGAGTTACTATAAAGCAAACAATTTTTTTTTTTGCATTGTCATTACGAGTCGGCTACAAGATAACTGCACGTTTTTACTCGACTATCTACAATCTAGAAACGTGTTGCACATTTTTTTTAATATTTTGTATGCATAACAGACTCGCTTGCATCTGCAAATTCTCAGTTTACGAAACTAGATTTCCGTGACCTAAATAATAAAAGGAAAGTCCTTGCGGGGTGAAACTGGGAGGTCAAAGTAATAATTATAAGATTATCGTCGTGTTCATCAAAATTCAAGTAGTTGGTAGTAGTACAGGAAAATCTAGAAATCATGGATACCAGTTTTGTTAGGTACGAGGAAAACTTTAAAAAAATACTTTGCATATATACCCTCAGTGTACTCTCCTTGAGCGTATTGTAATTTTAAAATTCAGAGCTGTGTCTTATTTTGTTGTTATTTGGGTTCATTATGTTGCAATTTTATTAGTATTTTGTTGTACAACGTTGTTTAAAACTTAATCATCTGTTCCAAAGTATATTTTTATTTGCAAACAAGAATATTATCAACCGAAACCACAAGTTTACACAGAATTAACTACAAGCATAAAAACTATCTAAAGATCCTTTTTTACGCGAAAAAATCGACAGAAATCAGTCATTGAGCAAAGGTCACGACTTAATCGTACTACTGCAAAAACTGATGTAACGAATTTCGCATTTTGACAATGGCTCCATGGAACAGCAGATCTAACTGAGATTACAGCAAAATTCTTATTAAAAAACTTAGTCTCGAGCATTATAGTACCCAATGCTAACATTGGTGACGGAATTGTTAATGTAACTGATTTCACTGACTCATACACAAACTGATTCGCGATTGAATTGTCGTCACTTTTGCTTTTCTTTGTATTACCGGAGCTCTGCCCTAGAAAATTTAGAAGAAGAATTAAGTCGAGTAGTGAATTTAGACTTGGGTTATCTCACTTTCAACAGAGTGACAGAATTTGAAGTTGGTTTCTTAGTTAGCAACAGATCTAGCAGAATGTTTAATTTTGTTAAATCAGTGACCATTATATCAGGCGTTCATTGTTTGTCTGTCAAGTTTGTCTCCATAATTATGTCTATTACATAGTCTCAAGTATTCAAAGTATTACTCGAATTCACACCTAATTATCTAATTAATTTAAACATTATCATATGCATCACCAGAATACAAAGTTTCAATAATTGAATTTTTGTTATATTCAATCCTTCTTTAGGCTTCCTCTTCTCTTCACAATTTTCAGCTTAAAAGCAAGCAGCATAATTTGCAAAATTACCAGTAATTTTAACTCTGATAACAATCTCCATTTTTGTTGAAGTTTTATTGTTTATGGGCAAAAAAGTTAAATCGTTTCATGTTTGCCCTTGACCAGAGACACGGCGCTTGGAATTATTAATCAATAAAAGGAACAATCAGAGATTTTCCTATTACTGTTAATTTAATTTATTTTAATGATTATACTCTTGTAACACTGTTCATAAATCATACCAGCATTAATGGATTTAGGCGCCTAGATAGTGGCATTGTTTTCGGGAATCCCACACACCTTGAATATGTTAGTGGTATTTTAATTTGAGTCTATAATTATATTTCTAAGAAAAACTTTACTTGTTTTGTCTCTGACGTGGACTAACGCCCACCGTGTGATGACATCGGGATAGACATCAGCTGGTTCTCTTAGCATGACGTGTACTGCAGATGCGTAGTTGTACTCATCTACAATGTTACTACAATTTGGCTTGCATCGTCATTTGATATATGTGTCTACATCTTTAATTCTTAGTCTGGTACAGTTTTGCTTGAAAACTGACCAATAGATGTGATAATTTTGATTTTGTGAGTTGAAAATAAACCTGATTAACGGATTACTATAAACATATCAGAAATAACTAAAATTATTGTTGTTTGTTCAAAAAGAATGAATGTAATAAGTCCAACGCCTTCGCTTGTAGAAAAAATAGAAATTTCTTTTCATTACACCGGATCTGTTAATGTAAAATCTACAATACTAGAACCAGAAAAAACTATTACCGACAATAACAAATATCGTAAAGTTGAAACAAACAAGACAATAATTACAAACTGCACTACAGAATCTCATTTTGATAGTCATTATAATTTAAAAACAGAAGTAATTACTGTCGCCAAAAATACTGTTATCTCGTCTATCGACTGTTATACGTATTATGTCAAACTTGTTTACAAATGGTACTGGGGTTAAGTCACTTGTACCAGTTGTACCGGCGACGTACTGTAAAAACTTGTGGTCATTGGACAAAGTTTTTATTTGTATTCAATTTTGAGAAAGCGACGTTATATAGCTTTTGGTATGTGCTTTTGATTATTAATCAGGTCTTGTTTTCAAACTGAATGTTTATTGTAAGTTCAGCTAAATTCATTTTATTGAATACACTTTGATTGAGCTCTCTCATCTCTCAGACTATACCTTTTCTCGCTTAGTTACGTTTTGCTTGTTCTATACAATCCAAAACTAATAAGCTTCTTAATGATAAAGGATTAAACTTGCACAAAATGCTCTATTCAATTTCATGTGTAACAGTTACTGCCAATTTTCTCAACAACATTGTTAAAATTCCCAAAGAGGACAATCAAATTAAGACAAATTATTTTTAACGAGATGCTAAAGCAATTAACAACGTAGCCTTTTGGAAGACACCTAAGGCTGAACACGATATAAAGCAATCAATTCCAAGTAATTATAAATAACATTTTACTTCACAACACCATGCAATGTTCAATGTTACCGATTCATCGGTCAGCTTCGGACAAATCTTGCTTGCACATGTTTCGGGCTATGACAAGTGACAGCTAATAACGGTGACCTGTCAACTGTCAACGTTAGAGCTTAAGTTAAATATTTATGACTACCCTCAACTATTTATCATATTAATTGAGGATTTGGTAATGGTCATAAGGATTATTTTTGAATACCTTTGAATTGTGTTTTGAGTGTAGTTGCTCAAGATATCTGGGTATTAAAAATGGTATTTTTAATATGCCGATAGAAAAAGATAGAGGGTCACTCATTAATTAGGGGAAAGCGGGAAGCCTGAATAGAAAAACTAGAATGTTGAAACATTGCCGAAAACAGTGAACATGAACATGGCGTAACTTTACAAACGAATTCCGGAGTCAATTACCATGCGAGGACAAATTCTGCCCTTACATCTATAGACGCCACTTTCACCACTCACACCAAACAATACATAATCAAAACCGAACTACCTTCATTTCCAACAAATACAATTTGCAACAACCAATCAGAGAGATTGCGAGTGCCAAAGTTATTGGTTTTTCCGCAACACGGCACAAACATGGCGGATTGGCGGCACGGACGCAAGTATTCGGCGAAAGCGCTCACAAGGACATGCGTACGCGCAGGGTTAACTGTGTCATTGACATCTACGGTACGGAATTTTAAAATTGAAATTGTGATTGTGTATATGGCTTTCGATCGATTTAAGTATTGGATTAAGTTTTTGGGAGAAATTATTTGAGTTCGTTATCTCTTGGTGATCAATTTTTAATTTTTAAGAGGTGTTGACTTGTTGTATTGCAGATGATAACTTTAAAGATGTATGCCAGATAACATGATAGATAAATAAATTAGAATATGAACAGCTAAAAAAATGAAATTCAAATTACAATCAACGGCGTAAAAACCAACAATTCAGTTACTAGTTCTAATAGAGCTGGCCAGCATAGCATGGTTTATGAAGAGACGACATAATACGAACACACTACTATCTTATATCCCCGACTACGGTAAATAAGCAGGACGCATAAATCTACTTCTGAGCTCCCGGTTGTTAGCTGACGCCTTAACTGTTAAGGAGCAACTAGCAAATCATACGCATGATTGAAATTAGCAAAGAGGTTCATATAAGACGAGGGTTAACAACCTATGATTGGTTTTTATCAAGATAAAAAAGCAATATCTGGTCTTAATGCAAATTGTTTGCAAGACACCGGCACTGATTAAGTTTCGTTGATGGACGTTGAATTTGTGAATATTTAGATGATGCTAATGATAATACACCAAGGAAAACAACATATAGACAAGGCAGCGGTTACTACGTTTCCTAGAAAATTGTAGTACCAAGAAATACAATAAGCTACAGAACAAACAGCAAAAAATTGGTAAACGTGATCGAGTCAAAAAATATTTTGATACAGCATAAGTCTAAGCCCTATTAAGCAAAATAATTGCCATACTGTAGCAAAACCACCGCCAGATACTACAAAATAAGGTCAGTAGAAGCTACACAGAAAAAAACTAGTGTAAGGTCTCTTTGAATGCCAGATGATAGCAAAAGTAGCTACAAATATATTTCAAGAGTTTATTGCGGTTTTCCTTATAAATAAGCAACATGGAGAATATATATCTTGTCTATGTGTTATTAAAGGTAACAACCACTGGACCTTATGATATTACGATAACAAATCAAAATCCAAAGAAATCAATAAAACAGGAATTTCTTTATCATCATCGTCATTCTCCTGCCCTTCTTCTTTCATACTTCACCATTACTCGTTATATCAGTAGTCACTCCCTTTCCATTAGTCACATCATCTTTCATACAGTTCATCCATAGTTTTTCTTTTTGCCAAAGTCATGCATAAATATATTACTATTGGACTAATTAATTGAGAAATATTTGAATCAATGTTCGATGAATTCTCATCCAGTTTGATTGAAACATCGGGTGCGAAGCGGATTGCTATCGAAACCGGTATCAGACCATTTGATAGACTTTGTTTGTTGATTGACACGTGTGAGTAATGCCAACATCTGCAATGTCGGAACGGCTTTTAATAATGTTATATGCTGTAAATTTTTTATTAATGAACCTGTACACTACTCTCCTGGTGTGAAATTTGATTCCAAAGCCCAATCTTGGTCGAGATTCCGCTCTCTCTTATCGACTTGGGAGTAAATGAATATTATTCATCAATACCTTTATAAGGTAAGGTGCAACTTAACATCAATTAAAGCAGTCGGAATAGGGGTAAACCCAAGAGTCGTTTGTATAAGCAAAAGATAAATGGAATACTGGATTATTTTAATCTGACAGCAAATTATTTTAAGACTGACAAGGGTAATCATCATGACAAGACTGACAAGGAAAAAATCATGTAGGGCACAGACGCACGAGACGCCAGAAAGAAAACGCCAGAAAAGATTTTGATTAGGATTAAATTAACAGTCCAATCACATAATCAAGTAATGCTATATTCATTTAGCGCGACACGTTTTCCTCGTAAGTTCTACAAATTATTTCCATATGTGAAATGACCTACGTTAAGGACACCGACTGGAATAACACGTCACCGTGTTATACAATCGTTATTTGCTGTTGAGGGCTTGTCACAATCAACCTATAACGCTAATCACTGCTAAGGCAAAAGCCTCCTCCTGTGACAGAAACTGCATCTTATTACCAGGTAGCCCGATGTCATTTGTTTTCTTAGCTCTTTGATACATTGATTTGTCGATTATCTTCATAATCGGCATTTACAAGCATTTGAATCTCTTCAGAATTTGTGTTTCTAGATAGCTGTAAGGCTGTAAAAGTGGAGTCTGCAACACCAAAGCGGGCCACCTTACTTCTAGGCAAACGAGCATGTTTCTAGACCATATTGTCATTAACTATCCGATGGAAACCCTGTCTAGTGATTTATTTACTATCGTAATCAATAGGTTTTGTAGAGTCTTCTTTTGAGTATAAACTGGTTTTTTTACCATATTCATATCAATAACAATTTCATCGATGGCCTGGTTCCATACACTGCTGTCATTCATAAATGCTCTTGCAAAACCCTTTCCTTAAACAACGTTTAATATTAAATGTTATTGTCCGTTGTAAAACCCCGGTGCACTAGGTATCTTTTTACATTTTAATTTTGCGTATATTTTATGTTTGATGACTGTTTGTAGGTCAGTATCATGATCGTGAGAACGATCTGGTAAGTAGAGTGACATAATAGTGATTTTTATTTCACACAAGACTTGTCTTTATTTGACTAAAGTTTTTATTCCTCCGTGGCAACGTTTTGAGAAAAATTTTGCACAGGACGTAAAATTTTGTGGTTTTCCTTACTTTTTAATTACATATCTTAAAGTTGTATCATCACAACAAATAATGTTTATTTAATGATGACTTTAGAAGTTCCAGGTATTTTTTTGTTATTTGGCAACCAATATTTCCCCTAAAAACTCCCATTTCAGTAGAATTTGTATATTCCCGATTACGCGTTTCCGTTGTGATGAGTCAATCAAAAGCGATTTAAATAATGTTCATATTATGTAGTTATTCTGTTTTATCTTTAGTGTGGTGACGACTTTTAGTGTTACCATTTATTTCAAACAGGTTTACTGTCAATAAATTAGCGGCTTATTTTGATTTGCAATTATCAATGTGGTTGTAGTTAGAATTTCTAACATATTTTTATAATTACTGACATTAACACCATTCATCAAATGATGTCAATGAGTACAATCAAAGAGTTCAACAAGTTTAGCTATTCTCATTTCTTTGTCTATATTTTCTTAGGATTCACTAAAATTTAATTAAAATAGTACAGTCTACTACCAACCAGTACCAGTATAAATTGCATCCTTACGCTCAAAGTCTAGACCTCCTTAGCTATAATTTACAATGTTCCATTGAACCCAGTCTCATATCCATAGTTTCCTGTGCAAGGGGAATAACGACACTCTTGCGCAGATACAGAGAATGATTCACAAAATGGCCGACATTTATCTCTAGTGCAAGTCTAACTCAATATTTACACTTGAACACATTTTTGAATGGAGTTTATGGATGAATGAAGATCCTTTCGACTCTTACTATGAAAGCAGTGCTCTCGGCCACACCATGGACCAAAAACTGGATTCTAGTATGTGTATTACTGCCGTATTGAGCAAGGTCACCCACTTTGGCCATTTTTTTTTATGAGACGTCCCATTGATTTCAAAGAAGATGAATATGGGATATCAAAAGAAAGATTCATTGATAAGTTTATAGAATGATGTAAAAGATCAGTAAAGTGAGAATGCAGTAGAGCTATAGAATAATATAGGTACAATGTAATGTAACTGTAGGTATTAGCTTACTAATGGGACAGTACAGTTGTTAGTCATCGGACGTGGAATTAACCGAACAAGTCACTTGCAAATAAAAAAGTGTAGGATTAATTTTAATGTCGCGTTTTCCATTGTGTTTTAAGTAGCTTATACATATTTACTTTGCAAGGGGGCAATATTATTGAGTGATATCACGATGATGAATTCAACAGGCTGAAAACATTTTTTTTTTAAAATAATAGTTTACTGGTTAGAAACAACAGGTTATCAGAAACATATCAACTTGTTTCACATTAAGTTAACATAAAACTATTAAACCTTTTACGATAAGATCATCGCGGAATATTTTATACTTTGGTGTAGGTATTATTTGTTTACCTAAAATAGGTACAAAGATCACACAAACTGCGAGGTCTAAAATGTCTGCGAATTTGCTTTTCAACGAAACATTACAAAAATGTGATCATGATCATTCAACTGAAGACTGTGCTCTGCTGGATAAAGTTCTCCGCCGATTCACACTAAACTAACGGATCACTGCTTACCACTAGACTCTACTACATCTTTCTTTACTCTTTTCTTATCCACCAACTGTTAAGTTCAAAAACACATCACTCATCGCACACGTCACCAATGCTTGACTTTCAAAAAACTCACATTCTTAACCCTCTCCAACTTTCATTAACAAAACACAATCAGCTTCATCGCACAACGTATGTTACATATGATCTATTGCTGTTAGCTATTACCCCACATATTCAAGGCTGATAATATTATCGTGAACCAGCTTTTGCCTGAGGCTTTAGCACACGGAGTCCTTTCGCCGTGACATCTTATGTAAGGTCTTGATACGACGGGAAAATAATTTTATATACTATGTGTCATATAATCCTGTGCAAATAATTCCTTTTAGTTGAATATAAATTAAGTTAATCGTTGAACAAGAAATGATAACTGAGAAGTAAAGCGTTAAAGAAGACTTGACAAAGGTAGATGAAGAGGTGTCGATTTTGAAATAAAGTCCAGTTATTATACCTCTGTTTATGGTGTAGTGACACAAAATAGAAGCAATAAATAACAAACTAATTGACAGGTTACATTAGAGAACTCCATTACAAATCATTTTAATACGTACCTATGTAGAGTTTGCTGTAGACGCCCAAAAGCATGATGAGAATGTCAAAGCCCAGCCCAAAAATATCTGACATAGTCTTGTCTTGTCTTGTCCCAAATCATTAATCATACATAGCGTCTGTCACTTTCAATCTGAACAAAATGCTCTAAAAAGGGCACCTGACTTATAAACTTGAGAACAGGTTACTGATCATAATCAATTGTTTACACCGAGTAACTGTGGGTCAAGGGTAAAGGGAGGTCGTTCTGCAGAACATTTCTTAGGACTAGCGCTGTGAGAATTTTAAGGGCATCGATTGGATTTTTATTGTCTCCGATGTAATGAATGTTATGGGCATTAAAATTGAATGGGTTTTTTTATGAGTGTCTCGTATAGAGAGTGTAATAAAATCTTGAAATATGGTCATTACAGTTGTGGTTAATTTCGATTTACTCTGACAATGACGATCAGTCTTATAAGTAATTATTGTTTTTGAGACTATAAACTTGAATTTCATTTCACTTGTGTTTCCAACCTTTTCTTTCTGATATTCGCAGATATTGTGTCCATGTCAATAACCTTTTCGGAACATATCCTTATAAAAACTTGTCTAGCTTTCCAAACATATTTTCGTCTTCAAAATAGTTACCATGTTACAAGGTTTATTCTGATTGGTCATCGCTAAAATTAGGCTTATGTCATTAGTCCACAATCAAACCGCATTAGGCATCCAGTCATTTGAGTTCACTGTCTTGCAATATTTTTTACTTGTTTTGATTTTAGACGCCAATTGTAAGCGAATGCTTGCAAATTATCTCTACGTTTTAGATGGTTATAAGTCATAACAGATATGATTACTATTTCATTCCTTGATTTAGGAAGATAGTTCCAGAATTGCTTTTCTTTTGGTATGTCCAATTAGAGCAGTTTATTTGCTGTTTTAAGAGTTCCCAACATTTCAATGAATGTTTTAACAGGAAACCTTACATCAGTACCATAAAAATAAATACCCCATACACAATGAGAGCAACATTCCCACCGACTAGGCGACGTGTGTAATTATATAGCTAATTTAGCTTGTTTAGATAATTAACTGTTAGCTCTAGTTGCCGAACCAAAATGGCCGGCCTGGTGTCATTTGGTAGCTTTTGATAATGTTGATGAAGCGTTTTATTTAGTGGATCACGCATTTATGTAGCGAGTTTGTTTTTGTCATCTCTTTGAAGTGATGATTTGTTTACGTTACAAATATCCTGATCATTTTTCTCATTGTTTACTTCTAGTTTCAACCAATAATAAGCAACATTCGGCAAAGTTAGGAAGGAAGTGTCTTCTAAGATGATGGCAATTAATAAGTCGAGATATATGAATGACAATGATATGTTGAACTGACCGCTAATAAATTGAGATATGGGGATAAATGAATCATCATCATCATCACCCTATAGCATTCTACTAGGCCTCTCCAAACGCACACCATTTCACGCATCTACTCGATAGATGAATGCAATTAGAAAATACTTTAAACCTAACCAAGATCTATGCTGCTCAATATTTTAATAACCAGCATTTAACACTGAAACGACACAATGAATTATAATGTCTCAGTTAAACAATGACTTACTTGTCGAACTAATTACACCAATTAAACAGTTAACAGCAAGTTAAGCGGCAAAACGCCGTCGGTTTTAAAGTTACTAGAGTATGCATACAAAACTGATGATATGCTTGTGTCATTGACTGATTGGAAAGTCACAAATGTTATTTGTAACGCTTGAATGGCTTTAAAGATAATTTGGCATACATATTTCAGTTGCCACTAAAGTATTAATGGAGAACGTGAAAATTTGCTTCTGATACCAGCAATGAATGGAGAATAGTTTGAAAGTGACCTAGTTTAACAGAAGTCAGGAAAAATAGTTATCGATTACCAAAATGACAATATTGCAGTTAAAAACATAGTAAACGGGAAGGACAGCATGATTACTGGAATCGAAAAAATGTTGGAAAAATTACTGAAACTGAGCAATGCAGAAATAATGAGATCGAATGTTATTAATAAAGTTTTCTTTATTTTGGACAAATGAAACTTGTAAAAAACATACGTTTTAATGATCAATATATTGAATTAAAGCAAGGCAGACATAACTTTCAACTGTATAAATATTCTATTTTACACGTCCTCTCTATTGAAATATCCAAAATTAATTTCATCAGAATTTTCTTGCACGTTGCATATTGTGTTTACTATTTTTATTTAATTCAGTTTGACACTTCAGTGGATTTATTTCTCCACGCACTTGTGTTGATATATTAAATTCTTAAGTTTATTCATATTGTTATTGTAGTTTTTCTTTCTTGCATTGAGACACATAAGCAGAACCATGTGTTGTATTATTTGCATCATTAAGATCACATGTTGGCAGTAATTATAGTGCATTGTCACGTGTGACTAGTGTAATGACAGGTTTGTCTTCGAGATTATAACCTTATCGTCTAGTGGATTCATCCCATTTTTGTCTGAAACCGTTTTCTTAGAAGTCAGACCTTTGTTGTCTTCGCTGCCTTATTGAGAATCTTGGGTTTATATGTTCTTTTTGTTTTGTTTAATATCTTCAGTTACTTTATCATTTTGTTTGTTATTTCGACAAACATTTGTTTTACTTCCTCTTTCTTAATTATTTAATCGACTGTGATGTCATTGGATTAGGGAATGATAACTTAAAGATAACCTATATTTCTAGTGCTATCTATAAAATCTAAATCTTGTTCATATATCATCATCGTAATGGTCTTAGAATATGGCTCAATATTGTGCACATGTTTACCGGTACCTAGTTAATGATGAATGACAACGTGCTGTTACAGCAGTAAAGTAGTTGTTATTGCTCCTTTGATTGCCTTTACGAACGTAGATCAATTTGATCTAGCCGTGAATTTCAAGTCAGAATCATTCAAGGCAATGTTTGTTATGGCTACGTCAGTAAACAGCCGTGTCTAAGTCTGCGCGAATCGCAAAAAGCGTCCATTGCAATCACAGAAAAAACTAACTGAACCAAGGCTATTGATTCTTTAAGATTAAATTCTGATTAATGAAAACGTCCCTGTCCTTTGCGACCTTAAACTGAATAGCCACTTCAGCTAATAACTGTCACACCATGTTTTCATTCAACCCCGTTTATTTTCCATTGATTATTTATTGATACAACACTATCAGTAGTTGCTCAATTGTATTATCTAAACCTACAACGTGTTTGTTGTTCCATTGTCACTCTTAAAATGAAAGACATAAGAGTCAGTCTTTTAGAAACATCGGTGAATTTAATAGCAGCTCTCATTGACAACTTGTAGCTATTAAAGCAGGCGTAGTCGAATTGATTACTACCATATACGATGCTCTTAAACATTACGTTTATTACCGTTTGATATTACGAGAAAATTCGTGAGGAACGTGATGATCATACGTTTCCTTAAGTCGTAAATAAACAAAGCGACTCGATTTTCGTACCATAAAACTAAATCCTTAGATGCAATCCAAACGTGTCACAAGATCCAGGACACTAGTTCACAAACACAGTCCACACCAATTGTTTGTAATTGGTGACCACTGATTATTTACTCACAAAAACACGTGGCGTTACAATTTAGCGCGGCACAGCGCGTGCGTTCGCGGCGGCGTTCACAGTGACACTGACAGTCTTACGCTATGGTCGTGGATCAGGCCGGCGCTCGCGCATACTTATCACTGTAATCAGGTATGTAGCAGGTAAATTGCCTCTGAAAATATATATAGATGTGTGATGCAATCGCCATGCCTGTTCCTTACCATCCTTCTTGGAACGTGATGTACTGTTTTATTTGCTTTTGTTTATATTCGTTTTGAGGTGGAAGCCAAAGCAGATGCCAAAAGTGTTCGTGCATTGAATAGAATGAAATGGAAAGTTGAACCAGTAAGGAGTGATGAAGGTGGCATTGCGAGGCCTATTATAAGAGAAAATGAATGAGATAAGATATTATGAAAGCAGACATAAAACCAATGAGTAGAATAACTTTAGTGATAATAAAAACGTAATGACGTTTCAATTGTTTTGTTTTGTTTTAACGACCTTACTTTATTGATGCAGCAATATTCTGCATACCCAATGTTGCATACGAGATAAACTTCTATAAATGTATATAATGTTCATACATGTCTGTCTTATCCAAGGATATAATTATCGACGTCAGACCAAACAAGGACTCGACCACGTCACAAAACAACGGTTTATCGGGAGTCTGTGTTTCCCCTGCAGCAAATGTACTATCATTACTCGTATTTATAGCATTTGGTACTTAATCGAGTTTATTGTATGACGCTTTATGTCTGGTAGGTTAGATTTCTATGTTTAATTTCATATTCTAGACATGTTACATCTTGGCATTACTTTGAATTCCGACGTGTGCTTCCTTAACTTTTATTTAGGAAATTCTGTAGCTGTGTACGTTTTACATCAAATCACAGAGTTATGTTAACCTTTTTCCGTTACTCAGGGTACCTAACTTCGCCGCAAAACCGTTGACCTAAAAAAAAATTGAAATCCTTTATATTTAAACCACATTTAAAACAATGCCTTAATATTACTGCATTGTATGTTTTTCAGACATACTAAGTAAACACAATAGCTAACTGATTAATCATCACCCCGAACCAGATGTGCGTAGCGAAACAACGAAAGAATTCAACATGCATTTGTCAGAGATTAGACAAATAGACACCAATTACAACGACACTACAACACAATGATCAAATGACATCGCGTAACCTTAAGATTATGATTGTTCCTATTAAACAGTAGTACGAGAAGTAATAAGAAGTAAATAACACATCATCGTAGTCCCACAACGCGAAGACCTTACGAACCCAAAACGATCAAGCGCTCAAACATCCATTATCTCAATTGTTTCAATACGATGCGCGTGCGACGCTGTCCTCGCGTGTCGCCGGCGATCATTAGGGCGAGAACACACGAGCTCGACGATTCATAACTTGAGAGAGATGATAACGTAGTACCGTAAAGAAATCCTAGTTTGTCCCTGCTTGGGCGCCAGTTTGAGTATGGAAAGAAAAGACATTTATTAGAAAAGAACATATCATAAAAGCATTTCGGGGTTGTAGTCTGAATAGCAACTCTTGTCAAGGTCAGTCTAAGGATGGGTGACCATCTTTATATGCCAAGCTTCTGATTCACTACGAAAAGGAGAATAATCCTATGGCGATTGCATTTGAGAGTCCAAAATGCTTGATTTACTGTAGAAAAATGTTAGCAAGTAGAAAATTAAACCTTTTCACAGAGCATAACTATCATTATGTCAATAAAACTCAATTGTTTTAGTACAATGCGCTTGCGCACGGCAGTAGTTTAGTGCTCGCGTGACGGCCATTGATCATAACCATTAGGGCTCTTGGCCGATTTAATCGTTTTGATGGCATTATAGGAACTGTAGTAAGAACTATTTGATGATAACCATCCACACTTGAACGTTTTCTCGTTACTTTAATCACTTACTTTGTCCTGCCTTTTGACCAACTGACCATCAGAACATAGGTAACCTCTGACGTTTTGGAAGTTAAGGGGCATGAATATTTTTAAAGGATATCGTGCCAGTAAACCAAAAATTAAAGAAGCATATATATTCTTGGCCATCCCATCCTTTCGTCCAAATCATTTGCCTATACTTTCATTATTCGCACAGATACTAGTGAATGTGTTTACTTCTAGGCAAGAGTGCTTCACCTACATCATCATCGCTTACTATAAGGCGAGATAGTATAGATTAGTAAAAAATCTGGAACTTATTCAAAGAAATAAGATCAAACATCGTTATTTATTTTGAAATCTAATCGACCACGTTTTTCCCACCTGATTCATACAACTTTCGATAACTACCTGGTTAATTCCGCTACTAGAAATAAAACAATAAAACATCGTCCGATTCGGCCGTAATAAAAAGATACAATTATTTTAGGTATCATATAATTCGTGTATTACAGCAGTGATACTCTTTGTATGATGGTCATTGCATGACATCATCGAAATACGATCAAGACTTGTAACAATATACCGTTAAGTGTTTCGTTGTCACTTTTAAGGCTCTAAAGTGCGTGACACTGAGATGTATTGGGTCACCTTTAATTTAGGTTGGCACAGTACACTCAAAGTCAGTAGTTATAAACTGAGGATTAATCTGGGAATTCACTAGACGAAAATTTCCGCGGGCAGTTCGTACTTCGGGTATGTCTGTCGCCAAAATAGGCTCCACAGACTCATCAGAAATGAGATCGCGCGGACGAGCAACAGGCAAGTTTTCCAGAGTAACTGCGATGGTCCTACACTGACCAAAACTTGCGAAGTTTGACATGTGTGTAAAGTTGCCCATGAACATGTCCGACAAGTGATTTCCCCGCTTATGACTATTTTCCTTGTTTTCTTTTTCTCTACAGTTTATAGTCTAAGTATTATTACAGATCTGTAGGTTATTGTTTTGAATTCTCCTTAGGAAGCTATTGAAAAAAAAAACAATAAAAAAACATTGGCATTTATGAGACGTTGCAAATTTTGGACACTGAACTGAAAAGCCAGTTTAATTCTGACCATCACGATAACCACTGTCATATTTTCTGAAACATAATTATGTGATGTGATGATGAAGACAAAAATGCTGCACAACGGTTATCCACTAATCATTGTCAAATTGTCAAATCATCATCATCATCTGGCTAGCCTTTTCTCAACTATATTGGGGTCGGCTTCCAGTCCAACCAGATTCAGCTGGATATCAGTATTTTACATAGAGCGACTGCTTGTCGGACCTTCACAACCCAGTAACCGGGTAATACCATACCCCAATCATAACAGTAATCATTGTTAAATAATCTGAGAAAAATTAGTGATCAATATGGGCCATCAACACTCAATAGGATGAAATAATAAGACTAGCAAATCAAACATTTTCAAACCACATGAAAACGAGTACAAAGCTTGACTTAGACTTAGTAACCAACCAATTTAATATCCTAAGCAAGAAGCAATTTGATAACCATAAAACATGTACTTAAGTCCAATACACATAAAATATCAATTGGAATTCACCATGGTATAAGGCCCGATTTGCACTAGAGCGGAGCGGTGTTCACGCTCACGTCTGACCAAGATTAAACTTATGTTTGAAAAGAGTTGTGGACTTCAACTAATTTGATGAGTCGATTTTTGCACCCCATAGCTTGAGGCCTCACTCTCAGGGCACCTAAAGAAGTACGATGAAGTATAATAAATCCTTCTAGTAGGCGAAACTCATCATCATCAGCCGGAAGACGTCCACAGCTGAACATAGGCCTCCCCCTTAGACCGTCACGCCGAACGACAATTCGCCACTTGCATCCATCGGTTGCCTGCCTGCGACCCTCACGATGTCGTCGGTCCACCTAGTGGGACGCCTGTAGGCGAATCTGCTAAATACCAAACAAAAAAAAAGATCTCCGCTCGTGTCAGGTTCGCACCGCTTCGATTGGAACCAGGCCTTACATAAGTTGTAACTTTTTACAACAAAGATTCGATAGAGACTTTTTGATTTCGTTTTGTGATGCCACACCGTACGTTGCACCATTTCTCAGAAACTGCTGACGAGATAAAAGCAACTCATCAAGTTTTAAGGATAAGCGATAAAAAATGATTTCAGATGAGGATGGATGTTTATGGAAAGCTATATTAGGATGTTGATTGAATAAAGTAATGTGTAGTTCAAGTGAAAAATGTGAACAAGCTAAATCTAGAAGACGGTATAATACCAAACAGTTTAAACAAATAGAGCAGATTTAAAACTGTTATTTGTGAGAATAATTCTTGCCTGATGCAAGAATTATACTCACAAATAACAGTTTTCAAATACAGTGTCAGAAAAATATTTTTTGAACGCGCATTTATAAATTCAGTTAGGAATGAAGAATTCATTGCTGTCTCAAATCCTTTAGAAAGATTTTCAACATTTGCAGCATACGTTTTGATAAAATTCTTTAGCAATTTCTGTCGATACGTAGATAACATCTATCTATCTATATTTATATAGAAATCAATGCCACATTTCATCGTAACTTTATAACTCAAAAACAGGCTCACCTATCCAACCAAATTTTTAGGCTTTTTCGGAATATTTAGTAGATTATTTATGTGAAGTTTGCACAAAATCGGTTCAGCGGTTCTTCATTTATCACATTTATTGTAACACGTAGCGAAGGAGGGGCGGGCCGCTAGTAAGATAATATAATATTGACACTGGCCAGTGCGATTGACACCATATTCATACCCATAGGTCCATAGCTATAGGTACGTCATGCATGGTTACACGTGGAAGCATTCTAAACCGCACATCAGTTAATAACTTATATACATTGATCTAGGACTTGCTAGCAAGGCTAAGTATCTCGTGACTCGAGGTTTGAAGGCACAATTGAGAGGTATATTAAATGAATATGTAATCGTTGTAAATAGTCCCAAAGTTTTAGGTGAAAAGACGGAAAATTGTCATGGCGAACTCGCTATCATGGATAAGTATGGAGGACGTTCTGTAATAAGAGGAATTTTGAGATATAATTTAAATATTGAACGTACTTAATATAGAAAATGTAACAAGTAAACTAAAGTCTTAGACGGAGGTCGAAATATATTTACAGAGGATTTGAAGATTACTACTGAACCAATACGATGGTTGAACTCCCTTAACCCGAAACCCCTGATTAGGAAGAAAACCGTTTACAAGGAGTATTTAAATGCATAAAATGCTACCAGCGATAAGCTCACTTTCTTAAGCAAATAAGGCATCGATCAAAACTACGAAAATGCTTACATCTTATGACAAAACAATAACACAAATCAACAAATCAGCATTCAATGACAATTCTGAACGACAATAAAACCATAACCATAGTTTATCAGAGATAAAGCCCCGATAGGATAGACTGGATAGATCTTGACTAATCTCAGATATGGCTGACATTCACGCGACATCGACAGCTTAGTCCTAGGCGTCTGCTAATCCCTTGATAAAGAGAATCACCAGTTATTGCTCGTTTAATTGTGGTAGGTTATAGTAAAGAACTGTTTACCAGAAGATAGAATAAATTATAGGAATCTAGATTTTAATGGAAACAAAAAGATGAGACAAAATAATAGACTTATCGATCTATGGGGTCGAGCCTTGGTTTTAGACGAAGATTCAGAAGCCAAAGCTTAGGTTTGCCAAAGAGCGATGAAACTTATCTAAAATTTTAATAAATATCATAATCATCAATCCCAAACGCAACACCGTCTATCAGATATACTTGGTTATATTTAAGGGTGAGATTCAGATCATCAAAATAAAATTGTAGTCCTTCGCTTAAAAATAATGAATCAACTCTCTGCTTGCGTCTGTGTTTTCCGAACGCATACAACCATAATGTCTTCAAAGTTAGAGTGAACAGGCTTTTTCTGGGTAAGCTCACTCCATCGTCGACCTTGTCTTAATCATTCCTGACCTAGACTAAGGTCAAGAGCAAAACATTCTCACATAAAAAAAAAATAACAAAGGCGTTCCAAACATTAAATTGAGTCCAGTAGGATGGTAGTTTTGTACTGATCAGCAGATTATCATTTCGCGATTCCGATTTTGATCTCATGAGGAAAGTTATTCAGCGCAATAGTCTGAATATTGTTAACGTATAATTTTATAAACACTATCAATCTATGCCTTACTACATTCCCTTTTGTATGTTTCAGTATTTACTTCAACTGCATCTCATCATCTTCCTGCCCTTATGTAATTTTATTTAGGGTCGGCGCAACAAGTTTTCTTCTTCCATTCTCTCCTATCAGACGTCACCGTATCATTTACTCCTTTTTCATTCATATCATCCCTTACACAATAAATCCATATTTTCTTTGGCCTTCCCCTTTCTCTCCATTTATTTCAACTACTTTAATTCAATTTCTACATTGACGACTGGATTATCTGGATTATTATTCCTAGCTAAACTACTGTTCCCGTCTAGATTTTGGCAAACATTTGGTTCATTAAATGATAAATTGTCAATGCGTCAGTATACGCCCTGGAGTGGTGACGTCTCCAGTCTCCATGCATCACGTAATACATATGACGTTTAAGATGATCCGGCCAAGAAGAGGCCCGGCTCTCAAGGTTAGTCCAGTTATTGGCACAAAATAGGAAGAGTTTACTCGTGTTATTGTAGATACGTAAATGTTTTCTTAACGCTAGTTTTGTAAACACCAAGCTTCGTAAGTTGAATCTTCTGGTATTTGTGAAATTGATTATGTTAAAACTTTTTGGTTTCGTGTTTTCTTTGTGTTTAGCTTAACAACACTTCTTGTAATGTTTTTTTTAATTAAATATGCAATTGTTACTTAATAAAAATCCAGATTTATCGAGGATTATTTTCACTATATAAATCAACAAATGTAGTTTTTTGTAACTGAAAATCAATGCATTTTATAAAGTGACGTAAAACACCTCCAAAACTGGCATGTACTGCATAATTATCTTTCAAATGATGATCATATTTAACAAGTTAGGTCCGTGTAAGTTTACCTGTAACACCTAACGTCGCTAACAAATCTAAATCTGTACAAAAACACACGCATCGGCCGACACCTCATGTTGCGCTTGCGCAGTACTCCGTCCAAAACAAACAATTGTGCCGACTTGCGCATCATAACAAAAACCCAACGACCGCACAGACAGTCCAATAACACTACACAATAGCACTGAAACTTCAACCTTATCAACACCCACTTAAATCACTATTTAGGTTGGTTTTTCGTAGTCAATATCGGTACTCATGCGCGCCAAAATCGTAGAACGGGCGAAAATTTATATTACTATCCGCCATTTTTGTTTTAAACTGCTCTTTACAGATTTATAGCGTATTTTATTCATATTTAACTGCGGTTTATTAGCGACTGTGGAGACGGTCGACGTCGCGCACGCGTACTAGCGGTCTGGTCCGAAATAGAAAAACTAATTGGCCAGACGGCCAGACGTTTAGGGTTGAAGCTAAAATTATGTCTTAGATCCGCGAAGATTCGGATCTCAACGCACTCGTCCAAGGTAGCTGCGCGCGAAAGCCCTAAAAATAACAGTTACGTTAGCTTTGTGTTTACCTTATTACAGTGAAGTGTCTTAATCATAACTCTGTCGCGTGGGAAACTCGTTAAAAAGGCTCATTTAAAACAGAGAGTAATTAAGAGCTGGTGCTTCAAGCTTATGCTAATTTCGCTTAGAATTATCTTTGACAGCATCTGGATGAGGATGACTCCAAAATGAGGTAATTTTTATGTCATTCTTGAAAGAGAGATTGTTCAGAAGATCTGGACACTTAAAAGCGAATAGAGCTCATGAAAGACTGAATAGCAGTGGTAAAGTACTGTTCAATTATAATAATCTAGAAAGTGGACAGATTAATGAAACTGTAAACAATGGATAAGTTAAAAAGAAGTTGTGTCATCGTCCGAGAGACGAGACAAACAGACGAGCTCGCGTATTTTAGAAGTGAAAGGATTTACTTACTGAAAAAGCGATGAAGGCACTGTGAAATTGTTATAACGCGAAAAAGGACCATAGAGATGACGAGTAAAAAACCACTGAACACAAAATAAATACAGATGAAAGAAAAAGATGTAGATGTAAGAAATACAAGCAATATACAGAGTGTAACAGGTTAAGAATATCTAGCAAGTCAAATGGTCTAGAATTGAGGAAGAGGCATATGTCCAGCAGAAGGTAAAAAGGAGATATTTAAAATCACGACTGAATTACTTTCACTGGACACCAGGGTACAAGAAAAAAGAGTAACTAACGAAAAACATGAGAAATAACAAGAAATAGATCGATCAGTCATAATCGACGTAATAGAAGCCTATTTAGTAACAAATAGCTCTTTGGACACCGGTGTCAATGTGTCAGTTCAATGACATAGCATTTAACTGAAACAGGCGAGTATTGTCTTCAGAGACTTTGAGAAGATCTGTTATGTTTTGGCAGAGAATAAAGTTTTAATGACACACATAAGAATTTCAATACAGTTTGAGTTTCAACAGTAGCACAGTTAGGAATTTCTATTTGAACAAATTATCATCATCAACATCTGCTTAGTCTTTTGTCAAATTGTTGGGGTAGTCTAACGGGATAAAATATTATGTAGAGAAAACAAAGAAATCAAGTCATTTTTGATCTAGTGTTGCTATTTCATCGTATTAATCAGGAGGATCTACTATTTGTACCTACTGATGTTTTTTTTTTTCACATTAACAAACACTATTGATGTCTACGAAACATTTACGAAATTTTCTTTTGATTTACACCATTCACTTTTCACCCGTGTATGTCCTTGTCAATCAATTAATCTTAAGGTAGTATCAGTCAACTTGCATCGTCGTTGTACTTAACACACGGTTCTTTCCCTACCATACTTATTTCAATATCAATAAAAAGACAACCATCATCATATCTGTCATCAATACGATTCTATCAACACAATTTAAGTTTTAACTCCGCCATTTCTAAATTCATCGAATTCCCGTGTGAATTCAAAAGTACAAAAAAGCATGAAGCATCCAATCATTATCCACTTTGTATACAAAGCCTTTCGTTCAGATCACGTGTTGCGTGCCCATCATCATGATGTCAATTACCAATCATTTATATTTGCACGTGGGACTGTAATACTATCGAGTGTCCTGTAGTGTCATTGTCTTTATGTGATGGTTTAAGTGAGAACAGTGGATTGGTATTAGATTTGTCCGAGTCTTTTAAAATAGATCCTTAGATATAAGTACAGAGAGTTTAGCGCACAATGTTTATTAAATGTCTTTATCTTCATATCTTTGTCGTGTTTTATTAATGGTCTTCCCGTTTTCTGTTCTTCTCAATAATTTGTTAGTATTTTTGTTTGTTTAATGTGCTGTAAGTGCAACGGAAGGGACTTTCAAACTCATACTGACTAAATCTACCCTTATTCCTTCCTTTTCCTCGTTCCGAAGCTGCAGCTTTTTAAAATATTTCCGCAACCTCATTTACCTGTCTGAGCAATCCCTTTCTAGAAATTTCACCATTCACAGAAACAGTCACAGTCAGGAGCATGGCACCATCCTCTTCATCTTTCCGAAATTGATTTGGGGTGAACTCAAAAATTCTTGTGTCTTTCATCTTTATGTTCCATCGCATTCCAGCCTGACCGGATGCAGCTAAATACGACTTTGCATTGAGCCATCACTGTCTTGGTTAAGTCTAGGTTGAAATATCCGATAGACAGTGATGGCTTCATGCTTCGAAATTATAAACATCAAGTTTATCCAGGCAAAATAAACCGTGGTATTCCACCACATAACCTCAAGAATTATGAAATGACAGGAACTTGGCTCCCTGCCAACCAAACACCATCCTTCAGACGATCTTAATTCAGAAAGATTAATAGTGCATCAACGGTGAATGCAAATATTTTGGCTCTTTGTCGGTTTTTAACCTCAAAGTTGAAGTTGAAGTAAACCATGATATTGTTATCCTCGCATTTGTAATGCTCTATTCACGACAGACATCCAACTTGCGTCAAGTGCTTTTTGGATTGCAAGTCGCGTCGCAGTGGCCTGTGGCATGCCATAAGGGCCTAAGTATTTTTTTTTATCCGCAATCGCGGAGTCAACAATTTTCTTGGGAAGTTTAGGAAGGGCTTCAAAATTCTTTTAAGTAACATTAAGTCCTTCTTTTGGACTTGAAGGTTTAGGGAAGGAAAGGTCTGTGCGTTGCATCATGTCACGCATTTTCCCTTTTTCCTTATACGTTACCATAATTGTAGTCATTAACCTAGTTGTATTTGTTTAAAATCATAGCCAAGGGTTTCCCTGTTTTGTAGAAACTTGGTAAGTAGTTTTGCCTGGTTCCACCCGACAAATACATTCCGCATATATTTCGCTTTCCCTAACATTTTTACAATGGCGATGACGAATAAACAAAAAAACTATTGATTGATGGTATTAAACCTAAACATTCCATCAATTAATTCCCGGAAAATGTTCTAGTTGCAAAGAACAAAGACAATTAATGAATCATTTCGTGGAATTACTAACTGATGCGTATACCAACAGCTGACGCGCATACGCATGCCTATGTGCTATCGCTAAATAATACCTCTATGTACCAACATTATTGTTCTGGCGCCGTCTTGACGAACGCATTTATTGTCGGTATATAGTCAGATTTCCAAAACTGCGTCATATCTAAGTTTCAACGAAAACTAGCTTTTACTTATTTTGTCAACCACAGCACAGGACTCTTACTCTGCCATTATAGTAATACAAAAACAAGTAGCAAACTATTATAGCATATTAAATTCAGGATGAAACGTGAAAATTAAGGCACAGTGTCATCGTACAGGCAAGCGACGAAGGTTGACACAAAGATTCAATAACGAAAAAAGCAAACATGGCCATTAATTTGAGGCAAGCACCCATAAACGATGTCATGCCAAAAATTTCCAACCATATCTGAATTGAAATAGGGCAAAATTGTACAAGAACCCCAATGTATTTCAGGCAATTGAATCTGTATCTCCAAAGAATTATAATGCCCCAGAGTAATTTTGGACACAGTCTCCCAGATGTTTGTAACATCGTACGCATGCGCCGGGTGGCTGGCACGACTGGTGCGTAGACGCAGTAAAATTAGCCTGCACTCGCACTTGTGACGTCGGCACGCGTCAGAGAGAACTCACGTCATAGATGTTCTACTTTGTACCTGTTGAGTGTTGATAATGAGTTGGTGTCTATTGAACTAATTAAGTAGCTGTTAGCACTGTAGTTGTAGGTATTTTCACCTGTAATTAATGTTCATCAATCGTGTGATTTATACAGCTCCTAGCTCCGAAAGAAAGAAAAAATACGAATGATGTTAGAATGTTCACTAAGATAAAATCATCTTCAGAAAACGCCCACTGCTATATCTGCAGAAGAAGGATTAGTCTGTATTAACTCAACATCTATAATTGGAAAAGTAATAGGCAAGCATTAAGCTCGAATAGTGCCGATAAAAGCGGAAAATTTTAAAAAAAAAACAGTACTAAATACTACGAATGAAGACGACAAGGACGAATTTGAAGATATAATCAAAGGACAATAAGATGAAGGAAAAGATGAACCCAAAGCACAAAGCAGAAGAAACCATTACGCCACTACTCGTGTACTTCATGACGTAGACAGTGAAGACACCAAAATAGACGGCGCACATAATTTTAGAAGTGAGGCTAAACTCTGATGTTATGACTGGCGGTGTCATAAAACATTTCTTTGTTTGGATGGTCGTGATGCTGCGAATGAAGTACATGCGTAGATTGACGAAATGGTGGATACTACGTCACTGGCAATACGATGAGTGCAAAAGAGGGTAAAATTAGCCGTTGCAAAGTATAGTGATGTAGCACCTGATATAGAAATTGATACCAGTGACACTGGAAGCTAATGGAGTTTCTTGCCCATTCATCTCCATAAAACCTACCTTTGCGAATGGTTGTAGAAACAATCCTATCCCCTCCTATTTCTTTTAAATTTAATAATCGACGTTCAAAAGTGCCTCTTTGATGGCCTAATTGGAATAAATGATTTGACTTTGACTTTGACTGCAGCATATTCCTTGTTTTTTGTCTAAGGGATTACAAAATTGGTAAACGCTTTTAAAGCATACCGTTTTCTGCTTACTTTACCAGGATTGATGAAGTTTTTCGGTCGCTTTTATTGATGATTTGTTAATTATAACTGATGAACATGAATCTATAAGAGTAAACGAGGCGAAAGGTGTATGCAAGGAATGTAGCGCTGGTTCTGGAATTTCTCCCTCAGCATGGGGAATTAAATGAATTTGTGTATGGTGTTATTATTGACATATATTTTATCTAGATCTTCTGGGTTCTTATGGAACACCAAGTTTAGAAAGTTAAATAAGTCTGTCAGTTTTTCTAGTCTTTACGGAATCTGGTTCAGCTACATTATCTTCAAATTCATAATTCTATACACACAAACCTACGTCATGTTTCTTAACAATCTTTGTAATGATTCAGACACAATTCTTTTCCACTGTAATTCCATGAATCAAAATGGCGTAAGGATTAATTCTTTTATTGTGTTTACATTATAATCAGGCTAGTAGTATTGAGATAAGACAAGGCAAAAGAAAATGCGACTAATTTCGGTTAGCGTACATTTACGACAGGAATTATGTTAGCCGCAGTAATTACATCATCAAAACAATCGCTATTTGCTTTGTGAGTCTTATGATCTTTCACTAAAGCAAAAACTAGATTGGATTGGATATCTTTGGATAGACCACACACTCCACCATCAAACTTTTATACAGGGTTTCCAATATTTAATGGATAACCTTGGAATGGGTCATAGTAGAACTAAAGGCCATTCAAAAAAAAAAATATCAAGTAGTGCCCAAGATATGTCACTTTTAAGAATATTGATAATTTTTGATACCTTATTTTACATTCATGCACACCACGGCCATAAATTGATGAATTCCATCTGTTTTTTAATGTTCAAATATTAAATACTGGACACCCCGTATACTGCCTTCATAATTTAAAAATTCTTCATTTTTATTATCTTTAAAGTTATGGAATTAGATTGGATTTCTATGGATTATAATAGAAAATGGTTAGCTACCAAGGAGTAGACCAAACACTCCAATCATCAAACATTTTTGTCTTCATATTTCAAAATTCATCATAGTTATTATCTTTGGAAGTTTTCAAATTGTAAGGAATGAGTCAAAAAACTGACTCGCTGGTTTTATTTCACTGCTGTCATTTATCAGAATTGTAGTTCTGAAGTAGTGAGGAATGAAGCTGAAATATCAAGTCAAAACTGGTAATACGCGTCAGAGATACAATTATTTGTTGGTTCAAATAAGCCCCTTTATCTTCACAAATCCGTAGAATAAACTTATCAGTATCAGCTTAGTTACCTGTCAATCTTACTGAATAGCTGAACTCCAATCTTGAGGCTGATAATCTTAAACTGACGATCAGGTATTTCCCCAAATGCCTCTATCAAATAGCACGTGGTGTTGTGTAGTTTTTGCTTACCCTCATGAGAAAGTATAATATGAGTTAAATAATGTACATTATACACAATTAAACAAGATGGACAGACGACCTTATAAAGGTCGCCGGAAGACGCTGGATGCAGGTCGCGTCCAACCGGTATCTATGGAATCTAAAGGGGAGGCCTATGTTCAGCAGTGGACGTCCTATGGGTGAAATGATGATGTAAATTACTCGATTTTGAATAAACGGAACTCATATCTTCTGCAACACAATTATGTGATTGATCAACTCAGTCTGTTGCATTTATGTCTCTCAAAAGAGTGTCAATTTTTAAACACTCAGAATCTATAAACAAAATTATTAAAACAAGGTAACCAGTCACGAGACCTCCTGTAAAAGTAACCGTGGCCCTGAACCGCAAATGGCTACTGAAGGAACAGGGTAGTTTTCAAGTCAGTAAGATCCTGACAGTCGGCTCCATCCGCGGTGGGAGGACTCATTGGACGATTTTACTAACAAAAGGGTATATTTAGAGGCATTTAGGGATATTTTATTTAGGGGCTTTTATGTTAGAAAATTCGTCTGTGTGACATTGATTAACACAAATGTCGAATTGAATAGTCAAAATAATAGGCATTGAAAGAGGTGTATTAAAACTCGTCGATAAAATCTAGTAGGACAATAACATTCCTGATGGTGTACTTAATACGATGTAAATTCGAAAAAACTGGTGTCGACTTAGTAACCCATCACAAGAGCGGCACAGCCCCAAAATTAAACGTCTGTGACTTTTTAAGTTCTCAAGCAAATATATTTAATGAATCATCTTCACGAGTTAAGTGTACATAATATTTATTAAATATCACGGTTCTACCGTATGTACACGAAGCACATAACATTTTTATGTACATATTGTATACGTCACAAAAAATGGCTTCGTAGAATTTGTTTGTTCGCGATCCATGTATCTTGAAGTTTTTAAAGTTGTCTCTATTATGAGACAAGTTAAATAATCTTGAGTGCAAACGTGCATGTGTACCTGTTTTAATCTGTGGTTCCTGTTTGACGAGACAACAGATGTAGGTAATCGAAAGAGATCATATTGCTCAAACTGTAGAAAATGTTCCATTTTAATCATTTGCTATTAGAATGAGGATTTGCAAGAATTTGACATTTTGAGAGGACTTTCTGTAATCGTAAGACTACCTGGCCGACTCAGCCCATGGTTGCCTTAATAAAAATAGAAAAGAATAGAAGACCACCTATTAGATGAGTGGCTGGAGAGGAGTCACGATGTCCTCACCTTCCACCTGGCTTTGACAACTTGTCCTTTTGCGACACAAAAGCCATTTTTAAAATTAGGCTTTCTGCGCCTAAATCCATGTTATTTGGGCCTTCAATGCTGCGTCGCGTAAAAATATTTTTTACTAGCTGTTGCCAGCGGCTTCACCCGCTACAACTCCAAAATTATCCCACGGGAACTTAAAATCGGGATAAAAACTATCCTATGTGTTAATCCAGGTTATAAACTATGTGTGTACTTACCAAATTTCAGCCAAATCCGTTCAGTAGTTTTTGCGTGAAAGAGTAACAAACATCCATCCACACATATAAACTTTCACGTTTATAATATTAGTAGGATGATCTAAAAGTAAATGTTCCGGGTATGGCTTTTTGTGTTTGTGAGTTTTAATGTTTATAAACTCTCCAATAATACAGGACAAATACAAGGATTGGGGAAACTTAAAGAAAATAAAGAACAAATTTACATCTCAACATCGGAGATTATAGGATCTATGGTTATGTAGTACTGTACCTAATTCTATGCTACGCTACATAGTAACAGCACACACATCTAACTCATCAATATATAATCCCACGATCAGTACAAGGGACCCAGACGCACATTGATGACCTCCAGTCATGAGTGCTCACGATTATAGAAGCATTCCTCGTCATTATTGATACTGGTTCGCGGTGGTTACAAGACGCCATCTTTGTTCTTTAAACTTTTTATTAAACGGTTTAGAGTTCAACTTTGTCATGGACTCATGCTCACACATACCGCGTATTTGTCTAACCATTTTGACTCCACATGTAACATTAAAAAGGAGTCTCTATGCTTGTAGCTTTTTAAACACTTTTTTAAACTGCGCTTTGCTTCTAAACTTAAAATGTCACTAACGGGATCACGCGACCGTGGCCACGGGCGCTTGCTACAGCCAGTGTCGAAATATTGGGAACTCAAACATATGTATAGTTAATCACGAAAGATATGCTTTTTTTTACGTGGTAAAATCATCAAATGAGTAACTCCACCCAGGGCAGGACGGGATGGACTATCAGACTTGTACTGACTTAATTAAATTCACGGTGTCCTTCAGTAGCCCTTTACGTTCCCCGCGACCATGCTTGTAGCTGGAATTTTGGGGAGAACAAGCTACCGATTACTCCTATGGCCCATTGGCCTGTTATGAAATAAAGGGAGGAACTGGTCCCCATGTAAAGTTTCGAAGTGGACGAGTTGGCCCCTAATAAATATGAGCTACGGTGTAACTGGTCACCAAGACGAGTTTCGAAGTGGATGATGTTGACCTCTAAACCGTTAAGTGTGTTTTCATCCCTGAAAAACCCTAAGCTGCATGTTTTTATCCCCACAAAACCCTAAACAGAATTCAGTCTTCAATATGTTGTATTTATTATAAAGGAATACCGGATAAAATCTCTAGAATTCTTCGATGAAGATCTACAGCTTAGTTACCAGCATAGTAACAAACACATTATGCGTCCGCGCAAGTCGTGAGTCCACTGTGAGAAACAGGTTACTACGGTGCATGTTGTACATAAATAACTATTATAATGACTCATTACACTTAGTTTGCAATTATGATTTTGCCGACGGGGCTTGCATAGTCTGTGGGGCATACCCATCAGAAGTTTTAGCATTCTATATTTTAAATTTACACTTGAATCCTTTTCTAAGCACCTAATAAAGGGCATGCGGACAGCGAGTAAAGGGCAACTCGCTGTCCGACCATGGACCATATGGTCGACGGCGCTTTGTGTTCCACGCGAGCCTCAAAGACCGTCAGCATGATGACGGGGCCCCTCTCTAGAGGGCGAAAGCCTGCCGGGGTCGTGTGACTTCGGACTCCGGCAATTGAAGGACACCGTGGATTTTAGTCAGTACGAGTCCGACAGTCCCTCCCACGCTGCCCGGGGTGGGAGGCCTCATCTGATGATTTTACCACGTAAAAAAAAAGCACCAAATAAAATCTTCCGGGGTCGCAGGACCGTCTATAGTAGCTACCGTAAACCTGGAACGTATATAAAGAGCAACTGCCAGGTTGGAATTTTAGTCAATAAGAGTTTGACAGTCCATTCCATTCTACGTCGACGGGTCTCTTATTTTCGATAACGGCCTGTGGCCTAAGAGAGTAGACAACCTGGTTCGGGCCATACTACAGAGCGAGGGAGAATGGGAAGCAGTCACCTCCTTCTACAAAGCAGTTATGCTAACGACATCAGAGACTACCATGAGTTGTCATTATGATACTTGATCATACGCGTCGACCGCGTTTGTCGCTCTCATTGGCTGACAATTCATACAACTTTGGAGCGGGCCAATAAGAGCGCCAAACGCTGTCGATATCGATGAATGAGTATCGTAATGACATCTCATGATATGGGTACAGTTAATATCCTTAGAAAATATTATACGTTAGATAAATAGGCCTATTATTCAGAGCATTCTATAAATGTGTATTCAGTTGACACAGAGGAGGCGGCGCTGTTTACCTGAGATCACACACGGCAAACTAACTGGCGTTCCTGATAACTGTGACAGGTTTGATAACGCGATAACTTCAAAACAAAGTTACGGCACTCGTCTGAAGCGTGGTGGACTTCGTAAGATAAATGTACGTCTTATGTACTACAAGGATCTTTTGCCGCTTGATGTTGGCAGTAGCGAGAGTGTGGAGAATGGAAGAAAAAAACGTGTTGCGCCGACCCCAAGTAAAATGGAGTAAGGGCAGGAAGATGATGATGATGATGATGTTGGCAGTAGCGTTTGTAAACGTTTGTGAAATTATGACAACTGAGATAGAGATGTTAGTTCCGATTTTAGCCACATGCTAAGATTTTTACAGTTAGAGCAATGAAACACTTACAAATTCGAATGATTTATGGATTAAAAGTTTTACTTTTTCACGAAAATTGAATTCTGAAAGCTATATGGTTACGAAATGATTAGTATTAATTTTTTTGTGCAACATTTGCCCGGTCAAATAACCCGATCAAGTGCAACCTCTCGATTTTCGAACTGATGTACATTTTATGATAGAGCAGGAAAAACAACATCAGCAATTGCATTTAAAATTGCCCGCATTTTTTTTTTTCATTTTGCTCGAAGTACTTCATCATGCTAACAGAAATAGAGAGCTACTGTGTCAGATAAGAATTGAATCTTATCAGAATTCAAATAAATGAAAGAGTTTTAATCATTAATTAAAATATTAACACTAACAGCTACCACAACATCATTTATAATCATACGTTTTGGCAGTAGTCAATATTTAAAAGGCTTTACACGAAGGCCGAAGGTAATCGAACTTAGCCGAAGCTTAAATGACTAGACTCTTGCGCAGTTGATTCATTACGCAATACTTACTATTCTTGATAGTTTTTCAGTCTATCTTCTAATATTTTCCTTTCCGTCTTTTACAAAATCAATGAACACTATAAGTATTAAGGAACAGAGTCTAAAGTTCCTTGACACTCCATTGAAAAAAGGGAGGATTCTGCGGACAGACAGGTGTTGTTACTGCCCAACAAATACAGTTGGGGGTTATTACTAGAGAAATTCCAAGAGATCGTAAGAAAAAACTCTAAGTATCACGATCCATGATTTCGATTCCAGGTCTTCATTTGAAAAGTACCGCTGCCTCGACCGTGTCTCAGTGGTATTTTTATGGCATGAAACTACCATACCTGTTACAGTAAAAAAAAGAAGAGATAACAGGAAATCTCTACTCTTCTTCGGTCACTCTTAGAGCGTATCCGAAACCCGTCGACTAGGCAGACAGATTGTCAAAATGTTTACCTTTGTTGACATTATTTCAGCTGAAGATACTCACGTGACACCAAGACACAAAACTAAGTCATATTTGTGTTATGACGGTAGTTCAACTCACCACACGTGATGCTGTTTTGTTTATCAGGCGTGATAGCTTACCTGAAATAGAATAATGTTAGTTAGTTTACGGTTAATTATACAAATTATAAATGTGGTCTAAATTAAGGAATGATAAAATTGCTACAAGTCCAGTATTTATACAACTAAGCAGGGGCGGTATCTCATAGTACTGTTACAGGCCAAGCCTAACTTACCAAATTAAAAGAAATGCATGTATCGTAACCTTATAATAATATAAAACAAAAATATAAAATAAACCATAACGCCTAGCATAATGCATGAGCAACTTTCCGCACCGTGTGACGTCATCACGTTCACTTCACTGTAATACGAAACTAAGGCCCACTATTTTCTTGCCTCAATTTTAGTAAATTTCATTCATAAATGTATGATTTTTTGTTTCATTTTGTCGTGTGTATGATCGGAACAGATGCATAAATAATGGGCGTTCCTAGGCTCGCTGTAGCTGGCGGCAACCAATAGGGAACCAGCGTTTTAATGAATGAAAATCTTAGTGGAAACACACCATGCGCGTTGCCAGTTCAGGAAACAAACTTCACCCAGAAACGATTTTAATAGAAACAATTAAAACAACCAACGGGGTAGTAATATCAAATCTATACATGTCAAAAGATAAGTATAATTTTAAAGGATAACAAAAGCCCTTTAATTATAATTATTAACTGTAGGAATTTAATTTTTCTCCACTTTGAGAATTTGGTTTTTGGGTAATTGGGAAAATAGGGCAACTCTGTCAGTATAATACGGCAAAATTATGTTAAATGCCGTTCTTAAAGATGACAATAGGACAATGAGGCCATTATACTTTAGTAGCGTTTTTTGTCGAAAAATATTAAATCTTATTTTTTTGTAGGAGCCATATTGTTTCATGTGACGAGCAGATTAGCGCGTGTGATCTTTTGTTATTGTTTTGTCCTTTTGTTTTTATAATATCATAGTGAGTTTTAAGTAATCTGTTTTGAAACATAAAGTAGAATATTTGTTTGTTTACTTAAAAATGGTCCTAGATTGTGTGATTTGTGCTGACAATGTGTGTTTATTAGAGATTAAAAGTAATAAGTTTTCACAACTATCTTATAATGATAAGATTCAAGTTGTGACAAAAGGTAGATGTGTACCCGAGTTACGAGAGTTAACCCAACAATATAATAATTCGTCTCGTACTCGTCATTTCAATCCTCAGAGTTATGAAACATATCACTGGCTGTGGGGTTGCGTACACACAAATAAATTATTTTGTTTCCCGTGCATTTTGTTCAATACTTCTAGTAAATGGAGTGAGGGATTTCTTGATTTGCATAATTTTCATTCCTCAGCGAAAAAGCATGACCTATCAGAAAAACATATAGAGGCTTGCTTTAAGTTACGTACATTTGGTAAGTCACGCATTGAAACTAGTATTAACAGCCAGTTCAGATTAGATTTAGAAAGGCATAATTCTAGATAGAAATAGAAACATTTTTCAAAGACTGATCGATGTTGTATGCTTTTTGGGAAAACAAGAATTAGCTTTTCGCGGCCACGATGAATCTTTATCATCAGTGAATAGAGATAATTATTTAGAATTAGTAGATTTATTAGCAAAGTACGATGGAATCTTAGAAAATCACTTACAAAATGCAAGTAGCACATTCACGGGCATGTCGAACAGAACGCAAAATGATTTGATCTCGAGTGTTGCCTCTGTGATGGCTGTTCACATTAAAGACGAAATTAAAAAGTCCGATTTTGTTTCTGTAATGGTGGATGAAACACCTGATATTAGCGGCCGAGAACAGTTAGTTTTTATTTTAAGGTATTTTCGCGATTCCGAAGTAGTTGATCGATTTACTAAATACGTAGATGTCAGCGCGGATCGGACCGCTGTAAGTTTAAGTTCTATAATTTTGGAAATTTTAGGAGATTTAGATTGTCATTCTAAATTAATTGCACAAACTTATGACGGGGCAGCAGTTTTATCCTCTCAAATTAACGGAGTGCAAGCTTTGGTGAGGCAAAAATGTCCGCAAGCAATGTACGTATGGTGTTCAGCACATGTATTAAATTTAGTTTTATCGAAATCTTTCGAACGGGTTCCTGAAACAAAACGGTTTTTTAACATAATAAAATCAATTGCGGTTTTCTTTCACAATAGTACGAAACGAATGGCGTATTATAACGACTTTTCCGCTATGAAAAAGCTGCCTCGTGTCTCCGAAACTAGGTGGACATATCACTCGCGCACGTTAAATGTAATTAATAACGAGTATACACACCTTCTTCAGTTGTTTGAGGAAATTAATGAAAATACACAACACTGGGATGGTGATACATTGTCACAAGTTACTTCTTTTTTATGTTACATGAAAGAATTTGAATTTAAATTTTTTTTAAGAACATTCTCTGATATTTTTGAGCAAACCGATATTTTATACGATATAATTCAGAAAAAAACTAGTGACATCGCGTTTTGTGTAAAAAAAATCAAACAATTCGAGTCCTTTTTAGCTAATTACAGAGACAAATTCCAGATCAATTATGATGCAACTGCCGTCATTACCGGACCACCCAAAAGAAAGCGCAATGTCGATGATGTAAAAATACATTATCGGCGAATCTTTACCGAGATAATTGATAACGTACTCAGCGAATTAAGACATCGTTATATGAGTATCAAAAATTTGAAATTCTTTGAGTTACTTTCTTGTGAAAATTTTAGTAAATATAGTGAACAATTCCCTGAAAAGGAAATCAGAGAGTTCACTAATACTTATCAGGCACTTTTTAATTTTGATAGATTAAAAAATGAATTGCGCTTTATTTATAGATCGCCTGAATTTGCGAATTGTAGCTTAAATGCTATAATTCAAAATTTACATGAAAATAATTTAGATAATATTTTTACAGAAGTTTTGCGTTTAGCGAAGTTCATTGTTACTATCCCAGCTAGCAGCGCATCGGCAGAACGTTCATTCTCGTCCTTAAAACGTATTCATACATATTTAAGAAACACACAGAGTCAGCAACGACTCACAAATCTTTCTTTAATTTCTATAGAAAAAGAGCTAATGATCGAACTACGACGCAAACCCACTTTTTATGACGACGTATTGAATTCTTACTTGAAAAAGGATAGGCGCGTAGATTTAATTTATAAATGAGCACAATTTAATTTTTTTCACAGATTCTAATTATTTAAATCAAATCTGAATCCTCTTACTCTGAATTATCTTATTAAATATATGTATGTATGTAGGACATGCCATGCGAATCACATGAAATAGGGCCTTTCTAAAGGCCACTTTGGATATCTTGCAAGTGACGTGTTTTGTAACCATCACCCACTTGAAAAAAGATATTTGAGGTGGCCGAATCTTTGTTCTATTAAAATCGTCAGAATATCGTGATTCATTAATCTTTCGTGAAGAATATGTGGTGAGTTTTTTAAAGTATAAGTTTTCAAATGGGCCGAATGTTTCTTCTATTCACATCGTCAGTTTCAAATAATCAGGTGAGTTTTTTTTTTTTTTCATTTTTTTTTTTTGGGTCTTTGTTCGGGCTGGCCTACCTATACTCTGGAACCACTGCACGCTACTGCAACTAAGGCTTTACATGTTCCACCACACGGACTTGAATACCAGTATTTTAGGATTACGGTTCGTACCATACTCCAGAAAAACTTGTAAGTAGATTTTTATAGAAATAATAGTACATTGTTCACCGAGAGGAGAAAGTGACCGATTACCATCGAGGGTATCGTTTAAAGGCCGAGGCGTAGCCGAGGACTTTAAAATACCCGAGATCGGGAATCGCACTTTCTCTCGAGTGATACATAGTGCTTTATACTACACCTACGAGGAAAATAAATTACTTTCTACGAAAACTGAATCCTCAAACAACACACAAATTGAAAATGGCGCCAATGGCGTCTGCAATTTTCACATGTTCTTTTTTTAAATTGTTTATCCTGCCGCGGCAGGGTCGCACTGCCAGCCCGACACCATCCAACATACAGCTAGTGGCCAGTGTCATTTTGCGAACTTGGAGATAAAAACTCACTGTAAAAACTTTTTGGCTTTTGATATTTAGGTTACCGGCGCATAGTCTTACCCAAAATTAAAAAAGAAAAAACACGTTAGAAATGGATTTTCATACACTTTTCTCTCCCGCTCAGATGCGTTTTCTCCCCGCATATTTGGTCGATATGCAATATCGTACTTTCTACCGTAAATTTGATAAAGTAACAAGGTACTTTCCAAGCAGGTGTAGTATAAAGTATATTCTTGACAGAATATAGGCGGAATTACTGTCATGCTATGGATTTTGGCAAGATGGACCGATGACCTGAAGAAGGTGGCTGGTAGTGGTTGGATGAAAAAAGCAGGAGATCGTGCGCTGTGGCGCTCCCTGGGAGAGGCCTATGTCCAGCAGTGGACTGCAATAGGCTGAAATGTATGGATGTAGGAAAACGCATTTCCTATTTGTAACTAAGACAAGAATATAAACAGGTAGTTATTAGACATTCAGGTTTCTGATTTTCCATAACTTTTTAAAAATATCGTCAGATGACAGCCGGGACCAACTGCATGCTCAAATTATTTTATGGCAATTGCAGTAATTGCAGTGGACGTCCTATGGTTGAGATGATGATGATTATGATGAATTGCAGTAGAAAAGACTTTACTTTTGTTCGGACAGTTAGACTATACATAATAATAGCTTTTGGTCTTAATTTTCAGATACTGAGAACCGACGCAGACGCAGCGCAGTAACCAACTCAACCGTGCGAACCGCGACTAATTTTCACTAATCAACAATTACACTTAACAATTAGTGGGTTTAAACAATGGGTTACATTATGGTGTGACGCACATCTGTCTAGTACTGTAACATCTGCAAAGCGGTCGTTTTGATGGGGGCGACCCAATTCCTTAGCTCGTTTAGAGGTTATGTTTTCAATGACCCGTTATGGAGATGAAATATGGTATCAATGTCATGTAGAATCTTTGGTATGGGAGTTAAATCAAAAGAAGTTGCTTTGGATTAGATGATTTTTTTTATGTGTGACATTTTTCCTACCGCTTCTGTATTAATATCGCTAAGGAATTGGGAAAGGATTGATCAATGGGGTATTTGACTTGAGAAATGAGAACGGGCAGTTGTAGAGTGATCCGTCATATGACAGCAATAATTGCTAAGGTGTACCTTTGGATGGATTACCAGTCTGTCTTCTAGGACGTGGTGGTTTTCTGAAATTATGAATAAGTAGTAGGATATGAGGGCAAGCAGGATTTTGGTAGGGTTGAATAAAAGAATCGCCACTACAATAGATTTTACTGCAGCAGTTCCTTTTCTTCCTCGGTTCAACGTTGCTTCTGAGCTTGAGACTAAGAAAAACCATATCGCGGAACTGTCCAAATGGGTAACCGTGGAGCTGGAACGTAAAGGAACACGATAGACTTTAGTCAGTCTGTGTCTGACAATCCCTTCAGCTCCAACTGGAGCGGCAAGACTTATTTGATGATTTTACCAAAAATAAAAAGCCCATTTTTAACGGTATGTTATTGTCCCACAACTAATTAAATTATCAACAAACAGTTTTAATATATTCAGTTCTAATTACAGAATATCTATTCAGAGCGCCCCCATGTCTGAACAAATACCTTTGTATACTATTCTATCTACTCTTATCACACTTATAACGCAACTAACTCTATTTCATGCTATCAGCAATGCCAATGACTTGGAGTTAATATACCGGTGTTTTAATAATTAATATAGACAATATTATCTTTAATGATAAGTACACACGGCTACACATCAAGCTATGCAAAACCAGTTGAAGCTGACCGTTCATGTGTAAAAATCGTACGAAGCGAGACCAAGACAAACTGGTTTTGGATAGCTTGATGTGTAGCCGTGTGTACCTATTTCCGTTTAATAGCCGAAGTGTTTAGGGATACTAAAAAAGAAAAAAAAAGGGAAACCTGGGAGCACCTAGTTCTCTGCCTATTTTTTTTAAAACCCTTTTTAGGAAGAGTATCAATTTAAAATTATATAAAATAGGTGCCTACTGAAAAAAATCCAAGTACCAAGTCAACGCTATCAAGGTTTACAGCCGTTTATGTTCCGTTTAAACCGCATATTATTTTATTATGTTGACTTTCACGAAGTAATCAAGACCTATTGGAATGAAAGCCAAGAAAAAATAAGAAAAATGAAATCTTCGCAATTAAATTCAGATTTAAACTACAAACTGATTTTGTTTTCGTAGAAACCGTCAAATAAAATCTAATTCACAAATTAACCCCGAACTGTACACTTGAAGTCTTGCTCATTATAAACTAAAGTAAAAGTTTACCTACATCCACGCAATTAATTCAATTAAAGCTTGCAAAAAAAACAGGATATTTTAAGAAAATACCCGCAAAAAAACTCAACAAAGTAGTTTTACCATGTTTCTTCTTATCTAATTAAACGGTGTTGTTATGTGACACGCAATGGCCAACATCCCGTCTTAATAAATGAGCGAGTTACGCCTGTCACGGAGCAAGGAAGATCAGAAGACCCAGTTCTTGATACTTTCGAAACGTCCAGAAATCCTGAATACTCAAAGTATTGCTGAACGTTATGGAAACAAGAAGTATCAAGCAAATAATATGGGATTGGTTAGGTCCACCTCTCAGCGATCCTACCCGGCACTACAGGCTATCTGTAACCAAAGGTGAGGGTTGAGCGAACCCATTAGCGATGGCAGATTTCATTTTTCACAGTGGCCCGTCAGTGGCCTGGAGTTCCAGTTCCTTCTGAGAGAGCTCGCTCACTCTTAGGCCCTATTTTTGCCTCACTGCTAGAATGAGGCTAAGAGCAAGAACCCTTTTTAACAAAAAATAAATTAAGAAACTGTCTCTCGAGTTTGATAGCAAAGGAAAAGACAATTTCCGAAGTCAGCAGCTGACCCAAGGACTTCTGAGTAACTTAAAACTGGACTTTAAAAAATTAAAACGAAGAAGAACTTTCTTACTTAATCGCCATATTTTTTGCCATAAATCTACTGCTGGAGATAGAGTCCACTCCAAATTGCAGGACCTGGTATCTGAAATAGAACTTCGAACTATTTTTCAGATGTATGTAGACTGAACCTTCTGCATATGTGTAAATGTTTTGTGCGTTTGCGCACATGTCTCCGGCGCATGGTTAAGGACACAACAATCAGGTCAAGACGAAAGACGCCCTTACATACTAATGTCAGCGACTGGGTCTGACTGCTGTGACGTCAGCCTGCTTCTTAGAAATTAATAGAGAGGAAAAATAGATAGATTAGTAGATAATTAAAGTAGCAGCTTTTGAGAAATAAGGTTTATTTAACCGTAAGGTCACCGGAAGACGCTGGATGTAGGTCGCTTTCAACCGGTATATGTGGAGATTTAACGGGGGAGGCCTATGTTCAGCAGTGGAAGTCCTATGGCTGAGATGATGATGAAACCAGAAGTAGGCCTTTAAATTTTTAGAAAAGTTTCTCTATTAGTACAGTTTAAAACTATCTTAGGAAACAGATCAGACATACATAAATGCACATGTTTGGCTATCGAAAGGCAACATTCCATTACATCACCATTTACTTAAAAGGCTTCCTACTCCTGGCTGCAAACTAACGAATTACCGTGACCACGGAACGTAAAAGGCTATTGAAGGACACCGTGGATTTTAGTCAGTACAAGTCTGACAGTCCTTCCCGCCCTGCCTGGGTAAGATGATACATTTGATGATTAAAAAAAAAATGTCACACTGGTGCGCGCTAGTCGAACCTAAAGTTCTCAAATCTTCAAGTTCCATTTTAGAAGCGTCAATAAAAGTAATAATGAAAGTGAAAACTGTTACTCATCTTCCATCGATCATTTTCCCGCGGATTTATAATGACAGAATTAGTAACGCCATCTAGCGGTTTACACCCGAACTAGCTCAACACCGATCGATCTACGTAATGCTACCAATATATCAACAGGTAGAGCTACTTGTATGCGTTTAGTTATTTACTTCTATGTATGAGGGTGTTAATTTATGTATTCTACTTTCTCCATTTCTTTATGACGTAATATATACGACCGTTTTGGTATTTATGTGTTACGAAAAAAAATTGCCGAGTACGGAATATTTTTTATGCTCGATACATTTTTGCAATAGCCAAAGCAATATGGCTATATACAAAGCGTTTTAAAGAAAGTACTTATTTGTTTAACATTTATTTGGGTACCTCAAGGGGACCTTATGGACCCCTTGAGGTAGGATACGACTGGAAGATAGAGAACCCAGGGTAGGAGTGAAAATTTGGAGTAGGTAGCCATGTTCATTTCTGTTTACTGATTTCTCTCGATGGAGCCAGAATTTCTAGCACCAAATGGCCTCGACCTTCACCGGACTTGCCTATCTAGGTGTACCAGTGTTACTTATTATTTCATAATCATAGCGGCAAGCGTCGAATAGTAAGAATTAATGTTTAGACCGGCCTAGAATTTATTGAGTAGAACCATAAAACTCTGAATTCCAAGCAGGTTTTTGATACAACAACAATTTTGGCGATGGTTTCTTTATTACTCTGTCTAGGCACATCACATCAGCTTAACATTAAGGTTATTTTTCAAAGGAAAGGTGTTTTTTTTTCGTGGCAAAAGCATCCAATGATTCCTCCCATTCACGGCAGGACGGGAGCGACTCTCAGACTTGTACTGACTAAAGTCCACGGGGTCCTTCGATAGCCCTGTACGTTGCAGGGCCAAAGTTACCTGGTAAGACAGTACCGCGACCCCGCAAAAGGCGGCAAAGGTGTAACTATTATCAAATTAAAAAAAAATGTCGTGCTTATAGTTACTTTTCATGAAGGGGTAAAATAAACTCCATTTCATCATTTTAGTGAACTCTTCTCACTTCGTTACGTACTACAAAAGAAGATTAGTTACATATCTGGATATTGGAAAACTACGCCATTTTCTTTTACCTATGACAAAAGACTTAATAATGCAAACATCACAAGCCACATTACACAACATTATGACGTGAAACAGATTCAAGCGCTAGATTTGTTTAAAAACACGTGTATCTTCACTTTCACTTTGGAACAACTCAGACCATCGTATGAGAATTACTACGATTCTAGTAGCACATGTTAGAATAGTACAAAAATATTATTTTAGACATGATATGAATAATTTTGAAATTATTATTAACAGTCGTGTGATTTTTCCGCCGGTTTAGACAGATATCGTCTTTGAACCAGCCTTAATCGGAGATTCTATAAACGAGGTTATTTTGCGAACAGCTTAGCAACGGGATTGCCTAAATCAACAACATTGATACATCCATAAATCCTATTTCCATATTTTTAGGTAGAAACTACAGACCACTCTTTGCTTGTTTCCTATTCCTTTTTCATCTTATCTACGTTTAACATACTATTATTGATTATTTTTAATCCAGTTTTCTCCTTATGTTCCTTATGAATCATAACAATTATATCAGTGTAATGATCAACTTTCTACACAATGTATTTTATTAATCAATAAATGACTTATGGCTTAACAGTATCAGACACGCCACTTGTTAGTATTACTTTTCTGAAGAAAATTACCGATAAGTAGATAGTAAAGATAAACTTCCAAATACGCTTGTATCTGAAATGGAACTGGGTAGCAGAAGAGATGGTTTGATCATTAACAGCAGATCTCAGAACGAAGGTTGTCGAGAATCAAAGGCAAGGGTGGCCTAAAAACTGCTAGAAGAGGAGCAAAATAAAAGAACAGAAACTGTAATCATTTCTCAAAATATAAAAGACTGATTTTCATCTTAGGGACAGAGCTAAGTCAGTACAAGTCTGACAGTACCTCTCGCCCTGCCCGGGGTGAGAGGTCTCATTTGATGATTTTACCACGTAAAAAAAAAAAAAAAAAAGGGACAGAGCTAATCAATAAAGAAAAACATGATGACGATGATGCTGAAATAGTAACGTTATACAATTTAGGGCCAAATGTTAACGACGATTATTTCGTATGTGTTTTTTTAACCATGTGTAGGGTTACAGCTGTGAAAATTACTGCTAATGTCCTTCAAGGCCCTCAACATTCTTCGAAGAACGGCTCAATGGGTTCAAGACTTCATACAATAACATTATTGTAATTAATATAATCCATTACGATCTAATGTTCGTCTTCTATTGTTCCTATAGCGGTGTGGCATACTAGAATACCTGTTACGTCTTAAGGATCGATATTTTGATGTGCTGCGTTTTTTATAGCAGTTTTATCGACTTGTGAATTTAAATCGGGATGTTCGGAATGTTGATTTAAGATACAATGTAACTGTGTGATCTGCACGATTGTTTTTGTGTTACTGTTGTTTATGCATCCCAAATGTAGTCTGGTCTAACCGCATTAAGCCATAGTGCACGGTATTCTTTGAGCCTCTTGTTCTGGCGGTTTAAGACTACAATGTAAAGTCCTTCATCTAGCAACATGTGTGCTCTCAAACGTCGACATATAAGCCATTTCATCGTTATATTAGCCCGGGATCACCCGCAGCTAGGTATAGGCTCGCCCCTTTTCCAGCCATACTTTTCGGTACTGTGCGTCCCTCATGCATTATTTCCCGCGATTTTGATGATCATAAATCCAACGCTCTTTTGGATGGCCCTAGTTTCTTTGGCCGAAGCCATTTACAATTTAATAATTTCGGTTAATTTAACATTCAGCTGTGCAAATAAAACATGACACCCTTGGAAAGCCTTCCCACTGTATTTCAAAGAAACAATTGCATTTTAATTAACTAGAGCCGTTTTGGTTTGGAATAGAAGAAAAAAATCAGACAGTGGCAAAAAAAAAAGTGATGCAATCTTAATCATAATGACTGGCAATGTTAGGGCAAACTGTTATCACATTTGATTACCCCGACCCCTGCGAAGATGGAGACATAATATAAATAAGAGATAAATAATTAACGAGTTATAATTGCTTCTGTGGTGTAGGTTAACGAGATTTGGATCAGGAACTTACATCTGTATGCTTTAAGAATAATTGATAACCTTTCGAACTCAATTTCTGCATCTCCAACTAATTATGGTTGAGGCTTAGTAATTTTAACCCTTGTTTAGCTTGGTATTTGACGTCTTCTGACTATGACTAGACAATCAGCCCTCTTAGATAAATCGCAAACGATAACAGAAAACGATCAGCTAAATAGACCGTAGAGCATAAGTTTAAAAATCTATTAAAGACTAGACCGTTTTCGTATATTTTTTTATACTTGTCTAGCCGCCAGGCGATCACAAAGATGGGAACGATTTATCAATTAGCAGCACTAATTTTCTTTGCAAGACTACTACAACACTATCGAATTAGGTCCAGAATTCAGGTCCAGTTGAAAACCAGCGTCGAGCACTAGTTGTTCGACATTTTGCTGAACTGGGCCTTTTTGTGTGTGAGGCACACAAGAATTCTTTGTTTAATTTTTAATCTTGTTTTAGATCCTTTCTTTTTTGTGTTTATTTTTGTTTTAAGTGTTGTGTGAATCGTGGTCTCTTTTGCGCCAAATAAATGTTTTTTCTTTCTTTCTTTCTAATTAGCAGTCGCAAAATGTAAAATATTGTTTCTTCGGATAGAGGAAAATCCGAACTGGGTGAAGTACGGATCATGATGAAGATGATGATGATGACTAGCTAACCATACCGCAGTGTGTTGGCACATAAACTCAACCTGAGTACCCTAACCGTCCTGCTTGAGGCTCCAAAGGGTATTAAACACTTTAACGGCTTCCATTAACTATTGTGTATTGATAGAGACGAATACATAACAGGTACAAGAATGACAAGCAAAAAAAAATATATATAAAAAGTAACTGGATACATTTATGAGTGGCGTGTCAAGAATTGATTTTATGGTTTAATTCTTTGTTATTTCAACAAAAAACAAAATATTCGCAGATATTTTGTTTGGTATGATAATAAAATAAGAATAATCTGAATGTCGAGAGATCAATTTTGATCAACTTTGGTAAGTACAGAGATGATAAGCTGGGTGGGAGAGCCAAACAGCGGTCAGAAGCTGGTAAAGCATAAAGCTATTGATGACTCTGTCCTAGAACCTGGAGTGTAAATGAGGTGATGTTCCACAATCAATGAGGCAAGTTAATATCGTGTCCTTGTGTCCTGTTGTTTCTTCGTGTAAAAACTAACGGATATGCTCAACAACATACTTAGACATAAAAGTGCAATGAACTACATAGAATCAATACAAAAAATAATGAGTTACATCAAGATAACGACCATACAAATACAGTAACTACAAAAAAGGCTTTAAAAACAGGCGTTCAAATTTACTGACCTTCGGCAAATATGACGTACTATCCTTTTCTTTCAATTGGGTCATGAAAGAGATAGAAATAATTAGGAGTGGTAAAATTTTTAGCAAGCACACATTTGAATTATGCGTAATTACGAGGGAAATTATTGGGCCCTGCGCGGACGCCAATAGCAATTATGTTTGATTGTATTTTGTACAAACATGACGGGTCGTAGGTGAAGGATCAGTCACTTCAGACAACTTTGTTGAAAACTAGTATTTACTGTTGCAAATATCATAATTTAACTTAAGATTTAAGTAACTTTTTCTTCATATATTAGTTTTATCCTATAGCACTCGGGTAGAGCATCTTCTTAAATTATGTAAAAGAATTTTAGAGATTGGTTTCAGAGAGATCTACTACACTCAAACGTGCAAACTGTGCTGTTCTTTATAGTATTAGTGGAGCTATTAGCCAGCAAAGAAAAAAAGAGCAATAGCAGCATGGTTTATGAAAAGGTTGAATAAGTTGTAAGTAATAAAAAGTTTTCAATCATTCGAATCTTAAATTGACATCTCTATTGCAACGCGGATAACGATTATAAATAACTTTATTAACGTACTAGATGAAAACCCGGCTTCGCTCGGGTGTGTCATACATAATTCACATCTAGGTACTAAACGTAGGTGTCACGGTAACTCATAAGTCCCACGACCGCGGCAGGCTTTGGCCCTCAAAGGTGGGCCTCGTCATTGTGCTGACAGTCTTTTTATGGCGCGCGTGGAACACAACGCGCCGTCGAGTCAACAGTATTGACGCTGTCTTAAATTATTATGAACGCCATCTTCTAAATCACAGTTCATCTCATTGTTGCTTCATTAGCTTACTTGCTTGCGCCCACGCAGTTCGCGGTGTAACGCAGTTACAATAAACATTTTGGCACAGATCCTGACTACTCTTAACGCATTCAAGATTACTATCATGACAGAACACGTGTCGACAAATACCGCTTTAAAATTCTTCTCTAATGCTTTTTTGACATTTGCTTTGCAAAATTTAAGTTAATCGCCCGTGGATATTGTTATGAAATAAAGATTTTATAGGACTATTTAAAATCCATATTAATAATTTCGTGAAGGGCTACGGTAGACTCGATCGAAAGCTAACCTGAATAATTTTAATGATTTTCTTAGTCAGTAGTCAGCCTCCCGCTCTGCCTTGGGTGGGAGAATTCATTTGATGATTTTACCATGATGAAAAAAGCGTCGGTACTGTTAATGTTTATGAGAGATGAAATAGATGCAGCTGTCTCTATGTAAAAGTTCGCACGGTAAACCATCATATTTTTTTATACTAGTACAAATACAATGGTTTCTGATGCTGTGAAGAATAAGAAAGCAGTACAGGAGCCAATTAAACGTTTTTATTTTAAATTGTAAAGCATCAATATCGACAGTCTCTTTAACGGTAGTGCTCAATATTTTGTGTAAGAAAGACGGGGGTTTCCGTAATAGACACCTTTTTCCCAATATGCATAATCACTGCTCATTCATTATTCTACTGCGTTTCTGCAGTTTGTCTCATTCTATCATTGTCGTCTGAATCTCTTTCCTTGTTTCAATCTTCTTTAAATATTTCTTCATGAAATCTTTTCTCCTTCTTCTTCAAACACATCCACAGGTTGTAAAAATATCGGTTTTAGCGATAAGACTAGTCCATTGCACTACTTACTCCATTTTACTTTACTTTACTCACGGGATCCTACTCGTCTAGCGGTCACAAGGTGCAGAAGCACTTTGTTCCAAAATAATTGCTATAGTATGTCTGTCAAAGTCTACAACAAGATACCTAAACATATTAGAGAACTTCCATTTAATTTTTTTAAAGGCCGGCTTAAAAAATGGTTATCTGACAATGTGTTTTACAATATAAGTGAATTTTTAACATATAGCGGCAATGGTACCTAATGTTGTACCAACATAAATACCTCACTTTTTTTTTTGTAGGTATATTTGATTGTTGATGTTATCTATTTCTTATTTTATTGTTATTGTTTTTGTACTTGTTTATGTGTTTGGATACTAAATGTATAATGTTCACCTTACGTTAATTGTTTGTTAATAATAACTTTAACAAGGATCTCATGATCATGTTAATTGTAAAATTTTATAACTTAGCTTTTAAAACAATTTGCATGCTGAATAATAGTAAGCGGAATATGTAGAACTTTTTAGATTTAACACCTCAATGTACCATATTTCACGCAAATAAAGATATTCTATTCTATTCTTACTCAAGATTTGATTTGTACCTGTGATTTTTACGGCGTGCATAATAAAGTGTATTCTATCGATCGATTATGAGACTATATTCAGGTATGGAAGAAACGATCTTCCCAATCCCTGAAATGTAAGTAATTTTTCTATTGATGACCACGTGCGATAAAGTTTTTAATAAATATCGGCAAATGTAAGCGCGATCATAAATATTAAACTGTGTGTGAATAATAATTCAATCAGACTGCATTATGCAGTGGATAAGCATATTTTAGTATAGATATATGTACTAATCTTGTTAAAACTTGTACAGTTGAAGACTGTGTTCCTCATAACACGTGTGACTGAGGGCTATTCTATATTATCATTTGTATCAGTGTTTTAAGCAAACCTCTCCTGCAATATATGTTATGCAACGTCTACCTTCGTTAGACTCGAACTAAAACTCAAGGTGCTGGTCTTTAATTTCTCTTTGTTTTTCAGTGGACGCACCCGCAACATCTTAGCCCTTACTTACATAGCGCTGCATGCATACATTTGTCATTTGTGTTTTTACCTGAAAACAAAAACAGGGACTTTAGTTTGAGGTTATTATTTTGAATTCGGTTAAGCTTGCTGTCATTCTAATCTTATCATCAAGACACGAGCCGGTTCCGTGGTGCAAAATAAATAAAAACTGCAAGAGAGGTAACTGCTATCAACTTATTTACTAGCTAGCCTACTTATTTTTTTCAGCAGAAGCCAGATAGCCAGCTCAGTTATCTATTTTGAGTATAAGTACATAAATAATGTAATGTTACGGTGTTATATGCTATTCCTTATAAGAAATCACATGTGCCCATCGATGAAACGGCATTGAGATCGTACAAAACTGCAACGCGGGCGCTCACCGTTCGCGCCATTGTACACGCGATTGGATAGTGTTGCTGTGAGTAGCTTAATTAATGACAAACTTTAGTCCCAAAGCGTAGCATGAGCGCAGCAGCTTCGCCCCGTCAAAAGTCTGTGTTTATAGAGAATAGCACTGCTGTTTACCATCTTTCTGGAGCGCTGGAAGCGGCGTCCAGTAAATTTGAAGTTGTATGGTTATCGGAAGTAGATTTAAACTTGATCAATTATGGCTTTCTTGATACTGCGAATCTAAGAAGAGTGGCATAACCAGTTAATAGTGGAATGCAGTCAACAGAGTTTTTGAAAATGAAAACTTCTAGAGGGTAAAATGTTCTGCCGCAAGAAAAAAATCGAGTGCTAGCAAGATTTGAATATGCGCCCTACGCATTCAGTTCAGCCGTCGCTCTTACCAACCGATTCAGTGTCCTTTGCTACCCGGTTGAATTTTTCAATCCATTCCTAACGTCTTACGGTGACGTTGGATCTTTCCAAATCGCGTTTGTAATATCCTAACCGGACACAAGGCGACCGATTGTAGCGGTCTAAAGACCTTTGTTCAGAAGTGGAAGTCTTCCGGCCGATGACGATGATGACGAATATCCGAAGAGTAAGACATAGCTAAGAATAGTTTTAGGTACAAGTATACCCATATTTCGCCAGGGTATTGCCATCAACCCTGACAGAATCAGGGTTGATGGCAATACCTTGGCGAAATATGGGTATACTTGTCCACCAGCAGACCAGAGTCTGCTGCTGAAAAAATAATAAATAACCAGATTTACCCGATTTGAGAATCGAACCAAGAAACTCATGCGCACGTTAAGGCCGGTCCTAAATCAAACAAGACATATTGCATCTGTCTGTTTTGACACATACTCAAATAAGAATGATAAACAGAAATGTCTCCTGTCATAGATGTCATCACTTAAATCCAACTGTATACACAGTGCCTTATAAATGGGGTTTTATGGTGATACATGTAGTATCAGGAGTTCAGGCAAATGTAAACTCTATGTCAAACTCTTAAGATATAAAATCGTAGTACGAGAAACAATAGCCACACGCAGCAGTCACTTTGTTTTCAAACTAAGAAAAGTGTCACAGGGTTTAAGATAAATAAAAGTATCAGCATTGCAGGTTTTTTAAGTAAATATTGGACATTTTGCGGTCAAATATCGTCTTTATGACGTCAATTACCTACATCCGTGATAAAGTCGTGATAGGATTATTGTTACAGAGATGCAATTTTCTCACAACAATGCGATCTCTTCATTTTTGGTGGCATGGCAACAATATGGATACATCAGTCTGTATTGGAGTACCTGTTTAGCAAGTCTACGCCCCTTGTATGACATGAGCTGCAAAATAAATAAATCGACAGTTACGCGCACGTAAATTAAAAAACTAACCAATGAAACGACAGTTCAACGTTATCGTATTGTGAACTACTAGTTCAAAAAAGCTTTATAAGCAAAGATTAGGTAAGGATTCCAGAGTACTTATCCAGAAGACGCGGGTTTGAGTCCCACTAGCAGCTGAATCTAGCTTTCCTCAAAGAGATTTTTATAACACCCACTTTAACTGAACAAATTGCCACCAGTTGCAAAAAAAAACAATTGTTAACGAAATATAATAAGATATCCAACCAAACTATCCCAGAACATTTTGGCGCCCAAACTGTGCCTAATTTTTTTGTTTTGTTGGGCGCCAATAACGCTTTGTTTATGAAAAAGCACCACAATTGCAAACATGATCCCGGAAACATCTAAAAGTCAAAATTTACCAAAACAATCTTGCAAAAACCTTAAGCTATTGACGCACAAAGGTGGAAGGAACTATAAGAACAAAGGCAGTCATGATCTTAGCGACATTGAAGGTAATTTGCATCTATCCGAGATTATCAAATATGGCGGACTTTGACAACATCCGTAATATTAATGGCGTCAATAACCTTAGTCGTCATTGGTCTCCCTTGTTTAGAGATGCGATTTTTAAGTTTTATCATGGGTATGAAATTACAAGAATCATCATGCCTTTCGCTTTTTTAGTGCGAGAGAACAAAGCTTGCTTGGAAGATGTATTTAGGCTTCTCGACTGGTCACATAGAGGCTTAAACATCAATGGTGAACGGTTAACCCATCTGCGCTTTGCTGATGATATTATCATCTTCGCCAGCAACGTCGAGGATTTGCAGACTATGGTACAAGAACTATACAACGTGTCACTCAGTGTTGGTCTAAAAATGAATGCCTCAAAAACTAAAATAATGTGCTGTGACGACGACATTGATCACATTCTTGTGCATGGTCAGCAAATAGGAAAAGTCAAGGAGTATGTGTACTTGGGACAGACTTTGAGTTTGGGGATGAACTCTCAAGAGTGCGAAATAAATCGTCGTATCCAGCTGGGGTGGGGTGCTTTCGGTAAGCTGTCGGACGTACTGAAGTCGAAGCGGGTCCCCATTAACCTAAAGCGTCGCATGTTCGAGCAATGTGTTCTCCCAGTCATGACGTACGGGGCTGAAACGTGGACGCTCACCAAATATACAATCCACCGCATGCAAGTTACTCAGAGAGCTATGGAAAGAGCCATGTTGGGCATCTCTCTTTACGACCGGGTGAGAAACACCGAAATTCGTAGAAGAACGAGGCTTTTAGACATAGCATGGGTGATAGCAAGAAGAAAGTGGAAGTGGGCGGGTCATATATGCCGTAGACTGGATGGAAGATGGGGCAGGAAAGTGTTGGAGTGGAGACCACGAACGGGAAAGAGGAATGTAGGGAGGCAACCGACTAGGTGGACAGACGATCTTTTTAAAGTGGCCGGAAGAAACTGGATAGCCATAACACAAAACCGCCAGAAGTGGAAAGATTTGGAAGAGACCTACACTCAGCATTGGGTGACTAAAGGTTGAAGAAGAGTGCGAGAGATAGTTTCACATGTCCGTTTAGTATTACCACAACTAGCCTGACAGCGGCTACGCTTGTGTGTCACCCAAACATTACTATAGGGGAACGTAATTTTGGGATAAACAGTAATAATCTATCTATCTACCTATATCTACTTATTCAACCTCTGTGGTAAACATAAAAACTATTCAGCCGTTCCGACACGTTTTAGTAACAAATATCTACATACATCCAGCATTCAGCAATCCATCCATCCGTACAAACACGTATTAGTAAGGATTGATAGAATTTTCTCAGGATTCATTGAGCTGTCAGTTAGAATTTCAAGAAGTCACAAAAAATAGCTAAAATCTTGACATTATTCTACGTCTACCAACATACGTTTAAATCCGTCAATCGAGAAACATTCAGCACAAACAACTTGATCTCTATCTTCAAACAAATTCTTTGAGTTAAAGTTCCATCTAACACTGGTTAATCTTGAACCTATAATCAAATGAGTTACTCATTGTCTAGACTCGTTGGGCTAGATAATAATTCTCAATATCAAGGTTTTCGATCTTCTGATTAAGGTCGACATAATAAAATACAGCTTTACATAAGGCATTTAGTTTAATTAGATATTATTTAACAGGAATGATTTTGTCTATAAAAGTTCTTTTTCGAGGTATCGATGATTGCTTCGTCAACCGCCACTTTGACAGCTTTAGCAATGTTTTAGGTGTTTGGATTGTTAGCTAAAAACTGATTATCGATAGTGAAGAGTTTCCATAGAGAAAGATAGAATGAAGACAGAATATTAAACTGTTGAATAAAACAGAGACTCTAGCATGAATTCCACGAATTTGGCCGTACTTGAAGAAATAGAGAACGTCGTAAAGAAACGCCTAAGTCCTTGTTTACGTCACATAAACATAAAAACTCGTGATAAGGCAATAAATGAAAAAAACAATAACGCCGTTTTATTTACAATTTCATTTATTAAAAATAACACAAAAATTCACCAACAGCTCCTTTTGTAAACGTCATTCGTATTTGTCAGATGACAAATAACGTAGAATACAAACACTATCACACAATTATGACTAATGAGAGAAAGTTGATAATCAAAGTAGTCAAGCAATTTGACCTATTAAAATGTAACCAATATCTAAAATAAATAAATAAAATAAGTAATACTAGTTCAGTTTATCATCTACAATGCACAAGCTACCAGTACTACGAAAACAAAACAAATATCATAATCTGTCATTAACACGTACTATACATATAAAAAATAGAGAAATTGGGATTGAATTTACAAGAACCATTTTGATGAGTCATTGAGTTTCTAGAATTTAGAAGCATTATTTATAAACGAATGATTATTACAACAAACGTGGCACATTATCTACAAAGACTGACTCTGTTATTTCCTCAGGAAAAACTGGCTGCCGTTACCCCGATCCTGATATAGACATTTTTACAATTAATTCCTAATTTTAAACTGTCTCATAGGACAAACAATACAAATACGATTCGATCATCAAATGATCAGAGCAGCCCAAAAATCACCGAATGATTCCCAGGAGATTCTACAAAGAGTTTTCCATAGAAAAAGTCCACAATAAAGAAGGGCCCAACATCCTACCCCAACAAACGCAGTTACGACCACTGGACCAACGAAACAGTTTTAACTGGTATAAACTGCTCCATCGTTTTATAAAACTAGTAAAATGTTATGCAAGCGATCGTTAAATGTCAGAAACATCCGAGGTTGCTTTGCTCGTCTGATTCACCTAATATTGTTGTCATAACACTAATGTTGTCGACCAGCAGGGCTATTGGCTAACCGGTGGAAAACTGTGGCATAGGTGGATAGTTGCTGGACACCTCTAATTTTATCGATTGTTATGCGGCTAAGTTGAGGAGTGCCTCTAGAGCGTTAGAATAGTTGCTTAGAGGGGAACATTTAAATTGATCAGGTTCATTGAAATTTACCCTTTGACAGCTATTTAATGCGTTCTTTTGGTTGCGTTCCGATTGTCTAACATCAAATTTATATGAAATGGGTGGAAAGTGGCAACTTTTTAAAACACTGCTTAAGAGCAGTGTTTTAGCTTAGCCACCGGTCTGTGCCGGGCCATTAATAAGTCTAATTTGTTTTGTTTATTAAGTTTCGGGGGTTTTTGTTTTGTTGAAGGATGGTAAAGACTAAAACGTATACGAGATGTATAAATAACTGTTTAAAGTAAAATTAGTTGTGTGAGTACTATCATAGATATAAAAGATGGACTGATCTGACTATCAATGAATACAAAAAACAGGAAATCTTTGGAAGTCCTCAAGAACAGCTCCGATTTAGATGTTGTTGTGTAGCGTCAGTAGTAGCCCGCGAAATTTAAATTTTCATGTATTTTTTGCAATTTGATTATCAGTGTCAAGTTATAACTTGATCAAAATATGATTCGCGACAATAACAAGTTTAGTTTTATATACAAGAATAATCAAAACAGTCGCTCCATTCACTCTCACAAATATTTAATCAAAATTAGTTAGATTTCGGATTTTTTACCAAATTTGAGCTAATCTTTGTGAGCGGGACTGGAGCGAATGTTTTGATCATTCTGATATGTAAAGTTATGCTTTTTATTGTCGCGAATCATATTTTGATCAAGTTATAACTTGACACTGTTAAGCAAATTGCAAAAAATACATGAAAATTTAAATTTCGCGGGCTACGACTGAGCCTCCGCCTTAAACAGTTATTTATACATCTCGTATACGTTTTAGTCTTTACCATCCTTCAACACAAACAAAAACTCCCGAAACTTAATAAACAAAACAAATTAGACTTATTAATGGCCCGGCACAGACCGGTGGCTAAGCTAAAACACTGCTCATGAGCAGTGTTTTAAAAAGTTGCCACTTTCCACCCATTTCATATAAATTTGATGTTAGACAATCGGAACGCAACCAAAAGAACGCATTAAATAGCTGTCAAAGGGTAAATTTCAATGAACCTGATCAATTTAAATGTTCCCCTCTATGCAACTATTCTAACGCTCTAGAGGCACTCCTCAACTTAGCCGCATAACAATCGATAAAATTAGAGGTGTCCAGCAACTATCCACCTATGCCACAGTTTTCCACCGGTTAGCCAATAGCCCTGCAGGACAAATACATCTCTTTTGTACTCACTAATGCACTTGAAGTATTTTCTTATAGGCTCATGTTTATGTAAATAAAGAACAGTAATAGTTGTGTTTCCTCTAATATGTCAGGTATAAGGATATAGGAAGATCCTTTTAATAAGTGGCCGTCTGTTAGAAGGCGTACGTCCAGTCGTTAAAAGACCTTTGATGCTTCTAAAATTACGAACTTTACACACTGTACACCTAATTGGTGAGTGAGCGATTTTTAGAAGAATGCGGGTACTACTCGAATTGAATATTAAATATGCGCTGCTCAGAGCAGAATGTCAAAAAAGAGAGGTGGCCTAGACTCAGCAATGGGCCCAGAACGGAGCTGCTAATGATGATGCTGATGATATTGTAAAGAGACAACAAAGAATGACCGAACAGTGTAACCTTCCCGTTTTCTTTGCAATAAGAAACAAAATCACAACATAAACGTAGCTTCTTTAAATCATAAAAATATGTTAGTGGGCAGTGAAGTCGCTAATTTGCATGATTTTTGCACATAATCAAAATGAGCTTACGTTTTTGTCTCTAAAATCATCGTGAGGGAATAATTTTGATTTTGACAAAACCGCAGAATTTTCTCCGCTAGGTGGACCGCTGACTATAACAGATGTGGAAGGCGGAGAACAGGGCTTTATGGTGCATATTGGCTGAAGCCTGTGTTCAGCAGTAGACTGCAAGAAGCTAGAGTTACAATAAAATTAAGAATAAAAAGAAACTAAATCCGAAATTCTATACAGTATATTGCACTATGAAGCTGATGTATCTACATCGGACCGCAAGCAAGAAAAATCGCAACGCAGGAATTTCTACTGTCGGCTTAGCTCAATGAGTTAAATTTCCAACAGCTCATTATACCGTCGTTAATTGGTGTTCATGAAAACTGGCATAAGTCTTATAAACCCTATGATGTCAATGTTCATACAAAGACTAAGCACTAAGCAGGTATCATAAAACTGAATGCTTGTAATTACGTAATTACACGTCACAAACGTGCTAAGGTCGTTAACGCCTTTACAATACGGATCACTTAGCTTATAATGGGCTTTATGTCCAAGAAGTAAACATTACTAAGATCAGGTACTTGTATTTGTGTCCAGTATTTTTTTAACAATTTAAGCCTTATTTACAAGCGAGAAAGAACAGTGTTAATTGGAAGGATTGGGGACCATCCCAAGGGTGGGACTGGAGTGGATGATGTACACGCACGGAACATAACAAGAAGTACCTACGGTAAAAGAGAAGAGAGCTCTAAAAACATCAAAGATATTTTCCTGACCGTTTTAGTGAGCACACAGTTGGCAGAACGTTTGCATAGTAACGTATTTGTCACATTGAAATTGAATATAGGTAAATTTCTGAACTGTAAACTACATTTGATGAAGATATTACAAGGAAGTTAGTCAGAACTGACTGAAAAAATGTTTCATACGTTTTCATCATTTCAGCTTATACCAGTTCACTGCTGAACATGGGCCTCTCCCAGGGACCTTCACAGCACACGATCTCCCTCTATTTCCATCCAGTCACTACCAGTTACCTTCTTCAGGTCATCGGTCGTCTTGCCGGGGGGCGCCCCATCCTACGTTTACCTACGCGCGGTCTCCATTTGAGAACCTTCCTATTCCACCTTTCGAGAAAATGTTTAACAACACATATTTTGGTTGCCGTTGGTAACTACTGTCATTAATAGATCTACCAAAGTCGTTACTGTTAGTCCAAAGCTCGAGTTGGCAGCCAACTATAACAAACTTTGAAAAAATCGAAGCAGATGAAGAGGATAGATAGGAGACGTTGGCCATCTATCAGTGTGAGTGGGCTGAATTCCACCACACTAACCCAGTACGAGTTGTTGGAAGTCACATGTCTTGAAATTCTGAGAGCACGTTTATAGTAAACAAAATAATCATCGACATTTGTAGACCAAACGCAGTAGATCACGAGAAGACAAATGACAAAGAAAAAAACCTTTTTCTTGTAGAAAAATGTAAAAAGTTATGAGTAATGTACCGACAATTTTCTTTTTTGTATCATAAACAAAAAATATTGGCTCGTATTGTATAGTAATGTAGATTTGGCAAACGCAAGCGTGTTTATTAACACGGTGACTATTTTTATGCGCCCGCGCTACTCAAGTTCAAGGGCTTCAATGTTGTTAGTTGGAAAAACGTTAGAGAAATAAGTTTTGCAAGGAATAAAAAAAAACCAACCTTGATATTCATTAACTATTTCATGCTAATTGAACAACAGGTAATCAAACTAATGGATATTTAAAGTGTGAGAATTTCAACACTCACACTTAAAAACTTCCTGAATTGAAGATGAAAGATTATTATGTTAGAAAAAAAAGGAAAGAAACAGAAAGAAGACTCTCATTTTAGGAGATTTCGCGCTTGACACATTTCTTTTGCGAAACTTGAAACTAGGTCACCACAACAACAGACCATTTCTAACGTAATTTATTTCCCTAAATACCAAACCGATGATAATAGCCACTTAACCTTGTAAATGAATGGCATTATAAATAACAAATAAAAATACCAAACATTTGATTTATAATGTACTAAGCGTGAAATAAACCTTTTATCATCCAAACATGTGGTGGTTGCCAAAACTAAGATGGATGGCGCGAGAAAAGCATTTCTAGGCGTTCCTTTCGATATGTAAACGTCACAAAAACTCTTTGAAACACAAAGAAGCAATGATGGATATGTCTACTTTTGTGTTTGAAGAATCTTAATTAATTAATTAAATGATCTGACATAAACTATGGGCGAATACGAGGTGAACAGGCATGTTGAGCAATCATTTGTTATGGGATTCCACAAGGTGACATAGTTGGTCCTGTTCTATTCGATGACATTTTTAAATTATTTTTTCCACGAAGTAGGTAGCTGAGTTTTATCAGTTAAAACTGGCTTTAGTTTTGATTTGAATTTTGCAAATTGTTAACTATTGAAGGCGAAGAGTTCGAGTTGTCAGACACAAAATGTTATCTTTCTATTGTTTTTTTTATTGCTTTTCATATTATTTGTGCTCTGTTGGCTTGTAACATATTATTATCAATGAGTTTACTTTCTAAGACGAAAAGGAAACGTGATAATGAGTGTATGCAAATGTTTAGGACGCTCTTTGTCTAAATAGAGCGGTAGTTCTCGAAAGATGTCTGGTAAAAGTAAAATGAGAGTGGCCGATTGTCGATCTCGGTGATCTGCAGACGAATGTATTTTGTGCAATCTTATCAGAGCTTGCCAGACACTAAATGATCTAAAGATTGGGGGAGGCGAGTCATAAATACGTGTTACATATTTACATACAACAACAAAGTATTTCCGAAATTGTCTTAAAAGTCTTGTGAGTTTTCTGCTTAGTCAGACTCGTTCTGACTAAAACCATCGTTCCTTCAGTTACTCTTTGCGACTCAGGGCCGTGGTACTCTGTGTAAACAGTCCCGGGAGTAAACATCAATACGTTGTCAAATTTTAAAATACCTGACAACTTTTTATCAATGAGAAACTTAAAATAAAATACTGCGGACAAACTGGCAAGCAAAATCCTAATTACAGAAGATAAGAACATTAACCCAGAGATAACCTTTACCTCTAATAATCGTAAATAAATATTTTTCAAAGACAGTTCTGTTGAATAAATCGTTATTAGTTCAAAGTCTGCGTAGGCGCACATTCGAGGTAAAATGGCGTTCTAACGTTTATTAATTGTAAATTAAAATATGTATAATTAAATAACGTAATTTGGGGAAACGATCGATATTTTTTAGGTTGTTTAATATCTTTCTGAACAAGAAAGATGTGAAGAGTAAAGTGTCAATGCCAAATCTAATGAGATAAGCCTACACAGCAGTGAAATAATCCATAGGCAGTCCTAACCGGAAATCCTAAGATTTAAAAGTTATAAAAAAGAGAACAAAAAATTAAGGTGGTTAAAGTTTTACCCACTTTTATTTTTGAGATTAAGTAGCTAGGGTTAAGAATAAACAGCACAATTTATCAATGAGATGTAGTAAATATAATACAGAATCCCGATTTCCTTTGAAAGAAGCCAGAATTCATTTATGCAGACGACATAAAGAATCCTTTCAATTTCAACCTTGAAAAGCCATCAAATTACGTCTCGAAAACCGATTTCTGTAGCACAAAACTAAAAACACCAGTTAAAAATACCTTGTCTGACTAACAGACAATTACAAGACACTCTAATATTATTATTCCGGATGTCGTACTGTGGTATGCACCGTTCTGGTGGCGTCTGGCCAAGACTCGGTAACGCACTAGGAACCCCGTGGCTGAACCATGTGTCTAGCCATTAGCACCAGCTACCGTTGACTAATACTGTTGAGGAGATGCCAAATGGAGATTATGATGAGGAGAAATGTTTGTTTCTTTAGATCATCACGAATGGTTTAGTTGTTTGAAAAGTCGTGCAATGCTTATATCTGTCTCTCTTTGGAGTTGGAAGATGATTAAGGTAAACCAGGGCAAAACCTGTGCTAATATTTACTAACAAACAGCTTGGAATTTAAGGTGAATACATAAATGTTGAATGGTAACATCACTTGTGTTGATGAAGAATACCAAATTTTTTTTTTTGTTGCCCCCAATTATAAATAATCCGGAATCGTGGGAGCGTTGGAAACATTGAAACTCATTTACATAAACTTAGTTAGCTTAGTTACCAGCTAACTATAGCATAGTAGAAGAATACCAACCGGTTAACAAGTTAAGTACACATGGCTACACATCAAGCTATACAAAACAAAAATTAATCTTGGTCTCGGTTTACGGGATCTTTTCCAACAATTAACGATCAGCTTATACTGGTTTTGTATAGCTTGATGTGTAGCCGTGTGTAGCATGTCAGTTGGAGAGTAAAATGGTGATGGAGTCAGTGACGATAATGCAGAGGAATAAGAAGCATATGACAAGTTTACTGTTATTTTTCGATCACCATGACAAGATTCCTAAAAGCAATCACTCCATTTATATAATGTTATCCGTCTATTGTTCAGAGTGCCATCTTAAAAGGCAATTTGAGCAACTAAAAATGCTTCTTTGAAAATAGTTGCTCAAATGGGAATACCCCGCATCCACGACCAATTAAATACTGTCTATTTACTACTATATTTAGACAAGAACAAAATAATGTCTTTAATAACACTGGCTCAATAAATCTTTTTCCAAATGATCACAAAATGGATCAATATTAGTCATTTTCCGTACATTCGCCATCTTTATGTGGTGTTAACGAAAACGTGAAGGCACTAAGTACTCCATCACGAACTGCCAAGGTGATACCTTCCTTTCAAATAGCTGTAGATGAGCTCAAAACGAAAGGAAATCTATAAATGTGAAACCAGTTATAGTTGGAATGGAATTCAAGTATTTTTAGTACAGGGAAAAGATTTGAATTTGTAAATATATGACAAACTTAGGAGTAGAAAACATACTATGTTTTGTTACAAAGTTGTTAGTTAAATATAAGTATTTGACACATAAAGACGCAATTTTAATAAACGACAAGGAGGAATATCTAAATTACATATAACCCAGCAGTAGAACATTCTTGGATGGAATTAGGAAGTGACAATAGTCCATATTAATGAATCTGAACCGATCTTAGAGAGCTTAATTTAAATAATGTCGTCGTTAATCGAATCACACCTAAGTTTATTTTGAAGCCGTATTGTTCTCAAGTTAAATCAAATTCATAAAAAAAAACTTGTTTGTAAGATAGCCGAACAGTAAATCAGTGAACAAAATGAAAACAGAGCAAAAGCGAATATTCACGACGCGAGCGCATGATGAGATTAATAAATTAATTGACAAAATGGACGTCTTGTGTCTTGTTGTGTGTCAATGACAATTAACTAAGTAGGTACGAGTTTGTTGATAGCGGAGAATGCACTTATTTTAATGTGTTAGTATTTTGTAAGGACCAATCAGGATCTTGCGGTTTTTCAAAGTGTAACAATACAAAGCATTTGTTATTATAAAACATTTATTAAAAGACTAGAAGTGATTCATATTGGCATAAACATCATTTACTGAGAAAATATTCAGATTTTCGCTGAATGACCTGAACTAATGGGTGAAATAATATGAGGAAAAAATGGTAAATATGACACGACAAGTGCCACTAATAAGAAACAAAATATATATGAAACTATGCAATAACTAAAATCTCACAAGCGCCATGCCTGCACTTGAAGACTAAAGTGCTACAGATTTAGATGATACCATTGATTCGATTAGACGTACTACGATACTAAAGAAGAAGTGATAGCATAGGTACACCATTAAACTTTAGGAGATTAAAATCAAAACAGAAAGTTCAAACAACTAAACTTTGAACTTGGTATTGTTACGAGATAACAATTTGCCAACAGTATCACAGTATCATTACGCTAAATTGCTATCAATTCAACGGCAGCCGGTGATTGGCTGGACAGACCGGCGACCATTAGGATCGATGTTGTTAGCCAATAGAGCTTGGTTTCACGTGACAACGATAGGGTTAAATGACGTATGAACTGATATTTTGCTCAGATTCATTTGTTTATGTCTTGTTTCTATGGTCCATTATAGAAAGCTGACCTGATTTCACTTTCCTACTTCTACTACTACTCCTGCTACCCGGAATGCAGGACGGTTTTAATTAACCAGAACATCGTCAATTTTCAATGCTGCGACGCCTTTCTGATGAATGCCACTGCAAATTTTAGCTTTTGGGGGTGCAGTGGTTTGGAAAAAGTGTAGCTGGTCAGATTTTGATTCTTAAGATTTTTTGAACAGGATTTTGTAATTTTGAGTACGGTAATTGGATATAACAGGTGGCTGGAAACAAATGATTCTTAATAACAATCTATCAAGAGACGTCGTTCTCGTAAACAAGAACATCAAGGATTCTCATTAGATACAATAGGTGCAAATAAGGTATTGGTACAAAGAGACCAATGACCCGACATGGCATTGAAAATAATTACCAATACAGACAGGATCGTCTTTAAACAAACTCTTATGCGACATTGGAATTGCATGATATACTTGTTGGGTTGAAGATAGTAAGTGTTTATGTTTGTTAGTTTGGATGTATAATATATTTAACGATCACTCCTGAATCTTACAAGAGACCAATCACAATCATTCAGATCTTCAAGCATCCAGCGATTAATAGGTGTGAATGGCCTACCCTAAATCCGAATGCGTCTCTGGTGTCGAATTTGTTTTATAGTGTATTTGAAGATGAAACAGCTTGTATATGTGTTTTCTAGTGAATGTTTTCTAGTGAACTTACGGCTATGAAAATATGCTCGTACTAAAAAAACTTAGAACCAGTAGAAGCTGGCTCTTTATTGTACGGGAAGCTCGTATAAAGCGAAGTCAAGATATACTGGATACGGTAGCTTGATGTGTCGCCATACATGACGATAATTGATAAACACGCATACGCCGCGACAAAATCAACTCCTCCAAAGAAAAACCCGCCCAATGTCACTGAAGACTGAGCAGTAATTGGCTCAAATTATAAACGTTCGTTATTTCTTTATAAAAACCAGCGGAATCGAATAGTTTGGCAAAGACTCGGGAGCAATCGCGTGGCGAAACCCGTGCATTGTTTAGTGTGACTCCACTGCTTTCTGACAGTAATAAAGCTTCTGCATTGATTTTTGCTTGCCTGGGGCTCTTGGAAAGAATGCTGTAGTTTGGAATGGAATGACTATTATGTTCTCAATGAGGTCTCCTCTGGAGGGAGCGGGCCACTTAACATGCGAGTCTGGCTTGGTTTGTCGATGTTCATAACTTTGGTGCAACGCAAGGGCTTCCATTTGGGCCATGGAAAATGGAAAATTTATTTCAGGGTACCCGAAGGATGGATGATGGAAGCTGCTATGTAGAATAACTAGAGTTTACTCTGATCACCGGAACAGTATAAAATATGAGAGTTTCACCCCAGACACACGGATGGAGTTTTAACTCTGTGTAACCTGTGTACCAGCTGGTCGACCGAGCATCGATCGGGTGAAAAACAAACATCGTAAAATATAAGAAACTCTAAAAACACAAACTGAATGAATATAGAAAACAAAACTTGTCCAGCGCGGCGATACCAGCTCATCGACGAAGCTCATCGAGGTAAAAGCCCAACGTTTATACCAATAAACATTCAGAAAGCGGAGACTCTGGATATTGTGAAACAATACTGTGCGGTCAAATCTTCTTGCAGACTGAAAAAACGTCAACTCAATATCCTATTCCGGCGTTATAAAGGCCTTGTCATTTCCCTAAATAACCTATAATCAAACATTTAAGGCATATAGATAACAGTTTTCCGTAGCTGATAACAAGGGAAAAATTTCGACGTCACCGTTTCACACATACTTAAAATTTTAACACCACAAGATGTGTGTACCACGCGAAAATGTTTTCAAGTAATTATGATCATTATTGGTGTTGATTCACGGGTGATAATTGTATGAGGTTCTTGACAGTAACTTGATGGTGTTTAACAAGTCTGCACAATTTAGGTCAGATATCTGATATGGATAACTTGTGCTGGTCGTGTGTTTGTGAGGATATTCCACAAGGACGCACTACCGCCGGGATAAAAAGTGGTACAAAACTCAGTACTAATCGTGTGCCAAATATTAAAATTCGTTTATAATTCAAGCGAAAAGGCGTCCAAGCTCATTTTCACATTTCCTTCTTTACTTAGTAAAACGAAGTCGCTAAGTTTACCTGTACGCGCATCACTTCTGGAAGACTGCACCAAAATTGATAAGATTTTTTTTTTAAATATTCCCGGTAGTTCCGGGACAGGCCCTTGGGTAACTTTATTATTTGAGTAGCAGTAAACGACAGAGAGTGAAGTATTAAAAGATACTATAGACCTAAATACCACTGTAAACCATTGTTTAAATATCAACTCCTGCGCATCGACAGACAAAACATGCATAAAGATACGATACACACACGCCATAGTTTGATATATGTTTTGTCTCGTGCGTCTGCCGATGCCGGTTTGATTACTTCTCATACCGACAGTGATTGAAAAGGAATTCTCTTAAATTGGTATAATTGTCATGTTGGAAAGTCTCGATGACGTATTAGTCGGACCCTTTTTAGAGGGAACGGATGTTTTTGAGAAATCCAAGTTTTTTAGATTGGTTAAAATGTCTTTGATAGTAGATGTTAAAGTTTCTGTTGTCACTATGTTGATTTCTTGTAGAAGATGAGTGAGCAGACCAAGAGCCAGATGAATGAGGGATTATTCAGAAAATCGCGGATAAAACCTGGTCGTGCAGCTCAAGGACATGAAATATAGCAGAAATGGAAGGAGGCCCATAATAAGAAGTGGGAGGAACACGGCTGCTAAAAATGATGATGATGGTCATTCTAATGAGTGAAAGAGTACACCTACTTACATTACAGGGACACCCCCGAAAGTAAGGATCAAATCTAACAGGGGCATGGATAAGGTGATTTCCAATCTTTTTACCACAAACTATTGCGAGCCAGATAACCAGCTAAGTTTAGGAAGGCTAGAAATAGCGTTCATCTATCAAAATCCTAGTGCTTGATAAACTATTTGAAAGAAGACTTCCAGTCTAACCACCCTAGCCATCGGCTATTTTAGTAAAATGTCATTAAAATTGATTGAGAACTTTAGCCAGAAAAGCGTACCAAACGAAAGTGAGGGTGTGACACATTTATAATAATAGAATTAAGGATAGATTGTAGCTCAGTTTAAATTAAAACATTGCCAAACTAAATACATTAAAACATACGCCACAGTTTTACTTTTCTTTAATTTAGCGTAACATTTACAGAATAGCTTGTCTGGCTTGAAGCCAAACATAATATTATTATTGTGTATTTAAATTCAGTACGCACAATCGCCTTAAATATAGAGACAGTTGTACATTAAATAAATACCCAGAAGGAGCATTTCAAGGAGCGGTGACTTCAGTACTATGCGAAAGGGCACAGGAAAAATTTGGTCAGATTCTTATCTCATAAAGCAGTTACCCTTTCTTTATACAAGCCTTAGCATAACCATAAGACCTTCTACTGCACATCATTTAACGTTTTTAAGCAATCTCATTGCACTATTCCCAAACCCCTGCAACTCCTGAAAGCCAGAACGAACAGTGGCGACTACCAAAAATACGCTGAAACAATGAACAATCGTGCGGTATCCCCGGATCATCCGGATAGCCATGACCCTCTGGCATGCGGCCAACTTGAGTGGTCGCGTCCGGATGCTTAGGGCCCACACTGGGGCCCCGTAGAGGGCCATGGACCGCACGACACCGGCGTACAGCCTACGGCAGGAGGCGTTTGGCCCACTGAGGTTGGGCAGGAGGCGCCTGAGGGCGCCCGCTGCCCGATTCAGCTTCGGGGCCAAACACAGGAAATGCTCCCTGAAGTTCCACCGGCTGTCGAGGATGAGTCCCAGGTACTTCATCGTCCTCAAGACGCCGGTGCGAACCCCTCCCACCGCAATGCTGTAACCCGACGTTGGCGCGTTGACGCGGCCATGAAAACACATGGCCTGCGTCTTGTGCAGCGCCACGTCGAGTCCCAACCGCCGGATCCTCTCCACGACTGTCGCGACCGCTCGCGTCGCCAAGTCGGCCGCCACCTGGTGCGACTCTCCCTCCGCCAGGACGAGCGTGTCGTCAGCGTAACATATTACGCTGACGTCGTCAGGAAAGAATGAAGGGTAAAGAAGTTTCGAAGAACAGATTTAACTGCCTTAGATCCTGCATCGAAATGAATGAGAATAGAATAGCGGGGGAGTAGGAAAATACGCTGTTTCCACAACGGTTTTAGAACAATGTGATTGAGGATGAATAGTGTAATAAATTATATAAAAAGAAAATAGTAGACGGTGAGAACAGAGAGGGCACGTTTTGCCTCCAGGTGGATTATGATGGCGGTAGGAAGATGATGATCAGTATGCTTAATCGATGGGAACCTTTAGCTTGCTGTAACATTGATGACATCTAGGCATACCACTTCAAGGGAGTAAACTAACTGGTACAAGAACCGGAAGATGACAATGAAGGTAATTTTCTATTTGATCAAAACAGCGGTTTTTTAAGTGGCAAACATTCTGCAGATTTTTCACATAGTTAAAGTTCATCTGCTTGTTATTCTTGATTCATTTCTTCCTAAGGGTATTTGTTTACACTCTGTCTCGAATATTCAGTTTGCTAAGTCTTGTTGTGTGATGTGAGGCTTCTGATCATAGTTCTACTCGTATAATCAGTTTAATGTGCTCCTATTTGTCACTGCAACAATATGTAACAATGTAACGATTTTATCTTGTGCTGTTTTAAGATAAGATCATTAGTTACTAGTAAATACTTCGGATGTTGGTCACTGCCTGCTTTTCCCAATAATGTGTTGAATGCAATTGAATATCAGTATTTTACTTGGACTTCCTATCTGAGCCAGTAGCCTCTCTAACCCAGTAATTGATCAACTGGTTACTCTTGCTGGACAACAGGACAGGTTGTCCGACTTTCGATCTTCTGATTTACAGTAACGACTGTGCTTTGTGGCTTTATGTGATTTCCACGGTACGGAGAAAACTCGGTATTTTAAATGTTCACCAATCCGCAGACCAACCTAGGCTGGGATATTACTGAATGTGTTATCAGATCTACTTTCATATACCTATTCTAACTTTATCATTGGTAGGTACCATTTTTGAGGTGTAGGAGTGGTACTCGTAAATTACCTAGAAGGTTAGGTATACAAGCCCTTTTGCTACCTTTCTAAACATCGCTCTTGCAAGAAAAATAACAATGAATGCATCTGGAGAACCTCGGCCCTCGTCTTGTATATTTCTTTTACCTTTGTCAATACGCAAACCACTGCTTTTTTGGCTACAGAAACAATAATGCAATAGCATTCACGCTTAGCAAGAGCAAATCAATGGTAATATCTAACCTAACAAGAATAGACAAAGTAACATAACCAGATCTTCACTTAGGTACCCTCAAACAAGATTGTGGTCAACGGGTTAAACGTGAACCTATCGTTAGATAAAACATTAAAGTTATTTCTATACGTTTCGTAATTTTTTTGCCCGAGTATAGCATGACCCATCTAAGACGCCTAAGCCTGAACAGATTTATTTTTTCTACATTTTAAAGAAATGCTTAGAACGATAAAAAATCTTTCTACATATTGTCATTTTGGCCTATTCTTTCGTCGACAAAACCTGTTTCTATAGTATCATTCTGGAGAGCAGTGGTGGCCCAGTAGTATCGGTCCCGACTTACGAGTTCTAGGTCGTGGGTTCGAACCCCGCTAGGCGCATTACTTTGTGTAATTTATTTCATCACCACACAAAACACACTATGTACACTATCGCATTAGGTTCTCATCCTGTAATGATAGTTGTAAGATGGAAAAATAAATAAATAATAAAACGGTGAAGGAAAACATCGTGAGGAAACCGGCATGTCCTAGAACCAAAAATTCGAAGACAAGTGACATCTGACCCGCACTGGGCCCGCGTGGTGGATTATGGCCCACTCCCTTTCAGAGAGGAGGCCTGTGTCCCAGCAGTGGGAACTTTATAGGCTGATGATGATAGTATAATTCCTGCATTCAAGGTACAACCTCTCAATGTATTTCTACAGTATAATTCACAAGTTAAGTTACTTAATTAAGTCTACACGTGTTACATCAACAATGTTGTTGGTAAAAGATCTAACAGAGGATCTTTCTATTTCGTGTGAGGATGTGGCGATCCTCTGGTGTCAGAATTAATTGAGACGCCTCTGGAAATATCACAGGTCTCTGACATGGCTTTGGACTTATACATATAATGATGAGTCCATCAGTCCAGGTTACAGAGGATTACTTATAGAGTTAGGATAGTGAACAAACACACAAATAAGTTACAAGAAGAAAAGAAACGTTACATTACACAAGAAGGCCATTCAATAAGTCACCTTATGGACCTTGAATACGTTTGAAATTGTAACTAAACATGCTGGCACGTTTTGTCTTAATTAAACGAATACTTTATTTTCAGATGGTAACAGATTTTATATTAGCAAACATTCTAATGTTAATAAAAAAAACTCTACCTCTAACCAGGACATATTATAATCTAAGTCATGGGCGATGGAAAACATTGACCTGGCCTTTCCCCAACTATGTTGGGATAGGCTTCCATTCAAACTGGATCCAGCTGAATATCAATATTTTACATGGAGCGACTGCCTATCTGATCTCCACAGCCCAGTAACTGGTTAATACAATACCTCTTGGTTAGACTGGTTGTCAGAATTTCGAAAGAAAGAAAAAAAAGAATAAAAAATCAAATATTATAGTCGGACTGTGCCGGTGATCGGACGTTCCAGATTATCATTCAGAAATTATCAAAACTTGTTTCAGAGATGGACTATGGGCACAGATTACTATACAAATCAACAATCTTTACTTGTCAGTGTAGAAGGAATCTACCACCAGAGGGTCTAGACAAGTGGCAAATGATAAAAAACGCTCAGTAGTATTTAATCTATTTTCAACTTTATTCTTCAAGGATTAAAGTTGAGAGACACAGAGCACTTGTGTTGGCCCTATGGTATACGGGTTTGCGAAAAAACCCTGACTTCGGATTATTCAGAGCAGTATAAATAAATCTCTAACTTGTACCAAAGTGACGATAACCAGTTCTTAATTTCTAATTAATATTCAAGATTATGATTAAAATGCAAATCCTGTTTAAGATAAAGATATTATTAGACACCTCTTGAACGCGTAGCATGGCGATTCTATCTCTATTCTTACAAGAAAAGACAAGGCTGTTTCTATCCCACTCGATATGTCTTTTGTCCGAGCATGGCGCGGCCTGTAGACTCGCGTTTCTATGAAGACAAGACATAAGATTTCTTTCCATAGCAACGGCGAAAGACTGAACTGTGAATGAACTAAAACGTTTAGTTAACGAAAAAAAAGTGTAAAATTCTCAAGTTTTCAATACATATTAAAATGATTTATTGTAATCAGACAGAATTATCCATAATTCTAGAAATATGTGCATTCTTTTGCAATAATAATAACTTTTTGCACATAAATCAAAGCGACAACAAAACGCAAAAAGCATCCAAACCATAGACACGCAGTATGGACACAAGTCTTTCCTAGCAAAATGTCAAATAAAATTAATATACTTTCTAAAAAGAGAGAAAAACAAGTGTAGAACATTATCTATGTGTTATAGGAGACAGATATTTATTATATGAAAAATTATAATCACAATTATGATTACGGCAATTTTAGGCAGATAATATTGGGTCCATTCTGCAAGTATATGACTGATGACACTTAGATTCTTGCAAAATTAAAATATTTTGTCTAGTAATAAACATGGGAAAGATTAGCAGTCCGCATTATTTCACTGAAAGTTTCTCATTTTATATTTTTTCATGGAACTTGTATTAAAAAAAAGTTTGATGCACTTTCCTTACAAGTTTAATTCAGCCTTTTTTATTCTATAAGGCTTAAAAACGCGGCAAAGCGATTGATTTGGGAGTACCCTTACTTGTTTTTGAAACAAATTTAAGTCGATAAACATCACGAATATTTTAAAAAGAAACTTGTCTAGGTCTGATTTGATGTAGACAAGTTTCTCTTGTAGAGAAGAAATGTGTCTTCCCCCAAGTGTCAAAAGTAGAGAAAATATTGTCGGCATGCTTGACGTTGTAGACTTCTTTCTATCGTAGAGAAGAAACATTTCTTTTCTACGTGTCAAACATCGCCATGCTTAGGACGATAGAAATCTTTCTTCAATCTGTCAGTTTGTCGATTCTCCCGTCGATATAACTCGTATCTTCGTGGTCATGCTACGCGTGTTGGTGTATAATGTAAGATGTGTAAATTATAGAAATTACTTTGCGCTTCAAGCTCAAAAGGATGGCGTTGACGCCATATTGTGACGACCGATATAAGTTATTGACGCCAATTAAGTTTATTTAACAAAAAATACTTAATGTACATTTTTCTGTAATTAATTTTGGTTCAATCACAATATTGCGACAAGGTCAACTATTTCTTGGCTAAAACGTTTTTTTTTTGTCTTGAAATGATTCGTTTCTCACAAACAGTCACAATATTATCATCAGTATCAAAGTCATCTTAAACCTGTACTTAATTTAAATAGAAACGTTCGCTGGTCTAGTTTTCTCAAGCGCGAATTCTGAGCACGAAGTCCCATGTTTGATTTCCAGGACAGACAGATTGGTAGGGTATTACTCAGTAGCTGTCACGGAGTTTGGTTTTTGTACCCGGTTGATGGTAATAGGTTCGCCGCTTATTTCGAGTACTGGGTGTATAAAATATAGAACTTAAACATAACTGGCCAAATGTGGGTGTACAAAATAGGTATATCTCCCTGATCCTCTTTAGGGATGGTATGTTAAAATAAGTTTTCCTCGTGCCATGTTTTAGTTTAGGTAACAATGTGTTCAAGAGAGTTATCAGCTTCGTCATTGCAAATATCCTTAACCACCATAATTGCTAGCTCCAAATCTACATTAAATTTTCTTCTGGATCTACTTTCACTATGAGACTCAAACCAAATGGGATAACAAGTATCGTTGTATTTATTGTCTTATATAATGTATTTTCAATGGATGTTAAATTGAACTATAGACTAGTAATCGTCAAAATGAATTGCATATTCTCAGCATTCACGATAACAGGTTTACGAATATATGTATGGAACATTCGGATAATATGTTATCGGTTGTTGTCGCACAAAAATAAACTGCTATCTTGATGTTGATGGAAAACTTTAAATAAATTGTCAACTCCGGTGTTACATGCCCCTGATAAAATAAAAAACAGCCAAGTGCGAGCCGACCACGCACATGTTCATGTGCACGGTTCCGTGCCATTATAAGCAAAATATTTATTTTATTCTGTTTTTAGTAGGTATTTGTGGCTATAGCACATCATCTGTAAAAATTTCAACCGATACTGTTCATGAGATACAGCCTGATGACAAACGAATACAGACAGATAGACTGTGCTGACTAAAATCCAAAGAGATTCTTCAATAGGTAGCCCTTTATGATGATATGTCCCGCGACTCTGGTTGGTTTTGCCCTGTTCTTGCATAAAACTTGAATCACATACATAATAATACTCAGGTCTATCTAACGACAAGAAATTTGCCATAACCGCTTCAAATAGCATGACTCGACTTTCGGGGTAGAATCGTGTGATGATATAACGCTTAATACTTAACTGAACAATTAAGATAAGGATACAATGCTAAAGCCAGACAGTTTTGGATTAGGATTACGCGTATCTCAAGCAAACACTGATAGAATTCTGAATTAGACATTCGTTTGATAGTACAAGATTCTTTTTGGAAACTTGGAAATAAACACTATTATTGTCAAACCTGTTTATGAAAGACCAAAATGTAAAATAGTACATCATTAGGTGCCTATCTCTAGTATATTAAGCTATCTAGTATATTGCCTATCTCTAGTATAATGATCTACTTTCTGTTTGAAAAGGAAAAATCGATCAGAAGGATTTTTACTGCCACATAATTTCCAAAGTTAAATACTAAGTAAGGAAAAGCAAAGTCCAGCCATGTTGACATACATATAAAGCCTACTGTCTTATTATGTTGGTATTTTTAAGTTCAGAAAGTTGAACAATAAAAGGCTTGATTTTGAGTATTCCTAAAGATTTATACATCTTTTGTAGGCCTGCTATTTCAGAAAGACTCGACAAAAAGATAAAGCATCTGCTACTATTTGAAATGTTTCACAACAATATTCAATACTAAACCTAAGTGTAATGAAGGCTTAAATGTTCCGATAAAAATATCGGTTTAACGATCTACAAGACAATGCCGATAAAATCACATGACGAGATAAAACACCGAAACTTGCGAGGTCATGTAGCAGCGTTACAGCGTACAAGGCTTCTGTTCTTGTTCCTATTAATAAACAATATATAGGTTAGACCTAAAACGATTTATTTTTCTTAAGACCTAGCATGTACGACATTCCGAAACCAGAAAGAAATGGCGGGATGAGATTCCTTTGACAAATATTGGTGCTTGGGAATAGTTAGGAGCTCTGGGCAGAAAGAGGTGGGTTTATAAAGAACGAAGAAGTGGAATACACTGATAAGACATACATGTTGCAGTATTACCATTATGCGAAATAATACAGACTCGTTCACTGGCCTCTATTCTTCTGGTCAGTGGTCACTTTCCCCCGATTAGGAACGTAGTATTTAGAATTACGTAACTTGCACCAATCTAGTCTTCAGTGCAATAAAGCGGTCAGAATCAATTTGGATTTGGCATCTCCTAACTGAACAGTTGAATATTTTGCAACGTTTGATTTATTGGTGTCAATAAATGAATATGTAACAATACCTTACTTGAGAAAAATTGTTTGTTATTACTTATCCTCTACTACGTCTGTACCCACATTCCCATCTACGCTTATATTCCCACACAGTTCTATCAGTAGTTACGAAGAAAGGCTAGATAAAAAGTAGCAATAAAGACAAGGAGTCATCACGAATCATCATCATATCGGCGTTAGGGTGTCCGTCCACAGCTGAACTAAGTCTTCCCCTATTTTACAATGGGACCGGTTGAAAGACCCAACTGGCATCCAGCACCACGGATGTCATACAGAAATGTACAAAAGTGTAATATTTGTTCGTCAATATTTTACCTTATACCTCTTACATAACTATTCAACAAGTTTTCCAAGAAATATCAGACTTTCTCAACATCACTAATAGAATCGGGAAACGAGTCGAGAAAACGGCTAGCTAAGGTTTTCCCAGATCACAAATTAAAATAACGTAATATTTCTGAGTACAAACTGGTTATGTTTGCCGTAGATTCGTTTACGATTTTAGATTTGTTTCGTGACATTAGACATTCCAAATAAAGCTGTTTTTATTATCTTTTACGTAAACATTACAAGACAAAGACACAAACTATCGGTGTAAACATTACAATAACATCGTGCAATGGTGACAAAAACAAACTCTAAACTAGGCTCCAAAGTAACTATCCCTGTACATAAGCGGAACGACCAACGAGCGTTAACGAACGAAACGAGTGGAATCGCTCCGTAATGTATAATGGATTTATAACTTTATGCAGCTGGGTTTAAGGTTGAAAATGTATTAAAGACTACTGGGCGTTTACGTTTAATGCTTGCATAAAGGGCTTGACCGGAGCGAAAATGAGGAGCGGAGATGAGATCTGCAAAAGACCGAGATAGACGATGTAGATTTTAAAAACTAGAACTAATTTTATGTAACATAAGTAACTTGTTGCACGCTCTCCATCGCCCCGTTCGTCTCTGCTATAAAAATAAAAGCAAGGCCTGAAAATCAACGATTAAAAACCAATATAATCAAACAGGTATTTCCCATATAATTAAAATTCTTCAACGTTTACGAAAATAACACTTAATTAATGAATGCCACGCGTCACATAGATAACTAATTAGTGTTAATCGGTTGAGCAATTCAGGGAGTACCAGTATTAAAAAATTAAACATACGAGTTCCTTTCTTTCGGTGCTGAAGTAAGTATTCATCAGCAGCCTATAAATGTTCCCACTGCTGGGACACAGGCCTCCTCTCTGTGAGAAGCAGTGAACCATAATTCACAACGCGCGATCGGTAGATGTCACATGTCCTCGAATTTTTGGTTCTAAGACATGCCGGTTTCCTCACGAAGTTTTCCATCACCGTTTTGGGAGCAGTGATGATAAAATGATCCCCGCCGATTTGGATTTAGAGAATCTTTCTGGCAATGCGTAACTTTCCTAGTTAGTCATGGGCTCGGGAGATACTAATACGTTTACGATCACTTCGGAATCTCAACGAGTTGCTGAATGATTCTGACAATGCAATGGAAATCTTAACTTGTCTCCATTTACAAGGATCAAAGTCCCGAAGAAAATAGCTACAGAAGAAGCTGGAATGCGCATGACTAATGGTTATTGAAGTAGGATAGTTTACGACCTCAAAATGGATGACTCAAGCATATAATTAAGAAGTTCTGATGAGGTCTCCTTCGCAATCTCCGAGATAATTTGTAATAGACAAACAAATTAATAAACTAATAAATAATAGGTAGGTCTACTTTGTTGTTGATTAAAGAAAGGGTCGGACGTTCATTATGATACTGTTAGATAAGGGTACAGTTTTAATTCGTTATTTGTTGATCTGTCGATGTCGCATAAAGGTTGTATAAAAGCAATCGTAATAATTTGTCGTCTCTTAGAGAAAAGCCAAGAAAATATAGGGAAACGGCTGGATATCCCCCAGAAACACACTGGTACTTTGGGTAACGCAAAAGATTCTCCGAGTACCTATCTAATTAGTAGGTACCTTTTTCTCATAAGATAAAATCATCAAATGAGTCCTCAAGCCCAGGGTGGAGCCGGTGGAGCGGAAGCGACTGTCAGATTCGTACTGACTATAATCCACGTTGTTCCTTCAATAGCCCTTTACGTTTCCAGGGTCCTGCGACTCCGATGCAGCTAAACCTCCTCTAGCGGAAAATCGACGAATTCGGGAGATCCGAGTGCAGAATTGGTTTATTGGATTACCTACACAGGTTATTGAACGCGAGCGCAAATAGATAATACTATTATAGAAATTTTGGTGATTTTGAGAGAAAAACCATACGGTGACGTGACCTGATTGTTTTATTCTCCTTCTAATCCTTTGGGACTGTTAGAACATTATTAATTAATTGGCGGACATGCAAATTAAAGACAGTGAACACCAAATAGTACTTTATCGTATAAAATATAAAACGCCATATTTATATTATTAATTTACGCATGTAACACTACACAATCATAATAGGTATTATTATAATGACAGATGACTTTTTGTAACCTGGAAGATGTCGTCGGGCGTCGGGCGCCTCGTAATCCGCAAAGGAGGTCACTTTTGAAAGTATCTCTGTGCATACCAAAATATTAACACTTAAACCTCCCTACATCATCCAGTGTAATAATCAAAATGACCATAATAAAAAAAAAACTTTTGTTTTCATTTTTATCCTGTTCCCGAAAAACGGCGGGAAAATTGAAAGTGCGCGCAGTTTGAACCATTTGAACTGAGGAAACTTAAAAAAAAATGAATCACGTGTTTACTCTGATACTGGTAATGCTAAAGAAAGCTTAAGTTTCGTTTTGCACACATTACATCCAACGATGGAATGTTTGCAAAATTGTGTAGACCAAAGATAAACAAGAGGTGAAACTGGGGGCTTTGCCAAGTCCAGTTTTCAGGGTCGCGGGCGTTCGAACTACGGTGAAATTGTTCCTCATGATGTGCTAAAAATATTCGTAATGTAGACATTCGCCGTAGCGCATCACCGACTAGATAATAGACATGTTTATAATAAAAATGCCACTCACCTCTCAGTTATCGGCACTGCTTTCGATTTGAGCTCGTAGAACATGAAGTCCTGGTGTTGCTGGGCAGCAGTCATCTCCTCCAAGACTTTTTGATCAACACTAAAATCTTTCGTCAGGAACGTTGCGAGATCGAATCCCATGTCGATCCCGGATTCATCCATTTTTGAACGCAAAACACAAACACAAACTTTCACTAATAACACGTATAGTACTGCGGTACGCTAAAATATCATAGTCATAAACGGAACGGACTATTTATTATAGCATTTGATGAATATCACAACAGCATCCATCCTCCCAGCTGTCTACTTGTTGCTATTCGTTTGGTTATTTTGACGTGTGATAAAAGGAATGACTATTATTCTGCTAAATTGAAATTGTCTTACTCACATGTGATAAGTTTGAATTTAGTAGACTTTGTCAATTAATTGGGTTACATTTGTTAAACTATTTTATGCAATGGCAATATTACAGCACTAAATTGTAAAAGATAAAACATGTTCTTTAACGAGCAATTAACTCATAAAACCATCTAAAAACAATCTTTCTACAATTAATATTCAGAAGATTGATTAATCTCAAGTGATACAAATATTTCTTTCAAAATGAAATAAATATTTTTTTTACCATAGCAACACAAAAACCACCTGAAACAAGATCTGTTCGAAAACTAAATAAACTTAAAGTTGAAGAACTTCTATTAATTAAATTAGATAAATCAAACATTTTATTCTTTGTCATTTTTGGTAGAAGTGAAATATAATTTCAACGCTTGCATAGTTTATTATTTATTATTTAATGGATCATCCATCAGACACAAACAATAAACCATTTAGCACGGAAATCATCACATTTTAAATAATTGTTAATCATTACACTTAATTTTATTTAAAAAATAGTAAATGAATCCATGAACTATTAAGTTATTTTACATTTATTTCAGTCAACTCAACGACGACACGCGACTTGGTTTCCTAATTTTTCGTCCATTGACTTGTTTTTTTTATCATGGCAACTATTAATTTTTAATGACAAAATTTTGACAGCGATTTAGCGATTTCAAGCAAACAAATTCAGTCGTTTGTGCCGAATGTTAAATTCGTACAAAATAACCATTTAAAGTAGTCAAAAAGTAAATAAAAACAGCAAAAATGTCGAAAGCTCACCCTCCGGAATTGAAGAAGTAAGTTTTTTTGTTGTTTTTGTTACAAACCAGGCGATATAGATGTGGCGTCCCATGCGCGCCATTGATAACCTAAACAAAAGGCATTTGTTTCTTTTTTGTAATCTATTTTAACATGATCATTTTATTATTTGTTGCTTTCGATCAGTTCGTCAGTTCTCATTTACTTTATTTATGTAAAACCTGGCACCAAAGGTATCTTGACACAACTATTATAACCGGCATTGTATTCTAATAAATCATGATCAAGGAAAATATCCCTCCAGCCATCAATTATATTATAATATATACCCATTTCATTCTCATACTAATAAAAGAGCTAGCAGTGTTTCAATTTTAACAAAATCCTCCAAACATTTGCAGGTTCATGGACAAGAAGCTGTCAATTAAGCTGAATGCCGGTCGCGCCGTGACAGGAGTCCTGCGAGGATTCGACCCTTTCATGAATCTAGTGCTGGATGAGTCTGTAGAGGAATGCAAAGATGGTCAACGGAATAACATTGGCATGGTGGTATGTATACGTTAACTTGACTAGCAATGAGCTCCAGCTCGGCAAGGTTGCAATCTCTACTATATTATGCATAGTACATACATAAAAACCTTCCCCTTGATTCACTCTATTAAAAAAAAACCGTATCAAAATTGGTTGCCCAGATTTAAAGATTATAAGCATACAAGGGCACAGACAGGGGGAAGTGACTTTGTTTTACAATAATAGTGATTTCACAAGACTCTTGTTTATCTTTTTGAATATGATACTGACAGTATAGAATGTCTACTGCAATCAAACAGTATCTATTCGGTTTCCTAAGATTCTTGTTACCAAGCAATCTATGTTGATGATGTTGACTAGAACTCACGTGGGTGAAAATCTATGAAGATTGTGCATCTGCTTCAAACTTCAAGTACTCCTTTTTTAACCTGCCCATTATTGTTTTCATTAATATACATTTAACATCATGTCCATGTAATCCGTGAGGGATTGAAAAGCGGTTTACCTAATAAGACACTTACTGCTCCTGTTATGTTAAACGGATACAATAAAAGTGAGCCTAATGCTGTCTACCAGGCACTTACTCGGAGTCCATTGCTGCAACTGAGAAATTTGATGTTGATTTGATATTAATACTCAACTGAAGAACCAAATCCAGAATCTCAGTAGTCATATTTTCTTCTTTCTTTTTTTATCTCATTCAGTTGTAGCCAAAACAATGACAGTTGCAAAGCTCGGTAGGCTTTGAACTATCTGTGTACCTAATACCATCCAAAACGTTGAGTAGATTTTACTTAAAATGTGTTTTGTATGTCCGGTCACATAATTTCATACACAGTCAGTATTTTGTGTCATTATTTTTTGCAGTATTGATGACTCTCAGCCAGGCATCATAAGGCTATGTTTCCACTGTGGCGGAGTGGAGTTCACTTTGCTCCGCTCCGCTTCATTGGAAATGCAGCCTAACAATTGAAAAAAAAACTTAATCTAAATATTCTTTTCATCTTCATTTCAGGTGATCAGAGGAAACAGCATCATAATGTTGGAGTCATTAGATAGAATATAGTTATAATAGCTCATTCCTTAATTTAAGCTAACATAAGGATACATTTGAAGTACCGGTAAAATACTTACTACAAATGAAAAATTCAACCATTAATGCAACAACAGTGAAGATAATTTTAAGAAACATGATCATTATGAAGCCTTCATGAAAGATAGTAGATTTTATTTTGTATGTGAAGAAAATTCTATTAATTTTAATTTACGAGGGTGAGATAAAAAAGTGTTCTGAAACTTGTTCATTGTTCATCTGTGTTGGAACCAAATGTGTGGGAAAATTAAATGATGTAAGATATTTACAAAATTCTTTTTTATTGTCTATTCTCAAAAGTTTTGTTATTTCAGGGGAGCAGTGGTGGCCCAGTGGTATCGGTGCCGACTTACGAGTTGTAGGTCGTGGGTTCGAACCCCGCCAGGCGTATTACTTTGTGTAATTTATTTCATCACCACTGCTCTCAAAACGGTGAAGGAAAACATCGTGAGGAAACCGGCATGTCCTAGAACCAAAAATTCGAAGATATGTGACATCTACCAATCCGCACTGGGCCCGCGTGGTGGATTATGGCCCACTCCCTCTCTCAGAGAGGACGCCTGTGTCCCAGCAGTGGGAACATTATAGGCTGATGATGATGATGATGATGATTGATTGTTATTTCAAATGTTTATTTATGTTCAGAGATTGTGAATAATGACCAAATTGTATAACGGGAACAAAGGGGCTTGTGAGGCTGCAGTTCCATTCAGGTGGAGTGGAGCGGTGTGGAAGATGGCTTGAAATCCACATATGTATTATTATGCCTGTTCTGCCTGTTCAGCCGTTGTGTTTGGTAAATCGCGGCAAAGCTCGTCTCTGCTTCGTCTCAGTGGAACTGCTGTCACACCGAATGGCAAACTTAACATGCTTAAAAGACCAGTATCGCTTGAAAAGGTCGCGAGGACGTCCGCGGAATGGAGATTTAAAAGTCCTCCCTCCACCCCAGCCGCAGTGGTAGACGCCCACGGCCATGGACGTTGCAAGACGATCGGCTACCCGCAGGCGTGACCGCCAACTCACTGTGCAGCCCGGGTCGACGGCGCGTTGTGTTCCACGCGCGTCTCAAAGAGCGTTAGCACAATGACGTCCGTATAGAGGGCCATAGCCTTGCTGGGGTTGCGGGACATACGTATATCTCGCCCTGCCCGGGTCGGGAGGACTAATATAATGATATCGTCACGTAAAAAAATAAAGTTAAAAGCTATCTATTTCATTTTGTGTAGGTATCATATTTGATCTAAATCCGTTCAGTAGTTTTTGCGTTAAAGAGTAACAACCATCCATCCAAACAAACTTTTTTATTTTATTATTAGCAAAGAATAAATAATATTATTAGTAGGATTACTAATTAAGATTAGTAATAAGTATTATGTCGTTATATCAGGCTAATTGCTATCTATCATTAAAGCTATTTTAATGGATGTTTCAATTACTGTAATGTGTTTTGAAAGTTGTAATCAATTTTAAATTGGAAACACTAAGAATAAGAAACTCATTATTGAGCGGGACTAATATAATAATTGTATTTGAGTGAAAAATAATTGAACATAGATTATTTCACGTGTTATAGCAGTGAAATATATCTAATAAGAAAATTTTAAATCTCAATGGTGGCCCAACTTTGAGCTTGTCATTGTGCTGACAGTCTTTGAGGCGCGCGTGAAACACACAGACGGGCCATCGACCCGGTCGTGTTCCATGATCAGAGAGCGAATTGCCCATTACTCGCAGCCCGCACGCCCACGCCTGTTGTCCTGCGACGTCCTGGGCGTCTACCACTGCGGCTTGGTTGTGAGGTGCAATACTGCACCGTATGCTCCACTGTGTCCTCCGGGCGATCCACACAGTGGTGACACCCAGGCGTTTCCTCAGGTATATCCACACCCGGAACTTCCGTGTCCGGTGAGGATCTGCGTCAGACGGTAGGTCAAGACGCGATGCCTATCAAGCCACTCTTCAATCCTTACCGGGGGTCTTACCGCTGCCATCGCGGCGTGACCGGACCTCTGTTGCGATAGTCGCTCCCTCCATATTATCGCCCTGAGATCGCGCCGGAGCTCTTCCCGCCACACTAAACTTGTCGAGGCAGGGGGGGTTACAGTTTATAGGTTTTTCTAAGAAGGTTTAGTAACTATATAATACACAACATGACACTGGCCGAAAATAAAGAGAAAAGAAAAAAAAAATTTCAATGTTATCCGATGTCAAAAATGGCGGCTGCGATCTGTCTTGTAATAGAGTAAGAGCCCGTGAACGCCAGACCTACGGTATTTCATAAAAGCTGAAACTTTGTCAGCGGATGCTCCCAACACTGGTAAGAACGATGGCCAATTATGGAGTTTGGGTGATGGTGGCTTTGGCTGATAGACGGTACTAAATGTGTCAAAAAAAAGAGTTTACTTACGTCATAGTATAAAAGCTGATTTTTATATATAATACTTGGGTAATAAGTAGATGATGTGTCCTCTTTAGCCAGACACTTTTGATGGTTCCAACCCCTTGCCAGACACCCTTAAAGTTCACGAAATTATAATTTTACCTACGTTAGTTGAACGCGGTAATCTCAGGAACTACTGGTTGGAATTAAATAAATCTTTTTATGTTGGGTAGTCCATTTATCGAGGCAGGCTACAGGCTATATAACATCACGCCGTCATCAATAGGAGCGGGGCAGCATTGAACAATGTTTCAAAATCGGGAAAATGTATTCCATTTCGAGAGCTTCCGTTGCGTGCGCTGCATAAACGGTTAAAGTTACGCATAAATGATTTACTACGGAATTATAATTATTCTAAAATAAAGTCCGCAACAGCATATGTCTATCTTTTAAGTCTAAGTCACTGTAACCATTTTTTTTGGAAATCAATTTTGTTTTAAAGTTAGGCATTATTTGCGTATTTTCATTTATATGATATTAATCCTTATCCAAATAAATACGTTTTATAAAATTGCCTCATTTCTCAATTTACATCGTTAGACACTTTTTATGGTTCCAACCCCTTGCCAGACATCCTTAAAGTTCACGAAATTATAATATTACTTACGTTATAGTATAAAAACTGATTTTTATATAATTATAATACTAGGGAATTTCTTCTGAATCTATTGCCTCAAAAGTTCTTCTTCTCCTCTTTCTCTTCTCAGGTAAATCGTCTCTATTAGTAGGAACCGGTGCCTCAGATATTTCAGGTTCTTCAGATGTATTTATTTCGATGTTCTGATAAATGATTCCGACGGTATCATGTAAAGTGTCCTTCCCACTAGTAGTTTCAACGAATAGGTCAAAATTATCATAAGCCAGTACAGTTTAGGTGATTTTTTAATATTTTCAGGGCATAAACTCGACTTTTCAATGGAAGCATAGGTGGTTTCGATTTCAAGTTCTTCTACACTTTGATAGCTGATACAATGACCATATCTGTGGACTATATCTATAACTTTTCTGCTACTCGTTAAACTCTTCAGAGTCATACCCAGCATAATATGTTTAGACGTCTTGACTTGACCATTATGGATTCCATAAATAATATCTTGACAGTAAGACCGAACTTGACGAACACATTTTAAGCTACTTATTCGTTTTTGTCTAGAACCACCTATGAGAATTGAATAAAAATCATATAATTCTTGCGGTATAGAAGCTTCTCCTGCAATTAAATCCTGTACTGAAAGATTTTTAGATGGTAATTTTGTCTTGTCCATTGTCAGAATAGTTTTTACGTAAGATTAATGCCGCTTTTTGTAAAACATTTTCCGATTTTAAGTTGTCGAATACTGTTTCGTCAATCGCCTTCATATAGTTGGGTGCTATTATTTTTTTATTTCGGATTGCAAAGAATTTAATATCTTTTGTTCGAGGTGTTGTGCAGTAAAAGTTTCATCCATTTCAATGAAGTTCATAAATTATTTCTAACGAATCAGTATAAAATTCATGTAAATGAAGAAGAAGAAGATCACGATATCGAATGGAGTAACAGTGACTATGAAAATGTTAACACTGATGTTAATAATGATAATTAATAAAATAACATTTTCTTTTATGCTCTATAATAATAATATATAATGTGTTTCATGTTATAGTAATGTCATCAATCTATTTTTTTATCCTTAATAATAACTTTATTTTCAAAATTTACATAGACTATCAGTTGAATGTATAAGTTTGCTCCAAAAAGTTCATTTGCATAACTCATTCTAATCTCGAATCTCTTCTTACGATTTACAATGTTTGTTTGGCAAGGGGTTGGAACTATTAAAAGTGTCTGGCTAATGAGGAAACATCATCTACTTATTACCCAAGTATTATAATTTTGTAAAAATCAGTTTTTATACTATAACGTAAGTAATATTAGAATTTCGTGAACTTTAAGGGTGTCTGGCAAGGGGTTGGAACCATAAAAAGTGTCTAACGATGTCATGGGCAATTTTATAAAACGTATTTATTTGGATACGGGTTAATATCATATAAATGAAAATACGCAAATAATGCCTAACTTTAAAACAAAATTGATTTCCAAAAAAATGGTTACAGTGACTTAGACTTAAAAGATAGACATATGCTGTTACGGACTTTATTTTAGATTTTTTTATGAGGAATAATTCCGTCGTACATCATTTATGCGTAACTTTAACCGTTTATGCAGCGCACGCAACGGAAGCTCTCGAAATGGAATACATTTTCCCGAATTTGAAACATTGTTCAATGCTGCTCCGCTCCTATTCATGACGGCGTGATGTTATATAGCCTGTAGCCTGCCTCGATAAATGGAATACGCAACATAAAAAGATTTATTTAATTCCAACCAGTAGTTCCTGAGATTACCGCGTTCAACTAACGTAGGTAAAATTATAATTTCGTGAACTTTAAGGGTGTCTGGCAAGGGGTTGGAACCATCAAAAGTGTCTGGCTAAAGAGGACACATCATCTACTTATTACCCAAGTATTATATATAAAAATCAGCTTTTATACTATGACGTAAGTAAACTCTTTTTTTTGACACCTTTAGTACCGTCTATCTGCCAAAGCCACCATCACCCAAACTCCATAATTGGCCATCGTTCTTACCAGTGTTGGGAGCATCCGCTGACAAAGTTTCAGCTTTTATAAAATACCGTAGGTCTGGCGTTCACAGGCTCTTGGTCCATAAGAAAATCATTACAATTTTACAAAATACTCGACAATCCGAATTTTGCGGATATACGTCGTCGACTCGAAATCTCTATTTTTTAATGTTTTATTATTCAGGTTAGCTGCTTTCGATCGAGTCTACCGTAGCCCTGCACGAAATCTATATCTATATCTATCTATACATATAATAAAACTGTAGAAAAGTTATTTTTGTACATTAAAAAAAAACTCAAAAAATATAGCCAGGTTATTAAAGGACAACCAATAGAACCCATTTCTAGCTTTCTTTGAATTTTTGTCTGTTTGTCTGTTTATCTGTTTGTCTGTTAATTTGTCCAGGTATCACGTAAAATATACGAAATTAATGTAGATAACTTTTATACACAACGATTAAGCGTAACTTGGAGAGGAATTTAGTTTTTGTTTCATTGCAATCGGTTCAGTCTATCAAAAGATATTTGAATTTAAAGTGTTTCAGAAGTAAAACTACGGTCAGTTCACAACAAGACGCGCAGTTCAGTGGCGCGATCTAGCTTCGAATAGAAAAACTACATATTGAAATTATTCATCTAAACATATTTCAATGATAAAACGGTAGATGGCGTTAAAAGAAAACATGGAAATAGAGGTGTTTAAATTGAAGTAACATAATGTTTTCGTTTTATCGTAATGTTTATTCCTTATGAAAAATGTAAATTAATTAAAGCGATTTTAAGGATAGGATGGGATAGAATAGAATGGAATATAATAGAATCAGTTATTCTCTTGGGTATATTTAATATCCTAAAGATTACATAAAACGTGAAAAAACTAACAAAAAATATATGGTAGGAAAAGTACACCGATTTAATAAAGGAAATGGCGTTTATGGAAATGAACCCTTACGTTCACGAGAAAAAAAATTAATTGATCAATTTTTTTTCCATACCAACATTCATTTAATTCATTAAACAATATCGATAATTCAAATCGATAGACAAACTACTCTAATCCAGTGGCAATTGAATGCTGCCTTTGAATAACAGAGGGCGTTTATTACAATTACGTCAAATATTCTTGAAAAATCTAATCTAAAATCCTAAATACAGGGTTTATATGAAAAACATGGCGAGAATTAAGTAAAATCATGTTCATTCGTTTTAAAATCACGATATTTTCAATATCTCATGGTGCAACTAGGCATATTATCTTCGAAATATTTTTTTCTGTAAGCAAAACATTAAATCACGCATACGCGAAACTACAAACTAAATTGAACTTTCGCCCATGTCTGCTTACGTTGCGGGCATGCGGGCGGCGAGTAAAGGGCAACTCGCTGTCCGACCATGGACCATGCCCGGGTCGACGGCACGTCGTGTTCCACGCGCGCTTCAAGGAGCGTTAGCATAATGACGAGGCCCCCTCTCAGAGGGCTAAAGCCTGCCGGGGTCGCGGGACTTATACCATCACCGTGACCCCGGAACACAAAGGGCTACTGAAGGACACCGTGGATTTTAGTCAGTACAAGTCTGACAGTCCCTCTTGCCCTGCCCGGGGTGGGAGGACTCATCAGATGATTTTACCAAGATAAAAAAAAAAGTCTGCTTACGTCCTTGAGCTGCCAGCGCCGGGAAAAGTAGGGATGGGCAGGCTCCGGAGCCCGCCCATACTACTCTGGTCCCAGAGACGTTTAAACGTAGCTTTTTCTCTTGCACGAGCATGCGGGTGGCGAATATGCCTTTTTCGACGGCGTGTTGTGTTCAACATGTGCCTCAATGCGCTAGCAAAATAACGGAACCCCTTAGAAGGCCAAAGCCTGCCGGGGTTGCGGGACTATCGCATTACCTTGACTCCGGAAAGTAAAGGCCTATTATAGGATTTATCGGACACCGTGGATTTTAATCAGTAGAAGTCTAACATTGGTTCTTGCCCTGCCCTGGCTGGGAGGACTCATTTGATGATTTGCGTACGCATATTTATGTACGCTCCAGAATGATGGTTCACAGCTGTTAATAAAGAAGCACTAACATAAATAAAAAATTGTATCGGTATCTCCAACAGTGCTTTGCACAGAAATACATTGTTTAGTTCCGACATCCACGCGAACGAAGTCGCGGGCACAGCTAGTTATTAATATAGATAGGGGTGACGCCTACGTCGTAGCACTTTTCGTAGGGGGTCTACGCCGTAGCACTTTTCTTAGAGGCACCCCGCCCCTCCCTGCACCCAGTTTACTAGGAGCACCAACAACATGTCCAATTATAACAATAGGCTTAAAACTGCTATTAGCAATGTTCCTAGTGATTCACTTCCTGAATTAATAATAAAAGAATAGCAATAATAGCGTTGCTGGTAATCAACGAAGTGAATCAATAGGGATTTTGCTTTAGACCCTCTGTCCTAATTAACTATGTGTTACGTTTTCATCATAAGAAGTAAAATGAATAAGCTGCTAACATAAATTAATATGCAGGTTGGAGATTCAATATTCCATGAAGATTATAAATTGTGTGCAGTAAAAGAAAGTGCTAGTCAGACAATGATTTCAATAGGAAGCATACGCCCTTCAGAACATTTAGGGTTGAGGGAGGACGCTGTCCTCTCCCTCACGCGGCACGCCTCTTCCTTCACGAGCATTATTGCTTCGCAAAAGGAGGCGACCGCTTCCCACCGCCGGGGCGAGAAGGAGTAGGAAGTGGTCGCGCCATGGCCTCGACCAATGTCGGTTGCGAAAGGTCGCCGTCGTGAGGACACGGCGGTGCTCTGCCCAAGTGGGGCAGTCCTGCACCGTATGCTCCACCGTATCCTCCGGGCGATCCTTGCAGTGGTGACACACGTTTCCTCCGTCCTCATCAGACACATGTACCTCCCGAAACATCCTTGGCAGGTGAGGACCTGCGTCGAAGGTTAGGACGCCGTGACGCTTATCCAGCCACTCCTGAAAGAGGGGTCTTACCGCCGCGATTGCGGCGTGCCCGGAACTTTGTTATGACAGTCGCTCCCTCCATACTGCCCTGAGATCGCGCCGGAGCTGTCTGCCTTACAATATAGTCAATGGAGTCAGAGCTTAATCTCGCAAGCATAACAGAAGGAAAATCTAAAATTGTTAAATAAAAAGTCATACCTAATTAGCCCTTATCATAATTATTAAATTAATATAATTATTTGCTTGGCAGACTGCGACCAATGCCAATTTAAATACCACCGTTAAATCCATTATTAACGTTGCTGTATTCATTAAAGTCCGCCATTTTGTCATCTACGTCGTACTTAAGTGGCGACGATTGAAATTCGGCGCGTCTCTGGAGTACTGAAAAAATGAAAGACTTACTTTCATTATGCCTGTTTCAGACGGTGGTAAGTTTTTATAAGACACAATTATAGTAAAGGCATTCAGATTGAATGGTACGCAAAATACTCATTTTATCATTTATACTCAATTTATTATTATAAGTAGCTTTTTGTCCAGTGAATTAACCAACATACAATAGCTACAAGGGCCTTCCGTAAGCATGTTGGGTTGACGATGTCGTTAGAAAATAACGGATGAGAAAATAAAGACGGAACGGAAGAGAAAGCACATTTTACTCGTTAATTTATGTCATTATTTAAGCATTTCTGATCATAAACTATGTTTCTCTACCCTAGAACTTCATTCTTCAACAATGCCACGCTATCTTAAACCTATTACTTTTTGTTAACAACGATCGAAATCATCATCATCAGCCGGAAGACGTCCACTGCTGAACATAGGCCTCCCCCTTAGACCGGCACGCCGAACGATCATTCGGACCATCCATCGGTTGCCCGCGACTCTCACGATGTCGTCGGTCTACCTAGTGGGAGGCCTACCTACGCTGCGTCTTCCGGTCCGTGGTCGCCACTCGAGAACCTGTCTTCCCCATCGGTTGTCAGTTCTACGAGCGATGTGGCCTGCCCATTGCCACTTCAACTTGCAAATTTTACGAGCTATGTCGGTGACTCTGGTTCTTCGCCGAATATCCGTGTTCCGGATTTTATCCCGCAAAGAAACTCCGAGCATAGCTCTTTCCATTGCTCGTTGAGTGACTCTTAGTCTCTCTAAAAGGCCAGCAGTCAAAGACCACGTTTCAGAGCCATATGTAATCACTGGCAACATACACTGGTTAAACACCCTTGTATTGAGACACTGCGGGATTCTCGATGAGAAGACATTACGTAGCTTCCCAAACGCTGCCCATCCGAGTTGGATTCTTCGGGCGACCTCTTTCTCGAGGTTGGATCTACCTAACTGAACAATCGAAATGGTGATAGCTAAAGGTGATGGATACGATTTGGGAGTTCATTTTAAATGTATATTAGGTACATAAAACAGTAAAACAGAACCGTATATAATATCTTTATTTTTATTTTATGTAATGATTTCATTTGATATCGTTAAATTATTTTCAGTTACTTCTAGTTCTCCAAAATATCTCAATTTGCCATGCTGACACCAGTGCACTATACGATCTTGAAAAAAGATACAACGAGGAACATATTGGAAATAATCGAGCTTATGGAGGACATGTGGATGCCCAAGGCGAAGCTGACGTGCATGCTGAAGGAGAGACCTTTGGCAATAGTGATGACCTTATCCACAGTTTAGCATATGCTGAGCCTCAGCCGTACATTTTTGGAGGTTTTAAAGATATCGCTGGTTCCAATTTCAACAATTACCAAGCTAATAATGAACCACATAACATAGGCAGGTCCCATAAAAAATTAGAGACAACCACTAACTATCGCAGACCCTATGTATACGACGATGCTATGTATACGACGTACGGAATTGTTCGTGCTAACGGTGATTTAGTGAAAGCTGATAATGGTGAAAATGTTGATACTGTTCCGAGTCGTATAAGCAGTATTAATGACGATACTTCTAATGTTAACGCTGTATCTAATGCTGCCATTTCATCGAATGCGGGTACGAGTGCGAGTGCAAGTGCAAGCGCAAGTGCGAGTAGCTGTGCATGTGATAGGGGGGGCTCTGTGGCCAGTGATGATGTCAGTTTCCTCTGTTTTAGCAGCAATGATGGTGGTAAAAGCTTTGATATTAAATACAAAGGCGCAACAAAATTCAGCTTTGAAGACATCAATAAGGCCTACAAGTTCTATTACGATAATATGCTAGCTAATAATTTTTTCGTTGAAAATAATATAAATGGTGCGAATAAAGGAGATAATAAGTTTAATTTTGACACAAACAAATTTAAAGTTAACACATTCTATGAAGGTAGTTTCTTTTTCAATGCTGACAGTCAATTCAATGCTAGCACATATGAAAATTTCAATATGAATGATTTAGATTTGAACAATATAAACTTGGACTTAATTAAAAAGATAATCAATAACAAAAAAATTAATAACAAAAATGAATTCAATTTCGACGTCAACAAAAACATCGACATTAATCAATACATTGAATTTATAAAACTTTTCAATACCAGCAATCAATCCAATTTAGATGTTAATACTAACATTGATATTAACAAAATTCTTAATGACAACCACGGATTTAATTTGGATGCTTATAAAATCATTGAGCTTATAAAACTTTTGAATACCAGCAATCAATCGAATTTGGACGTTAATAACAACATTGATATTAACAAAATTCTTAATTACGACAACGGAATTAATTTCGATGCTTATAAAATCATTGAGCTTATTAAACTTTTGAATACCAGCAATCAATCGAATTTGGACGTTAATAACAACATTGATATTAACAAAATTCTTAATTACGACAACGGATTTAATTTCGATGCTTATAAAATCATTGAGCTTATTAAACTTTTGAATACCAGCAATCAATCGAATTTGGACGTTAATAACAACATTGATATTAACAAAATTCTTAATTATGACAACGGATTTAATTTCGATGCTCATAAAATCATTGAGCTTATCAAACTTTTGAATAACAAAAATCAATTTAATTTCGGCGTCAACAAAAACATCGACATCAATCAATACATTGACTTTATAAAACATTTGATTACCAGCAATCAATCCAATTTGGACGTTAATAATAACATTGATATTAACAAAATTGTTAATTACCACCACGGATTTAATTTGGATGCTTATAAAATCATTGAGCTTATCAAATTTTTGAATAACCGAAATCAATTTAATTTCGACGTCAATGAAAACATTGACTTAAATAAATATTTAAATTTAATCCACCTACTTAATTTCGACGTTAATAAAAACATTGATATTAACAAAAAAACGAATAATATTAATCAATTCATTTTTGACGCCATTAAAAACGACAATCAAAATAATTTCAATTATAACAATAAGTACAGTGCACAATTTGGTAAAAAAATCAATAGCAATTTTAATTTCAACTTTGATACAAACACCTTCGATTCTGAAGCTCAATATAAAGCATATATTCAAGCTCTAGCGATCGCTAAAGCTCAGGCAATTCTTGAAGCTCAAGCTCGAGCTCAAGCAGAAGCAGATGCACTGGCTGTTATTCAAAAGCAAATTAATGATGCCCAGATAAATGCTAAAACGCAGGTACAACCCAAAACTCCAGCTGAAATTGAGACTCAGACTTTCGGTCAACCTCCAAATAAAGCCGTGTTCTTCGGCCTTGGGGGAGGAAAGTTGATAAAAGGAGGTGGTGGTTTTAACGTAGCCCTTAATGGAGGCTTTGGTGCCAAATTTGGCTTGGGTAAGCAAATAAATGTCGGTAAGGAGCCTCGTGGTCTACCCTCGTCTGCATTCGGAACCAGTGCCATAACTGATGGTGACTATGATTTAGGACCACATGTTGGTGGCTTTATCGATAAGGGTGATATCAACTATGCGGATCCCATGTATGAGGACAACCTCGAAGATATTTATAAAGATTACTCCTCGGGTTCTCCAGGAGTATTCGCTCACTCAGCTTCAATAAACAAACGTGTTCCGACGCCCCGACATTACGATTCTGATCACCACCAAGCGTCTGAGTCGCGTAAAGTTGTTACGGCATAATATCGTGAAAATGGGTGTGCATTTTGTGACCCATAACATGAAAATATATCCAGTCGTTACTTTCATTTTATAAATTATACCATTGTAAGAAAATAAATGGCGTTTTTATTGTAAATAGTTGTTTATATAAACCTGAACCACATGCAACACGTTATCATGTAACGCTAAACATTTAAAAATAAAATTGCCCTTATTATTGACATTTTGAGCTTAATGGCTTTAATGAAATCGTTCTTATTTGCAAAAAAATCACAGACAGACTTCATCATCAGGGTCATCATTATCTGATCACTTAAAGTTTGTACACTATGATCATAGAAAGAAAAAATCAAACCAATTTTTAATGGAAACGATAACCACAATGTCACAATCTTATTGACTTTTAGTCAATAAGATTCTGACTGTCCCAGTTGATTCTGGCTTCTGTAGTTGCAGTAGTATGGGAAAAATGTGGTGGAATTGCTTTCGTTTCACCCAGGGCGGGAGAATTCACTGGGTGGTAATATTACCACCACCTGGACTGAGCAACACCTGCATGAAATAGACCGCGTTAAAAAACCATATAAAGACCAGTAAGTGATTCTACTATTAATAAGGTTTCATGATTGTGTGCCGGGCTTGAGTAATCTATGTAGGCTTATTAAAATGTTCTTTCTTTAGTACCTACAGCTCGTCGTTAAAAAACGCGAAGCGAAGCTAAAGTCCCAGTCTTAAGATCAATGAACTTGTGAAAGTACTGAAGTAATCAGTTGCAAAACTTAGATTTTTGTGTAGAAGAATAAATAAGAAGAATAAAATCAAACCGATTTATGCAAATTTATTTATTTTAATTTATGAAACATTCAGCCACTTGTCAAGCCACTGTTGGTCCTTCTTCCTCTTCGCTTCAGTCTCCTCCGGCCACACGATCCCCTCGATCCAGGGCACGTAGTACGAGACCCTGGTGTACATGCCCGCGGAGCCCAGGATGCCGCAGTCCTTGCCGTATGACGTCACTCCCACGATGTGGTACTGGCATTTGTGATTGTTAACTTGGAGGGGGCCACCGCTGTCGCCCTGTGGAAAACAGTATGCTTCGTAAATGCGGTTTAAATTTGTTTTTTGCAATCTTCAGCATCAAGTTGTTGCTGAGTTAAATACAACCCCAAAATGACTATTTCGTAAATTTATGACATGATCGTCTGGCAGTGTGAACCATGCAGTTCATCATCATCATCTACTTGCCTTTGTTCTACATACAGAGTGATTTTTTAGTCACCATCCAAATTTTAATAATATTAATCTTTGGCGAAAATAATTGGATATGTGTTTTTTCTTTTTGTATCACGTAATACAAAAATATCGAGATATCACGTCTCAATGTTATCTATAACAAGTTGATGTGTCGCTCAGGTGTAGCGGGGTGCGCTCTGCCCGTTTCATGCGCCGGCAAGTGTAGTATTATTAACGTTTAGTTGACATGACCACACAGAGCGGATAATTCTTATGAGAAAATGATTTAATATGAGACGTATCGATTTAGAAAATATATATATAGGTATATTTTGCTTTTTCATACAAAATGAGAAATTGATCGGGCCCAACAGCATGAAAAATCTTTTCTTTTGTTGCGATTGACCAAAAGTCTTAGGACAAACATTGTTCAGTAACATGGGATGAGTTACCCCACGAGAGGTTTTGCGCTATTAACGTTACACGTTGTGTATTGACCTAATTGGGACTGTTGTACCAAACTTTTGTAGTTATTTTTATTTTTTGTCTTTGACAACTCAAAAGTTCAACTGGATTGCTTGAAATAAATGCTTTGGTTTTGATTGGTAATCTAACCTTTATCATGATTTATCTTATTTAACATGTTTTACCTCACAAGTGTCAATAATTCTGCTATGGGAGCCATAGCACATTTGCTTCTCATGATCGTATCCCCTCTTCAAGTGCCGATGGGGACGATATATACCTGCACACTCTGATTCTTTAAACGCCTCAAGGTTTACCTGGTGGAGATGTATATATAATTATAATTACCCATATGTATATACAATGACGGGTCCCCAATTTAGAGGGGCCAAAGTCTGCCGGGGTCGCGACAACGCAACAGCAACCCTGACCCTGAACGTCAAGGGTTTTAGTCAATACAAGTCTGACAGTCCTTCCCGCCCTGTCCTGGGTGGGACGACTCATTTCATGATTTTACCACACTAAAAAAAAGTATATAAGTATGCGAAGTAGCTGTTGAAGGTAGGTCGAGATTAAAAAATTACAACCGCAAAGGTCGATCTTACATACCAACGTCGGCGAGGTTGGTCTGTAGATCTATCCATCCACCATAAAAATAATTAAGCATCTCATTAATCTAAATACATGTAACTCAAAGGTAACAGACTGACATAGTGATATATCAACGCACAGCCCAAACCACTGGACAGATCGGGCTGAAATTTGGCATGCAGGTAGATGTTATGACGTAGGCATCCGCTAAGAAAGGATTTTTACCAATTCTACCTCCAAGGGAATAAATTAGGTGATGAAAGTTTGTCAATTTGATAAAAAGTTAAGTTCCGAAATCCACGCGAACCAAGTCGCGGGCACAGCTAGTTTCTTACATACAATCAATTCAATAATGAAGGTACTCAAGTTTCATTAATACTCACTACTTGAAGAGTATTCGCTAGCTCTTGCCTATGTCCCAAGCGACCCCAACCGGAAGCTTCGCTAATCTCATTAAATTCTTGATGTGTGTTCAAACATGCAGGCACGAGATCTTTGCCAAATGTAATTCTGAAAATAAGAGATGTTAAGCTGTATTTTATTGATGCTCCCAGAGAGCATGAAATGTGAAGTGTTATATAAATCTGAAGAGGAGTGGGCCCCGCATGTTACCCTGTGTAACTCCTCAGTTACACGAAGTAGAAGGCGGTGTGCTAGTATTGACTTCGGAATTTGTTTTTAAGTTGCTCTCATATGCTGTTAATTTGAATAGACGATTATGCTAACCAATTATGTAAAAGTATTATTTTGCCAAAAAATGTTATGCCAAAACAGTAAAAAAGACAAAGTAATTTAGGACAGTATCCACTATGTGCGAATAACAAATCCTGATCTAGCATCAATTAGTTTTTCATAAGAACTGTAATCAAAGGCTGTAAACGGATCAAAAACTTTTTCTGAAGGGAGAATCTTTTTTTTTCTGGATTGTAAAAGTTGAGAATGATTGTCAACTGTTACTATAGAAGTTAAAGTTGTTTTAGAATTAAGTTATGATTGTTCCGACAACTTACTCAGTTTCTGTTTCCAACAGTGCAATGTCATGATACTTGGAAGGTGCTTTGTACTCCGGATGAGTAATGATCTTTTTGATTTTGTATATTTTCCAGTCTTTTTTGGGGTCAGTTCGTCTCAACAGGCCGAGTGCGGCAAACGTTATATTCCCTCTGAAATTAGTACCCTTTTGAATGTGATAGAAAAGGATAATTATCGCTAATAACTAGCTGAAAATAACTTACAGTGGTCCAGTTGATGTGCAGTGTGCTGCAGTGAGTATGAATCTCTCGCTGATCACAGAGCCTCCACACAGCCATTGTGCAGTCTCCACGTCTTCTCCGTAACCAAGTAAAGCCTGAAAATAAAATAAATATAAGAGGGCGTCAAAGAAAACCTGAATATATTTAGCAATAGGGTTATCGAAGGGTTTAGACTCGCCGTAGGTGAATAATAAAACAATAATACCTGGTTCTGAACTCAACGAAATAGGAACACGTGAATCGTAGCAAGAATCGTAAGTGGTTTGTAGCTGCAAATGAAATCAATGAGACTACCCTCTTCTTTTTGGTGGATATTTTATACTATATATATATATAACCAAGATTCTATCGTATATATAATATATATACGATAGAATCTTGGTTCCACGCAATATCAATCGGGAGAATGGTCGACCTTCGCGTCTCACTGCGGCCCTCTGTACTCTCTAAGACGCACTAGAGCGCCGCGGTGCATAGTTTGGGTACCCCTGGGTTATCGCAATCGATGAAAACGGCGACAAATTTTCAACTGCGGCATTCTACATCTACATGCTTCCTCGAGATAGAATTCATTAACGCAGAAACCGTAGGCTGCCACAATGATTGCAGGTTGTTGCAATCTTCAGAATAGTATAAAGATAAACAAACCATGTGCGGAAACTCCCATGGCTCTGCGTTTCGTCCGCCAACCGCCAAAGCAACTGCGTATTTAAATTCATGGCATTTCTTCTCCTCATTCCAGATCTTCTCCACTTTCACGTTGCCAGCTCCTCGACATGGGTACGGTAGCGTATTAAAATATTTATAACATTCTGAAATTGTGTTTTTAGATAGATGTAAGGATACCGGATATAAGTTTCGAAACAATCTATAAAATTATTTTTATAAAATACACTTTACTGCCGCATGTTACAGAAATTCGTAATAATATTGTATCACAAATTGACGGCACACGGTTGACACAGAGGCCAAACGATGACCTGTTGTGCTGTGTGCCCCAGATGACTGTAAGCTATACTCGGGTTACAGCTATAGTTGTTTTGGGTTTGGCTGTTTCTGTATGGAACTATAACAGTCTTACTAAAGAAAGTTAAACATCTGTAGGGCCGGCCATGTCTGCCGCACGCCCTCATTGGTTATTTTGGCCCACAGCTCATTGGGCATGCCCAATTTTGTGGAGCACTGACACAGCCAGAAAGCATCACGACAGACCTCCTAGAAGTTGGCGGGATGAGCTGGACAAAACCAACAAACAGTGGTCCACTTTGGTACTAGATCGTGAAAATTAGAGGTCATGGGGAGAGGCCTTTGCCCAGCAGTGGGATGAAGTAGGCTAGCAGTATCTGTTGAACACTTGTCGAGAAACAGTGACAACGTCAACAGCAATTTTCGTTGATACAAGGGTCGTTTTGCAGTTATAGATTAAATGAGCAACTTTTTGCGATACATATTTCGGTAGATATTTTAAGTGAATCAAGACACAGGAGAAATCCGAAATACGGGGTAACTAAAAGCTTTAAAAAAATGAAGAAAATCGTGTTCTCGACAACCGTATAACATACAATGTTGATATTAAAGTGACAAACTTCGTTCTACAATATCTAGTGATAAATATTATTTACTGTTCGCAGCAATCGAGTCTTCCTTATCGTGTAATACTCCTAGTGGTCCAACAGTCTTGCCCTTGAACCTGAAATAAAAATTGACTTATTGAAACTTATACAAAAACAATAAGCATTTACATCCCATCCTACTAATATTATAAATGTGAATGCTTATTTGCATGGATGTATGTTTGTCCCTCTTTCACGCAAAAACCATTGAACGGATGTGAATGAAAATTGGTACACAGATAGTTTATAACCTGGATTAACACATAGGATAGTTTTTATCCCGATTTATGTTCCCGTGGGATATTTATCGAGTTGTAGCTAGTGAAACCACTGCTAGCAGCTAATTATAAATATTTTGAAAATGTAATACTTACGGAGTCAAATTAATGTGGCAATCCGTACAACAGACGACAGGCTCATGATCATTATAAGAACAGATATCTGGAAAGGCTGGAAATCTATCCTTCGAGAAACCTGCATTAGTCTGGAAGAGAGGAATTCAGAAGATAAGCATGAGTGACCATCAATTAGATACCATGAATTAACAGTACCAAAGAACAAAGTGATTCTCTCAAAAAGGCTATTTCATCCAAAAATATGAGTCCTAAATATTGATTATAAAAAAATGTTAGACCGCCGAAAACCAAAATTGACGAAGATACAATACAAAGCTTTTGAAAATTACAAAACGTCACTCGGTTGGTACAATTTTACAAGCTTAATGACGTCACAAGCTCGACTCCCGAATTCCCGACGCGTGATCTACTTACATATAAATAAGTGAGTGAGTCTGTTGGACAGCTGAATACGTTAACACAAGTTCCATTCAATCCATTTGTGGTACAGGGAGAGTCTGAAATACAGAAAAAATTAAAGGCAGTCGTCTATCTCAGGGGTTCCCAAAATGTGGTACCCCATTGTGTACAAAGGTGGGCTGTGAAACGTGAATGCCGACCATTCTCTGGATCCGTATTGCGAAAAGATTCTTTCTAATATTACTTTTATATAGAAAGATTCTTGGGTTCACCAGAAAGAAGAAAATAGTCTCATTACAATCTTTAGCAGCTTCAAAACCATTCACATGCTTTTATTTACTGGAGTTAGCGAGCAGGTATAATTATTTTATTATTCATCTGTTGTCGACTAGCTTAGCTAGCCTAGCGGATAAATTTTGAGAACCCTTTGTTCTATGTGTCTATATGTGTCACGCACTTATGAAAAAGGGAGTGATAGTTATGGAGAAGAACAAAAGAAAAGATGGAAGACAGGATTTTGTAAGGAATTGAATTTGCATGATGGAAAGAGGAGTAAATGATGCTGTGTATACTGTGTGAAAAAGTAACAAGTTGCTTCGACCACAAGTAGAATGGTATAAGGGTAGGAAGATGATAATGGGTCGATGCAAGTGCTTTTTAACCCCCGACGGAAAAAGAGGGGTGTTATAAGTTTGACGTGTCTGTCTGTCTGTCTGTCTGTGGCATCATAGAGCCCGAACGGATGAAGCGATTTCAATTTCGTTTCTTTTGTATGAAAGGTGACTTACCTGCGAGTGTTCTTAGACATGTTTGATGAAAATCGGTTGAGCCGTTTAGAATTTATGGGGGTGAAAGTGGGGAATGGTAACCGAGGGTCTGCAAATATACTCGAGTTGGGTATCAAATGAAAGCGTACTGAGAGGGAATATTGATGACTTAATCGGGAGTACTCTTAGCAACAAGAAAATTATATAAGTATGAACCTATAAAAAGTATAAAATAAAAAATAAATTAAAAATTTAAAAACCCCCGACACAAAAACCAAGTTCGTTGTACGTTGGGGGACTGCTCCAAATTATTCATCGTCTCCTGTTTTTTTGCAGTCCCCCAACGCGACGTATTTTTATTATTTTTTACTTTTTAAACGGAACTTGGTTTTTGTGTCGGGGGTTTTTAAATTTTTATTACCGCAATAAAGATTGTTCGTAACGAGGGGTACAAAGAGGGGTACCTAAGCAAGGATGACATCCAAAGAGCGCTTAAAGCTTTAGACCAAACCAAAGGACCTGGTCCGGATGGTCTGCCACCCATTTTCTTTAAAAATACTGCCAATACCATCTACTTACCACTACACATAATTTATAATAAATGCTTAACCGATGGCTTTTTCCCTAGTGTATGGAAGAGAGCCTTCATCACACCTGTATATAAGAGTGGCGATAAGACCGACGTTAAAAACTATCGTCCTATTTCGATACTGTCCACTCTGTCTAAGCTTTTTGAGGGTCTCGTGCATAGCTCGCTATATCCTTGTCTGCGTACTCTTATCATTCCAGAACAGCACGGTTTTGTTAAGTGTCGATCAACCACCACTAATCTTATGATTTTTACAAATTACTTATTCGAGAAGATGGACAACCGCATCCAAGTTGATGCTGTGTACACGGATTTTAAGAAGGCTTTTGACAAAATTGACCATAAATTGCTTTTGGATAAAATTGCCTTCAACGGCATCAGAGGTAGTTTGCTTAGGTGGTTTGCGTCTTATATAGTTAATAGAACACAAAAGGTTGTAATAAACGGTTATGAGTCAGACTATGTTGTTGTGGAGTCTGGTGTGCCCCAGGGATCTGTGTTGGGCCCACTCCTCTTTATTCTATTCATTAATTATATTAAATCTTGTTTTAGTAACTCGGCCTTCCTAATGTATGCCGATGATATAAAAATTTATAAATCTTGTTTGAATATTCACGACTGCCATCTGCTTCAAGAAGATCTCTGTAGACTCTCTCAATATTGTATAAATAACAAGTTACAACTCAGCTTACCTAAATGTAATTTTATAACATTTACCAAAAATAAAAATACAATTAATTTCACTTATAACTTGCATGGAATTGCTTTGAAAAAAGTTGAGTCCACATTAGACCTTGGATTATTGCTCGATTCCAAATTACACTTTGATATTCATATTGATAATGTTATTAGCAAAGCTTTTCGGATGTATGGCTTCGTCATGAGATCTTCCAAGGACTTTAACAAAAAAACAACTTTCTTATTTTTATATAAGACCCTGATTCGCTCTCAGTTGGAATATGCTGTTCCTATTTGGAGTCCTTTCTACGGCAAATACTCGTATAGACTTGAAATGGTTCAAAAAAAATTCCTTCGTAATGTACATTATAAATTTTACCACTCGAGAATTCCTTATTCAGAACTACTCAAACAGTACAATCTCTTAAGTTTGGAATCCAGGCGTACGCTCCTCATAGTCATGATGCTGCATGGTATTTGTAATAATAAGTTTGATTGTAATGAACTTACCAATAAGTTATGTTACTTAGTACCTAGAAGTATTGTACGGCGAGAGGTGCGCGTTCCTCGTCTGTTTTGCACTGAGAAGTGCAAAACAAACGCCGGTGAGCGGGCACCTCTCCGCCGCCTTGTTGTAACATATAACACACACTTCACCGATACCGATATTTTTGCGTTTTCTCAGGCAAGATTTAAAAAAACAGCCATTACTTTACTTACCAACAACCTCTCATAACTTACTTTCTCTTTTTTTAGGAAATACGACCGTCCGTCCTTTCCTCTTTTAACCATTTTTTTTTTTATCCGTGGACAATAGTGTGGGTTATACGTTTGTTAAATGTACCTAATTAGCTCCGATACATAAATTGTAACGTATAACTGTTTTTTGTCCCTAAATAAATAAATAAATAAAATAAAGAGATTTGTTGTTGTTTTGTTTGACACAGAGTTTCCTTAAAGAATCGATAAATGATAAACATCTAATTACTAAAATTGACAACTTACTTACCTTCAGTTAAGTTGAGCTCACAAGAAACACAGTTTATAAGGAAAAATACACACAGTAATATTAAAGACATACTGTTCGCCATTTTATTATTATGCGCTGTTTAGCTTGAGCCGGATACGACGACCATCGATTACATCGCAGAGATTTCTTATACCTCTACCAATTTATATGTATGCTGATTGTAAGTTTTTATTTATTCCCAATGCAGTTTGTATGTAAATGAGTCTATAATTGCAGAAAACCGGATCGTATTTCTACACAGCTCCGTGTTTTATAAACAACTATCTTCGTTTTGTGTCATATGATTGAAATAAAACTAATTATTACAGGGCGTCGAAAAATTCATCCACATCGTTGTCAATGGGGAAAGTGCTCAGAACGCTGGCGGCATTGCCTCGTTGGATCGCAATACTGATCCTTTGCCCAAGATATAGTCCAGCCCTCTGGTCAAGCGAGGCGTCGACTATACGCATTTAATTTCTATCTTCGTTTTGATTACTTCGAATCCCTCATCGTGCTAGAATGGGTTTCCAATTTCATGTACTATCGAGCTAAAGTTTTCGATTTCGAGCAATTTGGTTATTCGAGCATACGCCCAGATAAATGCTAAAACGCAGGTACAACCCAAAACTCCAGCTGAAATTCAGACTCAGACTTTTGGTCAACCTCCAAATAAAGCCGTGTTCTTCGGCCTTGGGGGAGGAAAGTTGATAAAAGGAGGTGGTGGTTTTAACCTAGCCCTTAATGGAGGCTTTGGTGCCAAATTTGGCTTAGGTAAGCAAATAAATGTCGGTAAGGAGCCTCGTGGTCTACCCTCGTCTGCATTCGGAACCAGTGCCATAACTGATGGTGACTATGATTTAGGACCACATGTTGGTGGCTTTATCGATAAGGGTGATATCAACTATGCGGATCCCATGTATGAGGACAACCTCGAAGATATTTATAAAGATTACTCCTCGGGTTCTCCAGGAGTATTCGCTCACTCAGCTTCAATAAACAAACGTGTTCCGACGCCCCGACATTACGATTCTGATCACCACCAAGCGCCTGAGTCGCGTAAAGTTGTTACGGCATAATATCGTGAAAATGGGTGTGCATTTTGTGACCCATAACATGAAAATATATCCAGTCGTTACTTTCATTTTATAAATTATACCATTGTAAGAAAATAAATGGCGTTCTTATTGATCTTTTAGCCAATAAGATTCTGACTGTCCCAGTTGATTCTGGCTTCTGTAGTTGCAGTAGTTTGGGAATAGTGTGGTGGAATTGCTTTCGTTTCACCCAGGGCGGGAGAATTCATTGGGTGGTAATATTACCGCCACCTGGACTGAGCAACACCTGCATGAAATAGACCGCGTTAAAAAAACATGAAAAAGACCAGTAAGTGATTCTACTATTAATAAGGTTTCATGATTGTGTGCCGGGCTTGAGTAATGTATGTAGGCTTAGTAAATGTTCTTTCTTTAGTACCTACAGCTCATCGTTAAAATCAATGAACTTGTGAAAGTACTGAAGTAATCAGTTGCAAAACTTAGATTTTTGTGTAGAAGAATCATAAAATCAAACCGATTTATGCAAATTTATTTGTTTTAATTTATGAAACATTCAGCCACTTGTCAAGCCACTGTTGGTCCTTCTTCGTCTTCTCTTCAGTCTCCTCCGGCCACACGATCCCCTCGATCCAGGGCACGTAGTACGAGACCCTGGTGTACATGCCCGCGGAGCCCAGGATGCCGCAGTCCTTGCCGTATGACGTCACTCCCACGATGTGGTACAGGCATTTGGCTTTGTTATATTGGAGAGGACCACCGCTGTCGCCCTGTGGAAAACAGTGTGGTCCGTGAAATTCAAATTTTGTTTCTTTTTTTTCGCCATCTTCAGCATCAAGTTATAATTATGTTGATTTCCGATCACAAAACCAAAAAACCCAACTGCGTAAAAAATAAGTGAAAAAATTCACTTAAGTAAAAACTAAAAAGAAAGAAACAAGCCCAGTAGTTTAGAATTCACTCATTCACACTCACAGTCGGAGCCCCTTGGGAAGATTTGATTGTTATAATTTGAATGGGCCCCGACTGTGAGTGTAAACTACTGGGCTTGTTTCTTTGTTTTTAGTTTTTACTTAAGTTAATTTTTTTACTTATTTTGAAAATTAGCTTTGACGAGATCGGGTTTTTTGGTTTTCTTTAAATATTTTTTTTTATTTCATACTTTTTAGTTATGATTCATTGACTTCGTTATAAGACGGTAAATTTCGCAATGCAGTCATTTCATTGAGGTTAATATCGTGGGAATTATTAAGTAACTTGTGATGGTCTAAACTACTGATGATTATTCCCTCTAGAGACCTAACTCGGCTCAAAGCTACATAGGTACGCTTGACCTTTAGCAAAAATGCGTGAACTTCAAGCACAGCACAGCTCGGTCCCAAGTAGTTACTTGAAGCGTACAGATTCTTTTTCCATAAATATTTGTTTTTCATGCGTTTTCACGGTTTTTTTGTTTGTATGAAATAAAAACATAAATAAGTATGAAATAAAAATTATAAAAGAAACCTAAAGATGATTTTAAAATATTTATTCAACGACACCCCACTTGACATAGCTCATAGATCTACTTCTTTTTTTCATTTTGACAATATGGCGTCTGGTTGTCGTTGCGGTGAATTTTGATTACTGACATGTCTTTTGTGACACTGGTAAGGTTTTAGACGAATCGATTGACGTAAGAATGACCAAAATCGGCTGACCCTTTTGTTAAAAACCTCCCTTGTTCAATTTGATCCACACTTTCCGGAACACCCTGTATATTGAACTGCAGCACCATATTTTTGTAGTTATTTCTATTTTTTGTCTGACAACTCAAAAGTGCAACTGGTTTGCTTGAAATAAATGCTTTGGTTTTAATTGGTAATCTAACCTTTATCATGATTTACCTTATTTAACGTGTTTTACATGTTTTACCTCACAAGTGTCAATAATTGTGCTATGGGAGCCATAGCACATTTGCTTCTCATGGTCGTAACCCCTCTTCAAGTGCCGATGGGGACGATATATACCTGCACACTCTGATTCTTCAAACGCCTCAAGGTTTACCTGGTGAAGATGTATGTTTTTTAAGTATATATGTGATGACGATGCCCCCCTTTAGAGGGTCAAAGCCTGTCAGAGTCGCGGGACTAAACGGCAACCGTGAGTTTGCCGTATATCATTACTTCCTAGAATTTGATCCTTATTAGCAACACTATCGAACAGTGTAATAATGCAGGGTGTTATTTTTGTTCCAAAATCAGCGGGTTCGATTCCTGCCCAGGATTTTCGAATTTTCTAAAATTCAATGATGCAGTTTCAGTTTTCGTCAAAATCGGCCTTGAGACTCCTTTCAGCGTTTTTCGATATTCCTCATAGTTTCGAAAAAAGCCATCCACACCCAGTTGAAAAATTTACCCTGTATAACGCAAAGGTAACTGACTGACATAGTGATCTATCAACGCACAGCCCAAACCACTGGACAGATCGGGCTGAAATTCAGCATGCAGGTAGATGTTATGACGTAGACATCCGCTAAGAAAGGATTTTTATCAATTATACCCCCAAGGGAATAAAATATACCTCGAGAAGTCGAGGCGTGGCGGGAAGAGCTTCGGCGCGAGCTCAGGGTAGTATGGATGGAGGCGCAGCGCCGGGGCGAGACCCCGCTGCCTCGAGAAGTCGAGGCGTGGCGGGAAGAGCTCCGGCGCGAGCTCAGGGTAGTATGGATGGAGGCGCAGCGCCGGGGCGAGACCCCGCTGCCTCGAGAAGTCGAGGCGTGGCGGGAAGAGCTCCGGCGCGAGCTCAGGGTAGTATGGATTGGACGACTGTCGCAACCGACGGCCGGGCACGCCGCAATCGCGGCGGTAAGAGGGGGCGGCGGTTTGAGGAGTGGCTGGAGAGACGTCACGGCGTCCTGACCTATCGCATGACGCAGGTCCTCACCGGACACGGAAGTTTCGGGAGGTACCTGTGGCTGATGGGAAAGGAGGAAACGACGGGGTGTCACCACTGCGAAGATCGCCCGGAGGACACAGTAGAGCATACGGTGCAAGACTGCCCAGCTTGGGCAGAGCACCGACGTGTCCTCACGGCGGCGATAGGCGGAGACCTCTCGCGCCCGGCATTGGTTTCGGCCATGCTGCGGAGCGAGACGGAGTGGGAAGCGGTCGCCGCCTTCTGCGAGGCAGTAATGCTCGTGAAGGAGGCGGCGGGCCGCAAGAGAGAGAGGACAGCGTCCTCCCTCCGCCCCAACCGCAGTGGTGTACGCCCACGGCGCCGTACGTCGCAAGACGATCTCCGGCCACCGTAGGCGCGGGCATGCGGACAGCGAGTAAAGGGCAACTCGCTGTCCGACCATGGACCATGCCCGGGTCGACGGCGCGTCGTGTTCCACGCGCGCCTCAAAGATCTGTTAGCAAAATGACGGGGCCCCTCTCAGAGGGCCAAAGCCTGCCGGGGTCGCGGGACTTATTTCTATTACCGTGACCCCGGAACATAAAGGGCTACTGAAGGACACCGTGGATTTTAGTCAGTACAAGTCTGACAGTACCTCCCGCCCTGCCCGGGGTTGGAGGTCTCATTTGATGATTTTACCACGATAAAAAAAAAAAAAAGGGAATAAAATAGGGGATGAAAGTTTGTATGAAACTTTGTCAATTTGATAAAAAATTAAGTTCCAAAATCCACGCGAACGAAGTCGCGCGCACAGCTAGTTTCTTACATATAGGTAATCAATTCAATAATGAAGGTACCTACTCAAGTTTCATAAATATTACTCACTACTTGAAGAATATTGGCTAGCTCGCGCCTGTGTCCCAGGCGACCCCAACCGGAAGCTTCGCTACTCTTTTTAAATTCTTGATTTGTGTTCAAACATGCAGGCAAGAGATCTTTGCCAAATGTAATTCTGAAAGTGAGAAATGTTAAGCTGTATTTTACTGATGCTCCTAGACAGCACAAAATGACGTACGCAGTGTTATAAATCTGAAGAGGAGTGGGCCCCGCGTGTTACCCTGTGAAACTCCTCAGTTAAATACACGTAAACATATTTTATACTTCGAAATTTGTTTTTTAACTTGCTTTAAGTTGCTGTTAACTAGAACAGACGATTATGCCAACCTAAATTGAATGCCAGAAAACAAATGTCAAAGTATTATTATGCCAAAAGTTTGTAGGTAGGTATACCGAAAGAGGCCAAAGTATTTTAGGACTAAAACCACTATGTGAAAAAAAGGGATCCCGATCTAGAATCAATAAGTTTTTCGTAAGAACTACAATCGAAGGCTTTAAACAGATCAAAACTTTTTGTGAAGTGTAAAAGTTGAGAATGATTGTCAACTATTGAAGTTAAAGAGGTTTATAGTTAAGTTATGATTGTTCAGACAACTTACTCAGTTTCTGTTTCCAACAGTGCAATGTCATGATACTTAGAAGGTGCTTTATACTCCGGATGAGTAATGATTCTTTTGATTTTGTATATTTTCCAGTCTTTTATAGGGTCAGTTCGTCTCAACAGGCCGAGTCCGGCAAACGTTATATTCCCTCTGAAATGAGAACCCTTTTGAATGTGATAGAATCTAAAGGAAAGTGATGGCTATAATCTATACATATCTATAAATATATAAAATAGTAGGAAAGTCAAAACTGTACATTGAATATTTTTTTTAAAGAATACTTGGGGTGTGATCTACAATCGATACCGATGCCAAAAATATTTTTTGTCTGTTTGTCTGTATGTAAATGCGGGATAAACTCAAAAGTTTTGGACGGATTTGAATGATTTTTTTTTGTTGTCTGTCTGGCCAACACGTAGGCTATAATTTATTTGAGAAACTTGAACACCTGGCGCAAAATCGCAACAGACCAGCTTTAAGAGATACAAAAATGGTGCGAAAGCAAAAATTGTTCCACGTGATGAGCTTTTTCTGCTGAAGAATAAATTTGAAGATCTGGAAAACCTGATGTGGAACTCCAAGAGGCCAGCTACACTATAACATAAATAGGAATGACGTCTTAGCAAGAGTTGTTCAGCCCGATGAGCACTCTTTGTTTATGTATAAAAATTAAAAATCTGGAACACTTGATGTGGAAATCAAAGCTAGGTATCACTAATTTCACTGTATAATTATAAAATAACATAAGCTGGGATAACCTCCACGTAGTGAAGGCGATAACAGTTTAAGACTGATTTTCGATGACGATGAATTTATTAATAAAAAGAAGGATGGACAAAACGTCCCACCCCTTGTAACACTTCCACCCATAAATCAAATGAAAGCCCTTGAAAAATGTATCATTTCATTGTATGACAGCAAACCTGTAAACCATGGGAGAAAAAAGTTATTGAGACTTTTATGTCAAAATACCAACGAGACATAATGTTAGGCAGAAGTCGTGTAGGTCTAAAATTATATTAATACATACTCAATACAGTGTGCTAATGCATCGTTGACGTTACTGTATTAAAAAAAAAATGCCAGTAGGGGTGGCGCTTCTTGATTTAACCAATGAGCCCAATGGTAGAGTTTGCCGTCAAATAAAGAAAAGTGTTTATTTGAGAGTCGGTACACACAAAAAAAAAGGAACATGATGATGAACTCGTCCGCGATTCTGTGCCTTAACGATTGGGTTAGTCGACTATGAAAGTAGAAGACAGGCGTCAACTATGTGTTACGTGTTCGCGATCTTTACTTCGAGTCTTCGAGAATTCGTCATAGTGTTTATTACGAGAATATGTATATGGAAGATCGGCCGGGATTCACAGAGTTTATAATGGAACTCATTGATTTCGAAAATGTCAGTTGTAATATTTAATAATAGCGTTTTTGAAAAAGAATAAGGCGCTATCTGCACAATCGAGTGAATCGCGGCGATATTGTAGTCGTGCCACATATTTCCGTATACCCTATATGAACGTGTCTCCACACGGCGATGTTCACAGATTTACACATGCTGCCCCCGATAGTTGAAAAGACGCATCTAACACTTTTTCCAAAATTGAGTTATATACATTGCCGGAATCAGGAAAAAAAGACGCATCTGCCTGTATTTTTAATATTTTTCTAACTTGCTCCAGTGCGGTTTTAGCATAACAAAATAAGGCGCTTCTGTGCATTTTTTTACACCCGATTGAAGATGAAAAGACGAATTTATGTGAAACTTAATTAAAAAGACGCATTTATGTAGATAATGTCCTTTTACTTTATAGTGTTTTTTATAGTTCAGTAATTTAAAAGGCACATATTTCTTCCCTATTTCTAAGAGGAAGTTCAAAAGACGCAAATGAGTATTTGCGTTTAACACGCTAATAAAAAAATGCTTTTACATTAAGAAAAAAGACCGCATCTGACCACTTGCGCTCTTTTTACTTCGTAAAATTGTTTAAGCATAGGCGCATATGCCATAAGCGTCTTAATTATTTACGTTGAATAAAAAAAATATAAAATGATTCTTAATAAAAAGGCGCAAGTGTGCAGAAACGTCTTTTTTTCGTAGAATTGTGAATCAAGCGAGGATTGTGCGGGGGTCGGGCGGGGCATGTTTAGTACGGCGCTTGACCAGTTTCTATGTCAGTTGCGCCCGAGTAGGTTGTAGGAGCACGATGTGTGCTGTTGCGCAATATTTCGGAGCTTGATTTATCGTAAAAAAGTAAGATTTTTTTTGGCAAGACGGGAGATAATTCCGACAAGAGCAACTACCGCCCAATATCTTTAGCTACAACCACAGCTGGAGTACTTGACGGTCTGCTCGAGAGACAGCTTAAAAACACCTAAATTTAAATGACTCACAGTTCGGTTTTAGACCAGGACTGGTTACAGAATGTGCAATCATGTCTCTCAGTTTGCTCTCAAGCAAACTGTCAGGTATTACAAAAATAGAAGTACGCCTGTTTACGCAGACTTTCTTGATCTCTGCAGGGCATTTGACCTGGTTAGGTATGATATTCTCTGGCGTAAATTGAACAACACAGGTGTGCCGGGTGAGTTAATCAATAAACTGTTGAGCTAAGCAATATCGGAGTGGGATGCTCGAATGATAGTCACTGTATCAACAGTATTAGCTATGCAGATGATATGATGTTGCCCGGGCCATCAATGGCCGCGCTCAGGAAACTGATGGGCGTGTGTGAAGAGTATGCTAGGGTACACGGTCTCTTGTATAATCCTCACAAAAGCGAACTACTGGTATTTAAAGCCAATGGTCGTAAACTGGGAGATGTGGCACCTGTGCTGCTTAAAAGGGTGTCTGAGTTTAAATACCTTGGTCATGTGGTCACCTAGGATTTAAAAGATGATAGGGACATTGAAAGGGAAAGGAGGGCGGTCCGTTGTAACATGCTGGTCCGCACATTTGCGAGGTATAGTTTGGAGGTAAAGATCACTTTGTATAAAGAATTCTGCCAAAATCTCTACACCTACAATCTGTGGGTCAGCTACACTCAGCGGGCCATCAACGCTCTCCGAATACAATATAATAACGCGTTCAGGGTGCTGCTGGGGCTTCCACGCTATTGTAATGCGTTTGCCACACAGACGGCTTCCACACGGTACTGCGGCACGGATCAAAGAGGCAATCGAGCGGAACCATTGCTCAAAAGTCTATAGGGTAAAGCCAAATGAAAAAGGTGAAGATTAACGACGGCAGCATCATTTCGGCAAAACCGGTGATCCCGAGAGAGCTTGGGAGGTTTTACAGACAGTTATACACATCAACACGACAACCCAGTGTCGGTACAACTCGAGACGCTTGAGCCAAACTGACTCGACACTACACTGAGATATCAGCCTGTACGAGATTAGAATGGCTCTTTAACAGCTCAAGAATAACAGGGCGCCGGGTAAGGACGGAATCACAACAGAACATCTGAGAGCGGGTGGAAAACCAGTACTTCTAGTGTCTCAAGACAAGGGTGTTTAACCAGTGTGTTACCAGTGATTATATGTGGCTCTGAAACGTGGTCTTTGACTGCTGGCCTTTTAGAGAGACTAAGAGTCACTCAACGAGCAATGAAAAGAGCTATGCTCGGAGTTTCTTTGCGGGATAAAATCCAGAACACGGATATTCGGCGAACCAGAGTCACCGACATAGCTCTTAAAAATTGTAAGTTGAAGTGGCAATGGGCAGGCCACATCGCTCGTAGTAGTTTTATTTACAAATAATAAATTAGGTTATGGCTTATATGATAACGATGAACCTACTTCACTGTACTATATCACATATTACTACCTTACGTAAACAATATAGGATTAATAAATAATTTTATAAACATTTTATCTAAGCCAAGGGTTATCTACATTCTTTCTAATTCTTAAGATAAAAGGCGGATATACCTAGATGTGCCCATTTCTGTTAAAAACATATACTAGATAGAAAGCGTTTGAAGTTTAAAGGACGCATCTAGCCATTTACGTCTATTCAATTAAGTTTGTCATATTTTTCTCCATTTTTTATGCTAAGATGAAAAAGTTTTTTCATTATTTTTATTATAATAATTTAATAAATTCATTTTATTATTAAACCAAGTTGAAACCTATTATAGTGTGCATTATTTCCAACTTTCAGTATGTAAATATTTTATTTTATTCGAAGACAGCAAATGATTTCCCATTTCATTCACTAAAACATTTTTTTCTCCGTTTTTACTTTTTGTTAGATCCGTCTTTTCAACTATCGGGGGCAGCATGGTAATGATGAGTGGGTACAAGCGTTGGTGCTGGTACGCATCATTACTTTGACAAAAAGCTATTCAGACACGTTGTTAGCACTTCGGACACCAATGAAGGAAACCAACAAATGACTTCAACGACCATCTATAGTAGTCACTGGTGATTTTTTTGACTCCTTTGCTACCTCGTTAGTTAGTTGAGTACCTAACGTTTTGGTTGTGGTGGCATGTGACGGTATTATAGCCATGTTCTTCTAAGTAGGGGCTGTGGTAGGGGATTGAGCCTTTAAAGCCCCAAACTAGTTTAAATTCATTAATTTCATATAATTATCACTACTAAGTACTTGATTTTCTTTTAAAAAGTCAGAAGTGGGTGCCGCTATGTCAACAATGTTACTCTTTTTCATTATCTGTATACATATTATCATGGAAAAAAGCTAAGAGCAATGTTTTCTTCTGAAAATCGAAATTCATCTTTTGACATAAAAGTCTCAATAACTTTTTTCTCCCATAGCTTACAGGTTTGCTGTCATACATTAAAATGATACACTTTTCACGTACTTCCATTTGATCTATGGATGGGAGTGTTACAAGGAAAGGGACGGGGTCCATACATTTCTGCCCATTCTTCTTTTACTCTACCGCTAAACTCCCATTATCTTTTTACCCGGGCTCTTGGAGTTTGGTATCAGACTTTTCAGATCTTCGATTTTGACGAACCCTTTGTCGCTGGCATAAGCAACAGGATCCGCGTCCGATCCCGTCCAGGAGTCGCGGGCAGAAGCTGTAACTAATAACTGAAAATAACTAACATTGATTCAGCTGACGTGCAGTGTGCTGCAGTGAGTATGAATCTCTCGCTGATCACAGAGCCTCCACACAGCCATTGTGCAGTCTCCACGTCTTCTCCGTAACCGAGTAAAGCCTGAAAATAAAATAAATATATAAGAGGGCGTTTATGAATTGAACCTGAATATATTTACCAATACCTATGGGCTATCGCAGGGGTTTCCAAACTTTTTCAAGTCGCGGCGCACACACAAGTTGAGATTGTTTTCTCGGCGCTCTATCTAGATACCAGGTGAATAAAAAAATTAAATTAAAAATTTAAAAAACCCCCTACACAAAAACCAAGTTCCCTTTAAAAAGTAAATAATAATAAAAATACGTCGCGTTGGGGGACTGCTCCAAATTATTTATCATCTCCTGTTTTGTTGCAGTCCCCCAACGCGACGTATTTTTATTATTTTTTTACTTTTTAAAGGGAACTTGGTTTTTGTGTCGAGGGTTTTTTAAATTTTTATTTTAATTTTTATTTTATACTTTTTCTATGTACATACCTATAAAATTTTATGTTGCTAAGAGTACTCCCCATCATGTCATCAATATTCCCTTTTAGTACGCTTTTATTTGATACCCAACTCGAGTATATTTGCAAACCCTCGGTTACCTTTCCCCGCTTTCACCCCCACAACTTCTAAACGGCTCAACCGATTTTCATCAAACATGTCTAAGAACACTCGCAGATAAGTCACCTTTCATATGAAAAAAACTAAATTGAAATCGCTTCATCCGTTCGGGCTCTATGATGCCACAGACAGACAGACAGACAGACAGACAAACAGACAAACAGACAGACAGACCGACAGACAGACACGTCAAACTTATAACACCCCTCTTTTTCCGTCGGGGGTTAATAAAACAATAATACCTGGTTCCGAACTCCACGAAATCAGAACACGTGAATTTGGGTTTGTAGCTGCAAAAGAAATAAATGAGATTACCCTCTTCTTTCTGGTGAATATTTTTTAAGTACATATAGAATCTTGGTTCTACGCAATATCAATCGGGAGAATGGTCGACCCTCGCGTCTCACGGGACCTCTCTGCACTCTTTACGACGCGCCAGGGCGCGGCGTATAGTTTGGGTACCCCTGGGTTATCGCAATCGATGAAAACGGCGACAAATTTTCAACTGCGGCATTCTACATCTACATGCTTCCTCGAGATAGAATTCATTGACACAGAAATCGTAGGCTGCCACAATGATTGCAGGTTGTTGCAATCTTCAGAATAGTATAAAGCTAAACAAACCATGTGTGGAAATTCCCATGGCTCTGCGTTTCGTCCGCCAACCGCCAAACCAACTCCGTATGACAAGTCATGGCATTTCTGCTCCTCCTTCCAGATCTTCTCCACTTTCACGTTGCCAGATCCTCGACAGGGATACGGTAGCGTATTAAAATATTCATAACATTCTGAAATTGTATTTTGAGATAGATGTAAATATAAGTTTCGACAAAATTTACAGAAATTCGTAATATATTGTATCATAAGTTGACGGCACACGGTTGGCACAGCGGCCGAACGATGACCGGTTGTGCTGTGTGCCCCGGATGACTGTAAGCCATACTCGAGTTATAGCCAGTTGTTTTGGGTTTGGCTGTTTGTGTATGAAACTTTAACAGTCTTAACACATAAGAAAGTTAAACATTTGTAGGGCCGGCCACGTCTGCCGCACGCCCTCATTGGGCATGCCCAATGAGCTGTGGGCCAAAATAACCACTTTGTGGAGCCCTGACACAGCCAGAAGGCGTCGCGGCAGACCTCCTAGAAGTTGGCAGGATGAGCTGGACAAAAACACGATCAGTGGTCCTAGATCGCGAAAACTGGAGGTCATAGAGAGAGGCCTTTGCCCAGCAATGGGATAAAGTAGGCTAGCAGTATCAGTATCAGTATCTGTTGAACACTTGTCTAGAAACAGTGACAACATCAACAGCAATTTTCGTCGAAACAAGGGTCGTCTTGCTGTTACAGTTTTTTAGACTAGTGTTCAACAAATGTGCAACTTTTTGTGATACGACGGTAGAAGTATTAAGTGCATCACGACACAGGAGAAATCCCAAGTACGAGGTATACGATTAAAAAAATGAAGATAATCGTATTCTCGACAACCGTAAATGACATACTATGTTGATATTAAAGTGACAAAGTTCGTTCTACAATTTCTAGTGATAAATATTATTTACTGTTCGTAGCAATCGAGTCTTCTTTATCGTATAATTCTCCTAGTGGTCCAACAGTCTTGCCCCTGAACCTGAAAACAAAAATTTACTTAATGAGGCCTATATTAATAAAAGGGACTTATATTATTATTATTTGAAACACTAGGGCCGAGCGCCCACCAAATTTTCAAAGACATCGCCAAGCGTATAGTCGACGCCTTGCGTGACCAGAGGGCTGGCCTATATCTTGGGCAAAGGATCATTGCGATCCAACGCTCTTGCCTGCCAGCGTTCTGGGCACTTTCCCCATTGACAACGATGTGGATGAATTTTTCGACGCCCTGTAACTTTTTTTAGTTTGATTTCAATCATTTTTGTAAATATTTTACCTTTAAGTTTAGTTTTTAAATGTAGTATATGTATATATATCCTTGTTTCTTATATTAATAAGATTGTAAAAATATAATGCTTACGGAGTCGAATGAATGCGGCAATCCGTGCAACAGACGACAGGCTCATGATCATTATAAGAACAGATGTCTGGAAAGGCTGGAAATCTATCCTTCGGGAAACCAGCATTAGTCTGGAAAAGAAGAATTCAGAAGATAAACATGAGTGACCATCAATTAGATACTATGAATGAACAGTACCAAAGAACAAAGTGATTCTTTCAAAATAGCTATTTCACTCAAAAAAAATATTAGTCCGAAATATCTATCTATATCTTCTATAAAAATTACAAAACGTCACTCGGTTGGTACAATTTTACAAGCGTTATGACGTCACAAGTCCCTACTCGACCCCCCCCCCCCCCCCCGGAGAAATTCACGACGCGTGATCTACTTACATATAAATAAGTGAGTGAGTCTGTTGGACAGCTGAATACGTTAACACAAGTTCCATTCAATCCATTTGTGGTACAGGGAGAGTCTGAAATACAGAAAAAAATAAAGGCAGTAGTCCCAGGGGTCAAAATGTGCGCAGCGGCGCTCTGGGGGCCGATTCCCGGTTTTAGAGATGGTGTCATTTTTTCGATAATTTTTACTGACCTCTCACGATAGCCTTCAACAAATGGCCAATTTGATATATCAACTTTTAAAATTGGTCGAAAAAATGATGTCTTTAGAAATTTTTGTCGAGTTCGACACCATCTCTAAAACCGAGAATCGGTCCCGTGGTACCCTATTGTGTACAGAAGTGGGCTGTGAGACGCGAATGTCGACCATTATCTAGATCCGGATTACGTGAAGATTCTTTCTATATAACTTTTATATAGAATGATTCTTGGGTCCACCAGAAATAAGAAAATATTCTCATTACAATCTTTTCCAGCTTCAAAACCAGATGCTCTGCTTAGGTACTGGAGTTAGCAACCAGGTTTAATTATTTTATTCCTCACTTGTTGTCGACTAGCTAGAGTGCTGAGTCAAAATACTGAGCTTAAAAGTGCGCCGCTAGACAAAAAACTTTGGGAAGTTTTGTCTATCTTTTTAACAAAGGGCGTAATGGGTAAGAATGTGGATGTATAGAGAGGAAGATAAGAGAAGATAGAAGACAGGATTGTGTTAGGAATTGCGTAATAGAAAAAGGAGTAAATTATGCTGTGACGTCTGATAAGGAGGAATGGAAGAAGCAAACGAGTGAATAGGAGAAGGGAAGGAAGATGATATGGGTGTATGCAAGTGCTTTTTATTCAAGTGATTTGTTGTTGTTATGGCACAGAGTTTCCTTGAAGAATCGATAAATGATAAACATTAATTACTAAAATTAACAACTTACTTACCTTCAGTTAAGTTGAGCTCACAAGAAACACAGTTTAAAAGGAATAATACACACAGTAATATTAAAGACGCACTGTTCGCCATTTTATGCGCTGTCTAGCTTGAGCCGGATTTGTCGACCATCGATTACACGGCATAGATTTATTATACCTCTACCAGTTTATCTAAATACTGATTGTAAGTTTTTTTTTTACTCCCAATGCAGCTTCAAGTATGTAAATTAGTCTTTAATTGCAGAAAACCGGATCGTTTTTCTACACAGCTCCGTGTTTTAAAAACAACTATCTTCGTTTTGATTAATAGTTTGAATCCCTCATCGTGCTAGAATGGGTTTCCAATTTCATGTACTATCGAGCTAACGTTTTCGATTTTCGAGAAATATTGTTATTCGAGCATACGTCATTCGAGTTTATGAATAGGTACCCGTTTTGATCATTCATTGATTAGGCTAAAGCCGGCCAAGTCAAGTGCAAGCCGGACTCGCCCACAAAGGGTTCCGTAGCAAGTATCATATAATATAAAAGTTCATGTTGTAACTTTGAAAGGCATGGTTTACGATTAATGACGTAACTTCTTACCAACAGTTAAGAAAAAAACATACCTACCTCAGCATCATTTTTAAAGACCTATCCATAGATACCCCACACGTATGGGTTCTAAGAAGTCACGTTGGAGTTTTAATTGTAAGTAGGTATGGCTATGGGGGCAACCTCCAAAATTTGCTTTATTTTTATTTTTGAGTAAAAATCCTAATGCGGTTCACATAATACATCAAGTTTCAACAGGATAGCTCTTAAAAAAAAGGAAAAATGGCTGTGACATTCGGACGGACACACAGACAGACATGACGAATCTGTAAGGGTTCCGTTTTTTGCTATTTGGCTAGGGAACCCTAAAAATGATAATGGGGTCGTGTTTGAATGACGAATTTATAATTATAGTACCTAGATTTGGGAACCAGATCGAGTTGAAGATATGCAGTTTTTTTTTTGTTAAATAATCTAATAACATTATTTTGTGTTAAAGAGATCTTTACCGATCTGTCCGTCTCCTTAGCTCGACATGTCAGCTTGTAAATACTATATATTATGTGTATATTTAACGCTGTTTTTTTTGTTTAGTGTTTTTTGCGAACTTAATCTTAACGAAGGTGAGTTTTTTCTTCCTTTTATAAACCTTGACACCAAAGTTTTTCCTTGTTTTAAGTCGAAGTTTAGACAAGTCCATCTTTTTACTAACTGGTTATCAATTTTACATCTTCAGAGATAGAAGGTAACAAAACCAATTACTTTTTATTTGTATTGCAATTCAGTAGATTTTTTTCTCTTCTGCTAGGAGCACACATTGATTTAAAATAAAAAATAAACTTTATTCAAAAAAGCTACTGTAAAAACGATCACAAAAAGTGTTAAATAATATTTCGGAAACCTAACCTAACCGAATATTTATTTAATTGGGTCTCGCAACATTAGCTTCCAGAAGATAAGTAACTTTTTTTTTGTTATGGTTTTCGAAGGCGGTTACTACTTTTTTTAATGTTTTTATTTTACCCTTTTTAGTTCAAATATTGAACCCAAATTTTCGTCAAAAACGTAATCCGTAGTACCAGTTTGGTACCAGTAATTTATCATCCTTTAAGTATACAATAAGCGAAAAATGTTCATAAAATGAAAACTTCTGAACCAAATTGAAAGATTTTTGTATTAGACTAAATGGCAAAGGTACTGCATCGAACAAAAAGGAATCACCGAAATCGGTTCACCGAGTAAAAGTTATGACATACCAAACATTTAAAAAGTACAGTCGACTTGAAAACCTCTTCTTTTTGAAGTCGGTTGAAAATATATATTTTTCGGGTAGTAGGTTTTGATGAACATTTTTACTCCTAATTTAAAAATCAGTTTCAGAATATTTATAATAGAAGTAATTAAAACAATACCGAGGCATTATGTGGTTCATTTGAATTTATTACAACAAATAATACTTATTTTGTTTCGATGACGGAAAGTTGCATCGTAAGCCCAATTTTTCCAAACTTTTTTTTCCGAAATGAGGTTTAAGACATATAATCATCCATTTATTTGACTTTTGTTGGTACTTAGTTATGATATCTAAGTCATGACTTCGTTTCAGATGAACCCTGTGTAACTGGAGGTGTGAACGGCACATGTGTCGGAATATATCGATGCAGATCGGCATCACTGACTTACGACTACGTAAGTACTTTTCAGCGGACTTCAAAAAGAAGGTGGTGAATTTGTATGACGTACACAAGACGTACAAGTACTTGTTCCGGGTCTTGTTTGTGTATGTGAGTTTCTATGTTTGTAAACGCATCCACGACACAAATTCCTAGTGTGGGGAGGGGGGCAACGTAATAAGTTTTCTTAATAAAATCTCTATCTTAATGCCTGAGCCGGGCACGCCGCAATCGCTGGAGGGCCTTTGCCTCCAGATCCCAAGGTGGTAAACCCGGCAAGGAGGTTGGCCGATTCGCCGGCGGAAAGTCGCTAAATGAACGGTTGCTAAATCCAATGCCGGTCAGAACAAATCACTCTGGACTTCATTTTATAAGTTCTTAATTTTGTTCATCATTTTCTTCTTTTGCAGGCCAACGCAGGTTTTACTGATCCCTATTATGATCTCCCAGAGCTACCAGACATCTGTTCATATAAGAACAATGAGCCAGTCGTCTGCTGCACTGACTGTAACATCAACATAGAGCCGTAAGTATCCAAGCCCCAGGGTCATCTTTTCGACCATCATCTAGACCAGCGGTCGGCAAGGTGGAGCCCCGAGTTAACTTTTTGAGGCCCGTGACTGTTTTGTAAACTGAAGATTTTTTGAGATCTTCTTCTACGTTACTTCTAAAATATGCTAACGTGAATACCATACGTTTTCTTTGTTTTTCATAAAGGACACGATTATTCAATGTACTTAAATCAATTTTGAACCTGATGAATGGAGTCATTGATTGCGTTTTGTGAGTGTCCGTCTATTTCAACAAGTCGAATCAAATTAACGACTTATCATCTGCAAATGACACCATCTTCGTTAGATTTTTAAGTAAGTGAGCTAAATAATTAATTTTAACTAAGAAGAGAAACAGGCCCAAAATCGAACCTTGCGGTACGCCCACTGTCTTCTGGGCGATTCAAAAGATGTTCCGTTGACTTAATTCTAAGATCTTTAAAAGCTTTAAACACAGCTTAGTGGTTGTGTGCTGAAACCTAAACTCCACGGAGCAAGCCTTTACATTCTGTCTAAGTAAGGCAGGCAGGCAGGTACTGATGGAGGTCTTTTGAAGCCGGTTAAAATATCGCCGTAGGAAGACCATAGATTCCTTGAAAATTCATTCCTATCTTTTAATTACAGGTTACGTAATGAAGCCATAGGACCCGCAGGGGTTTTACAAGATAAGGGTACATCTATTGCTTCGCAGAGTAAGTCACATGTATTTTATAGCCGTGATGGCAGCGATATGAATCAGTCTTAAAACCACGATTCTCGGAATCTACCTTTTGATTTTGATTCAACAGTAAACAATCATATACTTACACTTATCGATATGAAACAAAATAAACACTTAAAAAAAAAAGTAACTGACTTCAAAAGCAAACATAAAAGGATAAAATTACCTATACAATACTTAAAAAAAAAATCTTTTTCAAAAATAGTTTTTTTTTTATCCTTAGTTTAAATATGTATATAACCCAAATACTCTCCATTTTTTTTATCCGTAACACCGGTAATAACATCGCCCATGTACACAATAAGCTAAAACATCGTAGAACACGCCGAAAAAATGAATACTGTAGATTTAAGTCAGTACGAGTCTAACAGTGTAGTAAAATAGTAGATTATTAACCAAGGGGATAAAGCAGGGTCTTCTGTCGCGGGTGGCGAATTAAATCGCGAGCGTAACAAAGGACTCGAGGTTTACTCCCGAGCGTAGCGAGGGTGTTAAAAACTTAAATCACGAGCGAAGAGAGGGATTTAAGACGAATCCTGAGTGTAGCGAGGGATTTAAGTTCACCCAAGACTAAGACAGCTTTATCACCGAGGAAAATACTCTGCTTTTCGTACCATTTGCGAAAAAAATAACACAGTAATAATATGAGATACGCTTTAAACATTCATATTTAACATTAACTTATTTATAAAAATAAGTAAAAATAAACTCAATGTTTATGTATTTGAAGAAAACAAAAACGTGTCAAATTAAAAAAGCAAAGGCATCAAGCTCATACGACCTCGTCGGTTTTCGTAATTTTATTGAATAATCATAAGTGCACAACAAATGAGTATTCTTTTTTCAAAAAGTTGTATAATGCTTTATAGGATACAAACTCAATGGTGTAAACACAGATGTAGTTCAATATATACGGTATCTAAGTATTCCAAAATTTAAATCACATTCTCTCCCTAGGGAGAGAATGAAATTCAGTACAACTTTCTTTCCCTGTTTTTAACAGATTAAAAATGACTATTGTTATGTTCGCTTTTTGTGGCATAAAATGTCACTTTTTTGAGCAAGTGATACAAAATAGTAGATTACGCACCAAGGGAGTAAAGCATTGCCTTACGTCACGGGCGTATTGAATCCCGAAACTACACTAAGGATTCTGGGGTGAACCTCCGTAGCGCAGGGAGGAGGTTCAAGTGTTAATTCCCGAGTGAAACGAGGGAATTAAGTTAAGAATCCTTAGTGTAGCGAGGGATTCAAGTCAGCCCAAGACAAGGCAGCTTTACTCCCGAGAAGCGCACTCTGCTTTTCACACCTACTGCGAGGAAATAAATTCGATTTTTGAAATTTGATGTGGTACGACAACCTTCGAACGTGAAGTTGACACCACTGTAAGCGATCAGCTGTTGCTGCCAGCGGCCGCCATTACTGATACGACTCCTTGGTGAAAGTTTTCATACGGTTTTCTTTGAGGTTCCAAATTCAAATCACATTATTCCCACGGGAATAATGAAATTCAGTACATATATTATTCCCGGCTCGAGCGAGGGGGAATAATGTCATGCTTTACAGTAGGTTTGCCTGACGTATAATATGACATTTACGAGCAAGTAGTGTGAAAATATTATTATATAACCTAATTTGACATTTTCATTTATGAGAAGGAGGTGTGAAAATAATTAAAAGACAAATAAATCCTGATTACAGAATGTTTCGAATACTTCGGGCGTCTTCCGTATCCATGCCGGGGTAGCGGGAATATACATGTCAAAAAGATTTGGAAGGAAGACATGAAGTGTCACTTACCTTTCAACACCATATCTTTGGCTACCGGTGGACGAGACGCACAAAGATGGGAATTTCCTCATGGAGTAAGTAAAATAAAATAAAACAAAAAAAACCGCACAGTTTAGGGTTCCGTAGTTGCCCATCAAAATACTTACGCGAACTAACTAATAAAACTGACTCGCTGAATTTAATTTTAATTAATTAAAGTTGACAAACTTACATTTGCAGTTGAAGAACATGTTCTCCGATACATTTTGTTTAGGAAAATATGTAATACAAATACGTTTTATAAGTTGGTCGACTATTACTCGTAAACTTGTAAAGCCTACTTAGTCACCATAATTTTCCTTTAAACTACGTTATATTATATTACTATTGTGATTTTTTTCACACCCTCAAACATAACCGTTTAGCTGGAAGAGGGTGGGACACTCGAATCGAGCAAAACTTATCACTTTAAAGCTTTATATTTCACAAACGAATTTTTTTATCAAAAAATTGTTAACAAAATCTATACTAATATTATAAAGCTGAAGAGTTTGTTTGTTTGTTTGTTTGTTTGAACGCGCTAATCTCAGGATCTACTGGTTGGAATTGAAAAATTCTTTTTGTGTTGGATAGTCCATTTATCTAGAAAGGCTATAGGCTATATAACATCACGCTATCACCTATAGGAGCGGAGCAGTAATGAGAAATGTTTCAAAATCGGGAAAATGTATTCTTTTTTTAGAGCTTCCGTTGCGTGCGCTGCGTAAACGGTTAGAGTTTCGCAAAAATTATGTACTACGGAATTATTCCTCATAAAATTTTCTAAAATAAAGTCCGCGAGAGCATATATCTATCTTTAAGGGTTAAGTCACTATAACCTTTTTTATGGGAACCTAATTTGTTTTAAAGTAATGCATTATTTGCGAAGGTGTTTTCATGAACATGATATTAATCCTTATCCAAATAAATACGTTAATCATCACAAGCATTTAATTTTGAATGAAATTGCCCTTTACATCATTTGATTTCAATGAATATCTTAGGAGATATCACAGTTTCAAAATAATACCGCGACAAAATAATGACGGGCTGGCACAATTGCGTCGATAAAATCCCTCTTTAGGCCGGTCAATATCGAGCTATTGAAGGACACCATGGATTTTAGTCAATACAAGTCTGACAGTCCCTCCCAGCCCGGGGTGAGAGGGCTCATTTGATGATTTTACCACGTAAAAAAAAGGGGGGCTCCCATAAAAAAAACGTGGTTTTGTTGCTGGTTATATAGATGTTATAAAGTAATGTAATGTTTCGGAGGCTGTTTCTCACGAACCGTGATAGTTAGATAGGTTACATTTTCACAAATGATGTGTGTCTATTGCTGCTTTAACAACAAATACTAAAAACTGGTTAAGTGCGATTTTGATTCGACATTGACATTGACAGAACAGGGTTATCAGGGTTGCAAACTTGGGTGTTAAATACTCTAAACTCTAAAGGGACCTCATCATCATCATCATCATCATCTCAGCCATAGGACGTCCACTGCTGAACATAGGCCTCCCCTTTTGATCGCCACAAGTACCGGTTGGAAGCGACCTGCATCCAGCGTCTTCCGGCGACCTTCATAAGGTCGTCTGTCCACCTTGTTGGTGGACGTCCTACGCTGCGCTTGCTAGTCCGTGGTCTCCACTCTAGCACTTTTCGACCCCATCTGCCATCCGCTCTGCGAGCAATATGGCCTGCCCATTGCCACTTCAGCTTGCTAATCCGGTGGGCTATATCGGTGACTTTAGTTCGTCTACGGATCTCCTCATTTCGGATTCGATCACGCAGAGAAACACCGAGCATAGCCCTCTCCATAGCTCGCTGAGCGACTTTGAGCTTTGAGATGAGGCCGATAGTGAAAGACCACGTTTCGGTGCCGTAACTCATCACTGGTAACACACATTGGTTGAAGACTTTCGTCTTGAGGCACTGAGGTATATCGGACGAAAAGACACTGCGTAGTTTCCCGAACGCTGCCCAACCGAGTTGGATTCGGCGGCTGACCTCTTTCTCGAAGTTGGATCTACCTAATTGGACTGCTTGTCCTAAGTAGATATATGAGTCAACAACTTCGAGTACCGAGTTTCCAACAGAGACTGGGGTGGGCACAACATTGGCATTTGACATAATGTTCGTCTTGTCCATGTTCATTTTCAAGCCCACCCGTTGCGAAACTCGGTCGAGGCCATCGAGCATCATGCTGAGTTCCTCCATCGACTTTGCCATGACTACGATGTCGTCGGCAAACCGAAGGTGAGTGATGTACTCGCCATTGATGTTGATGCCAAGTCCTTGCCATTCCAGGAGCTTGAAGGCGTCTTCCATTGCGGCAGTAAACAGTTTAGGGGAGATAACATCCCCCTGTCTGACGCCTCTTCTCAATGGAATTGCCTTCGTACTCTGCTCCTGTACTCGGACCGACATGGTGGCGTTATTATACAAACACTTCAACACCTCGATGTACCGACAGTCAATACGGCATCGCTGGAGTGACTCAAGCACCGCCCATGTTTCCACCGAATCGAAGGCTTTCTCATAGTCCACAAACGCTAAGCATAATGGCAAGTTATACTCCTCGGTCTTCTGTATAACTTGCCGCAGCGTATGGATGTGGTCTATGGTACTATAGCCTCTTCGGAAACCGGCTTGTTCGGGAGGCTGGAAGGGGACCTAACAACATATAAAAGAATTGTAGTTACATGCGCGTTTGCAATGTTTGGTTTTTTTATGTCGATATTGACCGGCCTACTTTAAGGATCGTTTGGAAAGGCTACGGGCTGCGTCCTCACCTTCAGTCTGACGCAGTCCTACCGGTTTTTGTTTTTTTCGTTTCGGGAGGTACCTCAAGATTCAGTGGCAATTAAGGGGAATGGTTAGCAGTCGGAATTCGTGAGGGAAAAGACATCCTCTACCTCTCGCCCCAGCCACCACTGAAGATACCCACGACGTCGGAAATAGCGCTCTTCAAGGGAACTGATAGAGACGGGACTATAGGACCAAACTCCTAACATGACGCGGGTGAAACCGCGGGCAGACGCTAGTTATTAATATTTTTAAAGACCTATTTAGTGATATCCCACATTAAGGGGTACGCGAGAAAAAAAAACATCCCGACTTTACGTGTACAGGAGGTACCCTAAAAAAAATGTTTTACGAGATTTTATATTACTACTTTTTCGGCACAACAAATCCGTATATTTACACCAAGTTAAAGCTTTCTAGTACTGGGCGTCTCTGAGCTAAGCTGCGGACAGACGGACGGACGAACGGACATGGCGAAACTATAAGGGTTCCTTGTTGAACACGGAACCCCAAAAAAGATAACATCTTAATGCATCTTCATAAACTCATGCCTTCGTCTCACAGAGCACCACCAGCTAGGATCCTTACACACTCCTTTTCTGACACACATTCTTATATCAAGACTAGCGACCCGCCCCGACTCCGCACGGGTGCAATCTCTACTATATTATGCATGTTATTGCATAAAAACCTTCTAAAAAAAAACAGTCTCACTCAGTCTTCACTCTATTTAAAAAAAAAACAGTATCAAAATCTGTTGCGTAGTTTTAAAGATATAAGCATAGGGACAGGAAGTGGGAAGGGACTTTTTTTTATGTAGTAACTAGCACTCCGCCCGCGACTTCGTCCGCGTGATTTTCGAACTTTGCTTATGTGAATTTCTACTCCTAGCCCCCTCTTTAACGGTGGTGGACGCCCACGGCGTCAGAGGTCGCAAGACGATCTCCGGCCACCGTAGGCCCGGGCATGCGGGCGGCGAGTAAAGGACAACTCGCTGTCCAACCATGGACCATGCCCGGGTCGACGGCGCGTCGTGTTCCAGGCGCACCTCAAAGAGCGTCAGCACAATGACGAAGGACACCGTGGATTTTAGTCAGTACAAGTGTGACAGTCCCTCCCGCCCTGCCCGGGGTTGAAGGACTCATTTGATGATATTACCACGCTAAAAAAAAAAAGCCTCCTCTTTAAGAGATGCTTTAAAAAAAAATTAATTCAATATCAACAAAATTCTATCAAACCACAATATCCCGTCTTGGGTAGCACCTACATCCTCCACACAAAATAATCCCAATGCATAATTTGGGATTCCTTACCAACAACCCCTAAACTACTCCTTAGGTGTAGAATTTCGCAACATCCTCTCTTAGTGAGAACCTACGTTATAAATAGAACCCCCAGCAAAATTTGAGACCTCTAACTATAAACCTTTGGGGTTCTGGCGGACGTAGTTTGCTCATGCGAAATTCGACCCCTAACGCCTTCCGTTCCTCTTTCCGTTCCAGTTTCTGTTTGCTGAGATGATGATGATGAAGTTTTGGAAATGGGACCAGCTTCGGAAATGGGACCGGTTTTGGGAATGGGAGTTTTGGGAGTGGGAGAATGGGATTGCGAGTTTTGGGAGTGGGAGAATGGGAATAAAAGTTTTGGGAGTGGATGTTTTAGGAATGGGAGTTTTGGGAATGGGTGTTTTGGGAATGGAGTTTTGGGAATGGGAGTTTTGGGGATGGGTGTTTTGGGAATTGATGTTTTGGGAATGGGAGTTTTGGGACTGGGTGTTTTGGGAATGGATTTTTGGGAATGGGTGTTTTGGGAATGGAAGTTTTGGGAATGGGTGTTTTGGGAATTGATGTTTTGGGAATGGGAGTTTCGGGACTGGGTGTTTTGGGAATGGGAGTTTTGTGTGTGTTTTGGGAATGGGTGTTTTGGGAATGTGTGTTTTAGGAATGGATGTTTTGGGAATGGATGTTTTGGGAATGAGTGTTTTGGGAATGGATGTTTTGGGAATGGGAGTTTTGGGAATGGGTGTTTTGGGAATGGATGTTTTGGGAATGGGTGATTTAAGAATGGATGATTTGGGAATGGATGTTTTGGGAATGGATGTTTTGGGCATGGGTGTTTTGGGAATGGGTGATTTGGGAATGGGAGTTTTGGGAATGGGTGTTTTGGGAATGGGTGTTTTGGGAATGGGAGTTTTGGGAATGGGTGTTTTGGGAATGGATGATTTGGGAATGGATGTTTTGGGAATGGAGTCTTTGTTTTGTGTGTTTTGGGAATGGGTGGTGTTTTGGGAATGGGTTGTTTTGGGAATGGGTGTTTGGAAGGTGTGTTTGGGAATGGGTGTTGTTGTTTTGGGAATGGGTGATTGGGAATGGGAGTTTGGGATGGGTGTGTTTTGGGAATGGGAGTTGTGGGAATGGATGTTTTGGGCATGGTGGTTTTAGGGGAATGGAGGTTTGGGCATGGGAGGTTGGGAAGGATGTTTTGGGAATGGGAGTTTTGGGAAATGGGTGTTGTTGGGGAAGGGATAGTTTTTTCGGGAATGGGGGATTTAAGAATGGATGATTTGGGAATGGATTGTTTTGGGAAGATTGTTTTGGGCGTGGATGTTTGGGATGGATGTTTTGGGGCATGGGAAGTTTTGGGGAGATGGGTTGTTTGGGAATGGGTGATTTGGGAATGGGAGTTTTGGGGATGGGTGTTTTGGGAATGGGAGTTTGGGATGGATGTTTTGGGCATGGATATGTTTTGGGGAATGGATGTTTTGGGAAGGGAGAGTTTGGGAATGGGTGTTTGGGAAGGATGTTTTGGGACGAATGGGTGATTTAAGAAGGAGGATGGATTTGGGAAGGTATTGTTTTGGGAATGGAAGTTTGGGCCATGGGTTTGTTTGGGAATGGGTGATTTGGGAAGGGGAGAAGTTTGGGGAATGTGTGTTTTAGAATGGCTGTTTGTGGGAATGAATGTTTTGGGAATGCGGTTTTGGGAATGGATGTTTTTGGAATGGGAAGTTTTTGGAACGGGTGGTTTTGGGAATGGATGTTTTGGGAATGGGTGATTTAAGAATGGATGTGATTTGGGAATGGATGTTTTGGGAATGGATGTTTTGGGAGGATGTTTTGGGGAATGGATGTTTTGGAATGGGAGTTTGGAATGGGTGTTTGGGGAATGCGATGTTTTGGGAATGGGTGATTAAGAATGGATGAGTGGGAATGGATGTTTTGGAAATGGATGTTTTGGGCATGGGTGTTTTGGGATAGGGTGATTTGGGAACTGGAGAGTTTGGGAATGGCTATGTTTGGGGAATGGGTGTTTTTTTGGGAATGGGAGTTTGGTGAGAAGGGGTGTTTGGGAATGGATGGATTTGGGAATGGATTGTTTTGGACATGGGGTGTTTTGTTGTGTTTTTGGGAAGGGTGTTTTGGGGACATGGGGTTTGTTTTGGGGAGATATGTGTGCTGTTTTAGGAATGGATGTTTTGGGTAATGGTGTTTTGGTAATGAGTGTTTTGGGAATGGTGTTTTGGGAATGGGAGAGGTTGGGGAATGGGTGTTTTGGGGGAATGGGGGGTGGGGATGTTTGGGATTTGGGAATCGCGGTTGGATTAAGAATGGATAGATTTGGGAATGGATGTTTGGGAATGGATGTGTTGGGCGTGGATGTTGTAGAAGGGTGTTTTGTTATTGTGTTTGGGAATGGGTGTTTTGGGAATGGGTGTTTTGGGAATGGGTGGTTGATGTTTGGGAATGTGTGTTTTAGGAAATGGATGTTTTGGGAATGGATGGTGTTTTGGGAATGAGTGTTTTGGGAATGGATGTTTTTGGAAGGCGGAAGTTTGGGAATGGGTGTTTTGGGAAGGATGTTTGGGAATGGGTGATTGAATGATAAGACTGGATTGATTTGGGAAATGGATGTTTTTGGAGAATGGATGTTTTGGGCGTGGATGTTTGGGAATGGATTGTGTTGGGAATGGGAGTTTAGTGTTGGGAATGGGTGTTTGGGAAGGGGTGATTTGGGAATAATGGGAGTTTTGGGAAGGGGTGTTTTGGGAATGGGAGTTTTGGGAAGGATGTTTGGGCATGGATCTCGCTTGTTTTGGAAGGATTGTTTTTGGGAATGGGCGTTTTGGGGAAGGGTTGTTTTGGGATGGATTGTTTTGGGAATGGGTTGATTTTAAGAATGGATGATTTGGGAATGGATGTTTTGGAATGGAGTTTTGGCATGGGGTGTGGGGGAATGGGTTGAGTTGCGGAATGGGAGTTTGGGAATGGGTGTTTAATGTTTTGGGAATTGTGTTGTGGGAATGGGTTTTGTTTGGGAATGGGAGGTTTGGGGAATGGGTTTGTTTGGGAATGGATGATGTTGGGAATGGAGTTTTGGGAGGGTGTGTTTGTGTGTTGGGAATGGGTGTTTGGGAATGGGTGTTTTGGAATGGGTGTGTTTTGGAATGGGTTTTAGAATGGATTTTTGGGAATGATGTTTTGGGAATGGGTTTTGGGAGGGATGTTTTTGTTTTGGAATGGGATGAAGTTTGGGAATGGTTTTTGTTTGGGAAATGGATGTTTGGGAAGGGTTGATTTAGAAGGAATTGATTGGGAATGGATGTTTTGGGAATGGATGTTTTGGGGCCGTGGATGTTTTGGAAGGATGTTTTGGGAATGGGAGAGTTTTGGGAATGGGTGTTTTGGGAAGAATGGATGTTTTGGGAATGGGTGTGGATTTAGAATGGATGATTTGCGGAATGGATGTTTGGGAATGGATGTTTGGGCATGGGTGGATTTTGGGAATGGGAGGAGTTTTGGGGAATGGGGTTCTGTTGGGGATGGGTGTTTTGGGAATGGATGTTTGGAATGGATGTTTTGGGAATGGGTGTTGTTTGGGAATGGGTTGATTTGGGAATGGTAAGTTTGGGAATGGGTACTTTGTTTTGGGAATGGGACGTTTGGGAAGGGGAAGGGGTTTGTTGTGTTTTGGGAATGGGATGATTTGGGAAATGGGTGTTTTGGAATGGGGAAGGTTGGGGGAATGAGGAGTTTGGGAATGGATTTTTTGGGAATGGGTTCTTTGGGAATGGGGAGTTTTGGGAATGGAGTTTTGGGAATGAGTGTTTGGAAGGGGGTGTGACTTGGGAAATGGGTTGTTTGGGAAAGGATGATTTGGGAATGGAGTTTTGGGAATGGGTGTTTGGGTGTTTGGGAAAGGATGTTTGGGAATGGGTTGGTTTGTTGTTTTGGGGAATGGAGTTTGGGGAATGGGGTTTTGGGTGTTTTGGGAAAGGTGTGTTGGGCATGGGTGGTTTGGGAATGGGAGTAGGTTTTGGGAATGGGTTTTGTTTGGGAATGGATGTTTTGGGAAATGGGAGGTTTGGAGAATGGGAGTTTTGGGAAGGATGTTTGTTTTTGGAATGGATTTTTTGGGAATTGGAGTTTGGAGTGGGAGAATGGGAATAATGGAAAAGTTTTTGGAAGGAAGGTTGGGAATGGTGTTTTGGGAATTGATGTTTTGGGAATGGGAGTTTCGGAATGGGTGCGTTTGTTTTGGGAATGGGCAGTTTTGGGAAGGCTGTTTGGGAATGGGTGATTTAAGAATGGATATGATTGGGACTGGATTGTTTTGGGAATGGAGTTTTGGGCATGGTGATTTGGGAATGGGTGATTTGGGAATGGGAGTTTGGAATGGGTTTTTGTTTTGGGAATGGGGGTAGTTTGGGAATGTGTGGTTGTGGGAATGGATGCTTGGGAAATGGGTGTTTTGGGAAATGGGAGGTTGGAAGGGAGTTTTGGGAAGATGTTTTTTGGGAATGGGTCTTTTGGGAATGGAGTGTGGGACTGGACTGTTTGGGAATGGGAGTTTGGGACTGGGTGTTTTGGGAAATGGATTTTTGGGAGGGACTGGATGTTTTTGGGAATGCGATGTTTTGGGAATAATGAGTGTTTTGGAATGGGTGAGGTGATTTGGAATGGGTGTTTTGGGAATGGATGATTGGGAATGGGAGTTTTGGGTAATGGGTTGTTTTGAGGGTTTTGGAAAGGATTGTTTTGGGAGAGGGGTTGTTTGGGAAATGGGAGTTTGGGAAGAATGGGTGTTTGGGAATGATGTTTTGGGGAAATGGAGTTGGGGAATGAGGAGTTTTGGAATGGATGTGTGTTTTTGAGAATGGATTTTTGGGACTGGAGTTTTGGAAGTGGGAGAGGACCGGGAATGGGAGTTTTTGGAATGGAAGTTTTGCGGGAATGGGTTCTGTTTTGGGAATTGATGTTTGGAAGGGGAGTTTCGGGACTGGGTTGTTTTGGGAATGGAAAGTTTTGTGTGTTTTGGGATGGTGTTTTCGAGGAGGATTTGTTTTGGGAAATGGATGTGTTTTGGGAATGAGTGTTTTGGGAATGGATTGTTTTGGGAATGGATGTGTTGGGATGGATGTTTTGGGAGATGGATATTTGGGAATGGGGTTGTTTGGGAATGGGTGATTTGGGAATGGGAAGTTTGGGAATGGGGTTTTGTGATGGGAGTTAGTTTTGGGAATAGGAGGTTGGCCAATGGGAAGTTTTGGGAATGGATTTGGGAATGGGTCTTTTGGGAATGGGAGTTTCGGAAGGATGTGTTGGGCATGGGAGTTTTGGAATGGGGGTTTGGGAATGGGAGGTTTGGGAAGGGTGTTTGGGAATGGCTGTTTGGGGAATGGGTGATTTGTGATTTAAGAATGGATGATTGGGAATGGATGTTTTGGGAAGGATGTTTGGCAGAGGGTTGTTTGGGAATGGATGTTTTGGGAAGGGGGTTGAGTAAGAATGAGATGATTTTGGGAAGGATGTTTGGGCATGGGTTGTTTGGTAAGGGGTGATGGGAAGGGTTGTTTTTTTGTGTGGGAATGGAGTTTTAGAGTTTTGGGGAATGGGTGTTTTGGGAATGGATGATTTGGGAATGGATGTTTTGGGAATGGGAGGTTTGGGAAGGGGAAAGTTTTGGGAATGGGAGTTTTGTGTGTTTTGGGAATGGGTTGTTTTGGGACATGGGTTTTTTTGTTGGGAATGTGTGTTTGAGGAATGGGATTGTTTTGGGAATGGAGGTTTGGGAATGAGGTTTTGGGATGGATGTTTTGGGAATGGGAGCAAAGTTTGGGAGGGAATGGGTTGATTTAAAGAATGATGATTTGGGAATGGATGTTTGGGGAATGGATTTTGTTTTGGGCAAGGGAAGGTTTTGGGAATGATGTTTGGGGGAAGGGGTGTTTTGGGAATGGGTTGATTTGGGAAGGGAAAGGAGTTTTGGGGAATGGGTGTTTTGGGAATGGGATTTTTGGGAATAGGAGGGTTTGGGAATGGGAGTTTGGGAAGGGAATTTTTTGGGAATGGGTTTGTTTTTGGGAATGGAGTTTTGGAATGGGTTTGTTTTGGGACTTGATTGTTTTGGGAAGGTGCGTTTCGGGACTGGGTTGTTTGGGGAATGGGGTTTTGTGTGTTTGGGAATGGGCTTGTTTTGGGAATGGGTTGTTATTGGGAATGGGGTTGTTTTGGGAATGGTGTGTTTGGGAATGTGTTGTTTAGGAATGGATGTTTTGGGAGAATGGATTGTTTTGGGAATGAGTGTTTTGGGAAGGATGTTTTGGGAGATGGGAGAGTTTTGGAATGGGTTGTTTTGGGAATGGATGTTTTGGGAATGGATCTTGTTTGGGAATGGGAAGGTTGGGAGATGGGAGTTTTGGGAATGGGAGTTTTGTTTGTTGTTTTGCGGAAGGGTGGTGGGAATGGGTGTGTTTTGGGAGGGAATGTGTGTTTTAGGAATGGGTGTTTTGGGAATGTGTGTTTTAGGAATGGATGTGTGGGAATGGTGTTTTGGGAATGAGTGTTTGGGAATGGATGTTTTGGGAATGGGAGTTTTGGAATGGGTGTTTTTTTATGTGTTGTTTTGGGAAGGGATGAGTTGGGATGGAGGTTTTGGGAAGGGGAGGTTTGGGAATGGGAAAGTTTTGGGAAATGGGAGTGTTGTGGTGTTTTTTTGGGAAGGGTGTTTGTTTGGGAATGGGTTGTGTTGGAATGTGTGTGTAGGAATGGAGTTTGGGAATGGATGTTTGGGAATGAGTGTTTTGGAAGGATTGTTTTGGGAAATGGGAGTTTTGGGAATGGGTGTGATTAGAATGGTGCTGATTTGGGAATGGAGTTTTGGGAATGGATGTTTTGGGCATGGATTGTTTGGGAATGATGTTTGGGAATGGGTGTTTGGGGAATGAGGTGATTGGGAATGGGAGTTTTGGGAGTGTTGGGAATGCGGTGTTTTGGGCATGGGGGAGAGTTTTGGGAATGGAGGTTTGGGAATGGGGGAGAGAGTTTGGGAATGGATTGTTTGGGAAGGGTTTGTGTTGGGGGAATGGAAGTGTGGGATGGTGGGTGTTTTGGGAATTGATGTTTTGGGACTGTGAGTTTCGGGGGACGGGGGTGTTTGGGAATGGGAGTTTTGGGGGTTTTGGTAATGGGTTGTTTGTCTTGGGCATGGGTGTTTTGGGAATGGCTTGTTTTGGGAAGGGTGTTGTTTTGAATGTGTGTTTTAGGATGGATGTTTTGAGGAGAAGGACATGGATGTTTTGGGAATGAGGGTGTTGGGAATGGATGTTTTGGGAAATGGGAGTTTTGGGAAATGGGTGTTTGGGAATGGATGTTTTGGGAAAGGGTTGATTTACGAATGGATGATTGGGAATGGATAATTTTGGGAAGGAAATGGAGTTTTGGGCATGGATTGTTTTGGGAATGGATGTTTTTTGGGAATGGAGAGTTTTTGGAATGGTGTTTTGGGAATGGATGTTTTGGGAATGTGGTTGATTTCAAGAATGGATGATTGGGAATGGGTTTTGGGAATGGGTATTGTTGGGGCATGAGTGTTTTGGGAGATGAGTTTTGGGAATGGGAGTTGGGAATGGGTGTTTTGGGAAGGGATGTGTTTTGGGAATGGGTTGATTTAAGAATGGATGATTGATTGGGAAAGGAGGTTTGGGAATGGATGTTTTGGGCCAGGATGTTTTGGGAATGGATGTTTTGGGAATGGGGAGTTTTGGGAAATGGGTGTGTGTTTTGGGAATGGATGTTTGGGAATGAGGATTTAAGATGGATGATTTGGGACAGGATGTTTTGGGAATGGGAGTTTTGGGAATGGTTATTGTTTGGGAATGGGAAGTTTTGGGAATGGGTGTTTTGGAATGGTGATTTGTAATGGATGTTTTAGGGAATGGGGTGTTGTTTGGGAATGGGAGGTTTGGGAAATGGGAGAGTTTTGGGAATGGGTTGTTTTGGGGAATGGATTTTGGGAATGGATGTTTTGGGAATGAATGTTTGGGAATGAGTTGTTTGGGAATGGGTGATTTGGAATGGGAAAGTTTTGGGAATGGGTGTTTTGGGAATGGGATTGATTTGGGAAGGGAGTTTTGGGATGGGTTGTTTGGGAAAGGATGTTTTGGGACATGGGTGTTTGGGAAATGGGAAGTTGGGAATGGGTAATAGTTTGGGAATGGAGTTTGGGAATGGGAGTTTGGGAATGGGAGAGTTTGGGAATGGATGTTTTGTTTTTGGAATGGATTTTTTGGGAATTGGAGTTTTGGGAGTGGGAGAATGGGAATGGGAGTTTTTGGAATGGGAGTTTTTGGAATGGGGATGGCAATGGGAGTTTTTGGAATGGGGAAGGGAGTTTTTCGAATGGGGATGGGAATGGGAGTTTTGGGAGTGGGCGAATTGGAATGATTAGGTTATCCGTTCCGGTACTTCCGGTTCCGGTTTCGGTTTCCGTTCCGGTTTCCTTTCCAGTCTCCGTTCCGGTTTCCATCACGGTATCCGTTCCGATTTTCGTTTCGGTATCCGTTCCAGTGTCCGTTCCGGTTTCCGTTCAACAGCTTAACGTGCTTTCCCAGGCACGGAGGAAACTCGCTATGACCGATGGTCACCCATCCACAGACCAACCTCCGCAAGCACGGCTTAACCCGGAAGATCGGCCTATGCGTTTGTTGTTCTGTGTTGTTGTTGTTTGAATTTGTTTTTTCTCCTCCTTATTTTGTCCCTACATATAATATGTATACTTACTAAAAAAAATTTCGCGTCTCGTCTACGCCACGAAATTGAAAAACAGTAATGGGATGTCACATAAAACTACGCTGTCTTATTTTTTGTTAATGTAAGGTCATTAGGTCATTGAAGACTGGTATTGGTGGTCACTAGCTGATACTTGTGTGAAAAATATCAGTTATGCTGATGATATGGCTGTGTGGCTGTGTCCCTCAATAAAAGGAATACAAACACTTTTGAGAATATGCGAATCTTATGCTAAAGAACACGGACTTCTTCCCTAAATAAAATAAAGATAAAAAAAAAAAAAAGAACACGGACTTCTTTATAACGAAAAAAGAGCGAGTTGTTAGTATTTAGAGCAGGAAAGGGACCTGAAGTCATTTCACCCGCCTACTTGGACAATGAGCCGCTCAAGTTAGTAGATTCGTTCGTGTATCTTGGTCACCACGTCACCAGTAAATTGAACGATGATCTTGATTTAGAAAGAGCAAGACTATCACTGGCAATCAGGGGGCCAATTTCTCGGTTTTAGAGATGGTGTCGAACTCGACAAAAAATTAATGACGTCATTTTTTCGACAAATTTTACGGAACTCTAACGTTAGCCTTCGACAAATGGCGAATTTAACATCACCAGAATAGCAACTATTAAAATTTGTTGAAAAAATGACGTCATTAGAAATTTTGTCGAGTTCGACACCATCTCTAAAACCGAGAACTGGCCCCCAAATCCAACATGCTCTGTCGATGGTTTGTCAGGTGATCTGCTCAGTTCAAGAGTACACTGTTTCGCAGCTACTACCAGTCTTTCTATACATGTAACCTCTGGCTTCAGCATACAAGACGTGCCCATAATACTATCAGAGTGCAAAACAACGCTTTCAGATTTCTAATGCGGCTGCCTAAGTTTTGCAGTGCCTCGGGCATGTTTGCTGGCGCCATAGTGGATGACTTTTTGACAATATTAGGTTGCGTCTCAGTAAAAGTGATATCTTGATAATTAAACAGCTTTATGACAAAGTATTTACTAGAATTGACATGATATGGAATGCACAGTTGACATTGGAAATAGAAGATTATAGCTTGCACCTACTAACAATAGTTTAAGTTATTTTATACTAACACTCTATGGGGCATGTGCCTGAAATTAATGAATATTTAATTTAATTTAGGCATTAATCGGTTACGGTGATAACGTGGAGACTGCACAATGGCTGTGTGGAGGCTCTGTGATCAGCGAGAGATTCATACTCACTGCAGCACACTGCACATCAACTCATGTGCTGTAAGTCTACCTATTTGTTTATTTGGAGCAGCCGTGAGGCACACGGTAGCTACTTTTGTGTTCTTCCCTTTCCATTGTGTTGTCGTAATTTTTAATTGCAATTGTGTGCCTAAGGTTCGCCAAAAAACTTATTTTCTTTCTTTCCATTTTTAACGTAATATGAAGCTCATAAACTGCTCATTGAAAAAATAATGTTCAGGAATCTCAATATTAGATCAGTGGGTCATCTTCCATGCATGCAACAAATACGTCACGCCTACAGATAGCGCACGAGTTGAATGCAGTCGGGGTCTGAAGGTAAAGAGCGCCCCGCTACCCGCACGCCCCACCTTACGCGCCTGCAGTGTAGTACTGTGCCATCCTTGTCAGCAGCACTACCACATTCCTAAGCTCTGCATTCAACTCGCGCGCTATCTGTACCAGTTTTAAAATCATTGCATTGTTTTAAATAATTGCAGCGGAAATATAACATTTGCTGCTCTTGGGCTTCTGAAACGAACCGATCCAAAGGAATACTGGAAGTTATATAAAATTAAGAGGATCATCATTCATCCAGACTACAAGGCTCCATCGAAATATCATGATATTGCGCTTTTAGAGACAGAAACCGAGTAAGTAAGAACACAAGTTTTTCTCTAGTGTAAAAATAATAATAATAATAATATTCCACCACTATCACACAACGCCATATAGTCCCAAGCTAAGCAGAGCTTGTGTTATGGGTACTAGACAACTGATAGCAACATACTATAATATTCTAAATAACATCATATTATAGAAAAGTACACCCAGACACAAACAAAGATCATGCTCACACCACAACATTTGTCCTGGTGGGAATCG